>JARHVA010000065.1:3093750-4465000 GCA_037957365.1 Torreya grandis | reverse complement strand
ATTGGCCATCAATGGCTTTGACTGAACTTTAGACCCATTCTTACCAATCATTGCAAATTAAGCCTAGGAATCACTAAACATACTAAATTTTCTTGTGCATCATTTTTCAAAGATCAAAATCAAATTGAGACATCCCTAATTGGGTACCCTATTGTATGTAATCATAACCTATCATGAATCAATCTCTAATCATCTTATGACATCACAACATGCAATTTGGCTTATAAACCTATTAAGTGGGGCAAGTGCACATATGAACTAAATCAAATCTTGGAAATGCTAAAAGTATAATAAGAATTAATTAACAATCTAAACCAAATTAAATTATTGTTTTAATTATCCATGTGCAATTAATGGAATTATAAAAAAGAAAATTAAAAAATAAAAAATATCCTAGGTTTTCATCATGACATTTGTGAGTTGTCAAGCATCTGAAAATATCTCAAAATATCTCACCCATGCCTATTCATTACAAATCATGAGATTTTGACACCTTTTAACTTTGTTGGGGTTAATTAACTCACTTAGGTTAGGTTTGAACTCATTCCATGTTTAAACTACACCTTAACTCACCTTGGATTGGAGTTAATTTCTAAGCCTATAAATAAAATCCATTGCCTCTTCATAAACATGCTTGGATATTGTAGAGTTATAATGAAGGATTTTTCATAAGACTCATGACAATAATGTTATATGCCAAACTATTGAGACAAGACATTAAGCTACATCAATTGATATCAAATGAACAATAGTGCCAAGGAGAGAAGGAATAAAGAACACTCCATTGCCAAAGACTCTTTGAGTACAAACTGAGCAAGCCACAAGACAAATCATTTGGAACATTCAATGAAGGTAAGGAATTTATCATTATTTGAATTTTAGTAGTATTTTCAATTGGTTTGGTCCATTATGTTCCCCATTATGATTTAGGTTTAGAGATGGTAATCTTGTTAGTGTGTTTATTTCATTATTTTATGAAAAATAACACTTGATCTAACCTCTTCTTTTTGGATTCCTTGACCATAAATGATATGCATGGAGGGACTCTAAACAACCCATGTACAAAGGAGATCAATATATAAATCCTAACATTTCAAATGAATGCTTGAATGTCCTCAAAATTAGAGTTGTAACTTTATTTTTATTGTATTATATTTTATTTTTATTACTCAGATCTACACAGAGATTGACATTAGTTTGAAGTAACTACCATCAATTCTGCCTAACTATCATCAATTATACCTAACCTAGATTAGTTATGTGTAACCATCATCAGTCAAGTTACAGGGTAATAGATGGCTTACAAAATTAGGATTTTAAATCTTTTTATCATTCTTAATCATTATTTCTTATTTTCACTAATATTTATACTCCCTAACTAATCATCTCATTATAGGTTTTGAGGAGTTTTTATCATATTTTGAGCTAACTAACATTTTTTAATCATGTTTATTTTTCCTTTAGGTTCATAGGTGACCGATCTTGGTCTATATCGATTAGTATCACTCACTACCAACCAGAATTAATTTGATGTAATTAGCATTGGTTACAGGTGACCATTATTGGTATCTATGTGAAAAATATAGAGCAAACCTGAGAGCTATATTTTCAAAGTTTGTTTGATCATCCTTGATTATGATTCAAAGTAGGAGGAAACTCTCCAACCCTTATAGGTCTAAGGTGGGAATATAACATGAATTTACAAGTTCAGACTCATGAACATTTCATTTTGGGTGTTTAAAACAAATTTAGCTAACTCTTGAACACTTCATTTTGGTGGTAAAAAGAATTGTTAAGTCTTGAAAATTTAATTTTAGTTCTTAAAAGGAACCTAGAATTGTTAATTATTAAGCACTTCATTTTTGGTGCTCAAAAGGAATGCACAAGTCTTGAACACTTCATTTTGGTGTTTAAAAATGAATTTGGCCAAATCTTGAACATTTGGTTTTAAGTGCTTATAATGAACATAGGTGTTTTTGCTTAAGTTTTTTTATGCAAAATATTACAAGTTTTTCAAATAAGCCAAGGGGCCAAATAACTTCATTACACATCTCAATTTGGTTTCTAAAATCAACACTTACTTAGATCATAATTTCTTGAAAGTTTTTGTTTCTTGTTTGTTTTTCATAAAATGAATAACATGTGTATGCTCTCTCCCCATCCACTTTAGGTAACTTGGGTGACCAAAAACACATTTTTACTTGAAATTTGTGCATAGTCTAAGGCATATAAATAATTTTGTCTAGGGTCTCCCCAAAACTTTCATGGTTTGGGTGATCTAAAAACAACCTTAAAGTTTTTCTACCTAGTTTTAATTTCATGTATTTTGGCTTGTGAAGGGGAGTTCATCACCTCTTATGAGTTATTTAGGGGTGATTTGAGTAAAGAATTCATCTCCTAAAATTGTACCAACCCAGATCCATGATGGGGGTATGCAAATCAAGGCACATATACTATAAGAGCTAGGGGGTTGAGGGCTAACCTCTCCTTTCATAATGAAGACCTGAGTTAGGTTTGGTTAACCAAGGGATCCCACTAAGCATTCTATAGATGGAATTGTTATGCAAAGGAATAGACCCTTGTATAGTAAGTTAACTGATATGAACTCAATTTATGTGATGCATATCTAGTGATTAATCACACTTGGGATCAATCTAGACTTTCTAAAACTATAGTTTTTAGTTAACCCCACTTGAACAACCTTGTCAATTTAGGGCTTAGGGCAATTTACTTATATTTGGTCCATTTTATTTTACTTAATTAATATTTTGATTCTAAAACTTGTTTATTTATGCCACATTGAAATGAGTATTGTGTCCACATTACTCCATTATTTGAGGAGGTGTTATAACATCCATTTAACACCTTGGGTTTTAAAAAAAACTTAGACTTTGTCAAAAACATTATGTGTGTCACTTGATTGAAATGGTTAATGTTACACTACCAAATTATTTCAAGTTTGTGCCTTGGAGTCTTAAAACCACTTATTGATCATATCTTTAGAGAGTGATAATGTTGTTACACTGCTCGAATCGTTTCATAGACTTGTCTTGTCTTGTGTCCAAAGTTTCAAATTTGAAACCAAATCCATGTGTCTTGTGGATCTTTATTTTAGTGTCATTATGCTGTTCAAATTTGCCTAACTTGTTGTGCATTAAAAACCTAAGTTTCCTAAGTTGAGTTTTCAATTAAATTTAAAAAAATTTGAATTTAAACATTGATTGATTTCTATTTAGGCCTTGCTTAATTGGGGCGTAAATACTGATCTTTCTCTTTTGAGTTATGTAACTTAGGTTAATTCATTACCCACTTTGAAAACTATTTATTTGTGCCACTATTTGGGAGAAAATAGTCCATCTCCAAGTGCCTTTTATTTTGTTCCTTATGTCAAATTGACCAAGTTTATGTATAAAGTCAAATGCCAAGTTTATTCCAAAGTGTTTTAGGTTTGTTAGATTAAATCATCCTTTTGTTTAAAGTCTAGATTTTGATGCTGCATTTGGCTAAAAGACCTAGCAACCATTTCCTAGATTAAACCTATTTGTAACACTTTGGATTTAAAAGTTTGGCATCTTATTTTTATTTCATCCACTTGACCTTTTTGTGTGTGATACATTTAACATTGGATATTTGATGTTAGATTATTTTATACCAAGTCTTAACATAGAATTTTGTTTTTATAGATACAACTCCATCCTTTGACCAAGTTAGATTGAGTTTAAACTTTTTTGTCCTTTTTATACATTGTTTTTTAGATTTTGTATAACTTTAAACCACCTTTATCATGAAAAAATCACTATTGATTTGACCATGTCTCACTATACATGTAGTGGAGTCATGTATAAGATAGGATATAGTAATATGGTTGCACAGGAAGACTTTATTCAAGACCCTTATGGAGATGATTTCATGTTTACAATGGATCCTTATCCACCTTATAGTGTTCAATTAGGGGAACAAAGCCAAGATCCTTTGGCACATTATTTGGTCAACACACCTCCATACTTGAATAAAGACCAACAACAAATAGCACAATATTTATCTAATATATCTTTGGTTTTAGAATAACTATAAAAACAACCTTATTTTGTCATAATACCATAAAATTATGATCCTTATTTATTTGATCATCACTTACTAGTGAATAAGGATGAAGTCTTAATTAGAGCTGTGGAGGTAAGGGCTAATTTTTTGGTAGACTTTCTACATGAAAATTTGCCAAGTTTATTAAGAGTGCCTTAAACATGCCTTACAATCCAAACATTGAACATGCCTCTTCTTGTAATCCTAAATCTATAGTGTCGATGCCATATTAGGACCTTCATATTCTTGTCATAGGAAAGGGACTCTTAGAGGATCATTTAATATATATACAAACAACATACCACACCTATCTTAATTTAGCATGAACTTCAACAATATGACCTTATCAAGTTCTCCTCTTATTGAGATAGTTCCTTGATAGGAGTCTTAATGGAATTGACAAGCCAAGGTAACTATATTGGAGATATGTTCCATACCCTAACCATCAAAGAAGTATCTTTTGCTTCTACATCAAATAGTGAGCCAAACATCATGGATAATACATAAGTAAAACCCAATTTAGATTAAAGTGGTGTAAACACACAAATAACTAGATAACAATAAAATGTGACTTTAGTTCACACCATGAGTGGTTAAAATATGTAAGGGAGAATTTATACCTCCCAATCATAAACAACTAACTCTAATCCTCAACTAGCTACTTCTTCAAGCACACAACTGACATGATTAAGTAGCCAAACCATGACCAGTGCCATGAGTCAATAGAATGTGATGAATATTACTCCACCTCAACATGTGATGAATAATGTTCCACAATAGTAGGCACAATCCAACATACCCATACAATAGAGGTAAAACATATTGGCACCTTAATAAGGGGTGACCAATGTTCCACCTCATTAGGTAGTGATGAGTATACCTCTTCAATCATAGATGAACACACCATTACAATCATAAATGATGCATAATCAATAGCATATAGGTATTGTTTAGTGATAAATGCCTAACCTTCAACATACATCTAATTCCCAACAAGGATTCACACAACTAAGAGGTTTTGATGTTTCACAAGTGCCAATTAAGTAATTATTATCTTTTGTTCCTAATGTGCCACAACCTGAATAATAGGGCCTTGTTTCACATGTTCCCCTTAATTAGAAAGGTATGACTAGTTGGCAACATGTCACTAATAAACCTTTGTAGGAATTATACTTCCCTACCAGCCATATCCTTCCATCATAGCCACAATTTCCCCAAAATTAGGCCCATATACCTAATGCCAACTAAAATATTATAATGCAACATGTGCAATTTCAAAAATTACATCTTAATCTATGTATGCATATTCCTAGTTAATTCTTGAACCAAACTAAAATTCCATAAAAAATGCTTCCTTTATACCCCAATTAAAGTAATCCACTTGTGCTCATCTAGCCTCCACCTCAGGCCAATGTTCCCACTAGTTTCCTAGCCCAAGAACTAAAAAAAATGAAAGATGCAATTAACACCATATAAGGTGGGAAATAGACTAAAAATTTCAAGTTGGATGATGTGTGTTCCTACCCCTTCAACATGGATTATCTATAGACATCATTTCTTCTAGGGTATGAACTACAAAAATTCAACAAATACATAGGGAAAGGAGACCCCAAGGCCCATTTGATGGATTTATTTATTGCTTGCCAACTAGTGGCCTATAACAACATATACCTTTTAATTTATTTCCAAGAAGTCTAGCAAGATAAGTATTGTAATGGTTTCTAAAGTTTCCTAAGAATTCAGTTTTTGATTTTGATGATCTTTTAGACAAGTTTGTTCAACACTTCTCCTATAATCTCTAACATGAGATTTTATTGGTAGACTTGATGCAAGCCAAACTGAAGGCTAGAGAAAGATTTACAAGTTATTTATAGTGATGGAGAGTACTTACCATTTGTTTCACTCATAACTTACCAAACAAGCAACTAGTCACTATGTCTACCAAGAATTTACACAGTGAGATATCTTACTATTTGGAATTGTAGTATGAGCATACCTTTAAAGAGATCATTGACAAAGTTTTCTTGATAAAAAAATACCTTATTAATAAAGGCGTCATTAAGACAACCTCAAAAAACTATAATAAGAACTATAATAATGGTTAAAATCAACACCAAGTCCAAGTGCAAGCATCACAACCAGCATAGGCCAATAATTATGACAAACCCAAGATGTTAAATTATAACAATAATATTGTTGGTTATGGATTAATTGAGTCATGCCATTTCTAAATGGTGTAACCACCATCTGCTCATCCTATGCTACATATGAAAATTATTCCTAATCAACAACCTCATTAGTAAACATAACAAGTATAATAACCTAGACTAGTGTAATAAATGTAATAACCTATGCCTTTGCAAAACCCTCATCCAAGAGAATTGTGCCTACTCATCATGTCTTTAGTGACCTTGGAGAACCCATTGAATTTGTGTTTCATAAAATAATAACCACTAATATGATTAATAGGCCTATTCTAAAGTATTAACCTAAAGGCATTGATTATCCACATTGGTACAGACAAAATGAATTTTAAAAGTATTATCGAGTTAACAGACATAATTTGCATCATTATGTGAAAATTAAACACTTGATTGAGAATATGTTGGAAAACAAGGAGATAACATTAGGAAATAAAGCTTTCACATCCAATCATAATCTAGGAATCTATCAAAATCCCTTTCCACAACATACCAATCAACATTAACAACAATAAAGGCCAAAACAACAAAAACAACAATATTAACAGCTGAGGCAGAACCAAAAAAACCAACAATAGAACCAAAAACTTCAACCAAATGGTGAAACCAAGGCCAAAATGATGCCAATAACTAATAGACCTACCATGTCATTACACATAAATACAACATGGTTATAGGCCATCTTTTGAGATGTTGCATTTCCACCATTTCCATTAATCTGAGACCAAATACCAATCAAACAAGACCTTTGCTAATCATTCCCAATCAACCAATCCATGCTAATGACCCTTATTTGACCTAGGACCACATATAGGTATACCAATACGTAGAGATTCACACTTTTGGACCTTATACTTATAACTCATCATTGACTCATGACCATGCACAAATGCACCAATAACTAAGACTTATCTATCCCCCCTCCACCATCATTTTTTAGTAACAATGGTCCTATATCTTATCATGATTATGCAATCATAACTCGGTGGCCAAAGATTACAATACTAGGCCCACCACCATAACCATTTTCCATTCACCTATTCCACCAACTATTCTGGCTAAGAATAAGCCATTTCCTATTATCTAAGAAAATATGTTTGATATTATGGAACAATTGTAAAATATGCCAGCACAAATATCCATTTTGGATTTGTTGCATATGTCTAAAATCAATAAGAACATCTTAACAAAGTTCCTTAATGAATCCCAAGTTCCCAATTACATATCCATAGATCACTTTCAAGCTTTGGTTAGACATCTAGATCTAAGCCAGCAATTAACTTTCAACCAAAGCGATATGTCATCCCTTGCCCTTTGTATAATAATCCATTGTATATCAAAGTTGTCATAACAAGACACAAAGTCAAATGTGTCCTCATAGATAATGGATTGGGTTTGAATATAGTGTCTCTAAAGCTTATCAAGCTTCTTGGGTACATCACAACCAATTTCTAGCTAGAGATGATCACCATTAAGGCCTATGACAATGAAGAATGGAAATCATAGGGAACTATGATCTTGTTAGTTATCATTAGGCCTTTGACTCATGATATACCATGACATGTGTTAGACCTCAATTTATTATATAATATACTTTTGGGTAGACCTTAGATACATGAGATTCATACAATCCCTTTGATGTTTTACCAATGTATCGAGTTCCCCCATTCAAGTATGGAGGTTACTATCCATGGAAATTCATAGCCATATGAAGATTATAAACATTTGGAGGCTGAGTACCAAAGATATAACTATCATTTTGGCTTGAATCTAGTTTCTAAAAAGGACAAAGGGAAATAAATACTTGTTGATTCACTAAAGGCCAATTGCATTAACCCTGATACCCTTGATTCACTTTTCCACATGCCACCTCTTAAAATATCCAATCATTATACCATCTCAACTAATGGACCAGGAGAATATTTAACCCACACATTCCACATTGCTAAGCTTCCATAGAACCCTAAGTCTTATAGAAGACCAAAATCAAAAATACCTTTCATGGAATGGAGAAGAAATGGAAAAGGCAAATTGCATGGTCTAGCATTTGTCATCTTCATACCAACCACTGACCAAGAATAGGACCTACTCAAAGGTGATGAATCTTGGTTGTATAATGACAAATTGGTTAACTATTACATCAATATCAAGTAACCTATTTCAAAACAAATCATGGAAAGACATGCCTATGAAGGAGGAGGCCTTAGGCTAAATCAATAGGGTCCTCTTGAGCCAATTTCAACCATTCAGTATAAAAGAACATATAGTCTTGGATTTAAGGTACTTGGGGGTGACCCCACATATCTTATTCAAGTTCCATCACCAAGGAATAGTGAGGATGATGCTAATAACAAAGTAGAGTCTGATTATAACCCATTTGATGACCTAACCAATACTAACTTGTTTGACAATAATGCCATTTATACCTTTCAACTAGTTATTTTCCATAATCTGCTTCCCTTATATCATCCTTAACTTATAGACTGGGACCAACAAAAATTAATAGTGTCAGTCAATGAGTTTCTAAATGATGAGTCCTATGATTTTCTTGGCCTCAGGAACAATGTTCTTTTGGGAGACCATAAATAAGGGTTCTCAATCAAGTTGGATCCTAAAGCCTATTTTGGAAAATTGATAAACACCCTTAGCCATAAATAATTAAATAAAACATTGAGGTCCCAAAGTGAAAGCCTCTTTGAGGCACTTTTAGTCCAGGGAAATAGTAAAGATGAAGGCTAGTCTAGTGGTGAAAATCTATTTCAGTCATCATTGAATGAGGGTGATTAACTTTCCTCAAACATAGCTCAGGATACCACCAATGAAGAACTTGCCTATGGGTCTAAGTTCAGTCTCAAAGAACAACAAGATTTTGATTGAATCATCTAGAATTTCTCAATAATATTTGTTACATGGCCATACCTTCTATTGGGGGATTTTTATTCATCGTGCCTAGGAGAACTTGAAGATCCAATCCTAATAGAGGACTCTAACATTGCAGGCCATTTTAAATCTTTATCAACCATTCTAGAAGATGGGTTGACCCTTTTAGTGGAGGATACTACAAAGGTTAACATCAAGACTCCCATTGACCTAAAATGGATCAAATTAGGTGCATCCCTCATTAAGGAGGAATGTGAAGTCTTTATATCCCTATTAAGGGAATTTATTGATATATTTGCATGGGCTTACTCAGACATGCCTAGTTTAGACCCCACCTTGGTTATACACCACCTTGTGGTACATCCTAATGCCAAACTTATGAAACAAAATTTGTGTAAGATGCATCCTTGAATTATTGTATTAGTGAAGAAAGAGTTATAAAAACTCTTGGAAGCATGATGTATTCAATTGATCAACTAATTAGAGTAGATCTTAAACATTGTACTAGTTAGTAATAAACTAGAAAGAATTAAAATATGCACTAATTTTAGGGACATAAACAAGGATTTCTCAAAGGATGACTTTTTTATACCAAACATTGATATGATTGTCAACTCCATAATGGGTTATTGAATGATTTTACTAATGGATGGATTCTCAAGGTATAACCAGATCTGAATTACACTAGAAGACCAACATAAAATAATGTTCACCACTCTATGGAAGACATTCTATTATTAGGTTATGCCATTTGGTCTAAAAATTGATGGGGCCACTTATCAAAGAGACATGACCATCATATTTCGTGATATGATACATGAAATTATTGAAGACTATGTCAATGACATATTAGGTAACTCAAAGACTAGGGCTGATCATCTAATAACACTATGATGGATATTTCAACAAATATATGAATACAAAGTTAGGTTCAATCTTAATAAGTATGTTTTTAGAGTCACATAAATAAAATTACTTGGATTCATTGTGTCTCATCAAGGCATTAAATTTGATCCAACCAAAGTACAAGCCATAACTCAAATGCCAACAACGACCAATTTGAAGTAGCTCTATAGTTTGTAGGGTAAGATCCAATCCATCAGATGATTCATATCTTAGTTGGAAGATAAGTGCCATAATTTTACACATTTTTTGAGGAAGGTTGTTACATTTCATTGGGATGATGAGTGATATAAAGTTTTTTAGCAACTGAAGGACTATCTCACTAATCTACCTATTTTATTACCACTAACACTAGGAAAACCATTTTTGCTATATCTATTAGCTACTAACAAATCTCTAGGGCACTTATAACTCAACATGATGATAATGGAAAATAGGATGTCATGTACTATATAATCCATATAATGGTCACGTATGAGCTTAATTATACACCAATTGAAAAGGATTGTTTATCTATGGTCTTCACAACTCAGAAACTATGACATTACATGTTAAATAACACGACCATGGTCATTTCCAAAGTAGATCCACTCAAGTATCTATTATATAAATCATCTTTACAAGGCCACATAACCAAATAGATAATGCTTCTTAGTGAGTTTGAGATATAATATGTGAACCCGACAGACATCAAGGGGTAAGTTCTTATCGATCAGCTCATTAAAGCACCTTATGTAGATATAAAATTGATAACATTCTAATTCTTAGATGAATCCATCATGACCATCATTACAACACCTATTGAGGAGTATAATTAAAAGTTTTATTTTGATGGGTCATTCACTACACATGGATTGGGCATAGGCCTTTAGTTCATTACACCATAGGGGGATCTAATCCCTAAATCATTTAGGATCAACTTTCTTTGTACTAACAACATGGCTGAATATGAAACAATAATTTTAGGGATTTTATAGGAAGTATAATGTAACATAAAACATCTCAAGTTATATGGTGATTCATAGTTAATCATCAATCAGGTTATAGACCATTTTTAAACCAAGGAAGATAAACTAGTACCATACAAGGCCATAGTTGACACTCTCAAGCAATAGATTGATGATGTCCAATTTGCACATATATCAAGGGTCAGTAAAATAATATGAGATGCTATGGCTACAATTGGATCTTTAATTTAAAAAATAGATACAACCAAGGAATACCAATTTCTCATTGAAAACTTGCTAGTGTTAGCTCATGAAGCTTCAACTATCATAATGATCTATGATATTATTGGTCCCAGCTCTATATGGTAATCTAACCCATATTCCTATCTACATAACCACATTATACCACCAGATTTATCCAAAAAATAATCCAAAGCCTTTATCCACCATGCTATTGGCAAGTGTGTTTTCATGGATGTCAAAGGTTGATGTCATGTGTGCATTGATGTCAAAGATAATGACAAAGTGGTGATGTCATGGCAAAGTGGTAATGTCATAGTATGATTAGTGTTGTATCATGGATATTTATTATTAGTTGGATAGGCAAGTTGAGGGATGTTCTAGATAATGTGATCAAGTTGTAAAGACCCTATGGGGTGTCAAGAGTGCTTAATATGCTTATGAAAGTGAATAAAATTTGTATGCAATCATAAATGCATCATGTCTATGAATCAATCATGGATTGTGTAGAGAGGATTACAAAGCAATTTAGTCAAGCATTAGTCCATAAAAAATGAAACATACATAAATAACTAACTAACCAAGCCTATCTATTCCTATGGGAATTACAAAGGATAACAAGAAACAAATGAAAGAAAGCAACACCATATTACCTTCCCAAATAGATTCACCATACCCATGTGGCTCAAAAACATGTTCTCCCTTGATCAAGAATTCTTTTCTTTGTCAATAATGGTGGTAAGCTCCTCCAATGCCTCAAGAACACCATATATAAAATGTAGGCCCTTGATTGTAAACTAGTAAACTAGCCTAGCAATGAAACTTTGTGGAAACAATTTAGCATTATAACTTTGAAATATTCAAGATTTGAAGATATTTGAGCATAATAACCTTGCACCAAAATAGCTTAAAAATGATGTTCATAGCCTCTCTATTTATATATTTTTGAGATTGGTTAGGATCAACCACGAGCATCCATCTCAAGATTGAGATGTGTGGCCATGGATAATCCTAATATTTGGAATTAAATCGATAAATATCCTCAAGATAAATAAGCATTAAAGAGGTATGGGAGGCAATAACTAGGTATGGGTGACCCATAATCTTGATATTTTATGCACTTATGGTTTGATGGATGCCACCCCATAGATGATGTCACTAGGTGATGTGGATAATAAGAATCAAATTTCAAAAAAAAATTCAACAACTCTCATGGAAAATCCACTTAAGCTCTTGATTTTGATTAATTAGCCTTAGACAAGGTAAATCAACATATGTGTAATTATTTGAAAATTGGTCCTTGATTAATCAAAATGGTTAGAAATTCATATTACTGAGTTGTAATTTGACTCGAGAAAAATTAGAAGGTGACGTTAGATGCATTGGAACCATATTACCATTTAGGATGTTTCCAATACCAAATAACAAAGGTGCATGATGTGTACTAATAAATTAGAAGAAAAGAGTGATTTAGAGCACTAAATGATGAAATGGTTATTTTGACTCAAAATGATTTGATCAAAGTTTGCTAGCCCATAAAATGCATTGCCTTATTTATGGATACTTTGACCTAAACTAGCACTTGTAAGTGACAAGTTTAAACCATTTAGGGTGTTTTATGGATTTTGACCTAAAATGTGCATTTGATTACAATCGAGTAAGATTAATAATTTCAACACAAATGGTGTTAGGAATTAGATGTCTACAATTTCCCCCTATTTGAGAAGGCATAGTGAGACATTCAGGTGAATCAACATCGTTTCAAATAAAAGAGTTGTCAAGAAAAAGTTGAAACAGACCCATGATATCCCCTCAAGAGGACATACTATAATGAAAGATAAGGATGAACTCTCAAAAAGAGAGAGAAAGTGAGAGATTAACCCATGGAATAGATCACATCCAGATGATATAATGCTTGCACACGTGATTACCATAAATGATCAAAATATAATTAGAGGTATAATAAGCCTTAACTATAAGGGGAATGGGAAAGATAAAATCTATAAATGTAAGGGACACACTTTAAATGTACCCAATTTGAGAGTACAAACTGTATGCTTATGGCATTGATCAATCTTGAGACAAGTTGCACACTAAAATATTGCCATCATGGGATTTAATGTGGAGATCTTGGAATTAGAGGAAAAGGGAGAACATTCTACTTTAGGAAGGGAAGCACCACTAGAATAGGGTCTCTAAAGAGAAGATAATAAAAAATACTCCAGTAGAGTAGATTTGATTATGATAAAATAGTTTTGCCCTAGTAGGGTGAATCTTGATCATTGATAAAGAATAAATAATGATTTTACCCCTATAGAGCTGATTTGATTCAGACATGGTTTAGATGTTGGACCCCAGCATGGGAAATTGATAAGCAAAATAACTCAAGGATATAACCCAAAAGATAGGTTAAAATGAATAGGCATAAACATATATGCAATGGGGTAATGGCTTAGAAAGCCATATAAAGCCAAGCATATGAGAATGCACAAAGTGATGAGAGAGATGAAAAGAAGAATGGAGATATCTGAGCTAACCTCAATAGAAATTGAGTGATACCTACATAGTTATATGGACTCATGTTCTAACATGAACTTCAGGCCAATGTAGTTCACCCAATTTTGTGAGAGAATGGAATGAAGAATGATGAAAAATGACCAAGAATTGATTAGACTCACAAAGTATGCAAAGAGATGCACATCTAAGCATTAAAAAATAAGCCTAAAATGCATGCTACCTAGAAGCCTAATTCCATATCATGAGCCTAGTTTTTACAAAGTGTTCTTGAGAATCATTCATTAGAACTGATGTTGACATTTAAGACTTTGAGACTTGAGCACAAAGTGCTTGATATAGCAAAAGAAATTAGGCATCATAAATATGGATAACATAGAATGACATAAGATTCCAATTGCACTAAGCAGTTCAAATGTGAATACCTATAACTAAGGATAGTTGTAAAATAATTACCAAAAACAAAGTTACATCAATTTACATTTAAACAAAAAAGCAAAAGCAAAAGAAAAATATGAACATAAATGAGCCTAACTTGAAATCAAGATATGATCTATCAAGATTTAAGTAGGAACAAAAATGTTTAAAAACAAAAGGTAAGAACATCTTAATGACATGAGACCAAGATACGAATAATCAAGATCCATGTGGATCATCAAGGAATTCTTGAACACAAAAAAGAAAAGCAAAATTAAATTAAAAAACAAGACACCAATAACAATTAGATAAACAAAATGGCTCTAAGAACAACATAATAACATAGGATCAAGATATAGATAATCAAGATTCATGTGAATCATCAAGATGTTCTGAAACACAAAAGAGATAAGTAAAAAATAATCAAGGAAACACAATCCCAAGAAACACAAGACCAAGAATGAAACAAGAAGTAATAAAAAGAGAAAAGGATAAGAAATAAAAGGAGAGGTGTGAAAGCACAACAAAATACCAAGAAAATACAATGAAACACAAACAAATAAAAACTAAGTTAGTGCGATTTAAAGACAAATGTTCATGCATGTGCGGTAGAGGTGTTACTTTCCACCACATCATAACAAAAAATGATGACATGACAATTCTTCCCTAATTAAAGAGGAATAATGATAGAAGAAATGGGGGAAGATAAGAAAAAGAAGGGGTTAGCTGAACTAACTCTAGATGTATAAGACAAGTGGATGTTGCCTACATAGTTCTGTGGATGCATGTTCCAAGATGAACTTCAGGCCCAATGTAGTTCTCCCAAGAAATGGGATAGAAGAAAAATGATGATTAGACTAACTTGATTAATGTTATAGAATAAATGGAAGTTATAATAAACAAATGAGAATGGTATGGGAAACAAGAAGTTGATGAGATGAGAAAGAATGATCTTGTAAAACAATAAGTGCATGGGACAAGATGAAATGAACTGGTGTTTTTGTGCTTGAAAAATGGCAAGAGCATTCAAACTTAACAGTTGCTCAAAAAATAGTGAAAGTGTTCAAACTTAATAGTTTCTCAAAAAATGGTGAGAGCATTCAAACTTAACAGTTTCTTGCAAAATAGTGAGAGTGTGGGATGGTAGAATGAGAATGTACAGATGTATATAAGTATGAGACAATGTTTTTGTTCTTTTGTGGATCATGTTATGATTTGTTTGGTATTTTCAAAGTATTTCTAATGTTTTTGATGTTTCTAGGATAAAATATGAACAAGGTGGGAGTTTCTAGTCAAGGAAATGCACATCTTAAGACTAGAGGTTCCAATAAAAAAGCTAAGTCAACTATAATGACCCATGCTCACAAATCAACGAGAGTGAAGTTATTTGATAAAAGAAGAAAGAACAACAAATACCTTGTACTAAGAAGATGTGGCCATTCACCTATCTAAAACTGCATAAGACTATCCTGGTTAAACCACTTTATAGAGCTATTGCTAAAGATGTTCATAATGTTCATGATCCATAATCAATATCATAATTGGTCAAGGGACAAAAAGTGTTCAATCTTATAACATGCCTTAGATAAAATAAAGAATATGCCTCTCAAAGAGAGTAATCTATGATGGGATGAAGAATGTGTTTATAGTGCCAAGGGTTCAAAGCCTTTACTATTGAGATTTATGAAAAGTAGACCAATGTAGTATAAAATGTGTTCAAGGTAAGATAGAAGGGTGGGATAAAATTATGACAACATAAGCTGTCCCCAAATTAGGCATCTTATAGATAATGGTTCAAAGATGTTCATGCATAGAATCTCTTAAGATGTATGATGTTCATGGGCTTTGAAATTTCTTCACCATTAGGTTTAGCCAATTGATATGCTTCTGATCCATAGTTCACTGTGACAATATATGGTCCTAACCAATTAGGCTAAAACTAGCCTTTATTTTTTGGGTTCAACATTCATGTTCTTTTGGTTCTCTTTCAAAACTAAGTCACCAATCTCAAATTCTTGAGGGAGAATGCATTTGTTGTAGCTTCTCCACAATCTATTTTGATGGGCCTATAAGTTTCCTATGGTAGTCAAATGCTTACCATCAAGAAGTTCTAGTTCTTGCAACCATGAGGCTCTATAGTCTTCATCATCTTCAATGTGCTCTAGTGATATTCTTAATGATGGGATCTCAATCTCAACTAGGATGATAGCCTCAATGCCAAAAACAAGGGAGTATGGAGTAGTTCTAGTTAAGGTGCGATGATTGGTTTTATAAGCTTAGAGGGCAAGAAAAAGTTGAAAATGCCAATTATGATAAGCATAATTGATAATATTTTTTAAGATGGATAGAATGGTTTTATTTAATGCCTTAGCTTATCTATTTCCTTGTAGGTTATATGGAGTGGATTTCTTGTGCTTGATCTTGAATTTTTCACAAAGAGATTTCACATCTTTGTTCACAAAGGATCCACCATTATTGAATATAATATAAGTTGGGATACTATATCAATAGATGATATGGTAATAAATGAATATGGCTATTTGTTTCCTAGTAACATAAGTGAGAGGAATGGCTTCAATCCATTTGGTAAAGTTCTTGGTTTTAGTCAAAATGTGCTTATGGCCATCTAAAGATGTTGGGTTAATTTTGCCAATGATATTGAGACCCCATGTTTAGAATGGCCATGGTGTTATAATTGGCTATAATGGTAAGGAAGGTGTATGTATCAGGTTGCCATGTTGATGATAAGGAACACACTCCTTTACATAATTACAAGCATTTGTCTCCATTTTGGGACAATAATAGCCTATTCTGAGAAGTTTCTTTGATAGGACTACACCATTGGTATGGGCCCCACACATTCCTTCATGAACCTCCTTTAGTGCCAGCTTGGATTCTCCTAAAGATAAACAATGAAGAAGCATTCCATCATAGCCTTTTAGATAAAGAATATTTCCAAGGAGGATATAACATGTTAAGCAATGAAGGAAAAGTTTTTTTTGGTTATTGGAAAGATTGGAAAGAAATACATGGCTATGGAAATAGTTATAAAAATCTTGGTACCATGGTAACTCAGTGAGGTATTAGGATAAAAAATGGTGCATATCCTCTCTAAATTTGATAAAATATGTGCTGGCTGAAGAAGATTTTCAATCAAGAACTAATACTCTTTAACACTGTCATACATTTGAATCATGCAACCAATTGTTTCCATGGCATCGATAGATCTATTGTTGACTCATGGAACTTGTTCAAACTATAGAGATTTAAAATGTGTTTTAAGGTTATCAATGATTTACTTGTAAGGAACAAGTTGATCATATTTTGTTTGATATTAATCTATTATCTGATTTATGATTAGCTGTAAATCTCTATATACCTTTAAGCTAGTAAGATGGAGCCTTGAAACTAATGCCTCATATTTAGACATATTATTTGTACACTAATATTATTTATGGAATGCATTAGGGATCAAATCCCCCTATGGCATGATCAACACTATGCCATCTCTAGACCCTTGAGATATGAAGGATCCATTAAAATAGAGCATCCACTATTTAGGTTCTTGTGATGCTTATTCTATCATCATGATAGAATCATCCAGAATGTCAAAGTTGAGGGGTTAAGTAGTCGTAATAGGAGCTTCTACAAGTTGGTCTATAATAACTTCTCCTTTGATTGCCTTTTGATTTTGGTACTCAATGTCAAACTCACTGAGAAGCATAATCTATTTAGCCATGCATCCTTAAAGAGCTACTTTAGATAAAAGGAACTTGAGAGGATCTACCTTAACAATAATAATAGTTTTGTTATTTAGCATATAATGTCACAATTTTTGAGTGGCAAATACCATAGCTAAACATGCCTTCTTAATAGGCATATAATTATGTTCATAGGCTACCAATGTGTGGCTTAAATAATAAACCACGTATTCATTACCATGATCATCATGTTGAGCCAAAAGTTCCCCCAGTGCATATTTTGTGCTGATATATAAAGAAGCAGCGGCCTTCCTTGTGTCAGAGGTCATAAAACTAGTGGATTGGCCAAGTATGTTTTAAGTTTTACAAATGCTATCTGATAATCTTCATCCCACTAAAATACTACCCCTTTCTTTAAGAGATGAGTAATGGGTGGCACTTATCTACCAATTGAGAAATGAACCTATGTATAGATTGGACCTTTCTTTGTAGGCCTTGCAACTATTTAAGATTATTTTGTGGAGGCATCTCCATAATAGAGGTGACCTTTGTAGGGTTGAATTCAATCCCTTGTTGTGATATAATGAACCCTAAAAATTTTCTTGATGTGACTCCAAGGACACATTTCTTAGGATTCAAATGAACTTTATATGTAAAAAGTCTCTCAAATATTCTTCATAGAATGTCAGGGTGTCTAGCTCTTGTTATTGATTTGGCTAGCATATCATCAACATAGTCCTTGACAATGTCATGTATCATGTTATGGAAGATGATATTCATTATACATTGATATGTGGCTCCAACATTCTTCAAACCAAATGGCATGACTTGGTAGCAGAATGTCCCCCATAGAGTGGTGAACATAGTCTTATGCTGATACTTAAGGGATATCTTAATCTGATTGTAACCAAAAAATCCATCCATTAGGGATAGCATCTCATACCTAATAGTTAAGTTGATAATCATGTTGATGTTGGGTAGAGGAAAATCATCTTTGGGGCATACTTTGTTGATATCATGAAAATCAATACAAACACGTATGCCTGAGGTATTTTTACTTACTGGCACTATGTTAGAAATCCATTTAGAGTAGTCCAGTGGTTTGAAAAAATTGGATCCTAAATTTTTTTCTAACTCAGCCTTAACCAAAAGGGTGCTACATGGATGCATCTTTCTCAACTTTTTCTTGACTAGTTTAGCATCAAGGTAAACAACAAAATGATGCATAACTAATTCTAGATCTAATATTGGCATATCAAAATATGCCCATGAGAAGATGTCTAAATAATCCTTAAGAATAGATATATTATGGTTATGTTTTACTTCAATTAGGGTAGAGATCCAAGATAAATAATTTTGAGATCCTCATGGGTTCCCAAATTCTCTTATGTTGTGCTTTCCATAAGGAGTGTGGATCTATCTTCTAGAATTGTAGGCAATGTATGGTCATGATCTTATTTTTATACTATATCTTCTTATTGTTCCTCCCAAAGATCTGGATAATATGAAGAATCAAAATATGCCTTCTCAGGTAAAGGCCAATTGGCAAAGACCTATGTAAACTCAAGATCAAGATGCTCAAATATTTGATGTTGTTATGAAGATATACTTGTACTAGCTATGGAACTAGGGCTAGATGGATGTTCTATGTTTTGAGGGGATGAGAAAACTTTCTTTCTTTGGATTTATTGAAATAGGTTTTCACTCAAAAGATTATCTTTTTCTTTACTTTTTCCCTAATCAAAAAGTGCCTCAAAGAGGTTTTCACTTGAAGATCCCGATGTTTGTTCTTTATTATGACTAGGAAAGTTTGCCTGATCTCCAAAGTAGGCATAAGAATTTAATGAAAAATCAAAACCCTAATTATGATCTCCAATGGGGAATACATATCGTAAGCCCATGTATTCTATAATCAATTCTTTATTTTGGAACTCATCAAGGCATATGACCAAATTTTCCTAATCCCAATCTATGAGTTTAGGATGGCAAATGCATATGTTATAGTGAGGGTTTGCTTCAAGATGAGAAGCACCAATGGTAAATATTTAATGTCCTAATTTAGGAAGGGAAACACCACTTAGATGGGTTTTTTATTTAGGATGGGAAGCTCTAATAGGTGTTATGGTCAATATGGCATTTGAATCAAACAGATTTGAATCAACAAGCTCATTGAAAAGGCTATAATGGGACATTGTGTAACTACTAAGAATCTTATTACTAGTCACTTCAGAAGAGTCACTACCAAATGTTATGAGGTCATCCTTCGGTGGTTTAAATCTAAGACCATGATTCCAATTGACAACTCCAACTGATAAGGGTTCTAAAATTCCTTGTGCCTATGGGCCAAGACCTTTCCCTATATAATCAAGATGATCCATTATATTGTTAGGGATATGATACTTGGGATTCTAAAAATAATCTGCAAGGCCTTTAGAATATAACCAATCTCCCTCGGTAAAATCCCCCCAATCCTTATTTGGTGTAATTATAGGTATAAAAACCACAAAAGGTTTTGGTTGATTCTTCTTTGGTTGTCAAATTTAATCAGGTCTGTTAGGAGTTTAAGAAGTTTTAGGATTACCAAATGTTTTAGGGGATTTTGGTAATTTTGGAATATGGAGGACATCCTTTAGATGGTACGTGGAAATTCTTACATTTTTAATTATCACCTATTTGGCTAGAGCTATAGGAAATGGATTAGTTGAAGTGGAGGCTAGATCACCAGGGTCTATATAATTAGATGGAGATGGATGAGAAATGATGGCTTTGTTCTTCTTTGTAATGAATTCAAAACCTCAAAAATATTTATAATTATGAAACTCTACTTCAAGATGTTTGTAGTATTGGTATGGCTACTAATCAATAGGAATGGTAACCTTAATCCCATCATGGGAAAACTTAAGGCATTGGTGAAGAGTAGATGAAACTACTTGTACTTCATAGATCTAAGGATGACTAAGATGTGTGTTATAAGGAAGCTCAATATCTACAATATGGAATAATGTGTGATGATAAATAAACCTAATCATGATTGGCAACCAAATTAAACCAGATGACTCCCTTTCAATTTTGTTGTAAGCCTTCATTGTAATAGTCTCTGGCTAAATGTCCTTATCCATGTAACCTAATCATCATACTGATTTAAGAGATATGATGTTCAGCCATGAACCATTATTTATAAGAACTCACTTGATCTTGTGATCTATAATGATTATCTCAATGTATAGTGGATTATTATAGTTTGAGCTAAGGGTGGACATGTCCTTTTGATCAAATGTGATTTGTCGAAATGAAGACAAATGTCCAACTAGGTTCTAGAACTGATCAAGGTTTATATCATTAGGCACAATAGACTTTGCAAAAGTTTGTTGAACATGGTTTTATGGACATTAAATGTCTACAAGATTTCTAATATGGAAATTTGTGTAGGATTTTATCTAATTGATCGATTATACTATAAGGCCTTTGAATTGTGGATTAAACTAGTTTAGTCTATGTTGGGACATTATTCAGCTTTAGAACCATTGGCACAATGTTCTCATTGGGTTTATGGAAAGAAGTGGGTAAAGGGCCCTAGATGGTAACTCATGGGAATCTAGTTGTGACTACATAACCTAAAGGTGGTAAGGAGTTATTATAATTAGAAGAGTGAGGCAAAGGGCCTTAGATAGTGACCTACAGGTGATTAACAATATTGTGATAATTATGGGTTAGTGAAGAGCCTTATAATTAAAGGAATGGTACTATTGTTCAGGATTAGTAACCCATGCAAATGGAGTAGTAAAATGATAATGTAAACTCAACATGGTATTACCAGGGGGAGAGGGTGCTGACCCTATAATGATGGGTCTCATGTTGTGAGGAACATGAGATTGGCCATGCAATGTTATAGTAATAGTGGTAATGTGGGTTGCAAAAATGCATCCCATAGTGTTATTATAGTCGTAAGGTACATTATTATAAGCTATATTATTAGTATGGGCATTATGATCTTGACTATGATCATTATGATTATGATCTTGTTGTTGGTTATGATTCTACCTCTATCGTTGATTGTGACCATTTTGATTATTCCTCGATGGTGGTGGATCATGTCAAGGAAAGGGGTCTTTGTAGATTCCCATATCCTGATTTGTGTCATGATTAGCAGCCAACTTAATTTTTGGCTCACCATTTTTAATAAAGTCCTCAATAATATGTTATAATTGAATGTAATGATATGCACCATGACTAGTAACATGATAAAAGTTACACCATTCATTCTCTTTATACTAGTTTGGTTTTGGTTGATCTTGAGGAAATGGCCTTAATACTAGATGTATAATTAAATTAGCCATAATGAGATTTTGTAACACTATTTCAATTGATTCTGTTAACTTGATAAAGGCTCTAAAATTATTATGAAATGTCCTTCATGAAAGTTGTCTCTGCAAAGTAGGTAGTGGATTTGAGGGAGTTAATTGTACATTTGGAGGAGGCATAGCTTATACCATTTGTACATGTATTATTTCTATCACCCCATTTCTTATCATGTTCTTATTTTTGCTAAAGCCCTTAGGCTTATTTTGCATAATTTTTTGAGCCAGTGATTGAGTCTGATTAGATGCTTGACTTTGCACAAAAATCTTAACAAGGCCCTTAACAATAAGAGCCTTCTCAATCTACACTCCTTTGTCAATAATTTCTTCAAATGAGTTAGCACAAGCTATCCATAGATTATACACAACTTCAAGATGTTCAACCAACTATTTGTTTGATAAATTGTGTTGAAAGCAACCTACCAATGCTCTCCAACTTTGCAGATATGCATCAAAACTTTCACCATCATGCTGCTTGGCCTTGCATAAGTCAACAATGGTCAATTTATGTTCTATGTTATATTAAAAATGGTTAAAAAACTTTTTTGATAAGTCATTCCAATCCATAACTAATCCCTTGGGTAGTTTAAGTAGCTAATCAAGATCTTGTCCCACTAAACTTTGTAGAAATAGTCATATTAAGTACTCACTACTATAAGCAACCTCTTGACATAAGATGAAGAATGCTTGTATGTGTTCACATGGATCTCCTTTCCCTTTATATTTTTCAAATTTGGGTGCCTCGAAATGAGGTGTAAATGGGTTTTGATTAATAGATAAGTTGAATGGATATGGGTATATCTAATCTAATTTCTACTTTTTGACTCTATTATTTGTCTCCAATATTTGGACAATTTCCTTCATAGAGTTGCATTCTTGCATGTTTGGTGCATTTGTGGATTAGATAAGATGTTGTTGGGGTGGAATGTGCCCCTGATTTTGGGTGGGTCTATAAGGAGCATATACCTTTCAATCCATGATTTGGTTCTGATTTGCTGCTTGAGTTGAGAACATAGGCTATTGATTCTTGGATTGTAAAACATTCCTTGAATTTGGTTATTTCACACTTTGTTGATTTTGGAAATTTCTATGTTTATTTATCAATCTTTGGGTTGGTTGGAAATAACTAGCCAAACTTTCTTGAAGGATTTCCTCAATTAGAATTGAATGTTTGGGTTTCTGAGTTTGTAAAGTAACAAGAGGTTCTTGATGATTAAAAAATGTATGTTCTGTATCAAATGGAACATCTTGTAAGGTCTCTTGTGACTTTAACTATTTGTTTAGATTTCCTTTATCCACTATGATAATGTTCTCATCCAATACTTATTGCATACTTATAACCATATCTTCATGTTCTTTTGAAGCATTATTGTGAATTGAAGTGGTAACTAGGGAGTCTATTAAGTCTATGATAAGTTGATTTGTATATCGTTGACTTATTATCTTGATCTTAGCTAGAAGATCCAAATTTGTGGGTTTTGACTCTCTTTTTATTTCCTTTCCTTTGTTAGAGGAAGAAGGTACATCTATTTTTGTAAAATCTTTCTCTTTCCATCATTATTCTCCTTCTCTAAGCTATGAAATTATTTTATAAGAAAATTAGAAGGTAGTCTAGCACCTGATTCTATCAATCTAAGAAGGGATTAATGTTGATCTTCTTGGGGTTGATATTCATTGTAATCATCTTCAAATATTACTATTATGGGGATATCATCAAAAATAATTATGTCATCTTGACCATCATAAAATTACTCATCTTCATAACTAAGGCCATAAGAGGCCCCACTACAAGTGAACTTTGAGTCATGTCTAAAAAGAGTTGTTATGTGTGTTTGACTAAATTTGGACCAATGTTTGGCAAGCAATCAAAGTATGCTTTGGCTCTCTCTTAAATAAATAACCAAGGTACCAATGAGACTATAAGAGGAGGGTGGTTTGAAACTACGCATAATTTAGAAGATTTGGTTCACAAGTTTACTCAACCTTTGGTAAAGTTAAAATCATATAGATCAGAAGAGAGTAAGGTAAATCAAAGACCCAAGGTGAAAACTAGTACACCAAAGCCTAGATCTTTGTGATACACCCACACTACAAAAGCTAGCTTCAACCTTGACAAGTTGACCCTAGAAGTTTAGAGGAAATCTCTTTGAATTATGAAAAATAGAAAATGAACTAAGCAACTCAAGATGTAAAAATATATGTGAATCACTAAGTATAAAGCTAAGACCAAATAGGTAGCACAATCTTGTCACATGATTCTAGTAGGATAACATATGTTCTAGGACTCAAAGTGTGAATGATATGCAAGATGACTTCAGTCCACCAAGATGATAATGTTGATTTTGAGTCTTTAATAAACAACCTTCAATCCAAATAGAAAATTGAATCCAAGTTAAAACAAGCCTAGTGCACAAATGGCAAACCCACTTTGATGCACCAACCCTTAAAAATTAGAAAGGTTCAATTTTGAATGTGGATTATAAATGAAGGATTTAAACAAATTGGGTAAAATATCTAGACTCAATTGGGTAGCATGACTATGCTAAAGTGGTTGACATGACACAAAGCTTTTGATAACAATTTGAATAAGGAAAAGATGAATTTTCCATTTGGATAACGTAACGCCTCCCTTGCTCAAGAAAAATGAGGACTATGTGTTTTGGCTAAGTTCATTGAGTTAACAAGCAGTTTTAGACACAAATCAAGACCAAGTAAGCTAATGATAAAAAATAAACATCTTAAATCTAAACTGATAAAGTATGGCAAAGTGGGGTCTACTAAACTAGTAAGGTTTCAATCATTCTATGAGAATCAATTGCATAATGACTTTCATGTAAAATGATGTAAAAGACAAGCACATAAATCTGGGGACCATGGCATTGGGTAGTTGTAAAAAGGTCTAGTCCTTTTTACAACCACTACATCTTATTGTTCACTCAGTGCAATGTGATGTCCAGATACATATACATCCCATGTGCAACTCCAAAGGAGTCAAATGAAATCTATGATAGGAGGTGAAACCCCAAGTCAAAGCTTCCCTAAAGAACTCATAGGAGGTAATGATATCCCCCTCGCAAGCCAAGTTTGCATGAAAATAAAGAAAGCATAAAATAGAAAGACTTTAGGGTCATTTTCAAGATCACCCAAACTTGGATGAGTTTTTAGGGAGTGATTTAGGTGACATTCTTTCTAAGCCTTGGACTAAGATATTTACAATAGGAATGGTGCTTTTGATTTCAAGTGTTCCCTATAGGGGACAAATAGAAGAGCACACATGCAACACCCCTCTTTTTGCCAAATAAAAATCTAACTAAACAACTATTGCAAGTAAGAATTGACAAGTGTGTTTAATTTTAAACCCAAATAAAATGTTTGGTGGTGTTCATTTTACCCCTTGTTCTTAGTTTAAAATCTTTCAAAAGATTCACCAAAACATCTAAATTCCTTGTTAAACACTCAAAACAAAGTTCCTAATTCATTTTTAAGCATGCAAGAGGTGATTTAAACATGTTTTCATCAAAATAAAAGCTTTTTCTTGCAACAAAAATGTCAACATGTCTTTTAGCTTTGAAGCTCTTTTTAGCTTGAAATAATGAACTTTGAAGAAGTAGGTCTCAGGTCTATGTTTTTGGAAAAAACATAGTGACCTATGTCAGTTATTACCACTGATGTTGATTACAACCAACTAAGATATAACTGATGTTGATTCTGCTAACCAACATTGGTTAAGTTAGGTAACTGATGTCGGTATTTTTTCCAATGTTTGTTAAGTTAGGTAAATGATATCAATATTTCTACCGACATTGGTTACTATATAAAAATTGTGGCAACCAAAAACAATAAAATAAAGTTAGAAAATCAATTTATAAGAGTTTTAAGGGTCTAAATGGATATTTTAGAGTTGAAAAGTGATCTTCTTTAGGTGTGAGATGTGTCTAGTCCCACTAGGTGTGCCAAGATGTAGAGAGGATTACAAAGAAAGTTAGTTAAGCATTAGTCCATAAACAATGAAACATGCATAAAGAACTAACTAACCAAGCCTATCTATTTCTATGGGAATTACAAAGGATAGCAAGAAATGAATGAAAAAAAGAAACACCATATTACCTTCCCAAATGGATTCACCATACCCATGTGGCTTAAAAACATGTTCTCCCTTGATCAAGCATCTTTGTCTTTATCAAAAATGGTGGTGAGCTCCTCCAATGCCTCAAGAACACTCCATAAAACCTAGGCTTTTGATTGTAAACCACTAAACTAGCCTATCAATGAAGTTTTTTGGAAATAATTTAACATTATAACTTTACAATATTCAAGCTTTTAAGATATTTGAGCATAATAACCTTGCACCAAAATAATTAGAAATGATGTTCATGGCCTCTCTCTATTTATAGATTTTTGAGATTGGCCAAGATCAACCATGACCATCCATCTCGAGATTGAGATGTTTAGCCATGGATAATCCTAATATTTGGAATTAGATCCATAAATATCCTCAAGATAAATAAACATTAAAGAGGCATTGGAGGCATTAACTAGTAAGGGTGACCCATAATCTTGATATTTTATGTACTTATGGTTTGATGGATGCCACCCCATAGATGATGTCATTAGGTGATGCAGATAATAAGAATCAAATTTCAAAAAGAAATATTCAACAACTCTTATGGAAAATCCACTTAAGCTCTTGATTTGTATTAATTAGCCTTAAACAAGGTTAATCAACATTTGTGCAATTATTTAAAAATTGGTCCTCGATTAATTAAAATGGTCAAAAAGTCATATTACTGAGTTGTAATTTGACTCAGGAAGAATTAGAAGGTAACGTTAGATGCATTAGAACTATATTCCCATTTAGGTATGTGATATGTACCAATGAATTAGAAGAAATGAGTGATCCATAGCACTAAATGGCAAAATCGTCATTTGACTCAAAATGATCTAATCAAAGTTAGCTGGCCCATAAAATGCATTGCCCTATTTAGGGATACTTTGACCTAAACTGGCACTTATAAGTGACAAGTTTGAAATATTTAGGGAATTTTATGGATTTTGACCTAAAATGTGCATTTAAGTGCAATTCAAGTAAGATTGATAATTTAAACACAAATGGTGTTAAGAATTAGATGTCTACAGATGGGAGAAGATAGAGCATACCTACACTTCTGATTGGGAATACATTTGTTAAGTGGGAGCATGACCAATATGGAGATTTGCTAGACCTAATTAAGTGATTACTTATCACAATACACCATGCTAGGAAGGCTTCCAAAGCCTATATTCTAAAACAATCATGTAATAACCTAAAAGAGTCCTAGGTTTAATATTTCACTTAAGTTTAGTAACAAAAAAGTAAATCTAATCTAGTGCACACCAAATCTTGTGGCATAATATTAGGGGTTAGTAGAGCAATCAAAACATGTATAAGAGAATCTAAATTAAGCTAAGTATGAGTAAGATCCTAATACTTGGAATATGAAGAGTAATATTTTTTGAGCCAATACTTATGCTACTTCTATCAACTAAAGAGAGGATAAAAGTTAGGAAATACTTACCTAAATATGAACCCATCAAGACTCAATCTATCCCTTAGCCAAAAGGAATTCATAAGAGGTTGTTGTCATTTGTAAGGATCACTACGAAAGGCTAAAGCATCCAAGACTTATCCACAAGACTAGATTCTTCAAGTAGAAACACTAAGCTAAGACTCCTCAATTAGAATGGTGGAAGAGTAGATTGTAAAGAAGCACGAGTGATTAATAACTCTTTATTACATATTGAAATAATGACAAAATTATCTTGTATTTATACATAGATTTCACCCTAAATATTTTTGAATATGTTGGTTGTATAGGGTCGACCTGTTGGGTGAATATTTTATCAATCAGCATACTGATCAACAAAATAGGTCTGATCAACCACAACAAGAAGATTGGTCGGCCAAGTGTGCAGCTTTACTACATCAACCGTAGACAAAATTCTCCTCTCATCAAGGGGAGGTTCCCTATAGATACGTAGGAGCTATATATAATATAAATAAGTAGAAAATAACACATGGGGGTAGAATAAACCATCCATCTCTCTTCTTTTAGAGATGATGCACATAGAAAAAAGAGAAAATCCTAGTGTAAACACTGAAGGCACTTCTCTTCTTTTAGAAGTGTTCTTGCAAGAAACAATAGGAGTTTATTTTAGATAGTAAAGTAACCAGTAACCAAAGGGTGTAGTAACAGCAGGATGAAATAGAATGCAAAGTTTCCACCTCAACTACCCAAAGAGTATATCACAAAGGATAATAGGGGCACAAAGTCATCCCAAAATCCTCAATACAAAAAGAAAAGAAAAACACAGACTGAAAACAATTACAAAAGCACAAAGTCTTCCCACAGTTGGTTTCAGGACACTTACCTATTACTTTCACTAATTCTACTTGCCAAATTAAATGAATAAGAACACCTTTAGAATATAGACGTAAGAATGATCTTCTAAAATGATACAAGCTAAAATAGTACAAAGTCTGTAAACAACCTGATTTCTCACATTCAGATAAAATAAAATGAAATTACAATTTGAGCTCAAAGTCTCAGTCTTCTTCTTTCAAAATGGGCAGAGTTTCACTCTTGTAAAATGAAAATTCTCCCCTACAAATGAGAGAATTAACAAACTTATAGCCACTACGCAAAGATTGGTGCCCTTTTCCATGGAATGGCCCATGCTATAGTCAATGTCTTCAATGCATCTCCAATTTTGTCTGGAGAGACCATGCTGAGAATAGTACACTGCCATAACTATGGTGTGTCCCTTCATCTGATATGTCTCGTCTTTGGTATGGACCAATTGGTCCTTTTCATATTTTTCTTTACTTCATGGAAGAAAATAGGCCACGTCCTTGGTTTGGTGCACTCAAAAGTCTACTCAATCCACTGTTCCACCTACTAGAAATAACTCTTTTAAAGACATTTTTGGTCTTTTGCATCAATTTTCTCTCCTTGAGTCTTCGAGCTCTCTTTTCATTTAATCACTTTGTTCTTCCTTTAAGTTCTGCACTCTATTTGAATTTCCAAGGATTTTCCCTCACTTTAAATTCGACGTCTGAGGGGCTGTCAATGGTCGCCAGTTGCTTGAACCATGTTAAAGCTTAAACCTGTGAACCCATGAAAGTTCATTGGTTCATTGGTTTATTTTGTCTCTTTTATTCCATTGCTTCTTGGTTCAATCACTTTCCCACTCTTTGAACAAGTGCCATGTGGTGTCTTCTATAGGAATAGGTGAGGACACATGGCATCTTCCACTATTGACACTTGGCAGCATCTACCTTCTTAGGCCTTTGCGACATCATAGAAATGTTTGGGGCTCAGTTGAGCTCTCACGTATGATGACACTTGTTGGCCTCCATGATCTCTACAAGGGACACATGGCACAGTCTGAATACATTTGTTGGGCACGTAGATGTAGACACTTGGCACATTATACTTCATTTAGTCACTCATCCCCAAGCCCACCATGGCCTTTGCTTGAAACATTGAAGCTAAGGGAAGAGACTATGGATATTGACACTTGGAAGCTCCCAATAAGATTCAAGAGGGACACATGGTAATATCTACCAATTCATAGAAACAAAGTTTAGTGGGGCTCGATCATCAACACTTGGCAGCATCTGCCTGACTCTTTCTTTTGTGCATGCTTCTTTTCTTAACTAAGGTGGCCTTTAAACCTTTAAACCTGGCATGTTGAACTAATTGAACATTGAACCCATTAAATCGATGAACCAAAATGGTTCAAGGTTTAATGGTTCAATGTTTCAAGATTTTGTTTTAATGCTTGCCAATAGACCCTTTGAACTAGTTGAACCTGCTAATTTTTTTACCAAAAAGTTGAGAAAATGATAAAATTGAATGTTCAAAATAAATTTTTGGAAAGGGGAGGGATAATTTTGGCCATGCAGGACCAAAATAGTCATATATTGTCTAAAAAAATAAGGAGTCATTTTTTAGGGACAACAACTGGCTCCTATTGTGGAAATTCCTTCATATAACAACTCAAAATAGTTGAGGAGAGTAGAAACCAGAATCTTTGATGCCTTGAAGTGTGTCATTGGGCTATAGAGTCATGCTACCTAAAAATAAATGCAACAAAAAAGAAGACAAAAGGCGCAAAATAGAACTAAAGACTATACAAACATACATCTGTACAAATGAACTTATTTGATGCCTCAAGATTTGAAGCACTTCATATGCTACCCATTGTGAGACAATGATAATGGTATCCCATCCTGATAAACTAATAGGAAACCATTTTGTCCCCAGAATCAGTGACGGGTGAATGAAACTCTCCACCAGGAAACCACTTTTTTGTGTCTTCCCCTTGGTTTTATTTTCTTCTTGCCCCAAAGCAAGACTTGAATTTTGGTTCAAAAACCATGAATCTTTGCTCTCTTGGCAAAGAGTTCCTTTTCCTAATTTTGATAGGCAACAACACGGCCTAGTACCATAATTTTCTATTTCGATAACTCAACCTAGCACATGTCTTAATTGTCCACCTCAGATATCTTAGATTCTTCTTCATTTAGAGGGGAGGGTTCTTCTACACTTATGCCACACTCCACAAATTCTTCTGCTATTTCATCCTGCCTAAAGACTCAAACAAAATTTGGGCTGCAGGGGCCACCATTTGGGTCTCAACACATTTGACATGATCAATTATGTCAAATGGCTAGATTAGACTAGGCACAGGGGATGGGGGTTCTTCTTTTTGGTTTATGGGAGGGGTGGGAGGACTAGCCTGTGAATTTGAAGTAGAAGGTGCAAAAATGTTTGGGATACTTTCTTAGCAATCACTGGGTCCTTTGTCTAGATAGGCAGAGTGGCCCCATGCTTATCAATCAAAATTATAGGTTAAGCTCACTCTTCTATTTTTATTTTATCAACTTGTTGAGCTGACTGATTCTAGGAATGGGTGACCACAGCATATGATCCCTTAAATGCTTCACTTTTACTTCTAGGTTCATCCTGGTAATCCAAGAAACTGATGTGAGAGTCACTAGCTAACTCTTCTTGATCTTTCATGAAGAGACCAACATCATTTTCTTGATTAAACTCAGGTTGGAAAGAGAAATCATACTCTATCTCCAAATACCCAACTACTGAGTTGGCTAGAGGTGCTTCAATGGCAAGGTTCCTCTGTGGGGGAGGAAGATGATTGCGTTGCTCTTGATGTGCTTGATTAGGGAATGTCCTCCTTGGTACATCTCAATATGAAGGAGTAGATGACATTCCTTGTGCCATTTGTCTTCTGAAGGCCAACACTTCATTTGCTAGCTTCTGCACCATTAGATCAGTGGTGGCTGTAGGTGAGTTATTAGAAGATGAGGAAGATGCACCTCTATTTGAATCCTTTCTTATCTTTTCAACCAAGATAAGGTCATCTTCTAACTCAGTGGTTTAAGTCTTGATCATCTTTAAGATCTATGTGGCTGGCATGTCTTAGCAAAAAACTCACTTTAGGCAGCTATGAGTTTATGAAGAAGCATTTGAGGTTCTCAGGCTTGGGCTGAGCAACTACGGGAATCATATTTCTTAGCTTATCAAATTTTGAAATAAAATATCACATGGGGTCATGAGGTTCCTTCTTCATCTGCATAAGTTGGGCTAGCAAAGCATGAGCATCTTCTACAGGTTTGAACCTTACTTCAAACTTAGCTTTAATAGTGTCCCAGCCAATCACTGATCTAGTCTATAAATGGTAAAACCAATTTGTAGCAACACCTTGTAGTGTCACCATGAAAAGCCTAACTGCCATGTCTTCAAATTCCACCCCTATTAGACCATAGGCTATTGTGAAGGCTGTAATGTGCTCATCAGGGTGGACTCTTCCATCACCAAAGAATTTGGGGAAATTCTTCCTTAAACTGAGTGGTAGCTCATGCAGGGGTGGAGTTAGATTAAGTGGGACAAATGAGTTACTCCAGGGGCCTCGAACTGCCATGATTAGATTATGAAAAATAGGGATAACACATCTGAGTGGAGTTGCCAGATTACAAGACAAAAATGGAAAAAAATTGGCCCTGCTTCAGCTTAAAGCTTGAGGCTTCAAATTGTGCTTTCTTTCCCAGTAGCTCTAGTTTTGTAGACCAGATAATATAATGGAGATGGATGAAAATGATAAGGCTATAAATGGATAATGGGTAAGACCCAGATGAGAGTTGCCAGACTTTATAATGGATAAGGGAAGGAATTACTTCAATCTAAAACTTGAGGCTTCAAACTGCATGTTCATCCCCAACAGAGTTGCCAAAAATTATTGGGTGAATATTTTGTCAATCATCGTACTGATCAACAAAATAGGTTTGATCAACCATAGTAGCAAGATTGGTCAGCTAGGTGTGTAGCTTTACTATATCAACCAGAGATAAATCTCTCCTCTCATCAAGGGGAGGTTCCCTATAGATATGTAAGAGCTATATATAATATAAATAAGCAAAAAATAAAATATGGGGGTAGAATAAACCATCCATATCTCTTCTTTCAAAGATTATGAACACAGACAAAGGAGAAAATCCTAGTGTAAACACTGAAGGCACTTCTCTTCTTTCAAAAGTGTTCTTGCAGGAAACAGTAGGAGTTTCTTTCAGATAGTAAAGTAACCAATAACCAAAGGGTGTAGCTACAGTAGGATGAAATAGAATGCAAAGTTTCCACCTCAACTACCCAAAGATTATATCATAGAGGATAATGGGGGCATAAAGTCATCCCAAAATCCTCAACACAAAAAGAAAAGAAAAACACAGATTGAAAACAATTGCGAAAGCACAAAGTCTTCCCACAGTTGGTTTTAAGACACTTCCCTATTACTTTCACTAATTCTTCTTGCCAAATTAAATGAATAAGAACACCTTCAAAAGATAGACATAAGAATGATATTCTAAAATGATACAAGCTAAAATAGCACAAAGTCTATAAACAACCTACTTTCTCATTCAGATAAAATGAAATGAAATTACAATTTGAGCTCAAAGTCTCAGTCTTCTTCTTTCAAAATGGGTAGAGTTTCACTCTTGTAAAATGAAAAGTCTCCCTTACAAATGAGAGAATTAACAAACTTATAGCCACTATGCAAGGATTGGCACCCTTTTCCATGGGACGGCCCATGCTGTAGTCAACGTCTTCAATGCATCTCTAGTTTTGTCTAGAGAGACCATGCTGAGAATAGTGCACTACCATAACTATGGCATGTCCCTTCATCTGATATGTCTCCTCTTTGGTATGGATCGACTGGTCCTTTTCATATTTGTCTTTACTTCATGGAAGAAAACAAGCTGCATCCTTGGTTTGGTGCGCTCATAAATCTATTCGATCCACTGTTCCACCTACTAGAAATAACTCTTTTGAAGACATTTTTGGTCCTTTACATCGATCTTCTCTCTTTGAGTATTCGGTCTCTATTTTCATTTAATTGCTTGGTTTTTCCTTTAAGTTCTATGATCTATTTGAATTTCCATAGGTTTTTCCTTACTTTAAATTTGACGTCTGAGGGACTGTCAATGGTCGCCAATTACTTGAACCATGTTAAAGCTTGAACTTGTGAACCCATGAAATTTCATTAGTTCATTGGTTCATTCTATCTCTTTTATTCCATTGCTTCTTGGTTCAATCACTTTCCCACTCTTTGAGCAAGTGCCACATGGCATCTTTCATAGGAATAGGTGAGGACACGTGGCATCTTCTACTATTGACACTTGGTAGCATCCACCTTCTTGAGCCTTTGCGACATTATAGAAATGTTTGGGGCTCAGTTAGGCTCTTGTGGATGATGACACTTGTCAACGTCTGTTGATCTATGAAAGGGACATGTGGTGTGGTCTAAATACATTTGTTAGTCATGCAGATGCAGACACTTGGTGCATTCCACTTCATTTAGTCACTTGTCCTTAGGCCCACCATGGTCTTTGCTCAAAATAGTGAAGCTAAGGGAAGAGACTATAGATATTGACACTTGGAGGCTCCCAACAAGCTTCAAGAGGGACATGTGGCAATATTTTCCAATTCATAGAAACAAAGTTTAGTGGGGCTTAGCCATCAACACTTGGCAGCATCCACTTGACTTTTTCTTTTGTGTGCTTCTTTTCTTAACTAAGGCAGGCTTTGAACCTTTGAACCCAGCATGTTGAATCAATTGAACATTAAACCCGCTAAATTGATGAACCAAAATGGTTCAAGGTTCAATAGTTCAACGGTTCAAGCTTTTGTTTTGATGCTTGCTGATAGACCCTTTGAACCGGTTGAACCTGCTAATCCTTTTATCAAAAAGTTGAGAAAATGACAAAATTGAATGTTTAGAACAAATTTTTGGAAAGGGGAGGGACAATTTTGGCCATGCAAGACCAAAATAGTCATATGTTGTCTAAAAAATGAGGAGTCATTTTTCAAGGACAACAGACCCAGTCAACCCTTTATGTTTAAGATAATTATTCATTAGGTCCCAAGCTAGGTCAACTAAAGGCTAACATAAATCCTAAGTGAAAATATATTAAAATAGTATAGGGTCAACCCAATTGACCCTATATTATTGACTAGTCAGAAGGGAATAAGGTGAGGAAAAGAGGGATGAAAAGAGGAAAAAGATTGGAAGAGTGTGCAAAGGAGGATTAATAGCTTGGGGAATGGTTTTAAGATCTCGTTCGATTGGTAATAATATGGAAATAAGGGACAATAATATTGTAAAGCACTAATGATCTTCCCACCCCTTTCTTGGTACACCCATTAGGGTGTGCACTTAGAGAGATTAAGTCTCAACAAGTTCCTATAAGATGTAAAATGTTAGTATTTGATAAAAGTTTGAAAATATTATGTGTATACATATGCCCCACTTGAAGCTCATCACATGTCACTAAGGTGAAATGGGGGATGGTGCTTTGATAAAGAACATTAGAATACATGATGATGATGCTAAAAAAATTATAGTATTTTAAAGCATAAAATAATTTAAAAGGAAATAACTAAAAAGTAAATGTATGCGTACCTTGACTTACCTTTATTAATGGATGGTTTTTTATTGTGTTGCTAGTTTTGATTGTGGAGGGTGTAGAGATTAATTTTGACAAACCCAAGAATATAAAACTAAAGAGCAAAAATAAAAAAATGCAAAAATTCTAAGATAACTGGTGGTATGTGGATAGGATGTACTTGGTAATTTGGCAAGCTAGCATGACAGGTGATATGTTTTACCAAATGACCAAGTCAAAAATAAGAGTAAATTAGGTAATCAAAAAGCCAAGATTATTAAAGACCAAAAAACTCAAACAAGTAAACCTAAAGTAAGAAAGGCAAACTCACCAAATCAAACCAAGGATACATGTCAAAAAGGATGATAATCAAACATCGATGGTAAAAGGTGAAACAAAATGGTAAAATAACATTGATGAGTGAGCAGTAACAATCCTTATCTCAATCATCAATGGAATAAGGGTGCATAAAAGGGAAAACAACATTGGTGAGAGAGAAGAAACAAGATAACCTCACGAAATAATGGAAAAAAGGGTATGAACTTAGGTGTTTGTAACAACAAGATAGTAAAATAATGATAAATGATAAAAGGAAAGTAAAACAAGTCTATAAAATGTAAATCTATGGTGTAAAGGAAAGTGATTCATAGTAACTCAAACATGTTGCTTTTCTTCTAAAGATAGATAAATAAAACAAATTAGTTCTAGCATGTTTTTAAGATGTGAAGAAGAAGAAAGTATAAAAGAGGGAAAACATATTTGGAATCACAAATTACCTATCAAGGGGGAAAATGAAATGGGTGGAGTGGATAATTAAGGAAAAACCAAGGTAGAGGAACTATTTATTGAAGTCAAGACACTCAAATTAGGTTTGTCAAAACAAGAGGACTTTAGACCTTAAAGACTTTGAAGAACTTATCTTAGCCACACAAGTCATAGGTCAAAAAATGAAGTATATAGATCATCCCATGAAGGCTATATGCATGAAAATTAAAATAGACTTACCTTCGCACAATGTGTTATCCATTCCTTAGGACCCCTTATAGAGTCATCAATCTACTATAAAGATTGAGTACTTCTGTGAGAAAGTAAGTAGCACCATAGACTTTGTGAATTCCCCTATTCCAATCTACTAGCTTACCATACCCTAATGGACCTTAGCTTTAATGTGAGGCCAAATATGGAGTTTGAGATTTGATTAGAGATAGGATATGTTCTTGTAATCACATCTTTTGGTATGATTTTGAATTTTAAGATTTGTATTTTGCCTTTTTTATATCATTTCTTTTTGTTTCACATGATTTGTCTTTTAAAAATTTTAATGGATTTTTCTATTCCTCCTCCATACAGATTTGGAAGACCAAAAATGGGTGCTAAAGATGACTTTCATTTGAAAACTTGGGACTTGGTTGCTAAGAGTGAGAAATTTAAAGAGCATGTGGTCTAAGAGTGTCATAAATCTAGGTAAAATAAAAGTGCTATCTTAACTTTGACCTTGTTTTATCTAATGTGGAGTGAAAGGAAGGGAAAATCAAGAGGAGAGACACATGGAACAATTTAAATTACTTCAAATCACAAAAAAATGTGACAAAGGATGAAAAAGGATACAATGACAAAAAAGTGTGATTCCTTATCATAATAATGAGGGAAATGGAGGAAAACAAGCTAATATAGATTATTGTGTAGATTCCATTTATAAAAAAGAAGCAAAAGCTAAAGTTGAGAACAAGGATCAAGAGCTTGTAACCATTACAAAACATATTCTAGAAAAGTAATGATAAGATGGTAATTTTATGAGGAGGGTCGGGTCTTATCCATAGTCTTACACTAAAAAATCATAAAAGAGAAACCCACGAGGGTGCTAAAAATCATATATGTGAAAAAAAATGTAAGAAAAAGATGGTGTTTTGTGAGGAGTGCTGAGTCCTATCCATGATCTTACAAAGTAACTCACAAAAGAGAAACCCAAGGGCTACAAAAAGGTGTGTAAAAAGAGTGTGATAGATAAGACTATGATACATCAAGAAACTAAAAGACCAAAAAGGAAGGACTAAAGGTTTGTAAAAAGAAGGAACTACTATAGAGGGAGAGACCTATGTAAGTGACCTACAAAAAGTGTTAGATAAATATAGATACAAAGCATGAAAATATGGAAATGATTAGGCAAATTACTTTTTAAGGAATTGTGTGTTGGTGGGCTCTTTAAAGAAATAGCCTTCATTGGTTTGAAGGTGTTAGGTTCTTGGACCAAGAATATATTTGATTAAATATGGACCCCACCATTTTTGGGGATATTTCTCTTCTTTATCATGGGTGTAATATAATTTAAGGATAAGATCACCAACATTAAATTTGCAAACTTTAACACATTTATTATGTTGTCTAGTGACACAAGCCTTATATCGGTGGTTATGTTATAAGGAAGAAAGATGATGTTCATAAAGAAGATCAAGGGCATGAAGATGAGATTCAAATAATTCTTCATTAAGAATGATACCATGAAGAGATATGAAAAGAGAGGAAAGCTCAACTTCTAAAGGAAAGATTGACTCAGAACCATAGACTAGAGAAAATGAAGTTTCCCTAGTTGTAGTAAGTATACTATATCAAACTAAAGAGCAAGGTAGAGATGAAGGTGCCAATCCATGCAAGTCTTATAAATTATCTTTTGAAGAATTTTGTTGAGAATATTGTTGGTGGCCTTATCTTGGCTGTTATATTGTGGATGATAAGGCGTAGAAAATTTCTGATTTATTTTGAATTTAGCACAAAGCTATTTAACATGTTTATTTTTAAAGTTAGCACAATTATAAAAAATGATGGTATGGGGAACACCAAAGTGGCAAATGATTTGATTAAGAATAAATTTGGAAATGGTAAGACTGATAACATTAACAAGGGGCATGACTTCTACCCATTTGGTAAAATATTTAGTAGCAGTGATGATAAAAACATGCCTATCTTGGAAGCAAGGTAATCTACTAATAATATTGAATCCCCATGTGGAAAATGGCCAAGGAGATTCAATAGTTTGAATCTTGGTTGGAGGTAAATAAATTAGATCATCATGAATCTAACAAGGAGTACATTTTTTGGCAAATTTGATTGCATCCTTTTCAAAAGTAGGCCAAAAGTATCCCATATGTAGGAATTTTCATGTTGTAACATGTCCACTATAGTGATGACCATAAATACCCCCATGTGCTTATTGAAGAAGAGGAAGAACCTCATCTTGCATAAAAAAATGGAGCAAGGTACCTTTAACATTGTGATAGTAAAGTATGTTATGTCAAATTACATACTTGAAGTCTTGTTTATGAATGTATGTATTTTCATGAGAATCTAAGTTAGGAGGATAATTTTGGTGTTTCAAAAATTAAATAATGTCTTTATACCACATGATTTATCCAATGGTAATAACCTTAATGTGGCAGATAAGTGAATCTAGTGGTTGAGTAAAATATGGAGATGTTATTATTTATATTATAAAATAAGGATCATAAAGAACTTGATGTGGATGAAAAAGAGATGTTGAAGAGGCAAGAGAATCAACAATAGAATTTTGATCTTTAGGAAAGGTTCAATAGTAAAGGAGATGAAATTATTAGCAAGAGTGGTTGTAATTTTATGATAGGTAATGAGATTCTTGCTTTCGCATTGATAGTCACCATTGACTTGATGATAAATAAGTTGAGAATTACCTAAGGTGTGAAGATATTAAATGTCTAAATTGAGAATAACTCTCATGCCTAATATGAGAGATTTATATTCAACCATATTATTAGTGACATCAAAAGTGAATCAGAAAGCTAAAGGAATGATCTTGTGAAGGGGACTTGTGAGAATGCAACCTGCCCTAGCTCCTTGAAGGTATTTAACACCATCAAAGTGAAGGTTAAAAGTATCTTCATGCAAATCAACATTAATTTTATGGATCTCCTTAATGAGTACTTTAGGTTTAGTATTATTGGAGGGAATAGAGGATTCATCAAGATTATTGGCTTCATGATTAGAGATAAATTTATGAAAATAGTATTTAAGAGAAATAACTTGATTAAGACCTTCAATATAGAGAATCCTATCATCTAGAAGACTACCTTGAAGGGGAGAAGTAGCCAGAATGGGAGCTATGACAAGCTAATTAGATATGACTTGACCTTTGATAGATTTTTGAGTGATGATGTGGAGATAAATTCCATAAGGAGGACCATCCATTTACAAATTCTATCTTTAGGAAGAAAGGCTTTGGAGAATGAATTATGAAGGGGGTGAGAATTAATGATGACATAATCAATCTAGTAAATCATTTAATGATGGAGATTTTTACCTACAAATAGAAGGTGAAGTATTAATGTTTGATTTTGGTATAACATGTATCATAATCGATGAGACATCAGCTAATGTAGTAGATAAAATACTCTCTTATAGTATCATTGTATTGGTCAAGCATTGCCCCATCTAATATAGGTGTGGAAGAAATATATAGAATCAAAGGTCAATTATTTGAATAAGGATAAAGTGTGGGTGGGTAAATTAGTGACTCTTTCATGTTATCATGACATAGGTCCATCCATTATAAATAAGTTCCTTTCTTGAGAAGGGAATTGACAGAGTGGATGTAATAAGCCATTTTGGGGATGAATCATCTAATTACCCCAAATTTGCCTAAGTAAATACAAATGTTAGGAATAGAATGAGGAATGGGCATGTTGATGATATCACTAATCTTAGTGGGGCCAACATCGATATTATAGAGAGAGAGACAAGGTATCCTAGAATTTTTCTAGATATGACACCAAAGACACATTTATAAGGATTGAGTCTAATTCAATATTTAAGAAGATGATCAAAGATGATAGCAAGGTCAAAAAGATGAGTCTTATGATTTTTGGATTTAATAATGAGATCATCTACATAGGTTTTAACAATTTTGTGGATAAGATCATGAAATATGTGAGTCACTACTCTTTGGTAAGTGGCTCTAATATTTTTGAGGCTGAAGGGAATTTTGACATAATAATAGGTTCCCCATTCTATGGTGAAAGTAGTCTTATTTTTGTCCTTAGGGGAAATGTGAATCTGATTGTATCCCAAAAATCCATCCATAAGAGATAAAATTTCATAACTAGCCATGTAATCGATGATGGCATCTATCAAAGGTAAAGGTAAGTTATCCTTCAGATAAGCAAGGTTAAGATTGTAGAAATCAATACAAATGAAAATGACAATAGTGACCTTTTTAAGATTAAGAAAAATGTTAGAAACCCATTCTAGATAGTCCACTAGTTTAATCAATTTAGCATCAAGTAATTTGATGATTTTCTTGTGACATAGATTAGAAACTTTAGGTGGAAATTTAGTTTGCTTTTGATGTACAGGTTTGGCATCAAGATAAGTAATAATGTTATGTACCACAATACTAGGGTTAAAACTAGGCATGTCCTCATAGGACCAAGTGAAAACCTCATAATATTTATCTAAGAATAATCTAAAATTATCATGTTTGGTAGGTGAGAGTTTATGAGAGACAATAATTGGTCAAGGATAAAATGGAGTACCATATTCAAAGTGAGTGGTTTCTTTGATAAGCATGGCATTGTTATCTTGAAAATGCTATGGTGAATTAAGTAAGGAAGAAATAGGATTAGTTTTAGGATCAATAATAGTAATGAAGTTATTGAAATGAGGCTATTTAGTTTTTAAATTCCTAATTTTATGATGTTTTTGAGGAAGTTGGGGTTCTCGAGCATGAAGAATTTCAAGAATAGCATCATCACTAGGCAAGATAGGAAGAGGACCATAATACTCAACATCTACTTCAAAATCTAAAATTTTATTACCATGGTGGTCATATTTAGAATGTATCTAACAAACATCAGTTGCCTTGGCATCGAGTGTAATCTTAGAAGTAGAAGAAGTAGATGGGTCAGAATGGGTTAGAATGTTACTAGATTCATTGATGGGAGAAGGATCAGAGGTAATGATTAGATTAATAGGTGATAAAGGGGATGTTAGAATTTCTAAAGGTTTAGAAGTTAAAATTTGTTCCACTACTACCCAAGGAGTATCAATAAGTAGAGAATTGGTAGGGGACACATGAACCTCAAGATCTAAGTTAAAATCCACAAAGATAGTATGAATATACCAGTTAAAAGCATGAATTTGGGATAAGGTTTTATGATAGTGATAAACATCCAAATCTCTATATTGAGATTGGTCCATTATATAGTTGTCATCATATGTTAGAGAAATTATACATGCTTGAGAGTCTAGGGGAGTTTCAGAAGGTGAAATCTTGATGTTATTGAATGTATGAGGAAACATGATGAGAGTATCTTGAAATAATTTGGCCACTCAAAAATCATTGTAAGTGAAGGCATCTTTTGGTAGAGAAGGATCCTAAGTATTACATAGAGGGGGAAATTGGCAATCGCATCAATAAGAGGAATAGTATAGTCTCTTTGTAATAAAGAAGGTAGAAGCCACTAGGAAATGTATGGAGGTAGCTTGGTGGTATTATAAGTATATTACAACTCATTAGGTTCATCATTATTGGAATTTGTAATAGTGACTTGTAAATTAGAATACATGTTGATGAACTCGGGAAAAGAAGAATTATTGATCTTAGGAATTATAGGAACATGATATTGTGATTTAGGATTAGGAAGTTGAATACTCCATGGGTTAGGATCAGATTCATGCTTGTACCACTTTTCATTGTGTAAGAATTTAATACATTGTCTATTATAAAAAGTAATGGCCCTTATTTAATGAGTCTAAGGGTGACCAAGGAGAATATTATAAGATAAAGGTAAATTAAGGACCATAAGTTTAGTTTGAATAGTCTTAGGTTCAATGGTTAATGGGAGCCAAATGCAACCAAGTGGCTTTTGATTTATCTTATAAAAACCATGACAAGTAAGATGGTTTTTCTTAATATGATCCTTGTTATAACCAAGTTGTTGGATAAGCCACAATGATGTCACATTAATACTAGAGCCTTCATCAACTAGAAATTTACATATAAGGATAGTATTAATGGCTACTTTAATAAAAAGTGGTGGATCATCAGCATGAAAAATAGTTTCATCATTGATCATATCCTCTTAAAAGAATTCAATGAAAGGCTTAGAAGAAGGACACATGGTTTCAATGGTATTTATGGTGGTAGGTTGAGATTTGATAGAAGGTGGTTCTTCATCTATGGAAGATAGATCTTCAATTTTTTGAAATTGTTTCATAAAGAATTTATGATGATAGGGTGAAGTATGAACAAACTCCATAAGAGGAATCTTTCAAGGCATAGAGTTGAGTTCTTCAAGAAAGTTCCAATGAGACTTATAAGAACCAACACAAGGTTTAGGAGGTAGAGTAGATTTTGAAGGAATGGATGTAATTGGAAGATCAAAAGGAGGAGGTGGTTCCTCATGGGTTTTTGATGAAATATTAGTGGTTATAGTTTATGTAAGAAGTTATTCTTCTAACGATGGATTTTTAGATTTGGTAACATGGTCTTTGTGTGTCAGCTTGTGATGATAATTGACCTTAGTAGTGTTGACATATTGAGAATTGTTATAATATTGGTCATAATCAACATCAACGGCACAAACATTCTTCGTATTTGATTGATTATTGGGAAAAATATTTTTGGTTATTTGAGGTAGAAGCTTTATTAGCTTATCATTTTTTAGAAGTAGTGGTGTACTCTTGATGATGAAGGTTGATCATAGCTTCATGATTGAATGAATCACCAAGAAAATAGGAAACAAAAAATTTAATGATCCCTATAAAATATTCATCGGAATGACCTATGTTGTCATGGAACCAATAAAATAAATTGGGGTCATACCACTTAGGAGGATTGTTAGGATAAATGAAAGGTTTAAAGGGTGGTAAAAATTATTTCATTTGCTGAACAAAAAGAGTTGTGTGAGAAGGTAAGGGATATTGGTTTTGGAAAATCCAAGATTGGTTTGGGAAGTATTACTAATGATAGAATTATATGTTTGTAAATATCCTTTAATAATTTCAGGATTAAGTTCAAATTGTTTCGTAATAAAGCCTTGATGTTTAGCTTCATCAAGAGCTTCATTAATTATTTGGGAAACAAAGGTTCAAACCTTATATTGAAGAGTAAGAGTTAGAATAGTGATAAAGAGTTTGAAAAAGTTATCATAAGTCATGTTATGGTCAGATTTATGGGCTAATGATTTCCATCTTTTGATAAAGTCACGAGCTGATTCACAGGGAGATTGTTTAGCATTGATGAAGTGGCTAAGATAATTTTTTGGAAGATAATTGTGTTGAAACTCTTTAACTAAAGGATTAATCAAATATTCAAGTTGAAAAATATAATTTTATGGTAATTGGTTGTACCATTATAACACATCACCAGTAAAGGTTTAAACTAAAATTTTAGTGGTGGCAAAGGTATTAGTTTGGATCCACTCTTTGTAAAGGTTGCCAAAGGCTTTAAGAAATGAGGTATAGTCTTTAGTCCCATCATATTTGATAGTTGGAGATATGTTACCAATATCAATAGATATAATAAAAGGGGATAAGTCTCATTTTGAATAGTTTGAAGCATATTTTTATTCATTATGGGTTGAGGAATAACATTACTAGAGGCATCTCTAAGAGGTGGAGGAATGTAATTAGGATTAAACTAAGGATAAATAGTTAGAGGTTGATTAGACACATTAATCAAATGCTGTTAAATTTTCATAATTTTATTGGTGTTATAATTTTGCATTATGTTCATTTGTTTAACTTGGGAAAGAGGTTGAGTAGTATTAGTTGGTGGGTTTGTGTTGGTAAGGGCACTCCCCAAATTGGTATTAGGGGGAGGGTTATTAGAAGATGGATTATTAGTGGGATTATTGAATAAACTTGTGTCAATTGATCCCACATTATTTTTATGGTTTTTAAGATGAAAAATATCTTGGTAAGTATAGAAAGGATTAGACCCATCAAATTAATCTTGAGGTGTTAATTGCACTATGTTATAGTGATGTTTCTTTTGGGAAGAAAAGAGAGGAAGAAATAAACATTATGTATAGTATCTAAATGGATTCAATCTATCCAAGAATATTTTGATAGGAGACTTCATTATTATTGAAGATAAGTGAATAAAATGCAAATAGGGAGAAGTAATGAATTAGATTTGTAAATAGAGAAGGTAGAAAAGAGTATAGGGTCGATTGGGTCAACCTAGCACATGAAGTAGGGTCTATAAATAGTAAAGGGTCAAATGTGTTGATATATCACAATAAATAGAGGACATAAATAGTATAGAGCTGATTGGGTTGATCTAGTACAGTGAACAAAGACTAAAAAATATATACAGGGTTGACTGGGTAAACCTAGTACAATAGATAGGAAAATTTGGGAAACCTATGATAGATTGTGAATTGAAACAAGATAATTTTTGTAAGTAATTTGAAAATTAAGTACTAAAAATAAATAAACAATCAATTGCATCAATTTCAGCTAATCCAATTAAGGCACGCAACACAAAACCTTAAACCAACGTTGGCTAATGCAAGTTTTTACAATACAAAATACAATTGAGAAAAGAACAAGCAATCAAATTGGAAAGTAAAAGTTATCTAATTGGTCAACCTAAATGTTTATTAGATTATTAATAATATGATTTTAAATGTGATGAGAAGTTGGCTATAATCAAGAAACTAGAATGTAATCTATGGATGCTTCTAGGTAGTTTGTACTGAAAGGGATCTATAGTGGTGATGATACATGCCTGGTATTGGGGCCTAGCCCCTCACTTCACATAATATAATGACAAGGGTGATATGTTCTTAACCAAAACATACCATTAAACATGTTTTATACTTGACTAGAATATCAAGTCAGCTTCCCTATTGGTGATGAAATCTAGGTAGGTCAGCCTTGGGTAGTCAAATGTCAAAATTCTTGGTTAGATTTTGTGATGTGGTCATATGTGCATAAAATAGAAATAGTGAAACTAAATGGTTAATTGAAAACCTCCTAATTAGACTATGTGATCTATTCTAAACATATAAGCAACAAAAAATGAAAGTGTGAGCTAATTACTAACATACAAAGGTTAATTCCAACTTTGAAACATAATACAATGTCATTCTCAGTGACAATATATGCATATAATATAGAATAGGGTTGAAAGTATCATCTCTATAATATAAAAGTAAGGTCTAAAAATGAATAGGGTTGACAAAGTTGACCTAGTTATCCAAATAACACATAAAATATAGAACTAAGTCGACAGGGTTGATCCAATTAACTATACAAGGGTAGTTTTAAATAATTTAAAATATGAAAAGAAAGATTGTAAAGAAAGAGATAAAAAGATATAACAGAACCTTGGTAGATTAGAGATGTAGAAGAGGAAGAGTATTATTCAAGAAATTTGATAAATGATTACAAAACCTACTAACTAGGTTGATAAATCTTTGCAAAAACCTATTGCTAAGTGCCTGTACTATACAGGGTTGATTGGGTCAACATAGTATGATAAAAAGGGACATCTAAAATTTTATAAAATATTTTGGGTTAGCTGAGTTGATCTAGTAGTCTAGGATGGATGTCTAGAAAGCTAAAAACTTGTGCACAAAAATTATAGCTGGGTCAATGCAGTCGACCTAGTATGACAAATATATGACAAAATAATGATAAAAAAGAATGAAATAAGTGAAAAAAATACTACAAGGGTTAGTTCATGTTGGGTTCACTAGAATGTATACAATATAAAATGCGTCATATCTATGAATCAATCCTGGCTCAGTTAAGATAAAGCATACCTACACTCCTATTTGGGAATACATTTATTAAATGAGAGCATGACCAATATGGGCATCTACTATATGCAATTAAGGGATAACTTATCACAATACACCATGATAGGAAGGCTTAAAAAGACTATAGTCTAACACAATCATGAAATAACCCTAAAAGAGTCCTAGGTTTGATATTTCACTTAAGTCTAATAACAAGAAAGTAAATCTAATCTAGTGCACACCAAAACTTGTGGCACAATATTAGGGTTAGTAGAGAAATTAAACCATTTATAAGAGAATATGAATTAATATAAGTATGAGTAAGACCCTAATACATGGAATATGAAGACTAATATTATTCTATCTAATACTTATGCTACTTCTATCTACTAAAGAGAGGAACTAAATTAGGGAATACTTACCTGAATATGAATCCATCGAGACTCAATCTCTCCCTTGGCCAAAGGGGATTTGCAAGAGGTTTTTTTGGTTGTAAGGATAAATAACAAAGGCAAAAGCATCCAAGACTTATCCATAATACTAGATTCTCTATGTAAAAACTCTAAGCTAAGACTCCTTAAGTAGAATGGTGGAAGTGCAGATTGTAAAGAAGCATGAGTGAATAATAACTCTTTATTTTATATTGAATTAATGACAAAATGATCTTGTATTTATAGGTAGATTTCACCATAAATCATTTAAAATATGTTAGTTGTAAAGGGTTGACCCAATCTACCTTGTATGTTTTAAGATAATTATTCACTAGGTCTTGAGCTAGGTCAGCTAAAGGATAACATAACTCCTAAATGAAAATGTCCCAAAATAGTACAAGGTTGATGCAATCAACCCTATATGGCTGACTGGTTAAAAGGGAATAAGGTGAGGAAAAGAGGGATGGAAAGAGGGAAAATACTATAAGAGTGTGAAATGGAGGAGTAATATCTTGGGGAATGGTTTTAGGAGTTGGTTAGATTGGTAATAATATGGAAATAAGGGACAACAATCTTATGAAACACTAATGGCTTTCCCACTCCTTTCCTAGTACACCCCTTAGGGTGTTCACTCAAAGAGATTGAGTCTTGACAAGTTATTTCAAGATGTAAAGTGTCAATATTTGATAAAAGTTTGAAAATATTATGTGTATATATAATTCATCAAATTACTCATATGATTGTCTAGGTTAAAATAGTCATCTTGATAGATAAAGTTGAGAAGAAGTTTGATGACGTCATATTTCACATGTGTGAAGGTTCTAGGAGTAGTTTGATACATGGATGGATTCCCTTATGAAATGTGATCGTGTGTTCAAATTTTTAGGTTTGGACATGGAGCATATAAAAATTTATTAAGGTGAAAAGTTAGATTTTCAGATAAAGTTCAATAAGTTTCCATACTTTAAAAAATTTGTGATATTGGAGATCTATGGTGAGATTTTAATTAGGTGATGAAGATCCAATGGTGAGCATCTAAACTGATAGATGAAGATCTAATGATGAACAATTATTTAGATGATGAAGATTAATGGCAAGCATCTAATCTGACTAGATAAGGAGTTAATAGAGCATGTGATCTTGTCAGATAGTGATCTAATGATGCGTATTAATTCAAAATGTCAATGGTTCTTGATATTTCACATGCTAGTGACATATATCATAATCACAAAAATTAAATAATAGATCTAATGATAAATGTGAAACCTATAAGATAGAGATCACTAATGAGCATGTGATCATGTAGATTATGATCCAATGGATCATATTGAGTAAATGAGTCAATAGAGTGCTCAAAAGGCATGTAGAACTACCAAGTGGTAGAAGTTCTTTGGATTCAAAAAGTCAATATGCTTAAAAGGCACATGAGGGTGCCAAGTGGCTTGATCTCAGAAGCTAAGATCTAAGATAAATGATGAGAATTGTAGGTTTAAGTTAGGATAATTATAAGGAGATCAACATAGTGTATTTTTTCAAGATATTATAGGACACTAGATGAAGACACATGTTTGCAATATTTGTATTTACCAGTGATCATTGGTATTTGAATTAGCAAAGGAAAAAACTAGTCTACAATATTTTGATAATATCTTTTCATCTAGGATGAATTTAAAGGTGATGTGAAAGGAAAAGTTGTAAAGGACTTCAAGATATATCCAAAAAAAATTAATATAATATTTGAATGTTTGTATATTCAAATTTATTAAGCTCTAAAGTTGATTGTGTGTTTGACCATGTTCTGCAAGTAACCTAAGAAGGTTAATTGAGTTGTTATTAATATTATTTTGATGTTTCAAAATGAAATAACTATTAGAGAGTATTTTATAATCCATTAATAGTTTATATGTGGATTATGGATGTTTTACCAAACCATATTTATTGTGAAAAAAGGCTTAGAAGATGACTATGTTTGTTGAATGTACTGGCAAATTGAGTGACCATGTTGTAGGAATGAGTTGGAGTTATGAACATAATTCAAGAAGAAGATAAGTATGGATATGTTTTATAAGTCTCAAAGTCTTATAAAATTAAATGGTTGTCATTATTTTCCCTTGATAATATATGGAGAGTCAAAATAGTATAATTATATTTTGACTGTGTATGACCAACCTAAGTGGTCATTTTGAGAGAGTTGTTTTAAGTGCTTAAACACTATGTTGAAGTATGTATAGAACATTAATACATTATATAGTATTTAAGGTTTAACCCATGTTATATAATAATATTTATATGTGAAAAATTTGAATATTTTCTTTAGAAGTTTGAAACTATGTGTTTTGTGTATAAAGGCCTAAAGAACGAGGAGACCTAATTGATAGGTTTAAATGTTGATTTGGTTTTAAAAGTGACATGGAACCATATGAGAGTGAGAAAAGGGATATTTTAGATAAGTTTTATGTGTTAAAATAATGGGTAAAGGATGAAGATGGTCTATGTAGTCTCACATGTAATGTGTGAGTATGAAGGCCTAATTGTTTTAGGTCTCATCAAGACCTAATGGTGGTTTGGAGCTAATGAGGTAATGAAAAACCTATGAAGAGTTTTATTCTCACACGTAAAATGTTTATGGACTTATGTTAAGTTTTTTTCAAATATTTAAAGCATATTGGCCAACCAATATGGGTTAAAGGAAGAGAGTGGTATAAGTACAAGGTCTAATTGGACTAATTATGCTAGTTGAGGAAGTGTGGAATTAAGTGAAGCAAAGAACCTTTGAAAGAGAAGGTAAATGTTTGTGAGGACCATAAGAGAATAAATAAGATTATTCATGTTTATATAATCAAGCTGATGCAAGAGGAAACATATGTCATTGGACCTAATGAACCTAGAAGAGGTAGATTGAGTGAGTGAGCCCTTGAGACTATTTGGGTGAAAGAGTGAAGGTGAAGAGTGAAAAAAGTGGTAATCATTAGTTGAAGAGTAGAAAAATGTGTTAAATATGATTTATTCAAGGTATATAGGTAGGTACTTGGATGTCTAGGGGGTTGTTTCCTCCTTGCAAGGTGAAACTTGATAAAAGGTCTAGTTATTGTGGGTGCTTAACTAGATAGGGGTAGTAGCTTCTAGGATTGGTGTCTCACTAAATTAAGGGATTGATGTTCCTTAATAAATTGATGATGGTCTAAATTATATCTTACCATTATATGAATGTAGTCCATATTATAATTAAATAAGATTATTCATGTTTATATAATCAAGCTGATGCAAGAGGAAACATATGTCATTGGACCTAATGAACCTAGAAGAGGTAGATTGAGTGAGTGAGCCCTTGAGACTATTTGGGTGAAAGAGTGAAGGTGAAGAGTGAAAAAAGTGGTAATCATTAGTTTAAGAGTAGAAAAATGTGTTAGATATGATTTATTCAAGGTATATAGGTAGGTACTTGGATGTCTAGGGGGTTGTTTCCTCCTTGCAAGGTGAAACTTGATAAAAGGTCTAGTTATTGTGGGTGCTCAACTAGACAGGGGTAGTAGCTTCTAGGATTGGTGTCTCACTAAATTAAGGGATTGATGTTCCTTAATAAATTGATGATGGTCTAAATTATATCTTACCATTATATGAATGTAGTCCATATTATAATTTTTAATAGGTTTTATCCCCCAATAGGGTTTACCACATATGTCATGTGTTATGTGCTTGATCTTGCTATATCTTCTTTGTTCATTACAATGGTTAATTTGTATGATTCATGATTGTATGTGCTAAATGATTAAGATTTTTTAACTAAAATTGAATTATATATCATTAATGATTCACCCCCATCTTAGTAATTATACCTCTAATAATTGGCATCAGAAAAGGACCTTCTGTGCAAGTTTAACTATTATATCCTGATTGCTCAGTAGATAAACTTACTAGATTATTTTTGGGTAACCATAATTTAAAAATTCAAATTTAGATATATTTATGATTAGGATTAATATTTATGTTATTTTATAATAATATAATGTTGCTTAGTTAAGATGATAATACATGATTGCTTATTATAAATTGGTTTATGTATGCATTTATATTTTAAGCACATTAATGTATTGATTTAGTTATATATATTATTGCTTATGATTATCATGTGAAAAGCTCTAATAACTTGCATGTTGTGAGGTGGATCTAGGATAATTATTACCTCAAGCATATCAGAGAGAGCATCATCATAGAGGGTGTTGTAGATGGAGACATCATAGATCAATAGAGAGCTAGCAAAACCTTGTACACACCACAATAATTAGTCATGGTAGAAAATGCATTTTAAAATGATTGTTTTTAGTGTTTATTTAAATTATTGGTTTTTTATGATTACCTGAATATGTAAATTATAAAAGTAAAATTTCCTTGTGTACTTAGCTTAATATTCTAGTAATGCATGTAGAGGCAAATTTAATAAAGGTAAAATTTAATACAGGTTATGATTTGTTATTTTAATTTTATATTGCTAAAACATAGTTAAATGTTAAATTAGTTTAATATGAAATTAGAATTTCATATTAAAATATAAAAGATAATTATTATTTTTAAAAGAGAGAAAAAAAGAAAAATAATGAAATTAGAAAAATATGAGAAATAAATTAAAATTAGTAAAAAATAAGAAAATAATTAAAATATCTTAAATTAGTAAATGCAAAAAGATAAAACAAAAAGAAAAATAAAATAAAATAAATCTAGAAAAATAATTTAGCATTTATTTTTTATTTAAGAGAAAGAATGAAAGATGTTTTGGATAGCTCATGCATTGGAGAGGAAAAAAATAATGAAAGGGGAGGATCATGGAGAAGGAGAAATTTGGCTAGAGAGATACGATGCAACAAAGGAGGAGAAGAGATAGTTTACCAATAAATCCAAGAGGTAGGAGATGTTTTAAATATATAAGTGATGGATTTATATTACATACCATCCATTGTATGTTAAATACCTATTTTGTTTAAGCTTGTTATTTCAAGACTTTAGGCAATGACTTAGATAATCTGGTTTAAATCTAGCTGAGATAAATATTACTTTTTTTGAACTATTTTAAAAACATGCTACACTATATTAAGGTCTGCTAAAAATCTATTTAGGTCACTGGACTTAGCTATGACATCACATACTAGCTATTCCTTCTATTTATCTATGGTGTCATTCTTTTATTTTACCTTCTTTCCATAAAACTGAGTAACATGGAGAACTAGATTTTTTTAATTAAATGCTCTTGATTTTTTATATAGATGCATAATGTCACCCAACCTTGGCTTATCTAGTCACATTACTCGTAATTGACTACTGTTGAAAACTCATTTTAATTTTTGTATGGCATCACTTCATTTTGGCTTACCCAACCATATAATTGGCAATTTTTTTAACTAATCTTGCTAATTATCTAGTCATGTTAGCTTATTTGGGCATCATACTTTATTTTATTTTTTTATCCATAATAATGGTGTCACACTTAAGTAGGTTTTTTAATTCCTCTATGGTGTCATATTATGTTATATTTTCCAACCATATTGATGCGTCACTTTTTAATTGGACATTTTATTTACCTTTGGTGCAATTCTATTGTTTGATTTATCTCTAGAAAACTAAATATTATGGTCAAATATTAATATATCTCCTTTCTATTTTGATGATGGCATCATCCTATGTAATCTAACTAGCATTTAATTTCTATTCTTTCTATTTTTGTAAGGCATTATCCCTTTATCTTGAAGCTAAAATTTGGAATAATTAAATCCTTTTTAAATTATATTTATTAGTGCTGGGGTAAAATGATAGATGGACATCTTAAATAATCAGTAATACAAATATCAAAAAATATATAATTTTATTGATGAGTTGGAAATTATATTAGTTTCCTAACTGGATATATAGATTAGGTTTATTTTACTCTAAGTTTCCACATGCTTTAATTCCTGCAAGATATATTTGTGAAGATACTCATACATTTATATATTTATGCAATTGTATTTATTAAAATATCCATGTAATTGAGAATATATAGACTTTAAACAAATATAGAGTATGAAAAACTAATTTCATTAAATAATAGAGATACCATAATTAATTAAATCCTTGGTAAATAATTTTACTCTTGACCCATGTCTGAACCATGAACATAGTTTATTTAATGAGAAGTAAATATATTTTCTTTTGTCCAAGCATCAGGTAATGCTAAAGGATGTATTTAAACATAATGAGGATATTATGACTTATTTATCTATTGAAGTAGAAATCAAATGAGTTTTATAAACAGTTCAAAAACATAAAACTAGTGTTTGAACCTTTCAAAAATTCTTCAAAAAACCATAGTTAAACACTCCTAGTGGAGAATACATGTTATATATCCGATTTAATAACAAGTTATGGAATATTCAAAATGGGTGTAAACTTGTTTATTAGTTTATCTTAGAACCCTATGAGGGTAGATGTGTTATTGTCTTAAAAATAATATTTGAGAAGTGTATATATATATATATATATATATATTGTGTTTCACGTGAGTATATTTAATATGACTTCAAAAATGTAGCAATATATATTTTAACTAGAAGATGATTAAATAAATAGTTTATTGTCAAATATAGAGGGGATTAACTTTAAAGTAGAATGCTCGAACATAATTATCCTCTATGGAGAGTTAAACTTGAAAGATCTTTAAAATCTCTTATTTATTGAAAAAACATTATACAAAAGTTTGACAATATATCAAATTATATTGTTATGAATTATAATGCAGTCAAAACTTGAGGTAGATTCCTTAAAGTAATATTCTCAAGTGAAATATTTTAAGATTGATGAAAGCTAGTTTAGAAAATGATTACTCGTAAACCCTCAATATAGACTGATTGTGAAACTAGATTAATTGTATTTCATGAAAATGAAGTTCTAGGTTTCTCTAAATACAGTATGCAAAGTATGTTTCCACATACTTTATAACTATTAAATTAGTTAATTTCTACACTTAGTAGTTACGATTAAAACACTAAACCATGGTTTATAGATTGCATAGCATTAGAATACTTACATGTAATGCACGTTAAGATGTGCAAGTACTAGTATATAGGGATTTTACCTATAATTTATTAGATGATTTGAATAAGTCACTAAGCTTCATAGGAATCAAGAACTATAACCTTTGGAACAATCTCTTAGAAGTAAATGAGTCAATAAGATAACAAGTTTATCTGACTCACTATTAATAATGTCAATGACTATTAGTCATATGTATTTAGTATGAGATACTTATGTGAATTATATATTATGAGTGTGTTAAATATATAGTTATAATTAGTAAATAATGGTGTATTATGATGCATGTTTTAAGTTGAGATACCTTGGAATGTTTTTTATACAGAATATACCTAGGTGGTATAATACCTTATTGTTTATTATATACTTGTTATTTTGATTTGGTTGAGTTTTAATAATCATAAGTTTGGATTGTGTGTTGTCATGTAATTGAAAACCTATGATAGTATGGGATATCATAGGGTACCATAGTATAAAAATATATTGTACATGAGGGGTACTTACTATAGTTATTATACCTAACTTACATTTGTCTATATATTTTATATATACTAGTTATTTTTATGGATAACATGTGGTTTTATAGTTGGTAGACTTGTGTATGTGCATATGCAACTCTGAGAATTTAGTAAATACTGTGTTAGAATTTTATTGTGTTTTGTGGGAATGATGACTTTCTTTATATAGTTACTCGTATATTTTTTCTATTTCTATGTATTTGAGACTACTTCATATGATTGATTATGAGAAACTAGTAGTTAAGTCTTAAAACACTGGACTATGGTAATATGGGCTGTCATAAGGTGTAGATAACTGGAAACAATTTTATTGTTTGAAATATGTAGTTAAATTGCATGTTTATATAGATGGTATATTTGTAATCATTATTTCTAGTATGAGATATAATATAATGAAATATTCATACATATGTTAGACAAACTTAATGTATGATATTATTACCTCCTATATATAGCGTGTCGTAATAAGATGTAAGTTAATTCATCTTATGATTGAATTTGTATTTGACCAATCTACATTGCTAATGCAGAGTAAAGAGTGAGATGGACTTCACTGAATTACTAACAATGCAATGTTTGATGAAATTGGTCTTATCAAGTGGTGTGTATAAACTAGACTGATCTAGATCATTATATATATTATTTGTAAAACTTTGGGCCAAAGCATGTCTAGTGAGACATTATCATTTCATGAATATGGTTTACATGTATCTATGATATCTTACAATAGATTGAGTTTTATATGATATACTATATGTTTAGTTAGTTATCAATCATACAACACACATATACTAGCTTATATCTCTAAAGACTCAGACCATCACTATCTATCTATTTGTGAAGGGAGGGATATACCTTGGTGGGATTAGTGTGGGGGATCATTGTCCCATGGTTCATGTGATAAAGTACTTGGATGATTCTCTCCCTCTCCCACAATAGTACTACTTATCAAGATGAACACTTGAGATTTCTATAGATACGAGAGAGTCTGGGGAACTCATGCTTTAGGGAGCTAGGTATCTAAATTATGTACATTATATTAGATTGAATATTATTGTTGAGTATTGTCATGAAGAATTATAATTACTTATTATTATATATTGATAGTGGTGATTACAAAACTGTATTAGTCATGGTTAAGTTTTTGAATTACTTTATATATCCATTTTATGAAGCATTATCATGACATTAGAGTTATGTGATATAAAATGTAATGTGCACTTATTGTTATCACTTGATTATATATATGATAATTGTTAGACTCTTGGGATGTAGTCTACTTGTATATATGTGCTTTATTTTAAAAATAAATTGTTCACATATTTCTATGTCTAACCTAATAGGGTTGTTACATGTGGTATCAGAGCTATGGCTCAAACTCTAGGAGCTAATAAGTCCATTAGAGTTTTCATGTCTTTTGTTCATTGGTGTGAACCTAGTGTCATGAAGTATTGCACTTGAATTTAGACTTGTGGTGTTTCAGTGCTGAACCATATTGTACCATGATTAGAGTTTTGTAGCTTTTGTAAAATGTGTGTGGGTCATTGAGTGTGTACCTTTTAGAGCACTCGTACCCCTTTGAGTTGTTTAGGAGATAACTTTATCGAGTGTCCCTTTGGTGATGGTTGTATTCAAGACTTGGGTAGATGAGTATATATTATAGTTCATGAGTTATGAATAAAAGCCTTCTACCATAGTTTGATCACTTAAATCAGACACCTTGAGTGTGATGGCATCCTTTTTGATTTTCAAGTCATCTTTGTCATTAATTTTTTCAATTGTTTAATAAGCTCAAGATGCTTTTCTTAAATTTATGTGCTTTAGTTTTTATGTCTTTATTTACTAAACCTAGGAGTGGAAAATTTCATAAGACCCCTTTTTTTCTTTTAGTACCACATAGGGCCATGGAAAACATTCCTGGTAGAGTGTAATTGTATTTATTGATAATTCTTTTATGTTAGGAGTTAGCTTATGGAATTTACACTTCTAAGATAAGTGGTTCAGGAAGAAGTGCTATCTCCTTTAGTTAGCATAGATAGTTAAATTTTTTTATTGTCTTGTTCTCTTTTGACATTGTTATAATGCTACTAAAAAGAGTTGTATATGTATAATGTTGATTTAGTGTTACCTTAAATAGAAATTATTTTTTAATGTTGTTTGACTGTACTCCCTTGGAATTGGTGGGAGAATGTTTTCTACTCTTAGTGAGAGATAAGTTATAAAATTTGATGGATGGACACATATTTATGATGGCATATATCTCTCCTAATTATGGAAGTGGATTGAGATATCATACTTACAAGATTGGGTGAGTAGGTAGTGTTTGTGTAACATTGAGTTGTGGTATTTTATTTTTACCTTGGGAGGGTAAATGGGAGTGTTTGAGATGATAGCTTTATATTTTTCAATTTTGACTCTTTTGAGTCACTACTTGATCTAATTTGTGATTTCTAGACCACGTAAGGTGGCAAACCTTGATTTATAATTTAAATTATATATTAGGAATTATAAGTTGATTATAATTGGTATAATATTATTCACCCTTGCATAGATTGATACTGATCTCTTTTGTTGAATGCATGTTGTTTTAAGGAAATATTTTATACCTTTCACTAGAAGCAAGTAGGGTATAGGAGGTGAAGAACATCTTAACAATTTAGAGGTTGGAATAAAATTTTAACTTATTGTGTGCAAGTAAGGAGATATTATTTTCTTTAGTTCCCTATAAGATTGAAAATATGGTGGGATTCTTGACCTATGTATGTTATGTTAATTTTAACATTAATTTATCTTAACTATGAATATAACTCTATAAGTTAAGACTATGAAATATGATACTAGTTATGTGTGGCTAGTAGTAGCTTAATAAAATTATAAATTGATTGTATGATTTATTTTGTATGTATTAGGATACATCTAGAATCATTTAGCATATAAATTTGATTTTATTGATCCATTATTATAAAATTTTGAATCTTTGAAAATTATTGTGCACATTTTAGAGATCATTAGGTTGTGAGGACCTAGTGGAAGAGTGGTGAATTGAGAATGTGAGTTATAAGTGATAGGAAAGTATCCTAATTAACCTCATATTAACTTAGATTATTGGTACTGAATTAGATTGATAGACAGACTTGCCTAATCTAAGATTTGATAGGTGAAACTTATCAATTTCAGTCATATGCCATACACATGTACACGATCGATAAAGTTTCCATATAGATGAATATTCCATGATTTTTTGTATACTTATATTTATTATTCCTACTCATTGTCATACTTGTCAGGAGATCTGTGGAGTAGTAACATTATTGACATGCTATACTTATACAAAGCTATGTAGAGTAGCGATAACATTACCAAATATAGTTTATTCTTACCAGATATCCTAATTACTTTTTTTTGGGATGAGAAAAACACTCTCTAGGATAGAGAGATGTGTTGAGGGTTGGAAGATTTTATGAAACTCTGTTTGGTCATTTATTTTGGCTTGCATGATGATCTTGTGTGCTCTCAAAAAATCTATAAAATTTTTAGTAAGACATATACGACCCTTTAATGTAATAAAAGTGGTTAGTACTATAACGTATGGGCTTGTCTTGATGATTCTAGACCCTGGAGTGGTCATGATAGAATCAGTTAGAGTAAATAATATTCTCAACTATATTTGTATAAATTGAGAGATGTTATTGATTAGGGTCTTATGGGACCAATACTTTAGAAACAATACAATTTGGAGGAACTACAATGATTTCCACATGTAATTTTATATATATTTGATAAGTTTGATATTGTATATCATGTTATTGCTTTGTAAGAAATATCTTTAATTAAGAACTTATCTTTGAATAAGAGTCATCAGGGATGATGACTAGCTTTAGAAGGGAATGATGTTACATCATGATTTCTCACTAGACAAACTTGCTAGTTTATCCATGGATAACCATAATTAGCAAACTCAGATTTTGGATATAGTTATGACTAAACTTGAGATTTATGTTATTCTAGGACAATAGAAAGTTTTTTAGTTAAGATGATAATACATGATTGTTTATTATAAACTGGTTTATGTATATGTTTATATTTTAAGCATATTAATATATTGATTGAGTTATATATATATTATTGCTTATGATTATCATGTGAGAATATCTAATGACTTGCATGTTGTGAGGTGGATGTAGGATAATTATTCCCTTGAGTGCACCAGAGGGAGATCATCATTAGAGAGGGTGTTATAGATGAAGACATCATAGGTCAACAAAGAGCTAACAAAACCCTGCACACACCACAATAATTAGTCATGGTAGAAAATGTATTTTAAAATGAAATTTTTAGTGTTTGTTTAAATTATTATTTTTCTATGATTATTTGAGAACATAAATTATATAAATACAATTTTCTTGTGTGCTTAGCTTAATATGCCAGTAATGAATGTAGAGTCAAATTTAATAAAGGTAAAATTTAATATGGGTTATTATTTATTATTTTAGCATCAAATTTATAAAATATAAATAAATGTTAAATTAGTTTAATATAAAATTGGAATTTTATATTAAAATATAAAAGGGAATTTTTTAAAAAAAGAGAAAAATAAGAAAAATAATGAAACTAGAAAAATGTTAGAAATAAATTAAAATTAATAGAAAGTAAGAAAATAATAAAAAGATCTTAAAATTAGTAAACATAAAAAGATAAAGCAAAAATAAAAACAAAAAAACAAAATGTGGAAAAATAATTTAGCATTTATTTTTTATTTAAGAGAAATAATGAAAGATATTTTGGATAGCCTGTGCATTGGAGAGGAAAAAAGAAAGAAATGGGAGAATTTTGGAGAAACATAAATTTGGCAAGTGAGATATGATACAGTAAAAGAGGAATAGAGATAGTTTACCAACAAACCTAAAAGGTAGGAGATGTTTTAAATCACTAAGTAATGGATTTGTATTACTTGTCAACCATTGTATGTTATATCCCTATTTTGTTTAAGCTTGCTATTTCAAGACTTTGGTTTAAATCTAGATGAGATAAATATTACTTTTTGTGAACTATTTTAGAAACATGTTGCACTATATTAAGATCCACTAAAAATCTAATTGGGTCAATGGACTCGGCTATGACATCACATATTAGCTGGTTCTTCTATGTATCTATGGTGGCATTCTTTTATTTTACCTTCTTTCCATCAAATTAAGTAACACGGACAACTAGAATTTTTTTTATTAAATTCTCTTAATTTTATATATAGATGCATGGCATCATCCAACCTTGGCTTATCTAACCACATAACTGGCAGTTGACTATTGTTGAAAATTTGTTTTACTCTTTGTATGGCATTGCTTCATTTTGGCTTGCCCAACCATATAATTGGAAATTATTTTAACTAATTTTTCTAATTATCTAATCATGTTAGCTTACCTAGGCATCATACTTTATTTTATTTTTCTAGCCATAATAATGGTATCACACTTAACTAGGTTTTTATATTCCTCTATGGTGTCATATTATGTTATATTTTCCAACCATATTGATACGTCACTTTTTAACCAGACATTATATTTACCTTTGGTGTAATTTTATTGTTTGATTTATCTCCAACAAATTGAATAGTATGGTCAAATATTAATAGATCTCCTTACTTTTTGATGATGACATCGTCGTATATCATCTAACTGACATTTAATGTTTGGTCTTTTTATTTCAGTAAGGCATCACCCCTTTACCTTGAAGCTAGAATTTGGAGTAATTAAATCCTTTTTAATTATATTTATTAGTGTTGGGGTAAAATCATAGCTGGATGTCTTAAATAATGGGGAATGCAAATATCCAAAACTATATAATTTTATTGATGAGCTAGAAATTATATTAGTTTCCTAGCTAGATATATAGATTAGGTTTATTTTACTCTAAGTTTTCCTATGATTTAATTCCAGCCAGATATATTTATTAAAATACTCATACATTTATATATTTGTTAAAATATTCATACAAGTGTATTTATTAAAATATCCATGCAATTGTGAATATATAGACTTTAAACAAATATAGAGTATGATAAAATAATTTTGGTAAATAATAGAGATACCGTAATTAATTAAATCTTCGGTAAATAATTTTATTATTGACCTATGTCTGAACCATGAATAGAGTCTATTTAATGAGAAGTAAATACATTTTCTTTTGTCTAGGCATCGGGTAATGCTAAGGGATGTATTTAAATGTAATGAGGATATTATGACTTATTTATCTATTGGAGTAGAAAATAAATAAGTTTTTATAAATAGTTCAAAAACATAAAACTGGTGTTTAAATCTTTTGAAAATTTCTCAAAAAACCATAGTTAAACACTCTTAGTGGAGAATACATGTTATATATTTGATTTAATAATAAATTATGGAATATTGGAAATAGGCATAAACTTGTTTGTTAGTTTATCTTAGAACCTCTTAACGGTAGATGTGTTATTAACTTTTAAAAAAATTAAGAAGTACACACACACACACACACACACACACAAAACTTCATGTAAGTATATTTGATATGAATCTATAAATGTAGCAATATATATTTTATATATTCAGGTATGTTTGCTTATACTTAGATAGTTGAATAAAATATTAGGATTCTTTGAATTGATTAGTTATGGATTATCATTAGATTGGAATTATTAATTAAATAGTTTATTTTCAAACATAGAGGGGATTAACCTTAGAGTTAGATGGTCGAACATAATTATCCTCTATGGAGAGTTAAATATGAAAGAGCTTTAAAATATATTATTTATTAAAAAATCATTATATAAAAGTTTGACGATATATCAAGTTATATGTTATGAATAATAGTGTAGTCAAAACTTGGGGTAGTTTCTTTAAAGAAATATTATTCGATGAAATATTAAAGGATTGATTAAAGCTAGTTTCATAAATAATTGCTCATAAACCCTCAATATAGACTGATTGTGAAACTAGATTACTTGTATTTCAAGAAAATAAAGTTCTAGGTTTCTCTAACTACAATATGCAAAGTGTGTTTCCACATATTTTATAACTAATGCATTAGTTAATTTTTATGCTTAGTAGTTATGATTAAAACATTAAACCATGTTTTAGAGATTACGTAAAATTAGAATACTTATATGTGGTGTATGTTAAGATGTGCAAGTACTGGTATATAAGGATTTTACCTATAATTTATTGGATGATTTAAATAAGTCACTAAGCTTAATAGGAATTAGGAACTATAACTTTTGAAACAATCTTTTAGAAGCAAATGAGTCAATAAGATAACAAGTTTATCTGACTCACTATTAGTAATGAGAATGACTATTAGCTATATGCATTCAGTATAGGATACTTGTGTGAACTACATACTATGAGTGTGTTAATTATATAGTTATACTTAGTAAATATTGGTGTATCATGATGCATATTTTTAGGTTGAGATACCTTAGAATGTTTATATACAGAGTATATCTAGGTGGTATAATACCTTACTATTTATTGTATGCTTATTATTTTGATTCGATTGAGTCTTGACAATCATAATTTGTTGTCATGTATTTGAGATCATATGATAGTATGGGATATTATAAGGTATTACAGTATATAAGTATATTGTACTCATGTGCTACTTACTATAGTTATTATACCTAACTCATATTTGTCTATATATATATATATATATATATATATATATATATATATATATATATATATATATATATATATATATATATTAGTTATTAATATGGATAACATGTGGTTTTATAGTTGGTATATTGGTGTATGCATGCATGCAACTCTAATAATTTAGAAAACAATGCATTAGAATGTTATTGTGTTCTATGAGAATGAAGATTTGATTTATCTAGTTACTGGTATAATGCTTGTGTTTTTGTGTATTTGAGACTACTTCATATGATTGATTGTGAGAAACTGGTAGTTAAGTCTTAAAACATTGGACTATGAAAATATGGGTTACCATAGGGTGTAGATAACTAGAAACCAATTCTATTATTTAAAATGTATAGTTAAATTACATATTTATCCAGGTGGTATATTTTTAATCATTAATTATAGTATGGGATAGAATATAATAAAAGATTCATGCATATGTTAGATAGACTTAATATATGTTGTTATTACTCTTATATATAGCATGCCATAGTAAGATGTAAGTTGATGAATCTTGTGGTTAAATTTGTATTTGACTAATCTACATTGCTAATGTGGAGTAAGGAGTGAGAAATACTTTACTGACTTACTAGCATTATAATTTTTGATGAAGGTGGTCCTATCAAGTGATGTGTATAAACTTGATTGATCTAGATCATTATATATATATATATATATATATATATATATATATATAACTTTGGGTCAAAGTATATTTAGTGAGACATTATTATTTCATGAGTATGTTTTACATGTATGTGTGATATCTTGCAATCGATCAAGTTTTATATGATACACTACATATTTAGTTAGTTAGAAATCATACAACACATGGATACTAGCTTGTCTCTTTAGATACTCACATTGTCACTATCTACCCATCTATAAAGGGAAAAACATATCTTGGTGGGATTAGTGTGAAGGATCATTAGTTTATGGTTGGTGTGGTAAAGCACTTGGATTATGATTTCCCTCCCCTACAATAGTACTTGTAGACACCTAAAAAGTGTCTAACCCTTTGTCTTCCTCTCTCCCCTTGGTCCCTTGCCACTTCGACTATCCCTAACCTACCTAAGTCTTATTAATTGAAAATAATCATCCATTTTTAATTAAATAAGTCCATTTTCCTTCTCCTTGCCACCTCGCCACCCTAGGATACCTTCCTTGGATCCCCTTTATTCCCCACATGGCCATTTAATGCCTAAGACTCCCATTCCAATCTCTTCACTCGCCCATTTAACCCCTGTCGACCGTTTCATCCTCGCATTCATTTGACCCGACGGTTGGGAAACGGATGAAAGGCTATTTTTAGCCTTTTTCCAACCTTTTAACCACCGACGTCGGTCAACCATCGATTGACGTCGGCGATATTGCCGGCGTCGGCACCTTTCATAACGGCTTCTTCACCATTATCTCCTTCTCTTCGCTCTCTGCGTCTCTCTCTGGTATCCCGGCTCTTGAATCTTCACATCAGACCCTTGTATCTGTCCTTCCACTTGACCTCTCTGCCAATCAATCTGAATCTCTCCCTCGGGTACATAGCAAGCTTCTGCAAGTGAACAATAGGGATTCTCCACCAGCAACAGGCTTCACATCCGGCATCATCAGCAACAAGATCAACACCTTCTTCAGCAGGGCACATGCCCAGATTCCTATCTCTTTGATCGGCCTCCTTTATCTCTCTATCTCTTTTTGACATTTTGTCCATTATCCTAAGACCTCTGCATAGACCTTCAACTAAAACTAGACTTCTCCTAGACCATTTTGTACGTCTACAGACCAAGCCCGGACCAGACTCTGTCCAGACTCGACCAGAACCTGACCTGACCCGTCTGGAGGCCATTGCCCCGACCGACGCTGGTCATTACCCTGATCGACGTCGGCCACATAACCGACATCGGCACCTTTGACCACTGACGCTGGTAGGACCACCGATGCCGGTGACTATGACTAAGCTGACAGCTTCTTCCAGGTAAGCCTTTGCTTCCTTTTCTCTTTCAGTTTGCTATTATTTCAGTCTATTTTAGCATTCTGTCATTTATCAGTCATTTATCTTTTATCAAAATAGTGGGTTGACCTCCCTTAAGGAAGTTCTCATACTTCTGGGAACAAGCTTTTGCTTGGCAATCCACCATCTATCTATCTAACGCCTTTTTGTCCAAGTTTTCTTCTTTGCAGGTGTCATTCCTCCACAGCCAAAGAGGGGTGCTCACAAGCGTCTGGATTACGGTGCGCAATCTTCATCCAGGTACTTCTAGCCTTGTCCATTTCTTTAGTTTCTTTATTCATCTTTTGAATGTAGAAAGCGAATTAGCGATAGAAACATTCTGGCACGCCCGGTGGGACCCTAGGTTCCTCCTGGGTTCCTTTTCTTCTTCATTCATTTAGGAGCATTAGGTTCTTACCTTTCCTCCTCCTTCTTTTCTTCTCAATGACACTATAAGCAAGAATTTAAAAAGAATCTTTCTTTTCTTTCTTGCACATTCTAGACTAGTCCAACGTCATACTCTCAACCCTTTCTCAAACTTGTCTTTATAACAAACGTCACATTTTGACTTGGGCATTAAAACACTTTGCATTCATTTCTGCTTGTGCTTGCATCTTCTTAGTCCACATCTAGTAACTTAGACACATATTGAATAAATCGTAGACACTTGATGTTACACTACCAAACCACATGCACTAAAACGAACATAAAACTTACTTGAGACAAGGCCCGACTGGGATTTCATCCCCCAGCGGATACCTTACCCGTCCCGGTGACCCAACTTGGATTTCATCACCAAGGGGGAAGCCCACTCCGTTCTCTGGCGGAGGATAAACTCTAGGCGAGGTATATCTTGGCTAAGCGAGACCAGCTAACCACTGGAATCGTGAAGTGAGGGGAGCTTGCTCCTTAGCACCAGGCCGCGTACCAGACCTAACACAAATTTTTGAGCACCTAAAACAAGACCCAAAACCAGCTCTAGACTTCTTCTTCTAGGACCTTCTTGACAGCCAATCTCCCCAAACATTCATCTAAGGCATAAGCCACAAGATTCTAAAGTTAATTCCTAGGATTTATCGCTTAGGCTTGTCTGTCTCTCTCTGTTCTTCTCTTCTCATCTGTTTGTTTGAGTGAGTGAGGATGCTTTCTTCATTATTTTTCCAAAGAATCTTAAAATCTTTTGGTTCTCTGGAAGACACAGTCACCGGCATCGGTCCTGTCACCGACGTTGGCTTTCCTCTCTTACCGGCATCGATTATCTGACCGACGTCGGCTATCTTCCTTACCGACATCAGTTTTTAAACCGACGTCGGTCTCTATCACTGCCCTTTTTTTCAAAACCAGCAACCTAAAACCTGTCCCTTCTCTGTCAAAAACTCCATTCTAAGTTTCTGGAACTGCAAAAACATAGTTTCTGGAATCTGACCCTCCTTTTTGACCACGCTCCCTCGTCCCTAACCAGTCCTATCATGGAGTTCCACTCGGAGACTGAAAGAACTCCTACAGGACTGACCCCGACCCCGACCCTGACTCAAATTCCCATCATCCCTGAAGGGGACCAAGATTTCGAGAGATTCTTGGACCTCAATACCGCAGCCCTTCAAAACTATCTCGCGAGAAACCCAACGCGAGACCTTTCGGGTGACGTGGCGACGACATCCACACCATTCACCACCCAACCCTTTATGACTCAGCCTTTCACCTCAACTATTAACCCAACCATGGCCAATACGCAAAGTTTGGCCTCCCCGTCTATTTTTAGACTGACCTCCATCGGGGTTCCATTACCCCCTCAACCACCTGCAATTCAACCAAGTTCTACATCATATCAGAACTTGATTGTCTCGACCCCTCACACTCTTGCGCCCACAAATGTAGGAGTGCCAACCTCTCTTTCTACCAGTGCCACCATTCAACCACCTTTGGCGGTGCCCAGTCAACTTACACCTTCGACCTTCATAACGCAGCCACCTTTAGCCTCCACTTCTGCCCCTGCGACTAGTCATCCGTACATTGTACAACCGACTATGTCGCACGCCTCCTTTAGCCTCTTCCAAGCACCTTACAACCTAGGGGGCACTCAACCCACCAATCCGTCAGTAGACATCATTAAGATGCTGATGGATAAAATGTCCAGTCTCGAAGCCTCCATTTCCAGTTCAAGCAATACTTTGTCATATGAGCAAATTTGCAATGAGCCCATCCATCCTTCCATCCCTATTCGACCATACCCTAACCAATGGGAGCTTCCTAAATTCACTCACTTTCAGAGTAAGGAAGACCCACAACAACATCTATGGGCATTTAGACATGCCTGTTATCTTATTTCCCATGATGATGCGTTGCTTTTACGCACATTCCCTATGTCACTTTCTGGCCCCGCCCTTGACTGGTATAGTTCGCTTGCCAGACACTCTATCTTTTCATTCATTCAACTCGCCCAGATATTTCTCGACCATTTCTCAATCAACATCACCAAACAAGTCTCAATCATAGACCTTTACTCCATCAGACAATTTGATGATGAATCTGTAGTCGATTTTGTCGCTCGTTGGAGGGGCCTGATTAACCAGCTCTCCTTCTCCTTGCCTCAACCCAAGCTCATCGAGCTCTTTTCTCAAGCATGTGCCAACCACATCTCTTCTACCTTGCAGATTCAGACATTCTGCACTTTTGACGAAGCTTTTGTCATGGCTTGAAAGCTTGAACTCTGCGCCCTTGAAGAAGATAAGGTCAAATTGCGTAATACCAATGCAAAATCTACTGACCATTCTTCTTCCAGACCTTCTTCTTCTGCCAACTCCAATTCCAAAGGAGTGGCCAACACTGTGGTCATTAGATCACCATCCTCGACAACAATGAATTACTCTCAACCTTCTACATCTTCCAGCATCACCAAACAATTCCAACAACGGTACATTCAGCGTTCTTACACTCCACTTGGAGAACCATACGCTTCCATTTTGGAAAAACTACTCAAGCAGGGGGTCCTCAATCTCCCTTCAATCTGACCACCTCAATTCGACCCTTTAAAAGCCCTCCCTACGTGGTATAGAGAGGCCGACTTCTGCCACTTTCATCGCGTCCAAGGCCATGACATCGACAACTGCCGAACCTTCAAAAACATCGTCCAAGACATGATCGACAAGGGGGATCTTATTTTAGATAACCCGAATGCCCCACCTAACCAACATATCGACATTTTCAAACAACCATTTCCGAATCATCCGCCTACTCAAAACAACATCCAGACTTCGACCAATGACCCTCAAGACCATGACATTCACACGATTAACACTATCTTGCCTCTTGTCCTTGACCAACCTCTTCCATTAAAGGATGAAGAACCTTCTTCTCCTACTAGTCCTCCATCTACCTCTCTTATATTGGAGGACGCTTTGACCACATCAACACTGTTAAGCCCACCTCCATCCAAAGACCCTACCTTGCCTACTCCTCAAGCACAAGCAGAAGGCACAATCATCCCTGCCTCCTGCCATCTGGAGGAGCCACACTCTCCTATTTCTTCTCCACCCAGAGAAGAACCAGTCTCTTTATCCATTTCAATCGAGGAAGACCCAGTCACGGTTTCCTCTTGCCCTTTGTCTAAGATTGTTACATCTCACTCACCTTTGTCCACATCCAAACCCAAACCTACATCTAACCTCGCCTCACACAATAGTGGCCCTCAACCCAAACACACGAAAGCTACTAGACCTCACCGGAGAACTCCTCCTCCACCTTCGTCATTACCTTCAATCTTGAGCCCGCATCCGTCCACTTTAATAGGAGCGCTTCCCACTCCCATCCTTCACCGAGGCAAGTCACCTCTATTACTCTCTCAACCCATCAGACACGCATCTCCTCCAAACCCTCGACCTATGCCTCTTTCACCTCCCAAACCAAAGTCACCAACCCTCACTGCAATAAAACATCCCGACCCACTAACAGGTTCATATGCCTTGCTCTTACGGCAACTATTACAGTCATCTCGTATCGACCTCCCACCTCTTAGACAATATCAATCTCTCAGACCTAAACCACCTTGGTTCAACCACACTTGCATTTGCGCATATCATCGCACACCTGGACACGACACAGAGCATTGTTGTGCCCTCAAGGTTGCCATTCGCTAATGTCTGGCGAATGACACCTCTCTTCTCGACCATGTTATCAATAAACCCTCAACACTGCCTCTCTCATCGACTCTCAGATCAAGACCCTCTTGGTTCGACAAATCTAAATTTTGCAACTATCATCACACTCCGGGACATGACACTAAGCATTGTTGTGCTCTCAAAGCTGTCATTCGTCAACAATGGAGAAATGATTTCCTTCTCACCAAGGACCCTCTTAACCACCTCTTCGACAAAAAATCAACCCCGACCCATGCCTCTCCAACCTCATCGCCTAAATCAGGATCTCCATGACAGATTATGGTCCCTTTACCGCCTTTGACCCCATTATTTGACATTAACACAGTCCATTTAATCACCAAGCCTCAGTCAACCTTGACTAATCTATCCAACATTCTCCCTAAGCGACTGGGGGAATCCAACCTTATCCTAACTTTGATCAAACATTCAACCAAACCTCGACCAAGTCTCGACCAACCATCGACCATGACATTGACCATAACCTTACCAAACCTTCGACCAAACCTTCGACAAACTTTGACCAAACATTTTACCACACTTCAACCAACTCTCGACCAATCAACAATCAAATATCATTCAACCAATCCTTTTTATCTAAAATATTCAACCAGTCTCAACCAATCAACAACCATATCAGTCAACTTCACATCCACCATCAACATCTGACCAATCTAGAAAGAGCCAAATGGGGCAAGTTCGCTCCTAATTGACTCAGACCTTAATGCACTAGCATGGCCCAGGGACTTATCAAACCTTGAGCCCCCCTTTCTGTCTTGCATCTTCGACCATTTCTACTGTTAGTCGAGTGTTCGATCACTTGACGTTTTACTTGAGCTCGTCCCTTGAGCAACCCCTTGTCATTGTCATTCCTTTTCCTATCAACCCTGCTTCCTAACACTTGTCAACCCTTTTATGATGCACGGATGCTTTGTCCTAATAAAAGGGAGTCCTTGAACTTCTACAGTCTTGTCCATGACCCACAAAAAAAAAAAGATGTCAAAACATATCCAAGGTCACAAAATCAAATTCAAAAAGACAGACTGATCCCTCAAAGGACAGCTGTACTATCATTGCTATAGCTAATAGACTGATCCCTCAAAGGACAGCTATTCAAACATTATATAAAGCAAAAATATAGACCACTCCCTCGAAGGATGGCTATGACTAAATCTTGCTACAAATAGCAACCTTTCTTAGAAGCTTCCCGCATTGATCAGCTTCGCAACATGACCACTAAATCAAAAGACATCTCTATGTACGCTTCCCGCATCGATCAGCCTGCACCAAAAAAAAAAAGATGGACTTGGCTTGTAGTTGTCTCAGGGTCTCCTATAAAAAGGGGCAAGGTTATTCTTGCTCTTAAACTGGGTTACCCTATCCTCCTCCTATCACCTGCTCAGGGGACTTCGAGCTCACCTTAACGTCAAGTGATTCGACTATTTCTCTAGCACAACACTGGTCAACGACGTAATGCATGAACGGGGCTTTGGTTCTAATAACCCCTATCCATGCTGTCCTTTTTGGTCTTTGTCAATGAAAGAGCAATTCGCCTTTCACTTATCTTTTACTTTGGTCACATTAAACCAAACCAACTTCAACATTTTCAAACCAACCTCAACATTTTCAACATGACATCAGGCATCACCTTGTCCTTTTCCCATAGTTTCTATGGACACCAATACACATGGAAACTATCGACCAGACCCAATTTATGTTAAGCATAAACCAATACTTGTTGAAGCATAAATAGACCCCATTCATTTTTAGCATACATCCATCACGACTATGGAAAATTGCTAGGGATGAAAGACCTTTTGACCAATGTTGCAGAATACACCATTTGGAAAAGGCTGCAACATCTCTTCCCCTCATCATTTCATCATTTCGACAATCAACCAAACTCATCATCGATCATTTTGACCCTCGCAGTCCGAACTACATTGGTCTGAGGCCCTATGACCAGGGCTATGTAGGCAGCACTCAGATACCACATCCTCTGAGGTTAACTCGACCACCCCTGTTTGTTCGTCTCCCTGATGGACAAACCTTCTTTCCCCCCTTTTAACCATAACCTTCACCTTGACCAAGATCAATCCATCGATCCCTTTGACCATTCCTCCCTTTTAGGGAGAACTATATTGGCCTGAGGCCCTTCACACAAGGGCTATGTAGGCAGCACTTAGATCACATGACGTCTTCTAAGGTTAGCTCGGCCACATCCTTTCATCCATCCATCCCCTTGACCAATGACCATTAGAGATCATGTGTATCTCCTTCAACCTTCGACTACTTCCAAGCCAATGTTGCCTTGGTTGTTCTTGCGTGTGTGCTACCTCATGGCTGGTTAGCAGAATTGTTCGCAGACCTTATTTTTGGACCCTCACAAGTATAGGATCGCAAGCTGGTTGATCTGCACTACTTGTGACTTTTTCGTGTTTCTGGGAGCACTTCCTGAGCCCTGGATACCTAGAACACGATGACCATTTGGAGCTTCAGCTTAGATTGAGTGACCCGATCAGCAGACGACTAAATGTTGGGGCCTGGTTACTTTGATTTTAGCACTCCTCGACCCTTTTGACTGCGACCATTTGACCTACCTATCCCGTGACATGGTATACGTGCAATCATGACTTTTGCAGCGTTTTCACTCACTTTTCATCTTTCTCATCCACCTTTTATCAAATCAGCACCCGACATCAAGTTCCTTCCCTCAACTCTCGCTTTGAGGGGGAATACCTCATCCATACTTCGGGGCAATCTACATCATCTATTACCTGGGGCAACCACCTCCTATTTTTGTCTTACAGTTCGTCTAGAACAACCAACAAGACAAAAAGGGGCAAATGTAGACACCTAAAAAGTGTCTAACCCTTTGTCTTCCTCTCTCCCCTTGGTCCCTTGCCACTTCGACTATCCCTAACCTACCTAAGTCTTATTAATTGAAAATAATCATCCATTTTTAATTAAATAAGTCCATTTTCCTTCTCCTTGCCACCTCGCCACCCTAGGATACCTTCCTTGGATCCCCTTTATTCCCCACATGGCCATTTAATGCCTAAGACTCCCCTTCCAATCTCTTCACTCAGCCATTTAACCCCTGTCGACCATTTCATCCTCGCATTCATTTAACTCGGTGGTTGGGAAACAGATGAAAGGCTATTTTTAGCCTTTCTCTAGCCTTTTAGCCACCGATGTCGGTCAACCATCGATCGACGTCAGCGATATTGTCGGCGTTGGCACCTTTCATAACGGCTTCTTCACCGTTATCTCCTTCTCTTCGCTCTCTGTGTCTCTCTCTAGTATCCTGGCTCTTGAATCTTCGCATCAGACCCTTGTATCCATCCTTCCACTTGACCTCTCTGCCAATCAATCTGACTCTCTCCCTCAGGTACACAGCAAGCTTCTGCAAGTGAACAACATGGATTCTCCACCAGCAACAAGCTTCACATCCGGCATCATCAACAAGAAGATCAACACCTTCTTCAGCAGGGCACATGCCCAGATTCCTATCTCTTTGATCGGCCTCCTTTATCTCTCTATCTCTTTTCGACATTTTGTCCATTATCCTAAGACCTCTGCATAGACCTTCAACTAAAACCAGACTTCTCCTAGACCATTTTGTACGTCCACAGACCAAGCCCAGACCAGACTCTGTCCAGACTCGACCAGAACCTGACCTGACCCGTCTGGAGGCCATTGCCCCGATCGACCCCAGTCATTACCCCGACCAACGTCGGCCACATAACCAACATCGGCACCTTTGACCACTGATGCCGGTAGGACCACCGACGCTGGCGATTGTGACTAAGCTGACAGCTTCTTCCAGGTAAGCCTTTGCTTCCTTTTCTCTTTCAGTTTGCTATCATTTCAGTCTATTTTAGCATTCTGTCATTTATCAGTCATTTATCTTTTATCAAAATAGTGGGTTGACCTCCCTTAAGGAAGTTCTCATACTTCTGGGAACAAGCTTTTGCTTGGCAATCCACCATCTATCTATCTAACGCCTTTTTGTCCAAGTTTTCTTCTTTGCAGGTGTCATTCCTCCACAGCCAAAGAGGGGTGCTCACAAGCGTCTGGATTACGGTGCGTAATCTTCATCCAGGTACTTCTAGCCTTGTCCATTTCTTTAGTTTCTTTATTCATCTTTTGAATGTAGAAAGCGAATTAGCGATAGAAACAGTACTACTTATCAAGATGAACACTTGAGATTACCATAGATATTGGAGAGTTTGAGAACTCATGCTTCAGGGAGCCAGGTATCTAAATTATATACATTATATTAGATTAAATATTATTATTGAGTATTATCATGAATAATTATAATTAATTATTATTATATATTGATAGTAGTGATTACAGAATTATATCAACCATGGTTGAGTTGCTACATTACTTTTTATATCCATTTTATGAAGCATTATCAAAACATAGAGTAATGTGATATAAAATGTAATGTGTACTTATTTTTATCACTTGATTATATATATGATCTATGTTAGACTCTAGATATTAGTTTACTTGTATATGTATGCTTTATTTTTAAAAAAATTGTTCACGTATTTCTATGTCTAACCCAATAAGGTTATTACATTAACCACTTGAAGGTGATCCAAGGTACTATATAGGTAAAAAGAAAAGTTATTGAAAATAAAATATCATCATGTTTGATGAAGAAGTTTACCATAATAGTAGATAAAAATAAGAGTTCTATGATATAGGAAGAAAAAGTTAATTTTGAAGCTGAGCTCATGAGTGCACTTGGTGAACTAAAGGATAAAAAAGAGAGGAATAATAAAATGAGTAATATGATCAAAGGTCTTAAATCACAAGTAAAGTTTCTTGAGGGGAGTTTATCAGGTAATTCCATGAGAGAGGAAAAGAAGAAAGATATGATTAGATCTCTTGAAGAACAATCATGTAGATTAAAGGATGACATGGATAAAAAAGCCAAGGAGGATAAGGATCTCAAAATTTAGTTAGAGGCTACAAGTTTAAGCATGAGAGCTGAAGAATATGAATGCATTTAATTGAAGGATAATCTTGTTTCCTTTAAGGATAAACATGAAAAGGTCATAGTCAAGATAGGAAAACTTGAAGAAGAATAAAAGAAATTTAGACACAATTCAAAGAGGATGAAGAATATATCAACAATCTCAAGGATCAATTAGGTGTAGCTAATGCAAATCTAAAAAAAAGATAAGATAAGTACACTCAGATGAATATTGAGATGGGGTATTTCAAGTGTGAGCATGAAATACTTTTAAACAAGCTGGACAAGCCTAAAAAGAAGCATGAGAATCTTGAGTAATTCAAGGAAAATGTAAACTTGAAAAGCAAAGAAAGAAGACCAGTTAGATAGCCCAATGCAATAAGTTACACAAGTTATTTTCATGGAAAATTTCATTCTTGTTATCAATATGGTCATAGGGCAAGATATTGTATAAGGATGAGTTCTAAGAATGAGTTTTCATGGAACCTTGGAAGAAGGAGAAATTGGTCTTAGAGAAATTATAACTCAAATTAGTCAAGAGGTATGTTTAATGATATTGTTTGCTATAGTTGTAATAAAGTAAGATACATTTTTAGATTACGCAAGAATAGTTTGAAGAAGCACTCAAGTATAGATAAAAATAAAGATGATCCTAAAATTCACTCAATGGTGTGGAGACCAAATAATATTAAGGATAATCTTGATCAAGGTAGATTGCCTTTTATAATAAAGAAGGAATTAGATATGAATAAGATATAAGAATGGAAAGAGAGTTTATCTTCTGTCTAGATAGAAAAGGAATATCACAATTATCATCAAGCAAAAGGTATGAATGATCCTATTTATTTTATATGTCATAAAGTTGGTCATATTGCTAGATACTTAAAGAATATGTTGAATGAGTTCTCAAAGAAAAATAAGGTGTATGGAGCTCTTAGTGTGTAAGGAAGAAGTTATATATGGTTATGGAGACCTAAGCCCATAATGAGAGATCAGTTTGAGACCAAATATGGTTTGTTTGTCCTGATAGACATGAAGGAAAGTCAAGATTTTATGTTGTTATCATTTGTTGGCAAGTCTGAAGCAAAGAATGAAGTCAAGGATCCATTCAAAGTTAATTTGATGATGATTCAGGACTGTAATTCAAATGAGGGTATGGATATATGGGAATCTTCTAAGTTTTGGGACTTTTAGTTTTTCTATGTCAAGAGGGTGTCTCTCTTTAGGATTCAAGGAGACACTTGTTAGTCAAAGGAAGCTTGGTGGCTATCAGATATTATTTGATAAGAAGGTATGAATTTAAGGTATGTTTGTGCATTTATATTTGTTATATATCTATTTGTTGAATAAAAGAAGCTTGTGAAGAATCTTAGTGGTCCTATCTTGAGAAGAAATTATCTTGTTGATCATGGTTTGGATTTTATGGTATATAGGATATTTTCATAATGTGCTCTTGAGACTGTGATTTGAAGTATAGTAGATTGATTAGTGACATGTTGATCTCATAATATCTTAAAAGGGTGTGATGATTTGTTGAAAGTATCATGAGTGCTCAAGCTGATATGAAGATGTCTATGGTTCTAAATTTTCATATCAAGGGTTTGAGTGTGTATTTGAGAAGGTTGAATAATGTTATTTCATAAGCTTGCTTCAATGGTTGTGGTGAAATGTGTGCTCAAGGTGAGTTCAGGGACTTTGGTCCTAAAGGTATGTTTCTATCATTTTTAGATGTTTGGTCTAGTAGGTCAAATGTTGAACAATGAAGGTTACATTGAAAGTTAGAGGATTGAGGAATGTAGATTTGACTAGCTATTTTAGAGATGTGAGTTGATCCATAAGACTAAGATGATCTATGGTTTGAGACTTAATGGCTTGTGTTGTTTGAAGAATGCATGTTGATTCTATAAGGAGTCACTTTGATATGTCATGAAGTTGTTCCATACCTACTTCATATGTTTAGTTATTTTTATGCATCATATATTCTTGGGAAATAACTTGAATGTTCATTCCTCATTCAATGGGTGTCTTGTGAGAGAAGGCTTAAAGGATAATATGAAGGTTCATCATAGTTTATGCTGGTATTAAGGTTTGAAAAGGGGTGCCTAAGATCAGATGACTTAGGTGAATCCCCTCTTAGTGTTTTCAAGGTGAGTTCATGTAGTTTATGGTGCTCTTGTGTGTATATCTTCATAGAGAAGAGTATGATCAAAGAAGAGTGTAGTCATGGTACATGGTTGAGAAGTTAAAGGTAAGAAGTGGTATGCATCGAGTTAGGGGGAGATATCTCAAATAGATTCAGTGGCTTAAGGATCTATATATGATGTTAAGGGGAGAATATATGAGATGCTTCAGTCATGTTGAAGATGTGGTGATATCTATTATAGATGAGAATTCAAGAAGGTTGATTGATTAATTGATCAAACCTAGTCATAATTGTGAAATTATGTTAAATCTCCATTCATAAGCAAAGAGAGCTTATTAGTTTTGTAGGTAAATAGGTCCAAAGATGAGAGAAGCCTAAGTTCAAATTAATGTATATCAAAGGGGGAATAATTGATTCATATGCATGAAAGGTATGTAAGTATTCTAAGCACCTAATAGTATATTTGAATACATACATGATTTTAATGGAATATTGGTGGCCTTTTAGTTCACATTGTCATTAATGGCAAAGGGGGAGAAGGAGAAGAAAAGGTTACCATCAATGACAAAGGGGGAGATTATTGGTAACTGTGTTTTCATTGATGTCAAAGGTTAATGTCATGTGTGCATTGATGTCAAATATAATGACAAAGTGGTGATGTCATGACAAAGTGGTGATGTCATGACAAAGTGGTAATGTCATATTATGATCAATATTCTAGTATGGATCTTTAGTAAAAGCTTAAACAGGTAGGTTGATAGATGTTCTAGATAATGTGATCACGTTGTAGAGACCCTATGGGGTATCAAGAGTGTTTAGAATGTTTATTAAAGTGAACATAATTAATCAAAGTAATCATATGAGTGTCTAAGTTAAAATAGCAATATTGATAGAGAAGATTAAATAAATAATTTGATGACATCATATTTCACACAAGTGAGGGTTCTAGGAGTAGTTTGATACATGGGTGGATTCCTCCATGAAAGTCAATCATGTGGTTCAAATTTTTAGGTCTAGACATGGAGCATAGAAAAAATTATTAAGGTGAAAAGTTATATTCTTAGATAGAGTTCAATAAGTTCCCATACTTATCCAAATTTGTGATATCGATGATATATGGTGAGTGTTTAATTAGGTGATGAAGATCCAATAATGAGCGTCTAAACTGACAGATGAAGATCCACTAATGAGCATTTAATTATATGATGAAGATAAATTTAAAGCATATAATTTGAGTAGATAAGGATATAATGGAGCATGTGATCTTTTAATATAGTGATCAAACAATACATATTAAGTGAAAATGTCAATGGTTCTTGAGATTGCATGCACTAGTGACGTGTCACAATGACAGAGTTTGAGTAGCAGATCTAATGGTGAGCATGAAACTTATTAAATATAGATCAATAATGAGCATGTGATCATGAAAATTATGATCCAATGGAGAGTATTGAGTTAATGAGTTAATAGAGTGCTCAAAAGGCATGCAGGGCTTCCAAGTGGTAGAAGTTATTTGGAGTCAAATAGTCAATGTGATCAGAAGGTACATGATGGTGCCAAGTGGCTTGATCTTGGAAGCTAAGATCTAAGATCAATGATGAGAATTCTAGGTTAAATTTAGGAGACATATAAGGAGACAAATGGAGTGTATTTTTTCAATATATGAGAGTACATGATATAAATGCATATGTCTGTAATATTTACATTTACCAGTGACCATTTGTGTTTGAATTAACAAAGGAAAAAACTAGTCTACAATATTTTGATAATATCTTTTGATCTAGGATGAATTTGAAGGTGATGTAAAATTAAAATTTGTAAATGAATTTAAGTAATATATATAAAATTTTATTATAATATTTGAATGTCTTTATATTCAAATTTATTAAGCTCCAAAGTTGACTATGTGTTTTAACATGTTCTACAAGTGACCCAAGAAGGTTAATTGAGTTATTATTGATAGTATTTTGATGTTTCAAGATGAAATAAATATTGGATAGTATTTCATAATACATGAATACTATCTATGTGTATTATGGATGTTTGAAAAATACATATTTAGTGTGAACAAAGTATTAGAAGTTGACTGTGTTTGTTGAATACATTGGCAGATTGAGTGACCATGTTGCAGGAATGATTTGAAGGAGTTATGAGTAGGATTAAAGAATAAAATGATTATGGAGATGTTTTATAAGACTCAAATGATTATAATAAGTAATTGGTTTTCATTATATTCCCCTAATCAGATTTGGAGAGTCAAAATAATATAACTATATTTTGACTGTGTATGACTAGCTTGAGTGGTCATTTTGAAAGATTTGTTTTGAGTTCTTAGAGCTTGTGTTGAAGTATATAAATCACATGAAGGAATTTAATAGGTAATAAAGGTTTTAAAAATGTGATATAAATATATTTATATGTAAAACATTTGAGTATTTGCTTCAAAAATTTGAGATTATGTTTTATGTGTATAAAGGCCTAAATAATGAGACCTAATTAGTAGGTTTAAGTGTTGAGTTAGTGTTATAGGTGTAATGAATCCATATGAGAGTGAAAAGGGGATATTTTATATATTTTTGATGTGTTTTAAGCATTGGTGTAGGATGAAGGTGGCCCAAGTAGTCTCACATGTAATGTGTGACTATGAAGGCCTAATTATTTTAGGTCTCACCAAGACCTAATGGTGGTTTGGGGCTAATGAGGTAATGAATGACCTATGAAGAGTGTGGTTCTCACATTTAACATGTGTATGGAAATATGTTAAGTTTTTTTAAAATATGTAAATCATATTCGTAAACTAAGATGGGTTAAAGGAAGAGTGTGGTATAAGTACAAGGTCTAGTTAGACTAATTATGATAGTTGAGGAAGTGTGGAGTTAAGTGAAGTAGAGAATCTTTGAAGTAGAGGATTATTCATGTTTATTTGATCAAGCTTATGCAAGTAGATACATAGGTTATTAGACCTAATGAACCTAGAAGAGGCAAATTAAGTGAGTGAGCCCTTGAGACTGTTTGGGTGAAAGAGTGAAGGTGAAGAGTGAAAACAAAGGTGGTCATAATCAGTTGAAGAGTAGAAATAGGTGGTCAAGATTATTTTTTCAAGGTATTTGGGTGGGTGCTTGGTTTTTTATGGGGTTAGTTTCTCCTTGTAAGGTGAAACTTGCTAAAAGGTCTAGTTATTGTGGGTACTAAGCTAGATAAGGGTAGTAGATCCTTATGAAATTGGTGTCTCACTAAAGTACATGATGGGTGTTCCTTAATCAGTTGGTGATGGTATAAATTGGATCTTTTAATTATAGTAATTTAGTCCATCTTACAAAGTTTAGTGGGTTTTATCCCCCAAAAGGGTTTCTCACATATGTCATGTGTTATGTGCTTGATCTTGTTATATCTTCTTTATTAAATATAATAGTTAATTTATATGCTTCATGATTATATGTGCTAAATGATTAAGAGTTTGGAATTGTAATTAGATTATCTAACACCACTAATTCACCCCCCTTCAATGATTGTACCTATAACACATGTTGCACATTATACCTTACTCTGATCAACTCTATACCACCATAATTATAATGGAACTTTACTTCATCATTTAAATTTGGTATAATATACATTAGAATTATGGGAAGTTAATGAAAGAGTATGTGGATGCCACATAATTAAGGTTGTCCTATCTAAAAATCTTCTATGTATTGGGTAGTATTGTTTAATGATAGATGCATATTAATATGTAAATAAGTGTGACAAATGTCAATGGCCTACTAAAATGATTCATGCCCTGGCCAAGAATTTGAAACCAATGCTTACACCATGACCATTTTATACATGGGTTCTCAATCTCATTTTGAATATAAACCCCACCTCATCTAATGACCATAAACATATCCTCATCACCATAAAATATTTCACTAAGTAGAATAAAACTATACCCCTCACTTACATGACTAGAAAACAAATTTTTGAATTCATCTTTAACCATCTAACTTGCCACTATGTTATCCCCTCTAACATTATATTTGATAATGATGGATCATTCAAGAAAAAATATGTCAAATCGCTATATGTTGAATACAAGATTACTCATCATTTTTCCATGACATATTACCCTCAATGTAATGGCCAAGCTAAAGCATCTAACAAAACCATTATCAACTTATTTGAAACTATTGTCAATGATATTAGATATGATTCACACCCTCAAATATTCTATGACTGTTGGGCATACCGTACTAATTGTCATACTCCAATAGGATCCACTCTATATTCACTTGCTTATGGCACTAAATCCATTCTTCCCATTGAGATCAAACTACCTTCTTTGCAAAACTCTTTGCAACATGTCTTTGATGATGAAGACTATCGAGTAGTTTTCTTGCATAAGCTAGAGTTGATTGATGAGAAATGCATGGTTCTAATAAACAACCTTCAAGCATACTATAATTGAATCTATGACCACTACAATCAACATGTCATCCATAGAGAATTTGAGCTTGGGGATCTTATCCTAAAATTAAACCAATATAATAATACGATTGAGAAGAAACATAAAGGCAAGTTCAAACCAAACTAAATAGGCCCTTTCATTTTTGTTTCCAATTATGGCACTAGAGCATAATGGCTTGCTACACCAAATGGTGATAAATTTGATGATTTGATGAACATTATATACCTCAAGCATTACTTCACTTGAGAACCCTGATGTATTGTCTATGAGGCACATTTCAATTTTACCATAGTACCAACTTTCTTCTTTGTACTATACCATTCTACTATAATGTTTCCCCATACCTTTTCTATCAACCAAGTTATTTTCACATTCCATACCTGGCCTTTTGACCTTGCTTTCATTTCATTGGTTCCACAACCACTTTCATCATGAAGTTTCAGATCAAGATTTAATAGTTGTTTCAATATTCTAGATTGAGGCTATATTTTGGACTAGTATGATAGTGGTTTGGCAGTTGTATCCTTTATTCCTTATTCCATTCTATACCATATGGCCCTGAATATAAACACCTTTGAGAAAATCAATGTCTCATCATCATGCTACTAATTATAACCACCTATGGGAAAATTAGTATCATTGACCTATGTCATTATTTCCTAATTATAACCACCTATGGGTAAATTAGGAGCAACACTTGTTTATCATTCATTAAAGTATCAACCTTGCCATTTCTATGTTGTATTGTTCCATTTACCAACTTTGATTATTTTGAATTGATTGCTACACTAGTCATATTCCTCCATTGTAAGGTAAAACTATAGTGACTTGAGGTTTCATCCTAGGACTATTTAGGCAACACTTGATTCATGTTGAGATCAGATTAGTGACCCCTTAATACATGCTCTTTCTATTTTATGAGCTTGGACCATTTAGTATCTCATCATTCTCATTGAGTTGAGATGATCCAAAATTTCTAAAAAAATTGTAAAATAGATCTAGAAAATCCAAAACAATGACCATTGACCACTTCTTTGCCTTTAAGAGTTTGATAACCCTTACTATGTCACAAGGAACCACTTGTCATTTAGTTTCCCCATCCTTATTAGCCTTGCACCTCATTCTCTCACTATTTTGTGAGTCCATTCCCATATTCTTCTATTCCATCCATCTTGTTTTCTTTCTTATCAGTTTCTTCTATCCCATTTCCTATGAGAACTACATTTGGCATGAAGTTTTTATTAGATATTACATCCATGGAACTATGTAAGTAGTGTCCACTTGCCTAGTGCATCTGGAGATAACTCAACCACCTCCTTCTTTTTCTTTTATTCACCCATTTTATTTATCTATTTCATTGTCTCCTATATACTAAAGGTAATGATAGTCATATTGTTTGGGTCATGTTGTTTATACTAACACTATGATTAACCATTATTTGTTTCAATTTATTTTCTTTGTTTTGTTTGGTTCCTTTTTTGTGGTATTTTGTTTTTTTATTTCTTTGTTTGTTTGTTCTATCTATTTGATTTCTTATTGTGGCTTGATTTAGTTTACATGCATTCATTAGGTGATTCTTTGTTCATTATTCTTGAATCCATCTATATTTATATGCTAACATTGTCATCATGGTTTTTATCATTGGTGCATTATTTTTCATTGAGTATTGGATTATGTTAGTATTTATGCATATTTTGGCCAAGTTATCATGGTGTTCTATCATTATTCCTACCATCATGTGCTATAACAAAAATTAGATTCAAGAGTATACACAATAATGCAATAGTGATATCTCCTTGGTGCTAGCAATTATCCCAATCTATCCAAATCATATCCCAAATAGAGTAATTAAATAATGAAATAATTTTTCTCCTTTACTATTTTGGATGATCATATACCTATTAACAATTTGTCTAAATTCATCTTTCTCCTCTATAATAATTTGCCATCATGTTTTCCATAATCAAGGTACAGTGATTATAACCACCTCTAGGCAAATCAATGTATACCATCCCACTTGCATTGCCAATGATTCTAACCATTATGTTTTCCATCCATTTGAAGGTTGATAATTATAACCACCCTTTGGAAAATAATTCACTTTTTTCTACCCAATTGGGGCATGTTTTTATCCTACCAGTGATTATAACCACCTATGGGCAAATCATCATTTTCCATTTACTGGACTTTAGATTGATTCCCACCAATCATTGTAAATTAAGCCTAGGAATCATTGAATGTCCTAAATTTATTTTTGCATCATCATCAAAGATCAAAATCATATTGAGACATCCCTAATTTGGGTACCCTATCATATGCAATCATAATCTCTCATGGATTCATCTCTAATCATCTTATTTCATCATAACATGTAATTTGACTTATAGACCTATTAAGTGGGGCAAGTGCACACATGAATTAAATCAAATCTTAAAAATGCTAAAAGCTTAATCAAAATCAATTAAAAATCTAAACCAAATTAAATGCCTATTTGATTTGTCCATATTCAATTAATGAAATTATAAACAAAGAAATTTAAAAATCAAGAATATCTTAAGTTTTCATCATTACATTTGTGAGTTGTCAAGCCTTTAAAAATATCTCAAAATATCTCACCCATGCCTATTCATTGAAAATCATGAGATTTTAACACCTTTTAACTCTACTAGGGTTAATTAACTCACTTAGGTTAGTTTTGAACTCGTTCCATGTTTAAACTACACTTTAACTCATTTTAGGTTGGGGTTAGTTTCTAAGCCTAGAAATACAATCCCTTACCTCTTCATAAACATGCTTGGATATTATAGAGTTATAATGTATGTTTTTGCATAAGACTCATGACAATAATGTTATAATGCCAAAATATTGACCCAATCCATCAAGCTACATCAAGCCATATCAAGCCAACAATGGTGCTAAGGAGAGGAGCAAAGAAAACTCCATTGCCAAAGACTCTTCGAGCACAAGCCGAGCAAGCCATAAGATAAATCATTTGGAGCATTTAAGAAAAGTAAATAATTTGTTATTCTTTGAATTTTAGTTGTGTTTTCAATTGGTTTGGTCCATTATGTTCCCCCTATGATCTAGGCTTAGAGATGTTAAGCATGTTAGTGTGTTTATTTCATTGATTTATGAAAACTAACACTTGATATAATGTATTCTCTTTTTATTCCTTAATCACAATTGAAACAAGATTTTAAAACATGTTAATCAACATATCTTTCTCATAATAAATTTATATAAAATATGGAAACCAAATTCATTATACATAAACAACCAAAATGATAAACATTGATATTGCTTCTATGGGTGTTGAAAAAACATAATAAAGTATTTGACATTGACAATGAAAATGAAATTAAAAAATATTTTTGTGTTATTGAAAAATATGATATTATATATTATATAAAATCATATCATAATTAAAAAAAAACATTCTATACCCAAACAAGAAATAAGTTTCAAATAATCAAACAACCATCTCTCATAACCAAAGATGAGTATTTCAATTTACAAAAATAATTGAATTATGACAACAAGAAATAGTGAAAGACATTACAATGAAAAAAATAATTTATCGAAACTAATTGATTCATTTATTTTTAGTACGAGGATGAGGAAAAGGTAAAACATATACAAAAAAGCAATATACCAAGCAATATTTGATTTTTACAATAAACAACTCAATAGTGACCCTTTCAAATTAAAATACATTATCATTACATATGCTATCAAATATGAATACAATGTATGTGGTGAACCTACACACCTTTTTTTTTTCAAATTACATACAAAATGTCAAAAATGTTTCCATTAAATTTAAACACTTTGGATATTATGAGAAAAAACTATGAAAAACTTTGTGTAATGCTTAATGATGAAGTATATTTAATAGGAATTTGTATGCTTTATAACATAGATATAAGGTTCCTTGAAATCATGTTTACATCCACAAATCCATTTAGAAATCATAATATTACTTTTTTGGTGATTTCTATTAGGCACAATTTATTCAAGGCAGTTGTATTTGAAACAAAAAATCATATTGAAGCAATACCATATACATTTTGGATAGATAATGCTAAAATATTTCAATTGGAACAAGTTATGAGACAAGAAGATGCCAAATCCACTCTAAACTATATAATAACTTACAATCAAACAAATAAATAAATTGAATACTTTAATGACCATTGTAGTAAAACTCCCCCACTTGATCCAAAATTTCCATATTTGTTTCATAAAAATAAAGATGTTGAATTTCACAATGATAAAATGTTTACTATCTTGAAAGGATAAACATACATACTAAATTCAATTAACCATATACAAATTAGTGTGATTGACAATGATTATATGAATAGTAAAAAGATAGTGTTACTAAAAATAATAACTTACAAAAATTATTTTGTTAGAATTTATTGTTGGAAATATAATACTCATGATAACTTAGTAAATAGTGCAAACATAATATTCAAACATTACACAAGTTGTATTACTAACATTGTGTAGATAAAATTTCAAGATATAAACATTGGTAAATGCCAATGACAAAAAATTAAGTGAATATAAATTTAACATATTAGTATATATTTTAATCTTATAACAAGACTTACAAACAAGTTAAACATAGATAAAAAAATAACTATGCGAGAATAATTTCTCATGAAAATATCACATGCAAGAATGATTCATAAATCAAGGTAGATGCACAATGTTGGTGGTGAAAAACATGATGGTCCTAAAAAAACTTAGCATTTCTTTCAAAGGGTGTGTGACCTTTTATTCAAAAAACCATATAAAATGGAAATTGGGTCGATCCCAAATGTAAAATGTGTATGCCCTTTTTCACAAAGGCTATACACCCTTTAGCAAAGTTTGTAATCCCATTAAAACACTTTTTTGGATGGAATGTCAAAAAATTTAAACATGTGAAGCAAAGGGTGTATGCCCTTTAGTATAAGTTGACATTTAGCTTGTATTAAATTTAATTATTACATTTTATATTCTTATAGTTTAACTTTATTTTACTAAATATAAAAAAATAAGGCCACTCTATGTCTTCTAAAAATGATTCTAGAGTTGTAGGAGTTACCATTTAGAAGACATTTTTTCAAAATTTATTATGGTCAGTACTTAGTTTATAGAGTTCTAGGATTAGAAACCAACTAAAATATTGAAGTTATTAAGCTCTCAGCCAAGGTGTGAATGTAACTAGTCGAGATAGGGATAGGGAGACATATATAAATAGGGAATCAAGTATGGATTGGTCAAGATAGATATAGGGATGAATGATAGAGATAGGGCCTATGATAACATGGATATAACATATACATAATATGATGTTATGGATCATGCATGGATGCATCAACCTATCTAGATTGATACAACCAACCCTTGGAAAAAATACAACTTTGCATTTACTTATTTCTTTTCACCTTTGACTTTATGGATTTACAGGCATCTGTCATCTATCAAAGCAAAGTCAAAGGAAGAGTTGGATTATGGGCAAAACCTTCATGTCACTTTTGCACCCCAATGTCAATAAATACTTAGAGATATTATTTCATTAATGATGATATGGGAGAGAGATAGATAAAATTGAGTCACTCCATAGTCATTAATCCAATGTTTATTACTTAAATAACATGATTGACTCAATATTATCTTATTTTCATCATGGAAATCATATGAAAATATCTTTGGAGCAATCCATCATGGCCATAGCTAATCTACTAGAAATTAATGGGGATAATCACCTTGGTACACTCCATTAAAAAAATAATGAATTGAAACATAATTCAAGAGTCATACAAAAAATATATTATTCACTCCGAAACAAATGTTAGATAAATGGGTGAATCTATTGATGCTTCGATTCCAATCTAATGCATGCATGACTTAGCCACTTTATTCCATACTTGCATAGAACATCATCATATGAAAGCATTCCAAACTCATATAGGACACTTCCACTACTATTTATCTCTACCACTACTATTTGGAATGGACAAGAGTGATTTCAACCCCTCTTTTATCAATCTCATATCAAAATCACTCATATCACTATTTCTCTCCCAAAACCATATGGAGAGATGGGGTTAAGTGAAATAAATGACTAAATTTGATGCTCATTCATATCTCTATCTATATCTATCATTAAGTGGTTGAGTGTTTTCTATGTCCAGTAGTCAAAATTTATAGTACCAATTAGTGTATCTAGTACTAAGTAATCAAATGCTATCATCAATAAGTGATAGTATCTTAGTATCTCCTGAATCCTTCGCAATATTAGTAATAAATATCGGAAGTCAAAATAATATCATCTTTCTTGGCCTTAAAAAAATCTAGGCCTTTCTTTTAAAATGCATCAAGATCTCAAACTCAACTTAAATCTTAGGACTATATTGAGTATATCCTAGGCCTTTCCTAGGATATCAAGATCTCAAACTAAAATCAAATATTAGGACTTCTAATACTAAACATCAAGTGAAGAATTTACTTATATACAATATAATCCAAAATTCCCTCCATCTTGAAATACTTTGGTATATCCTCAAAATTATGACTCCTTCATCATCCTTCATTATCCCTAATCAATAATACATTATACCTAATTGGTCCTAAACACTACCTCATCATCCCTCATCATCCTTAGTTACTCCATCACTGACCCTCATTATTATTCATCATATCTCATTATCCCTAATCACATCATCATTGGTATTCATCATCCATAATAATCCCTATTCACTACCTCATCAACCTTAATTACCAATATTAATCCATAATCATTCCTTCATCACTCCTCATCATCCCTAATCATTCCTTTATTAACCTTCATCATTCTAGTCACTCTCTTATCATCCCTCATTATCCTTTATCATCCGTAATCAGTCCCTCATCTAACCTCATTATCCCTAATCACACCCTTATTGAGTCTCATCAACCCTAATCACCACCTAATCCCTCATCCCTCATCATCCCTCATTACCCCTAATCAACCCTAATCATAATATACCTAATCATTCCCTCATTGACCCTCATCATCCTTCATCATCTCTATTCACACCCTCCCCATCCCTCATGATCCCTAATCAATCCTTTATTGGCCCTCATCATCCTTAATTACTCCCTAATTAATATCATGATTTATCATTATCCATAGTCACTCCTCATCATCCCTAATCACTCCCTTATTATCCTTCATCATCCTTAATCACTCCCTAGTTGTTACTCATAATCCCTAATGACTCACTCATCAACTCTCATCATCCCTAATAAATAATAGAACTAAAGGGATAAATCTTTATTTATATATTTAACATGGCCCTAAGAGGGTATAAGGCTACACTATAAGGTCTTTTAGGAATCACCACCTAAAATATGCATTACTTCCCTTGGTTTCATATTTTTAAGGCTGGTCATTAAGACTAACACCCAGCACTATATTTGATTGATTTTGGCCTTTTTAGCACACCCCAACTACCCTAACCTTGTCTAGTACTAATCTTGAGAGGGATTAAAGAGGTACTAAGCTCAAGAGGATTAGAGACTAACTAAAATATTTGATTTATTAAGATCTAATCTTATGTATGGATGTCACTTGTCGAGATACATACAAGAGCCATAAATATAGATAAGGACTCATATATGGATTGGTTGAGATAGAAATAGGGATGAATGATAAAGATAGGGCCTATTAAAACATAGATACAACATATATGTAATATTATGGGATGGAACATGTGTATATATATCAACCTATCTCAACCGATACATCCATCGTTTGGTAAAAATATGACAACTTTACATTTACTTATTTATTTTCACCTTTGACTATCTATATTTGGGAGAATCTATCATCTATTAAAACAAAGGCAAAGTAATAATTGGGTTATGGGTTAGACATCTTAGTCACTTTTATAACCCAACATCATTATAGACCCAAAGATATACTTTCACTAATGAATATATGGGAGAGAGATATATAGAACTAAGTCACTCTAGTAACCCCATCCATTGACATAATGATAGATTGAGTACTGCCTTATGATTCTCATTCTATTATAATTCCTTTCATTGAATAATATAAATAACCTAGATCAAGAGATCATATAGACCTAATTTTTGTTACCTCATCAATGAATTAAAGTAATGAAAAACAAATCATTCCAAGCCATAAAGATCACATGTGTTAATAATAAAAAACATCACAATTAGAATATGATAACATAGACTTGAAAATTAATATCAAGAAATGAAAAACAATATCATAATATATCTCCAAAACTTCATGAAAATACATTGAAAGTGTATTCATTATATAGGCAAGTAAGATTAATCATATCCATAAGACTAATGTAAGAGATAACCTAGGGATATAAACCCACTCTACCTAAAATAGAAAAAAATAATTAGTATCCTTACCTAAGTGGGTGGGAAAACCTAATAATGCTTAAAACAAATAAATAATATAAGAAACATGAGTTAAGATAAATATCATACTCTAACACCTCCCTTAAGTAAAGCTAGGGGATAAAAATAACCAAAAATATAGTGACATATCCAAAGTATGAGTCCTAACAATAAGGCTTAATAAGGTACTCATGTAAAATATATCAATGAATAAATGAAGAAGGAAGATGTCCTCATGAATACCACTAAGAAAAAATTATGAAACCCCAATCATTTCATGAAATTCAAGGTAACAAGATGATGCAAAAGGCTTCATAAATGTGTCAATAACCTATTATTGGGTTGTAATGTAATCCAAGAAAATAACTCCATCCTGAATGTGCTGTGAATGAAGTGCATGTGAATCTCAATATGCTTGGTCCACTGCTATTCAATAATGTTATGATAAATGTGAATTACACTTTGGTTATCACACTAAAATATAGTAAGTGAATACTACATAAATCCAAACTCTATTAATAATTGATGAATCTAAATGACTAGTTGAATCACTATGAATGCTATCCTATACTCCACCTTTTTATATGATATTATAGAAACCTACTTATTCTTGAAAGCCTAAGCAACTAGAGAAGAACCAAGATAAAAAAAGATAGCTACAAGTGCAATGCATGTTATCAATATAACCTACCTAATCTTAATTAGTATAGCCAACCAACTGAGTAAAAACTCTAGCATAGTGTAATACAAAGTGGAAAGTACTTTATAGATATAAGAAAATACTTTTGGAAACCTACCATTGACTATCATGAGGAGCATGTGCATACTGAGATATAATCCTAAATATAAAATAAATATCAGGGAAAGTATGGGTCAAGTATATGAGACTTCTAACCATATACCTATACATGTAGGATAAAAATAAATATTGGTGTAGGTGGAAGTAATATTGACCCTATAATATAAAGGAGAGGGACTTGGCTTGCAATAAACCATGTCAAAATGCTGAAGAAGATTAAGGGTGTACTTATACTAAGTCAAATAAATCCTTGAATTAGACTGAGAAATTTGCAAACCAAAAAAGAAGTGTAAAAGACTAAGACATATCATATCAAATTGATCTAAAAAATACTACTAAATATCCTAAATATGAGAAGAATAACTACCTATTATAAGTATATTATCAACATACAAAACTAGTATAGTAATATCCTCTCCAACAAGTTGGATAAATACTATAAGATCTGAATGGCAATGAAAAAAGCCAATATAAAGAATAAAAAATCCAAGTTCTCATACCAAGCCGAAGAGCCTATTTAAAACCATAGAGAGACCTTTCTATTCAACAAACAAGAGAATAATCATGAACAAATAAAGTGTATGCAATCAAAAATGCATCAAATCTACAAATCAATCCTAGCTTGGAGAAGATAGATCTTACTTACACTTGTGTTTAGGGATACACTAGATAATCAAGAACATGACCAATATGGATCCACTAGAGATAATTAGGGTATCTCTTACCATAATAATATCACTAGGGAGGGTTCCAAAGCTTCCAATCAAGCAAAACTATGTAATAACCCTAACTAACTTCTATGTTTTCATATTCACTATACTAATAACAAGTAAAACAAATAAATATAATCTAGTGCTCACCAAATATTTGGCATAAAGTGAGGGTAATAAAAAAACAATTAAACATGCATAAGAGACATATACTCATGTCAATGTATATGGAATCCTAATGCATGGAAGAGAAGTGCAAATGTATATCTGTCTACTCTTATAAAGGAGGAACAAAGCTAGGAATACTAACCTTTGAAGGCAAACCCACTGAACCTCAATCTATTCCTTGGCCAAGGTGCTTCACAAGAGGTTATTTTGGTATGTAAGGATGACAAGGATAAATCAACTCTAGGATACATAACCTATCAATGCATCCAAAAGACTTATCCATAAGATAAGATCCATATCTCCAAAGAAATTATGAAACCCTAAGTTTGATCCTCAAGTAGAATGGTGGATAAACAAATGCATAATGCATATTACTTATTATTCTATTCTCTAAAGAATGGTAAAATAATTGTGTTTAAATAGGTAGATTTAATCCTAAACCCTTACAAACTCACTAGGTCATGGACTAGGTTGGCTAAGAACCAACCTAGACCTGAAATAATTTTTGCCAATAAGAGTATAAGGTTGATACAACTAACATAGTCATGTAAACTATCAAAAGAGGTTTTAGGTTAGGAAAATGGGTAATAAATGTGGTAGAAGACTAGAGGAGTGTGCAAAAGAGAATGACAAGATTAGGGTAATTGTTTTTAGGAGACAATTGTGTAGATAACAAGTGGCAAAAGGGATAATAATCCTATGAAGCACCAATGGTCTATCCACCCATTTATCAATGTACCCCTTGGGGTATGTACTCAAAGAGATTGAGTCTTACAAGATAAAGAGCATCAATAATTGATAAAATTTTACAAATATTATGTGTATATATATGCCCCACTCAAATCTCATCACATGTCACGTAAGTGTAACACAAGATGGTGCTTCGAGAAAAGAACATAATGACACACAATGTTGATGCTAAGTAAAATGTAGTGAGGGTAAAATAAGATAAATAAAAGTACATAATTGAAAAATACATGCCTTTACTTACCTTAGTGTTGTAGACAAATAATGAGAGATGTGAAGGTGTCTAATGCAAAGAACATTAGGTGAACATGTAGAGATTAGTGTAAAAGAGTGAAAAATTGAAATTTTTGATACCTATACATGTAATATCTAAAAATATTCTCTATGACATCATGATTCTAGAAATTTTTATGGTTTAAAAAATCATTTATTAGAATCAAACATATGATTAAAAAAAGGAATCTGATAGTAAATATTTAAAGGGTAAATAATTATGAATAGTAAATATAAATAGGGTGAAAAATAATTCATTTTTTATTATTTTGACTATTCTGAGGGGAAAATAGAGCTCTGAGAGACCTAGTGAGAGCCTAGAGATCCAAAATGGTGAGGAAATAATAGATGAGATGAGGAGGATGCCTAGTGACCACAATGAGTGCAACATAGGTAAGTAGCTAAGAATTTTAATTTTTTGAGTATTATATTTAAAATGAAATGTTTTATATAAATTTGTTAATTAGACCAAATATAGACACCAAAATGAACCCTAAAGATATTAGAGGTTAAATAGGGAACTAGGTTGAAAGGGGTAGGAGCAATAAATTATAAAGGTATTTATTACAATGGGTCAAAGAGTTACAATATTTGAAAGAAAAACATCAACCTAGTTGACATAGTAGGTATAAAATAAAGTTTTGAAAGGTCTGACCTAGTAGGTCTTGGCCAATTTAGTTTTTTGGGGAAGATGTTGACATAGTATATCATGGTTGACTTAGTTTTTTAAGTAAAAAGGCCAACTTAATACTATAGGGGGAAAAAAAAAGTCTGACTTAGTTGTTTTAAGTCTAAGTGACCAACCTAGTACTATAGGGTCAACTTAGTTACTAAGTGGATGATATAATACTAAAATGAAGGAAAATGGCTAATATAATAATTTAAAGGCATAGGCTAGTTGAATAAGTACTAAAATGGCCAATTAAACTAAAAATAGGTCAAATTAGTAACAAATGAAAATAGGTCAAATTGGTAAGAAATGAATAAATTAAGGCAAATTAGGTGATTTTTGTAAAATATTAAAAGAATATAATTTGATGATGAGTGACATGGAGGTCTAATACATATTTTGTTATTTAATTATTTTAGGGATGTTCAAGGTTTTGGTGATTTTTGGATGTGTCATGGTTACCAAATACATTGGAGCACCTAATGGATGTAGACAGAGCTAGATTGGTTGCACTAGGCTTGGGAGGCATCAAGAGATGCAACAGGTCCCATTAAGTGTTGAACTAGTTGTCATATTCCTGGGAGCATAGGAATGCTTGAACAATACTTATATATGTGTGGTGGATGGGGATACCATAGAGGTTAGAATAAATTTAGAGGATGTCCATGCATTTATTGGACTTCCTATAGGGGCACACTAGTGATCATAAGGATATTAGATGATCAAGAGGAGAGGTGAGCATTAACCCAATGGACAATGTGTTTAGATAGGATTTACTCATGATAGAGAGTGAATTTATTTTATGTCTATGTTCTAGATATTTAGAAGGCTGTGATATGACTTGTGACATCATGAGTGCTATGTCACAAGTCAGATGACAAGGTATTATTGTATGAAATAATTTTTTGTTAGTTGATATTGGATCAGGGGTACTCTATGACTTATGTTCTATCATCTAGGTTTAGCTCATTAATTATATATATGGGATGATGTCAAGAGGGTATAAGACCATGGGACCAATGTTATTGATGAGTGCCTAGATATATGTGAGGTTCCTGATGTACCAACTAGCTAGGTTTCCCCATGTGGTCAATAATTAATTTCCTTTATTTTTACAATAGAGACAAGATCAAGTGGCATGGGTCATGCCCCATGTTTCATCATGACTAATAGTCACATAAAGAGAGATCATGTGGTATCCTTATGTACACATTGTGATTGTTTTGTTGAGTTGGGAAACTATGGCACTCAAGTTAGCATAAGTATAAATCATGGGCCACTACACCTAGTGTGTAAAGCCATAGCTAGTGGCACACTTGTTAAGATAGTTTATACTCCCTCACTTATTAGATCCTATAGTGTGCCTAAATTTTGGACTTAGAATGTGAGAGAGCTAAGGGGGAAAGGAAGAGGTGGAGTGCCAGTCGATAGATTAGAGATTAGACCATAAAATGGAAGATCATAGATTGGTTGAGCATGATACCTAGAAGATAGTGAGGGCATGGACATGGATGTAGGAGTTATATAGGTACCATAATAGGCACCAAAATATAAGGAGTGGTGACCACTTTGGTTAAACCATTAATGAAGATGATAGAAACAACATAAATCACAGAGGGTAGTCATCCAAGACAACTCGTCAGTTGGCCCAGGGAAGAACTAGTTTATAGAAACACCATCAAGGTGAGGCTTAAGACATACATGGGTGATAAATATAAGGTTTATGTTGATTGGGAGGCATCATATAGATAAGTTACTTAGGGGATAATTTGATGGAGAGAAATGCTTGATGATCGAGGAGACAGAGATGGTGATTCATGACACTAGGATAGGTAATAAATGGTTGTATTTTTTTAGTCTTTGACATAAAAATACTAGTTGTATAAATAATTGTTAAATAGAAAAATTATATATGATCTGATATCTATCTAGTTTGAATTTTATAGATCCCATAGATGAGGAGGAGGTCATATGGGGATCCTTAGTGATGGGGGTACACTATGATATTCTAGATGGGGTGTTGGAAATATATGACCCCACCACATTGGATTATCCCATGGTACCATCTACCCTAGCTCAGTAAGCTAGTTCAAACTAGTAGGGGAGGTTTTGAGATAGTTATAAGAACATGTAGATGGAATAAAACCATTAATATGGGTGGGATTAGTAGAGGCAAAAACATGTTAGGCCTTGACTCAGGAGAGAGCCATGCATTTGGATACCACTATTTAGTTAGGATAGGTATAGGCCCAGGTGGCTAACCTACAAGGACAAGTAGCAGGATTGAGATCTCAAACATCTTCATTACAACATACTATTTAGAGGGGACTATTTGAGGCATCTATGGGTAGCATGGCTATGCCACAAGATAGACATGATAAATCCCATCCTAAGAGCTAGAGTAATGTATTTTTTTATTTGGAGTACAAAACACATGATATATATAGAGATATTCTATCTTAGTAGTTGGATGTTGATCTTATGGTTTGTGTCTTGTGGTTATGGTTGAGGTTTCATGGATTTATTTATTTATAGCACATGTATTTTTCTTTTATTGTATATGTTATACAAAATATGTGTGGTGTTCTCTTTTATAGCATTATTTAGTACACATACATGGTTAAAAAGAAATAGGTGAAAAAGACTTGGAAAATAATAATTAATCAATAATAAATGCACGAATGTTATATCACGATGGTAAATATTTAATAACAAAAGATGACTAAGTATAAGAAACCAAAGAATGGTAATAAGAGGGCAAAATTGTTTTTAAACCATGAGAAAGAGTGGCACCAAATTAAAAACAAGTAAAATCACACTAAATCACATTGGGAAGTATGAAAATAATGTAATAAAATGGAAAGCACGTGAAAGACTAATGGTATTAAAAAAAATTAATTAAGTCAATCAATCATACTAAATAATTTTGGGAAGTATGAAAGAGAAAAAAAATGGTAAAATGGTTCTTAAATTAATCATACTAATTCAAGTTGGGAAATATGAAAAACTTAAGAAAAATGGTTGGATTCTTACATGCAATCAAAAAATAAGAAGATAAAAGTGAAAGATTAATGACTTAATCATAAAACATACTAAATCAAGATGGGAAGCATGTCAATGACATGTAACTCATATTCAATCACATCTTATCTCATATTTGACACATGTAATTTTGTTGTGACTTGGATATTGGAAAATTTTGTGAGGAAGGCCAAGTCCTATCCATTGTCTTACACTAAAAATCATAAAGGGAACACAAATGAGGTGGAAGTAATGTGAAAATATGGTAAAAGGGTATGTTTGGAATGGTAATATGAAAAGTTGGTAATTTGTGAGGAAGGCCAGGTCCTATCCATGGTCTTACACTGAAACTCAAAAATGGAATCCCTTGGGGAGTGATCAGTGAAAAAAATAATTTCTCAATGAGAAATATTATGATTGTTGGGAGTGGAAAAAGGGATGTAATAATCATAATGTAGGCATATTATTAGAAGATATTAGGATACATGAAAAACATGATAATACACTAAGTGACTAGTAACCATCAATATATAGAGGATACTTGTTCACTATAGACATAAAGATGTGTAGGTAAATAAGTGTGATACTAAGATCAACTCAAGTTAGAGGTTTTGAAAAATCACAATTAAAATGAACCTAACTTCCCATGACATGTTCTCTATTCCTTAGGACCCCTTATAGAGTCATCGATATACTGTGAAGATTGGGTACTTGCATGAGAAAGTAGGTAGCATTGATTTTTTTTTTTTAATTCTCCTTTTCTAATCTACTGGCCTATCACACCCTAATGGACCTTGGTTCTATCATGAGGCCAATTTTGGAGTTTGAGATTCAATTAAAAAAATGAGATGTGCTTAGAATCACATTTTTTAGTGTTATTTAACTTTTGAGAATTTTGAAAGTTGCCTTTTAGATGATTGTCTTTTGTTAAATGATTTAGATTTTGAATGTTTTATGTATTTTAAGAGTCCTCCTCCATATGTATTTGTAATGACCAATCATGAGATAGAGAGAGAGTGATACACATGAATGATATTTTAGGTTTTGGCTAAAGGAAGATAAGTATCCGAAGACAAGACTGACTAGAACACTTAGGCTTAATGATGAACTGACATGTTATCTCAAATCTCAACCATGTGTATGATTAGTTTTCAAAAGGGAATAAAGGGGGATAAAGGGATATCCAAATTGGACTAATAAAAGGAGATTGTAATGAGAAGAATTATTTTCTAACTGATCACATGGTAAAGAAGGAATGACTAAAGGGAGTAATTATTGTATAACCAAGTCACAATAATAACTATTTGTGTTTATAGAGATAAGATAGCAAATAATTATGAAAAAAGAAAAAGGGAGTCATAAGAAAATGAAATAGAGAAGAAAAATAATGCAATTATGAAAAAGAATCCATAAGAGAACACAATGACATCATAAGCAATACAAAGTGTGAAATCAAAGTCACTATGTAAGATAGATAAGAATTTGACACAATGTCAAATGATATAAAAATATATAAATATAAATTTGGAGAACACATCCAATCCAAATGAAAATGTAAAAACACCATTCATGTGTTCATAGGTACTGATATATTTATCCACACATATTATCCATAACATCTGATAAGTATCTATGAAGTTGAATGTAAACTGCATCTAATGTCTCAAATCTTCAAGGAAAGTTAAGAAAATACTTCACATAAAATTGTGTTGAGGAAAATATAATAATGCTTGAAGGATCATGCTGATGACGGATATTGTGTAAGGGATACTCAAGAAAATACATGGGAGTGGATTTTATGGGAGATGGAGGGGTCATTGGTGGGGAAGGTGCCACTAGTGAAGGTAGATTCATAGGTGAGGCAATCATGGGTGGAGAAATAGTAGGTGGAGAAGGGTCCAAAGGGGGAGATGTAACCACATGAGGTAGAACTATGGGGAAATAAGGGAGAACATTTTTATGAGAGTGACCTATGGGAAGAATAGTGGAAGGTGCAAGAATGGTTAGCAAATGATCCTTGAGATTCTATTGAAGAATGTGACATCGATTAGTAAGATGTGTGCCATATTAGTGCCATAGACAATATACCTGTTCATATTTAGAAAGATACTTAGGTAATAATTTTAGGGGAGGTATAGCCTTGTCTAAGGGTTGGAGAGTGGTGGGATGCAAGGTTTCAATATATTGTCATAGCTTATGACAATGCATGGATGAATGGTTATTTGGGCCATGAAAGTAATAGATACGCTTGTGAGTAGACTTGGTAGGTTTAATAATAACAACATGGGAAATATAAGCTAAGGAAGCTTGGTATAGGGAACAGTCTCTAGTCCAATGACTGACAACTTTATGAATGTCACAATAAGGTTGATTGACCCATTTGGTGGGATAAGGAACCAACTATGATAAAGGGAGTAAACCATCACCAAAAGAAGGTGGGGTTGGTGGAGATATTGGATAAGGCTCAACTAAAGGAAAAATAAGATCATAAATAGGAAGAGACTTAGTTATAGAGGGAGTGGGAATGGGATTCAAACTAGGCTCTACTGAAGAATGAATGAGATGTAGAGAAGGCTAAAGGATAGTCATAAGCATCTTAGGAATAAGTTAGTTAGATGGGTCTTGGAATATAATAAAGTGATATGGACTAGTCATAACATCATGTACAAGCATACTCATATGAGGTTCTTAAAAAAATGGAGGTGTGCACATCATCTCTACCCTTGGTGGGTTAGAAGATGTTATGGACTATGAAACTTTTATTGAAGTGCCTTGAATACTACTTTCAAGTTCTAATGTGTTGACTAGGTCAACCTAGTTATATAATTCCTTATTTATTGAAGCTTATTTATTAAGATGACTGAGTCAACTTGGTTGACCTAGTTTATTTATCTAGAAGCTGACTGTGATACTAACTCAACCTATTTGACTTAGTTTATTGTTATGGAGCTGAATAATAGAATAAGTTGACTTATTTGACATAGTATGCTATCTAAAAGTGAATAAGAGGATTGTGTCAACTTGTTCTATCTAGTAACCTATATCTGATGAATATTTACATAGAATAATAGTCATTCTCTAGTGAACACTAGTTTTGTTCCAGTCATTAAGGCCCATAATCCTTTATGTTTAATGATTGTTTCCATTCTTGATTTCCATTTATGGTAATTATGTGTTGTTAATGGCTCACATTGATCTAATGTAAAGGAATAATCCATTATAAAAAATCACCAAAGATAAAAAAGAATGCAAAAAGGGTGCATAAATCAACACTAAGATAACCCCCCAAAATACTTTGTATTGAGCCCCCCAAATTTGGCACTGTATATTTTAGTTTGTTTTTATAAAATAAATCATTCCAATAGATCATGCTTAAAAAAACATACACTTTTGAAAATAAAGCACTCAATCTAGAGTTACCAATCAAATTATATAGTTCGTACAAGTTTTCTCATCATAAATGGGTCAAAAATAAAAATTAAACCAAAAAACATTAAATTCTAAATTTAATTTCATGAATCTGTAAAAAGTGGATTTGAAGCAATTTTTTAGCAAAGGAAAAGAACAAGTGATTTTGAAGGGTGATTAGCCACATAGATCAATATTCTATTCTGATTTTTCACTTTGAATACAAGATCTAATTTTTTCTTTATCTCATATAAAAAATACATAGAAAAATATATTCATAGGGTCAACTTCAAAGTCTTATATCACTTTGGATATAGCTTAGAAACCTTATTATGAACACTCTTTGAAAACATCTCAAAGTCCTCTTTCCAATAGTAAAATAATTTTTTGAATTAGACACCTGTATGAGGAGAAAACTAATCTACAAGATAGTCACAATTTTTTGAAGAAAAACCTTGCAATAACTCTGAAAAAAAAGAAAAAAATATGGATTAAAAAATCTTTGTATCAACCTCAATTAACTCCCAAATGGATGGATGTAATACTTACTAATTGATTACCATGAAAATAATGAAAAACAAATCACTCTAAGCCATAAAGATCTCAGGTGTTAACAACAAAAAATATCACAAGGAGAATTTGATAGCATAAACTTGTAAATTGATATGTAGAAATGAAAATCAATATCATAATATATCTCCATAACTTCATTCAAATATAATGAATGTGCCTTGCTTATATAGGTAAGGAATATTAATCATATCTATAAGACCAAGCTAAGAAATAACCAAGGGACAAACACCCATTATACCTTAAATATAAAAAATAATTAATATCCACACCTAAGTGGGTGGGAAAACCTAAAAATGCTTAAAACAAATAAAGCACCTACGAAATAGGAGCTAAGGTCATTTTCCTTCTCTAATAGTGAATCTCAACATGTATAGGTACTAATATAAATAAGTAGGGTGTAATATACATGATACTACATATGATCACACACTCTCCAATCCCTATGCAATATTGATGTTATTTCTTAATTGCCTTATTGATCGATACATGATATGATACTACTCCCATTTTATTTATGTCCCTATTTTTTTCCAATCATTCTCTAACCCATTATGTTGATGCACTTCCTTGACTCTCATTTCAAAGATATTATATCTCTCTTTATAGGTAGGTTAAGAAATACCCATCTAGTAAAGTGCATAACTTTTTTCCATAAATGACCTCTCCCACCTATCTATATCTACTTAGAGAACCAATGAATTGAATTTTGATCAATGAAGTCAACTTGGAAATGACATCATCCATGGACCAAAAATTTTACCATTTAAAATTGACCTTCCCTTCCCTGATATATAATATATGCATAGCCTAACTAGACCACTATTATCACACTCTATTCATGGTCTAAGTTATAATTTTAACTCTATTCTATATAGTTTTATTCCCATCTCTTAACAATGTTAATCTAGGTGGTGCCATTCCCATCTCATAACCATGTTATTTATGGTGGGTTATCAAATAAACTTGAAGATGGATTTAGGTTAAATTTTTAAATAATTTATGATATTTTAGATCAATAGGTTGCTCTATATGCATAAATCACTGGCTTATAGCATGTAACTTGTAACATACATATATTCATGATAAGGTCTTGTATATATCATGAAAACTAGTCACATCAATACATTGATGAAAATGGATAAAAACATGATCTCTCTATTATATATGTAACATTAAACATATATAAAAAATTCATCATGGTTGGATTGAGAGATCATTTATTCCTCTATCTTCCCTAATTCATTATAGGGTTCAACTAATTAGAGCATTCAATCTATGACTAAAGGTTGGGTCAGGTCATTTATGCCCCACCCACTTCCAAAGATAAATAGATAGGTTGAGATGGGGACAACATTTGACAAGTCACATTTTTATCTTTATGATAGAGATAGAGTGTCATTTATGTTTTTAGTTGAGCACTCAACTATTTATGTAAATAGAGATAACATTTACATGATTGTATTATGAATATAGAAATTTATCTCTGTAAATCAAAATCACTTTGATTCAATCTTTTGGTAGTAGGACTATTTACTTTCTCACACCCCTATGACTCATTCAAAGTCTTGAAATGCAATGGTTTGATCTGATAGGTGATCATAAGTGGATATTAGTAACTACATGATCCTATGTGGATATTGTAATGAACTTCCTTCATAATTAAGGTAATAATCACAATATAACTAAAATATAACATTATATATTATAATCCACTTTGAGTGGGCAACCTCCACAATATCTTAGTAAGAATATAATTCACCAATATTCTATTTTAAGTGAGCCACACTTATATATATATATATATATATATATATATATATATATATATATATATATATATATATATATATATATATATATATATATATATATATATAGTTTACGGGGAGAGTCACACCCATTCATCCCACCTTGAAATATTAAGAAGTGGGCCCAAAGAAATAATTAAATAATGAATTCAATTACAAATGAAGAGTGTGTTATAGGTTAGCCACACATATCCCTATGGATCATATAGGTTAAGGGATTAATAGACATGAATCTAGTCATTTGAACATTTTTATTCTTCATAAATTGATCCATATTCATAAATCCAATGTTTATTACTTAAATAACATAATCTGCTTAAAATTATCTTATTTATATTATAGAAATCATATGACAATCTTCATGGATTAATCCATCATGGACCTACCTCATCTACTAGACATGAATGGGGATAATCACCCTGGTATACTCCATTCAGAATAGAAGCAAGCAAAACATCATTTAAGTATCATCTAAAAAATATACCATTCACTCCAAAACAAATGTTAGATATTTGGTCCAATCCTTGCATGCATCCATTCTAATCTCATGCATGTATGACCTAACCACTTTATTCCAAACATGTATAGAACATAGTCATCTTGTAGCATTCCAAACTAGCATTGGACATTACCACTACTATTTGGGGTGTAGGGGAGTGATTTAAAACTATGTTTTCTCAAGATCATATCAAATTCACCCATATATCTCTCACCCTCTACCCAAACCATACATAAAGAGGGGGGTCAAACACATAAATTCTTAAATTTGGTGATTAGGCATATATATATATATATATATATCTGTGTGTGTGTATAAGTAGTTGAGTTTTCTCTATGGTTAAACCAAATTAGGTTTATTACCAATCAATGTATATAACATTAAGTGGTTTAGTGATCTTGTCAATACTCAATAGTATCTTAGTACCTCTTGACTCCCTCTCAATATTATTACCAGACATTGGAAGTCAAAATAACATCATCTCAAAAGGCCTTTTCAAAATTATAAGCCTTTCCAATACTATACATCAAGATCTTCAAATCATAGGCCTATATTGAGTATATTCTTGTACTTTCCTAAGATATCAAGATCTAAATCTCAACTCAAATATGAGGCCTTTATACTAGCAATCATATAAAACTCAACTCAAATCCTCTAAATTTCAACTTAAAACCTTGGATATCTACCATCTCTCCCTCATCATCCCTCATCATCCCTAATCATTCCCTCATTATCCCTTATCATCACTAATCACTCCCTCATCATCCCTAATCATCACTAATCACTCCCTCATTGATCATCATTATCCCTAATTACATCCTCATCAGTCTTCATTATCCCTCATTATCCCTAATCACTCCTTAATTGACCCTTACTGTCTATCATGGTCCCTAATCACTCCATCAACACTCATTTTCCCTCATCCTCCCTAATCACTCCCTCATCAACCCTCATCATTACTAGTAACTCCCTCATCATATATCATCATTCATAATCACCCCTAATCACTCTCTCATCAACCCTAATTTTAACTCATCATCCCTAAAATTTCCATCACTGACCCTCATCATCCCTAATCATGCCCTCATCATCCCTCATAATCCTTCATTGGCCTATATAACTGTCTCAACATCCCTCATTGTCCATAATAACACTTTCATTTGATTCTCATCACCCATAATCACTCCCTCATTGAAACTAATCATTTTTAATCACTCCCTTATTGACCCTCATCATCCTTCATCAATCATAATAAATCCTTCATTGGCCTTTATCATCCCTCATCATTCCTAATTACTCTATCATTGGCCCTTATAATCCCTCATCATTCTTAATTACTCTATCATTGGCCCTCATTATCCCTCATCATAACTAGTAATTACTTCATAGTCCTTCATCAATCCCTCATCGACCCTCATCATGGATTTGATGGCATGAATCATCTTACCAACATGATATTTAATGGGTTATAAATAATAATAATAGACTCATCATCAAATTATCTGATAGAATAAAGGTTTGTAATCGAAACATTTTTAGAGATGTTAATAGAGAAATGGTCTAGGAATATTTGTGCAAGTTGGATAAATGAGAAAAGGGAGTGCTAAGGTATAGAGCTATACCAATCCAAGGCAACACCCAAAAGAGACATAGGGAAAGTGTGAAGTAGTAACGCATCATCATGCCCTATTAAATAAAAAGCATGTCTAAATACTTTCAAATGTTGTTATGGGTCCTCTTTACTCTATAAATGAGTAAATTTAGGGAGTTCCCATTGGCTTCGATAAGGGTGAATAGGAACAAAAGGATGGATGGGTTCATTACATATCTAATCATAAGATAACACATTCTTTGAACCAAAAATGGATGTCTCTAGATTAGACATCTTGTCCATCAACATCTTAATGAGGTCTAGAAGGGGATTAGTTTGGGAGATACCTCCTAAGTTATAAGGAACTTGATAGGAAGTAGAGGGGGTGTATGACATATCTTGATGAGGTTGTGTTTTGGAAATAGAAGGATAATGAGTCATAGGTTGAGGGGTAAAAATAAAAGGAGCTTGTCTTATTGGGTTAGAGATTATGCTTTGATTGGATGTTGTTATTATAGGTTGGGTTATTGGCATGGTTAAATTGGATGAAGGGTGAGTCATAACTTAGGTAATTATAGGTGGGAGAGTAGATGGAATAGGTACCACTAAATTTTGAAATGAGGTAAGACTTGACTAAAATGGTTGTGGTTGTGAAAGTAGGGAAGTCATGTTAGGGTTTAGGTGGGATTGGGTAGTTGGTGATGTTAAAATTTGGACATTATTTATATTTGGGTTACTTGTCAAATCAGTAGTTTGATTAACCATGGGGAAAATAGTGGAGACAAATGTAATTAAAGTTGTCTCCATTAGAGAGGTTGTTATACCCTTAATTATGTCACCTAAAGAATTAAAGGTTCAACTCATAGTAAGGTAATGTTGAAGGGCTACCACATTGCAATCAAGAAATTTAGTAAAATCTTGATCTCCCTCAAGCATAATGGGAATTTGGTTAGGGCTAGGAGTATGCTCTGTATCTAAAGTATGATTCATGATAGAATCAGAAGCAAGAGGGGAAGGTGGAAGTGGTTTCTAGCTTGTGTAATCAACAAGATTTTTGGCTTGAGATCGCATCAATACCATGTAAAAGGAAGTATAAATAGTCTTATTATTTTGTATTAGTGATAGAATAAGGAAAAATCAAGTTTAGGTGTAGGTAAGTGTGTTATTTTAGCTTGCTATTTTGATCAAATGAAAATTACACAGTCACTGACATCGATCACTTGACCAATGTTGATAGCAAAAGTTTACCAACATTGGTGGGATTAACTGATGTCAATAGCCAAAGTCTACTGACATTGGTATAGTTAACTGATGTCAATCATTGTGATAACCTAAGAGATGGAAAATCTAATGTTTTAGAAACATGTAAGTTAAAACTAGGTAAAATAGTGTATGCAAGATGTCTATGTAAGATGGAATAACACTCAAAAAATTGAGATAACAGGTTATACAAATTGAGTATTAAAAATAGTGTTGATTTTATGAATCAATAGGAAAACATCCTTACCAACTCTAAAATAGAGAAGGTAATAGAAAAGAAAAAAAGAACATACAACCACTAATTATTAACTCCTAGAGATTAATTTTAGTCTCGTATTGGCTTATGCCTTAATTAAATAGTGAAAAGACAATTTGGTTATCAAAGGTACTAGAAAGCAATCTAGAGCTAGTTTCAGGTTAGTTTTAGTGCTTAAGAGGAAATCTATGTTAATCTAGGTACATGGATTTTTATAGGAGCTTTTTCTCTGACTTCATGGACCTAGAGCCAAGCTAGGCCACTTAGCCAAAATATACCTTCTATCTAGAGTTTATACTCTACCAGAGAATAGAGTGGGTTCTTCCCTTAGTGGTGAAATCTAAGTAGGATAGCTAGGTAGGGTAAGGTGATCCACCAGATGATGAAATATTGATGAAAATTTTCTTAGGTGAGTTTAGATGTTTGTTTATGTGAATGTTATTTGGTTGTGTAACATAGGTGCACTACAATTTATTCATAATGCTTGTAATTAACTAGGTGAGCTACTATGCAACAAGCAAATAATGAAATGCAGTAAGTTTTAAACCCAAATCTAAAATGTTTATATTCTAATGAAAACAAAGATGAAATAAGAGTAGAGAATGAAATTAACTATCCTAATGTGCATGTAAGAAGAAGTAAAGAAGAGATTATTTTTAACTTGTAAGAAAAAAAGATAAATTGCTTCTAGAGGCAAAGAGAAAAGAAATAAAATTTTAGTTTATTACTTTTAAATAGAAAATAAAATGTTGAATTTTTTATTTTAAGAGAGAAGAGAAGGATAAAGTGCAAGAAATGAAGTTTTCACTATAATGCACCTATATGAATGCTTAAAACAAGAAATGAACTCAAGGAAAACTCCAAGGTCCCACTGAGCGTGCCAAAAATGTTTCACTAAAATTTGTCTATTTCAAGTTTAAAGAAAAATAGGGAAGAATGATAAGGATAAGTGATTAGAATGAACCAGGATTAGTTTTTACACTGTATCCAGATGTTGTGAGCACTCCTCTTTGGCTAGGGAGGACCACTTGCAAGGAAGAAATCACTACCACAAAATTTTTATTAGTAGATAATGAGTGGGCTGCTAAGCTACATGCTTGTTCTAAGAAGTGTGAAACTTCCTTAGAGATGACAGTCCACTTTTGAGAGACAAAACAATAATAAATAATTAAAAGAGAGGTAAAAAGAGAGTGAAGAGAAATAGTGCTACCATTATTCACAAACTGAGTGTAGCAGAGATTAATAGAGTGCAGGTGGTATATTCTATTTGTATTTTATCAGTAGCTGAAGGTGATTGATGTTGATTAGGCTACTGAGGTTGGTAGGGGTAATAATTGCCTAGGAGCTTGCAAAAGGTTTTTTTGGGTTTAGGAAATGGTTTTGATCAGGTCTAGGAGGTTAGGGAGAGTTATGAGAGATAGAGAGTATGATTTGGATAGATATGGTTAGAGGTTTGGTGTGTCAAGTCAAGGGGAAACAAGTAAGGAAGATTTGTAACTCCCTCACAGGGGTTCAATCAGGAATGTGTAAAGTAATGACTAATAGATATAAAGTGAAAGAAAAGTAAATGCTTAAAATACCTATGGAATAAGTGATGTACTTAGCTATAGTGGTAATTGAATGATAAGTGCTAGATTGATGGCTCCTATAAGGTAGTCTGAAATAATTCCCTAAATAAAGAGAACAAGTGGGTGTTATAGGTCTTCAAGAGCTTGGTTCCTGATCTTGATTAACTTATGAAAGATAAAAGTAAGCCAAGATGTCAAAAATTGAATTCCAAGAGCTTGAATGTAAGTAAGAATGAATTTTCTTGATTTTTACTAACTTGAACATTAGGTTAGATTTTGGATTATATCATCGGCATCGGTGATCCCATTGACATCAGCCATGGGTTGACTGATGTCGATGGCTTCAGAATAGGTAAAACTACTATTTTTGGCCAATTGTCTATTTTTCTCATGCCAAATATGGCACCCATTACAAAATAGTAAAAATAGGAGGCTAAGAAGTATGTAGTTGATTATGAATTTAGTTTTGAGGTGAGAATAAGTCATGGGTAGTTAAGATAAGGGGACCAAGTCTTGAGGTGACTCATCAAGTGAGAATCAGTCTTAGGATGAGGTGGCCAGGTAAGGTGGCATAAGGGATTTTTTATTAAATTAATTAAGTATTTTAAATTAATTAAATGTGTGAGGGGTAAAAGCATGGGTTAGGGAGGCTAATTATTATTATTGAAATGGGGCTCAAGGGTGGTTTTGACATAGGTAGTTATGCATGTGTGTGTGATGTAATTTTAGTGTCTACACACTACCTACACACCAATACTCTAAAGAGGTATCAAGGAATATGTAATTCTCCCACTTGATGTGTTTTATGCAATACTGTAATGAAGATGAAAAAATGCTAAACTAAATGTACTTAAGGTGGCTAAGGACTAGTGTGAGTATTTGGATGTGCTAGTAGCTATATTGAATGATTATATGCAAAGAATAGGGAAATTTGCCTCAATGGTCTTACTTGTATTATTGTTTGATTTTGTAATATTTGCTAGCCTCTTCTAAATGAACTTTAAATGGGATTTTATAGATATTTATTGATCATGGGTTGAATGTATTCGTGCTAGGCCAACAAGATGAAGGATAGAAACTTGGAGGAAATGACCATTGGAGATAAAAATGCATTTGGACAAGAGAACTAAAATCAAACACCCTAGGGTCTAACGATATAGTACAAGTTGGGTACTATTATCCTATAAGTGTGAGACCTAGGGGGATGGAATTAACATTGGAAATGTAGCCTAGTTGAGTTTAAATTATGTTTTGGAAGTCCACATATGACTTGGAATAAGCAAAAAAGTGTCTAGAAGGTTCATGAGAGCATACAAAAGGGTTATGGGTTGGGTGTCATAAGCCACACTCAAGCTACCAATCTTGACATTTTATATGACTAAACTTACTTCTTGACTGATCACTCCTCCCATGGTCCCATGACAACTCATCCCTTGAGACCATTCTACAATCACTTGATCTATGACCAAAGATATGCTAAGCAAAATAAAAACCATTAAAATAATTATAATACCTCATTACATTAGGTTTCCTGATTAGTCTCTTCAAGTTGAATTTAATGTTGGTTCTCTTAAATTGTTCTATATTCTCACACTCTTTCTCACACTTTCTCATCTTGTCTATGAGTTTCTCATGCTCAACCTTAAAAGAATCTAGCTCTACCTTTAACTAATCATAATCAGATTTTTTTGAACTAAACTTTGTATTGACACCTTCTAACTAATTCCTAAGATCCTTGATGATCTTATCATCCCTTTTGGCTTCTTTTACCTAGGTAATATTCAAGGTACATAATTTTTTCTTAAAACCTTTGACCATAGATCTCAACTCATGCTTCCTCTTTTTTTGGTGATTCAAATCATCTAGGGAATTTATGAGATCAGCTTCAAGATCTACTTCAGCTTCTCCTTCTTGATCACTAAACATATTTTGCTTCTTAAGATCACCTTCAAGCTATTAGGCCTATTTCAAAGGACCAAGATCTGATACCAACTATTGGAAGCACAAGGACTAAAAGGTGGGTGTGAATTAGTCTTTAAAACATTCATTCAATTCCACTTAATGATCCAAGGGATTCTCACCTAAATATTCAAATTAGTTTATAGAGATGAAGTGGTAAAAATATATATGGAGATTAAAAAAATTATTTAAAAAAAAATCTTATATATTAATTAATTATTTGTTATTACAGATGCATATGTGGCATTATCTAGCTAATAATGCCACACTTCCACCTATAATTCTTGTAATTAATTTTTTTTAATTGCCACCAATATATATTTTTATATATTGATTTCTCTCAATATATTTAGTATATTTTCATTAAGATATTTTAATTATATCTTTATTTCCATTTTGTGAATCTATACATTACATGTTTTATTAAACAAAAGTCCTTTTGGTTTTACATAGTATTATGTAAAGGATTAGTGTTGAGTCTTGGTGCCAATCTATTGTATGACATGAGCTCTTCATGAAAGACAATAGGTTTATTGTTATGTGGTACTATAACCATGAAGTTCTCCACCTTGGCATCATTTTTCATAGCTATTAATAACATTTGGGAATGGCATTGAAGGACACATGACATGATATCCAAACTTGGTGCTAATATAATTTTTTATCATCATTAGTATTTCTACATAGTAATCACTACCTTGGCACCAAATCATTTTGCATTGTTTGCTCGAAACTTTATATGGCTTGATGGCAATGCATTTAATTTGCTCCATTTTATGTTCCAATATTTAGTTGTTGTCAAATAGCCACATGGAAATCATGGTGAGTAAATTATGGATTACATCCATCACAAATAACATCTGGCACTGAGTATTACACTATACTATCGAGTGGACCCTTTAATTTATATGCCAACTAAAAAAGGGATAATGTGTTAGTAGCAAGGCATTAAGAAATCAATGCTAACCTCCAGCTTGATGCCAATATAAAATGGCCTTTTTTAATGGGATGTCAACCCAAAAATAATGGAAAACTCACCATTATGGTTAAAAAAATCTTATTTCTAGTGAATGAAAAGGTGTTGGAAAAAATGAAACATTTAATGCCATGCTATTAAAATAAAACCTAAATCAGGAAAATTGTTAGTGCCTAGCCAATGTGTGAAGGTAAGGAAAAACCAAAAAATATCCTCCAGCAAAGAAAGGGTAGCCGATGCCCAACCAATGCCATGGAGGCATTGAGAATTATAAATTTCAAGTGCTTTTACAAAGGTAGTGGTGATTTTCCATAGAAGGATTTTATAAATAGAGATATATCTAGATTATTGAATTAATGAGGTTTATTTTGTGTTGCATAGATATATATCTAGTACAAAAATCTTTATTGTACTTAGAGAGAGATTTTAATTCTTCTCAAAGAATTTTTTAATAGATCAAAATACTCATAGAGTGGACCTAGGGACATAGCCATTTGGTGAACCCCATAAACAAATCTTTTGTGTCATTTTTTTAAAATTCATTTTCTGTGATCTAAAATTCTTTCAATTTCCTTAATTAAATTATAAAATTTTTATAAAGGAAATTTTGGATTTACTTAAAGGGATATTGTAATTTAATATTTAGTTTAAATACAATCTAAGAAAACTATAAAAGTTTTATAAAACTTGGATTTTTGTATTAGTTTGATATTAGAGCCTATGATTAAGGCCATTTAACACATTGTCTAACAATTGTAATAGTCTTATATGTTAACCAGGTCCAAATCAAGACATGGTGAAGGATAACTTGTAGAGTTTGATCTTGAAATTGGTGTAAGAAATCAAGTATGAGAGTAGATATGTCTGAGGCAAAATTACAATGTGCTTTTTTCAACATGAAAAACATGGTTGAGGAAATGTTTGAGGAATGTAGAAAGGATAAAGCAAAGGAAGATAAAGCTGAGAGAGAATAAATTCCTCTTTCACCTTCTAAGAAAGCCTCCTCTTTTGCAAATGATAAAATTATCCCACACTTGAAATTAGATTTTAAATTTTATTTTCCAATTTATAATGGTGAGTTGAGTGAAGAAAAATTGGATAACTGGGTCAAGTAGATTGATATATATTGTAGGTTTTATAATATTCTTAGTAAGGAATATAAAATGAAGTTGGCTACTCTCCATATGAGTGGCACATCACTCATCTGGTGGAATATTAAGATTCAAGAGGATCTCAAGAAACATGTTAAGGTAATCTCCTCTTAGAATGATTTTATTTATGAGATGAGAAAACAATTTTATCCTTTGGGTTATATACAACAAGCTACTATGTATTGGTAGACTTTAAGGTAGAATAAAGGTTAGAGTGTTTAAGATTATACTGATTAGAAAGAAGGAATTAATGTTAGGCATTCCCCTATATAGTCTAGAAACATTTCTAAAATATATTGGAGGTTTGTATAGCTATTTGAGACATACTATTCTCATGTTTAGTCCTTCTAGCCTTGATGAAATCTATGTGCAAGCTACCCATATGGAAGTTAGGGGTAAGATGACCAAGGAAGGCTATGGAAAGAAATATCATAAGCCATTTGAAAATAAAAGTAAAGGTAAAGGAAAGGGTAAGGGTAAGTATATTTACACCGTTAAGAAAGAGGAAAGAAAAACTTTCTACAATCATTGTAAGAAGAATCATGATAAGGCTAAGTGTTAGAAACTGCATCTAGAACTCAAGCTAAAGTGGTTATGGAATAAAAATGAAAAGGAGTCTAATGTTATGGTTCAATAGGACCTAGGATCAGATTATGGTGATGAAACAAAGGTGATTGCCATGGGTCTTCAAGGTTTAACTTCTTCCTCACATAACACTAAACCTTATATTATTACTTCTTCCTCTAAAACTAAATCTAAACATGTTGAAAGAAAAATAAATGAGATTTTCCACATAAGAGTTATATCTAATCATACTAAAATAGTTATTGTTTTTTATAGTGGATCATAAGATAATCTTATTTATAAAGAGGTTGTTAAAAAGTTAGGACTCAAAACTAAGCTACTTCCAAGACCATACAATTTAGGATGGGTGTGTGATGATGCAAAATTGTAGGTCATAAAAGCATGCACCTTGAGGTTTACTATTACCTCTAAATTCATTGATGTAACAAAGATATATATAGTCCCTTTATATATTTATGGAATTATTTTGGGTAGTCCTTACTTAAATGATATAAAGGCAATATTTTATAGAGAAGAGAATAAATTATGCTTGTAAAGGATGGGATTGAATACATAGTAAGAACACATCCTGATAAAGCCAATTTGACTCTTGTTTCTATATAACAAATGAAAATACTTGTAAACTCAAGTAAGATTTTTGTTCTCATGATTGTAAAAGCCAAGGATAATGAAAAATCCAAGGCCTTATAGGGTTGTGATTCTAAACATCAATTTGAGATATAAAATATTATTTCTAATTATAATGGTGTTTTTCAAGAACCATAAGGTTTAACCCCTAAGAGGGAAATTTAACATGAGATTCAATTGTAGTAGGATGCCTCTCTCCATAATATTGGCATATATAGGTTTTCAGTAGTAGAGAATGAAGAAATAAAGAAGAAAGTGATGGAGTTACTTGAGAAAGGAGTCATTTGGCTAAGTACCTCTCAATGTGGTTCACCTATTGTCTTGGTACCTAAAAAATATGGTACATAGCAGATGTGCATGGACTTCTGAGATTTGAATAAAATCATGGTTAAAAACCACTACCCTCTTCCTGATATTAATGATTTGTTAGATCAGTTGAAAAATGCAAAGTATTTTACTAAGTTATATTTAAGTGGTTATCACCAAGTAAGAATAAGTGATGGTGATAGTTGGAAAACTACTTTTAAAACTAAGCAAGGTCTTTTTGAGTGGCTTGTTATGCCTTTTGGGCTTTGTAATGTGCATACCACATTTATGTAGGTTATGAATGATGTGTTAAGACCATTTTTGGATGGTTTTATAGTTGTTTACTTGGATGACATTTTAATCTTTAGTAACACATGGGAAGATCATCTTAAACACATTAGGAAAGTCTTAGATACTTTGCAAAAGGAGAAACTATTTTTAAAGATGTCAAAATGTGAATTTGTAAAAACATCTTTGGTTTATTTACGCTATGTTGTAGGGAATGGTTCACTAAAAATACACCTTGCAAAAGTTTTATCCATATTAAATTAGCCAAGGCCTAATAATACAATAAAAGTTAGAATTTTTTTGGAGCAGTTCAATTATAGAAACCTTTCAATGGGGAAGAAATCATGAAAAATATTTCAATACCATAAAATAAAATATAAGTACAGCCCTAATTCTTACACTTCCTAATTTAAGACAATCTTTTGAGATAGAAACTGATGCTAGTAGGTATGCAATGGGGGTAGTACTAATGCAAAACCAAAAACTAGTGTGTTTTCATTTTGAAACCTTCACAAGTTTAGTAAAAAATTATCCTACTTATGATAAATAATTGTATGCTTTAGAGTAAAGTGTGAAAAAGTGGAAACACTATTCTATGGGCAAAGAGATAATCATCCATACAGATTACTAGCCTTTTCAATACCTTTAATCATAATCTAAGCTACAACAATCATGACACTTCCAATGGATAGTATTCTTGTAATAGTTTCATATTGTTATAAGGTATAAAAAAGGAACACATAATAAGGTTGTAGATATGCTTTCTAGACCTAATATTGTAACATCTACTAGTTTTTAGCATAGTCTTTTTGTTAATGAAAGCTATAAGGAACATTATGCTAGAGATGTTGATTTTAAGGATGTCTATGAAGATTTGATAAATGGTAAATTAAAAAATATATTTGACTATCATGTGCATAATGAAATGTTATATCATCTTGGAAAAATATATATTCCACATGATGAGAGAGTTCACACGATTGGATAAGCTCATAATTCTCTTTTTTCAAGTCATTTTGGCATTGGTAAGATAGTTGCACAATTACAAAGATATTTCTATTGGCCCCATATAATAAAAAATTATCTAAATATATCAAAGGTTATATTATTTTTTCTACAAATAAACCTAGTAACTGTAAGTTAGGATTATATACACCTCTTCCTATTCCTAACCATCCTTGGGAAAGTATTTTTATGTATTTTGTTGGAGGTTTACCTATGTTATGAAGAAAACATGATTATCTATATGTGGTTATGAATAGGTTCAACAAAATGTGTATTTTGGTTCCTTGTACTAAATAGGTTACATATGAGGGTACTACATATTTATTCTTCAAAAATGTTTGGATCCATTTCATGTTACCCACTTCTATTATATTTGATAGTGATTCTCGATTTGTTGGTGAGTTTTGGTTAGCTTTATGGGACTTGATGGATACTAAGCTAAAGAAAAGCACAACCTTTCATCTGGAAACTATTGGGCAAATATAAGTGGTTAACCAAATAGTGGTACCTTTACTTAGGGGGTATTGTGGTAAACATCCTAAATTATGGGATAAACATTTATATTATGTGCAACATTCTTATAATCATGATTTACATTATTCTACTTTAAAGTCTCCTTTTGAGACTTGTTTTGGCTATTTGCCTAAGTCTCCTTTGGATTTCTCTTTTGAAAAAGAATCTAACTTAGTGGTCAATGGAAATAGTGATGCTAAGAGGCTAAAAAGTTCATTTAGATAATTCAGATGATTCATAAAGTTTTTCAAGAATAGTTGGAGAAGAGCCAAGCTAAATATAAGGCTAGGCATGACAAGCACTGAGTTGATCATCAATTCAAAATGGATGATCAATTTTGGCTTCACATCAGCAAGAAAAGATTGAAAGGTGAAGGTAGAAAATTAAAACTAATTAGGTATGGTCCATTTAGGATTTTGGAAAAGATTGATACAAATGCTTTCTAATTGGATTTATCTTCTTATATGTAGATTTATTTAATGGTTAATATGGAAAACTTGGAATTATATGAACCTCCTATGATAATGGGTCAAGACTAGGGCTTTTAAGTTCCTAATGTTGATGATTTTGCTGTTGAGTCTCTTCATGAGTTGCAGTAAGATGTTATTATTAATAGGAAAACTAGAACTATGTGAAGGGGTGTTATTGAATATCTTCATGTTGGTTTGAAAGGGATTGATACAAATAAGGAAGACTGGATGGAAATAAGAAAAGTGAGGGAAAAATATCCTCACCTAGTTGATAATTAAATAAAAAATTTAAGGTCCAAAATCTCTTAGTGGGGAGGAATGATCCAGGGGATTCCCACCCAAAGATTCTGACCAGTTTACAGAGATGAAGTAGAAAAAATATATATGGAGATAAATAGAATTATTTTAAAAAAAATATTCTATATTAATTAATTAATTAATTATTGTTGTGGATGTAAATGTGAAATTATCTGGCCAATAATGCCACACATCCACCCGTAATGCTTGTAATTGAGTTTTTTGAATTACCATCAATATATATTTTAATATATTTATTTCTCTTAATATATTTTCATTAAGATATTTTAATTATATTTCCATTTTGTGAATCTATACATTACATGTTTTGTGAAACTCAAGTCCTTTTATTTTTATGTGGTATTATGAAAAGGATTGGCATTGCGTCTTGGTGCCAATCTACCATATGGTGTGAGATCTTCATGCAAGATGTCAGGTTTATTATTATGTGGTATTATAACTATGAAGTTATCCACCTTGATAGGTTTTATCATGGTATAATTTTTCATATCTATTTATAGAATCTAGAAATGGCATTGAAGGACACAGTGTGATATCCAAACTTGGTGCTAGTATAATTTTTTATCAGCATAGGTATTTATTCATAATAATCACCACCTTGGCACCAAAGAATTTTGCATTTTTTATTTTTAGCTTTTCATGGGTTGATGGCAATGCACTTAATTTTCTCCATTTTGTGCTCCAATATTTACTTGGCATCAAACCACCACATGGGTAGTATGGCAAGTAAATTATGGCTTGTGTCCATCAAAAATAGCATTTGACATTGAATATTACACTATACTATGGCATGTAACCTTTAATTTAAGACATCAGCTAGAAAAAAGGGATAACATGTTAGCAGTAAGGCATTGAGAAATCAAATGCCAACCTCCAGTTTGATGCCAATTTGAAATGGCCAATTTTAATGGGATGTTGACCCAAAAATATTAGGAAACTCACCAGTACATGTAAACAATCCTTATTAATAGTGAATGCAAAGTCATTGGAAAAAAATGAAACATTAAATGCCATGATATTAAAATAAAACATGAATTAGGAAAATGGTTCGTGCCCAGCTAATGTGTGAAGGTAGGGAAAAAATAAAAAATATTCTCTAGTGCAGAACTGGTAGCCAATGCCCGACCAATGCCATGGAAGAATTGAGAAATATAAACTATGTGTTTTTATAAAGGTAGTGGTGATTTTGTAGACAAACATATATATAGATTATAGGGGCAATAAGAACTTCCATTGAATTAAGGAGGTTTATTTTATGTTGCACAAATAGATATTTTGTTGTTCTGTAATTTTTTGCTTTTTTCTTAGTTTTTATGAGAGAAGATAGAAACATAAGATGAAGGGTGTGTACCTCATAAACATGCACTCATTTATGACCAGATAAAGAGAGAACTCCTTTTCATCTTGGAATAAATACCTACACTAAGAGAACACTACCACAAGCTTGTCGGTTAGACAAAGATACAAGGTAGACCACCTAGCATATGCTAGATCCAAAAAGCTAAAGCTTCCTTTGATGGCTATCAATCTAGCCCCCTAATAAAAAATGAAGATGATAAAATAAAAGAAAGGTAATTTCATTAAAATTAATGATAAATTAAATTCTAAGTAAAAAAAAATGAAATACGTATTCAAAGAAAAATGACTAAATATAACACATGTTAAAACTAGTCAAGGCAAGGCCATAGTTTTGGGGTTTGGTTAAAATGGTCAGGGTCAAAAGGATTTTTTTTTGGGTTGGGTAAATGATAAAGGATTAAAATACACAAAATTTTAAATGGATATATGATTCAAAGAAGAGAATATGTCGAATGTAGCAAAGAGGTGAAAGAGGTCAAGTGACGAATATGGCAAAAAGGGAAAATAGGGTAAAAGGGTAAATGGTAAGATGAGGAAGGGATGAAGATAAGAATGGTGAAGGGAGTGAAAAGGTTAAGGGAAGGGAGACCAAAAGTAAATAAATAAATATAATTAATAAAATAAAAGATTATCTCAATGTTTGCAGATGCTTAGTGATGAAGATGGTTTGTTGAAGATTGTTGATGAAGATGTCTTGAGGCAAATTTGATAGAGCTTCATTACTTTGAATTCATTTCCTCTAAGAAATAGAAGAGTAATGACCTCCTTGAAATGGATGAACACCTACAATAAAATTTGGGCAGTAATACTCTAACTTTTCCCACCTCTGATGAGGCCAAGATATGCCCAATAAATGTATAATAAATGACCTCATCTTACTCTATCTTTATATTAAGTTTGATTGAATTTTTTAACTTTTATTTTGATCTGAGATGAATTAAGATGTGATTATCCATATTTTGTTGATTGTGATTCTAACATTTTAAAAGACCTGTAATTCCTAACAAGTGTGTTGGAAAATTCTAGTTTTGCAATAAAACAGGTCATCATCAGGCTAAAGGACAAATATGAGTGGATTGCATGTTTTTGGAAGCATTGGAATCAATTCATATTAGTTTTAGAATCTATAGAATCTATTTTGAAATCATCACAGTTAGTTCCAAAACTTGCAGAATCTATTTCAGAACCATCACAGTTAGTTTTGGAACTCCACCATACTATTTCAAGTTGTCTCATTTTAAGACTTAGCTCCAAAACTCTATATTTAGCTCTAGTACTCTTATAGATAATCTCTAAAAATTTTATGGCTAGACATGGAATTTATGAGGATCTATTCCAAATGCCCAGTGATTTGTTAGATCAATGATATGATTAAATCAAGAATAGATTCTCAATTTTCTGAACTTGCAGAATCAAGACATTTATCACACAGCTGGACATCCAGCCACATCTTGATTCAACATCTATTCTGGGCACAATTCAGTTCCATCATATGTATGAAACAGTTACATCCATCAAAGCATTTATATATATAGACCTGAGAATTTAGTAAAAGGGAGATAGATATAGAATATGGAAGATAGAGAAAATCATTGAAGAATAAAGGATAAATTAGTATATTTGTAATACAAAACATTTTATGAATGAAATAGCCATTTCTATTTTGAAAGCAAATTAATTTTTTCAATTCCTGTTCTAGACAGAGCAAGGGCCCACTCCTCTAAAGAACCAAGATCTTTATTTTTGTTGATATTTATATTTCTATTCGCAAAAGCAAATAGGTAATTCTATTAAGATTTATTGTAAATTTGTTCCTATAGGCATTTTAGATTAAATTTCATTTCTACAATGTGTGTTTGTTTCCATCAATCTATTTCATTTATGCAACGTGTGTTTCTTTCCAGGAATCTATTTCATTTATGCAATGTGTGTTTGATTCTATCAATCTATTTCATTTCTACAATGTGTGTTTGATTCCATCAATCAATTTCATTTCTACAACATGTGTTTATTTCTAGCAATCTATTTCATTTATGATCATGTGTTTATTTCTAGTAGATTTGCATTGTTTGATTCCAATAAGGTTTTGACCAAGAAATCCTTAAGACATTAAAAACCCCCCAAAACAAAAAATATACAAATACCTCCATTCAATTACTAAATTACTATGATTCCTCTTGTTGCATATAGCTTTAGACACAGCCTTGGTTAAATATAACATCAACAAAAAGTTGATTAAATGAAGGGGATAATGACACCCATCATTTTTGGCACCATTGTCGGGGATCACTAGTTGGAATTTTCTTATTAGGTGTCAACAAGAGTAACAATCATTCATTTAATAATTATATAAATTTTCCTTGATTTATGAGTAGACCATGAGATTCCAAGGGTATATTTCTCCCCAAAATATCTAAACAAGAAATTCCATCATCCTCTAATTTAATAAAGGATGTTGAGTAAGAATTGGAGGCACTATTATCTCCTACAAGACAAGAAGCAAAATTGCCATCTTTGGAATTTTTGGATTAGTCACCAAAACCAAGTATAACCTTAGGGAGGGGGATTATTTCTCAAGATCCATTGAGGGAAAGTTTTAATTCTCAATTGAGTAGTCAACCCCCTACTCCTAACTTTTCACCATCCCCAAAATAGACCACATACCACATTGATTGGGAGAAGGGATTAGAAAATACTAGAGAGATGGAACGAGAAGCTAGAACAAAACTTGAGAGAACCTTTACCTATCCCATTCAGATCAAGGATGATGAAACCACTATGAAAAACATTTCACCTACACACTTGCCGATATTTAGAGGAATGTCATTTAAGGATCCTGACCAATTTCTATTTGAGTTTAAAGTACTAGGCTAGACTTATGATTAAAAGATAGATAATCAAAAATTGAAGTTGTTTCCATCTACCCTAAAGGATGTAGCAATGAGGTAGTTTATGGGATTAACATCTAATTCTATTACAAATTGGTAACAAATGGAAACTATCTTCCTAGATAAATATCAAGATTATTGTAGAGGAAGAAACTGAAAGGAAGAATTTTTCAAAATCAAATAGGAAGAAGATGAAAATATGAAAGATTATTTGGACAGATTCCTTTTTGTGAATAAAAGATGTGGATTTGTACTTCAAGAAGATTTAAATAAAACAATTTTTCTCAAAGGTATGGATGATGAATCTAGGGAAACCCTTGATTTAATTGGTAGAGGAAACATTGCTCAATTAAGAATGGACGAAATCATAGAAATTTTTAGAAACTATTCAAGAATAAGGGGTGGACCTAGAAAGGGGAAAATGGCTAAAATTTTGAATCCAAATATGAAAAAATTAATGGATGAATTAGCAAACTTTAAAATAGACATACTAGTTTAATTAACCTCTACCATAGATGAATTGCAAGCTAAAGCAAATGCCCAACTTGAACCATTAGCCATGTATTGTCCTAGATGCAAGAAGAAGTATGTAATAAGGGAATGTCTTTTGGATAAAATGGAAGTATGTCTTATATGTGAATCTAAAGAACATGACACTCATGCTTGTTCTCTTCTTCCACTCATAAAAAATCAGCTCAAACAAGCCAATACATCATCCACTATAGAAGAATTAAATTTTGTTCAGAGACAACCTAACCAAGGACAGTTTATGCCAAGACCAGCTCATAATCCTTGGATGATGCCATGGGTAGCTCAAACAGTACCACAAAGTTGGGGATAGCCACCTTGGGCCCCTCAACCCACATGGCATCCTTAGGATTGGACAATTCATTCTTGGTATACTCAGGGACATCAGCAACCTTGCATTGGTCAAGGAAATCCTTATGCTTGGCCACAACCTAGATGGAATCCTAGCAATTATGTGTAAGGAAAAACATATCCAAATTAGAACCAACAAGCCATAATGGGACCTCCATCACAAAATCAATAGATTGAAAACATAGTCTAAACCCAAATGCCAGCACAACCAGTAGCAAACCCAAGAAATAAACAAACAACTCTTATATATAAAATAGAATCAAAAAAATAGTTGATTTAAATACAATGGATTGTAAAAATATTCAAACCAGATCTGGCAAAATAGTTAGTAGTCCACCTATTATAATCACTGAGATGACAGAAGAAGCTAAAACCCTTATCACAGTTACACCTAAGGAAGATGACAAAGAAAAAGATAAGGAACCAGAAATAAATTCTACTGAGATTCCATTCCCAAAAAGACTTAAAGAAACCATAGAACTTAAGGAATCTAAATTGGTGTAGGAACTAAGAAGATTGAATATTGAAATACCATTGTTACAAGTAATTAAGGATATTTCAGAGTTGAACAAGTTAATCAAATTGTTATATTTTAAAAAACTTGGAAGAAAGAAGCAGTATCCTAGGACTATTCAGGTAGATGGGAAACTTGCTAATTTTTTAGTAGGAAAACTCCTACTACCTAAATATGGAGATCTTGAAAACCCTGTTATTTCTATTCTATAAAGAATAAGGATATACATAACATTTTGATTGATTTGGGTGCAGCTATCAATGTAATGATAGTGGACACTTTGAAAACATTACCATTAATAGGCATACAACCTACTAATACCATATTGCAGATGGCAGATTAGTCTGTAGCAAAATAGGAAGGAGTTATTGAAGATGTGGTAGTAATGGTGGAATCATGGGAATATCCAGTTGAATTCCTTATATTGTATCCAAAAGGTAAAACACTTGGTTATCCCATTATTTTGGGGAGACCATGGTTAGCTACAGTTGCTACCTTAATTAATTGCAGGTCAGGTGATATGACTATTTAAAATGGTAATAATTCTAGGCAAATTACATTATATCCATCTGCATGACCTTTTATTGATAATCAAGTAAAATTATGGGTTGATAATCTTGATATTAATGAGCAAAATCTATCTTCTTTGGCTATGATAACATTATAGGATCATGTACAAGAAATAGATGATATCATTAATCCTTCATTAAATGAACATCAATCATCATTGGAGTAGTCAAGATTAGTTCTAGAACCATCACAGTTAGTTTTAGAACCATCATAGTTAGTTTTAGAACCATCACATTTAGTTTTGGAACCATCACAGTTAGTTCCATAACTACACCAATTCTTTGCAAGTGAAGATAACTTCACTCTAGAGGAACATGATTTCTCTAGGGCAGATGAAGGATCTATAGCATCAGCTTTATAGATATTAGGAGATGGTGAAGAATTTTTGAAAAATAGCAATAATGAGGTGTTCGACCTACAACAAGATAAGTATCATAACTCTTCTTGTTGTCTTTTGTCCAGCATTCTACCTCTAGGAACTTTGGCAGATGTTGCTACATATCATATATTCTTACCACATGCATGTCCACTAAACACCTTAATAGAAGCCTTTCAACAAATCAGTTCATCATATCTTGGAACCAAACATGTTGAGATTTAACTAGGAAATTTTTTGAATATTAATAACTGGTTAAAGAATGATGAAGTCAAACTGTTTGATGTTATGAAGGATCATTCTAAAGCATTTGCTTGGGAATATAGAGATGTGAAGGGAATTCATCCAAGTATCTGCACCCATCACATTTATACTAAAAATATTAGATCAGTTAGGCAACCTCAAAGAAAGATTAATCTAGCCTTAAGGGATATAGTCAAACAAGAAATTGAAAAACTATTACAAGTAGGTTTTATTTACCCTATCTCAGATAGCTAGTGGGTGTTTCCTCTTGTAATTGTCCCTAAAAAGAACGGAAAATGGAGAATTTTTGTTGACTATAGGGAACTGAACAAAGCCACCCTAAGAGATTATTTTCCCTTACCATTCATAGATCAAGTCTTAGACAACCTTTTAGGTAAATAGTACTTTTCCTTGGATGGATTTAGTGAATACAATCAAATCAGAATTTCTATTGAGGATCAGGACAAAGCTACATTTACTTGTCCATGGGGTACCTTTACTTACAGGGTATTGCCATTTGGACTATGTAATGCTCTAGCAACCTTTCAAAGAGTGGTATTAGCAATTTTTATAGACCTAAAAAATGACTATGTGGAGGTATAGATGGATGAATTTATTGTGTATGGAGATATATTTGATGATGCCTTAAAAATTTGGATAGAGTATTAACAATATGTGAAAAACATCACTTGTCTCTTAGTCATGAGAAATATTTGATGATGGTTGATAAAGGGATCGTATTAGGGCACCATATTTCAAAAAGAGGAATTTAGGTTGACCAAAACAAAATCAAGATTATTTTAAACTTGCCTATTCCTCAAACTCTCACAGATATCAAATCATTCTTAGGACATGTTGGACACTATAGGCATTTTATCAAGGATTTTAGTAAAATTGCTGCCCCTATATTTAAATTGCTTACCAAGGACTGTGAATTTCTTTGGGATAAACAATGTCAATATGCTTTTGAAGAAATTAAAGAGAAATTAGTAATGGCCCCAATATTGCAAGGACCTAATTAGGAGAAACCTTTTCACATCAAAACTGATGCCTCAAATACCTCAATTGGTGTAGTTTTGGGATAGAGAGATGAAGAAGGAAGAATGTATGTTATTTACTATCTCAATAAAAATCTTACTCCCACTAAAAGAAATTACACTACCACTAAAAAATAATTTCTAGTTTTGATCTATGCAATCAATAAATTTATACAGTATATAACAGGGTACAAAATATTTGTACATACAAATCACTCAGTAATTAAATATTTAATGAACAAACTAGTGGTTAGAGGTAGAATAATTAGATGGTCATTACTTCTACAAGAATTTAATATTACCATTGTGGACAATCTAGACAAATCTAATGTGGTAGCTGATTTCTTATCGAGATTGACCAATACAGGGGAGCAAGATCTAGTCAAAGATAACTTTCTAGATGAACAATTATTTGTTATTTTAGCCTACACACCATAGTTTGCTGACATGGAAAATTATCTTGCAACAGGGAAGTTTCCTCCTATCACTATTAAACAAATAAAAAACTAATCAAAACTAGTGCACAATTCAAATGGTTAAATGGAATGTTATTTAAATGTGGTCCTAATTTAGTTTTACTCATGTGTGTAAGAAAAGATGAAATTTTTGACATCCTCTAGGCATGTCATGATGAACCAAGTGAAGGACACTATTCAATGAAAAGAATAGCTCATAAGATACTTCACATTGGTTACTATTGGCTATCTCTGTATAAAGATGTGAAGAGATATATCAGGGAGTGTGATCCTTGTAAAAGGATGGGATAACCAACCATTACCAATGAAATGCCTCTACAACCACAAGTAGTGATTGAACCATTTGAGAGATTGGGATTGGATTTTGTTGGACCTTTTAATCCTCCTTCACAAGGAAAAGAGCACATTCTTATGTGTACTAATTATATAACAAAATGGGTAGAAGTGTAGGCTTTAACAAATGCCACTGAAGTAGTTGTTGATTTCCTCTAGCACGGAATTATGATAAAGTTTGGAACATCAAGAATCTTAGTTTTAGACTAGGGACTAGAATTTATGTCCAATATGATCTAGGCCTTCATAATGTATTATCAGATCAATCATAGGAAGTCATCTCCCTATCACCTGCAAGCAAATGGACAAGTTGAAGTAACAAATAGAAAATTAGAAAACAACCTCACTAAAATAGTTGAAGCTAAAAGAAGAGATTGGGTAAAAAGACTACTTGAAGCTGTTTGGGCTTACAATACAACTTGAAAAACCACAACAGGGTTTTCACCATATGAGTTAGTCTATGGGAAAAAGCCCTTGTTGCCTATTGAGTTTGAACTATAGACATTGAGGACAACAAATAAGGTGGGAATTGAATTAGATGTAGCTCAAAAGGAGTGAATCCTTTAACTCAATGAATTAGATGAATTCAGAATGGAAGCACTTCACCAGACATAGATAATCCAAGGTCAAAGGAAGTAATGGCATGATTCACATATTCAAGGAAAGACAATTGAAAGTAGGAGACTGGGCATTGCTGTTTGATTCTAAGTACCAATAATTCAAAGGTAAATTAAGAACTAGATGGTTGGGACCTTATTAGATTAAGTAGATATTTGACAATGGTTCTATCTAGTTACTTCCCATTGATGGCAGCAAATGAATACTTTTGGTCAATGGACACAGGCTAAAACATTATAGGAATCCTCCTACTAAGGATGAATTCTTGAAGCAGATTGAAGCAAACAAAGAATTTGATCATATGGAAGAACCCAATTCTTCCAAAATGATCAAATAATCAGATGAAAAGATCCAAAATAAAGGGAAGAGAATGAAAACTAGTAAATGGCATTCTCTTCCTCAAAAAGAAAAGGGAAGAGAATGAAAACTAGTAAATGGCATTCTCTTCCCAAAAAAATAAAATAAAATAAATTAGAGATCAATTGAAAATCAGTGATGGCGGTTGATCTTCTCAAATAAATGGCTAATTCAAATAAAACTTTATTAAATTCTAACTATTTTCTAACCATTTTTTAGGGATGATGTGTTAGCATGACAGAGGGATTACATCATCAAGGATGGTAATTATGTTTTTAACTTGTTAAAGGTTAAATGAAAAGTTTGCATGTGTGATTAGGCTTGATTTATAAAGATTAGTATGATGAGTCATCTATTATACATCATGGTTAAATGTGCAAAATCATGAGAAGGATATTGATGATGGAATGAGTTGGAAAATAACCATAAAAAATCATTTTTATGATTAAAGCAACTAAATCTGCTAGTTCTATAGCTAAGTATATTAGTTATGTAGTTGAAATTGAGAAGTTCTGCAGCTGAGTACAGTAATTTTGCAACTGAATTTGCCAAATCAGCAATTGAATCCGCTAGTTTCGTAGCCAAAATCATCAATTCTATTGATACGAGAAATAATTTTTAGCTAACCTATGAAATATTCAAAGAAGAATGAATCATGGGAATAAAAAAAAAGTCAAAACCAAATAATGATACCTAACTCCTTGCAGATGCAGAAGTAGCAAATATCTTTCAACAAGCAGGATGGCTAGAGTTTCTGAAGAAATTTCCCAAATACAATGATGAACTGGAAAGAGAATTTATTATCAATTTAGAGCAAACAAGGACAAATATTAGGAAGGTTTTCATTCCTTTTTATGTGAATATCATAAGTGAGATGTCTAAAATACTGATAATGCATGTCCCAAACCCTGTCAAAGGGACATTGAAAGATCTGGCTAAAACCTTGTTGAAAGAAGGGGAAGTTGAACCCCAATATATTTATAATACAAAGAAAATCATCAAAGGAGTTAAGAGCACCAGCTTGCCCAAACCCTTTGACAGAGTAGCATTCTAGAAAGTTAAATACTTAACTTGTGATGGACAATTTGAGATAGTAGGAAAAGAAGTCCTAAAAATCCTTATACACCTTAGATATGGAGTCAAAAAACCAGAATATATAGTAAACCTTCTAGGGTTTCTTTTTGAATCCATCCATACCATGGCCTAAAGGTATTCTTAGGGTGTAGGAATAATTAGACACCATGGGTTAGTGCATTTAGTATGCCAACACCATTTCCTTTCCAAGAAAAATGGGGAAGAAATGTGGGACAAAATTCTTGGCAAATTTGGACAAAACCCTGGTATTCCTAGAAGAACAATAGAAACTCCTCCTGCTCTTTCAGTTCATTTGAAAATTGTGACCATTGTTGAGGAAGAGAAAAGATTAGGGGAGGAGGAAATACCAAAAAGAAGAAAATTTGGAAGAAAAATTAAAATTACAGACCCTATTGTACCTTCTCAAGCCATTTCTTCTTCTGCTAAAGCTATAAAAGAACTGATACCTATCTCTGACAATGACAATTCACCTGGGCCTGAGCAAAAGGTGAACATCAGAAGAAGTTCTAAGAGGAGACATGTATCTGCACATTTTGAGGCTCCTCAAGAAAGAAAATGTCATAAAAAGTCTAAAGAAAGTTTAGAGGAGCTAAAAAAACAAGAAAGACTAGAAACTAAAGCTGTTGATATTTTGGGCAACATGGCCATGACTCTTCCTAGACCAAGCCAAGAATAAAAGGAAAAAGAAGATGAAAGATTTGAGGAGCCAAATTTCCAAGAAATGGGTGAGACTATAGCACCATCACATGCAGAAGATGAACATGCATCTTGGAGAAGGAAATGGAAATCCCCTATGGTGGAAGAGGAATGCTTAACTCCCCAAGAAAGAAAAAGAATAAAGCTGGTAGATTAAATAGGGTCTATTTTTGTCTAGAGTAGAACTCATTATCAAGGAAAAAGATGAGGAATTGAACTTACTCAAACTTAATTTAGAACAGAAGGAAATGTTCCTTGCAGAATTAACAAACCAATTCACAGCCAAGAATGATGAATTAACAAAAATTAAAAGGCAACTAATGGAGAATGAAGAAAAATGTACAATATAGATCTCTATGTCAATAGTCTCTACATAGACTAAATTGACTTATCTTCCACTCAAGTAATTATGGGATGAATTATGGGATGACACATGTAGAGAACTCAGTGAAATCAAAGCATCCAATACATACTTGAAAGGCAAGCTGGTGGAAGAAGAGAAAGCAAGGAAGGAATGGGAAGACAAATTTTACAAGGAGGAAAATGATAAGTGTAAATGTCTTGTGAAAATACAAATAGTTTGTATGATGAGTGAGAAGCTGCTTGCATGCAAAAGACATTCTCTTATTTATAACATGTTTTTAGAGGAACAATTCATTCGCTGGCAGTTGGCAAGGACAGCATGTGGCCTTCCACATGAAATAAAAGATGAAGCTGATTTCTTGGCCACCTACTCCTTAGCTAATACATAATAGAAAAACCTTCTTTGTGAATTTTACCTCTACAATTTTATGCTAGAAATAAATATAGGTTTTATGATCAATTTGTTTGTAGGAGAAAGCTAGCTTCACACATTGGTCTCTGTTCTTCAAAATCAGATTGCATAGAAAGAAAGGGAGTTAGAGCATTGGTCAAAGTCTAGTTCATCTGGTCTCTATATGAGAATTCATTATGGTAATCCACCCACCTTTGCTACATATTTCTAATCCCATGAATTTAATGATAAATTCAAGGGACCTGATCTTTTCAGTTTATAGCAAAGCATGGATGTCTTCACCTCCTATGAAAGGGAAAATTTTGATAATATCTATGATGCATGTTTAAAAAGATGGAAATTTATCTCCGTGGCATTGAAAAGAAGGGAAGTAATATCCCCTTAAAATTTGATCTAGAGTTTATAAAGGGTAAAAGCTTTATGCACAATAATTCCCCATATCAATGAAACTCCGCATATGGATAGGAATGCGGATAAGGCCACCTCTACTTCTCACCCCCATATCTCCTTGGAAAAATAGAGAACCTCAACATCCCAATCAATTTGAGGAATGGAAAAGAAAAGTAGAAGCAAGAGTAGGGTATAGTACTTTTGAGTCAAAGCATTGGGATATTTAGTTCCAGCCATTTGATCTGAGCAATCAAATGGAATGTAGGATATACAATCCTAAATTTGAAGAGTGAAGTTTGTAAAAGGACTTATAAACAAGTAAGTATGGGGGAAGTGATGAGGCTAGGATATGCCCAATAAATTTATAATAAATGATCTCATCTTACTCTCTCTTTCTATTAAGTTTGATTGCATTTTGTAACTTTTATTTTGATCTGAGATGAGTTAAGATGTGATTATCCATCTTTTGTTGATTGTGATTCTAACATTTTAAAAGCCCTATAATTCTTAACAAGTGTGTTTAAAAATTCTAGTTTTGCAATAAAACAGGTCATCATCAGGCTAAAGGATAAATATGAAGTGGATTACATGTTTTTGGAAGCATTGAACTTAATTCAGATTAGTTCTGGAACCTATATAATTTGTTTTGAAATCATCAGAGTTAGTTCCAAAACCTGTAGAATCTATTTCAAAACTATCATAGTTAGTTCCAGAACTCCACCATACTATTTCAAGTTGTCACATTTTTATACTTAGCTCTAGAACTCTATATTTAAATCTGGTACTCTTATAGATAAGCTCCATAACTTTTGTGGCTAGATATGGAACTGATGAGGATCTATTCCAAATGGCCGGTGATCTGTCAGATCAATGATCCCATTAAATCAAAAATAGATTCTTGATTTTCTAAACTTGAAAAATCAAGACATTTATAACATAGTTGGACATCCAGCCACATCTTGATTCAACATCTATTTTGGACATGATTCAGTTCCATCGTATCTATGAAATAGTTACATCCATCAAAGCATCTATATATACAGAATTGGGAATTTAGTAAAAGGGAGATAGATATAGAATATGGAAGATAGAGAAAATCATTGAAGAATAAAGGATAGATTAGTATATTTGTAATATAGAACATTTTATCAATGATATAGCCATTTCCATTTTGAAAGCAAATTAAATTGTTTAAATCTTGTTCTATGCAGAGCCAGGGCCCACTCCTCCAAAGAACCAGGATCTTTATTTTTGTCAGTATTTATATTTCTATTCACAAAAGTAAATAGGTAATTCTGTTAAGATTTTTGTAAATTTGTTCTTGCAATAATTTTAGATTAAATTTCATTATTTCAACGTGTGTTTGTTTCCAGCAATCTATTTCATTTCTGCAACGTTTGTTTGTTTCCAGCAATCTATTTCATTTCTGCAATGTGTGTTTGACTCCAACAATCTATTTCATTTTTGCAATGTGTGTTTGATTCTAGTAATCAATTTCATTTCTGCAATGTGTGTTTATTTCTAGTAATTTATTTCATTTCTGTAACATGTGTTTATTTCTAGCAGATTTGCATAGTTTGATTCCAATAAGGTTTTAACCAAGAAATCCTTAAGACATTAAAACCCCCCAAAACAAAAAAATATACAAATACCTCCATTCAATTACTAAATTGTTATGATTCCTCTTGTTGCATATAGATTTAGACACAACCCTAGTTAAATATGACATCTATAGAAAGTTGATTAAAGGAATTGTGCACATGGCTTGAAAATGGGACCAAAGACTCTGTTACACCCTTATTTGTCCTCATTTATGACTTTTAAGAGTTATCCCACCAAATATGGCACCATATTTCAAAGGGACATGGGTGAGTCAAGGTGATGTGGGTGAAGATTCTAGTTTGCGCTAATAAGTCTCTTATTGGGGCTAAGAATTCCAAAATGGGAGCTCTTTGTCTCTCCCAAGGTGTGAAAGGGGAAGGTATGTCAATTTTAAAAGCTATTTTCATGTTAAAATGCAAAACTAAGTCAAATGACTTACCCTTGTGGATAAATTTGACCCATTTTAAGTGGACACCCTTGTGATGATTAAATTTCATTAAGCATATTAGAAAAAGGGGCTAAAGGTGGGGTGCCAAGCCATGCCACTTTGCCACATCATTTTTTCATGTTATTTTGCCATGTCATTTTGCCATGTCACATGCCATGTTATTTGTCATGTCATATGCCATGTCACATGCCATGTATTTTTCCATGTCACTTTCTATTTCATATTCCATATCATCATGAATAGTGAAAGTGGGTCCCATAGTGAATAGTGATGGTGAATAGTGTTTTGCAAAAAGTGATTTCAAAAACTATTTTTGCATGGTGTTTTCAAATAATATTTTTGAATAGAAAAGGGTATAACAGGGACTTTGGTTAAGTTAGGAGGGTGAAAAAATGGGTTAAAAAGGTTTTAGGAGGATTTAAGGTGGTCTTAAGGCATTTAAACACCTAAAATTACAAGTGTGCAGTTTTCTAATGTCTGCATTTTACCCCTTTTTGTTATGCAGCTTTGAATTAACAAGTTGTAAAACAAAAAAATATTATTTAGTCAAAGTTTAGGGTACCCCAAGTATGGGAGGAGGTGTTCCCCCTTAAGCTAAGAGTTGATGAGGAGAGGCTAAATTAGGTGTAGGTTTGATAAGCAGTTGGTGGGGAAGCACTAGGTGGTGCCACAAGGTAGTGGGGCATGTGAGATGCCAATAGGTACACAAAATGTGACTAAGCATGGTAGTCAAGATTTTTCAAAGATAAAAGCTACCAACATTGGTAAAATAATTTTAGTGCTAAGAATACAGGTCACCAATGGACCACGTGATTATTATTATTATTATGATGACTAGGTACACTTGTTACCCTTCATAACAAAAGGGGTAGTGTCTATATGGGTATCTAAATTTAAGAGTGATCCCATGTGTGGGTAACTAAAATTAGAAGTGATCCCATGTAAAACACTAATGGTCAAGTCATGTAGTATGTAGTGTAAGATATTAAATGTGTAAATGTTCAACATGGCAAAATCGATTGGTGTGATAAAAAAGACTACAATGAGGGCATTGTAAAACATGCAAATAAGTTAGGTCAAAAATAGCCAATATTGAGGTAGAAATGGGTAAGGTGTTTGGGTGGTTAGAATGGGTTGGCCAAGTGGATTCCATATGCACTAGGCAAGTGGATGCTATCTACATAGCTCCATGGACATAATGTCTAAAATGAACTTCAAGCCTAATGTAGTTCTTTTGAGGTTGGGAGTGTTGGGTAACTAGTTGCCTCAATATGAAAAGGTGATGAGTTCATAGATAAAAATGAAGGTGGAAAAGGATGAGAGATTTCAAACATGGGTAGGAAAAAAAGGTCATAATAAAATAAAGGGGGTAATAATTTTGAAATTTCTACCACCAAAAAAATGGGAGAAATAGGTTGTACCAGGATATAGGAAATCTAGTACTACTCAAATTATCATGGTTATCTAATGGGGTCTTTCATCACCATCCAAATAAGACAACATTATGCATACTCCACAATAATGTCATGAATAGGCTATGAAAGGGGTATGGTTTAATGATTCAAGGAAGCAAAATAACAGAGTGGGTAAATGGGTCACAGTAAGATTTGAACCCTTGATGCTTGAGCCAGTGGGGCACTAAAATAATCAAGCATTGAGTTTTGAAGGAATTATAAAAAATATTTTGAGGGGATTTGAAATATAGAAAAATATTAATTAATTGAGGTAGCAGGTTATGTTCCCAAATAGATATCCCAAATCTCCCATTTGAAGATGGTTTTTAGCTTGATTCCAACAATGATGAAAGAGTAGAGTAAAAGGAATATAAAATGAGCAAGACTAGGGGGATGGGGAAGGAAACATATTCTAAATAGCTGGTGGTGCTTGTGCATGTTTGCTAGTCATATGACTTGTGAATGAGGCAAAAAGAGAAAGTGCTAAAAAGTGTCAAGCAAAAAGCATTGAAGAGCTAAGTAGGACATTAATGAAAAGAGAAGCATCAAGGTGACCAAAGGGGATGTTTCTAACTATTTTCACTTTTTCACATTCAGAAGATGAGAGAAACTAAGTAATGGTCAAGGGTTAGATGATACCCAGATGAAGTCAGTGCACCGTATCCAGACGTTGAAGGGACTCCTCTTTGGCTGTGGAGGATGACACCTGTAGATAAGAGAGACTTAAATAAGAATGTTGTTAGATAGATAGGTGGTAGACTGCCAATCAAAGCTTGATCCCAGAAGTGCAAAGACTTCTTGGAGGGGTGACAGTCCACTGGTTGATAAAAAGTAGAATGTTGCCAGAAAAGGAAATGATAAAAGACTGAACAAAAGAAATAAAAATAAATGCATACCTGTATGTGGCAATCTATCTTCCACAGTCACTGGCATCAGTTAGTCTACTGACATCAGTAGGTCAAGGTCACCGACGTCGGTTAGTTTGTCGACGTTGATAGGGGCAATGGGCATAGTGGTCAGTGTCGATCAGGGCAATGAGGCTTTAGACGAGTCTCAGGGCTATTTGTAGTCAATCAAAATGGTCCGCGAGGTCTATGAGAGTTTGATGGCTTGTACTGGGTTTACAGGGCATAAAGTATGGCCTAATGAGAGATCAGAGGGATGATAGGGGCAAAAAGGGAGATAAGGGTGAGAGAAGGATTTTCAGCCTCTCTAGAAAGAATAGACTGGGTTGTGTCTAGAATGCTTGGAAATGGATAGTGGACTGATTGCTAATGCATTTAAAAGGACAATAAAACAAGACCAATACAAATACTTAGCTGTGGGTGGAGAGGCAGAGGTGTAAGAGTCTTGTTTTCATTGTGGCTAATGCAATCTTCAATCCGGTGTGGAATGACTAATGTAGAACCTCTGAGCCTAGAGAATGTTGTTGAAATACTGATACCTACAAGAAGTTGAGGAGTGAGAGAGCTGGAAGTCTGGAGCAAGAGGATTCATGTTCACGGGGAGAGCAACAGAAGCAAAAATGTAGTTTTAAAGTAGCCGACGTTGACAAAACTGCCGATGTTAGCCGAATAATGACCGACGTCGGTGGCTAAAGAATGGGAAAAGAGGCTATTTTTAGCCTTCTTCCCATTCTTGCAACTGCCAAGTCTAATGTGTCATTGGAAAATGGTCCTAGGTGGATTAAATGAGTGGAAGAGGCTAGTGGCAGGGATGAAATGAGGTTTAAGAATTTAAGATTTGGCATGGGGTGAGGGATGGTATCCAAGAAGAGGTATCCAAGGTGGGGTGAGGTGTCAAGGGGGTTATTAATCTAAAATAGTCAATTTATTTTAAATTAATAATTGAATAGGTTAGAAATGTTTAGGAGGGGACCAAAGGGGACCAAGGGGTGACCAATGGGATAGACATGATTTTGGTGTCTACATTTACCCCATTTTGTCTTGTTGGTGGTTCTTGATGAACTACAAGACAAAAACAGGAGTTGGTTGCCCCAGGTATGGAATATGGTGTTCCCCCCTCAAAGTAGGAGTCAAGAGAAGGGAACCTGAGATTAGGTGTCAATTTGATAGAGAGATAGATAGAAAGGGTGAAGGTCAGAGTGTGAATGCCATAAAAGATAAGATTGCATGTATGCCACACCATGCGATAGGTAAGTCAAATTGTCATGGTCAAAGGTCGAGGAGTGCCAAAATAAAAATAACCGGGCCCTAGCATTTAGTCATAGCTAATTGGGTTAAATGATTTAGGTTGTAGCTCCAATGGTCATCATGTTCCAAGTATCCCAAGCTCAGGAAGTGCTCTTAGAAAACATGAAAAGGCCACAAGCATGGGGATCAACTAGAGCGCAATCCAGTACTTGTGGGGGTCGGGGACAATTTGCTAACTAGTCGTGAGGTAGCAAAGGCAATCAGAACAACCAAGGCAGAGGTGTCTCAAAAGTGGTCGAAGGAGATAGTCGCAATCTCTAAGGTCTGTGGTCGAGTCAGGTGGAGGCAAAAGTGATCTTAAGAGTGCCCCAGGAGACTAAGATGACTTCTACTATGAGGACTGGTTGATTGGGGGCATGATTTTGGGCATTGTAAAGAAGTTGGAGGGTTGAAGGCTATTGATGTCGGTTATAAAATTGATGTCAGTGGCCAAAAGGGACCGATGTTGGCAAAAATTAGTTGACATCGGCAGCCTAGGGCACGATTATGCCGACATCAGTGGCTTGCCAAATCTGACAAAATCAGATTGGCAACCCACCAAAAGTCATTTGTGATTGTTGACCAAGTGAGAAAAAGGAGCTCTAGAGTGACTGAGTGAAAATGACTCCAAGTTGACCAGTTGAGCAGTGTGAGGTGACAGAGGGAAATTGGTGGAGAGAGTGGGTGAATTGGATGGGGTTTGGAGGTTGCAAAGGCAGTGGTAGGCCAAGAGGAGCTTGCAAACAAATCAAGATGGAAGAGATGGTAGAGGGTAGAGGAGGACCTGTAGGAGGTCCACCACTAGCAGCACCCAGTGTGCCACCATGGCGGTGATGATGGGATGAGGTAGGAGGTGTTTTGAACTCATTTGGTTTGTTTTTGAATTTGTTTTGTTTTTTGAAAATTTGATGTTTTTAGCTAGAAATGAAGGGGAGGGGTAGCTAGGAGGGTGGGAAGGGTAGGTAGGTCATGTTAGGGGGATTTAGGAGGGTTTTGGGGGGAAAAGGGGGGCTAATGGGGGAAGCCCCAATTTTTAGGGCTTGCCCCATTTGGCTCTTGGGCTGAACTAGTCATTAATGTCGGTAGGTTCACTGGCGTTGATCGACTAGTGACCAATGCTGGTCACTTTCCTATCAACGTCAGTCACTAAGTGATCGATGTTGATTAGGTAAGTGCCATCGTTGGCATGCAAACTAATGTCGATGGCTGTCTAGTTAGAGAGAGTTTGAAAATTGCCAAGTCAAGGGGGTCGAAGCTATGCCAAGGGCTTTTCGGGTGTCAGGATAGCCATAAATGGTCAAGTAGATAGACAAAAGGGCAAGTGGCTGAGCTAGGTTTCCTAAAAGGGAAGAGGAGTCATGGGGTTTGGTAGTCGCATTGTTAACATGAGTTTGATTATTGGATGCAAGCGAGGTAGATACTTATGCTGCAGGATCGACTATTGCCATTGCTGACGTAGATGTGTCGAGACATTACTGGAGAGGAGTGGGCACAAATGAGCACAGTGGGACTCAGTAGGCTATGGTGATACTGTTGGGTGGTGAGGGATGTGAGCCTGATGGTGGCTCTGATCAAGTGATGGGATCATTCCACCAACACCTTCCACTTGTCGACAAGGGAGATGACTGTGATGATTGAGGATGTGTACTAGATTTTGTGGATACCAGTACATGGAGTAGACATGTATGCATGCTCAAGAGAGGCACATGATATACATATGGTTACACTATTTAGAGAGCACATCACTGAGGTGAGCTACCACTCAATGAGTTTTGCATACAAGCCCCTCTATACTACTGATGAGAATGCACATCGGCTGGCCATCCTTATGATGATAGGCATCATAGTTTATGCACTGCCAAATGTAGAGGGAGGTAGGTTTCTGATCGCTATGACTGGAGTTTTGATAGAGATGATGGAGCAGCAGACAGTGTTTGCCTAGGCACTCATCTTTTTGGCCCAGGTGTACAAAGAGCTATGGGGCATTAGTCAGTGGTAGTGGTACAATCTATTTGTGAGCCACCTCCTACATTGCTGGGCTTATGAGCACATCATGGTCACACGACCTCTCAGCCTCCCAATGGTGATCCAGGCTAGGTTCAGAGTTGGATTCAGATGATGGCATGAGGTCATGGTGCAGACATGAGTGGACAAAGTGGTTAGAGATATTGACCATTACAAAGGGGTACTAAAGGCCCTGATCCCAGCAGACATCATCTGGAGACCATACCTAGGGTATCCAACTTTTAGAGACCAAGGAGAGTAGTTGGTCAAGGTGTAGAGGATCAGGTGGGTCAGAGGTAGATGAGCTAGTGAGCTTGAGAGGGTACTAGTAGAGAGAGTGCGGTGCCTATTTGGGCTACTTCAGGATGTGCCACATGCCTTTCCACTATATAGGCGAGATGACATAGAGGCACCACTCCCACTGCTAGAAGAGATATAGGGGCCAAATTTTGAGGATTTGCCAGTAGGACCTAGGATAGCTGATCTAAGATGCACAGAGGCTTATATAGCATGGTGGGTAGGACAATATATGGGTGTGTAGGTGGGGTCATAGCCAGATTTGTAGGCTATGATTAGAGAGTGGGATGCAGCCTACCAAGAGAGAGATGTAGCCATCTAGGAGAGGGATGCAACCCAGGGATAGGTGACCATTTTGCAAGGGTAGGTCATAGTTTTGATAGGATAGGTGGTAGGGTTGATAGGGTAGGTGGCTGCTCTAACAGGTTAGGTCATGATTTTGTAGGGACAGTTGGCTGCAGCCCAAGCACAGGCATTAGCAGGGCAGGTTTTGGGAGGATAGGACCTGAGTTAGCACCCACCTCAGTAGCCAGTTCAGTAGCCCACACAATCAGCATTAGTGTAGCCAGCATTTTCATAGCTATAGGGTTTAGTGCAGGGCACAGTAGCAGGTCTGATGGGTCCACCATAGACTATACCTATTACTAGGTACAACACTGCATTAGACGAGATCACATATTATGAGGGGGCCATCAGGGGGTTCCCTCAAATATAGTGATACTCGATACTCTGAGATGAGGGCAAAGCTAAGTCAAAAGTGATCGATGTCATGAGCAATTGGTTCAGGTTCATGCAGACGATGCAAATTAGAGGGGGAGATGATATAGCATCTTCCCGGCCACTGCCACCACCATCACAGCCACAACCTTGAGGGCAAATTTTGATACGATGTATATACTGGCCTGCGAGTCAATGATGCAAGATGTATATTATTTTTTTTGAGAGAGAGAGAGAGGCAAAGATTGTGCCATTGTAAAACATTCATGTTATATATATGATGAGTTTTTTTATCATTGATGTGTTATGGAAATGTTTTTAGATGTTTAATGCTGGCAGCATGCTTTATGTGTTTCAATGATATACGCTGATTATATGATGTCTATGATGATGCAAATGATTATATGATGATTATGATGATGTTTAAGGTTTATGATGATGGTAATGATGTTTAGGTTATGACTTTTAGATTATGGTTTAATGGGGATGATGATTATGTTATGTTTAGTGATTATATGATGTGGATGCTTAATTTTATGATGATGATGTAAATAATGAAAATGATTATGTCATGACTTTTGAATTTATTGTGTAATGATGTATGTAATGATATCTGATGATGATGTTTGATGATTATATTATAATGTAAATAATGCAAATGATTATGCTAATGATTGTGGACATATGTGATTAGTTGTGATGTGATTGGCAGGTGACGAAAGAATGTGATGGAAGGAATGGTTGAGCTAACCCCAGAAGACCCCATGTCAACTAAGTGTTGCCTACATAGCCCCTATCCTAAGGGCCTTAGGCCAATGTAGTTCTCCCAAAAAGGGAGGAAGGGTCAAAATGGCTGATGTGTTTGGTCATGAGAATGATTTAGCATGTCCCATATGTCTGATGGTACATGCTTGAAATGATGAGGAGAAGATGATGTTACAGCTTTTGCCATATTGTGCAATGGTGTATTCTGTAACATTAGTCAAGGTTTTTCATCCCTAGAAATTGTCCATATTAGGTGATGGATGTATGTTAAAAATGAAATGAGTCTATTTATGCTTCAGCAAGTAATGGTTTATGCTTGACATAAATTGGGTGGTTGATAGTTTCCATGTGTATTGGTGTCCATAAAAACTAGTGTGAATAGGTTGTGAGAACATTAGTGGTCTTGAAAAAGAGTTTGGTTGGTTGGATGGTCAAATTATTGGGTTAAATGTAACCAAAGTGTATGGAGGAAGTGAAAGGCATATTTGTCTTTCCATTGACAAGGACCAAAATGATAGCATAGATAGGGGTTGTTGGAACCAAAAGCCCCATTCATGCATTATGTCGTTGACCATTGGTTGTGTTAGAGAGGTAATCGAATCACTTTGACATTAAAATGAGCTCAAAGTCCCTTGAGTAGGTGATGTGATATTGGAGGATAGGGTAACCCTTTTTAATAGGGATAACTTTGCCCCTTTTTATAGGAGACCCTGAGACGACTACAAGCCAAATCCATGACCCTTTTTTTTTTGCAGAATGATCAATGCGGGAAGTCTACTTTGGGATGTCATTTTGCTTTGTGGTCATTTGCAAAGCTGATCGATGTGGGAAGCTTCTAAGAGAGTGATTTTTGTAGCAAGATATTTAGGCATAGCCATCCTTCGAGGGAGTGGTCTATATTTTTGCTTTATATATATAAGGGCTTTGAATAGTTGTCCTTTGAGGGAGCAGTCTATTAGCCACATCAATGATAGTACAACTGTCCTTCAAGGGAGCAATCTGCTTTTAGAGTTTGTGACCTTTTGATATTTTGACATCTCAATTTATTTTTGACATAATTTTGAGTTATGGACAAGACTATAGAAGTTTAAGGGCTCCATTTTATTAAGACAAAGCATTCATACTTTATAAAAGGGTTATAGAGAGGTCATTTAAGAGAATAGGGTTGAAAGGAATGAGGATTAAGAGGACATAGATTGCTCAAGGGATGAGCTCAAGTTAAATGTCAAGTGAACAAGTACTCGACTAATAGTAGAATGGTCACAGATGCAAGGCATTAAGAGGCTCAGGTTCTGGTCAGCCTTTAAGAGAAGACAAATGATAAGTCCCTAACCCATACTTGTGCGTTATGATGTAAGGTCCAAGCCAATTAGGAGCAAACTTGCCTCATTTACTTCTTTCCATATTGGTCACATGTTGATTTTCTTTGAGGATGAGGTCTCTAATTTTGAAATTTCATTCTCGCAGATTTTTATCATAGGCTCGCTTGATGCAATTTTGATAGACATGGAGATGGTTGAGGGCGACAAGACGACATTCGTCGAGTAACTCAAGTTGAGCCAAGTGATCTTGATGAAAGTCATCATTAGAAAGAATGTCATGCAAAGAGATGCGTAGGGATGGGATCTATACTTTGAGAGGTAGGACAGCCTCTATTCTGTACACTAAAGAGAAAGGGGTAGCGCCTGTAGGAGTTCAGATGCTAGTGCGGTAGGCCCATAAATCGAAGGGAATGTGAATGTGCCAATCTCTTCTAGTGTTGTTGACCACCTTCATGAGAATTTTAGTTAAGATTTTGTTGGAAGCCTCAGCCTACCCATTTGCTTGTGGGTAGTAAGGTGAAGAGAAGCTGAGCTTGATGCTAAATGAGTCACAGAGTTTCTAAACAATTTTGTTTTTGAATGACTTGCCATTATCGGTGATGATTTTGTGAGAGACACCAAAACTATAGATGATGTGGGTGTTGATGAAGGCGAAAATTTTGTCAGCTTTTATGGAGATGAGAGGAATAGCTTCCACCCATTTAGTGAAATACTCGGTGGCAGTGATAATGGACAAATGTCGAAGAGATGAATGAGGGTTAATCTCACCGATGAGATCTAAGCCCCACTATGAAAAAGGCCAAAAATATTGAGCAACTTATAAGGCATGGCTAGGGAGGTGAAGCAAGTTAGTGTGTTGCCAGCACTTGACACAATGCCAAACATAGTCACTACAGTCTTGATGAAGCGTGGGTGAATAATAGCCCAGGTGAAGGATGCACTTGGCAATCGAGTTACCATTGAAGTGTCTACCATAAATCTCATCATGGACCTATTCAATGGCATGAGATACTTCAGTGGAGGTTAGACAACGAAGAAGAAGGCCGTCAAAACCTCTTTTATAGAGAAGACCCCCTAGCATGGTATAGTGAGCCATGCATTTGATAAAAGCTCGTTGTGTATTGATAGAGAGATTGGGAGGAATGATAGAACAAGATAAGTAGTCCACAAGTTGTTTGTACCAAACATCCCGTGGACTAGAGTCTATGGTGTTGACATGGTTGATGTTAGGAGAAATGTATGAAGGCAACGGCACATGATGCACATAAATTCTTGATGAAGATGATGAAGATAAAATATGTGAGGCAAGAGAAGCCATGGTGTCAGCAAACTTATTCATAGATCGAGGAACAGTCTGTAAGAGGTAATGGTCGAAAGAGGCTAGGAGGGTGTCAACACGATGTTTTTACCTTTGCAAAATTTCATTTTTATAGAGGTATGAACCATTGATTTGATTTATGACAAGTTGTGAGTCACCAAAGATGTTGATGGTCTTGATGCTTAAAGAAAGAGCGGTTTGAAGTCCCAAAAGTAAGGCTTTGTATTCAGCCATATTATTGGTACATTCAAAGTTGAGTTTGAAAGACAGAGGTATGGGCTCACCTTCATGTGGGATGAGAATGACTCCCACACCCCCACCGAGTTGACATTTGGAGCCATCAAAGAACATTGTCATTTGATAGACTGTGTCATCAGTGGAAAGTGTGGCGATAGATTCATTAGGGAACTCACACTGAGAAGGTTGATTGTCAGGTAGAGGAGCATCTGATAGTTGGTCAATGATTGTTTATCCCTTTATGGATTTTTGCTAGATGAGTTTCAAGTCAAACTCAGCGAGAAGCATGAGCCAATGAGCCATACGCTGGTTTTGGTATGGCTTGGAATGCATGTATTTAAGAGGGTCAGTGTGAGTGATGATAAAGGTCTTGTGATTGAGAAGATAATGGCGGAGCTTAGTAGCAGCAAAGACTAATGCCAAATAGAGTTTCTCAGTATGAGTATACTGAGTTTCATAGTTGACAAGTGTTTAGCTTATATAGTAAACCGCTTGCTCATGGTGTTGCTCGTCTCAGTGCGCGATCATGGCACCTAACAAATGGTTGGTTGCTGAGATGTAGAGGTAGAAGGGTTGGTCATCTTTAGGTGGAATAAGGACTGGTGGAGAGACCAGATAGCATTTGAGGGCTTCAAAAGCCTCTTGGTAGTCCTTATCCCATTTAAAGGAGACATCCTTCTTGAGGAGATGATGAAAGGGTTGGTAGCGGTTAAAAAGCTATGAGATGAAGCGACGAATGGACTGGAGCTTCCCTTGTAGATTGAAAAGTTGCTTGAGATTGGTCAGAGGTGGCATCTCGAGTATGGCATGAATTTTAGTAGGATCTATCTCAATGCCATGGAGAGAAATGATGAAACCCAGGAGCTTGCCTAAGAGGACCCCAAAGACACATTTCTTGGGGTTAAGGCAGACATTATATTGAAGAAGGTGAGAGAAGATGATCTTGAGGGTGGTTAGATGGTTGTGATGAAGCTTAGATTTGCCTAGCAGGTCATCCACATAGTCCTCCATGATTTTGTGGAGGCGATCGTGAAAAATGTAAGTCATGGCACATTGATATGTGGTGCCTATGTTCTTTAGGCCAAAAGGCATGACCCGATAGCAAAAAGTCCCCCATGGGGTGATGAAGGTAGTCTTATATTGATCTTTTGGCATGATCAGGATTTGGTTATATCATAAAAACCTGTCCATGAGTGATAGCATCTCATGACCGGCTGTGAGATCAACAAGTTGGTTTATGTTGAGAAGAGGAAAATCATCTTTGGGGCAGGCCAAGTTGAGGTCACGATAGTCAGTGTAAATCTAGATCCCTCCAATTGCCTTAGTGATAGGGATGATGTTAGACACCCACTACGGATAATCAATGGGTTGGATGAAAGAGACAGAGAGAAGATGTTGAAGCTCCTCTTTGACAAAGAGCACAACTTGAGGATGCATCTTACGAAGCTTTTGCCTGATAGGCTTAGCCTCTAGTTTTGTGATGATGTTATGAATGGCAATGTTGGGGTTGATGCCAGGCATGTCACTATAGGTCCAGGCAAAGGCTTTGCTATGGTCTGAAAGAAATTTGGTGTAGTTGATCTGCTCCTAGGCGTCTAGAGACTGACCAATCTTTAAGATGTGAGGAACATCAAAAGATGGGAGGTTAATGTCAATGGTTGATTCATTCAACATAACCTACATTTCAGAAGGGAGGGAGCGTTGAATGAAAGAGTCATCGGTGCCCATGTAGGTGAGAATGGTGGCATCATCTACACAGTGGATAGTGTTGATGGTTGCTGATTCATCGTCTATCATGTTAGGATAAATGAGAGGGAGAGACCTAGATACCCCACTTAGCTGGTAGGTTAGGGTTCCAAGCAAATGGTGTTTATGCAAAAAAAACTAGGAGGGATAAAAACCACTGACTCTGTAGGTGAAGGGGGGAGAATAGGCAAGCTTAGAGGAGATTGGTCTATGGTGGGTTTGGGGCAAGGGTCTACAGAGGCTTCAGTAGGTTCTTGGAAACCCAGACCATGTTGTTTCTTGGCATTTTCATCATTTGATAGTTTGATGGGCTGATGGGAGCCTTGTTCATAGCGCCCAAAGCCAAAACACTTCCATGCACACCTATAAAGGTAGGTGTGAGCAAATTTGGGGTTGCCAAGAAAAGAGAAGTTGGATGTGAATGGTTGAGGTGAGGAGAGAGGATTCTCATCAGTAGGGGCTCAATCTAGCCTCCCATAAATGAGATTTATTCAAAATCCTGGAGGACCGTAAGGAATGACCATTTCAATCTGATGGTCATAACTTAGACTGTGGTGAAGCTGTCCATACTCTTGTGGAGTCTGGAACATGTCTAAGGTAAGTAAGTGATAATCTCCAAGTGAAATTCATTAGAAGATATCTTCCATGGAGTCCTTGGTTGTCGCTTGAAGAGGTGGTGTGAGGGCGACCACCATTTGCAAATTGGTTGAAGCTTCTATAGATGGAGGCGGTGTCTGGGTTGGTGTCTTGAGAGGAATAAGAATGTCATTTGGTCGATAGGTCGTGTTATATGTTTCGAAAGGATATGGGTCAGTAGGGATGACATGGACTTGCCCGTCATGTTCAAATTTTACACAACAGTGTAGCGTAGAAGGAACACAAGCCATGGCATGGATCCAAGGTCATCTTAATAACATTTTATATTAGAACTCTCCCTCGATGATGTAGAACAGCTCTGGGATAGTGTGTGGGCCAATACAAATATGGAGGATGATAGTGCCAATGGTAGTGGTAGTGGTGTCACTAAAAGATCGAAGGATTGCGTCGGTTTTTGATACGCAATTCTTGGGGAGGGCCAATTGATCATAGGCATGAGTAGAGATGATATTAATGTTGGCACCTCCATCAATCATAACTCACTTAATGTGGGTTTGATCAACATAGGCTGTGATGAAGAGAGCAGCATCCTGATCTTTTGAGTTAGAGGTAGGAATTTCAGAATCGCTAAAAGTGATAGAGGCAATGGGGGATAATGATTGGACCAGGGCAGCTAGTGGTTGGGGGTCTTCAGGTTAAACCTCCACTGCCTATAAAGCTCTGATTAGAGCTTGATGACGTTGGGGTGAGCTTTGGATGAGGTCATATAAGGTCATCTTTACGGGCATTTGGTGAAGTTGTTTTAACATAGAGTCATGGATTGCCCTGTAGACACCTAAAAAGTGTCTAACCCTTGGTCTTCCTCTCTCCCCTTGGTCCCTTGCCACTTCGAACACCCCTATCCTAACCCTTGGCCTCCATTTGATTAAAATAACCTAAGTATTTTAATCAAGTGGCCCCCTTTCCACCCTACCCTTGCCACCTTGGATCCTCCCTTGAATCCCTCCACCTTCCCCCTAGCATTTATTAGGCCAAATCTCTTCTTTATATCCCCCCTCGTCCATTTTGGCATCCTTGTGACCGTTCTGCCCATGGCCCCTCGCCCGGCGGCATGCAAGAGTGGGCAGAGGCTATTTTTAGCCTCTGTGCCCATCCTGCGACCGCCGACATCGGCGACCCTTCGGCCGACGTCGGCGAAACTGCCGGCGTCGGCAGCCTTCATTATCCCCTTCTACATCCGTTGCACCCCCTGGACCCTTGAGCTCGAAAACAGAGTTCTCTTGACGCTTTGGCTCTGATCTCTCCTCTGTCTTGACCTCGTGCAATAGCAACAACAGGTGAAAAGGCCCTGGATCAGTATCTTCTCCTTGCAACAACTCTTTCATGGCTCCAGCAACATCTTCTTCTCTCTTCATTCAGCAAGCTAAAGGTAAGCTAGTCTGGTTTTTTATTTCATTTTAGTATTTAGTCATCTATCTTCTATTGTCTTTTGCTCCCTCTGTCCTTCCCCCCTGAGAGGCTGCAAAGCCTTCTCAGGCCCCATCCTCTGTGAATCCTCCTCTTCCCTGTCCTCTGTGTCTCTTCCAACTTCCTCACCCCTCTGCCAAAAAGACCTTGCACCAGGCACCCAACCCGAACCAGACCACTCCCCAATCCATCCAAACTTGTCCCCGTTTAGTCTCAGACCCATCCACAGTCCAGAAAGCAACCCAGACCCGACTACAGGCCACAACCCCGACCGACGCCGGTCACTTCCCCAACCGACGTCGACAGGATAGCCGACGCCAGCAGATCAGATAACCGACGCCGGCGACATTTCTGACCTCGGCGACTGTCTTCAGCCCAACAGCTCTTTTAGGTAATCATTTTGTTTTCTTCTTTCCTTTCTACTTTCTTTGTCACTTCTATATTCTGGCATTCTGTCTTTTATCAATCACTTATTTCATCAAACAGTGGGTTGACCTCCCTTAAGGAAGTTTTTACACTTCTGGGAACAAGCCTTTTGCTTGGCAACCCACTGCCTATCTGTCTAACGTTTTTCTTGTCCTAGTTTCCTTTTTTTCTTGCAGGTGTCATTCCTCCATAGCCAAAGAGGAGTGCTCACAAACGTCTGGATTTACGGTGCGCAATCTTTAGTCCAGGTACTTCCCAAGCCTTGTCCATTACTTTCTTTTAGTTTTTTTCTCTTAGATCTAAAAGCGAATTTTGAGTGGAAACATGCCCCTGAAGAAGAGGATTGGGATGCACCCAAGATAGAAATTTTGGGTTTTGGTGGTTGAGGCGGCTTGACAAAGGGATAGGTCCAAGGAATAACAGCTTTTTCTTTTGCTTTATCCTTTTGTGACTTAGTGGCTACACTGATGGTGTTAATTTCAAAGAGAGGGGGTGAAGGAGATGAAGGTACCATAGTCTATTGATGAGATGTCGATGAGGGTGAATAAGTTTGAGAGATATGGGAAGGTGTCAGAGGTTTGTCGATAGTGTCCTCAAGGAGAAGGGTGTCTTTTTCTATATATTGGCGAATGATAACCTTGAGGGCACATCAATTCTCAGTATCATGTCCTGGTATGCGATGATATAGGCAACTTTTAGTATCATCAAACCAGGATGGTTTTGACTCAAGGGGTTGGAATGGTTTGATAGGCAAAAGGGTTATGCTAGAGGTTTGCAAAAGTTGGTGCAATATCAAAGCGTATGAACCCACTAAGGGGTTTGTGATTGTTGATGCGTGAGATGTTGATGACTTTTTCTTGGGAGGTGTCAAAGGAGGCTTTCGTACCACCTTTTGGGTTGGTGGTGTGGCCACTTGTGTAGACGACACTTTCTTCATGAGAGGTGCCAAATTTTTTAGAGAGGTTAGGCTTGTGGTGGGTAAAGAAAATAATGGCGGTAACTTGTTTTGGTTAGAGGTTGGAGCAAGGAGCACCCCTATTATGGTAGAAGGATGAGGGCCCAAAATGGAGGGCAATGTTGATGGTGGAGGAGGAGTTCACTACTGTGGTTTAGTAGCCTTCTTCAGTTTGGTTTGAGGACTACTATTGGGCGAGGCCTGGTTCAAGTCTACCTTCACTTGTGGGTGAGTGAGATTAGGTATGAGTGAACACCGAGGGTTTTGATCAGTTTTGTGGTGGATGAGGGTTTTGGTTTTGATGTGGATGGTTGAGGTTTTGAAGGTTTAAAAGTGGAAGTCTAGTCTTTGTTGGAAACTTTTGGAGATTTTGTCACAAGAGGGTCAACAGTATGAGATGAGATGGGACGCGCAAGGTGAAGAGCTTTGAGTCACTCCCATAATGCCTGATGTTCCACTTTCCTTGAATGGAGAAGTCCTAGTTTCTCCACCAATTGAGAGAATGGTTGGGAAGATGTAAGATGAGGCTTTGGTCCTTTAAAAGATGTGGATGGTTGTGGGGCTGAAAATGTGTTAGATGTAGCAATATCAGACTCAAGACATGAGAGAGTCATAAGAAGATCATCTTTGGTTAGAGAGGGTGAAGAGACAGGGTCTTCTCTTGGAGGAGAAAGAATCAGAGAATGTGGCTCCTCAAGAGGATATAGGGTAGGGATGATTGTGCTTTCTACTTGTGGTTGAGGAGTAGGAAGGGTAGGGTCCTCCATCGGTGGCAAGAAGGAGGACGGTGGGGCTAGTGGCGCTGATATGGTCAAGGTGTCCTCCAATATAAGGGAAGTTGATGGAGAACTAACAGGAGAAGAAGGTTCATCCACGTGTGATGGACTAATGGGTTGACTAACCTCTTGAGATTGTGAGAGAGGTTAGTCAGGGATAAGAGGAGAAACAGTGTTGACTGTGCGTATGTTATGCTCTTGAGAGTCATCAGCCATGGTCTACACATTGTTTTGGCTAGGAGGATGGTTAAGAAAGGGTTGTTTAAAGATGTCTATGCTTTGATTGGGTGGTGCATTTGGGTTGTCCAAGATGAGGTCACCTTTATTTAGCATGTCTTGAATGATGTTCTTGAGAGTCTTACAGTTGTCTATGTCATGGCCTTTGACACGGTGATAATTGTAGGAGTCATTCTCCCTATACCACACAGGGATGGCATGTGAGGGATCAAATTGAGGGGGCAGTCAGATTTGGGGGAGATTAAGGACTCCCTGTTTGACAAGTTTATCTAACATAGATGTGTATGATTCTCCTAGTGGAGTATACTGATGCTACACATATCTTTGTTGGAATTGTCGTGTGATACTTTGGGATGTGGATGGTTCAAATTGGTTGGTTGAAGATGATGGTCTAATAACTACAACATTTTTTGATGCCTTAGATTTGGAATTAGAAGAAGAAGGTTTAGAGGAAGGGTCATTGGACTTGGTGTTGGGGTTTTTACTTCACAACTTGACTTTGTATTCCTCGACGGCACATAGTTCAAGCTTCCTAGCCATCGTGAAAGCTTCGTCAAAGGTGTGGAATGTTTGGACCCGCAGAGTAGAGGAAATATGTTTAGCACACGCTTATGAAAAGAGCTCAATGAGCTCGGGTTGAGGCAAATAAAAGGAGAGTTAGTTGATTAAGCCTCTCCAATGGGCAACAAAATCAGCTATGGATTCGTCATCAAACTATCTGATAGAGTACAAGTCTGTGATGGAGACCTTTTTAGTGATATTGATCAAAAAGTGGTAGAGAAAAAGTTGGGCTAGCTAGGTGAATGTGAAAAGAGAGTGACTAGTGAGAGAGCTGTACCAATCGAGAGCAGCACCAGAAAGTGACATGGGGAATGTGCATAGTAGTAATGCATCATCATGTGCTATCAGATAACAAGCATGTCTGAATGCTCGTAGATGCTGCTGTGGGTCTTCCTTACTCTAGAAGTGAGTAAATTTAGGAAGTTCCCATTAACTGGGATACGGTCGGATTGGGACAGAGGGATGGATGGGTTCATTACAAATTTGGTCATATGAAAGGATATTTCGTGAACTAGAAATAGAGGTCTCAAGATTATATATTTTATCCATCAACATTTTGATTAAGTCTGTTGATGAATTTGTAGGTGGGGCACCCCCTAGGTTGTAAGGCACTTGAAAGGTGTTGTCTGTAGTCAATCAAAATGGTCTGCGAGGTTTGTGAGAGTTTGATGGCTTGTGCTAGGTTTACAGGGTAGAAAGTATGGCCTAAATGAGAGATCAAAGGGATGATAGGGGAAAAAAGGGAGATAAGGGTGAGAGAAGGCTTTTCAGCCTCTCTGGGAAGAATAGACTAGGTTATGTCTAGAATGCTTGGAAATGGATAGTGGATTGATTGCTAATGCATTTAAAAGGACAATAAAACAAGACCAATACAAATACTTAGCTGTGGGTGGAGAGGCAGAGGTGCAGGAGTCCTATTTCTATTGTGGCTGATGCGGGAGATGTCATGCAATCTTCAATCTGGTGTGGAATGACTGGTGCAGAACCTTTGAGCCTAGAGAGTGTTGTTGAAATGCTGATACTTGCAATAAGTTGAGGAGTGAGAGAGTTGGAAGTCTGGAGCAAGAGGATTCATGTTCGTGGGGGGAGCAACAGAAGTAGAAATGTAGTTTTAAAGTAACCGACGTCAGTCGAATAATGATCGACATCAGTGGCTGAAGAATGGGAAAAGAGGCTATTTTTAGCCTTCTGCCCATTCTTGCAATTTCCAGGTCTAATGTGTCATTGGAAAAAGGTCTTAGGCGGATTAAATGAGCATGAGAGGCTAGTGGGAGGGATGAAATGGGGTTTAAGCATTTAAGATTTGGCATGGGGTGAAGGATGGTATCCAAGGAGAGGTATCCAAGGTGGGGTGAGGTGTCAAGGGGGTTATTAATTTAAAATAGTCAATTTATTTTAAATTAATAATTGAGTGGGTTAGAAATGTTTAGGAGGGGACCAAAGGGGACCAAGGGGTGACCAATGGGATAGACACGATTTCGGTGTCTACAGGGGATGCAAGGAGCTAGGCATGGTAATATGGATGAAAAATAAGTAGTGTTAGGTAATGATGAAGAGAAAAAGAAAATAAAAGGCAGAACTGAAGAAATGATAAGGATGGTGAATATAGCAGTTGGGTTGCCATGAAAGGCTATAAAACAAGTCTAAAAAGACTGGGAAGAAGATTTTAGTGATGAAAATGAGAGAGCAAGAAAAGGGAAATGCAAGGGGTTAAAGAATGAGATAAAGACAAGGGATGAAAATTAAAAATGATAAGAATAAAGAATTAAAGTGGGGATATAAAGCATAATACTCCTATAGATGCAAAAGATAAATAAGTACTATGATGGAGAGCAAAGGGGAATTAGAGATAAGAAGAAAATGGAAATTATAAAAGGATTCTCTAGGATAAATACTTAGAGTGGGGCTAGAGGAGGAGGATGAAAGAAAAAGGCTGACAGAAAGAGAAAAGGGTGAGAGAAGGAAGAATGAACTGGAGGATGTGACAAGAACAGGGGAAACAGTCAGCAAAGAAGACATCCAAGATGAGGCAAAACTAGTGACAAAATGAAAGGGAACAAAATAAAGTGAACAAATGCTGAGAGTGTCAAGACATAAATCAGATAGAGAAGGGGAATGAAAAACATGCTTGGCTAAGGTGGCAAAGAGTAGGTAAGGAGACAAAGAGGATGCAATGTAGTTCAGCATATAAGTATTGGAGCAAAAACATAGGAAGGTGATAAGGAGACAATAAAATAGAGGAGATAGTGGCTACATGAGAGATAAGAGTGGGGAATTGGGAAAGCTATCAATCCTTGTGTTAAAAGGGATTGACAAGCTATAAAAGTGATTAGAATAGATTGACAAGCTAGAAAAAAATGGAAGATAAGGCAGGTGGCATTAAAACCCAAGGGAAGCAGGAAAGAATGTTCAAGGTAGTTTTGGTTTAGGATGCCCTAGGTAAGGGGCATGATTAGTGGTGGAAATTAGTTAGGAAATGAGGAGTAAGTTGTTAGTGGTCAAGCTACCCATGAGCATTGCCTACATAGTCTAAATGAACATCAAGCCAATATAGTTCAATTAAAAGGATGGCCAATGGTTTACAAATGGGATGCCCCAATTTGAAATATTACAAAGTTTAGGTTAGGTTTTTTGGATGCAAAATTGGCAAGAGGTCAAAATTGGTTAAGGTTGGTTTTGGTTTGCTCATGGTTGATGGTGAAGGGAAGGAAAGGGAAATGTTAGTGGCTGAGCTACTTGTAAGTGGTGCCTACATAGTCCATGGAAATCAACCTAATGTAGTTCTGAATAGGGGTTGGGTTGGTGGTGTCCAGGTGGGTTATGCCAATTGGATGAACCACATGGGTTGGTTTGGGCTAATGGTGGAGGGTTTTGGTGAAACAATATAGGTGTTGAGTTATGGTGAAGGTAATGGTGAAAGTAAATGGGGTAGGTTGGTAAATCATTACCACAATGATCCTACATTTAGTAGGATGAGAGGTGTGGATGCGTAAGGTAGGGTAAATAAGAAGGGAATACCAGGCCTAGTAATACAAATGAACTTTAATAGAAATAATCCAAAGAAGAGGTGTCTTTGTTAGGAGGTTACGCTAGTTGAAGTTGTGTGAGGTTATAAGCAAAGTGGTAGTAGCTATCACTATGAGTCAAGATTTAGGAGATGGTTTTCTATTAGGATCTACATAGTCATAATAGCACACAATCATCACCACTATGTGCCACATTTTATTGGCTATAAAGGAGAAATGGCATGTAAATAATTTCTTTGATAGCTAGGTAGATTCTATGAGTTAGAAAACTAGTAGTGTGGTGAGCATCAGAGGATAGTCTGTGTCCTACTCAGGAGATGCATTGATGGCCTAGGTAGAAGGTGTCCTTGTATGTATTCTCTATTCCTAAAATGATAATTGCCAGAGGCCCTTTGATTAGGAAGTGATGTGTTGAGGGATATGGAACATGCAACTAGACAAGATGGCTATGCATCCATTGAGGAGGATTTGGCAGTCAACACAAAAGAAAAGATTTCCATGCCAATGATAATAGTTACCAAAAAGAGGTGATCAAAATATAGGCCCATGGTGGTGTCGTGAGATGACTAATGGTATCAATAATTATGTGGCTATGTGAAAGGTTTGTAGACATGCTTGCATTGTGTTGAAAGACATTGTGCAAAGGAATGAATGATGTCATAATATGATCACATTGGTGGAGTGGATAATCATGATAGTGAGAAAGGATGATTATATGGTTGTGCTAAATTAAAACTCCAGGGATGAGGATGCATCTCTAATCACTTGGCTATACAGGTCACTCAGAACACTAAGAATGAAGGGAGCTATGAATAAAAAACAATGGGATGAATGGTTGAGAGGAAGTGGAACCTCCACATCCTAAAACAATTAACATGGTGAATGTCTGAATCTATTGAATGCTTCAATACATGATGATGATAATATAAGTGTTGTTAAACCATCAGGAAGAGGTGAGATATCCACGACCTGAGCCAGAACTAGAATTGTTACCTCCTCAGTGGTAGAGTAGGTGAGAAGTGTATTTATCTTAGTGTGAGGCTGGAATCCATGCTATGTAGTGAATTTACAGAGGGAATCCACACTACCTAAGAGGATACACATAGAGGCAACAATAGATGCCACATTTATAAGTTGAACAACTAGAGGAGGGTTATGCAGCAAGGGTGATGGGTGAGCAAAATGAAAGACATAGAGTAGAGCGTGATTGTCACCCTACAAGGATGGACATGAGAGAGTAGAATAGAGGATGACCTTTATTAGCTATAGAGATAGTGAATATTACTAAGGTTATCTCTAAGAGTAATCAAGTGGAAGGAGGGATGACTATAATCCTAGAATCCCTAGAGAATCATCTAAATGTAGAGCAAGGAGGATGAGGTGTAGATAATTAGATAGCTTTGTAAAAGTCATGCAACTTATTGCACCTTAAATAAATAAATAAAATATATTTCATATTTTTTTGTAAACATGTACAAAATGCTTAATGTGATGTGTTCATTTTAAGGCTAGATGAACATAATGATGAAAATGATGGGAAATGGTTAGAATTGATAAAAAACATTTAACCATGCATTTGAGAGATAAAGAATGGGACCTGATGCCTCATCATTAGCAAGGACTGAAAACAAAACCCAAAAGTGAGATAGACTTAATGAACATAAGCCTTGTAAATGCTTTGTATTAGCATGTGTTTATGGATAAAATAAGTTTATGAATTTCCTAGCATCAAGTAAGCTCATAATCCCTCGATCAAGAGGAAGAAGGGAAATATGGGTGATAGGTAGAGTGAGGAAGAAGGAAAATGTGAATGGTAACCTTATGTGGGTTAGTTTGCCCCTTTTATAGGTGACCATTGAACTATAATGGACTAGTCCATGTCTTATGATAAGTGTAGACTGATCAATGTGGGAAGTCTACATGTAGAGGTTGATTATGGCTTCCATCTGATTATGTTGCTTAAAAGCTGATTTCAACTAAAAATGGGTCTTTTTGAGTTTTATTATTTGGGAAGTTGATCAATACGAGAAACTTCCAATGAATTATTTTCTATTTTTATCAAAGCTGACTTAGCCATCCTACAAAGGAGTAGTCTAAGTTTATGGGCTTTGTTTTTAGTACTTGTAATAGTTATCCTTCAAGGGAGTAGTCTATTTTTTTATTTTAAGAAAATTTGAACTTCTTTTGGGTAGTTGTCCTTCGAGGGAGTAGTCTACTTTTAATTTTGAATCAATTTTTTTATTTTAATTTTGGGGTAGCTAACCTTCGAGGGAGTAGTTTACGATGACAAAGAGTGTGACCCAGATAATATTTTGTATTTGAAAAATAATTTGGATATTTGTAGGCATGAACCAGTCTAATTAGGTTTAGGGGTTTCCCCTTTATAAGAATGAAACTTGAACACAAGAAGGTTTGTGAAAGGAGGGAAACTAAGGAACAACAACTATGTAATCCCATCCTGTTAAAGAGAAAAAGTATCCATGAGAACCATGCTATGTGAAGAGTTGGGGTACCCATAATTAGGATTGGATCATGACTATGATAGTTAATCACATGGTTCTATGTTGTATTTGGTTGTTCTCAAAAAGGAGAAGAGGAACGTGAAAGGTGAATATCTCATAATTAAGGGATGAGCTTAAGTTAGATATGCAAATGGGTTAGATTCATGTTTTAGAAAAAGAACTGACACAAATACAAATCATTGAGAGGCTCAAGTTAGGGTTTACCTTCAAGGGAGGATAAATGATAAGCACATGATCTGTACTTATGGGTGATGATGTATGGTATGAGCTAATTGAAAGCAAACTTGACTCATTTGGTTTTATCAATGTTGATTACATGTTGGTTTTCCTTTAGGACAAGGTCTCCAATATTGACATTTTAAGGTTTAAGGTACTTGTTATAAGTGTGGGTGATATGCTTTTGATAGATGCAGAGGTGGGTGAGGGCTGACAAGTGATGCTCATCAAGGAGCTCAAGCTGAGCTAAATAATACTGATGAAAGAAAAAAGATGTGAAGAGAGGGGATTTGGACTTTGAGGGGTAAGACTACCACTACTCCAAAAGCAAGAGAAAATGGGTAATATCCATAGATGTTTGGATGCTAGTGTGATAGGCCCACAAAGTGAATGAGATGTGAAAGTGCCAATCCTAGCATGAAGCACTAACTATCTTAGTGAGTATTTTTTTAAGGATTTTTTTGGAAGCTTCCACTTGGCCATTGCCTTGAGGGTGATATGGTGAAGAAAATCTCAACTCGATCCCAAATGCATCACATAGGTTTTAAACTTTCTTGTTCTTAAAGGATTTACTATTATCGATGATGATTTTATGAGGGACACCGAAGTAAAAAATGATATGATGATTGAGATAAGAAGGATATCTTCCACCCACTTGGTGAAGTACTCAGTGGCTATGATGGTGAATCTATGTCACTGTGAAGAATGGGGGTTAATTTCCCCAATGAGATCAAGCCCCCATTGGGAGAAAGGCTAAAAGTCTTGAGATACCTAGACACTATTGGCTAGTGTGTGATGTAAATTAGCATGTTGTTGGCATTTAACACACTTTTTTACATAATCTCAATAATCTTGGTTGAGGGTGGGCTAGTAATAGCCAAGGTGAAGGATACATTTAGCGATCACTAAGCCACTAAAGTGTCCACCACATATCCTATCATGTGTTTATTTGATGTCATGGGAAGCTTCATGAATACATAATAAATGAAGAAGGAGACCATCAAAACAACATTTATAAAGGATTTCCCCTAGTATGGTGTAACGAGAGGTACTCTAAACAAAATTTATTTGGGCATTTCGAGAGAGGTCAAGAGGAATGATGCCTAGGTGGAGGTAGTTAAAGGTTTAGTCATATCAAATGTCAGATGGGGATTTCTCCACATTAAAAATGGTAAGGGGGTTGGACTAGTTATAAGGTGTGGTAAAATGGTGAATGGTGACAAAGATTTTAGAATTGGAAGGCTAAGAAGGGATTTGGGAAGCAAGGAAAGCCATTATATCAACAAATTTATTGGTAGATCAAGGAATGGATTGATTAGGTAATGTTCAAATGATCCTAAGAGTTTGTCAACTAAAAGTTTATATTTTTCAAAACATCATTCTTACATTGATAAGATCCATTAGCCTAGTTGACCATGAGTTAGGAATCACCAAAGATATGAATTGTCTTATTTCTTAAGGTTAGAATAGTTTAGAAACCTATCACTAGGGCTTCATACTCAACCATATTACTAGTGCATTCAAAGTCAAATTTGAAGGAGAGTGGAAGGGGTTCACCATCGACAGGGATGAGAATAACTCTAGCACCACCTCTTTACTGACACTTTGAGCTATTGAAGAACATGGTCATTTGATAGGTTATGTCATCTTCCTAAAATGGGGTCATGATGAACTCATCTAGAAAGGTAAGAGAAAGTGTTTCGTCATTGGGTAAAAGAGCTTTAGCTAATTGGTCAGTGATGACCTACCCCTTAATTGACTTCTACTAGAAAAATTCAAGGTCAAATTCAGCTAGGAACATGAGCCACTTAGCCATATGCTAGTTTTAGTATGGTTTGGAGTGCATGTATTTGAGTGGGTTAGTATTAGTTATGACAAAGGTTTTGTGGTTGAGAAGGTAGTAGTATATTTTGGTGGCTACAAAGGTTAAAGCTAAGTAGAGCTTCTCAGTATGGGTATATTGAGTCTCTTATTATACAAGTGTGTGGCTAATGTAGTATATGGCTTGTTCTTTATGTTGTTCATCTCATTGAGCCAACATTACCCCTAGGGAATGATCAGTGCAAGAAATATATAGGTAAAATGGGTAGTCATCCTTAGGGGGAATAAGAACTAGTGGAGAGAGAAGCTATTCCTTAAGGGAATCAATGGCTTTTTGGTAATCCTTGGTCCACTTAAAGGAGGTATCCTTCTTAAGGAGATGGTGAAAAGGGTGACATCTATCTGATAATTATGAAATGAAGTGCCAAATTGATTGGAGTTTTCCTTGTAGGCTATGAAGTTGCTTAAGGTTGGTAGGAGGAGGCATCTCTAATATTTATTTGACCTTGGTAGGGTCCATTTTGGATCCTAATTACTGAAGACTATGGATTCCTTAGCATGTTGTCTCATTCTTTCATCTTATCTGCAGTTGGAAAGCTTCTTCTTATAAGGCATGTGAAGTGTTTTAAGAAATGTCAATTATTAATTGAGTTAGTATATTCACTAGTGCCATTCAAGTCCTCTTGTCTAGTCCTCCTAGCTTTGCACATTCATCCATAACCTTATAATGTAACATTGATGTGAGAAAATGCAAACTAAAGGAGTGTATGTTTGGTTAGTCCTTTGTTCTCATGTGTAACATGCTACTAGTTAGAAGTCATCATATTATTTGGTGTATCACCTCCCTTAGAATATTTTTCTTTCAGTGATCTCTCTCACTTTTACCCCCAAAATTTTAGGTGTAGTTGTGATCCAAAGTGCTACATCAAGGGAGATAGCCCTATCTAGAGATTCACCTTAGTCTTAGGCTACCCACAAGCCTAGAGGTGTTTTTATTATGACACTTAGATGAGGAGAGATTATAAATCTCCTTAAGGGGTTCAAATCTAAGTGACAAAAATTACCTTGAATGACTTCAACAACCAAACAAGGTCCTAATTCACCATTCTCTCACCCTTTCATGTTATCTTATTAGTCAACACTTTGGTTCTATTATTATACACCTATATAAATATCACTACATATTTAAAACATGATAAATATATTTCACAAACATATCCAAATTCTTAAAGTAGTACACCTATACACAAGTTATGGTTAGGTAGTTATTGCTAGTTAATAATGAACGGCATTAGTTAGAACCAACTACTACTAGCAATGGTTATTTTATAAAATCAAACCCATACTTAGGGTCAAACTATAATATTATCATGTTGGTGGCATGTGGAATATTCAAATGGATCCATATATAAAAAAATGAAGATGTCATTCAAAGAGAATTTGGAACTTATATGTAATACATCTATAAACTATTGCACACTAAGCATATCTACCCTATTCTTCTATATTTTCACACCTATCACTAGGAGTACTCATAATCCAAGTTTGAAGCACTAAAAATCCATGTCCAAGAAAGAATTTTAAAATAAAAAATCTAATCATTATTTTTATACACATAGAAAAAGAACACAATCTAACAATCACACTAGGTAAGAGAACACTGTGTGGCTTGATTTCCCTCTATGGAGTATTAGATATGTAGGAAGTGACCAAACATAAAATGTAGGTGATTAAGGTCAGCTCAACATATTAAAATTTTCCATTTTTTTAATTAACTATCCCTCATTATCAAATTATGGTTTTCAAGGCAAATAAGGCTAATTTTTAAATCTACATGTCTCATTAGAGTTAAAGATCACAAACACAAAGCAATCAAATACAATCACAGGTGACTATAGGTCATTATGCCACACTTCTAAGTAGGTTAGTATCAACTAACCTAACGTTTTGAAACTGACCCATAATAGGCAACATATCATTTATTGAACTGATCAAACCATAATCATGATTATCCTTGATTTCCACTTGCAGAATATAGTCACAATTAGATAATTAATAAGAAACTCTAAGTATATTGATCTCTTTAGTACTTTGCATACTTAAAATATACCCTTATCAAGTTGGAAGAGTCAATTATCAATATTTTACATTCATATGTATGCTTTAATGCCATATCTATCGATCTAAATTATATTACAAAGTTCTATCTTAATTAGATTAGTCTCACCCATTAATCTAAAGGAGGGTAAAACACATATCCACATGTGGGCATAAATAAAAACATTTCAAGAAGTAATTTAATTTATATTATAAATATTCCTTTATTAATCCATTTTTTTGGTTGTGAGGTGCACATTATAATGTAAAAAATAGTAGCAAACTAATGAAATAGATGGATTTATAGAGGCCAATTAACCCAACCTGAAATCAAATATGTAGAGAGCTTTGTATACATGTAATTTTTGCATATGTTATAAAAAATGTATTTTAAGGCTAATCTTCCCCTATTATTTTAAGTTTGAAAACATATAATTTGGAAATAATATCCTCCTTGGATGTGGGAGTATCAATTCCATTAAGATTGGGTAGTTTATACAATGAATTTGTGAAGTATATAGAAGTAGAGTTTATTTAAAATTGATCATAAATAAGTAGAGTTGACTCCTTAAATTATTATAGACTATTAGGTTGGTTTCAGTAGGGGAAGGACTCCTCCAACTAAGTTCCACCCAAAAGGTTATAATAATATAAGATGATAACATTGACCAAGTGTGTTTTTCATCATGATAGTAGTATTCTTAGGACTTACTATAATAAGTTCAATAATGATATGCATTGTTTGCCTTTGTTTTATAGGTCACAAAGGATATGAAGGATGTAATTTTACTCAAAATAAAATTTATCTACTTACATTGAATAGGACTAGGGTGTTCATCATTAGGGTTTGGAGTGTTCTAGGAATTAAGACTATTTTGTTCCCTACCAATTGAATATGAAATTCAATATACATGATAAAAATAATGCATTTCATTATAGGGTAAGTAATATGTAAATGTGGTGATGTATTATGGCTTATTTTATTATTATTTGAATAGGTATAAGTGGAAAAAGTGGGCATAACACAACCAAGAGGATTCCAACATGGCCACACTATTGAAAGTTTGTGATTCAAATAGGGGAATGTTGTTTTTGTTTTTTCCCCCTTTAATCATGTAGGTGTAGTTAGAATGGAGGAATTGTGCAAGTTATTACTTTTTTTTTAATTTTAAATGTATCTTGAAAATAAGAATGACATTAATTTAAACCATTTTTTTAATTTTCCTTTTTGATAAGGCTAATAGGAGTTTAGGCAATAACAACATAAATGGGTTAAAAAACTGTGTAGTTGATGATAACACTAATAGAGAAAACTAGGTTAATAAAAATGCGACAACCACCACTTTGACAATCTTTATGGAACCCATGGGACATGTAACAACAAACTTTAACTCGCCATATTTACAAGGCATTCCCCTATAAATGGATATTTTTTGTATTTATGACTAATATTTCATGATGCTAATAAACTGTACAAGTATATTATTATATTAACAAAAATAATGCATGGCATGCCTTTTGTACTAATGTAATAAGTATAGAATGATGGAATAATTAAATTATCATCATTCAAAAATCTAATCAAGGTGTAAAGTGTTTGTTAGCTTCTCACTTTAGACATATTTTTCTTAATGATGTTTCTACTCATTTATTTTGATCTTGATCCTTTTTCTTATATGGAGTTTGTTAACCTTTAAAACAAGTAAATGAAATGAAGCATAAGTGTTTTATTTATGGTTTACTTGCCCTCAGATAATCATAATAGAATTGATATAAGACATTCATATTTATAGTACTAATCATCATAGTATAGACACATAAATTTAATCAATATATGTTTAAGAGTGTTTATTCTTGACCTCCATACCTTACTTGGTCTTTTAACCACTTCATTAGCTAAAATCATTACAATATCCTTCATTGTCTTAAAACTACTAAGAAAATATCATGTATACATACCTATTTAAGTCATATTCATCCCTATTATTCTCACAAAAAACTAGTAAAAATTATAAAAATATTCTAACATTTTGGGATAAAATTGCACTAGGCAGATAGGATTGTAGTGTGGCCCTATATCATAATACACTCTTGTACTCTCACCTCCAATGGATACTTTTTAAAATCAAAAATTTTAATAATGACTATCCCACACTTTTCATAAAGTCAGATCATGAAAATACTTGAAATACTATTCTATAAAATCACATCAAATCCACTTTATTCATTACCTAATACTCTTCTAGCAATTTGATTTCAAAAGCATTTTATCTTGAGGAAAAGAACATTATTCTTTCCAATTTTGATACCTTTTCACAATCATAGGCCAAGTTTAATAGTTTTTTATTGAAGGTTAAGGGATATAATGTCAATCATTCTAATAAATATTATAGTTTCATTCATCATATATTTCTTACTTTCCCAAACAAGGAGAACCACTTTGAGTTGAGGTCCTTTGGGTTATGTAGGCAATACTTATTCAATAAGAGTTTTTTTTAGGGCAGCTCAACTATTCTCAATTCCCCCTTATTTTCATGTTTTTGTCATTGATATCAAGGTTAATTTCATTATTTTCAAGTTGATTTCATTGATGTCAAGGTGTATCTAGTGAAGGTGCATAGTGAGTGGTCATTGAGGTATGTGCATGATATGATAAGTTTCTTGTGAAGGTATGATGACAAGTAGGTCTACTAGATTATTGTTGTGAGCAAGGCCATTTGGTAGTGTGTGTTATGAAAATATTATGAGAATTGAAGGTATGGAGTGTGAAAGAGAGTATTTCAATGTTTATAAGTGTTATCTTATTTCCATTGTTGACAAATGCATAGGTAACTAGTATTTGAGGTCAAGTGATTAATTAGCCTAAGCCTAGTCATGGCATGAAGATACTATTGTCATCAAATTGTGAACCATTGGACACTCTATGAAGATCACTCAATTTTATGTAACATTGAATCATCTCTTAAGTTTGTGGGAACTTGTAAGAGAGATGAATCTATAGGATTGAAAAGGGATAGCTCCCTGAATTCTTCTCTAAGTGCCTATCACCTAATCTAATGCTTATTCATAGAAAGAGTCAAGAGTTTGAATAAAATGAAAACTATAAGAGAGGTGTGATACATCAAGATATATACCATAGACTATCATACTTATACCAAGAAACAATGCTTCCCAAAACCAATTCCATGCATTGAGGGATCCTAACATAGTATTTCAATGTGAAGGTAACATACTTGAGACAATCAACAAGATACTTGACCTAGGGATAAAATGCACACCATAGAGACAATTTCATACTTGAAAGAGAGCTTGGTAAATTAAACACTCTTCACATGACTTGTTAACATCATAACTCTTGCTTAAACATGAAGGATAAAGGGAGTAAGGATGATACCATCACTTAACTCCACTATACATCACTCACACACTTAGACAAAAAGTTCACAAAATCAGAATTGGACTTGTATTCAGTGTTAAAAAGAAAATTTTAATGTCATTTAAGTAGGTATTTTCCATACCAAAAGTGTGGTCTATTGATAATAGCCAAAAATGGCTCAATTTATATAACTTTGAGGAAGAGAGAGAGAGAGAGAGAGAGAGAGAGAGAGAGAGAAGAGAAGTTGAAGAGGCAAAAAGACATGTGTCACCAATGTGAAGATTAGTTACAAATTCAAGAGAGAGGGATGGGGTGAGTGTATCATATCAGGAGTTTAAAATGTCATTTCCAATCATCCAAGACCTGCAAATAGTCAAGAAACTCCTTTTTATGCATAAAAAACTGCCACTCATGATTGGCTTTACAAAACTACCCTAACCCTATAACTAGTCAATTTTGATGATGAATCTAAGTATGAGGGGTTACTAAGAAGCATAAACATGCATTGGGGATTCTCTTGACCATTCCCATCATTTTTTTCATGCATGACCATACTTGGTAGTCTCAAAATAGCCCTTTTCCCCTCACCTCTCACACTTGTCACTTTCAAGCTCTAAAAACCTACAATCTGATCCATAAAAGAAGAGTAATGACATGTTGAAGGAGTGATAATATCATCATTTACAATAAATTGTCCTTAAAAGGCTCCTAAAATGAAAATACACCATTTTCTCCAAGTCTTCTCTAGCTAGCAAGTATCATTTGAGCCATTAGCATCATTCAACTTGATAACATAACCTAGGACACCAAATAGGATGTGAGGTTAACATTTTGATCACTATCTTGTAGACAACACTACCTTGCTTTAGTGGTTTTTATCTAATGTTAGGCTTTGCTAAATCCAATCTCCACTCATCTTTTGCTTCTCAAAATTGGCACAATTATTGTAGGTCGATAGGGCTACCAAATTGTCAAATTTAAAAAGTTCAATCACCTAACAAGTAAATTTTGTGAGGTCCTAAAAAACTTTAAAGACCTTTGTTTGCCATTTTTAGGGATAGGGGACCCAATATGGCCTGATCATATTCCAACCTTCTATTTAATGATTTGACACTTTCTTTATTAAACTAAGATGCTCAATAGGTTTGACTAGGCCTTCCTATAGCAAGGACTCTCAAATTAGATTGACCAATCTATTGGAACAAATATAGAAGGCATATCTATGGCATCTACTATATATGATCATCCCTTCTATTTAGGTAGAAATTAGGCCTATTCTCTAAGTTTGCAAGTTGGTATCATCTACATGCCTACATTAGTGGTCCTAAAAGGTTAAGGACCATGTCAAACCTTCAAAATTGCATTTTTGACATCATCATTCTCTTGTAGGTGGAGTTTTTTAATTGAGACATATAAGGAAATCATATAATGGCAAGAAACATGCAAGGAATGCTTTCAATACAATTCAAGTAGAAATTTTTGACACTTGAATTCCCAATATACACTAGGATAATTTCCAAAAAAACATCAAAACATCATCTCCAATGTGAAGGAAATATTTTCAAAGCAATGAGATGACTGTGAATGCAATATAGACATTTTACAAGCCTAGAAGAGGATTTATCAAATAATTAAACTCTAAAAAATAATAATAAGCATGGAAACATCTTTAAAATCATGTGGATACACCTAAAACAAACAAATCCATCAATATAAAACAAGAAACTCTGAGATAAGCTCAAACAGTGACCCCTTCATGGTTGAACATGTATAAAAAGCTTCCCAGGATCAAACTAATGGTTTATAAATGAGGATGGACTAAATCTCAAGTTATTATAATTAAAACTAAGTGTAGTCAAATTAATATCCACCCCTAGAAGCAATCTTCCCAATTCCACGTGTATGGTCCATACCAAGTGCACGAAGTTGTTCCTTCTTTACTTGCCATGTGAAAATAGAGGAAAACAAGCTACAGATGAAACTTTTATCATTATTATTGAAAAATATGCATTGAAATGGATGATGGGAGGTGAAGATTTGATGTTCCCATGTTTTTAGCTAATGGTGGACTTGAGAAGTCCATACAAGTGCCCAAAATTTCCTATTTCGAGGGAAAACTACCATACACTGAACATAACTACTTATTTCCTAAAAAATAACTATGATTTACATGATCCTAACATGATCCATGTTTAAACTCACCTTGCTATCAATTTTTCTTGCATGAAAATATATATAAGTCGTTAAATGGGGTAGAATATGACCAAAAGGCCCCCTTTTCCACATGAGACAAGACCTATGAGCAATTTATGACTTGTAAACATATTAAGGACCACCTTAGGATATTTTCAACACAATTTTACCCTTTGACTACCTTTGACTAGGGTTGACCAACTTTTGACTTGAGTTGACTAGCCTAGTGCATAGGGGGTAGACTCCAACAAGGACTAGGGAGAGGATGAGTAAGACAATAGACTAACATGACACCCTATTAAACACATGGTAATATTATTAAAAGTTAAAAATAGTATGGGTTGACCTAAATTATACTTGGGGTCAAATTTGGTCAACATTCTTGCTGATTCTTAGGGGTGGCATGCTAGTTATGCCTAAGCCCAATTGCCTACTCCTTCCATTGGGAATGGAGTCACGCAATGAGCAATCCGGTTGTCATGAAAAGACCTTGAATGGACCATAATAAAAATTAAATTACATGAAAGATAAATAAATAACAACACACACAAGACAAAATCAAAACACAAGACAAAGACACACTTGTGCTACTAAGCACTTATGAAACACAAAGCACAACTAAAAACAAACTAACATGTACATCCATCTTGATCATACTCCCTTCCTAGATCAAAAGGGGAGTAGCTTGAATTTACCTCCTCATTATATGAATGAGGATTTTATGTATGCTTCTTTTTAGGTGTGATTTTAGATGACTCACATTTTCTCTTTGTTCTTTGACTTATCATGTCATTTGATGAAGTCATCTCAAAAAAGTCTCCCAAGTACCTAAAGTCATCTTGGTTTTGGAAACATGTATCACATTATTTCCCTCTTGTCTCTTGATAACAAATTTTCATGTTCATATATAGGATAGCTTGTTGCAAGTTCATGTCTCCTTGATAGATCTCATCTTCTTTGTCAATCATCACACCTTCTTGAAATTGTCCAAGAAGTGTTGTATCATGTAAGTATCTCTTGATTAAATTCTTATTATGAGTGATTGTACATAAATATTCAACTCACCTTAAAGAGGCCCAAGATCATCATATATTTTTGCATCTTGATCCAAACTCTCTTGGTGATAATATTCTTCAACACATACTTGTTTTCTAATTTATAGCTTATCATGGCTTGTAGTCAATTATATAGGACTTGTAGGCCCTTTTTGGCTTTCAAATTCATTTCATATGTCTTAAAACATATGCCATAAACCATTCTCCTTTGATTTACTACATCATGAAAAGGAACAATGAGAGAAAACATTTCTTCTTCAGGATTTAAAAGAAGTCCTTCTAAACCATCCTTTTCAACACAAGGATCATCACTATCACAAGGGGATAGATCTTTCTCATCATTCAACCAATCTAAAACCTCTACTCCTTCACAATATTCTCCACAAAAATTGTCTTGTTTCACCATGTTTTCTTCCCTCTTTTGTTTTTTCTCTAGGATAGACTCCTAATAATAGAAATTTTGGGCAATGGACAAAGAGTTTGGGACATCTTGAGATTGCCAAGATGGATTAGTTTCATGATCTATCAATTTTCTTCTAGATTACAAATCTAGCTACAAACCTCAAGTACCTCATAGGTATAATCTGACCATTTAGCCTCCTCCATAAGTATCCACTCCTTTTTTATTTGTTCCAACCCATTCCTTATGCTCCTAATACAAACACTATGAATGATTTGATCACCACTGTATATTATAGAAAGCTCTATCATGTATTCTTGGTAACCAATATGAGATTCAAGCTAGCAATGGAGTGACTTGAAGGAGAACCATCTGGACTAGGTGGAGAACAAGATAGATAGGACTGATTATTGTCCATATGGAACTCATTATAAGCTTGGAAAAGTATTTGATCATCTTGAGAAAGAATAGGCAAAGTAGGACATACCTCTTATATTTTTATGATCTTCATTTGTAAGTGGAGGTATAGGAGTATCTTCCTCATGTACACAATAAGTCCCCAAATCAATCTCTTCCATGGATGCATAAGGATCATGATTAAATGTTTCAATTCCATACTCATCAAGGAAAAGGTTAGAAATACCTTCAAGAGGAGAGGATACTTCACCATTAATAACACCTTCTTCAATAATTATACAATTCTGATTTGAACTTGACTCCACCTATGGTTCAATATGAAACCTTGCCAAAAGCTATGTTCTTATGGTCACCTTGGCTCCATATCTTATTCTGAAAGTTATAAAAGTCCAATTAGTAGAAATACATCCTCCTATTTTAGTTGTGAAGTCCCTTGACAAGCAAATATCAAAGTGAGATGGGAGGTCTACCACCACAATGTCTTACATAATGGGGAAGCTTGGACAATCATGTAGAAAAAATATCAAATATTTAACTAGTCCCAATATCTTGGTTGGAGTTCCATCAAGTTGTAACACTCCCTTGCTATATGGTTCATACCTTAACCCCAAATTATTTACAACCACCTTAGGCATAACTGTGGTACTAGCCCCACTATCCACAATGCAATTGTGAACCAATTTGTCTCCTAAAATGAGTGTGAGGTAGTGTGAGGTAGAAAGGTGGAGGATTTTCAAATTTGGTGGAGGGATCTAAGACATGACTTGGTGTGTTTGCAAGGGCCACACCATGGTACCTTGGATCTTGAGGGGCTACATTGATATTAACAATTTGTTCTTGTAAGAGTTCCTTTTCATCATGCATTTTCAAGACTTCCCAAAAGAGATATGATAGTCTTGGTATTCTTCAAAGAGTATATAATGTTTATAGAAGAAGTATTTACCTTTTCTTACATCTTTGGAGTTAGTGAGGAATCTTGAACTTGATACTTTGTAGGCTTTATAACCTTGCTTGAACGTTGACTTTGATGAGGAATGTGACTAGTAGGAGGTGCTACATTAGGATTCACACTTTGTGGCCTTGGAGATACGTCACTTAGAGTCACATGTGCTTCAAGAACCTCTCTCACGGCTCTCTTTTTGGCTTTTGTATTGGCTATAATTGATGTACTTTGATTTAACACATAATCATCATCCTTTTGAAAGTTTATGAGAATAGTACTTTGTTTACTACCTTCTCCATGAGTGTTCATTTCATGAGATGTTCTTCTTCTAATGTAAGGCAAGGAGTGGCTCCTTCTTGTGCCACCAAAGCATGAAAACCTTCTACACCATCATAATCAAATTAACCTTGAGATTCTCCCCAATGATCCATATGTTCTTCTCCTTGAACCAAATTAGTATGGACTCAAATAACAACCCTTGTAGATGGAGTAGAATTAGGATTATAGGCATTAGGTTGCCTAATGAAATCTTATTGACCTTGTCCTCTTCCTTGGTAGCTATATTGGGGTAGAGGTCTATAGCCTTATTGATGATAGTATTGAGGATTGGATGGGACACTCACATGCAACTGAGCTTCTTTGAGCTGGGCTTGAAAATAATGAATCATCTCATCCTTATCTATGTCATTATCCACCTTCTTGGGAGTGGTTTTATGTTTAGCATTGGTATTAGGAACTTTTGTTATGCTTGGATTTTTAACTAAACTATGAGACAACAAGGGCATGGAGACTCTTTCCCAGCTTGTATCAAACTATTCTAAGCTTTAATGGCTATCTTATATGCCTTAGGTAAATTAAATCATCCCATTAATTACAACACTACTGCCACATCAATACCAATAGCCTTGAGATAGGTGGAGAATACAAAGATTTTTAGAGGCCTCATGATAGGTGTCAATCTACACCATGTTCTTTGAAATATTTAATTGAAATCTCCAATGGATTCATTAGGACCTTTCCTTATCACATTTAGGTGGTGGACTAATGAAGAGTGATCACTCTTGTTCTCAAACCTACTCGCCAATAATTCCCCAAATTCATGCCAATTAGTAATGCAAACACCTTCCAAAGTTTTATACTAGTCAAGTGCCTTACCTTTTAGAGACATGACAAGTAATATAATGGCTTTTTAGCTTGAGTGACATTAAGAAAGTTACAAAAGTTTGAAATGTGCCTAATGTGCTCAGATGGGGTAATAGGACCCTCTTTATTGAAGCTAGGAAGATTTTTGGTAGCATTGGGAGGAATAGGGTCATATGCAAGAAGGTTAATTGGATTTTGGGTGTTGAAGGCTAGGAAAGGATGTTTCCTAGCCATCTCTTCTCCTTCCTCTTGAAAAGCTTCTTGTTCAGGATCTCTAAAAGTTAGGAATGGTTTAAGGTGTTGTTCTTCAAGAGGAGTTTTAGGTAGAGAGACTTGATTGAAAACTCTACTAGAAGATGATCTAGTGATGACCATGAAGTATAATGTGGAAAATTTGATCTAAAACTAGAGATTATCACCTTTTGGAATCACCAAATGCTAGATTAGAAACACTTCTTCAACTTTAGGCTTGTCAAGACCATCATTCACCTTGACATATAAATAATTAGGACCAGTAGTCTCACTGAACATGCCAAAACTATTTTCATAAAAATGTGCACCTTAGGAACATTGAATCATCTCTCAAGTTTGTGGTAACTTGTAAGAGAGATGAATCTATAGGATTGAAAAGGGATAGCTCCTTGAATTCTTCTCTAAGTGCTTATCACCTAATCTAATATTTGTTCATGAAAAAAGTAAAGGGTTTGCATAAAATGAAAACTATACTATAGAGGTGATCCACCATGATATATCCCATAGAGTATCATACTTCTACCAAGAAATAATGATTTCCAAAACCAATTCCATGCAATGAAGGATCCTAACATAGTATTTCAATGTGAAGGTAACATACTTGAGATAATCAACAAGATACTTGACCTAGGGGTAGATTGCACACCATAGAGACAATTACATACTTGAAAGAGATCTGAGTACATTCAAAACTCTTCACATGACCTGTTAACATTATAACTCTTGCTTAAACATGAAGGATAATGGGAGTAAGGACGATACCATCACTTAACTCCACTATATATCACTCGCACACTTAGACAAAAATTTCACAAACTTAGAATTAGACTTGTATTCAATGTTCAAAATTAAAGTGTAAATTCATTTTAGTATGGTTTCACCATACAAAAAATGTGGTCTATTTACAATAGCCAAAAATGGCTTAATTTATAGAACTTTGAGGAAGAGAGAGAGAAGATAAGTTGAAGAAGCACAAAGACATGTGTCACCAATGTGAAGCTTAGTCACAAATGTATGAGATATAGAAGGATGGGGTGAGCCATATCATATCAGGAGTTACAAATGTCATTTCAAATCATCCAAGACCTACAAATAGTCAAGAAACTCATTTTCTATGCATAGAAAACTACCCCTCATGATTGGATTTATAAAACTACCCTAACCCTATAATTGATCAAGTTTGATGATTAATCTAAGTAGGAGTGGTTACTAAGAATCCCTCACATGCATTGGGGAGGCTTATAACCCTTCCCATCATTTTGTCCATGCATGATCATACTTGGCAATCTCAAAATAGCCCTTTTCCCCTCACCTCTCACACTTTTCCCATTCAATCTCTAATAACCTATAATATGATCCATAAAATAAGAGTAATTACATGTGTAAAGAGCTCTCATACTATTATTTATAATAAATTGGCCTTAAAAGGCTCCCAAAATGAAGATTCACCATTTTCTCCAAGTCCTCTCTAGTTGGTAAGTATCATTTGAGCCATTAACATCATTCAACTTGATAGCATAGCCTAGGACACCAAAATGGGATGCAATTTTGATCACTATCTTTTAGACAACACTTCCTTGCTTTAGTTTTTTAATCCATTTTTAGGTTTTGCTAAATCCAATCTCCACTCATCTTTTGCTTCTCAAAATTGGTACAATTATTTTAGGTAGATAGGGCTACCAAGTTGTCTAATTTTAAATCTTTGATCACCTATAAAGTGAATTTTTTGAGGTCCTAAAAACCTTTCAAGACCTCTATTTGCCATTTTTAGGGATAGGGGACCCAATATGACTTGATCACAGTCCAACCTTCTATTTGATGCTTTGACACTTTCTTTGTCAAACTAGGATGATCAATAAGCCTATCTAGGCCTTCCTATAACAAGGAATCTCAAATTAGATTGACCAATCTATTGGAACACATATATAAGTCATATCTATGGCATATGTGTAGATGATCATTCCTTCTATTCAGGCAAAATTGGGCCTATTATCCAAGTTTGCAAGTTGGTAACACCTACATGCCTCCATCAACTCTTCAATGCACATTAATGGTCCTAAGAGGTTAAGAACCATGCCAAACCTTAAACATTGCATTTATGATGTCATCATGCTCTTGTAGGTGGATTTTTTTGCCTGAGACATATAAGGAAATCATAGAATAGCAAGAAACATGCAAGGAATGATGTTAATACAATTCAAGAGCAATTATCAACACCTTAATGACTAATATACACTAGTATCATTTCTAAAAAAACATAAAAACATCATCTCCAACATGAAGGAAATAATTTCACAGCAATGAGATGACTGTGATTACAAACTAGACATTTTGTAAGCCTAGAAGAGGCTTTCTCAAACAATTGAACTCTGAAAAACAATGAGAATCATAGAAACATATTTAAAATCATTTGGAGACACCTAAAACACACAAATCCATCAATACAAAATAAGAAACTCTGAGACAAGCACAAATAGTGACCCCCTCATGGTTGAACATGTATTAAATGCTACCTAGGATCAAATTGATGGTTCATAAAGGAATATCCACCAAATCTCAATTTCTTATGATTAAAATTAAGTTAACTTAGATTAATATCCAACTTGAGGAGTACTCCAAATTCCACCTGTATGACCCATACCAAGTGCATGAAGTTACTCTTTCTTTCCTTGCCAAGTAAAAATGGAAGAAAGCAAGTTAAAAATGAAACTTTTTGATTTATTATTGAAAAAAAAGGATTTAAATGGATGATGGGAGGTGAAGATTTACTTTTCCCACATTTTTAGCTAATGGTAAACTTGACAAGTCTGTACAAGTGCCCAAAAACTACTATTTTGAGGGAAAACTGCTATACACTAAACATAATTACTTATTTCCTAACAAATAACTATTATTTACATGATATTAACATGATCCACATTAAAAATCACCTTGGTGTCAATTTTTCTTGCATGAAAACCCATACAAGTCATTAAATGGACTAAAATATGACCAAAAGGCCCCCTTTTCCACATGAGACAAGACCTATGACCAATTTATGACTTGTAAACATATTTAAACATATTAAGGACCACCTTATGATATTTTACACATAATTTAACCTTTTAATACCTTTGACTAGGGCTGACAAACTTTTAACTCAAGTTGTCTAGCTTAGTGCATAAGGGGTGGACTTCAACAAGGACTAGGGAGAGGATGAGTAAAATAATAGACTAACATAATACCCTATAAGACACATGGGAATTTGATTAAAATTTAAAAATGGTACGGGTTGACCCAAATTTTACTTGGGATCAAATTTGGTCAATAGATACCTTGTGAGAAGGTATGAACATGGTGGCTTGATGAGATGAGTGCACATAGGCATGAGTAGTTGTATGAGGTTGCTTGAGTATGTTAGTGTTGTGAGCATGGAAGGTATAGGTCACAAAATATGTTTGAATACAACTAATGTTTGCATAAGAATCCATGTGACAAGATGTATTTGAAGGTAAAAGATAATTTGAAGGCAAGAGAGAATTTGAAGGCAAGAAATAATTTGAAGGAAAGTAATATCTTTTCTTTACATGAAGGTACATGTCAAAGTGTCTTATGACTGCTTGTTTTTTGTTTTGTTGAGGTCATGATATGGAAAGAAAAAATCAAGGTGTCAAGTGCACTATAAAATTGAGCATAGTCATAGCATGGTGAAGGTATGAGATGGTGGCATGGTGCGGTGAGTGATCTCAGGAATGTGAGATATTGTGAAGGTTGTATGAGCATGAGTATGAGATGTGGATGCACTTACAAGTTTTTTAAATTGAGCCTAAAGGGGTAATATCAAGTTCTTTAAATTGAGCCTAAAGGGGTAATATCTTTAGTTTAGGTATGAATCTAGACCTATTTTAAACCCTACCTAGCCTACTGAGGTATCATGATCTATTGTCAAGGCATGTAAAAGATGTATGGTAGTGTTTAATCATGATATAGGTTATATGTCATGAGAGTGAAATTTTGATCAAGACAATGAGGTTTTGAGAGCATGGAAAGAGTCATGAAGGTCAATTCAAGGCCTAATAAGGTATAAATACTATTGTATAGAGAGGGAGGTGTAGCCTAATGGGGTATCATGATCAGTTTCCAAGTAAAGTGTGAGTATGTGAGCATTAAAAAATGTGATTCAATTTGTTTTAATCATGTGCATGAAGTTTGAGATTTTAGTTTGAAGAACAAGGCATGCAAATTTGTTTGGAGGTCTCATGAGTGCTGAAAATGAAGTGTTCTCAACTTGATAAGGATTTAATATTTCTCATTATATCATCAAACCTTTGCATGTAAAACTAATCAATTCATGGTAGATCGGTAAGGGTCTTAGATTGAAATTCTAGGCATTAGTTTTTGTATTGAGGGACTATGTTTTATGAACAATCGTTAAGATTGAAAACATGATTAAATTCTCTTATAACCCTAATAAGGACCTGATGTTGAATATATTGATTAAAATTTCCTAGAATGGATTGATATTCTCAAGTAATTTATTGTATATTTTAGTGGACTCTCTTATAGTCTTGTTTTTAAATAAGTTGTAGAAGTCCAAAGTTGCAATGGACATAGTAATAAAATGGATGGATTAATAAGGTATAGACACATGTTTCATGTCCATGAAGGTTTATATATAGGTTCTAGTTCTCTAAGTTGGTGATCCAAGTACACCAGTCGCTAATATGCCTAATGGTGCAAATAGTGCAAAACTTGGGTAGTGTGAGAAGTTAATTTTTGGTGAGTTTTAAAGGTATAGTGATGGATAAAAGTACATGAATATTTTTTATTTGAATATTATGTCTTATTAATTCTTTTTATATATCATGTAAGATAGGTATAGTGGTGAAAATGATGAAGCCAAAATGGTTTGACTGGCTCAATGAAGTATGTGTGTGGTGAGGTCAACAAATTGGTCTATAAGACTAATAGTTGAAACAATACCATATAATATTTATATTTTAATATGTTATTAATGTCTATAGGGATAGTTTTCATGCATTAATAATATTTTAAAGTGGTCATATAGGTGTTGAAGGTCAATGTTACATGACTATGTTTTTGATAGTCTTGTCAGTTCTGAGTAAGCAAGTTGCAGTGATGAGTTTGAGGCTTTATACCCAAATTTAAAGTGTCTAATGAATATGGTTTTATTTTTTTTACTTTAAATTAAATTTAATTCTTTTTAAAATCTTGGAATTTATTGTAAGAGGTTGAAAAATTAAAGCCAAAATGGCTTGTTTGGTTCAAGCAAGAATGTGTGGGATAAGGTCAAGAGATTGGTCTATAAGACCAATGTTTTATATTAGAGATTATGGTATTTGTGATTTAAGTTCTTATATAGATGTTATATAGTATATTAAATGTATTTATAATCATTTAAAGTGTTTCATGTCAATTATTTTCATGACTAGTTTTTTATAGTTATGGCAGTTCTAAGTGAGCATACTTAAGAGATGAGTTTAAGCCTTTTTGTCTTGAGTTGAAGTTTTAAAATAATATGTTGATGAACCGAAGGTAATTTATATTATATTTAATTTATTTATTTTCATTTTTATGTGGCTAAATGATGTGTTATCTTCATTTATTTAAGATAGACTTTTTTATGTGTTCAAAGGCCTAATGTGAATAATGATAATGGAGTGCTTCAAGTGGTGGTTGGAACCAAAAGGTGTCATGGTTCACATAGGATTCTGGATAAGGTATATTTAAGTTATGTATGAAATAATATGTATGTATATGTATTTAAAATTTATTCCAAGGGATCAAATGGTAATGTGTTACTAGAGAGACCTAATTTAATTACGTCTTCATGCATCCTAAAAAGGATTTGATCTATTTTGAGTTATGTCCAACCTAATGTAATGATTGATTATTAATTATAACTTATACTAAGGTATATTTTTTTTCCAATATAAGTGGTAAATAATGTGTATCCATCCAAGAGGTGTACAATCAAGAGGCTTGTATAAGTATAAGGCTTTACAAGCCTAATTACAAGTTTGTGAATTGAAGAGAGGAGTGAATGAGATAGAAGATCCTTGAGTGGAATAAAGTATTATAGAACATAATAATAAATTATAGCGAATATAATTGATATATAATATGATTTCTAAGTATGAATATCAAAGTCATATGACCTAATTAGTCTTGAAGAGACATAATTAAGCAAAGAAGCCTAGAAGGTAATTTGAGAAGGATAAGAGTGTAAAGAGCTAAAGAGGTGGTCATCATCTATTGGTTGAGAAAAATATTGTTTTGAAGGTAATAAAATAATTTTATTAGATAAGTTTATATTGAGTCATTTAGGGGGTTGGTTCCTCCTTGCAAGTAGGTGCTTGTTAAAACCTAGTCAAGTGGGTGTTGGGCTAGATGGAGTTATGCTCCATATGGAGTTAGTGCTTCAATAAACTTGGGTTTTCCCTTATAGGACTAGTAAATTTTTAGAGACCATTGGTTTTTTTCCCCTTAAGGTTTTCCAACATATGTGATGTGTTCTTTTGTTTCATTCTTATGTGGATAGTTGTTTCTATTTGATTAATCTATATTTTTGTATGAATGTCTCATGAATGCTAAGTGATCTAAAAATACAAGATTTATAAAAAAATTATAGTTTGATTAGATTGGATTTAAACTGAATATTAAATTATCATTTCCATTTAAGTAAATATGAAAATTGCTTTATAAAAAATTCATAATTTAATTAAGAAAATTGAAAGAATTTTAGATCACAAAGAAGAAATTTTAAAAAAATGACACAGAAGATTTGTTTACGGGGTTCACCAAATGGCTACATATATGATTACACTCTATGAGTGTTTCAATATATTAAAAAACTCTTTTATAATAATTAAAATATCTCTTTGATTATAATTTAAAAAAAATCATACCAGTGTAGACACTAGAAAACTGCACACTTGCATTTCTAGGTGTCTGAATGCCTCACGACCACCTTAAATCCTTCTAAAACCTTCCTAACCCATTTTTCCACCCTCTTAAATTAAATAAATTCCCTATTCTACCCATTTATATTCAAAAATTATTATTTTAAAACACCATGCAAAAATAGTTTTTGAAATAACTATTCACAAAACACTATTCATGAAACACTATTCATTATGGGACCCACTTTCACTATTCATGATGACATGGAATATGACATGGAAAATGACATGGCATGTGACATATAATGTGACATGGAATATGACATGAAAAATGGCATGGCATGTGATATGGTAAAATGACATGGCAAAATGATGTGGCAAAGTGACATGGCTTGGTACCCCACCTTTAGCGCCTTTTTCCAAGATGCTTAATGACCTAATTTAAGCATCACAAGGGTCCCCAATTGAAATGGGTCTGATTTATCCTCAAGGGTAAGTCATTCGACTTAGTTTTGCATTTTTACATGAAAATAGCTTTCAAAATTGACTTATCTGCCCCTTTCATACCTTGGGAAAGACAAAGAGCCCCCATTTTGGACTTCTTAGGCCCAATAAGAGACTTATCAGCCCAAATTGGAATATTCACCTACCTAAAATTTACTCACCCATTCCCCCTTAAAAAATAGTGCCATATTTTGTGAGATAACTCTTAAAAGTCATAAATGAGGACAAATAAGGGTGTAACAAAGTCTTCGGTCCCATTTTCAAACCATGTGCACAATTTTTTTAAAAATTGGGCTTGCATGAAAGGTAGGGAGACTTGAAAAACCAAATATGAACATTCAACCAACCCCATCCTTGACCTTGGGGAAAAATGTGCCATACTTCCAAGATGCCCTCTTTTGACATGTTTCCTCACAAAAAACTACAAATAACCCCCCCCCCCTCTCCTTCACCCAAGGAAGAGGTGAGAAATGTTAGAGTATTTCTGCCTAAATTTTATTTTAGGTGTTCATCCATTTCAAGGAAGTCATTATTCTTCCATATATTTGAGGAAAATACTTCAAAGTAACAAAGCTCTATCGAAATTGCCTCTAAACATCTTTATCAACAATCTTCAACAAACCATCTTCATCAATAAGCATCTACAAACATTGAGGTATCTTTTATTTTATTATTTAAATTTACTTATTTATTTCATTTTTTCCTCCCTTACCTTATAATTTTCACTCCCTTCATCATTCTTGTCTTCATCCCTTCCTCATCTTACCATTTACCCTTTTACCCGTTTACCCCAATTTGCCTCTTTGCCATATTCCTCACGTGACCTCTTTCACCTCTTTGCCACACTCGACATATTCTATTTTTTGACTCATCTATTAATTTACCCTTTTTTATATTTTCATCCTTGGAATTTACCCAACCCAAAAAAATAATCCTTTTGACCCTCACCATTTTACCCAAACCCCAAAACTATGGCCTTGCCTTGACTAGTTTTAGCATGTGCTAGATTTAGTCATTTTTATTTGAATAAGCATTTCATTTATTTTTGTAATTAGAATTTAATTTATCATTAATTTAAATTAAATTACTTTTTTATTTTATCATCTCCATTTTTTATTAGGGGAGTGGATTGACAGCCATCCAAGGAAGCTTTAGCTTCTTGGATCTAGCATATGTTAGGCAGTCCACCCTACATCTTTGTCTAACCAAGAAGATTGTGGTAGTGTTGTCTTATTTTAGGTATTAATTCCAAGATAAAAAGGATTTATCTCTTTGTCTAGTCATCAATGATTTCATGTTTACCAAGTACACACCCTTCATCTTGTGTTCCTATCTTTTCTCATAAAACCTAAGAAAAAAGTGAAAATTTATAGAAACATTTTGTCATGCCCGATGGGACCTAGCATCATCTAGGTTCCCTTTTCTTCCTATTTTTTATAGTTTTCATTTGCATTATCTCCTCCTTATTTTATGCTCATGAAATCTAAAATTTCCTTTGGCATAAATTAAATCTTTACATTATTTTATGTTCATCAAATGAAATTTGAAATACAAAATTTCTTTTAGAATAAAGTAAATTTTTGCATTATTTTATGTTCATAAAATGAAATTTAAAATCCAAAATTTCTTTTGTCATAAAATAAATCCTTGAATTCTTCTATTCTCATCAATTTGGGATCTAAAATTTCCTTTAGCATAAAATAAACCTTTGCATTATTCTATACTCATTCAAAGACATTGAAATTTTCTTTTGGTTTAAAATAAAGTGCATCCATGGTTTGATTGCTTAATTAGCTCATGTAGCTTTAATTATATAGGTAAATTAATCATAGATTCACCTTTATTCTTCATACATAAATCAAACCACTTTCATAATCAACACACCAAAATAATACTTAAGACAAGGTCCGACTTGGATTTCATCACCAAGCTACAACCTTACCCCTACCCAATTTTCATATTTAGATTTAATCACCAAGGGGTTAACCAACTCTGTTCTTTAGTGGAGTATAAACTTTAAACAAATGGTATATTGTGGCTAAGCAACTCGTCTCATATTTGGGTTTGTGAAGTGCAGGGAACAAGCCCCCAATACGAGGTCACATACCTGGTTTAGTGCAAAATTGACTCTTGAGTGCCTAAACATCTTAAAACTAAACTTATATGGCTTTTTTTAGGAAATTTTTAAGAAAATTTCCTTCATACTCATTTAAGGTTTAAGCCAACAAGATATAATTAAAACTCTAGGGTTTAACATTCTCTAGAGTGTGTTGATATCTTTTCTTTTTTCAACTACTTATTTGAGGTGTGAGGTTTGACTTCCTCTCTTTAGTTTCTCACATGGTCTTTACTTGAATGTAGGTGAGAAACCAAACCAACCTACCCCCACCTCATTCTTCATATTTACCCATGGAGTAGGTCTCAAACATTGAGGTGACACCCCATGATTCTCCTCATATGCTTCATTCACCAAATAAACCCTTGATGGTCCCTGAAGGGGATGTTGACTTCATCACCTATCTGGATAATAACTTGACAACCTTACAGCATTACCTTGCCACCTTGGCCCTTCACACCCTAACCTCTTCCATCCCTCTCTTGAATCCACATTATGGCATGCAACACCACCTCATGATGGGTGTCACCTCTACCTAACCTTCCATTTATCATGCTTCTTCCTCGACTCATGGCCCTCTAGAATATCAAAACTAATCAAATGTCTCAACCACCACTTAAATTCCCTCAACCCCAACTAAATCATCTCACACAAAGGTGAGTGTGCCCCTTCCCATTGATACCCTACCAATCATGGGTCAAACTTTCACTACTCATTCCTCTTCCCCTCTTACTTTTATCCAACCAAACAACGCCCCTCTTCAAAACCCAGTGCTTTTGATACCCCAAACACTTCCTCCCATCCAAACTTAGGTAACCTCTCAAACCCAACCCTCTCATACATCCATTCCCCCAACCACAAATATTCCTCAACAAATAGCCTTCACCTCTTATCAATATGTGACTAACTGACAAAGCCATATATCTCCCCTTACCTCTTCATTCATACCCACAAGTTCTTATGGGGTACCCCCTCAAAAAGCATCAACCTATTACTACCATATGTCCTCTTTCCAACCATCCTATTAGTTTATCAACTCTACCATTCCCCCAACCCAACCCCAAACTAACTTGGTCAAGATGTTAATCGACTAAGTTAACAATATTGAATCTTCATTTTTAGTATCCAACAACCTCCTTTCCTATGACCAAATATGTAACAAACCCATCCATCCATCCCAATCCATGCCTACCCTCCCTAATGGGAACTCCCAAAATTTACTAAATTCCAAAATAAGGAGGACCCTTAATAACATATCAGGGCATTTTGGCACTCATGTTACCTAATTTCCCATGATGACTCCTTGCTTCTTTGCATATTCCCCATTTCTTTAGTAGGACCAGCCTTAGATTGGTATAGTTCCTTGGCTAAGCATTCTATCATCTCCTTCGCTCAACTAGCCCAAACTTTCTTAGAACACTTTTCAATCAATATCTCCAAGAAAGTCTCCATTACCAACCTCTATTCTATTTGGCAGTATGAAGATGAGTTTGTTGCCAACTTTGTCACTCATTGGAGAAGCTTAATAAACCAACTTTCCTTCCCCTTACCTCCACGGGAACTCATAAAGATTTTTTCTTGAGCATACACAAAACACATTTCCTCCATATTACATGTCCAAAGTTTTTGAACATTTGATGAAGCCTTTACCATGGATCATAAACTATAAAATAAATCCATTGAAGAAGGGAAGTTAAAGTTGAAAAATGAAAACTTAACTTATAAATCCAATGAGCTTTCTTTGTCCAAACCCAACAACTTAACCAATAGCAATACCAAGAACAAAGCAACCACCAATGTTATTGTCCTCAAAGCCACACCTCTACCATCTACCAACCAGCTAAACTCGAGGAACCAAACCTATAACTCCTCAAATCCTTCAAACCAAAGAAACCAAACATGGAAAAATTAGAATCAATTAAATCCACTTAGAGAACCATATGCTTCTATTTTGGAAAAAAATTTTAAATCCAACATCATTTAACTTCCACTGATTAAACCACCTCAATAGTTTGATCCTTCTCACCCCATGCCAGGATGTTATAATTAGAATGACCACTATGTCTTTCATCAATTCATAGGTCATGATATTAATATATGTAACACCTTTAAGAATCTTGTCCAATCCCTCATCGATAAGGGGGAGCTTAGATTAGATAACCCCAATGCTCCACCAAATCAAGCTCTCGACATATTTAGACAACCTTTTCCAAACCATTATCCCACAAAAAATGAGAGTAATAACATTTAATGCTCTCCCAACACCCATACCATTAACATGGTTCATGACATGCTCGATGACAAAGAACCTACTCATCAACCCACCAATTCCCCTTCACCTATGAAAGAAGTCGAGTTACCTTCTACCCCTTTGAACACCTAAACAAAAGAAGTAACCATACCCAAACCTTAAATAGAAGCTTCCACACCTATCTCCCCTATTACATAACCATCCATTCCCTCTTTTAAGGCTATCTCACAAGAAAAGATAGCCTCATCCACTGAACCTCTAATTACAAAACCTTCTACCACAAACCAAGACAAGGGTAAGAAAACCAAACCAGAACCCCCAACCCTTCTTTGGTGAACTAACCTAGCACTTCTAAAACCTCCACCCAACCATCTAAAACTTTTGCTAAACTAACCAACCCTCAACCAATTGAGACAAATAAATTAGCTAAACATCCTTTAAAATTAACAAAAACAACCAAAGTGGTAAAATCACAAAAGAACCTAAAATCCTAAATTTTACCTCCTTCAACCTTTCCCTCCATCTTGGGTCGTCATCCCTCTACTTTGAGCATGAATTCCATTATTTATACCAAAACCCTACCACCTCTACTACAAGGTTTTATATGTTTTTATAATACACCATGTGAGGTAGGATTCCAAAGCCTATATTCTAACACAATCATGCAACAACCCTAAAAGAGTCCTAAGGTTTTATATGTTCACTCTATTCTAATAAACAAGAAAGTAAATCTAATCTAGTGCACACCAAATCTTGTGGCATAATATGAGGGGTTAGAAGCAATATAAACATGTATAAGATAATTTCAATTAAGTTAAGTATGAGTAAGACCCTAATACATGGAATATGAAGAGTAACATTATTCGAGCCAACACTTATGCTACTTCTATCTACTAAAGAGAGGATAACAAAGTTAGTCATTGAGACTCAATCTCTCCCTTGGCCAAAGGGGCTTCACAAAAATTTGTTGTGGTTTGTAAAGATAACTACGAAAGGCCAAGGTATCTAATACTTATCCACAAGACTATATTCTCCAAATAAGAAAGCTAAGTTAAGACTCTTCAAGTAGAATGGTGGAAGAACAGATTGTGAAGAAGCATGAATGAATAATAAAACTTGATTGCATATTCTAATAATGATAGAAATGATCTTGTATTTATAGGTAGAACTAACCCTAAATCCTTATGAATATGTTCGCTATATAGGTTTGACCCAGTCAACCCTATATGTTTTTGGGGATAATCTATTAAGCACAAAATATACTAAGGGGGGGTGATTAAGTAAATCATATATCTTTTACTTAATATAATTTTTTTTCTTTAACCATTTAATCTCACATTCAAGATATGAAATAAAACTAAAACAATAACATGCACCACATAAGAGAGAGAGAGACCAAATTTTTACATGGAAACCCAAAGTGGGAAAAACCACAGAGAACAATATCAAGTATATGAATGAGCACCAACTCAAATTACAAAGTTCACAAGCACCAACTTTCAAGAGCACCAACACAAAAACTATTTGTGATCACCAACCCACAAGAGCACTAAACCCTTGAAAATATTTGTGAGCACCAAATCACAGTAGCACCAACCCATCTTATGTATAAAACACAACTATCTCTCAATGTTGCTTACTCAACAAATGACAGAACTCTACAATATCTCTTACTTTTCTCTCCTCTAAAAAAATACAAACCATACACTCTCTTACATATTAAAAATGGCTTCTCAAACCTTTACTTATAGCTTTCCAAATGACCTTTGGCATTCACCCTTTGTGACCCTTCAATCCTCATGGAAAATGGCACCAAACTTGCATGACCCTTCGTATCCTTGCATTTGAAAAGTCACGTGGTGACCCTTTATAAAAAAATACATCCTTTCCTCTTTTATCTTTGTTTTGGTGACTTTTCATATTCCTCAAAGTGTCCCTTGATGGAAAAATGTGCCATACCCTCTTTTTACTTCACATGGTGACTCTTATAATTCCTTAAGATGACTCTTCATAAGAAAATTCATCCTACTCCTCATTTGTCTTTACCTTGTGACTCTTTGATTTCACCATGGGCCCTCTTTTGACTTATATGACACAAAAAATATATTCATTAATATTAAATAAATATTAACACACATTAGCCAAGGTATGAATATTAAAAACACCATTAAATATAATAAGGCCTTTATCACCAATACTAAACCTTTGACATCAATGATAATATTTCCAACAATCTCCCCCTTTGTCATTAATGGCAACGTCAAATTGAAACTACCACATCCTAAAACCTGCACTACACATGCCAACCTACCATACTACCATCTAAAAAACATATAGTAACTTCCCCTTACTGTAGTAACTTGTACCTATTCCTTATACCTATTTTTGTGGTTTTTTTGCACTTATACATGTACCTGTACCTATTTATATTCTTCTCCCCTTTTGACATCAATGATAAAGGGCATGTCTTGGAGCTAACACTTAGCTCCCCCTCAACTGATGTTGATCTTCAATGGTAGGAAGTAAAAGAAATTACTCCCAACTTCTCCTGTAGATACTCAAATGTGTCTTTTGGTAGTACCTTTGTGAAAATATCTACAATCTACTTTGTAGTACTAATATATTCCATCTTAACCTTTTGATCTACAACCTGCTCTCTCAAGAAGTGATATCTAATGGAAATATGTTTTATTCTTTAATGCATCACTAGATTTTTTGAAATATTAATAGAACTTGTGTTGTCACAAAAAATATAAATAGGTTCATCATATTTTACCTTGATATCTTCCAAAATTTGCTTCATCCAAAGCATTTGAGTACCACACAATACCACTATAATATATTATGTTTTAGCTATAGAAAGTGATACTAAATTTTACTTATTGATTAGCCATGATACTAAGCTATCACCGAGAAAGAAAGCTCTTCCACTTGTACTCTTTTTATCATCTAAGCAACCTACCCAATCTAAATTTGTATAAGCAACCAAAGTGAAATATCTACTTGTGGGATACCACAATCCATAATCCAATGTCCCCTTGATATATCTAAATATTATCTTCACCAACTAAACATGACTATTTTTTGAAACTAACTAATATCTTGCAACCATACCTACTGCATGCATGATGTTTGGCCTCAATCTTGGAAAATATGAAAGACTACCAATCATAGATCTATACAAATATTGATCTACAACAAGTGAATATTCATCCTTTCTCACTTTATTTCTTGTACTCATTGGTGTGTTAACTAGTGTACAATCTTCAAAACCAAATTTCTTCAACATTTGCTTGGTATATTTACTTTGAAATATGAAAATTATTTTATCTGACCAAAATATTTGCAACCCTAAGAAAAATGACAATTCTCCAAGTATAGACATCTCAAATTCTTTATGCATATTATTAGAAAATTATTTTATCATCTTTTCAATGTTTCCTCCAAAAATGATGTCATCAACATATACCACAATAATCAATTGATGCTCACCTTCTATTTTGATGTAGAGATTACTATCATCAAATCCTCTCTTGAAACCTTGATCCTGTAGGTACTTATCAAGTCTTGCATACCAAACACTGGGAGCTTGTTTCAATCCATATAGTGCTTTATTCAATCTACATACATGGATACTAATATTTGAGAGAATAAATCCCTCCAGCTACTCAATGTAGACCTCTTCTTCTAGATTCTCATTTAGGAAGGTAGATTGCACATTTATATAAAACACTTTGAAAATTTTAAATACTGCATATGCAAGAAACATTCTAATAGCCTCTAGGCTTGCCACTGGTGAAAAACATTCTTCAAAATATATTCCCTCAATCTGAGTATATCCTTTACATACTAATCTTGCCTTATTCCTAGTCACTTCTCCATTTTCATTCAACTTATTTCTATAAACCCATTTTGTTCCTATCACATTATGATATTTTGGTCTAAGCACTAATTCACAAGTATCATTCTTTTCTATCTATTTTAATTATTCATCCATTGCCTTAACCCAATGATTATCATGTCTAGCTTCTAAAAAAAATTTAGGCTAAATTTTGGATAACAAAGAGAAATTAACTTGCTCAAATTCACTTACCATCATTCTTTTGGTGTAAATGCATTTATTTATGTCCCTAATAATGTCACTTTTATTATGATTTCTATGGATATTTGGATGGAGTTTTGGTTTCCTCTTTCTCCTTCTTTTCATCTTCATCTAATTCTTCCAAGTCTTCCTCCTCAATGATTTCAAGAATGTCTATTGGATCACTGATTTTTTGTGTTCTATCTTCTTCTATTCTGACATTTACACTTTCAAATATTTTTTTAGTTATTTTGTTATAACATTTATAAGTGTTAATTTTGCAAGAATAACCAAGAAATATACCTTCATCTACTTTGGATTCAAACTTACCGAGTTTTTCATCAGTTCTTTTTAGGAAGCATCTATTGTCAAAAACTTTGAAATAATCAACTATTGTTGGTTTGTCTTTTCATAGATCATAAAGAGTCTTGTCACTGTTGACTCTCAATAATGCTCTATTTTGAATATGCATTGCTATAGAAACTACCTCTCTCCAATATTTATCTAGTATCTTAGATTTATTTAGCATTGTCCTCTTCATCTCCTAAACTATTTTATTTCTCTGTTCAACTACTCTATTTTACTGTGGAATTCTGGCTGCTAAATAATGTTTTTTTATTTTATGGTCTTCAAAAAAATCAATAAATTGATCTGACATGAATTCTCCTCCTTGATCTGGTCTTAGGCACTTAATCTTCAAACCAATTTCATTCTCAACTAATGCTTTGAATTCTTTGAAATGTCTGAAAGCTTCAGATTTTTTCTTTAGAAATATTACCCAAGTCATACGTGAAAAATCATTAATAAGCAATAGAAAATATTTCTCACCTTGATTAATTTGAGTTCTCATAGGTCCATAAAAATTAATGTGAACAAGCTCTAACATCTGAGTGGTCGAGTACTCTTTTGTTTTGAATCACCTTCTATCCTACTTCCCATGCTTACAAGGTTCAAAAAGCATGTTTGATGGCTTTGTAATCTTTGGAAGATATCTGACTGCTTGTTTCTTACTAATGTTGGCCTTAAAATATATGTCTCATTCTCTTGTTCCATGGCCAACTTTATTCAATCTGACTCAAACACATATTTGACCTTTGATGTCTGATAACATATACAAATTATTCCCTATTCTCTAAGCATCTACAACTAACACATCTGAATATTTTCTTTTCACAACCTTATACATAAAATTTTAATGTGTTCCCCTGGTCACACATTTGACTTACACTCAAAATATTATGCTTAAGACCTTCTACATACAAAACATTTTTAGTTTTAGTTCTACCATTATCCAAATTTAGTGTACCTTTTCTAGAAATTCTAGCAGTAGTATTATCTCTAAATTTCAATGTGCCACCATTGATCTTATTCAAGGTTATGAACTTACTCTTGTCTCCTTTCATGTGCCTCAAACATCCACTATCAATGAATCATGGTTTTTCTTCATTTCTTGCATGCAAAACTATCTAGACCAACATAGACTTTTTAGGTTGTTTCTTCTACCATGAACCTATCTGAACTTTCTTCTTAATGAATGGAGCCTTAAAACTTTGGTCCTTCTTGATTGACTCAAAAATGCTTCTAAAATATTGAGTTGTGTCCAAAGTTATTTTAATTGTAACATATTATGGCCTCTTCATTAAAACCTGATAGAGGAGCAAAAGAGTTGTGTCTTCTGCTTGACTCTGCATGAGTTTCCTTCTCCTTATTTTTGAATTTTTATCCCTTTTTTGACATTTTATTTTATTATGACCATATCTATTTCAATAAAAATAGTAACCATAAAAATATGACCTATTGTGTATCTTTGACCTGATTGTCTTTTGTAACTATGTTCCTTCCATCCTTCTTTGTTTGAGATGTCCTTTGTACTCTTAACTTCTTCCCTTTTTATTTCATCATTTGTAAGAGCTTCATCGTATCTTTTTCCTTTTTATGTGTTAACCTTGTCTATGGCTTCCCCTTTCTCTTTTTCAAATCTAATACCTCTTTTATCTAACATTGATCTTTGACTTTTTAATATATTATTCAACATATTAGTGTTATTCTAAAATTTTGAATCATTGGCTTCTCTATCATTGATTACTCTACTTGTTTTCTCAAGATCTACTTTTAAAGAAGTAATTTTAATAACATACCTTTCACATTATTCACTTAATTTTTGCAACTATACAGTTAGATATTTTTCATTCTTCTTGGCTTCTTCAAAGTGTGCTTGTAGATCTTCAAATGTTTCCTTTGAATTCTTTTTATTTTTATTGATTTAGAGCTTTAATCTTTGATTCTTCTTCACAAGAGCTTTTAACTCGTCTAAGGCACAAATGAGTTCTCCTTCTAGATTCACTTTGGATTCATCCTATTCTTCTTCTTGATCATATATACTTTTAGTTATAGAGGCATCTTCATGTATGGCCATGAATAGAATCTCTTCCTTTTTTGAATCACTAACTCCACTATCTTTAGCTGAGCTAGGATCTTTAGAATACAAACTCTTCTTCTCAAATCCCTTCTTAAATTTTCCTTTGAAATTCTTCTTGTATGTAAAATTTTCTTCTTCATTGTTACCATTACCCTTATCTAGGCACTTAGCTACAAAATATCCAATCTTTTCACAATTAAAACCTTTAAAAGATAATTTTCCTTGATATTTCCCTATGCCCTTTTTCGACTTGTGAATGCATAGAGATCCTTTGTCATCTTCATCATCTCTAGAATTGTCACTTGATTCTTGAATCTTAGCCTTCTCTTTCTTTGATGTCTTGAAAGTAGCTTCTCTCTTTGAGGGTTTCTCTTGTTTGGTCCGCATCTCATATACCATAAGAATACCATATAACTCATCCATCTTTAGCTTGGTTAAATTCTTCATCTCTTCAATTGTCAAAACTTTTGCATTATATCTCAATGGTAGAGATCTCAAAAAAATTGTACCATAATTGATTCTTCTAACTTTTCTCTAAGACCTTGAATTTGATTAACTACTTGATCAACCTGTAAAAGACAACTTGTTATATTTTCTTCCTTTTCCATCTTCAAACTCTCAAACTATCTTCTAAAAGTCTAAAGCTTAGCTTGTTGAACCTTTCCATCACCTTTGTAAATATTCTCAAGTTTTACCCAAGTTTCATGAGCAAATGTACATTGCATAACTTTAACAAATTTTGATTCACATAAACCACATAAAATAGTATTTAAAGCTTTAGCATTATTTTCACTTACCTTCTTTTCCACTCAAGTAGTTAAAAATGTCTATGGCTCTTCATATTCCTCCACCACTACTTACCAAATGTTGAATCCAATGGCCATCAAATAATTTTTCATCCTTATGCCGCAAAAACCATAATCTGTTCCATCAAACAAAGATGCCTTATTTATAGAAAAATTTCATGTGATCTAGCCATCATGCTTTCCTGATCTACCTTCAAGTTGTAAAACTATTTTCAAAGGAACCTACTTTGATGCCAAATGTTAAGCACAAAATATACTAAGAGGGGGGGTGATTTAGTATATTATATATCTTTTACTCAATTTTATATCTTTTTTTTATTAACCACTTAATCTCACATTCAAGATATGAAATAAAATCAAAATAATAACATGCACCACATGAGAGAGAGAGAGAGAGAGAGAGAGAGCTTAAATTTTTACATGGAAACCCAAAGTGGGAAAAACCATGGAGAACAATCTCAAGTATATGAATGAGCACCAACTCAAATTACAAAGTTTGCAAGTACGAACTTTCAGGAGCACCAACCCCTTTGCTGAGCATCAACATAAAAAATATTTGTGAGCACCAACCCATAGGAGCACCAACCCCTTACAAATATTTGTGAGCACCAACCCCTCTTGTGTATAAAACATAACTATCTCTCAATGTTACTCAACAAAAGATAGAACTCTACAATATCTCCTACTTTTATCTCTTCTAAAATAAATATGAACCATGCACTCTCTTACATGTTATAAATATCTTCTCAAACCTTTATTTATAGCTTTCCAAATGACCTTTGGCATTCACCCTTTGTGACCCTTCAATGTTCATGAAAAATGGTGCCAAACTTGCATGACCCTTTGTATCCTTACATTTAAAAAGTCACATGGTAACCCTTCATAATAAAATGCATCATTTCCTCTTTCATCTTTATCTTGGTGAATTTTAATATTCCTCAAACTGTCCCTTCATGAAAATGTGTCATACCCTCTTTTGTCTTCACATGGTGACTCTTGAAATTCCTCAAAATGACTCTTCATAAGAAAATGCATCCTATTCCTCTTTTGTCTTTACCCCATGACTCTTTGACTTCACCATGGGCCCTCTTTTGACTTATATGCAACCAAAAATATATTTATTAATATTAAATAAATATTAACACACATTAGCCAAGATATGAATATTAAAAACACCATTAAATGTAATTGGGCCTTTATCACCAATACTAGACCTTTGACATCAATGACAATATTTCCAACAAATTCATTAGGTCTAAGTTAGGTCAATTGAAAGGCTAACAAACTCAAAGAGTGAAAAATACCCCTAGATAGTACAGGGTCAACCCAGTTGACCTAGTATAGTCAACTGGTTAAAAGGATATAAAATAAAGAAAAGAGGGATGGAAAGAGGAAAAAGACTAAAGGGATGTACAAGGAAGGAGTAATAGCTTAGGGAATGGTTTTAAGATTTGGTTAGTTTGGTAATAATGTGTCAATAAGGGACAAAAATATTGCAAATCACCAAAGGTCTACCCACCCCTTTCTTGGTGTACCCTTTAAGGCATGCACTCATAGAGATTAAGTCTCGATAGATTCTTGCAAGATGTAAATCATTAATATTTGATAAAAGTTGGAAACATTATGTGTATACAAAGTGATCCAATTCTCGCTAAACCTGATTTTAAAAAAGTATAATTCTTTATGTTAATACTACTAAAATGGCTATTGGAGCTGTAATAACTCAAGAATTTGAAAGTAATGAAGAGAAACCAATCAAGTACATGAGTCAAGTTTTAAAAGATGTAGAAACTAGGTACTCCCTTATTGAAAAATTCATTTTCTCATTAGTTTTCTCTTTGATTAATTTTTTTTTATTTATTATTGCGAAACAAAGTTTTTGTGAGATCTAATGTGCCTATTTTGTCTTATCTTTTAAAACAACCAACCATTCAAGGAAGGTTTGCTAAGTGGATTTTGTGTATTCAAGAGTTTGACCTTGAATTTAGACCTTTCAAAATGATTAAAGTTAATGAATAGGTAAAACACTTAGCTGAAAATGCTTCTTTAGATATTAATATTTTAGTTTTGTCAGTTGATAACTTAAATGCAAAGTCACATTTAGAGACCATGAAGACTGTTGATTTTTCGAATAATTTTAAGTTTAGTCATAAAATGAATGAATGGGACTATTTATTAGGTAAAGATGATTGGTACCATGACTTAGTTTATTATTTTCAAAATCAAATATGTCCTAATAATTTAGATAAAAGGCAAAGATGTTGCTTAAGATTAAAAGCTTTAAATTTTTGTTTATTAAAAAATTTTCTATTTTATAAAAATAGAGATGGAGTTTTGATGAGATGTCTTACACGTAATCAAACACAAAAATCTCTTAGAGGCTTTCATGAAGGAAACTGTGGTGGACATTATGCTAAAAAAACTATTGCTTATAAGATTTTAAGAGTAGGTTATTATTGGACTACTTTGTTTTAGGATGATTATAAATTAGTTCGTTCTTGCATACCATGTCAATTGTTTGTTGAAAGAGATAGATTGCCTACAATGTCTTTAAACCCTATTATCCATAAAAAAAAACCTTTTAAAAATTGGGGCATTTAATTTATTTCAAATATTCACCAACCTTCATCTACTGTTCACATGTATATTTTAATAGCCATAGATTATTTCACTAAGTAGCCTGAAGCCAAAGCACTTAAAAGTTTCATAACAAGTGAAGTAATCTCTTTTTTAGATTTTTTTTTTTTTTAGATTTGAAGTTCTTTACAAAATTATTTCTAAAAATGGACCTCAGTTTATTTCTAATGAATTTTTAGAGTTTTTAAGAAAGTACTCAATTACATCTAGTCATTCATCAAAGTATTATCAACAAGGAAATGGTCAAGCTAAGTCCATGAATAAAAAATTAATTTCAATTATGAAGAAACTAATTTTTGATCATAAAAGAAATTGGCATCTCAATTTTTTTGAAGATGTATGGAGTGATAGGACTATTTTTAATGTAGCAACCGGTTATTCACCTTTTATGTTAGCATATAGAATTGAGGCCACCTTGCTAATAGAACTTCAGATTTCTTCAGCTAAGACTACTTTACAATATGTTGCTAAAGATACTAATTTAATGTAATAAAGATTACATGATTTAGTAGCTCTTGATGAATCTAAAGAAACAACATTAGAAAAATTAGAAAGATCTAAGAAAAAATTAAATAAGTTCTTTGATAAAAAGTTTTCTAACAAAAAGTTTAATGTTAGAGATTTAGTCTTATATTGAGACAAGTCATGCGAAGATCCTGGAAAACATCACAAATTTGATTCATTATGGCTTGGTCCTTATAGAATTACCATAGTATTTGGGAACAATGATTTTCATTTAAAAGATATTGAAGGATATTGGTTATGTTACTCAGTTAATGGCCATCATTTGAAGTTGTTCCATGATTAGCTACTTTTTAGTTTGTTTGTTGCTTTGTTTTCAAATTTCTTTTTGGTTTGTTGTTCTGTTTTGTTTTACTTTACTTTTGAAAGATAAATGAAAGTTACAAATAGAGAAGTGTCACATTATGAAGGAACATGAAATTTTTTTGTAATTATCAATTATTTTTATAAGTTACTCTTTATAAATTTAGTTTTCATTATAAATGAATAATATATACTAAATTTTATCAAGTTAAAGTATTACTTTATTTTTAGATTTTATACTTAACGTATTCGTATTAAATTATGCATCCAACCTAAATTTTCCTATTATACCATTCCTTTTCTTTGTGGGATGCTAGCCAAATAATCCATCCTTTAATAAAATTCATTATTAAGGGGTTCATACTTAACTACTTAATAAATGATTTCCATATATCACACCCTCAAGGATATATTTTTATCAATAGACAGTTTGTTGATACTCAATTTCATTACACAAAACTGACTAGCAATGTCACTAGTGTTGTGCCTATTTTTCACACCCCCTCAATTTTTCCAAAATTAATACTTTTTCTACCATAGAGATGACTCCGTCATGAAATCTAAAATTATGTCAAGGACCTGATCAATTAATATTATATTTGAATGCATATTTTTTTATTGTGAATTGATAAAGATAGATTAATGAATTCATGTTTATGTTTTGAGTGGTTTCAAAAAGCATAGTGGATCAATGAATAAAAATTGCATCTATATATCACTATGTATATATGTGATCAGTCATGTTACCTATCAAATTGCATCTCAGTAGTTTCAACTTGGTATGATTCTTCTTTGTATGTTTTCAAATTTGAAAGTATATATGTTGGTATGACATTTTTAGATGTCTTTATTTTATTTTAGTATGGATTATCATGGTAATTTTAGGGATGGATTTTCAGTTTTGATAGTTTCAATAGTCTATGATGATCCTTTGATTTTCATTAGCATACATGAATAATGTGATTCTCAATTTAAAATAGATAATGAGAGTATATAAATAACTATCAAAGTTTTATATTTGGAAAAGTGATACATTTCTTATTTGAAGGACCATTATGAAAACATAGATTCAATGGACATCCCATTTTTACTTATTTTGATATAATAGTCATTCAAAAATGTTGATGTATCTAAGTTGATTTGATCCAACTATCAAAAAATCCAAGTTCTAATATTATCTAAGCATAAGGTAATATTCATTTTTTCTAATGATATTAAGACCTATATTTTCAAAATGCCTAGTCTAAGGTCATTATTCTAAGTTTTAAGGTTTCCAACCTAAGGACCTATTTTGATATCTTAAGTATAAGTTACTTTGATTAGAAGGCCTTAATAATTACTCAAGTCCTTATTATTGAAATACAAGTCTCACAAAGTATGAAGATGACATGATTATTATTTTTCATTTTGACATGATCTGATGATGTGGTGATTGTTGAACATCATAGAGTGGTTAATTCATTGATGACCCATCATGGCATGGTGATTTGGAATATACATTTAATTTGAAGGCATATTCATGAAGCTTTAAGATATGCCAAATATTTTAGTGACAATGAAGATTTAATATGAAGCATGTCTACCTCGAATAGCAGAAGTTGGTAAAGGTTTGGTAAGAAGAGTTAGTAATGACTAAATTTTATTGTGTTGATAACTAAAATAACAAGATCACTAATTACATCTCAATTGAATCGAGTCAATAATAAATGATCATCTCATCGAGTCAGTTATGGTAGAGGGTGGTGAATATAAGTAGATTGATTTTCTTGGTTTGTGGTCATTTTAGAAAGCTTGGCCATGGAAGCAAAGCTTTGGTAGTTTTATTTTTAACTTGTAAAGGAGGGATTTTGAGGATTCTAAGTAGAAAGATTACAAAGGTGCATTACCAAGTATGATTCATATAGTTTTGAATGAATTTAGAGAATAATCATGGTGATTTAGAGAAGTTTACAGTTAAATGAAAGAAATCATTTATTAGTTACATAAAATAAATAAGTTCTATTTTTCATAGATATTCATTAAAGGTTTGAGTTAGTTTATAATAGTTTACTTTATTTTATGGTGAAAAGATTAGCTTTGGTATAAGATGATTGTGATGATCTGCATGTGATTTAAATTTTTGAATTTGTGCATGAATATTGATGATAAAATTGTTTTTGGTTTTTGATATATTTTTGGTTTTTTAAGGTATAAAGAGTTGATTTGATTTGAATACTAGTGTTTGAAATACAATAAATTTGGATTTTAAATGCATAGTATAAGTGATTCTAGAATTGTGTTTTATTTCAAAGGTTTATTTAAAGTTGTTACATGAAAGGAATTATGGTGCATGCATTCCCAGTTTTAATCTTGATAGAGAAGTCACATGCATATTATGGAATAAGTCCATCAAGATTAAAACAAATCAAGTTTTTCTAGTCTCTATGCTAAAATTATAGTTTTGATGGGTTCTTTAAAATTTTGAAAATAAACTCTGACTAAGGGATTTTGTGGATATTCATTCATGATTTGACAGATTATTTTGTTGGCATAAATATTTGATAATTTTAGAAATGACTTCAAAAGGGTTTTTTGTGTGTGTTCTCATGAATAAATCAAAGGTTTCAAATGTTTTCCTCAACCTTGATTTGGAAAATTATGGATGTATTTCTTTGAATGTTTGAGATTTCACTTTTGTGAGACTTCACTTTTTTTTAATGTATTTTGATGTTCTATCATAGTATATTTCTAAACATATATGTTAAAGGGTTTTCTTGGAGTCTCAATTTTATGGATAAATTATGTTCATCATTTTTAATATACTTGAAATATCTAAAAAACTATGATGCATGCATATTATGAAGATGGAGAAGCATCAAGGTTTTGATATAACATGGATTTTTAGCTTTGGTTAATTATGTATAAATTGTTGATCTTGTATGTCATGATTATCTTATAAATATTTAAAGGATTTTGAGTTCATGAGGTTTTGGTTTTTTTTGAGAAACCCAAACTTTCTTTTCTATAGAGGTAGCTTTTGTTTGTTTGTTTCAAGAATCCATAAGTTGGTTTTATATAGAAAGTTTTGACTAAAACACTGTCAGCCATTATGCAAAGAGATATTTCAAGGAGATGTATAAATATAATGGTCTCAAAGTCATGAGTTTTATCTACCTTTTTTTAGTTACAAGTATTGGTTTTAAGAGGTTAGATTAAAAAAATGAGGTTTTTGTTGAATATGCATCTCAGTATTGAAGTTTTGGGTTTTATTTTGAAACTAGATATTGAAGTAATCATCCCTTGATGAACTTAGTTATTTCTTAATTGAAATTTTGATGAATATTATATTTTTAACAAGTAATTTTTATTTTAAAATATTATTTGGTGATTTCATTTTGTAAAATACTATATTGAAATCATGTGGCTTCAATTTTAGATTGATTCAGTTTATAGTTGATTTGATGGAAGTTAGAACTTTATTGAGATATATCAGAATATTTTGAAATAAATTATGATATTATAATTTTATTTTAAAGATCATTTGGCTTTAAGGTGTTAGTTTATGAATTCAAATTAGTTCAGAGGTTTGATAAATAACTATGTATTAGATATTCAATTATATCTTTTTGAATGGACATATGTTGATTTTCAGCCATCAATTTTGTGTGTGTGTGTGTGTGTGTGTGTGTGTGTGTGTGTGTGTGTGTGTGTGTGTGTGTGTGTGTGTGTGTGTGTGTGTGTGTGTGTGTGTGTGTGTGTGTGTCTGTGTGTGTGTGTGTGTGTGTGTGTGTGTGTGTGTGTGTGTGTGTGTGTGTGTGTGTGTATTAGATTATTTCAAAATGTCTAGGTGGGACCAGCCTGGGTCAGCTAGGAGTGATGATAATCAAGGTTGGAGGTAGAATTTTGGTAGCAATGTTAATCAACAAAATTCTAATAGAAACATTTAGAGAGGTGAATTTAGGGATAGAAGGTTTATCCCTAGGCTTCATAGGGATGCTAGGATGTCCATTCATTTTTATGCAACAGACCCTAAATTTTGGAACATCCTTAATAACTTGCATTTCAATCTAGTCAATAGGGGTAATAGGGGAAACAAAATATTTTATGGTCATAGGTTCAAAGCCTGAACTCCCTCTCAAAGTAGTTCTTCCCACCACTTGGAAAATAACCCACAACATTACCACTTAAACCTCCCAATATTGAAGGATTTGAACATGTTGTTGAACCTCTTCCTACCAATCAAGCAACCTAGATTGAGATTGAAACATCTCATGTTAAAAACTTAGTCAATTTTTCCATTCCTTTAGTTTAAAATGAGCCATCTTCTCCTCATATAAAACCTATTACGAAGTGTAGGAAGCTAGGTATGGCATCCTCCCAAGTGAGCCTATCACAGGATGTAGAAAGTTGAGTTTGGAAAAACATGGTTATGCTGGTAGAAAATGCATAATGGATGCCCACCCTTCTACTTTAGAGAAAAGAGCAGATAGTCAGACTGAACTTGATACTCTTGTTGACATTAGAGTGCTTAAATGAATAAATTTGGGAAGTACAAAAGACTTACTTTTTTGATATATATATGCCTAATTTAATGTTGATATATGCATTATGGTTTAATATAAATAGAATTTTTATTAATCTTTGACTTATCTAATTAATAATTGATATATGTATTCTATTTATTATTAATTGGTAAGGGTCCCCACCCATTTAGATTAATACCCAATCTATAATCAAATACTTGATCTATTAATACTTTCTAAGTCTTAATTAAACCTATTCTTAACTAATAACTATTTATAATTAATTTACTTCTTAAAATTCAATTAGTTAACTTAAACTAATAAATAACTAAAGGTTAATTGTAATTTTTTTCAAACCAAATGGAAGGCATAAACAGAGATCAAGGATTCATTTGAAGATAGAAGAATAACACAGGTATTGAGGACTTATACATTTTGTGAAGTCAATCATTCATCTCTCTAATTTCTTTGCAACTTCTATAAGATAGTATGACTTTTACAAATAGACCCAATGGTACTTTATCTAATGATTTAGTAATTGCTTAGGCAATATAGATATATGTAGATTTTATTATCATATATAATTGATTATCTAAAGTTTGTCAAACATAACATCTTTTAATGATTGTTATTTTCAGTCCTAGATACAAAATCCAAGTATTCAGCTTGAATAATTATAAACACTTTTCTATTTTGTGAATTTTCATTGATCTATTTTGATTTTAAAAGTTGTCTCTCATGTTATTGTAAAGAAGTATGTTGTTTTTCTCAATAAAATCTATCTTTTTTGCTAAGATGACTCTCCTTTGAGACTTTCAAACTTTATTGTACTTTATATTGCCTCTAATATTAATATAGTTTTATCTTTTATATTTTATTAATCTAGTTTCTATTTCTATTTCTTAGTTTATGTTTATCTTTTATCTATTTAATTTTTGGTTCATTTCTATTTTCTTTAATTAGTTTCTTAGATTATTATTTTATTCTCTTTCTTATTTTAGATAGTTTAAATAGATTGTTATTTTGATTAGTTATTTTATTATATTTTTGATATAGATTTTAGGTTCTTTATTTAAGTTCTTGTTAGTTGTTAGTCTTCATCTTAGATTAGATTTTAAATCTGTTTAAATTTCAAATTATAGTTTTATTTCTATTTTATTTTTTGACTTGTTATTTATTTATTACTTAGTTGATTTATAGATAATTTGACTCTAGATTAATTTTAGATTAGTTTGTTTGATCTCTTAAGTCCTTAGTCTTTTCTTGTTTAAAGTTGCTTCTTAGTTTAGGCTTAGTTTTTGAGTAGTTTATTATCTTTTCTTTGGTATAGTTGATAATGTTTGCTTTGCCTCTTTGTCTTTTAGTTAGATTATTGATTGTTTTTTGTTGTGTCTCTTGTGTTTACCTTACTTGATTTTTTATATTTTATCTTATCTCAAATTTATTTTAATTTATATCTTATTTGTCTTCTTGAGGTTACTTAGAACCATTGTAGCAAAAGCAAGATATCACTCGAAATATACTATTATACTGAATCAAATTTATTTCCTTTAAGAGACTATCTAAATTATAGGCTTTCTCTATCAAATAGGATAGATTATAGATTCTTACTCAATCTGATTCATAATTTTATAAGTATATTTTGTTATAATAGAATATGTTACATTTGATGACTTATTGACTATTTCTTAGAACTTATAAAAAAAACCCTCGCATCTTTAGGATCATAGTTAAACCTTTAAAACCCACAAATTAGACTGGTACAATTCCACCTTGACCTTAGTGATAGGTGAAAGGGTTGATTTATTGATAGTATAATTGCCACTATCAACAGATGGGTGTTAAAGTATTCACCAATCTTTTTTGCTTTAATAGGGTCAAAACTATTGCTAGCAGATGCATGAGTCTCATCACTTTCTATGGTCATAATAGTCCCATCAAGAGGTTTAAAGTAAGAAATATAGCAATTAAAATATATAAATGATCTTTTTCCCATGTCATAATTGATTTGACAAAAAAAATCATTAATGGTGATTTTTTATTAACATGTAATTTAGTTGGTTTTTGAAAAATTTAAGTAAAAATTGTTCATATAATATAGCCATATATTTTTGAAAATAAAGTAATAGAAAGCTTAAATATAAATCTTTAAAATGATAATACAAATAATAACATAGAATAAATACTGTAAGTAAAAATAATAAATTTAATGCTAGAAACAAAAGGATTATTTTTGTATATGGAGATTAGTAAATTCTTATGAACTTCTAACTTAGAAGAATGTGTTTTTAGTGTGTTTCCCCCAAATTTGAGTCTGGGTGAAATTTTGGGTACCCCAAATGAAATTTTATGAATAATTCAAATCAATATTTGAAAATTTTAAATTTGTGCTTGTGAAATAAGGGAAGTTGAGATGTCTTGGGGGGATTGAAAATTAGAGGAACATATTTATGTGTTAGAACTAGATGGTTGTTTTGTAGTCATCTAATCCTAATGACTACAACATAGGCATCAAACTTTGATGATTGTTTTGTAGCCATCAAAACCTAAAAACTTCAATGAAATCATTGAAATCCATCAAATGCTTGGTGAATTTTCAAACCCACCATTAATAGGGCCAATGCATATGCATTCAAGTCTTTTCATCCCTATTATATTTTATCCTTCCTCCCCCATTTTCATTTTCTCCTTATCTTTCTTTTGTCTTTTGGAAGCTCACCATATCACTTTCTCTTTCTCAAACTCTAACCTTCATCCATGTTTTTTCCATTCATTTTCTTTAATTTTTATAAGTGACTTGGTCAATCTAGTTGTTCATTTTGATTTTGGTTCTTGTGTGTTGTTTATTATTTTCAAAGAACAATTTCTCTCCTTGTTTATTTGGTAGGTTTTCAAAATTGTTTGACATGATTCAATGTCTCATTTTTTATTACACCTTGATGGACTCTAAAAAAATTTAATCTTTTATCTAGGATTTTTAAACTTCTCCAAATAACTCATCAAACTCCATACCCTACTTAGCATCCATTAGATCATAATCCCTATAGATTAGTTGTTGGACTCCACCCCCTACAAAGTAGTCATCAGATGCTACCCCTTTAAAGTATCCTTCAAAATCCACTCCCTAAAAATTAGTCATCAAACTCTTACCCATTTAGAGTAGTCATTCAAATCCACCCCTGTAGATTAGTCAACAAACTCTATGCCTTATAGATCATCTATTAGACTTTACCCCATATAGAGTAATTGTTAAATTACACCACTTTCAATTATTATTTTCTACTCATTCACCTTCTAGTAACATATATCAGTAACTTTGAAAAATAAAGGAAACATGAAGTATTAGTATCATGGATTCACCCCTAATCTAATCTAGAATCTAATGTTGATCAGATAACTGACACAGAGATGGGACATGTCGAGATGACAAATTTTAAGAATAGGGTCAATTGATCACAAGTGTGATTGGATGTTAAGAATGTATTATAGTGGACTACCCTAGCCCATTGCTTTCCCAATATCTATTCAATGTCTAGATTTAGTACTAACCCTATCAAGCCATTATGATAAGGATAATATGGAAGTAAGGAACTCAAATGATGAATGTGTTATACACCTTAGAGAAGAGCATATCAAAGATATGTTGAGAATACCTAACTTGAAACCTTTGTGAATTTATCACTTGAATCCACTTGATAATATTTGCAAATTAATTTAGTTGTATGTTCCAATTCATTAAACAAGAATTTGATAATAAATCCTAAGTTTGATTCTACTAGAGTACCCAAAACCATTGCATGCTCTGACTTTAAGATGGAGATTAATGATATTATTACACTTCTGAATAAGGTGATTGGTAATCCCACAACTAAGTATTTCAAAGAATGGATGTAAATGCACCTTCAAATCATCCATAAAAATAAACATTTCAACAATTGGGTAGAATTGATTAGTGATTTATTCATAATCAACTATGTGAAGTACACCAAATAGGGAAGTTATATATGACCTATTATTTAGTATATAATATTGCTCTTAGGATAATATATAGTGGTTTAAACATAAATTTTAAAATGAAATCATAATGTATTTATGAGTTTTATCCTCAAATCATAGTGGAGGCCATCTCAAAACATTTTTGCAGGGTTAATGATGCTTTTCTACATTATGTCATCTAAATGTTTGAGTCAGATTCATACAATCTCAATTTTTCCATTATAACCACTAGTGATATCTCAAGATGGGTTGGATGGTTTATAAAATTTCCTAATTTATCTAAAGTCATATTTTTTGGATGTGATACTACCCCATTTATGTTTCCAAAGTTTTTTAATGATAGGTGGGCCCTAATGGAGTTAGTAAGGTAGTTCATAGAAACATATAAGTTCCTAACTACAAAGCATAGGTCTAGAGCTCATTTTATAATTACCATTGGTAGATACACTTGTATTTCACTCCATAATGAAAAGTTTATTGAGGCATAAATGTATCATGTTACCCTTTGTCCCTTTCACAATAGACCTTATTTTGATGTCATAAGGATGGTGTAAAATATTTTTAGCACTTCATATAGACACATCCCATATTCTAAAGACTACTATATGGATTTTGATAATAAAAATTATGTTAAGATTTGGAATTATTATTTATTCACTCTTGAATAGGTAATTGAATATAACATAGCATATATTCTAGAAGATATTGAATAATATTGAGATGAGGTAGATCACATTTATTATGAAAAAAATATAAAAGCCAAACCTTTACCTTGAGTTGATTGGAATAACTTAGACTCAACATCCTTAGAGGATATAACACAAGTGATCCTAAATAGAACCCTTTCATGGCTTAAATATAAAGGAGTTAATGTAAAAAAAATTGGATTTCCACCACCATTAAAAGCTACATACATAACTCGTAATCAACCATAATAACCCAAGGATGGGACAAATATTATAGGTTTTTCTTATGGTGTTGGTATAGACCTAAAAATAATTGAAGATTAAAAGGATCAAGAAGTAGACCCCAAAATCAACTAAACTAAAATTCCACTGAAGATCAAGCTTAGGAAATCAGTTGGAGGAGCTAAAGAGACCCTTATATCTCCACATTTTAGGTGATCCATCTATTAATATGGTTTAATCTCAAGGCTTTATCAAAAATAATACTTTGTAGTTAATGGTCATAAACCCTTCTCTGGTAATCTCCACATCTATTCCTCCAAAAAATACATCTCATCAAACTTCTATTAAAGTATTCAACCTGCCTTATCAACCTTCATCAAAATTTATGAATCAGCATCCATCTTCTATCTAGAATCTGAGCTTAGGCCTCTCAAGCCAAATGAGGAAGATGATAACCCTCTAAAGCTAGATGAAGAAGATATTTATCCTCTTAAACAAGATGAAGAGGATGATGAAACTATACTAGAGTAAGCCTTAAAATCCCTCTTGTTATCATTGATATTTAGATTCAAACTAAACAAGGACCTTTGCATGAGCCTTCTATTACAGAGGTTTAGAATTGGTTGAATGAGGTATTTAAAAATACAAAAAATATAATCTAGCTATAAGAATTTGATTTTACTACACTCATAGTACCTACTCCTCATGCACCAAATAAACCCAGGATGGTTTATTATATAAATAGGGATGAACATGGAGACACATATGTTGAGGTTGTTATTCCTTCTCTTGATAAATTCAAGGAGGAAGATGGTGCTAATGATGACTAAATTATAAGGATACACTTTGGAAAGGCTACTCATGAGGGAAAAAAAAAAGATATGTAGACAACCATTGGTAAATTATTTGAAACTTATGACTAAGACAATGTAACTAAAGATCAATTAAAGGAGAAGGTCAAATAACTCTCTTTGATGGTCTAAAAATTAGTTAATATAATTCAATCACATCTACATGACTATGTACCTAATATCAAAATGATGAGAATAGCTAAATAAATAGAGCATATGGGTAGGCTCACCAAGGAATGGTCAGAGAAGTTACTCCTTCAAGGAACTAGATAAACAAACATTTTCATCTCAATATATGTATAAATTTAAAATGAGCTCAATTGTGCCACAAATAATGAGGCTATATACAAATGAAAAATTGATAAATGGAAGAAAATTTTACCAAAGTTATAAGCCTTCTCCAAAGCTGATCCATACAATCTTGTCATAAATGGTTCTGGCTAGAAATGTTGGGGTGATCAATCTAAATTCTTAGGTGAAACTAAATTCTATATTTGTATGTGATTTGTTATTTTTAGGATTAATGGACTTTTATTCCTATTTAATAAATGAGTCTGAGTAGGAGAAATCAATAAATAATATTCCTAATTAAAGCTACTAATTTGTGAAATTAAATTGTAATTAGACCCTTTCTAAAAATAGTAGTGAGAGAGAGGAAGTTAAACTTAGCTTATTCTAGACTATTTCGACTAAGATAGGGTCTATAAATTTATGTGTAAGACTAGGACACTATCACAAATAGGATTATAAACTTCATTTCTTGATTAGATAGGATCATTGAAACTAGATACCCTAGGCCCTGATACTATATTTTTTCCCTGAAACTATTATCCTAAGGATCTAAGATTTTTGGGTTTTGTTCACCTAGTTAGTGTGAGCTTGTGTATCAAATTTTGGAGCCTTGCTATCAACAAAACTCCCTGTAGAGCTGATTTTATATGTTTATGTCTTTTATGCACTTGAATAGAAACTTCGGTAAATAGGGAAAATGGGTTAGTGTGTGTAAGATGTATTGGACATGCTTCACACCCCATGTGTGGGAATGATACCTACATACCAATAATCTAAAGAGGGATCAAGCCATATGTAGTTCTCCCTTTAAGATGGCTTGATGCAATAGTGAATTAAAATGCAAGAAATGCAAAAATTGGGTGTGCTTGAGATGACTAGGGGTTGGTATAAGGACTTGAATTGGATTGAAAATTTATAGGCTAGTTATATGCAGAGAAGAAATAATATTGGTTGAGTGGTCTTGCTTGTATTCTTTCTTAATTGAGTAATATTTTTCAACCCCTTCCAAATGATATTTGAATGAGATTTTATAGGGATCTATTAGTCATCAGTTAGATGAAACCAAACTAGTATAACATAATGAATAAGAGGAATCAAGGAAAAATGGTAATTTAGGATTGAATTATGATTGGATAGGAGTGCTAAAAAGGGGGCACTCTAGGTTCTAGTGCTATAATTCAAATTTGGTGCTATTGCCCTAAGTAGACAAGACCTAGGGGGATGGATTATTCATGAGGATAGGGTCTTGGTTCAACTAAGGTCAAGTCTAGAAGTCTGCGAATGACTAGGAATTAGTGAAAACAAGCCTAAAAGGGTTATGAGAGAAAGCAAGAGGGACCTAAGGATTGGGTGTCATTAGCCATGCTCAAGTTACTATTTTTTGCATTTTATATGATTACATTTACCCTCCATTTATTTTAGTGATGTAGCAAAGTGAAATAATAGGATAAAGAAAAATAGAAAATGTACCTAAATTTACCTATAAAGGTGAAGCTTATGATGCTGAGTAATGTTGGATAGTGCATAGAGAGAATGTTGTTTAAGTGTGAATCTATGAAAGGAAAGAAAAGAGTACATCATTTATTACTATATGTGATATAAAATAAGAATGTACAAAGTTGAATAAGAGAGAGAGGAAGAAAAAGGAATGAATACACCTCACCGAGTATGTGAACTAATATAAAACCTATTGTGATCCTGATTAAGGATGAGTGTGTTGGGTATGTGTTGAATGATGTTTTACCAAAATTTATATCATGAATAGAGATTAGTGCTCAATTCCCCAGAAATTGGATTAAGAATGTAAAAGATGGCCCTTTAGCTCCATCATCACCTACTAAGTGAAGCTAGATGATCATGCATGTGCTAATCGATATTTGGACTATGTGTCCAATCCCTCTAAATAGATGGCTCAAAAATACAAATGTTGGCCCTTTTACTTCATCATTTCCCACTAAGTTAATTTAATTGTTCATACATATGTTGATTGGTGTTTAGAGTGTGTATCCAATCCCTCTGAATAGGTGGCTCAAGAATTCAAAGGCCGGCCCTTTGGCTCCATTGTTGCCCCATGAAGTGAAGCTATAAAATGATACTGATATGAATAAGTATGTCATATGAGATGGATCTTGAAGCCCATGAATGCTCTATAAATTTGATAATGTGGTGTGAATATTCAAATATGTACTAGAAATTAGGCCAATATTGGCAACTCAAAAAATGGAGATTAGGCTTGTATAAAAACCACTCCAAAATTGAAGATTTGACTTATGTGGAAGCCATTTAGGAATTTGGAGGTTAGGCTTATATGAAATCCACTCTAAAATCATGCCAACCACTTGTACATGGAATAAGGCATGCAATTATTGATAATGCCTAGGTAATGCTAAAAATTAAAAGAAAAGAAGCAAAAGTGTTATGCAATCTTCCCCTAATCATTGGTGTCTAAAACATGGATTCTAATCTAGAAGTTATACCAACTACCATATCTAAAAATCATGCCACACATGATGCCCCTTATGTCTAGATTCTATAAGAAAACTATACTAAACACTACTGATCTAAACTAGTTTGATTGTACAAAACTATCATTAAACCTACCTTTCTACCTACTTCTAGAAAACCTAGTTTTTTGTTATTTGGATAGGATAACTAAAAATGGACACCCTAGTGTCTAGCACTATAGTCCAATCATGATACTATTGTCCTAGGCTGAAACTGATCACTATTTTGGATTATTCATTGTTTGATTGGTTTATTCTAAGTGTTTTGATGATTGGTTGTTGTTTTGGTTGTTCTAAAACTAGATTTTTTGACTGATAGGAGCTTTGATATCTATAAAAAACTCTATTTATTTCCCTCTCTTCTAAGGGTAGGAATAAGTACCCTTATGATGACTACCCTTAGAAGAAAAAACTCTATAATTGTGTTAATCTAGAAATATACATGATATAGCAATAATAATCAACAAGATATCTCAAGATATAGCATGGTTTGATTTGAGAGATTGTTAGATCAATAAGGGTATGCCTAGATAGATGTAATAATGTAATATCATGTGAAATGTACTAAACTAGAACTAACAGTGTTAGTTGTTAGTTTTTATTTGTTAGGTGGAGGGGTAGAGCATGATGTCCATTATGGCATCCAAAAAACATGAATAATTCATGATGTGGATCATGGCATTGCAATAATCAAGAAGCAATCAAGAAAAAAGCACATAGATCAAGAATCTAGAAGCATATGAGAGTGGCCAAGGGGATAAGAAAAAAAGGGACATGGACACATGTCACTCGAACTAGAAATCAAGCATACAAGGCACATTCAAATTCCACATACACATACAAGTAGAGAAAGCAATGTTGGCACAAGGTCCATAGGCACATAGAATAGTACAAACAAAGGACATTGGAAAATGTCTCAAGGCACACACATGAATAGAAATGAAGGACATTGCCAAACATCCTAAGGCACATATAGGAAACAAGCAAGAACTAGAAATGCAATCACATCAAGTTATGCTAAGAAAGAAGATAAAGCATGTAAAGATAATAAAAATATAATCACATCTAAATAATCAAAGAAAGAGTGAAAGTATACAAGACATGTTAGTACAAGAATAGGTATATGATAAGAAATACACAAGTGTTATATACCAATGAGTGTAGATAAAGTAATCTATGTGAGATAGTAAGTAATGTACATCAACATAATAAATAGAGTGTGTGGTGTAGGAATGACATAACATGGATGGTGTAGTCATGTAGAAGATGCCCCCAGTGGGTATGTATATCGATGTGTCTCAAATGTAGAAGTAGGATGCCCCATCAATGGGTAGAGTGAAGTAATCAAGTAGCTAGAAGTCACTACAAACACTCAAATAATATCAAGTGAAGTATGGTAATGTAGATAAAGTGACAAACAATAGCATAGAACAACAAATGTAAGTCTAGCATAGTAGTAGCAATGTAAAGCATGGATGACACATATAACTGAAATGTTTTTGGTTTTTTGACATTATTTGAGTGTTTTTGGTATATTTAATATATGCTATGTATAATCAAGCATAAGAAGACTATGTATAAACAACACTGAGAAGAAATAATACTAATCAATGAGTCTCATAGGAGACTCCCTATCATGGTGTCTTGTATTGAATAAAGGAATCATGCATGATTTTGAAGCATGAAGGAATGGCTATGAATATGATTCTAAATATTTAGTTTCATTGTTGGTTTCTTGAAAATCATAATAACTTTTATTATTCCACTTATCATTATCTTCTTGATTTTGAACTAATGGAAGGCTAATGTTAACTTTTTTTATATCTGGATCTTTTCCTTTAATAAATTTTGTCTGTGAATGATTTTACCTAAGATGTTCAATAAATCCCAAACCTTGGTGACAAACATTATCAACTGATAGAATAGGAGTAGTGATGCCTTGAGCTTGCTTACCCAACCCTTGACCTTAATAATCAAACTGTTTTAGATAATTTTGAGCAAACCCATACTACTTTGAAAGTTAAGCCTCATTTTTGAGAGGTAGATTTGAATATTTTTCATTCTTTACTTGTGCTTGTGGTATTTTTTGTTGTCTTAATTTTTATTTTTTATCCTTTTGTTGTTTGGAGTTATGATTTGGTAACTACTTTTGTATTGTTTCTAAATTTGACCCTTTGTAAATGTGTTCCTGTGTCAAAATGGATTGCTTGATTGATTTACCTTGTATAGGGTCCTTATTAGAAATTATTTGTTGTATATGTGTTTTCAATACCAAACATGAATCTGTGTGATTCCCATGCATTCTATGATATTCACAATAACATCTGGATCTTCTCATTGGATGTAGAAGAGGTAGTTTTATCAATTTAGCTTTAATTATTTCCCTTAGTACTTCAATTAAACTCTTATTTGATCTTTGAATTCTTTTTAAATCACTAGTGGTAGAGCTATTTTATTTTTATTTCTTGTTTTGATATGTAACATTATTTTCAACCAATTGACTTGATGAAGGTGCATATATATGATTGACACTAGGTTACTTTTGAGGATTTTGTATTATAATCTAATTTTCTAATGTTGTGATATTTTCATGTAATGACTAATTCTACATTTGTAAATTTGAAATTAACTTGCTCATACTAGTTATTTAATCCCTTAGAGTCTCATAAGTACAAACCCTAGATGCTTTTGATTTAACATGTAAGTACATATGTTGAAGAGGTTTTGAGTAAGCTATAGGTTGAATGTATACATTAGAAATAATAGTATGGGTTCCCTCACCTTTTGGGGGGTGATAACATGGACTTGGTTAGAGGGAAATTATCTATCACCCTCTTTGGGGTGAGGAGGAGAAGGGAACTATTTCCTGGGCATAAGATATGGCATTGAAACTTGACAAGTGGTTGTTAGCTTATGCAATGAATCCTCTAGGTAGAAACCATGTATGTGGAATAAAATGCATGTAATTGGAGTTATAATTTATATAAAAATATTTTTATAAATATCATTCCACATGAGATAGCAAGGGAGAAAGAGCATGTATTTATTCATTGATGAATAAAGAACTATGACATGTGCTATGACATTTCTAATGTGTTTATCATGATAATCTTTAATTTTTTTCCATATGAGAGATAGAAAGCCAGGGATAGAAAGCATGAATGCATAGAAAATTTTGACATGAATCATAACATTTCCAACATGTTTAGCATGATAAGCTTGAAAAAAAATTCACGTGAGAAATGGAAATTAAAGGGTAGAGAACATGAATTTTTACATAAAGGCATATAAGCTTTTGGAATGTAACATAACATTTTGAATGTGTTTAGAAAAATGGAGTTGGTAATTATTTTGAATGAGTAAAAGAAAATATGCAAAAATAATTTTGAAATTTTGTGCATATTCAGCAATAATTTTTGTAATATCATCCTATATAATGAAACATAAGCATGAAATGCAAAGAATGAAGATTTGTACTAACATATGATAGACTTCATTATTCATGTACATGATAGGGTCCATTATTTTTTCCTTGTTATTTGCAAGAAATGTAAAAAAAATTGTACATAAGTGAAAATCATTTTTGCAATTTGATTATGGATGTAAGGTGATACCTAAAGAAGCAAATAGATGCTAGTACATGCAACTAGGGATTTAATAGTTATAATTTTGCAAAATAATATGATTTTTTGAAATTAAAATTAAGTTTTTGATTTAAGTATGCAAGCAAAAATTTATAAATTTATGGGATAATGTTTGATTTAATAGGACATAGTATGTGCAACTACGGTTTTACAAAAAATGAATTTGTTTGAAATTACTATGAATTTTTGGAATTTTAAGTGATTTTTTAATTTTAATATTCAATTAAAAATTCAGCAAATGATTGGAAAATTATTGGGAGCTAGTTGATGCAATTAGGGTTTGAAATAAAATTATTTTTGAAATTAATATTGAATTTGAGAATTTGAATCAAATTTTTGATTCAGATATACAAGAAAAAAATTAGGAAATTATTAGATTAATATTAGAAAATTACTGGGAGCTATTTGATGCAACTAGGGTTTGAAATAAAATTATTTTAAAATTTACTACTAAATTTTAAAATTTAAGATGAATTTTTGCTTTAAATATTCAAGAAAAAATTCAAAAATTTATGAGAAAAAATAGCTAGGAATTTACCCTAGGGTTTCTAGGGTTTTTATGCATAATTCAAAGTAAGTTGGGTTCACCAAATGATTTATTATTCTTGGAAATAATAGATTTTTATTCTTATTTAATAAATGGGTCTGAGTAAGAGAAATTGACAAATAATATTCCTAATGAAACCTACTGATTTGTGAAATTAAATTACAATTAGACATTTTCTAAAAATAGTAATGAGAGAGAGAAAGTTAAACTTGGCTTATTTTGGATTGTTCTAACTGAGACAGGGTCTAGAAATTTGTGTGCAAGACTAAGACACTATTGTAAACAAGATTCTAAACTTCGTTTCTTGATTGGATAAGAGCATTGAAACTAGACACCTTGGGCTCTAGTTCTATAGTCTTTCCTCAATGATATTGTCCTAAGGATCTAAAATTTATATGTTTTGTTCTCTTAGTTAGTGTGAGCTTGTGTACCAAAATTTGGAGCCTCATTGTCAATAAAACTCCATATAGAGCTGATTTTCTATGTCTATTTCTTCTATGCAATTCAATAGAAACTTTGGAAAATAAGGAAAAGAGGTTAGTATGTGTAAGATGCACTGGATGTGCTTCACACCCCATGTGTGGATACGCTACCTACATACCAATACTCTAAGGAGGGATCAAGCCATATGTATTTCTCCCTTTAAGAGTGCTTGGTGTAATAGTGAATGAAAATGCAAGAAATGCAAAAATTAGGTGTGATTGAGATGACTAGGGGCTAGAGTAAGGACTTGAATTAGATTGAAAGTGTATAGGATAATTGCATGCAGAGAATAGGGAAGATTGCTTGAGTGGTCTTTCTTGTATTCTTGATTATTTGAATGATATTTTCCAAACCCTTCCAAATTATCTTTGAATGGGATTTTATAGGGATTTATTCGTCATGGGTTTGATGAAACTAGACTAATTCAGCATAATAAACAAGAAGAATCAAGGAAAAATGGTAATCTAGGCTCAAATTATGATTGTACAAAAGCATTGAAAAGGGGACACCCTAGAGTCCAGTGTTATAGTCCAATTTTGGAACTATTTTCCTGAGTAGATGAGACCTAGAGGGATGGACTAGTCATGAAGAGAGGGTTATGAGAGCATTAAAAATAATCCTAAGAGGGTTATGAGAGCAAGTAAAAGGTACCTAAGGATTGGGTGTCATTATCCATGCTCAAGTTACCAATTTTTTCATTTTATATGACTATAGTATGCTTGAAGAATCCTTGGAAATTTTCAAATAGTCTCGGTAGTTGGAATTATATATTACAAGTGATATAAAATAAGTAATAAAAAAAAATTCTTGCTCATTTCTTGAACATGGAGAGGTATGAAAAATGTCAAAATTAATTCAAATGGTTGATGGAGAATGTTAGTAGAGTTTATTGGAAAACCCAACAAAACATGCTAATTTAAGGATAGTTGTGCAAAGTGTGAACATAATTAAAATACAAACTAAACCAAGTTATTTCTAGGTAATAATGATATGTTTATATAGAAGAACATAATATATATATATATATATATACATATATATATACATATATATATATATACATATATATATATACATATACATATATATATATATACATATATATATATATACATATATATATATATACATATATATATATATATACATACATACATATATATATATATATATGTATATGTATGTATATATATATATATATGTATATGTATATGTATATATATATATATATATATGTATATGTATATGTATATATATATATATATATATGTATATGTATATATATATATATATATGTATATGTGTATATATATATATATATATATGTATATATATATATATATATATATATATATATATATATATATATATATATATATATATATATAACCTACATAAATTCCATACATGATTAAACATATATAAAGCATTCATTATGCACATAACAATGATAAAAATAATTTTTAGTAAAACCATTTGAAAACTTCATATTAATCTCTATCACATCAAGACTATTTTACAATACAACTAATCAATGTATATAGGGATTTTACAAGGCACTATCACTTTATATTCTAGACTTTTACTAGAAATTAAAGAAATATTTTTTGCATTATGAAGATTCTTGTCATGCTTTCAAGTGTCAAATACATACAAAAATAGATGTGAAAGACAAAATAGTATGATTCACAAATGAATTTATCAATTATACTCTATTATTTTTTAGCCTCGTTTACTACCACACTTTCTTAGAATTAAATAGTTTTCTCATCCTGAGACAAAGTCATAGAAAGTGTGCCTTGTGTTGAAGCTAAAAAAATCTATTTGATTTAAAGAACTGGATTGAGAGCATAAGTTATGGTAATTTCTCAAGGTGTCATTTACTAGTTTTGACTTTTTGTGCACTACTTATCCACCCTTTCAAATTTTTAAATAAGTAGCATCCTAATCTACCTCCCTTGGAGGTTTTAAATAGATTAGTATAACCAAGTTGATGACCTTTATGGGTTTTCAACCTATCTATCCCCATTACTAATTCTCAAGGCCTTCCTACTACAAAATGCTTCAAATATACAAAATTAGAGCATACATAGTACCTACATTGAAGGTGGAAGCATGGATTATATTTGATTAGGTGGAGGAAGTCATGTAGATTTTTATACTTAAGATGTTGAATAAGAGTTTGTTGATACAAAGTATAGTTATAAAGGAGGTTGTTGTGGTTGAGGTGAAGGATGTGAAACTATAGCAACCTTTCTTTGATGGAGTTTCTATTGTAACTAATTTATCTGAATAAATTGAGACTCCTAGATGTTGTCTATGATAAAGTTATCCAAATGAGATATGTCATTGTTGATAATGTCTAATCCATGATAGCTTCTCTGAACATATTTATTATGGTGTGCAATGGTACTTGGCACTCAACCAAACTTTAGATGTCTTCATCCTCTATCGTTAGGATAATATCCTACCCATTAGATACTTTCACTTGAATGTCTTGGGATAACTCCTCCACATTTTATGTTTGATTTCTTGTTTGAATACTAAAAAATTGTTGTAAATATTTTTATTGATGTAAAAGGTCTAACATTGGTGATAAAGGCCCTATAGCATTTAATGGTGTTTTTAATGTTCATATCTTAGCTAATGTTTGTTGATATTTATTTAATATTAATGAATATATTTTTGGTTGCATAAAAGTCAAAAGAGTGCCCATGAAGAAGTCAAAGAGTCATGGGGTAAAGACAAAAGAGGAATGGGATGCATTTTTCCATGACAAGTCATCTTGAAGAATTTCAAGAGTCACCAAGTGAAGACAAAAGAGGGTATGGTGATTTTTCCATGAAGAGTCATCTTAAAGAATATGAAAGGTCACCAAGACAAAGACAAAAGGGGAAAGGATGAATTTGTCCATGAAACTTCACCATGTGAATTTTCAAATAAAAGGATATAAAGGGTCATGCAAGTTTGGTGCCATTTTCCATAAGGATTGAAGGGACACAAAGGGTGAATTCCAAAGGTCATTTGGAAAGTTATAAATAAAGGCCTGAAAAGCCATTTGTAATATGCAATAGAGTGTATGGTTTTGTAATTATTTTATATAAGAAAAGAAGAGAGAAAAGCAAGAGACATTGTAGAGTTATATCATTTGTTGAGTAAGCAACATTGAGAGATAGTTGTATTTTATACACAAGAGGGTTTGGTGATCACAAATCTTTACAAGGGGTTGGTGCTCCTATGAGTTGGTGCTCATAAACATTGGTTGTATTGGTACTCATCAAATGGGTTGGTGCTCCTATAAGTTGGTTCTTGAAAACTTTATCATTTGAGTTGGTGCTCATTCATATACTTGAGATTATTCTCTATGGTTTTTCCCACTTTGGATTTACACATAAAAATTTGGTGTCTCTCTCTCTCTTTTATGTGGTGCATATTATTGTTTCATTTTTATTGCATATCTTGAATGTGTGATTAATTGGTTAAATAAAATAAATCAAATTTAGTAAAAAATATATAATATACTAATTCACCCCCCCCTCTCAGTACATTTTATGCTTAACAATTGGTATTAGAGCAGGTTCCTTTTGAAAAGTTTTCTAGCTTCAAGGTAGATCAAGGAAAGCACAGTGGATGGATCACATGAAGTTTTATCTAAAAATAAGGCACCTTTATTTGATGGGAAAAATTATATTTTTTGGAGCATAAGGATTAGGACTTACTTGATGGCCCTTGGATTTGACATTTGGCAAGTAGTGGTGGAGGACTATGAAGAGCCAACAACACTTGTAACTACTCCGATGGAAAAGAAGGAAAGAGAAAATAATACTAAAGATTTAAGTGTTATTTTATGTGGTTTATGTGAATTAGAATTTGTTAAAGTTAAGCAATGTAAATCTACTCATCTAACTGGGTTAAAGCTTGAGAATATTTACAAAGGTGATGGAAAGGTACAACAAGCTAAGCTCTAGACTATTCGAAGATAGTTTGAGAGTTGGAAGATGGAAGAGGAAGAAAAGATAGTGAGTTATCTTTTGTAGGTTGATCAAATAGTTAATTAGATTCAAAGACTTGGAGAAAAGTTAGAAAAATCAACCATGGTAAAAAAAGTGTTGAGATCTCTACCATTGAGATATGATTCAAAATTTTGACAATTGAAGAGATGAAGAATTTAGCCAAGCTAAAGATGGATGAGCTACATGGTATTATTATGACATATGAGATGTGGACCAAATAAGAGAAACCCTCAAAGAGAGAAGATGCTTTTAAGAAATCAAAGACAAAGAAGGCTAAGATTCAAGAATCAAGTGATAGTTCTAGCGATGATGAATATGACAATAGAGCTCTCTTCATTCATAAGCTAAAAAAGGGTACAAATAAATATCAAGGAAAATTACCTTTTAAATATTTTAATTATGAAAATATTGGACATTTTATAGCTAAGTGCCCAAATAAGGGCAATGATGATAATGAAGAAGGAAAGTCTACATATGAAAAGAATTTCAAATGAAAACTCAATAAGGGATTTGAGAATAAGATTTTATATTCTAAAGATCCCAGCTTAGCCAAATATTGTGGAGTCAATGATTCAAAAGAAGAAGAGATTCTATTCATATCCATATATGAAGATACCTCCATAAGAAAAAAGTATAAAGGATCAATAAGAATAGGATGAAGCTAAAGTGAATCTAGAAGAACTAATTTGTGCCTTAAAATAATTAAAAGCTCTTGAGAAGAAGATTCAAAGATTGAATCTCTAGATCAAGAAAAATGAAAAAGAGTCAAAAGAAATAATTGAAGATATACAAACACACATTAAAGAAGCTAAAAATATTGAAGAAGATCTAACTCAATAGTAAAAAGTAATTGAAAAATGTGAAATGTATGTTATTGAAATTGCTTCTTTAAAAGCAGATCTTGAGAAAACAAATAAAGCAATCAACAATAGAGCGGTCAATGATTCCAAATTTGAGAATAGCACTAATATGTTAAATAATATATTAAAAAGTCAAAGATCAATACTAGATAAGACAGGTATCAGATTTGAAAAAGAGAAAGGGGAGGCCACTACTTTCATAGATAAGGTTAACACAAAAAAATGAAAGAGCTATGTTGAAGCTCTTACAAAAGATAAAATAAAAAGGGAAGAAGTTGAGAATACAGGAGACATCTCAAACAAAGAAGGCTATAAGGAATAAAGCTAAAAAAAAGTAATCAAGTTAGAGATACACAAACAAGTCCTATTTTTATGGTTACTATTTTTATTTTAATGGATATGGTCATAAGAAAATAGAATGTCAAAAAAGGGGTAACAATTTTAGAAATAAGGAGAAGGAAACTCATGCAGAGTCAAGCAGAAGCCACAACTCTTTTGCTCTTCTATCAAGCTCAAATGAAGAGGCCATAATATGTTACAATTGAAATAGATTTAGACACATAGCTTGGTATTATAGAAGCATGTTTGAGTTAATCAATAAAAACCATAGTTTCAAGGCTCCATTCATCAAGAAGAAAGTTTAGACAAGTTCATGGCAGAAAAAACAACCTAAATAATCTATGTTGGTCTAGACAGCTTTGCATGCAAGAAATGAAGAAAAGCCATGGTTCATTGATAGTGGATTTTTGAGGCACATGATAGGAGATAAGAGCAAGTTCATAACCTTGAAGAAGATCAATGATGGCATGGTAAAATTTAGAGATAATACTACTACCATAATTGTTGAAAAAGGTACACTAAATTTGGATAATGGAAGAACTAAAACTTAAAATATTATATATGTAGAAGGTATTAAAAAAATACTCTTTTGAGTGTAATTAAAATGTGTGACTAGGGACACACACTAAATTTTTATGTAGAAGGTTGTGAAATTAGAAGAAAGTATTTAGATGTGTTGGTTGCAAATAGGCAGCAATTTGTATATGTTATTAGATATCAAAGGTCAAAGATGTTGTTTGAGTCAGATTGAAGAAAGTTGGATATGGCATAGGAGAACGGGACACATAAATTTTGAAAATCTTGTCAACATCAACAAGAATTAATAAGTCAAAAAATCTTCCAAATATTACAAAGCCATCTAACACACTTTGTGAACCTTGTTAGCATGTGAAGTAGGCTAGAAAGTGGTTAAAATAAAAGAATACTCAACCACTTAGATGTTAGAGATTTTTCACACTAATTTGTGTGGACCTATGAAAATTCAAAGCACTCAAGGTGACAAATATTTCATGTTACATATTGATAATTTTTCATATATGACTTGGGTAATGTTTTTAAAGAAAAAATCAAAAGCTTTCAGGTATTTCAAAACATTCACAGCATTAGTTTAGAATGAAACTAGTTTAAAGATTAAGTGCCTAAGATCATATCAAGGAGGAGAATTTATGTCAGATCAATTTATTAAATATTGTGAAGACCATGCAATAAAGAGACATTATTCAGTAGCTAGAACTCCACAGCAAAATGGAGTAGTTAAATGGAGAAATAGAACAGTTCATGAGATGGTGAGGACAATGCTAAATGAGTCCAAGATACAAGATAAATATTGGAGAGAGGTAGTTGGTATAACAGTGCATATCTAGAATAGAGAATTATTGAGAGTCAACATTGACAAGACTCCTTATGAACTATGGAAAGATAAACCAACTATAGTTGATTGTTTTAATGTTTTCAATTGTAGATGCTTCATAAAGAGAATCGATAAAAAAATTGGGTAAGTTTAAATCTAGAGTAGATGAAGGTATATTTCTTAGTTTTTCTTGAAAAAGTAAATATTATAGATGTTATAATAAAAGAGCCAAAAAATTAGTTGAAATTGCAAGTGTCAGGATAGAAGAAGATGGAGCACAAAGAATCAGTGATCTAGTAGATATTCCTAAAATCATTGAAGAGGAAGATTTTGAAGAATTAGATGAAGATGAGAAGAAGGAGAAAAAGGATACCAAAACCCCATTTAAATATGTCTAGAGAAGTCATAATGAAAGTGACATCATCAGGGACACAAATGAAAGAATTCACACTAAAATAATGATGGTAATTGAATCTGAACAAGTTAATTTCTCTTTATTATCCAAAATTCAGCCTAGAATTTTTTAGAAGATAGACATGATAAGCATTGGGTTAAGGCAATGGATGAAGAATTAAATCATATAAAAAATAATGATACTTGGGAATTAGTGGCTATACCAAAATATCACAATATGATAGGAACAAAATGGGTTTTCATAAATAAGTTAAATGAAAATGGAGGAGTGACTAAGAATAAAACAAGATTAGTATGTAAAGGATATGCTTAGATTGAGGGAGTATATTTTGAAGAAAGTTTTGCACTAGTAACAAGGCTAGAGGCTATTCTAATGTTTCTTGCATATGTAATGTTTAAAAATTTTGAAGTGTTTTAGATGGATGTCAAGTCTATGTTCTTGAATGAGAATCTAGAAGAGGAAGTCTACATTAAACAACCAGAGGGATTTTTTTCTCTCAAATGATAGTAGCCATATATGTAGATTGAAGAAAGCATTGTATGGATTTAAACAAGCTCCCAGAGCTTGGTATGCAAGACTTAATAAATACCTATAAGATTAAGGTTTCAAGAGAGGACTCACTGACAATAATCTCTATATCATGTGAATAATGAATTTGAATAAGAAGAGGAGATTAGTATTGTATTAGTGACAAAATGCACAAAACAAATTGACAAAGAACACACTAAGCTAAGACCTTGTGCCTAGTTACTAAGGTGAGATTTGTAACGAAAACAAATGACAAACACAACTAAAAACACAATAATTCCTTCACCTTCCTTAGATGCTCCAAATGCCTTTGTAGTAGTGGCTTACTTAGTTTTGTACTCACGAAGTCCTTGGCAATGGAAGATTATCTATCTCTATCTCTCCTTGGCACCTTTAGCTTGTGGCTTGGCTAAGCTTGGAATCAATTTGGCATGGTAACACTAGTTTTTATGAAGCTTTTGGAACCAATCCTCCATTATAACTTTTCACTACTTAAGATATAAAATCCATGTAGTAAGGCCTCTTATTTATAGATTTTTGCAAATGTCTAGAATCAACTTAAACCATCCATCTTAGGATTGAGATGTGTGGCTAAGGATTAATTCAATTATGAAATTAAAAATTGATAAATAGACTCATCAATATTTGGGATAGAAGAGCAATTAAAAGGCATTGAGAGATTTGATGAGGTATGGAAGGCATGAATCTTGATATTTGTGGCATTTATGGCCTAGGGATGTTTTCCCAAGAAATGAGGTCACTTGATAATGCAGATATTAAATATTCATTTTCAAAATGAATTAGTCAATAAGTTTCCATAGAATTCTTAATTAGGCCTTGATTTGGATCAATTAACTCTTAAGCATGTTCAAGCACTTTGTGCACAAATTACCCAAATTGATCAAAATACCTTGTTATTCATCTAAAATTTGGTTGGATTAGAATTAGAAGGCAATGTTAGATGTGTTGGATACATTATTTTATTTAGGATATTATCAACATCAAATAACAAAGGCACGTGTCTTGTGAAAGAGATTTGATAGGAAAGAGCAATCTAGAGCACCTAGGTGCAAAAATTGGCATTTTGACTCAGAATGATCTGATCAATGTTAACTATCCCATAAATTGCATTAACCCATTTAGGGATACTCGAGCCAGAATCAGCACTTGAATATATCAATTTCAATTCATTTAATGCAATTTAGTGTTTTTAGGACAAATTGTTTATTTTAGTAAGAATTGGTTAAAAGCCTAATTGAAGGTCATTGGTGGTCAAATTTAGGTATCTACAATTTTTCCCTATTTGGGAAAGTGTTGTAAGCTATAAGCATAGTAACATATTCTCAAATAATGAAAAGGTCCTACATGCCTACAATTGCAATGATGATAAACTAATTGTATGATTCCCCCTTGAGGGAATGGTTGGCACAAGTAAGTCATCAAATGGTCCCTTGAAAAGAAAGAAATGAAATGAGGGGACCAAAGAAAAGAAAAATGATGGGGTGAAAACATAATGATATTGAAAAATTAGTCAAAATCATTGAGAATGCAAGTGGGATGGTGTATAATGGTTTACCCAAAGGTAGTTATAAGCATTATACCTTGATAGTGACAACATGGTATGATAACATAATGATTTTCCCAAAGATAGTTATAATCATTGAGAAGATGGAGCTACCCCAATTAGGATAGATAAACAAGATAACAATATACCCCTATATAGGTAGAAAAAATAAAGTAGTGACAACATAGTGATTTACCCAAAGGCAGTTATAATCATTGAGAAATGTAGGTGGGATAGTGTGCACTAATTTTCCCATAGGAGGTTATAGTCATTGGACCTCAATTATGGCAAACATGATAAACTTGGTCGAGGATGATGATAGCTTAACACAAAGGGTAATGATGAATTGGAATAAACTACTAGTAGGGAGATGCTTGTCTAAACTAATAAAGATTAAAATTATTTCATGGTTAGTTACTTTGTTTGGGATATGATTGGGATTGAATCAAGATGTTGGTGTTGAAGAGATGTTGATGCCATCATTACTAAATAGAATTCTTTAAGTTAAGGTTTGTTGTATCACATTTTGGTAAGCATCATGGTATAACATCATGAGGACTTGGTCAAAATATGCATGAGGACTGACTCTCATAATCCAATACTCAATAAAAAATAATTCATCAATGATATAAACCATGATGACAATGTAAACATATGAATATGGATGGATTCAAGTATAAGTGTGGGCAAGGAATCACCTTATGAACACACATAAACTGAATCAAGGAAACAATGCTAAAAGTAAACAAATAGGTAGACAAATAAATAAAAACAAACAAACAATGCAATAGAAACCATATAAACATTTCCCATAGAAAAAAGGCAACAACTTAAAAAATGAACAAAATAGGGGGATAGAATAAAAGGAAGGGGGTGGTTGAGCTATCTCCATATGCACTAGGCAAGTGGACGCTACCTATATAGTTTCCATGGATGTAATAGCCAATAAAAGAACTTCAAGCCATATGTAGTTCTCCTAGGGAATGGGAAGAATGTGATAACTAAATAAAATAAACAAAATGGATGTGATATAGGAATAGGAATGGTCTTGAAAAATGGCAAGTGCATGTGAGAAAAGGCTAAAAAGGATAGGGAAACTAAGTGACAAAATATTTACTTGTAACTTAGTAAGGGTTCTCAGAATCCTTAAGGCAAATAAGTGGTCAATGTTTTTGTTCTTTTCTAATGATTTTTTCAAATGTTTTTGGAATTGTTTTAGAATATCTCAACTTAATCAAGAATGATGAGATGCTAAATGGTTCAAGATCACAAAATAGTGAGAGTATTTAAACTAAGGTTACTCATAAAAGGGTGAGAGTGTTCAAACTTAGGTTGCTCATAAAATGGTGAAAGCATGGTGGGTAGGGTGACTGAGCTAACCTCAACAAGTATCAAGCACTACCTACATAGTCCTAGAGTAGGACCTTAAGTCACTATAGTTCCACCCACACAAAAGGTAGGGAAAAACCAACTAGGTCCCAACAATTTCTCAAATCTATAAAATGGTCAATCAAATGAAAATAGTAATGGCCACGTGATGTGGAAATGCATGATAAACAAGTGTTTCCCCTAGTTTGTCCAAAGGTGGTTGTAACTAGGATATAATGGCATATGTTAATGATACTAATTTGCCCATAGTTGGTTATAATTAGTAGTAAGACTGGTGAGACACTATTTTTCTAATAAGCGATTATAATCAGGCTCACATTAACAAACTTGATAGGATGAAAGATATCTTGCCAGATCAACCATCACACTACTTTCATAGATTATAATTAAAACACGTATTGGATTGATTATTGAAACTTTATTGGAATCCTCTCACAAAAGGTATAGGAAGAACCAAAGTAGCCAAGATCAAAATAGGATTGAGTAGGATGACTAAAAATAAGCTTTGGTCTAGATAGGAATGGAATGGTTAGATGGCATGGTCTTTCTAAGGATAATGATGGTTTGATAAATTAGATAAAATGGGAAGAGGGTTGCCCCCAAGTGATGGGGTGATTAGCTAGGATATGTGATAATGGCAAAAGGATATGTAACAATGGAATGGCATTGAAATTAAATGGCATGGTATATGTTGTTGGCCTGGGTGTAGTTTTTTATTCTGTGGTTCCTGTTGATGGGGAGATGAATGTCATAATCAACAAATGATATAAATAGAATACTTGATCATGTTGATTTTCTACCCAATACCTCATCTGAATAATTGATCTATCAAAAATGGCTTATAGATTTGGTTGTCAATAATTCTTTTGTGATCTTCGTTGGTCATTAATTCTAATTTTGTCAAGTGTTGAGACAAGGTATCTTTATATCCTCTATAAAGGAAAGTGTGGCCATGTATGGTAAATAGGGATAAAATTTGGATTATAGGTTTGTATGTGAAATGGAATGGTAGATGATAATGGAATGTGGAATGGTAGGGAAACAAATGAAGATCGAGACTTTTAGTCACACATAATGTTTGTTGATGCTAGATTCAACATAATTTTGGATGTGGTGGGGCTGAAGAATTTTTTCTCTCAATAAGACCACCAATTTTTTCTATTTTTTTATCTTGAGAGTAGCTACCATCTGATTAGGCTATAGATTGGAAGCTATTTTTATTTGATCTTTGATTTTGTCTTCATCAAGTAGTGAAGAACTTTTGTGCTCAACTATCATTATCTTGATGAGGTTTTCACCAATGAAGTTGTCTTGATTATCTCATATCACCTCTAAGAAGGTTTCACTAAGGAATGTTAACTTTTAACTTTGATTATCTTCTAGTACTTTTGAAAAAAAATTCACTAGAAGATGTTGAGTTTTGAATTTGATTATCCCCTAGTGCCTCTAAACAATGTTTCATTAGGAGAGTGTTCTTCTACTATATGATTGTGGTGTTGGCTTCCTTGCTCTTCTTCAACTGCTATGTCACCATGGATGTAGTTCAACAAAGTATGATTCTATCGATCCTAATCAATACTTATGGGAGATGGAATGTCAATGATATGGCTATTTTAGTTGATGGTAATGGCCTATGGAATGGTAATGGAATAGGGAGAGGCTTCAAAATCCTCATAGAAGATACTAGGATAACTTATGTTGAAGCTAAATTACTCATCCTTAAAAATCATACAAGGATCGTAAATGTATTCAAATTGATCTACAAGGCATGCATAACCATTTGTAACAACCACAAACATATTCTTCTTCTAAATCTGATGTTGAGATTAATCTTGATTTTGATTCTAGTACTAAATCCAATGTCAATTTAAGAATAGAACCTAACTCTAACTTTGATTCTTCATCTGATGGGTACCTTGATATAATAATGTCTTGTTAAATATTTGGTTTTGGACAAGTAAAAACCTATGATGGCATAATGGGCTCCATAAAAAATAGTTTATTAGAGTAGGACTCCTCTAGGATGGGAAATAGGTCAAGAGACAACTCCCCAGAGATTGGCTTATCAATAAGAGGCTCTTAAAAAATAAGAACATGGTCAAGGTAATTATTTTCCCAAAGGTGGCTATAATAATTAAGAAATGACTTAGCAAATATTGGTTCATCAGTGTGAGACTCCTTGACAATTGAGATAGGATCAATAGGTGATTCATCACAGGCTAATTTATCATAAATGGTTGATTCAATAGAAACATCCTAGATTGGTTGGTTATCTTGGCCTTGGTTTCAAATGAGTTATAAAATACTAGTTTTGAACATAACTTGGTCTTCAAAGGATTGGATTGGTTGAGGTTTGGATGGGATTGGTAATGGAGGAGGAATGGCTTACGATTGGATAGTGGTAAGGAATTGTTGATCATGATTGCTCACATAAGCTAAAGGATAAAGTCTTGAAATGGTAATGATAGGGTGTTGTGGGGATTGATTTCTCACACAAGCTAAAGGACTAAGTCTTGGAATGATGTAGGGGTATTGTGGAGCTTGACTTCTTACATAATCCAAAGGACTAGGTCTAGAAATGGTAATGGTATTCCTTGGATATTGTAGAACTTGATAGCTCATATAATCCAAAGGAGGGTTAGGGGTAGTCGATGATCAGATAAAAAATGACATTATATAACTTGATTGCTTTCATAATCCAAATCATCCAAGTCTTCCTCATAAATCATAACATCCATTCATGAGTTAGCTCATAAGCTAGTTATTGATTGTGTTCCATGTACTGATTATTATAAAGAGGGTCTGGATCTGTATCCAAAAAACCATTATCTATAATTAGGTCTTCAAATTCCTCCTCAAGAGCCTCTTCATGCCAATCAAGGTCTTGATTTAAATTTTGTAGATTTTGACTATGTTCCCCATGTGGATTATTGTAGGGATAATAATAAAAATCCTTAGAAAATATTTCTCTAAAGGGGTTCCTAGTGGGATTTTGTATAGCCATTCTATCATAAGTTAGGTTGTACGTGACTCCACCATAAGTGTAGATAGACATATCTGCATAAATGATGAAAGCTCTAAAATAAAAAGGCTTAGAGTTCTACAAACTCTAAAAAACCATGTCCAGTAGACAAAGGGTTCAAACTTGGTCTAACTTGGTTGAAGGGGTGGAGCTATATCTCCAATATGGTCTAAAAGTGGATCTGTATCTCCAAAATGGTTTGTGATAATAGTTGGAATAAAAAATTCTAACATCAAATGTCATACACACAAAAGGTCAAGCATTTGAATGGCATGTCAAAGGTCTAGGTCAAAGTGTTCCAAACAAGGTCTAAACTAAGAAAGGGAAAAGTTGAGTTATTAGGTCTTTTGTCCAAACACAAAGTCAAAATATAGGCTCAAATAAATAGGCATAGGCTAGGACTTTTGGCCAAATGGTATCAAAAGATAGACTTGAAACAAAAGCTGATGTGATTTGATTTAATCTAAAAAGTTTGGAAACAACTTTGACATAGAATCAACACACAAAATCAAACATAAACATAATAAATTGGCATAAGGCATAATGCAAAATGTTTTTGGAGAAAGGTTGTGTTCTCCCAAATAAAGGCACAAACAATGATGAGGATAGTCATTAAACAAACAAACCATCAATAGTTTTCAAATTTGGGTAATCGATTAACCAAAGTTATATAACCTAAAAAAGAAATATCTATGTATTAACCCTATGAATTGAGGCCTAAATAGAAATCAATCAATGTTTGAATCTAAACTTGATAAGGTTAATTGAAAACTCAACATTGAAAACTAGGATTTGATAAAACAAGATAGACAATATTAGATAACATGACAACACAAGACAAAGGTCCAAATGGTATACATGACATGGTTTGAAATAAAATAGTTTTTGATACAAGGTGAACTAGTCTTAAAATAAATTGAGCAACCTAATGACATAAGCATGCTCAAATGATGTGATCTATGTTACGTTTCAAAGACTCAAAAGGCAAAATAGTTTTAACATATTTTGGGTAGCATAACACTACCCTCTACAACTCAAATGACACACACAAATAAGTTTAACAAAAATTTCAAGGCACATGTCATGTAAAATAGCTAGCAAAACACCTCTTTAGACAAAAGAGTGACGTATAGATAAATTAATTTTAACATGGCTTATGAATAAATAAAAAAGTTTTAGTCTCAAAACATACCAAGAAAAAATGACCAAAATATACTAAGTATAATCATCCAAATCCTAGTAAGGGTATGGCAATGTGGGGTTGACTAAACTAACAAGCTTTCAAACAAGCATAAAAATTGGGTGACCACAACATTGGCTAGTTTCAAAAAGGTATAGTCCTTTTTACAACCACTACATCCTTCTATTTGCTTAGTGTAGTGTGATGTCCAAATGCAGATACATCCCGTGTATAACTCAGAAGGAGTAAGTGAAGTCAATGATAGGAGATGAAACCTTGGGTTAATTTTTCTCTAAAAAACTCATTGGAGGTAATGAGTTACCCCTCGCAAGCCAAGATCCAATGAAATTAAAGACTAATAGAAAGACTTTTGGGTCATTTTCAAGGTCACCCAAACTTTGATGAGTTTTTGGGGAGTGCTTTGATGACATTCTTTCTAAACCTTGGACTAGGATTTTTACAATAATAATGACACTTTTGATTTTAATTATTACCTAAAGGGGACAAATGGAAGAGCATACATGCACAAACCTTCTCTTTACCAAACAAGTTTTAATTAAATTACTATTGAAAATAAGAATTGACAAGTGTGTTCAATTTTAAGCCCAAATGAAACATTTGGTGGTGTTCATTTGACCCCTTGGTCTTAAGATTGTGAACTTTGAAAACATTCATTTAATCATATAAATTTTTCATTAAGCAGCAAAACAAGGTTCCTAATTCATTTTAAAATCATTTAAAATGTGGTCTAAAACATGATTTATCAAATTAGAAATATGTTGGTTACTTGTCCACCCTTAAGGCATCACCCAAAAAGAAAATATGTTAGATTAGAAACATTTTAACTATATTTTTAAAAAAAATTGAAAAAACTATGAAACATGAAGCTAAACTAATGTCAAATTCTATAAATTTAGGAGAAAATATGTGGTTTTAAAAAAAAAATCATCCAAAATGGAGTCTGTATGACCCCAAACCAAGCATTTTAAAATGGACTATTAGCTCATGGGTTTTATGTTTTTAAGAAAAACACAATGATAGACATTAGTTCTATAATAAAAAATGGTTACACTTTTTAACCAATGATGGTTATACTAATTTACAATGGCTATGCTAACCAATGACGGTTACTGTGTAAACACATGATAAAGAAAAATGGCAAAACAAAGTTAGAAAATCAAATTACAAGAGTTTTAATGATCTAAATGAAGATTTTAAAGTTTTATAATGATCTTATTCATGTGTGGAATGCATCTGGTCCTATCGGGCATGCCATTATGTGAACTAGGAATTTGACTAAGAAGAGGAGATTAGTATTGTGTTAGTGACAAAATGCACAAAATAAATTGACAAAGAACACACTAAGCTAAGACCTTCATGCCTAGTTACTAGGGTGAGATTAGTAACAAAAATAAATGAAAAAACACAACTAAAAAGCAAGGAAAAACACAATAATTCCTTCCCCGTCCTTGGATGCTCCAAATGCCTTTGTAGTAGTGGCTTACTCAGTTTTGTGCTCATGAAGTCCTTGTTAATGGAAGTTTATCTACCTCCATCTCTCCTTGGAATCTTTGGCTTGTGGCTTGACTTGGCTTGGAATCAATTTGGCATGGTAACACTAGTTTGTATGAAGCTTTTGGAACCAATCCTCTATTATAACTTTTCACTACTTAAGATTTAAAATCCATGTGGTAAGACCTCTTATTTATAGATTTTTGCAAATGTCTAGAATCAACCTAAACCATCCATCGCAGGATTGAGATGTTTGGCTAAGGATTAATCCAATTATGCAATTAAAATTGATAAATAGGCTCATCAATATTTGGGATAGATGAGCAATTAAGAGGCATGGAGGGATTTGATGAGGCATGGAAGGCATGAATCTTGATATTTGTGGCATTTATGGCCTAGGGATGTCTTCCCAAAAAATGAGGTCACCTGATGATGTAGATATTCAATATTCATTTTCAAAACAAAGTATTCAATAATTTTCCATAGAATTCTTAATTAGGCCTTGATTTTGATTAATTATCTCTTAAGCATGTTCAAGCACTTTGTGCACAAATTACCCAAATTGATTAGAATGCCTTGTTATTGGTCTAAAATTTGGATAGATTGCAATTAGAAGGCAATGTCAGATGTGTTGGATCCATTATCCTATTTAGGATATTGTCAACATCAAATAACAAAGGCACATGTCTTGTGAAAGATATTTGATAGGAAAGAACAATCCAGAGCACCTAGGTGCAAAATTGGCATTTTGACTCAAAATGATCTGATCAATGTTAGTTATCCCATAAATTGCATTACCCCATTTAGGGATACCCTAGCCAAAATCAACACTTGAATATATCAATTTCAATTCATTTAATGCATTTTAGTGTTTTTAGGCTAAATTGTTTATTTTAGTAAGAATTGGTCAAAAGCCTAATTAGAGGTCATTGGTGGTCAAATTTAGTGTCTACACATCAACACAGATGGTGAGCATCAGTTGATTATTATGGTATATGTTGATGACATAATATTTGGAGGTAACATTGAAAATATGACAAAAGAATTTTTTGACAATATGCAAAAATAATTTGAGATGTCTATGCTTGGAGAATTGTCATTTTCTTAGGTTTGCAAATTTTTTAGTCAAATAAAGGAATTTTCATATCTCAAAGTAAATATGCCAAAGAAATGTTAAAAAAATTTGGTTTTGAGGATTGTGCACCAGTTGGTACACCAATGGGTACAAGGAATAAGGTGAGTAAGGATGAAGATTCACCCATTACAAATAAATCTTTGTATAGATCTATGATTGGTACTCTTTTATATTTGACAGCATCAAGGCTAAAAATTATTCATGTAGTAGGCATGCTTGCAAGATATCAGGCAGCCCTAAAAGAGAGTCATATTTAGTTGGTGAAGAGAATATTAAGATATATCAAGGGGACATTGGATTATGGATTGTGGTATCCCACAGGTAGAGATTTCACTTTGGTTACTTATATAGATTTAGATTGCGTAGGTTTCTTGGATGACAAAAAGACTAGAAGTGGAGGAGATTTCTTCTTCAATAATAGCTTAGTATCATGGCTAAGTAAAAATCAAATTTTAGTGTCACTTTCTACAACTGAAGCAGAATATATTGCAGCATTATTATGTTGTACTCAAGTGATTTGGATGAAGCAAACTTTGGAAGATATCAAGGTAAAATATGATGAACCTATTTTTATATTTTGTGACAACACAAGTGCTATTAATATTTCTAAGAATTTAGTGATGCATTTAAGAACAAAACATAATCCTATTAGATATCACTTCTTGAGAGAGCATGTCACATATTAATAGGTTAAGATGGAATATATCAATACTACAAAGTAGATTGTAGATATTTTCACAAAGGCACTACCAAAAGACACATTTGATTATCTACGAGAGAAGTTGGGAGTAATTTATATTACTTCCTATGATTAAGGATCAACATAATTTGAGGGGGAGTTAAGTGTTAGCTCCAGGATAAGCCTTTTTCCATTAATGTCAAAGGGGGAAAATAATAAGAATAGGTAGAGGTGTAGAAATAGGTACATAAAATAGGTACAAGTTGCTACAGTAAGGGGGAGTTACTATATGTTTTTTAGATGGTAGTATGTGTAGGTTTTTAGATGTGGCAGTTTTAGTTTGAGGTTGCCATCAATGGCAAAGGAGGAGATTATTGGAAATATTGTCATTGATGTCAAAGGTCTAGCATTGGTGATAAATGCCCTATATAATTTAATGGTGTTTTTAATGTTTATATCTTGGCTAATGTGTGTTGATATTTATTTAATATTAATGAATATATTTTTGGTTGCATAAAATTCAAAAGAGGGCCCATGGAGAAGTCAAAGAGTCATGGGGTAAAGACAAAAGAGGAATGGGATGCATTTTCCCATGAAGAGTCATCTTGAGGAGTTCCAAGAGTCACAAAGTGAAGACAAAAAAGGGTATGGAACATTTTTCTATGAAGAGTAATATTAAAGAATTTGAAAGGTCACCAAGACAAAGACAATAGGGGAAAAGATGAATTTGCTCATGAAGGGTCACTATGTGACTGTTTAAAGGAAAGGATATGAAGGGTCATGCAAGTTTGGCACCATTTTCCATGAGGATTGAAGGGACACAAAGGGTGAATGCCAAAGGTCATTTGGAAAGCTATAAATAAAGGCTTGAGAAGATATTTGTAATATGCAACAGAGTCCATGGTTTTGTAATTATTTTATATAATAAAAGAAGAAAGAAAAGTAGGAGATATTTGTAGAATTATAATCAATTTGATGAGTAAGCAACATTGAGAGATAGTTGTGTTTAATACACAAGAGAGGTTGGTGCTCCTATGAGTTGGTACTCATAAATAATTGCTATGTTGGTGCTCAACAAAGGGGTTGGTGCTCCTACAAGTTAGTTCTTGTAAACTTTGTAATTTTTCTTTGGTGCTCATTTATATATGTTGAGATTGTTCTCTGTGGTTTTTCTCACTTTGTGTTTCCACATAAAAATCTCTCTCTCTCTCTCTCTCTCTCTCTCTCTCTCTCTCTCTCTCTCTCTCTCTCTCTCTCTCGTCTCTCTCCTCCCTCTCTCTCTCTCTCTCTCTCTCTCTCTCTCTCTCTCTCTCTCTCTCTCTCTCTCTCTCTCTCTCTCTCTCTCTCTCTCTCTCTTTATAAAGGCAGAGATAATTAACTCCCAACTGATAATTATAAAGGCCAGAGATACTTTGTGACCTTCTTCTACATGAATCAACTGATAATTATCTTTATGTTGTCTTATTCCCTAACAGGTTCTGTGTCTAGTGAATGTGGCTTTAGTAATCAATAGGGTCTTCAAACATGGGACCTATGTGTTAAATAAATCTAAGATTTCACTATTTAGCATAGTGAAATCATCTCCATGAAATAATTAAAAACTAAAAATGAATCATGGGTGTCCCTATAGGCATATATTTTGGTCTACCACACTTCCAAATGGAGAGAGGAAGTGTATACTTTATTATGGATCTATAACTTGGTAATTCAAGGATTGTTTTAAGCAATAGATGTGATATTTTCTACTCTAATCCTCATTCATTCTTTTATAAGGTTTTTTGATGACTTTCATGTAGTGCCCAAAAGCCAATAACTAAGTCATAGGTGAGAGTTGTAGGAGGATCCAACCTACATGCACTTTAAAAAGGTGAGAATGGGCATGAGGAAGTACCTACAACAACTATAGGTGAATCCCTTTGCAAGATACAAAGTGATGCCCAATTGTGTATAAGGTGCCCATAGTAGCTACAAAATTACTCATAGAAACTGGAGTAAAAACCTTTAGTGGCAAAGGTGCTTGTAGCAACTACAAAAAACCCTTGGTAACTTGAAAAATTATGCTCTAAATGATTGTTCTCTCTCTCTCTCTCTCTCTCTCTCTCTCTCTCCCTCTCTCTCTCTCTCTCTCTCGCTCTCTCTCTCTCTCTCTCTCTCTCTCTCTCTCTCTCTCTCTCTCTCTCTCTCCTCTCTCTCTCTCTCTCTCTCTCTCTCTCTCTCTCTCTCTCTCTCTCTCTCTCTCTCTCTCTCTCTCTCTCTCTCTCTCGTTGTGCATATTATTGTTTTAGTTATATTGCATATATTAAATGTGTGATTAAGTGGTTCAAAAAATATATCATATTAAGTAAAAGATATATAATATACTTATTCACCCCCCTCTGGTGCATATTATTATTTTAGTTTTATTGCATATATTGAATGTCTAATTAAGTGGTTCAAATAATAAATCATATTATGTAAAAGATATATAATAAACTAATTCACCCCCCCCCTCTCTCAGTATATTTCATGCTTAATAAAAATATATTTCATAACATTTCATTTTGCCAAGTTTACATCTTCAGCATTACATTGTGTCTAGATTCAAGTGATTGTTGGAGTGAAACATCTAGTTATCCGAGGTAGTAGAATGGTCATATATGGAAGCTTTAGATTTATCCACATTTTTTAAATATGTCATGGTTTCCTTACATGTGATAGATAAATATGACTTCTAATCAAGCAAGTTATAAGCTGCATTGTGAGTTTGGTGTGTAGCAATGTCAAGGACTTTTTCTTATTTCTTCATGAGTTTAGAAATGGCCTGTTGGCCATTTTAACCCACATATGAAGATTTGTAAAGAGGATGACAAAGTATATTTTCATGGTTCTTGAAAATTTATAAGCATAAACCTGGTTACACAAATCTAAAGAAATTCATCAAAACCTTAAAATAATGATCAAAGGATGAAGTATGCAAGTTTAAGGACTAGACTGTCATTAGGATGTCAATTATGGACCAGCCAAATTATGCACTTAGTATCTCACTCAGGAATCCTTGTGAAACTAGTGGATTAAGTGCAAATGTAGATTTACATGCTATGATTATCCTTAAAAAAATTTAAACCCACATGAACTTTCTAGCTCAAGATATAAATCTTCAAATATGGACCTGTGCAGTAATTAATTCACGTGAATGTAAATTTAAGCTCAAACAAACTAAGTCCTTTTGAGCTTAAATTTAATGATCACATGACCATAATATGTCCCATAGACTATCAATTTTAAGACCATGGACTAGTTTTTAGCTTTCAAATAATAGATCCCAATAAGATCAACAATCCTCGCTTAATCATACATCTTAATCCAATGATGTGAGATGAGTCAAATAATAAGAGAGATTGAGGAGTCAACACATGGTACAAGTGTGTGAAGCTACATAATGATATGAATAACATGTGGATTAACACACATTTGACATGTGGTGTAAGTGGAGGTAAGGTTGACAATTCAAAGGTGGATTTGAGGGCTCATGCTCATTCGTATTTGGCAAATCCAATGGAGCAAGGACAAGGGTATCATAAGTGGGACAAAATTAATCTCAAAGAATAAATGGGTGTGTGATAAGGGGCACAAGAACATTTAACAGGTATAATAATGATGTTTCATAGGCATCCATGCATAGGCAAATCAAGGAAATGAGAGTTAATGTGTCAATGATAGAAGTTAGATTTATAATAGCCAATGGGAAAGGACTAAGCTAGGGCATTTTTTGACTAGGGTTAATGGAGAAGCTTGACTCGAGCAAAGAAAATAATATGACCTGAGTTGGTGAAAATACATAGAACCAAGATCAAGTATGATCTGAGTTGGACCAAAATTTGTAAAAAGGACTAGGCATTACTGACAAAGCTCCTTAAAGGAAAAATAGGTCTTTCAAATTTGATATAAAGTAATGATCAACAAGTTGGTGGCTAAATATGGACCTATAACAATATGGGTTTGCATCATAAAGTGATCCTTCCCTAACTAAATATGCCATTTATGGATGGAAAGAGCTATCTTTTCAAAGGATACCATGAAGGCAAGCAAGTGGACCCTGCTAGATCATCCCTAGCATCAACTATAGGAAAGTGACCTCTCTCTCCACTATGCACACTAAAATTTATACTTGACAACTAGTTAGAAGTAGTTTGTAACAAGACATGATTTCTAAATTATGGATCCAAGTGTTGTAACCACACTATTACCAAGACCTAGTTGGAAATAACTTGATCCTGCCATTATAGGGGCCATAGAGCATCACAAAGAGGATATTGTAATGATGCAATGGACTGGAGTGAACTTGATCAATCAAACGGTCTGAATGAACATATTTATAGAGGTAGTTATAACCACTTTTTAAATAGATTTAAACTATTTTGACTCCCTCTTTGAGCACCAATACTCTTCTTTGTCTTCTGTTCTTCAATAAAAATAGCCTTCAATCTATTATTTTATATCCCTCTCTTAGGCATGACTAGACTCTACCAAGATTGAGCCTTGTAACCTCTTGATATAAATAAGATGACTATTTTTAGATTTCATGATATTAGACTAGTGTGTTCATTTTAGTTCTAATTTGCATAAGTGGTAGAGCTTTCTCCCTTACCAGGTCCTGATCCTCACCAGGTCTTTTAGATCTGATATAAAGTAATGATGAACAAGTTGGTGGCTAAATATGGACCTATAACATATGGTTTTGCATCATAAAGTGATCCTTCCCTAACTAAATCTGCCATTTATGGATGGAAAGAGCTATCTTTTCAAAGGATACCATGAAGGCAAGCAAGTGGACCCTGCTAGATCATCCCTAGCATCAACTATAGGAAAGTGACCTCTCTCTCCACTATGAACACTAAAATTTATACTTGACAACTAGTTAGAAGTAGTTTGTAACAAGACATGATTCTAAATTATGGATCCAAGTGTTTTAACTACACTATTACCAAGACCTAGTTGGAAATAACTTGATCCTGCCATTATAGCGGCCATAGAGCATCACAAAGAGGATATTGTAATGATGCAATGGACTGGAGTGAACTTGATCAATCAAATGGTCTAAATGAACATATTTATAGAGGTAGTTATAACCACTTTTTAAATAGATTTAAACTATTTTGACTCCCTCTTTGAGCACCAATACTCTTCTTTTTCTTCTATTCTTCAATAAATATAGCCTTCAATCTATTATTTTATATCCCTCTCTTGGGCATGACTAGACTCTACCAAGATTGAGCATTGTAACCTCTTGATCTAAATAAGATGACTATTTTTTAGATTTCATGATATTAGACTAGTGTGTTCATTTTAGTTCTAATTTGCATAAGTGGTAGAGCTTTCTCCCTTACCAGGTCCTGATCTCACCTAGCTGGTAGATTGTTTAGTTATGTAGGTTATGTTTAGTGTTTGATGTCATTTGATTGAAGCCAATAGTGGACATGTTGACTAGATTGGTGCCTTGAACTAGGCCTTTCCATCATCTCCCTTAGGTTTTTATCACTTGATGAACCTCTTGATGAAATATTAATGCATGACAGGCATTTCGAATCATAGATCCCCATATTTATTTATATATCACTAATGTTTTAAAGGCTCAAGTATGAGTGGATTGACAATATTCATGGTGCATCACCATAAGTTAGAATAGGTTTTAATTTTATAAATCCTTCTCCCTTTTCACCCTAATCAATTTTAGGTTTTAGAAGAAAAGGTATAAAATGATGCATCAGAGGAGCTAACCTCTTTAAAAATCTTAGAGGTCTGGTCTAGTTATAAGCAACCCATAACCTTAAACCATTCCCATGTTAGTCTAAGTTTATAATTAGGACCTAAACACTTCTCCTTTCAGCTAGGGTGAAACTTGGAGTGATAATAGTTCTAGCACACCCAATGGGACTAGGTCTAAAAGAAGAGGAAGATTGTTGGTGTGTTTTTCCTCTATCAGCTTTTGAAAACAAGCAAGTTATCACCAATGGTGACTCTAAGTCAAAACTTATAGTTATGAGCAAAACAGTTATGTCTCAATGAAGTTTTTTCATTTCATTTTATATATGAGGTCAATATTAATATCTATGATGGATACTCCTATTATCCTCCCCTTATCAGTAGCCACAATATGATCCTCATGATTCATATGAGATAATCAGCCCTACCAAGATTTATATCAAAAATATGAGGAACCTTGACAAATTTCTCATGATAATTATTATCAAGGAAATAGATCTTACCTTCTTCATGATCCTCACCAAAAATATGAGGACCTGTTTCAGTCATTTATGCATGAATATTGCCCTGATCCTCTATATGAATAGCAATCCCATCATAATACTACTCCTCATCAACCCTATCATGAGTTATCCACACCAACACTTAAAAAATGTTGATAAGCCTTGACAATCATACACTAGAGTTGATATCATAGATATGTTATAGCCAAGATGTGACTACTCACCTAATCCATCATGTGAGAGAGTCATTATAGTGAATAAAAGAAGAATGGGCATTTGTTGAAAGAACAAGTTAGAACAATCTCATAGATGACATGATGAATGGAAGGGATTAGATTTAGATAATTAAGGATAAGCTAAAAGTCCTTGAGGAATAGTATTTAAAACCTCACCAACCTTTTATGCCTAAATATACACCACCTTAACTTTCTTATATGCCATTTATTCCTCCTCAAGAAACCATTCCAAGTATTCCTTTGAATGTTCCAAGTTTTTCATATGTTCCTCAAACTTTTCCTTCTTGGAGATCTATCCAAGAGAAATGTTAAAAATATAAGGATATTTCTATAGAAAATCTTGTTTTTAGGGTCAAAGACTCCATTCTTCCTTAACAACCCCTTATGAATTCCTTCAAGGTTTTAAGCTGGAATCAAGTGGTGAAGTCATGGGGTGGGTAAAGAGGTAGATCTAGAATTGAAATCCCAAGATAAGAAAGGATATGAATCTCTACAAACCTCCTCATCCCTCTTCAAGAGCATTCTTATGTTCTTAAACACCTTAAATAAGATCTATTTGAATAGAATATAGCAAAGAAAATTAAAGAGTTAGAGATGAAAGAAAGGAAAAAAAGGGAGAACCATGATCAAAAGGTCAAAGCAAAACCTCTACCCTTCCCATCTTGGAACCAAGTCATGCAGTCAAGTAAATCCAAGGTCATTCAAACCCCATCCCTCCCTCCTCAATAACTTTGGTCATTTCCATCTTGAAAATCCATTTAAAGTAGTGGGTAGAATAAAGAGGAGGTGGTGATTATTGAATTCAGACAAGAGACCTTGCAACCTCCACTCCTTTCCCCTCAAAATCCTAGAGCCTTTATTTCATAGAAATCCATTCAAGAAGAAAGAATTAGAAATAGGAGGTGAAGTTAATCCAAGAAAAGCAACTTTAATAGTAAAATTAGGTACCTATGGTAATTTCTTTAGACCTCTCTCATATTGCTAAATATTTTTAAGGATCTGTTATGCCACTCCTTGAGACAGAGCTTCTCCTCTATGAGGCAAATTAAGAATATGCATCCAAAGAAACAAAAAGTGAAGGTGATTTTTGTGACTAAGAAGAAGAAATCATGAATGGGATACCTCTTGGCAAAGACAAGAATGCTTTAAATTTCCAAGATCGTGTAGAGATAGAGCAAGTGCAAAATGGAAATGAGATCCAACAGGAGGAAGTTTGAGATGTGCATCAAAAGGTTGTTTCTTAAGAAGCGCTTGACCACATATCCGTTGTCCAAGATCAATAGTTTTCTCAAGATCTTGTGGTAGCTGAGATGGATCAAGTACAAGATCATCTTTGTTTGGAAGAGAGCCAAGAGAATAATTCACATAAAACCATTTTTGAGGTAGAGAGCATTCCTAAAGAAGATGACCATTGGTAGAAGTTATACCATGATTTCATGAGTGATATTGATGAGTTCAAGATGGTAGATTTAGACGATGAGATAGTTAAATAGGTTGGATCCTCTAAGGATTTAATTAATGCTTTGGATCATGAAGAACACCAACTTGATGACCTCATGCATCAAGAAGAGAAGGTTGAAGAAGTGGTGGTTATAGATGATGAGGACAAAGATGATTGGCAGTTGAAAATGAAACATTTTTAATAACTTGAATATCTTGGTCAAGTTAAGGATCAAGTGCTTGAGAAGGTGGACAAAGAATTTCCCATGGAGGAAAATGAACAAGATTGGGTAGAATATGTAGAGCTCCTTGATGATCCTAAGGAACTTGAATCAAAAAAGAAGCCCAGTCTTATTGAGGATGCCATAGAAATCAAAGAGTTATGGCTTGTTAAACCACCATTAGAGGTTACAATTGAGGAGCCATATGATAAATCTAAGACTGTATGGTTGTATGTAGCTGACCTATTTGGAGATGCTTGGTTCTCATTGAGCATTATCCTAAAGAGGCTAACAGTTGCAAGAAAGGAGAATCAAACATCAAGACCAAAGTCAAGGTGTTTCATGTCTCATTAAATTTCACATCCCATGAGGCAAGAAAATTGTCAAACTTTCCTTTTGATCTAGGAGGAAAGGTACACATAGTTTTAGGCTGTATATTTTATGATAGTTTTGTTTAAATTCCTCTAAGTGTTGATTTAGCACATTTGTTTATTGTAACTATTTTAGGTTAGTTTCCTTTTCAATAAGTGCCTTAGGCACTCTGTTCTTTTCTATTACTTTTAGTCTCTATGTTTGTTTCAAAAAGAGGTTAGAGCAAGATTGGAAGCTAGTATTGGATCTAGATCAACATATTGGACCCAAGTAGAGACTCCATGCCTAATGGACTAGACTAAGCACATGGTCTAGGTTCTTTTACATAGATATTCATGTAATGCTTATGAGTCACCTAAGATGTTGGCCATTTTGGCCCATGTATGAATCTTTGCAAATAGGAGGGTCCAAGTAGATTTTTATGGTTCTTGAGTATTCAGAAGCATAGACCTGGTTGCACAAATCTAAATAATTCATCATTACCTAGAAAGAACGATCAAAGGATGAATTATATAAGTTTAAGGGCCAAACCATCACAAAAATGTCATGTAGAAATAATTATGGACTAGCCAACTTGTACATTTAGTATCTCACTCAATAATATTCATGTGATTAGGGGATCAAGTGCAAATTCATATTTACATGTCAAGATCATCCTCAATAAATTCTAGACCTGCTCGAGCTTTCTAGCTCAAGATATAAATCTTCAAAGATAGACTTGTGTAGTAAGATGTTCACACAAATGTCATGTTTAATCTCAAACAAATTAAGTCCTTTTGAGATTAAATTTTATGGTCACATGATCGTTAATGATAGTCACATAACCATTAATTATGGTTACATGAATGTTAAAAGATGTCCTACAAAATGTTAGTTTTAAGACCATGGACTAGTCATTAGCTTTAAAATAATGTATCCCAACAAGATCAATGGTCCTCGCTCAATCATACATCTCAATCCAATGGTGTGAGATAAGTCAAAAAATTAGAGAGCTTAAGGAGTCAACACATGGCATAAGTTCATAAAGCTATAGACTGAAAACAAGATCCTATGGATTAACACACATTCAACAAATGGCATAAGTGAAGGCAAGGTTGACAATTTAAAGGTGGATTTGAGGCATCATTCTCATTAATACCTAGAAAATCTAACAAAGTGAGTATAAGCATGATAAGTGACACAAGCACATTCGACTAGTAGAAGATCAATGGTTTAAGGGCATTTATGCATAGGTAGATTGACAGAATGAGAGTCAATGTGTCAATGATCTAAGTTAGATTGTTGACAACTAATGGGAAAGGATTGATCTAGGGCATTTTGTGACTAGGGTCGATGGATTAGCTTAACTTGGCCAAAGTAAATATGACCCAAATTGGTGGAAATACATGTAACCAAGCTCAAATATGACTTGAGTTAGACTAGAATGTGTAAAAAGGACTAGATATTACTAGTAAAACTCCTTAAAGGAAAAATAACTCTTTCAAACCTGATATAAAGCAAAGTTTAACAAGTTGGTGGCTAAATATCTAGCTTATGGATTTGCATCATAAAGGGATCCTTCCCTGACTATGTCCACCATTTCTAGATAGAAGGAGCTATATTTTCAAAAGGTACCATGAAGACAAGCAAGTGTACCTTAATAGATCATCCCCAGGATCAACTATAATAAAGTGAACTCTCTTTCTACTATGCACACTAAGCTTTATACTTGACAACTAGTTAGAAGCAATTTGTAAGAAGACATTATTCTAAATGATGGATCCAAGTGTTGTAACTACACTGTTACCAAGACCTACATGGAAACAACTTGATCCTATCATTGTAGCCATCATGGAGCATCACAGAGAGGATATTGTAATGATGCAATGCACTCAAGTAAACTAGATCAATCAAATTATTTAAATGAGCATATTTTTAGAGATAGTTATAACTGCTTTTCAAATAGATTTAAATTATTTTGACTCTCTCTTTGAGTTTTAAGACTCCCTCTCTCTTGCTTATTTTCTTCTATAAATATAGCCTTTAATCTATTATTTTGTATCCCTCTCTTGGGCATGACTAAACTCTACCAAGATTGAGCCTTGTAACCTCTTGAGATAAATAAGATGACTATTTTCAGATTTCATGATATTAGACTAGTGTGTTCATGTCAATTTTGATTTGCATAAGTGGTGGATTTTTCTCCCTTGCCAAATCCTAATCTCACCTAGCTAGTAGATTATATGGTTATGCAGTTTATGTTTAGTGGTTGATGTCATTTGACTAAATCCAATATTGGACATGTTGACTAGATTAGTGCCTTGAACTAGGCCTCTCCATCATCTCCCTTAGGTTTTACTCACTTGATGAACCTTTTCATGAAAGGTTGATGCATGAAAGTTACTTGGAGTCATATATCCTATTATTTTATTTTGTCTCATTAGTGATTTAGAGGCTCAAGTATGAGTGGATGGACAATATTCATGGTGCATCACCATAAGATAGAATAGGTTTTACTTTTTTAACTCCTCCATTTTCACCCCAACCAATTTTAGGTTTTATAAGAAAAGGTATAAAATGATGCATCAGAGGAGCTAACCTCTTTAAAACTCCTATAGGTCTAGTCTAGATATAGGCAACCCATAACCTTAAACCATTCCCATGTTAGTCTAAGTTTGGAAGCAAGACCTGAACACTCCTCCTTTCAGCTAGGGTGCAACTTGGAATGCTACTAGTTATAGTATACCCAATGAGAATAGGTCTAAAAGAAGAGGAAGATTATTGGTTTGTATTTCCTCTATCATCTTTTGAAAATAACAAAGTTAGCACCAATAGTGACTCCAAGTTAAAAATTCTAGTTATGAGTAGACCAATTATGTCTCAATGAAGTTTATAATCAATTTTTTCATTTTATTTGATATATGAGTTTAATATGAATAGATATGGTGGTTACTCCTATTATCCCCCCTTCAACCATAATATGATCCTCATGATTCATATGAGCCTAATCAGCCCTACTAACATTTCTATCAAAGCTATGAGAAACCTTGGAAAGTTTTTCATTATCCTTATTATTAAGGGAATATATCTTACCTTCCTCATGATCCTCACCAACAACAGGAGGACCTATTTCAATCATATATGTAATAATATTTCCCTGGTCCTCCATATGAACCCATCATAATATTGATCCTCATTAACCCTATCATGAGTTATCTATACTAGTAATTAAGTGAACTGTGATAAGCCTTAACAAGCATGTACTAGAGTTGATCTCATAGAGATGTTATGGCCAAGATGTCCCTACTCACCTAATTCATCATGTGAGAGAGTCATTGCAATGAATAAAATAAGAATGGACACTTGTTAAAAGATAAAATTAGATTGATCTCATAGATGACATGATGAATTTAGGGGGTTATATTCAGAGCATTGAGGACAAGCTAAAAGGCCTTGAGGAATAGTAGGTCTAATCTCACTAACCTTTTTTGCCTACATATACACCACCTCGGTGTTCTTATATACCATCGATTATTCAAGAGACCATTCCAAATGCTCCTTCAAATGTTCCAAGTTATTCATATGTTCTTCAAACTTTTTTTTCTTGGAGATATATCTAAGAGAGTTGTCAAAGAAAGAAGGAGATTATTGTAGAATAGCCTGCTATTAGGGTTGAAGACTCCATTCTTCCTTAAGAACCCCTTATGAATTCTTTCAAGGTTCCAAGCTGGAACTAAGTGGGGAAGTCATAGGGTAGGTAAAGTAAGGTAGATCTAGAATTGAGATCCCAAGATAAAGAAGGATATGAATATCTACAAACCTCCCTCATCTCTCTTCAAGAGCCTTCTTGTGTTCTTGACCACCTTAAAGAGGAGATATTTCAAGAGAATATAGAAAATCAAATCAAAGAGATAGAGACAAAATCAAGGAAAGAAGAGGAGAACTAGGATCAAAAGGATAGATTAAAACCTCTACCCTTTCTATCTTGGAGCCAAGTCCTATAGACAAGTAAATCCAATGTCATTCAACCCCTATCCCTCCCTCCTCAAGAACCTAGATCATTTTCATCTTGTAAATCCATTTAAAATAGTGGGTAAATGAGGAAGTGTTGATGGCTAAAGTTAGACAAGAGACCTTGCAACCTCCACTCCTTTCCCCTCAAAATCCCAAAGCCTTTCCTTCATGGAGAGCCATTCAAAAATCAAATAATTAGGAAGAGGACGTGAAGGTAATCTAAAAAGAACAACTTTAGGAGAAAAATTAGGTACCTACAGTAAATTATTTGGACCTCTCTCATCTTGCTAAATATTTTCAAGGATCCACTATGCCACTCCTTGAAAAAGAGCCTCTCCTTTATGAGTCAACTCAAGAAGATGCATATAGAAAAGTAGAAAGCGAAGATGACTTGAGTGACCAAGAAGAAGAAATCATGATTTAGATACCTCTTGGCAAAGTTAAGCATGCTTTAGGTTCCATGATCATGCAAATATGGAGTAAGTGCAAGATGGAGATGAGATATATTAGGAGGAAGTCTTAGATGTTCATCAAAAGGTTGTTTCTCAAGAACCTCTTGATCACATATTATTTCTCCAAGATCAAGATTTTTATCAAGATCTTATGGTAGCTAATATGGATCAAGTGTAGGCTCATCTTTATTTGAAATATATCCAAGAGGACAATTCACATAGAACCATTGCTAAGGTTGAGAGCATTCCTAAAGAAGATAACCATTGGCAATAGTTGTACCATGACTTCAAGAGTGATATTGATGAGCTCAATATGAGATATTTAGATGATGAGATAGTGAAGCAATTTGAGTCCTCTCAAGTTTTCCTTAATGCTTTGGATAATGAATATCACTATCTTTATGACCTCATGTATCAATAAGATAAGTTTTAATAAGTGGTGGTTCTAGATGACAAGGAGGACAAAAATGATTGACAACTACAAATGAATTTTTTTCAAGAACTTGAAGATCTTGGTTGAGTTAAGGATGAAGTGCTTGATAAGGTGGACAAATAATTTCCCATGGAGGAAAATGATCAAGATTGGGCAAAATATGCAAAGCTCCTTAATGAGCCTAAGGAACTTGAATCAAAGAAGAATCTTATGCTTATTGAGGATGCCATAGAAATAAAATAAGTATGACTTGTTGAACCACCATTAGAGGTTACAGTTGAGGATCCATATGAGAAATATAAGATTATCTAGATTCATATAGCTGACCTATTTAGAGATGTTTGGTTCTCATTAAGCATCATGCTAAAGAGGCTGATAGTTGTAATAAAGGATAAGCAAGCATCAAGACCAAGATTTAAGGAGCTGTATGTCTCATTCAATTCCATATCCCATGAGGAAAAAAATGATCAAACTTTCCCTTTGATCTAGCAGGAAAGGTACACATAGTTTTAGGTTGCATATTTTAGGATAGTTTTATTCAAATTCTTCTAAGTGTTGCTTTAACACATTTATTTGTTGTCCCTATTTTAGGTTAGTTTCCATTTCAATAAGTGCCTTGGGCACTCTAGTCTTTTCTATTCCTTTCTGTATCTATGTTTGTTTCAAAAGGAGGTTAGAGATAGATTGGCATCCAATGTTAGATCCAAATCAACATGTTGGACCTAAGGAGAGACTCCATTCCCAATATACTAGACTAGGCACATGGTCTAGGTTCTTTCGCATAGACAAGAATTCAACCCCTATGAGTCACCAAAGTTATTGGCCATTTTGGCCCACATATGAAGCTTTGAAAAGAGAAGGGTCCAAGTATATTTTCATGGTGCCTAAGCATTCATAATCATAGACTAGTTACACAAATCTAAAGAATTCATTAGCACCTTGAAATAATGACCAAAGGATGAATTGTGTATTTTTTAAGGGCTAGACCATCACCAGGACATCACATAAAACAAATTATGGACCAGACAACTTGTGTATCTAGTATCTCACTTAATAATCCTTGCATGACTAGTAGATCAAGTTAAAATGTAGATTTACATCTTAAGATCATCGTCAAAAAAATTTAAACCCACGCGAGCTTTTTGGCTCAAGATATAAATCTTCAAACATGGACTTGTGTAGTAAGATGTTCATGCAAACATCAAGTATAAGCTCAAACAAACTAAGTCTTTTTGAGCTTAAATTTGATGATTGCATGACTATCAATGATAGTCATGTGAACATTAAAATACATCCCATAGACTATCAATTTTAAGAGCATAGACTAACTATTGGCTTTCAAATAATGGGTCCCAACAAGATCAATGCTCCTCACTCAATTTTACATCTTAATCCAATGGCATGAGATGAATCAAATAGTAAGAGAGATTGAGGAGTTGACACATGGCATAAATGCATGAAGCTACAGACTGATAGTAAGATCTTATGGATTAGCAAGGTTGATAATTCAAAGGTGGATCTAAGGGCTCATGCTTGTTCATACCTTACAAATAAAATAGAGTGAGGACAAGGGTGGTATAAGTGGGACCAAATAAATCTCAAAGAGTAAATGGGTACGTGACAAGTGGCACAAATGCATTTGACTGGTAGAAGATCAATAGTTTGTGGGCATCCATATATAGGTAGATTGATAGAATAAGAGTCAATGTGTCAATGATCCAAATTAGATTGCTGATAGCTAATGGGAAAGGACCAAGCTAATGTATTTTTTACTAGGGTTGATGGAGTAACTCAACTCAGGAAAAGTAAATAATATGACATGAGCTGGTACAAATACATAGAAATGAGCTCAAATATGATCTAATTTGGACTAGAATATGTAGAAGAGACCAAGAATTATTGATAAAGATAATTAAAAAAAAAATAGGTCTTTCAGACCTGATATAAAGCAAAGGTTGATAAGTTGGTGGCTAAATATGGACCTCTAGCTTATGGGTTTACATCATTAAGGGATCCTTCCCTAACTGTGTTTTCCATTTTTAGATAAAAGAAGCTATCTTTTCAAAGGGTTCCATGAAGGCAAGAAAGTGGACCCTAACATATCATCCCTAGGATCAACTATAGGAAAGTGACCTCTCTCTCAACTATGCATGCCAAGATTTGTACTTGAAAACTAGTTAGAAGAAATTTGTAGCAAGACATGATTCTAAATGATGGATCTGAGTGTTGTAACTGCATTGTTACCAAGACCTAGTTGGAAATAACTTGATCCTACTATTGCAGTGGCCATGGAGCATCATAAAGAGGATACTTTAAACATCTAATGGATTGGAGTGAACTTGATCAATCAAATGGTCTGAATGAGCATATTTTTAGAGGTAGATGTAACCACTTTTTAAACAAATTCAAACTCTTTTGACTCCTTCTTTGATCGCAAATACTCCTCTCTTGCTTCTTTTCTTCAATAAATACAGCCTTCAATCTATTATTTCGTATCCCTCTCTTGGGCATGACTAGACTCTAACAAAATTGAGCCTTATAACCTCTTGATATAAATAAGATGATTGTTTTTTGATTTCATGATATTAGACTAGTGTGTTCATTTTAGTTTTAAATTGCATAAGTGGTAGAGCTTTCACCCTTACCAAGTCTTGATCTCACCTAGCTGGTAAATTGTTTGGTTATGTAGGTTATGTTTAGTGTTTGATGTCATTTGATTGAAGCCAATAATGGACATGTTGACTGGATTAGTGCCTTGAAATAGGCATCTCCATCCTCACCTTTAGGATTTGCTCACTTGATGAACCTCTTCATGAAATATTGATGCATGGCAGGTATTTGGAATCATAGATCCCCTTATTTATTTCTATATCACTAATGTTTTAAAGGCTCAAGTATGAGTGGATGGAAAATATTCATACTACATCACCATAAGTTAGAATAGGTTTTACTTTTACAACTCCTTCTCCCTTTTCACCCCAACTAGTTTTAGTTTTTAAAAGTGAAGGTCTAAAATGGTGCATCAGAGGAGCTAGCCTCTTTAAAAATCCAAGAGGTCTGGTCTATATATAGGCAACCCATGATCTTAGACAATTCCTATGTTAGTCCACATTTGGAAGCATGACCTAAACACTCCTCAATTTAGCTAGGGTGCAACCTGGAGTGCTAACACCTTTGTCTTAGCCTTGAGATTCTTACCTTACATGCAAAGTTTATATAACTTTTACATAGTCAACTAGTCTTTAGTGAGTTATGAGATAAGGGTTTTAAAATACTGTTCTTTTAACATCACTTGGTCAACCAAAACTTGAGTGACCAAGGAAAGACATGAAGTATCAATAAATGCACAATATTTGGTGAGGTAAAGGTTGAGATCTCCATTATCCTCCCTAAGTTATAGCACTTCTTGCTCTAAGGTCAACACCTTTTGTGTGATGGATTCCTGAAAGGTAGTTACTCCCTCAATTTTATTAGATACAAGTAACTATGAAACATAAAGTGAAGCTTCTTATACCATTGTAGTCACTATAGGGGTTTTCTTAATCTACACCATGGGTAGAGAAAATATTGTGTGATGTATGGAGGGTGAAGGTATATCCCATAACCATTGGCTAAATATTTGTCTTGTACTATAATTCCTCCTCCTGCACATCCCCTTGGGTTGAATCTAAGCCCTAAGATGTGGAATATGGTTATTAGGTCTTGGGTATCCCAACCATTTTTGTGGCCTTTATTGCTTGCTTGTCTACATTTAATTATTCATCCTTACACTGAGATACAATGTTGGCATGGTAATTTTCCTCTACCCTAGATTTGGTATCTACCTTATCTTTAGATTTGGCATCTACCTCAAACTTATTATTAGCCTCTTGTTCCTAGGCTTACTTCTTTAATTACTCTACCTAAGTGTATAGTACTTCTTTTGTCTTCTCCTCCTCAACCTCATCTTTCTTCTTTTGTGTTTCATATGCTTCTTGATTCATTTATTGTTATTGTTTCCTCATAGCTTCTTCTTCTTATTTGTTTTTTTCCTCTACTTCTTCGATCCTTTTCTTTATTACTCAGCTTCCTCAATCTTTTTCTTACATTCCTCTTCTTTTGCTTGTTTCTTCCATTATTATTCCTCCTTGATAGCCTTATGTTTGGCCTATCCCTTCTTCTTCCTTTCTAACTTTTGAGCCTTATTCACAACTACCTAATGTGCCTTTTATTCTCTTTTTATATTGCGGTAACTTTTTGTTATGTCATGATGTCTATTTGTTTGGCAGGTTACTCAGGCTATAATAGAGTTGTCTTTTCTAGCTCTTGCATAGGATTTGGTAAATCAAGCAGTGACTATGAATTGGATGACAAGGTCAATTTGATCATAGTAATTTTGTGTATTGATGACTTGTGAATGGAAGATGGTGGATGGTTGAGATTCTTCTTCAATCTATCATAAGCCTAAAATGTATTTTAGTGTTGTTTCTTGAGTCCTTAGGATTGTTGCATTTATACCTCTACCAATGGATCTAAAAACCAACTATTCATTTCTTGATTGATGGAGACACTCTAAAAATATAATGGTTCCCTTTCATAGACACTAGATCTAGTGGTGATCTTTCCTCTAATGGAGAGTATTCTCCCTGTGTAGTGAAATATCCTACAATTAGATCTGTGTGAAAAATATAAGCTTAAAAGTGTTGGTGTGTTGTTTCCTTCCCAATAATATCTACTATTATTGAATGAGGAGGTTATTTAATGTCAACCCACAAGTCTTTTTTCACTTGTCATGTACATACTACCTTCTAAAATAAAAATTCATTCTCTTCTTATTTATCATAGACCACGGTGCCTATGTCTATGAGCATTTACTACAACACTTCCTATTCATTAACACCTAACTCTAGCAGATTACATTCTATAGATATTTTTGGTACATTATTATTTTCTATCTATGATTTGGTGTTGTGTGTGCTCTTATTTGGTGTTGGTAGTGAATCTTTCCATGTTAGTTCTTTCTGCTTCCCTTATTATCTTATGATGTTGATTCTTCTATCTATAGTGGTACATGATTTTGTGCTTGAGATTGTGTAAGAAAGGGATACTATGATCATGGAGGCATAAACCACAAGGTTTGTAATAATCTAGAATCCATGGCTTTCGAACATAGCAATTTTTCATTGGCATTTATCATGGTAATGAACAAGGGTAATGGAGTTTTTTTTTACCTTGGGTAGTTCATGAAATTTTATGCAAATAAAATTACATAACTTTTTGATAAATGCATGTTACCTTAGATAATATATAATATCCTTGGGTGCTTTGGGGTACAAGATGATAAGGGCTTAGATCTGAACCTGCCATTGGTTTAACCTAGACAATTTATTATATCATTTCCTCATCTTAGTCCATGCAAGGTTGGTAAATGTAGTCACAGGCCAAAAATCTTCTTCTGGGTTGAACAGAACCTCTATTGACTTCCATTGCATAAAATAGAGAAGTAGGACCAAAAAATAGTATTGGAACACCTATGATTCTCTAGAAAAAACCATATTAATATTGGTTTTAAGATTGAAAACTAATAATTCAAGCCAATTAAAGTTGACATACATCATGATCGTTTTGTAGGCAAAGTCAATGACCTTTTTTATTATATGGGATGCACTCTTACTGGTTTGTAAAAACAACTTGGTGAAACACTCAGAGATAATGCATACCAACATGTCATCCAACATGTTCATAATGATCCCCTAGGATGCCCTATTATACTTCTCCTTGGTATAATAGAGGAGTCATGATGCTCGTGCCATGGTTGTAGGGTTTATGAAAATAGTGGCATCCTATGAGATATGAATCATACCCTCATTATATCTACTAAGTAGTGTGAGCATACCTTATCTAGCTACCCAAAATTAGAAAGTTTAATGAGTCTTTATGTATCAGAGCCTCATAAAGGGTGTTAGCGTGTTAGGGATCTTGCTTATGCTTCTTAAGATTGGTATTGGATAAACATATTTTCCTTTATAACATCAATGAAATTAAATGGGTTCATATCATGGTATTTAGTTGGTTAAAGTGCAAAACCAATCCCTAATTCTTCCTATTATGCATCTATGAGACAGATTAATAGTTATTCTTGATCCATGGTTTCTACTATTGTCATGTTCAAATAATTTCTTTGGTTAAATCAGTTTTTTCAAGGAATTCATGTATAACTGAGTGAATTATATATATATATATATCTTATTCACAAAGGTTTGTAATGTCCTTGTGTTGTTTAGGCCCCTTGTTATATAGCTTTGGTCACTCAAATCTATATGACAAAATAGTTTAATGTGTTGATCTAGTTCTGAAATATTTCACCTTGTAATTTAATTTCAAGCAATTACTATTGATGGGATGGTTATTATTATATGTCTAGAAAAAAAGAATCCTTGTGGTGGCATTTATTGATGTGATGTGTCATCTTCTCACTAATACATTTTCCTTTATTATATATCCTTTAATTCTGACATTTTATCTACTATAGGAAAGATGTAATCTTTCAAGTGTATCATCATTAATGATTTTGAATGAATATTAATTATATTTTCTCTGTACATTGGTTTTTAGCACTACATTATTAGACTTAATTGATGAACCTCATGTAACCATTACAATTTGTACTCCATTCATGCTATATTTGTTCCCAAGTCACACTCTATGACTTTGACTTTTCAACTCTAGTTTTGATGTCCTACGATATACAAATCACATAATACAATCACACACAACCCTGAAACTAAAATAAGAAAATAAAACATTAATCAAAATATTAAGCTACATCATTTACTCAACACCTTTCTCATATTTTTGTGAGAACTGATAGATATTGTTGATGGTAAGGCTTAAGTCTATAACCATTTACATGTCCTAGTAGAATGGTTCCTTAAAGATATTTTAATATAATTTTTCCTTATTTTTAGATGCCATGAATGATGTAAGGTCCCTTCCACTCAATGTGTAGATTTCTTAGAAATTCTCTAAATCTACTATCATATAATAAGGTTGTTTATTCCAAAAATAATTATTTAGATCGTAGGTTGTGATCATGCCATGCTTTTTAAATTAGATTATTAACTTATTGAATCCATTGCACCCTTTGACTATTTTCTTCCATTTTGGTTAAATCCATAAACTGTGCCTTTAGATAATTTTTATCCACTAGTCTCATAATCATTACAATGCACAAACTAAGAACTATGCATTCCATAGGCATTCCTCCTTCAATTCCATAGATGAGATAAAATGGGGTGAAACATATCACACACTTGTAATTTGTCTTGTATGGCTATAAGATCATAGGAATCTGATCATCCTAATCATCTCTTTAGATATTGCATATTTTGGTGAGCATCTTACTAAGGAATTTTTTTATGCATATGCTTATCCATTTACTTGTGGATTATAAGCTATGATTTTGTGGTGTGATATCATAAATTATTCCATCAAAATATTAATGGTGTTATTTATAAAATGCATACCTCTATCACTGACTAGTTTGATCAGACACATAAATCTGGGTATAATATTTTCATACAATAACTTGGTTGCATCCTTAGCACTACAGTTTGGGTTCATAGTAGCTTCTACCCACTTGATGAAGTAGTTTGTTTTAGTGATGATGTATCTTTCATTACTACGCTTATTGGGTGGATTTATTAGACCTAAAAAGTTTAATCTCCATTGCTCAAATGATTTTTCTACTAACATAAGATTTAATGGAATATCATCTATTTGATAAGACTTGTCCATCCTTTGGTAGATATCATAGTTCTTTATGACATGGTGTGCATCTTGAAATAAATTAGGCCACTATAGACCACTTTGTAGTATCTTCTTTGTAATTTATTATCCTATGAAATTTCTAGACGTCATTCCATGATGTGCCTCCTCAAGAAGTTGAATTCACTCAATCTCCAAAGCCACTATGCATAGTACATCATATTTCCCCTTCTTGTACAAAAACCCATTAATGATGTTGAATAGAATGGATCTTGTAATCAATTATTTCTTGTCCATTTCTACATAGTACGTAATAAATATATCCTAATCTATAAAATGTGAGATGTCTCCATGTTCTCAAGAATTGTAGAGATGCAAAATAAATATGCATCAAGTGATTCATCTTGTAATTCTTTTGGCTTTTCTACATTTTATTTCTGACTCAAATGACCTAGCCCAACATTTTCCCTTCTGAGATTCACATTGATCTTAAATTTAAATTTTAGAAATAACATCAACTAGTGAGATATCCTTCCCCATAACATAGACTTATTTACTAAGTATCATAGAGCTTGATGATCAGTGAAAAAATTAAACTTCATTTCTAGAAGGTAATGTCTAAACTTTTGTAATGTGAATACCATGACCAAAGCTTCACATTTTATAGTTGTATAGTTTTTCTCTACAACTGATATTTTATGACTTGTGAAGTGGATTAGATGGTATAAGCCTCCATCTCCTACTTGTGTGAGAGTATCTCATAACATCATTCATGAAGCATATACATGAACATGGAAAGGTTTTATCTAGTTAGGAAAGACCAAAATGGACATTGTTACTAACTTCTACTTTAGCTTGACAAACATTTTTTAGAACTCAATTTGTCTATTCAAACCTTGCATCTTTGCATTATAACTTCTCCATTGGGTAAAATATATATGCATATCCTTTTATGAATTTTCTATAATATCATATATGCCCCAATAGTGATATTAGCTCTATAGATATTGTGGAAGGTGGTATGCCCATAATTATTGCAATTTTGGCCTAGTCTACCAAGATCCCATCCCCACATGCTACTAACCCCAAAAGACACCAAAAGGTGTGAATAATAATAACTTATTTAGATTTAGTGTAATATGTAGAGATTAAAAACATTCTAACATAAGTCATAGCTTAGACAAGTGTTTATTTAATAAGGAAAAGATAACCCAATCATCTAGATATACTTAAAGAAAGTCATGGATGAAATCTTTTAAGGAAGTGACCACTATTATAAAGAACATAGTTGGATCATTATTCAAACCAAATGGCATGACCTTGTATGAAAAATATCCCTACTCTATTTTAAATGTTGTCTTGGCTTGATCCTCTACTATGACTAGAATCTAGTGGTAGCCACTGAACACATCAGTGCAAGAGTATACTTCATGTCCTATCACTGACTCCAACAATTAATCTATGAAAGAAGTTATAAAGGGATAATTTATACAGGAATAATTTAGAAAATGGTAGTCCCTATACACTTTTATTTACCCATAATTCTTAGGTTTTACTACTGTTGGGCTGACCTAGTATGAATTATCCACTAGATATGTAATGCCTGAATCTTACATGTGATCTAGTTCAACCTTTGATTTTAGCTTCATGTTGGGGTTTAACCTATATGGTCAATTTTTGAAGGGTCATATGCATTCCTTTAGTTCTATGTGCATTTATCCTAAATACAGTTCTACCCCTTCCACTTCTATGCATTTTATTAGAAATACATCATAGTAATTACAATGTTTTTGAGGTATCATTCTATGTCCAGTAGTCACCCAAACTTGCAAGCTTTAGTTTGGTTATGTCCTAATGTTTATTACCAAATTATTTAAGGGCTCTTGATATATTTTTTTGTAACCACTTGGAATGGAATATTAAACTATTTTATGTCCTTACTCCTAAATATTAATATTTCAACATTGTTGATCTTCATTTTGATCTATGATTTTGTCTTTAAGATAATCCACTTCTCTCTCTCATTCAAAAAAATTGATAAAATCTAAGTCCTCATCACTATTAGTGGTCCTATTAATTCTTCATCATTTGTGATCATATTGCATGGTTTGACAAAACTTGCTCCTTCTACTTGCTTGACTTATAATTTTAGATATCTTCATTCAAATCTCAAGTTGCTTCCTACTTTGAAGATGAGTATTTCATAGTACTTAAGTCTTCTACTTGACCATAGCATGGAAATATTTTCAACTTATGCAAATAATTCTACACAAAGGGATTATCATCCTTAAAACTATAAGTCTAAATGAAATCCTATTAGGCTAGTAGCCAATGCTTTGTTTCTAATTTTTATTCCTGGTGCATGTATCAGACTATTAGAACTGCTACCAAATTATAGTTGAAAATGTGCACCCACACCCTAGGTAGTCTATAAAACTATATACTTATGAATGTGCATTTATGGGCACTTTCATTCCTAGAAAAAGGGCAATTTTTCCATATTAGTAGGTGGTCTTTTGAATTGAGCATGTAGTAGTTTATAGACCTCATCTTATGGTAATTGGTTTATCATGTGGACTACCCACCAAGTTACAATAGCTCTTTTTAGTGCATAATTTAGTGTACTCAACATATGTTCTATATTTGGCACATGATGCTCAAGCTTTAAAAAATTTTGATTCAATTCATTAGTTATAAAGTATTGAGGTAGTTTTAGTTTTTTGTCAAAAATGATGAACATTAAGCGTACCTCATGATCTCTCATTGACCAATTCAACATGTAGGTATCTAAGTCACTACTAATTGAGGATCTAGTATTCTAGGGTAAAAGTCCTTCATTGGTTTCATGTAGTTCATATTGGTCAGGCCTAATTTATACATAAAATACACTTTTGACCTAGTTGGTGATCTCATATACAGTGATCTGCATTCATCCATTTGAAACTATAAAATTGGTACCTTTATGATCACTAGTTTGTAGGCTAATTTTTAGTTATTTGTAATTATTTATGAGGCTATGGTACTATTTCATTAAATTTATATTTTGTAACTTATAGGGCATTAGGTTTAGATTTTTTACTCACCTTGAATCATCTATTGTCCCCATATGCATTTAATGAGTCTAGATCCTTGGGTATGATTTATAGCTTGTGTTCAATTTCATTCAGGGGTATAATGATTATTTTATCCCCTTAGTGAGCTTATAAATGATTATGCATTATATTAATGGTCATCTAGCCATCACAAGCCCACTTCTTACCAATTAACGTAGGGTAGTGTATTTCATAAATCTTCATCTAAATCACTTCAAAATCACCTCATAGGCTTATTTTATCCACTTTTATTTCCACATCTTCCAATCATCTAATAGGCTCTACCCTACCATAATCTGCAAGACTTAGTGTGACTAAATTATAACTGAGTGTTTTTCATCCAATAACTTCCTAACTAGACCAAGGAATCATATTGATTATGCTAATAAATTTTATAGCATTGGGCACTTCATATCCTTTTATCTCAATATCCATATGAGAATAAACATCCCAAGGTCTTTAATTCTTTACTTACAAAACTATTTTATCAGTGTGTTATTGACCTCATTATGTGTACTCTAGCAAATTATATAAAATATTTATAATATTATGTAATATATATTAATTTTGTAAGTGTGATTAGTTTTTTCAAAATTTCATTCAAGGTAATCATTACTCCCTCTTTCTTAATTATTCAAGCAAGCTATCCATATATGTGTGCATCAATGATTGTGGCATCATCATCTGATGCAGTCTTCTCTTATATGTTCTAAATTACTTGGGTTGTTTATTACAACAATCCTTTTTATTCTTTAAGGTTAGGATACTTATTATACTAAACCTTCCTAATTATATGATCATGTAGCATTTATAAAGGAGGTAATCATTGTTGTGTATTTTTTTCTTGTGACTGCTTACATGAACACATTTTCTATAGGGTGAAAATTTCTGATGTTTACATTGTGTACAAGGTTTTCTTTCCTTTACTTCTCTAAAAATAGGTAATATTTAATATGTTATTGTCCTAAAACTCCATAATAGATGCATTACATCTACCTTTTAAGATTTTCAGGGTAGTTTCATGTGAAGTGGTTGTATTTACCACATAAAAAACACTAAAGTGGTTAACGAGCTTTCAAGTTATTAGTATTTTTTACCTCCATGGTATCCTACATGATACCTTCATTTGTATCCTCCTTTGTTTTGTTTAGACCCCATCTTTGTGATTTTTTCTATCAAATTCCTCTTGTTATTGAGTATCATATCTACATATTGTCATTAAGGAGATAGTGGAGCCCAATTTGATTATTATAGCTAAGAAATCATAGTATTCCATGATGAATGGTATTAATATTTTTGATATGATGGTGTCCATCCTACCAGACCCTAGGGTTAATAATGTGTCAATAAAGGCATCCACCTAAGAACACCTTGTGTTGCATTATACATTTCAACCTCTGGGCCTAGAATTCCCTACTTCATAGTAGGTATTTGATGTGTTAAAATTGTAAAGATGTTATTACTAATGTCTTATTTTAGTTACCATGATCATAGAAACTCTTCTCATCATGATTTATCAACTTAAAAAAAATTATAGTACATGTTTTATGGTTTTTGAATGACTATTTTAGTAGATGACATTTTGATGTCACATGTCCTACTACTCTACATATGTCTTAGAACTCTATTTTGATTTTAGGACAATCATTCCTATGATTCCATTATTTATCATACTCTATATACCATAGGCCTAGATTGTGTTTGTTAATTTCATTAATCTCATCCATCTTCCTGAGAAAAACATCAATTTTTGTCTCAATTTTAGAATTAGTTGATGGAGCATTTTCAAAATCCTCAATTTGCTCTACCTCAAGTGTAGTTGCTCATGCATTAGCCTTAGTTAAGAACTATGATTACATAATGGAAAATTCAATCCTTGATTATAATCCCTACATAAATGATATATCCTTATCTTTATCTTCCAAAATGAATTTGAATTTGTTTATTACATTTGAGAATCTCTGATCATATTCCCATTTTGATTCTCTTCTTCATTATTGAATCTCTTTAAGATCCTAAATGGTCTAAATTTAACACTTCTTGATCTTAAATTATTTAATTTATTTTTTGTTAAACTATTGAATACTTATGGAATTAACATCCCTTTTAAAAATTATTTTTAGATCTTGGCTTATCAAGACTCTAATGAGCTCATACTTTTTCACATCCTCAGTGGTCACTCCCTTAACCTACCATTTCATATCATAGATTAACAAATACTACTTAGGGTATAAAGGCCTATCATATGGTGTCAAATAAATGAGCATTCCTACATTCAAAGACATTATTGGTACACTTATAACTATAAGTAACAATTTTTATGAAATATCCTTTACTAGCATCTTAAAATCTATTATGAAATAAAGATTACCCTCGTCTAACTTCTTCTTGACTATTTTTTTCTTAGTTTCTATACTAAGATAGCCAAATTTATATATATATATATATGATTCAAAATAATTTCCACATATCCCAACCTCTATACCTTTATTTCTCTTTTATAAAGATAAAATGGTCTAAAGGGATGTGTACTTATGAAATGAATGATTTGTGTCTTCAGTTTCTTCTGTCTATGATCTTGAACCTATGATAATCCTATGATTTTGCATAACTTCTTATAGAGAATATTATTTCCCTAGTCTATACAATATTCTTCTTTGTAACTATGATATACCACTATCATCTAACTACTTTACTGTTAATCTAATTTCCTCTTATCCTCACTCTATTCCATATACTCTCTAATCCAATTTCTATCTTCTTCTTTCTCGGGCCTTTCCATTAATTATTGTATATAGTCTCCAAATTCTCCAATTTATGTAACTTTTGTAGCCTCTCTGTGGCCTCCCTTCTATTTTAAATCCTTTATTTTACTCCTAATCTTATTTTTAGTTACATTTTGGCTATCATATTTATTCTACCTTCTTTATTGTCGTATCTTTTTTTCCAATCCTAGAATTTTCTTCACTTTGTTTTCTACATCCTCCATATTTTTTGTTTAGGTTCAATTTCCTTTGTTCAAATCATCATCATTCACTCATAAATTACATGCACCCCCATAATTCCTAAAGTGATTACTTCATATTAGTATGGGTAGGCACCATGGCCTTATTAATAACCAACATCTTGATCAGAGTAGGTAGTCACTGGAGAAACTTTCCTTTAATACCTCTCACAAATAGATGTTATAGCCTCAAAATATAGATATCCTTGTACAAAAAAAATTGTAATATATCTAATGATATTAGTTTTATTCCAATGATCTATCACATGAATCCATTCGGTGTCTAATATTCATAGGTTTTCTAGTCTTTCTTTTATCCAAGCTATAAATTTTGCCCTCCTCGACCAAAAACAGTATTATTCCAATCTTGATAACTATGCATCTAATAGTCCAAGAAATTCACACTATAAAATCTGATATATTTTGTTGTAAATGTGCTCATGAAGATCCTCTTATGTAAAAATCCCTATTCTTATTACTTCCTCCTTTTTGAAATTTTGAATATGTTCATCAAGCCATCTCTTCAAATCTTTTTGTCCTAGTATCCATTGTAGCATGTTTTAAGAGTCCATGTTCACCACACCATTATTAGTAGAGGTTCTTAGAAAACCCATTAAAACATGTTCATATAGGGATAGGTTTGTAGTGTGAAAAACATTAAAATATATACATAAACCCAATTTGTATCAAGTTGTTTCTAGATAATTATGATATATTTATGGAAAATAACTTAGTCTTAATATATCTAGAATGTACAGAAATACCATACATGATTAAACATATGTAGAAAAATAGAGCATCCAATGTGCACATGATAAAAAAAAAATTTGGGAAAACCATTTTATAGTTTCATATTAATCTCTATCACATCAGGACTCTTTTACAATACAACTAAGCACTATATATAAAGCTTTTATAAGGTGATGCCACTTCATATTATATCATTTCTAATGTAAGAACATCAAACAAACTAGGTAAATTTGGTCATGTGAAAGTTTATTTGGTCTTATAAAATTCATTATAAGGCATTTGAGTCTTTATAATAGTTGTGTACTTTGTTTTGATATCCCTTTGGCATTTTCCTGCCAAAATAGACATTTTAATATTTGAATTTGAGTTAGTGTGTTTAGGAGTCTTCTGAGTAGTTGTCAAGGAATGTCATGCTATCAAATGTTGGTATAAGGTCATGTATGGGTATAAATGAGTATAGAAAGGTTTTCCACATAAATTTCATAAGTAAAATGACCAATATTGAGAATATTGAATATAATGTCCATGTCAAGTTAGTTTTCATAAGAGTTAGTTATCCAAGAAAGTAGTTACTTTATGGGTAGAATATGTATGCAACAAGTTTTTGGATAGAAAAGGTGGTAGATTTATAAATAGGATTCAATTAAATTTTATAAGGAGTCAGTTATAATTTTAAAAAGGGTACAAGTATGGAGTAGGATGAAGATGAGAGAGTATTGAAACTTCTATAATAAATCCAAAAGATAGAGTTCTTAATGTACATACATAGAATCAATAAAGATTGAAAATGAATGGAAGTGATACCTCTATATATTTTAATTATTATTATTTTATGAATGTTTTATGAAGTACTGATAGCCTTAATCTCTTGGGAGTAGTAGTTTGTAATAAAAGTTGCAAATAATAGTGTTATGTAGGATTGTGATAGGAACCCTATTTGCATTCATTAAAGCCTATAATATAATGAAGAAATAATATTTCAAAGCAATGTGTTGAGAGTAAGAATTTGGGTTCATTAGGGGTATCATAAAGTTAATAGTGTGATTTATCCTTCTTATATATAAAACCTTTTTTGTTTCTAATAAAGACAAGGATTCAAGTTAGCAGCTTGTGAGTGCCCTGTTTGGGTAAGACAATCAAGAAACTTACTTGGATGATGGAATAAAAAATTGTTTAGAGTTATTTATGATATGAAGATAGGTTATAATTACAATGTGATTGATTATAACCTAGGATAAGTGTTCCAAGAACCTTTGATAAGGTAAAAATGTACATTTAACCATATTTTGGTTTACACAAGTAGACTGTGTTAATAGATTTCTTGTAAAACTATTGGTCTAAGTGTGATTAGATGCTATAAAGAGAATTTAAAGCATTAATAACATGTAAATAGGTTAAATATACATTATACAAGTCTTAATAAGATTTTAAAGTCATACAAATTCACAAAAATCAAACTAAAAGCTTCTTAGGCTTGTTATAGGCTTAAAAACCCTAGTTTAGGGCTAAAACACAAAAGGTGGAATAACTAATGTTTAGACAAGTGAAAATTTATGAAATTTTATATTTTAATTTTTTTTGAGATTTATCAAATGATTATGAATATTTTAGACCCGTACAGACCCTTACATACGAAATACAAGTGATTGTGTGTAAAAGTGGAGTAAGAAGACCTAATTAGGTCTAAGCATGAGTTAGAAAAGCTACTTAAAAAGTGAGTTAGATATTTAAACTTTAAAAAAAGGTGAAATATGATATAGGGTGCCCCAAATTTCCATTAGTTTCTTATTACTCAATTTTACATGTCTGTACAAGTGGAAAAAAGCCCAAAAAAAGTTACAAAGATAGTGTGTAAATAGATAAAGTTACATAAGAGTGTTTAGTGACATAATGAGGATTGAATCCAAGGTTAGGAAATTGAGACATGATATAATAAACCTATATAAGGTGCAAAATTATGTTCAAGAAGAATAAAAGGGCAATTGATAGTTTATAGCATCAAAAACTAAAAGAGGGAGTGGATCTCAAAATGGAGACAATCAAGAGAGATTAAGGATGAATGGAATGAGATGTTGTTTGAGTGTGAGGTATATATATTACCTAAAACGTAGAGTGAGTAAATTCAAGAAGCCTAGATAATAAGTGTTGTAAGAGAGTGACATTAGGCCTAGTGGGAAAGTTGATAGATAAGAGAAGATTGTGAAGATTACATGCATGAGTCAATGTTTGCAGGTATCAGAGTTGGAGTTAGAACAGAGAATGAAATAGGTCTCTACATCATTTGGTATCATAGTAGCATGTTCAATGGGTATTAGTGAATTATGGTCTATAATCATCAAATTTACAAGTTGATTTTATTTTCACTTGATGTTTTTGATATATTCATGAGATAGTGATTGAAGTGTGAATGGAAAGTTAAGAGTGTGTTAACCAACCCTGAAGCTAGTGAGGCTTGATAGTGTGAGAGATATATTATAAATCTCAAGAGTGACATAAATAAGAGCTTTAGGAGAGACAAATGAGTATTAGGAAAAATACAAGAGAGAGAGATAGACCTAGGTGAGGTTATAGAGGAAGAGAAAGACCCAAATGAGAGGTCATGAGTGGCAAGTGGAGGAGGCTTGTTAAGAAGAATATGTCTAGGTGAGAAAAAGATATTGAGTGATAAGATGAATATAGATAAAGGTAGGAATAATTAGGGAATGAGTGATAATATATACCACAAAGAGAGGAAGGTTTAAGAAGACATCAAAAAGAGAGAGATGATAGAGGTGAGGAAACATTTGGATGAGTTGATAACTATAATGGAGAAATGAAACAAATTGAGAACCCACACTCTAGTTGGCTCATAAGGAAGAAGACACTCAAGTGGATAATAAGGCTACAGATGAAGAGAAGGAAGATGAAATCCATGAGAAAGGAAAGAAAGCATAAAAGGTTCTTTTACAAAAATATCAAGAGAGAAACGGTGAGGTATAAAATGAATGAGAAACATAGTGAGAAAGTGGATGAAGATAAATATTACCTTGATGAGGATAATAATATCATCTTTAATGAAGAAAAAGAAGATAGTTGCGGCCAACTAGGTTATTGGGAGGACAAAGAAGAAGCAGACTAGTATGAAGGCCTCATTGAAGGCTTGGAAAATGAAGTGCAATTGATTGACCAAGGTAAGAAATATTATTACACATTTATTTATGATATTTAATATTATTTAAAGGTAAAATTTTCAGCCTTATAAAGAGCATTGAATGGTGAGATGATGGAAAATGAAGAGAAAGAATAGGTTTTAGAGTTGAGTATGTCATAATGGAGTACAAAGAGCATGGACAAAAAACATTGGCAGTAGTAGTGAAGGAGATTAAAGACATAAATCCATATGGAGGCTTGAATCTAATTTAGATATCAATTAGGAAATAAATTACTCTCATATTTGTTGCAAGCATGAAGATATTTATATAAGAAGATGAAAATATAGGTGTAGCAATAGTGTTATGGGGCATACACAACCCATATGATAGAGACAAATTTTTCTTTGATAGAGGAAAACATTAGATCAAAGATTAGGAGAAGATAAATCATGTTAGATTAATAAAAGAGAAAGAGGATCCAAGAGAGATGAATTGGAATACCAAGAATAAGAGTGCATCAATCCATTAGAGCTCATATTCTTTCTTGCCTAGGAGTATGATACAGGAGCATCAAGAAAACTAGGTAAATTTGGTCATGTGAAAGCATCTTTAATCATATAACATCCATTATAATGATTTTGATTATTTATAAGAGTCTTGTAGTGTGTTTTCATATCCCTTTGGGATTTTCCCACCAAAATGGCCATTTGAATTAGTGTGTTTAGGAGTCTTTTGAGTAGCTGTCAAGGAATGTCATGCTATCAAATGTTGGTATAAGGTCATGTGTGGGTCTAGATGAGTATAAAAAGTGTTCCATATACATTTCATAAGGAAAATGACCAAGACTAATAATATTGAATGTAATGTCCATATCAAGTTAGTCATCATAAGAGTTAGTTATCCAAGAAAGTAGTTACTTTGTGGGTAGAAGATGTATGCAATGAGTTTTTGGATAGAAAATATGGTAGATTCATAGATAGGATTCAAGTATAAGTTTTAATTATTTATTTAGAAGCTGAAAAATGGTAGAGGTATAGAGTAGGATGAAGATGAGAGAGAATTGAAACCTATGTAATCTATCCAAAAGATAGAGTTCTTAATGTACATACATATAATCAATAAAGATTGGAAATGAATGAAAGTTATGCCTCTATATCTATGAATTATTATTGTTTTATGAATTTAATTTGAAGTATTGATAGCCTTAATCTCCTAGGATCATTAATTTATAATAAAAGTTACAAATAATAGTGTTATGCAGGACTATGATAGGAACCCTATTTGCATTCATTAAAGCCTACAATCTAATGAAGAAAGAATCTTCCAAAGAAATGTGTTGAGAATAATAATGTGGTTTTATGAGGAGGATAATCAGGTTACTATTTTGAGTTATCCTTACATATAAAACCTTGTTTATTTCTAATAAAGACAAGGATTCAAGTTAGCAGCCTATGAGTGCCCTATTTGGGTAAGACGGTCAAGAAACTTGTTTGGATGATGGAATAATTAATTATTTAGAGTTTTTTATGATATAAAGATAGGTTATAATGATAATTTTATGGATTAAAACCTAGGATAAGTGTTACAATAACCTTTGGTAAGGTAAAAATGTATATTTAACCCTTTTCTAGTTTACATAGGCAGACTGTGTTAATAGATTTCTTGTAAAATTATTGGTCTAAGTGTGATTAGATGATATAAAGAGAATTTAAAACATTAAAAAGGTGTAAATAGGTCATACAAACCCTATACAAGTCTTAGGAATATTTTAGAGTAATAAATATTCACAAAAATCAAACTAGAAGCCTCTTGGGCTTGTTACAAGCCTAAAAACCCTAATTTAGGGCTAAATTTCAAAAAGTGGAATAAATAATGTTTGGACTAATTAAAATTGATGAAATTTGATATTTTAATGTTTTTTTAGATTTATAAAATTATTATGAATATTTTAGACCCATAAAAAATAGTATGTACAGAATACAAGTGACTGTGTGTAAAAGTGGAATAAGGAGACCTAATTAGGTCTGAGCATGAGTTAGAAAAGGTACTTAAGAAGTGAGTTAGATATTAAAAACTTAGGGAAAGGTGAAAGATGATATAAGGTGTCCTAAATTTCCCTTATTTTATTATTAGTCAATCATACCTATCCATACAGGTGGAAATTTTTTTTAAAAAAGGCTACAAGGATAGTGTACAAATAGGCAAACTTTCATAAAAGGGTTTAGTGATAGAATGAGGATTGATTTCAAGGTGATTCAAGTGATACATTATCCAAAAATCCTATATAACACACAAACATGTGTTCAATAAGTATAAAATGTCAATTAATAGTTTAGATCATCAAGAACTAAGAGAGGGAGCGGATCTCAAAAGGGAGACAATCAAAAGAGATTAAGGATGAATGGAATGAGATGTTGGTTGAGTTTGAGGTCTATAGAGGACTTAAAGGAAGATTAAGTAAATTCAATAAGCTTAGACAATAAGTCTTATAAGAGAGTGACATTAAGCCTTGTGGGGAAGTTGATAGATAAGATAAGATTATGAAGATTGCATGCATGAGTTGATGTTTGTAGGTATCAGAGTTGGGGTTAGAGTAGAGAATGAAATAGGTCTTTATATCAATGTTGATACAAACAAAAAAAATACTCTTCACATTATGAAGACTCTTACCATGATTTCAAGTGTCTAATACATATAAAATATAAAATAGTGTGAGTCACACTCATGTCCATCAGTTATACTCTATGATTTTGTAGCCATGTTTACTACCGCCAGAGAAGTAATTAAATCTAAGTTCCTCCTTTGATTTTAAATCCATTCATAATTTCACAAGGTATAATAATACTATTGGTAAACTATATAAATATTTGAGGAAAATTTTATTTATGCCACAACAAATGATAAATCTTTAAGTTGAAGGGGAGATTAACTACCTTCATTCAGATGGACCAAATGAAGACAAAGTTAAAAAAGTAATGAATTTATTTGATGAGTATTGAAAGATGATTCAGTAATAAAAACATAAATATATTTAGTTCATCTATGATGAAGGTATTAGTGAATAGAAAGAGAAGGTGGCATAATATGTTCTCTGAGTTACATTTTTCAAAACTACATGTTTATGTACTCTCTTTCACTGTGTTCAAAATTGTAGTTTGACATAGGCATTTTTGTAGTTTCTAAGTTATGTTTTGTGCACTTTGAAATTTTCAATCTTGAATTAAAATTGCAACTAATTATATTTTTAGAAAAAAATTTACTAAGTCAAAAGAGAGAATCATTCCACTTTCTAAGTTATAAATAGAGGCTTGCATGCCATTCTAAAGGTACTTTTGGATTTGTAACTTTCCAACAAGATATAGAATTTTTTGAGAGAAGAAAGAAAAAAAGAGAAGAAAATAATTTTTGTTCTTATAAATTAATAAAGTGAGATTATTATATGACATTTCATCTCTTGTTTTATTATGAATGAATGCTCTTATGTTCAATTATTCATATTGCTGATTAATGTGCTTTCTTTCATGCAATTAATTAAATTGTCATTTTATTTTCATCTCAAGGACATAGAATATAATTAAAATATGCATTTAATCAATTATTTGTGTTCCTTCCTTTGTATTTTTTAAAATCTTACATTCCTCTCATTTCTCTTTCATCTTTCACTCATTAAAATTCCTCTCTTCTTACATTTAAAACCCCCATGATAACAATGTATATTTGTAAATATTATTCATTTTTAGTTTTCTTTTAATTTCGATAAATGTATCCTCCCCTACTAATAGAGGAGGGAATCCATCCCATATCACTATTTTTTGTGATATGTAAACTTTATTCATTTGTAAATTTTACAGCCAATAGTTTTTAGCACCCATTGTGGGGCATGTTTTGTGATTTTTCATGTAACCCAAAAATACGCATAAGTATTGACATGACTCTTTCTATAACCCAAAATGTGATGCATAATACGGGACTTGATTTATACAATTCATGCATTTTGATATTTCATATGATCTTTACTAGTTCTTGTGGGATAATAGAGTTAGTATTGTTCATTTTCATCAAATTGTTATCATAGTAGAGGAAGAAGAATATCATACAAATCTCGTTTAATGAACAGTTACACTTGTTGTAAGAAGACCACTGGGAAATTTTGTTATAAGAGTGATTCATAGAGTTCATTAATAACCTCACCTTATTATCCAATAAGCTATTTTATTCTAGTGGAGAGAAGGTACATCATAGTGAGTAAATCTAAAGGTGTGCCTAATCCTTTCTTTTATTTGAAATAATGACTTAATTTATAGTTAAATATTGAAGTAAAAATAAGCACTAAATAATGTTTAAGGTTACCTACAAGTCTTAAGTCTAAGAAAAAACAAAAAGGAGGTACCTTCATAATCCAAACACTTGTTATTTCTAAGACTGCTATGCCCTAAAATGAAGTTTTTAAAAATATGTCAGTACCTTGAGGTAATTCAATCAGGTTAACTCCAGGAAAATTGCATGAACTACCTAGAGGTTTGATTAACTTCCCCAAATTTTTAGGTGATGGGAAATAACACCCAGATGAACACATTACTACATATTTTCACACATGTGGAATTATATGGGTTAATCATGAAGATGTCATTGTAAGGTTGTTTTTATAAAATCTTATAAATGGGGTAACTAACTAGTTTTACCATCTTAACCTGGGTTCCATTACCAATTGGAACACTATAAGAACCAAGTTTGAGAGACATTTCAAATGAGTTAAGGATGTGCATGCACTAATTACACAATTAATTCATATGAAGAAAAAATTTCATTAACCCATATGATAATTTTTTGATAAGTTCAATAAATTTTTGAATAAAATCCCTCAAATAGCTAAACCCATAAGGGGAAATCAAAAATGCTTCTTTATTAATGCACAACTACTAGAGGTGGGTTTTATTTTAAGGATAAATATATTACCTCACCTAGAATAAACTCAAACATTCACCACCCAATTCAAAGATGACATGGTTATGGTTGGTAAATTAAGAAACTACTCTTTTAAGTCCAAAGGACAAGCTTCAAATCAAGATTCCATAGAGTAACTAATTTAAAAATTAGAAAATGATATCATCACTCTAAAAAATGTATTTTCCTCAAAGGTAATTGGTTACTCCATAATAGGATATCCCATAATGAATTTTATTCTAACAATAATAATTATCCTCAATTGTATCCTCCATATCCAAAACTAGTTATTAAATCTCCTCTAGTGAATATAGTACTTGACTCAAAAGACGTTCATATGTATGATGATGAATAACTTGAAACAAAAGATCCAAGTTTTTAGGAGTATGAAATTTAAGAACATAGTGGTGACTCCAATAATGCATTTATGGAATATGAGTGTAAATATGATAATTTTGAAGATGTGGTTAGAGATAAGAATGATCAATCTTACACAATATTCACAAGATCACAAGGTTTGAAAAGCAAAGACAAAATAGCCAAAGTACAAGATCACAATATAATCCTTCTTTTAGGATCTCTCGTACCTCCTCAATCTAAGATAAAATAGCCAAAATACAAGCTAGGTGTTTCTCCTTAAACTTGTGTTCTAGAAAAGCAAAATCTTGATGTTAATCCTATTAATAACATTGGTGTGTCTTTATCACCCATAAATCAAAACATCACACTTTATTCCAATATTTATTAATTTGATATCCTATATCATGTCAATAAATCCAAGATCTAGATGCCCCAAGCTAAGTACTTAAGATCTAACCCTAACTAGATTAATAGGTTTTTACTATTCCTCAAAGGAGACATTAACAATACAAGAAAATCTAGTTCTAAAAGAATCTTAGTTATTCTTTCTAACTCAAAAACCCTAATAAATACCATGGTTGTATCTAAACCTAATTATATCAAATAAAAACCATTTTATATATCCCTTTTATGGAAAGGTTGCAAGCTAAGTGACTATATAATTCATATTAGAGCCTCTGATAATGTCACGTCAGCCAAAGTGGCTCATGTTTTATGACTTACATGCATGAAAACATTTGTTTGATATTTTTAAAGGGATACCAAATATCTCCCATTAGTTGTTTAAATTAAGGATGCCTACGTAGCTTTGCTTGTCCACAAAAAATGATAGGGATGAAAATCCTAGTGGTGGATATTCCTACCACATAAGGTACGTTTTTAGGAAGAATAAATTACAAGGAATTGGGTGGGGATATTTAGATGGATTTATTTCATGATAAGTACTCAGTGAATGGGATCAAACACAAGTGGACCCTAAATCAAAGACTAAACTCATAAGGTTAAAATCACAAGACCCATGAGTTGATATTTTGTATGAAAATGTAGGCCTAGGGAACTATATGATGATTCATGAAGGAGAATTAGATATACTATAAATATTTGGTAGTAATTCTAATGATGTTTAGGTTCTTAATTTTTATGGTATTTGTTCTTTGACCAATATCAAATCCCAAATAATCCTTATTTTACCCAATAAATAAATATGTCCTTACTCTTACAAGATACAATTTGAATGTGTGAACAACACTGTTCATTATGAAGTGTTGATTCTAGGATTGAAAACTATTGTAAAAATGGGAATTAAAGACCTAAAGGTGAGAGGTAATGTTTTACTTATTTTAAATTAGGTAAATGACTAGTACCAAGTAAATAATGATCTCTTAAGGCACTATAAGAATCATGTGTGGGATTGTATCAAAGAATTCGATGTATTTTCAATCACATATATTACAAGAGATGATAATGCAAAGGTAGATGTGCTCATTGTTTAAGATGCACTAATGATTTATCTTCCCAGTTGGATAGATAAAAATACACTATTCAAATAATGTCTATTCCAAGTGTCCCTAATAATGTATAACATTAGAAGGTTTTCAATAATGATATATAATATACTGATTCACCCCCTCTTAGTATATTTCATGCTTAATAATTGGTATTAGAGCAGGTTCCTTTGGAAAAAAATTTACAGCTTGAAGGTAGTTTAGGAAAGTATGATGGATGGATCACATGAAGGTTTTTCTACAAATAAGGCACCTTTGTTTGATGGGACAAATTATTCATTTTGGAGCATAAGGATGAATACTTATTTGATAGCCCTTGGATTTGACATTTGGCAAGTAGTGGTGGAGGAATATGAATAGCCACAGACACTTGTAACTACTATGGTAGAAAAAAAGGCAAGTGAAAATAATGTTAAAGCTTTAAATGTTATTTTCTGTGGTTTATATGAATCAAAATTTGTTAAATTTATGCAATGTAAATATGCTCATGAAACTTGGGTAAAACTTAAGAATATTTACAAAGGTGATGGAAAGGTTAAACAAGCTAAGCTTCAAAATTTTAGAAGATAGTTTGAGAGTTTGAAGATAGAAGAGGAAGAAAATATAGCAAGTTATCTTTTGTGGGTTGATCAAATAGTTAATCAGATTCAAGGTCTTGGAGAAAAGTTAGAACAATTAATTGTGGTACAAAAAGTTTTGAGATCTCTACCATTGAGATATGATGAAAAAGTTTTAGAAATTGAAGAGATGAAGAATTTATCCATGCTAAAGATGGATGAGCTACATGATATTCTTATAGTATATGAGATGCAGACCAAACAAGAGAAACCCTCAAAGAGAGAAGTTGCTTTCAAGACATCAAAGAAAGGTAAGGCTAAGATTCAAGAATCAAGTGACAGTTCTAATTATGATGAAGATGACAATGAAGCTCTATTCATTCACAAGCCAAAAAAGGGCATAGGTAAATATCAAGGGAAATTACCTTTTAAATGTTTTAATTGAGGAAAGATTAGACATTTTTTAGCTAAGTGCCCAGATATGGGTAATGGTGATAATGAAGAAGAAAAGTCTACATACAAGAATAATTTCAAAAGAAAATTCAAGAAGGAATTTGAGAAGAAGATTTTGTATTATAAAAATCCTAGCCCAGCCAAAGATAGTGGAGTCAGTGATTTAGAAGAAGAAGAGATTTTATTCATGGCCATACATGAAAATGCCTCTCCAAGAAAAAGTATAGATGATCAAGAAGAAAAATAGGATGAAGTTGAAGTGAATTTGGAAGGAGAACTCATTTATGCCTTAGAAGAGTTAAAATCTCTTGAGAAGAAGAATCAAAGATTAAAGCTCTAGATTGAGAAAAATAAAAAGGAGTCAAAAGAAATAATTGAAGATATACACGCACACTGTTAAGAAGCTTATAAGAATGAACAATATTTAATGGCATATTTTCAAAAAGTAAGTGAAGAATGTGAAAGGTGTGTTATTTAAATTGCTTCTTTAAAAATAGATCTTGAGAAAACAAAAAAACAATCAATGATAGAGCATCCAATGATTCAAAATTTGATAATAGTACTAATATGTTGAATAAGATATTAGAAAGTCAAATATCAATGTTAGATAAGATAGGTATAAAATTTGAAAAAGAGAAATGGGAGACCACTACTTTCATAGACAAGGAAAAATGAAAGAGCTATGTTGAAGCTCTTAAAAAAGAGGAAATAAAAAGGGAAAAAGTTAAGAATATAGAGGACATCTCAAACAAATAAGGATGGAAGGAATCGAGATACAAAGGCAATCAGGTCAAAGATAGATAAATAGGTCTTATTTTTTTGGTTATTATTTTTATTGTAATGGATATGGTCATAAGAAAATAGAATCTCAAAAAAGGGCTAACAATTTTAGAAATAAGGAGAAGAAAACTCATTCAAAGTCAAGCAGAAGCCATAACTCTTTTGCTCCTTTATGAGGCTTTAACGAAGAGGCCATAATATGTTACAAGTGCAAAAAATTTAAACACATACCCTGGTACTGTAGAAGCATGCTCAGTTCAAATAAGAAGGACCAAAGTTTTAAGGCTCCATTCATCAAGAAGAAAGTTCAGACAAACTCATGGCAGAAGAAACAACCTAAAAAATCTATGTTGGTACAGACAGATTTGCATGAAAGAAATGAATAAAATCCATGGTTCATTGACAATGTATGTTTGAGGCACATGATAGGAGATAAGAGCAAGTTCATGACCTTGAAGAAGATTAATGGTGGCACAGTGAAATTCAGAGATAATACTACTACCAGAATTGTTGGAATAGGTATACTAAGTTTGGATAATGGTAGAACTAAAAATAAAAATGTTTTATATGTAGAAAGTCTTAAGCATAATATTTTGAGTGTAAGTCAAATATGTGATCAGGGGCACACATGAAATTTTTATGTAAAAGGTTGTGAAATTAGGAGAAAAGATTCAGATGTGTTGGTTGCAGATGCTTAGATAATAGGCAATAATTTGTATATGTTATCAGACATCCAAGGTCAAAGATGTTGTTTGAGTCAGATTGAAGAAAGTTGGATATGGAAAAGGATAATGGGACACATAAATTTTGATAATCTTATCAACATCAGTAAGAATTAAGCAATCAAAAATCTTATAAAGATTACAAAGCCATCTGACATGCTTTGTGAACCTTGTCAACATGGGAAGCAGGCCAAAAGGCAGTTTAAAATAAAAGAGTACTCAACCACTCAAATATTAGAACTTGTTCACACTTATTTGTGTAGACCTATAAAAACTCAAAGTACTCAAGGCGAGAAATATTTCATGTTACTTATTACTGATTTTTCACATATGACTTGGATAATATTTTTAAAAAAAATTAGAAGCTTTCAGACATTTCAAAGCATTCAAAGCATTAATTGAGAATGAAATCAATTTGAAGATTAAGTGCCTAAGATTAGATCAAGGAGGATAATTCATGTCAGATTAGTTTATTGATTTTTGTGAAGACCATGGAATAAAGAGACACTATTCAGCAGCCAAAACTCCACAGCAAAATGGAGTAGTTAAACCAAGAAATAGAACAGTTTAGGAGATGGCAAAGACAATGCTAAATGAATCCAAAATACTAGATAAATATTAGAGAGAGGAATTTGCTATAGTAGTGCATATTTAGAATAGATAATTATTGAGAGTCAACAGTGATAAGGCTCTTTTTGAGCTATGAAACACAAACCAACAAAAGTTAATTATTTTAGAGTTTTTTATAGCAGATGTTTCATAAAGAGAACTAATGAAAAACTTAGTAAGTTTGAATCTAGAGAAGATGAAGGTATATTTCTTAGTTATTCTTGAAAAATTAAATCCTATAAATGTTATAATAAAAGAACCAAGAAAATAGATGAAAGTGTAAGTGTCGGGATAGAAGAAGATGGAACATGAAGAATCAATGATCCAATAGACATTCATAAAATCATTGAAGAAAATGATTTTGAAGAATCAAATGAAGATGATAAGGAGAAAAAGGACACCAAAACCCCATCCAAATATGTTTATAGAAATCATAATGAAAGTGACATCATCAAGGACATAAATGAAGGAATTCACACCAAAAGAATGATGGTAAGTGAATCTGAGCAAGTTAATTTTTCTTTGTTATCCAAAATTTAGCCTAGAACATTTTTAGAATATATATATGATAAGCATTGGGTTAAGGTAAAGGATGCAGAATTAAATTAGATAGGAAAAAATGATACTTTGGAATTAGTGCCTAAACCAAAAGATGATAATGTGATAGGAACAAAATGGGTTTATAAAAATAAGTTACATGAAGAAGGAGAAGTGACTAGGAATAAAGCAAGATTAGTATGTAAAGGATATGCTCAGATTGAGGGAATATATTTTAAAGAAAATTTTACACTAGTAGCAAGGCTAGAGGCTATTATAATGTTTCTTACATATGAAATGTTTAAAAAATTTAAAGTGTTTCAGATGGATGTCAAATCTACCTTCCTAAATGAGAATCTAGAAGAAGAGGTCTACATTGAGCAGCCCAAGGAATTTATTCTCTCAAATATTAGTAGCCATATATGTAGATTGAATAAGGCATTGTATGGATTTAAATAAGCTCCCATAGCTTGGTATGCAAGACTTGATAAGTACCTACAAGATCAAAGTTTTAAGAGAGGATTTGATGATAGTAATCTCTACATTAAAATAGAAGGTGAGCATCAATTGATTATTATGGTATATGTTGATGACATCATTTTTGGAAGAAACATTGAAAAGATGATAAAAGAATTTTATGATAATATACAAAAAAAAATTGAGATGTCTATGCTTGAAGAATTGTCATTTTTCTTAGGATTGCAAATATTTCAGTCATATAAAGGAATTTTCATATCTCAAAGTAAATATAGCAAGGAAATGTTGAATAAATTTGGTTTTAAGGATTGTGCACCAGTTGGCACACCAGTGTCTATAGGAAATAAGTTGAGCAAGGATGAAGATTCACCTATTGTAGATCAATCTTTGTATAGATCTATGATTGGTAGTCTTTTATATTTGACAGTATCGAGGCCATACATCATGTATGCAATAGGTATGGTTACAAAATATCAGTCAGCCCCAAAAGATAGTAATGTTTAATTGGTAAAGAGAATATTTAGATATGTCAAAGGGAAATTGGATTATGGATTGTGGTATCCCACAGGCAAATATTTCACTTTGGTTACTTACACAAATTTAGATTGGGCAAGTTGCTTGGATGATAGAAAGAGTACAAGTGGAGGATCTTTCTTCCTTGGTGATAGCTTAGTATCATGGCTAAGCAAAAATTAGAATTCAGTATCACTTTCTATAGCTAAAGCAAAATATATTGTAGTGGTATTTTGTTGTACTCAAGTGCTTAAGATGAAGCAAACTTTGGAAGATATCAAGGTAAAATATGATGAACATTTTTCTATTTTTTGTGATAACACAAGTGCTAGTAATATTTTAAAGAATCCATTGATGCATTCAATAAAAAAACATATTCCCATTAGATATCACTTCTTGAGAGAGTAGGTTACAAATAAATAGGTTAAGATGGAATATATCAAAACTACAAAGCAGATCGTAGATATTTTTACAAAGGCACTACCAAAAGACACATTTGAGTATCTATGCTAGAATTTGAGAGTAATTTATTTTAATTCCTACCATTAAGAATCAACATTAGTTGAGGGGGAGGTAAGTGTTAGCTCCAAGTAGGCCATTGATGTTAAAGGGGGAGAAGAATAGAAATAGGTCAAGTATAGATGCAAAAATAGGTATAGGGAATAAGTACAAGTTGCTATAGTAAGGGGGAGTTGCTGTATGTTTTGAGATGGTAGTATTTGCAAGTTGACAAGTCTAGTACAAGTTTCAAGATGTGGTAGTTTCAATTTGAGGTTTCCATCAATGACAAAGGGAGATATTGTTGTAAATATTTTCATTGATGTCAAAGGTCTAGTATTGGTGATAAAGGCCCCATTACATTTAATGGTGTTTTTAATATTCATATCTTCGCTAATGTGTGTTAATATTTATTTAATATTAATGAATATATTTTTGGTTGCATATAAGTCAAAAGAGGGCCCATGGAGAATTTAAAGAGTCATGGGGTAAAGACAAAAGAAGAATTGGACGCATTTTCTCATGAAGAGTCATCTTGTGGAATTCCAAGAGTCACCATGTGAAGACAAAAAAGGGTCTGGTACATTGTTCCACGAAGGGACACTTTGAGGAATATGAAAAGTCACCAAGATAAAGATGAAAGAGGAAAGGATGAATTTTCTTATGAAGGGTCACCATATGAATTTGTAAATGCAAGGATATGAAGTGTCATGAAAGTTTGGCACCATTTTCCATGAGGATTGAAGGGTCACAAAGGGTGAATGCCAGAGGTCATTTGGAAAGCTATAAATAAAGGCTTGAGAATACATTTGTAATATGCAAGAGAGTGCATGTTTTTTATTTATTTTCAAAGAGAAAATTAGGAGATCTTGTAGAGTTCTATCATTTGTTGAGTAAGCAACATTGAGAGATAGTTGTGTTTTATACACAAGAGGGGTTGGTACTCCTATGGGCTGGTTCTCACAAATATTTTCAAGGGGTTGGTGCTCCTGTGAGTTGGTGCTCACAAATAGTTATTTTGTTAGTGCTCGACAAAAGGGGTTCATGCTCCTTCAAGTTGGTGCTTTCAAACTTTGTAATTTGAGTTGGTGCTCATTCATATACTTGAGATTGTTCTCTGTGGTTTTTCCCACTTTGGGTTTCCACGTAAAAATCATGTGTCTCTCTCTGTTGTGTGGTGCATATTATTATTTCAATTTTATTGCATATCTTGAATGTGTGATTAAGTGATTAAAGAAAAGAAATGAGATTAAATAAAAGATATATAATATACTAATTCACCCCCCCCCCTCTCAGCATATTTTGTGATTAACAAACATAAAGGGATGATTTAGTTAAAAGGAAATAATATTCCAAAGGGTTTGGTTTCCCTCAAAGACCTATTTGACAAGCATGATAGATATGTCAAAGGAAAAGTTCAACATGAACCAGTTGGATCTTCTCAGTATGAAAAAGTGAATATTATTACTTTTTAAGAACCTAGATATGTCAACATTGGAAATTTTGGTTTGAAATAAGAAATACATAGGTTCATCAATATTTTCAAATTATACAAAGATGTTTTAGCTTGGAGTTATGATGATTTAAACCCCTTCAAGATGAAATAGATGAAGCATAACATTCCTTTCAAACCTAGTATGTCTCTTTATAGGTAGAAATAAAGTCATTATAATTATAAAATTTCTAGAACCATTCATGTTGATATACAAAATATATTGACATGCATATTATTTCCCTATCCATCATTCCACATGGGTAGCTAATATTGTACCTATTAGTAAAAAGAGTGGTCAAATATGCATTTGTTTTGAGTTCAATAATGTCAATCAAACATCCCTAAAATATAATTATCCTCTCCAAATCATGGACTATATATTTCAATTTATTACAGCATCAAAAAAAATTCCATGCTTGATGGTTTTTTCAACTATAATCAAGTTGAGGTTTTAGCTAAATATTAGCATAAGATAGAATTTATGATACCTTAGGGAATCTTCACCTATTATCCTCATCAATGATGATCTAATTTTATAAGGGTGATGGATATAACATTCCATGATCTAAAAATATGATCATTATGTTTTACCTAGATGACCTTATTATTTTCTCAAAGAAGCATGAAGACAATTATGATCATTTGGTAAAAAAAAATTTAAATGAAAATCTCATTGTATCTCACTCAACCCTAAGAATTATGTGTTTGGATTAAATGAATGGAAACTTCTTGGTCACATAATTTTAAGATAAGGGATAAATATTGATCTAGGGAGGGTTCATGCCATCAAAAAACTAACTCTTCTCACTAACAAACTAGGTGTTCACTCCTTATTTGTCAAGGTGATGTACACCCTAGGCCTACTCAGAAAACATCACCATACCCTATCTTTTATTCTTTATTTTGATCTCTTAGTATCTCTTCTTTGATATCTGGTCTTATTCTTTGTACTTATCATGTAGGTATTTGTTTCTTTATTTTCCATTTGGTCTTAACCCTCTAGCTTACCTAACTTATTCTACTACTTAAAATCACATCCTTTATAATATATTTTTTAACCTCTTAAATTCCTACAACTACCCTCTATGATCTTACTTCTACAATCCTTGCAATCTCACTCTTAGGCTTCATATAGATCATTAGTCTCTACTCATTTCTCTTTTGCTTTATAACCCCAAATCTTGTTTAAAACTCAAAAATATAATCATTCAGCGTATTTGGCCTCTCTTTGATATAAAAAACTTGTACCAACTCACTTTTAGCTTTATTTAATTCTCTAAATCTCATATACACACCTTCTACTCATAAGAAGACTATTCTTCCTTGTAGCCCTCTAAACATACAAATGTCCTTGTCTAGCATAATTTATAAGGCTTATAGATTAAATAAGACAAATTTTGAGTAAGTTTTCCATATAAACATTAAAATATATTTTAAAATGTTAAAAAAACCCTATATATCTAATTTTATTGATACCCATGTACCAAAACTTCCAAAAATCAAAAATCTCATGTTTGACCTAGGTAGGGTTATGTCACTAGAACTAAGTGAAAAAAATTCAGATATTGAGTTGTAGAGAAATTTAAAAGCCCATTATTTTTCTTATGGGTATATTTTTACCTCCTCTTCACTTTTTCAGTTGACAAGAACTTCCCAAAAATTTAAGAACTCAAGGAAAAGACAATTTACTAGTATGTTATCTATGAGAAACATAAGCTTGCTTGAATTTATGAGCATATATTGGCAATTTTGCTCTTAAATTTATTTTTAAACACTTTCAAGACATATTTAAGGTCTTCCCTAACTCCATTTACCTTCTCCAATTGTTATTTGTTAATGCAAAACCTTTAAACATCTCCAACAAACTAATTTGCAAAATTTCTAAATTCTTTATATGACTATGTTCCCAACTCTGAGTTTGCTTTGTCAACTTACATTTTTTGGAAATTTTGATATTTGAGAACTGATAGGAACAATCATGTAATAGATATATACTTACCAATATTCAATAAATACTCTCAAAATAACTACTTGATAACTTCTAGGACTCTTAGTTACCCTTTTGTATGCATAGTCACATAGACTCTTATAGACCACAAACCTCTTCCACTAATTGGTCCTTTAATTTTACTCTAAAAAGGGTAAAATAAAGATTTTATAAGGTTATAAATGACTCTTACATGATTATTTAATTACTACCTTGTATAAACACCTTAGATACTCATGAAACTAACTCTCCCTTTGGATGCAGCCACACAAGTCTTCCAACAAGCCTGCAACTCATGCAAAATGCTAAACTTTGCATGAAAAAATATTTACATGGCTAATGCAACATAGGAGTGCCAGTTACCTTGCATGTTTATTTCTCATTTATTTCATTTTTGCCTAGCACATCTAAGACACCTTATCAGACTCTCTTATGACCTTTTTGGACCCATAAAAACCTTTTTCCACACTTAGATTACTTAAAATATTCAAACATCATACCAAAGCCTATTTTCAAATTATTGATTTAGGGAGGAAATTATAAAATTCTTATAAACTAACACATTCAAGGACTCTCAATGAATATAACACATCCCAATGGTCCCTATAATATCTCTCACATCCACATAAGACCCAAAATGGTTACAAAAACACATTCACACACATTTACATTCATATTTTTTTGTGGTTCTCTGCATCATACTCCCTAAGGGGGAAAATTTTGAGTTCCTACTCAAATTCCTTGGTTCCAACTTCTTTATAACTTTCTAATCATTTCTCTTATGATCTTCTAACCTCCTTTTTCTATTGCTTATCTTATCTTGTTCCTCTCTCTTCAACTATTATATTTGTCCTTGCCTTATTCATTCTATCTTCTACCTCCTCCATATCAGATTTCTCTTTCTCATACTTTGTCTCTAATGTTTGCTTCTCATTCTTCCCTCTTATTTCTACTCCATAGCTTTCTTCTTCATTGGTCATACTTGGTTCATGCACTCTTGGTTGTTCTTGCTTATTGGAAATGTTTGCTCTTTCATCCTTATAATTTAATGGCTTCATATTCATCTCTATCCTAGTCATACTCTCAATCATATCCTATTTGGATGTCTTCTCATGACACTTCACTATCTCATCGTGAGTCTTCACATGACATTATTGTTCATCATGCATTGAAACCCCATTAACACATTCAATTTCATCATATTACAATATCGTATGATAAATACTTGTCTTACCATCATCAATTATGTCAACAACTAACTTATTTTTAACACTACCCATGGAATAGATTACCTTTTTACCTTGATCATGCTTTCTTTTCTTGCTCTCTAGCTTGCTTACTTGTAGCTTTTATTTCATAAATCTTTTCCCTTCATCTCTATGCATGTTTCTTGGGCTGGTCATTGGGTTATAAATGCTCTCTCTTCATTTTATCCATGATAATTTACTCTTACTCTCTCCTTAGATTACTTTAGGACTGATCTTTTCTTCTTACCAACACGCATTATTCTTCTAATCAATTCTTTTGTAATGATCATGGTTGTCCTCCTCTTATATTGGCTCTATCATAAACTCTTATAACTTCATGCTTCTCTTTTCCATGTGATCATGGAGTGGCTTTCTCTCTTTCATCTTTATACATATACCATCATACTTATCATTCATCAAATTACACTCATGAGACTTGATAGTCTCTTCTAGAACCTCATGGTTATCGCTATTATTTCTTGTTTTGACCTTGTTCCAAGCCTCTCTAGGCTTTTATTTCATCTTATTTGTTTTTTCATCATGTTATCTTATCCTTTGTTCTTGATTTATATCATCAGCTACCCTTGCTTGATCCTTGATCATTTCACAAGACTATATATTTAGCTCACCTTGGCTTGCAACCTTGTTTGTATCATCTAATACTAATTCTTGACTAGTTCCTTGGTTGCAACTCACTGAATTGTCCTTATTTTTTTGTCTTTGAATGACCCATACTTAATTTTTTTGGAATTATTCCTAAGGGTAGTGGGATATTTATCTTGAAAATATTATTTTATTCATTATACTCTCTCATAGCTTGTGTCATCTCTCAAACTTGGACTCCATATTTTTCAACTAATGTTATTAGATAAATTTTGTCCTAATTTCATCATGGATGGCATACTCCAAAGCTACCATTTATGTTTTTATCTGATCCCAACTCTCATAAACAAAGAGCTAATGTTATTTCTCCTCTAGTAACTTTACATTACATGTATACTCTTGCTCAAGCTTCTTTGTCTCTTCCTAGAGATATTCTTCATCATATATTTAAGTATTATTATCAACATGTACTATATCATCATGATTTAAAAACATCTTTGGTATTATACCTCTTTTATTTCTTCAACTAATTATAATTCTTGACCTTCATTCCTCATATTTCCGTCTTATTGATTCAATCTTTCTTCTTTCATGCCTTCCATGAGGCATCTTTATGCATGGATATCGAATTAGCCTCTTCTTTAACATAAGGATATAGCTTGTGTTTTTTTTTTTTCATGATTTCAAGTTCTATGTCCTCCAAATGGACTTATTCTTCCTTCTTTAATATTGTACTTTCATACACACATGATAAGAAATATTTAGTTTCAAAAACTTGAGGCTTGTTTTCCTCCATCTCATCTTCCTTAGGTTGCCTTAGCTCCATGTCTATATTTTCCTTATTAAGGTGTTGGCCACCTTTCTCTTCTTTACCAATCGGTACACTCCTCATAAACTTCTTCATCTCCTTGTTGAGAAACTTATTTTTCCTTTCACGGCTTCTCATGACCATATTTCTTAATCTTTCCATGAGTATCCTTATAAGTCACTTGACTCTTTTCTTTGTCATAATACAACCCAACTATTGGATCTTTTCTTCATGATTGTGTTCCACCATGAGCATTATCCTCTCTAAGTTTCACCCAAAAACTTTTCTTATCTCTTTCACCTCTTCTTATATATCCATATCTTCTATATTGGTGTCTTTGTTCACCATCTTCTCTTTATGTTACTTTATCTCAGCCTTGTCCTACCTTTTATTTTCCTTTTATATCTTCATCTTCTCTTCTTCTTCACTTTCTAGTCCTCAATTGGACCTATCTTCCTCAACATGTTTTCTTACTTTCACCTTAGGACCTCACTTGGGTCTCATTCACTCTTTTTCCCCTTTTTCTCTTGAGTCTAACTCTAAGTCTCTCTCTCTCTCTCTTATCTTCTTGAGATTGTCCTTAAGTTTATAGTAGTTCTCTTCACTTATTCAATCCTTAATGGCTTTAGGGCTGCCACCACCACTTTTTTTTTGAGATTCTATGCTATTTTCTCACTATCTTCTATATGACCTTCTTGCCTAGTCTTCAAGTCCTTCACATTGGATGTAGGGGATCTAGCTTATTCTCTCACTAATATTCTTATTTATGCTAACCTCAATGGGTCATACTTTTACCTCATTTTGACTTACAAATAATCTTCACAAGTTGAACTTTCTTCATAAACACAATAATAAATTATCAAACAAATGTACATTTTCTTGCTTGCACTCTTGTCTATTATTCTTTGACAGTAGAATATTCTTTCTCTAATACCACCTGATGCATACCATAGGCCTATACATACAACATCATCATACCCTAGATCTGATTCTTCATTATGATCTCCTAGTATCTCTTCTCTGATCTTTGATCTTCTTCTTTGTACTTGTCATGTAGGTACTTGTTTCTTTATTTTACACTTGGTCTTAACCCTCCATCTTGAATAACTCATCATCTTACCTATAATCACATCCTTTAAAATCTATTTTCAAACCTCTCCAACTCTTACAACTACCCTCTGCTCTATTACTTTTGCAAGTTCACTCTTAGGATTTATATAGATCATAAGTCTCTACTAGTTTCTCTTTTACTCTATAACCCCAAATCTTGTTTATAACTCTAAGAATAAAATAATTCACCATATGTGTCCTCTATTTTACATAAAAAATGTGTATTAACTCACTTGGACCTTTATTTCATTCTCTAAATCTCATATACATGCCTTCTACTCATAAGAAGACTATTCTTCCTTGTATCCCTCTAAACATGCAAACCTCCTTGTCTAGCATAATCTATAATGATTCCAAATAAACTAAGACTACTCTTGAGTACCCATCTCCTTTATCCCACTTCACATCAAGTTTCATATATCACCAATTAGGCCTCCTTCTAATATCCCTATTTATATGAAATGTTTACAGTTCTGAGCAAACCACCAAGGTTCTTGAAAACATTATCATATATTTGGGAACCCATTATCCTCATCCTACTTTTTAATAATATTCATGACTTAACTCATTCGGAAGGTCCACTTTCTAAACACTCTATTTCATCAATTAGGCCTCATTTAGACCTTGACACTCCTATAGTACTAGAGACTATAATGTATGGTACTATTTAGACTTAAAACCTTAAAAATATCTTTTAAAATGTTATTAAAACTCTACAAATCCAATTTTAGTGATACTCATGGGCTAAAAATTCCTAAAATCCAAAATCTCACTTTTGACCTAGGTAGGGTTCTGTCACTGGTAACAAGTGAAAAAAATCATAACTTGAGTTGTAGGTCACTTCAAAATCCCATAATTTTTTCCTAAAGGTTTTTTTTAACCTCCTCTTTACTTATTTAATTGAAAATCACTTCTCAAAAGGTATAGATCTGAAGGAAAAATAATTTACCAATCTGTTATATATGAGAAACGCATGCTTGCTCGAGTTTAGGAGCATACCTTGAGTAATTTTTCTCTTGAAGTTATTTTTAAACACTTATAATACCTATTTAAGGTTTTACCTAACTCCTCTAATCTTCTCCAATGGTTATTTTTTTATGCACAACCTTTGAACATCTCCAATAAACTAATTTGCAAAAAAAATGAATTCTTTATATGACTGTGTTCCCAAGTTTGAGTTTGCTTTGTCAACTTACACCTTTTGGAACTTCTAAGATTTGATAACTGATAATAAATAATCAAGGAATATATATACATATCTACTTATCAAGATGCAATAAATACTCACTTGACAACTTTTAAGACTCTTGGTTACCCTTTTGTATGCACAGTCACATAGACTCTTATAGACCACAGACCTCCTTCACTACTTGGTACTTTATGTTTACTCTAACAAGGGTAAAATAAATATTTCATAAGGTTATAAATTAATCTAAATTTATTCTTCAATGACTACCTTGCATAAACACCTTATATACTCATGAAACTAACTCTCCCTTTGGTTCCAACCATATAAGTCTCTAAACAAGCCTACAACTCATACAAAATGCTATCTCAAATTCTCAAGGGAATTGTCATTCATATAATATATAAAATTAAAATAAAAACATCGTAATAAAAAATATTATTGGACAAATAAAACATTTTTTATTATTTATTTCATGAGGTTAAGTACATTCTTTAACTCATTCTTTTTGCATAATCCATCATGGACATTGCAGTCTTTTTCCTTCTTTTTTCCATCAACCACACTCACACTTATTCAAACCTCCTATCCTATACCTACTCTACTAAATTATCTCCTTTTTTATAAAACACATAACCTCATTCAAACCTCTCTCCCCATTTTTATACATGAACTTTGCATGCAAGACTCTTTACATGCCAACCCAATGTAGGAGTGGCAGTTATCTTGCATGTTTCTTGCTCATTTCTTTCTTATTTTTCATAGAACATATAAAACACACTATCACACTATATTATTACCTTTTTTTACCAATAAAAACATTTTCCCAAACTTATATTACTCATAAGACTCAAAAACCACACCAAAGCCTATTTCTAAATTTAAATTTTTAAATCATTAATTTAGGCAAGAAATTATAAAAGTTTTATAAACTAACACACTCAAAGACTCTCAATGACTATAACACATCCAAATGGTCCCTATAAGAGATATAAGATCCACACAAGACCAAAAATGGTTACAAAAACACATTCACACACCATTACATTCATTTTTGCTTATGATGCTCTACAACACAAGGTGAATTTCTTGAAGAAGATTGTACTCAACTTTTATGAGCTTACTAAGCATATTAATAAATGATGAAATGTAAGACTAATTTAAAGGGAAGTAAATAAGGTATATAATATTTTGAATAAATAAATACTACCATTTCTAGAGTACCAAAATTAGCGTGCCTTGATTTCAATAAGGATTTTATGATCTATTGTTATGCCTCAGAACATAATTTATTAGTGATCCTGGTATAGAAAAATAACAAAGGAATTGAGCCACCCATATCCTTCATGAGTTTTGGTTTGAATAATCATGAAATTAAGTAATATTTAATTGAAAAACTTGTTTATTTTATATCCAAGGTGGTTAAAAAAATAGATATTATATCTAAAACTTTCATATCATCATAATGGTACTAGATCCAATAGTCAAGTCTATCTTGACACAACAAGATCCTGAATCAAAGAGAAGAGTGTGGATAAAAAAGGTATAAGAGTGTGATTTATATATTAATCTAACTAATCTTGTTTAATTACATGTTTTGTGTCAGCTTATAGCTGAAAATGAGCCCAATAATGAAGACCTAAGTGGATCAGAGGAATAGGATCTATTTGAAGAAACAACTATACATGTTTTTGTTAGTTCTACAAATAAATGGTACACAAATATAGAATACTTCTCACATATGGAGAGTGTCTTTAGAATATCAGTGACACATATAAAATTATGATAAAACTAAGAGATACTAAGTATGTTATATGGAATAATACTCTTTTCAAAAGAGGGATTGATGGTCTTTTCCTGAGATGTGTTGATAAAGAGCAACAAAAGAGATTGTTATCTATTTTTTATAACAAGGCATGTGGAAATCACTTTTAATCTCCTATTAAAAAAATTAATATCCTAATGGATAATTACTATTAGTTTATCCTCTTTAAATATGCACAATAGTGGATGTTTAAAGTGGAACTTGTCAACAGTTTTGGGTAGGCCAAAGTTTATTACACTACCATCGAAACTAGTCATGATCGAGGAGACTTTTTTATAAATGGCATATTTAATTCATAATTATGTTGAATCCTCATTCAAATTTATTTCACACTCCTGTCCTCACTACAACTTACTATTTTATGAAATGGGTAGCGGCCATTCTTGTCAAGCAAACTAATTCAGAAGTAGTTTGTAATTTCATTAAGGAAAATATTTTGGTCAAGTATGGTGTTCCACAAAAGATAGTAATGAATAATGCTTCTAATTTTTTTCTTTTGAATTAGACTAATTCTTCTATGGATATGGGATATGTTTATCTAATTCTTTTGAATACTATCTACAAGGCAATGGTCAGGCATAATCAAGCAATAATAATATTGTCACCATCATCCAAAAACTTATAGATAAAAATCAATATAACTAGCACAAAATTTTGTATGATTCACTTTGGGTTGATTTTGTCACTTAGAAAAGAGCTATTAGCTTGTCACCCTTTCAAATAATGTATGGTATTAATTCCATATTACTCATTTCGTTAGAGTTACCAACTCTTTAGCTACATAAGATAATTAAAGATCAAAAATTTAGAGATTCTTTGGATAAAAGGAATGTTAGCAAAGGTTATTGAAGCTTCAAAACATGTTAAAGACAAGGATAGTTATGATATAATTAGTGTTCATAGAATAGTGTATTGTATTCATATAATAATAATTAATTATCCTACGTTATTTAGGAATTAAGAACAAATAGTGTTTTATATATAGAAATTATGCATTCAAATTAATTAGATAAAAAGTAACCAAAACATTACACACAAGAACACCAGCAAGGAACATAATAATAAACCTCACAGGTAATCGTAACTAGATAAATCTATATTGATCTCATCAAAAGTGGAACCCTCTTTTTCTTATGAACAAAGGTATATATAGACATTTCCAGTCTATGATTGTTCATAGTCTTCTTGTACTTATCACAAAAAGTGGAGTCTCTTCATATTTTAGCCTATTACAAGTCATGATGATATGATAAAATAGACTTATACAATGATAAAATGAAAACATAATGCATGAATATCAAAAAAAAAATCTTATGTAGCTTTACAATCTGAATTATCCTACCAACACTTTCCCAGACTTAAAATGTTGTCTCATCATGAGACAACATCACAGGATCTCTAAAAATGCACAAGTGAGTAGAGGCTAAAGAAATGGATAGACTAATAAGATTCATAGTAATCCCTCAAGATGCCATTTCTAGTTTTCATCTCTTGTGCACTACTTAGCTTCCATTTTAGTTTTTCAACTAAGTAGTATACCAACCTATAACCCTTTTTAGGTTTTCAATAGGCTAGCATAACTAGGTAGTAGCCCTTAATGGGTTTTAAACCATATTGGTCCTACTTGTCTTACTAAGTCATCCCTAATACAAAATGTTATAAAAAAAATTTCAAAATTTTTTACTATGCACATTACTTAACTTGATGGTGGTGGCATGGACACATATGATGATTTAATAGAAGAGTCTTTGGATTGAGATTGTGTAACCTTGTACTAAGTGATTATCTATTGGAGCTCTGAAGGTGGCCTAGACATAGGTGTATTAATAATCTAGCAACTACACTAGAAAAGGGGGTCATATCTATCTTATAGGCATTACAGTCCAACATCACTTCTTGGATCAACTATAGTAGGGTACACAATAGAGCATGGTAGTCAATGATCTACTTAAGGCCTACATAGTAAGTTATGATCAAGGTTGCCTTATTATTCATGACCCTTGTTTGAATCTCTCCACTTAGTTGCTATATCTTATTTGCATATCATTGAGCTTGGAGGCTTGTAAAGGAAATGTGCAAAATCTAGCTCTACTAATTCAAAAGGTTGTCTCACACATTATCCCTAACATTGAGTGACTCCTAGAGTGATCTATCCTTCTCCTCCCTAGAGGTACTATGGTTGGCCATGGTTGCTTTAGTGGTGGTGGCCGTTGTGAAGTCTATGATATAAATAGATAAGGAGGTATCCAAATGTTTCTTCCAATCCATTAAGCTACATGTGACCTATTGTGCTTGAATTGTCATAGTGTCAAGCATTCTTTGATACTCCTACAGTAGTGTTATGAGTGTGGCATCCTTTGTCTTAACATCTTAACCAAATGTACTAACTATATGGGGTTTATGTTTTGTACACCAATCCTATGTTAATTCAAAGGTAAGTGTCTTAAGTTTGCATTCATTAGACATTACTTTGTCCTTGATTACTCAAGTGATCAACTTAGGATAAGTGTCATAGATAATCTTGGTGGCTTCATGTAATCAATCCTTTAACTCAATGTTCTTGGCCTTAGATTTATCAATCTCCCACCCTAGAGAGGCAACCTTCTATGTAATATACTCTTGGTCTAACTATTTATTTAGTGGTAATTTAGAGACATCTAATAAGACTTCATGTTAAAGTGGGAAAGTTTCTAATGTTCTTGTAGTCATTGAAGGGTCAATTCATGGCATGGCCACAAGTGGAAGTGAGAAGGTGGTATGTCAAGCACCCACTTAGAATGTCCCATAGCTAGACTCCTCTTAGACGTAAATTTGATTGTTGCTTACTTGTTTTAGCTATAAATATTTCTTCTTCTTGATCTGGTTTCTCTAATCCTACTGGGCATTATACAAGGAGTTATTATTATTAATCCATAGTATTTTTTTTAGTCCTAAGTCACTGTGCAATATCTTTGTCCTTTTTTATTTTGGCATCCTCTTCTACTTTCTAGTTTAGTTTATCCTCTACAAATTTATTTTTTACTTGTTCCTCCTCATGTAGCTTCTACACACATTCTTCTTCTTTATTTTGGTCCTCAAGGGAAGCAACCTTATTTTATTTGGCCTTAGCCTATGCCTATGCTACTAGGTCAGCTTGCCCCTTGGCTACACTTAATTGTTGTTCCTATACTCTCACCTATTATTTATATATAGCTTCTTCTTCTTCTTCTTTCTCTTTCTTTATAGTTTCCTTAGCTTGTTGTGTGAGAGTGGCATACCCTAGAGCCTTCTTTTCTTGTGTCATTATGTCATGTTGCTTCTTATCTTCTTATGCCTTGGATTTGGTAGTATGTGTAACCTCTTTGTTCTTTTTCTCTTCATCCATATTCTTCTTGTGTACCTCTTGTACCTATTTTTATACATTCGTAGCTTTTTTATCCTTCATGGCTACCTCAAGGGCCTTTTATTAGTCATCCTTTATGCCTTAGGCCTTTTGCATGGCTTTGGCTTCTTGAAATTAATGACTTGCTTTTTAATCTTACTATTGTTGGGCTTACTCCTAGCATTTCTTTTCTTCTTGTCTGACTCATCATTCTATTATATGAGTTGCTTCTTCCCATGAATCTTGTTATTCTTCAATTTTAGGTTATTTTGACATGAGATATTCAACCTCCAAGGCTTGTTGTAAAGGTGTAAAATCACTTGGTTAGACAATGGAGCTGGAGACATGAGTTTTTTCACCCCAAAGTAACCATCTTGTGTCTGGGTGGTGGTGAATTTGAATATGGATAATTTTGCACTTCATGTACCATGGTTGTCTTTTCAAATGTGTATTCTTTGAGGGTAGGAGAAACCCTAACCTCTCATCAATTTCTAGGTCTATGCACCAGAGACTCATGTGGACTTTACAATAATGGTGTAAATATGTTGATGTCTACAAAGGTGGTATAAGGTTATTTTTGGAAGAATTCAACCCTTTACTACATCTGCTTAGCTTATTCATGCACAGTATCGACCATAATAGATGTAGGCCATGGTGGTAGTTCTACCCAAAGACTTAAAGGAACCTTCTTACACACTTGGATGGTGGGCACTACCTTCTAGAAGAAGATCTCATTTTCCTCCTCCCTATTATAGAAATAGCTTGCCATAGCTACAACCATCACTTGGTAAACCTCTTGCTTGTATATTCCCATCTGAGGTAGGTTGTAGGAGCTTGAAATATAGGACACCTTAGGGTCATCTCTATAGGTTACAATTCTCCTTGTCTTTCACTTCAATAGAGGAGATTTTGGTTATTGTTAGGTAGATAGTTTTCACTTTCTTTTATACTAATATGAGGTTATGTCTTCTAGTTGTTGTTGTACTAAATGGACTGTTGTATTAAGTGTTATGTATTAGAGTGGTGTCACTTACCTAGCTGCATAGGATTTTTTATTGACAACTTTGGCCTACACCATGGCCTTGGTAACAAATAAATTAAAGGGTCCAAATAGTGACCTTAGTGGCTCATGAATGTGGGTGCACTGAGTTTCCCCTTTAAAATCAATGTGAATATTGATGTGGAAAATCTTATCTAATCTAGTAATTAAGGTAGTTAATCATTGACACATGCATCAAGATATATTTTTATGGTCTTTGGTATTCATACAAGAGTATGAATGGATGATGTTGATCGGCCATTTATTTGGTAAATATGAGATCAATCAAACCTTAGATCTGGCATTAAATTCTTAGAGATGACCATTTTATAACTAATATCTTGGCTAATGTGACTTGATCATATATTTCCTAGACTTCATTATTTTATTTTTCTCTTGCAAACATCAATAATAACACACCTTAATTCTTTTATGTATGGTTGGTGTACATTATTCTTGTTATCCTTATTCCCAAAATTGACTGAAGAGATCATCTACAAACACACACATGCACACAGAGAAAAAGAACCCCACAAAAAAACATATAAAAATAGATTACCCTAATCTACATGGTACTATTCAACACTCATTCATTTGATATAAAGAGATCGATTAAGATTATTGGTAGTAGGGCGTAAGCCTACAGCCATTCACTTGCCCTATGAAAATGGTTCCCTGCATATCTCTTAAAAAACTAATTCCTTGTTAAAATATTGAATGTATAACATAAGGCCCTTTCCATCTAATCTATAATTTACCTAAGAATCCTCAAAAGTGACTATCATATAACAAAACTAGTGTATCTTTATGAAATTACTTATGGCATAGATTCTTGTCATGCCATGTTTTCTATCTCTACTTATGAATTTCCTACATCTAAGATGCTCTATATCAATAATCCTATTAAGTTTGAGTAGCATATCTATGAGAGACTCATGATCTGCTAGTCTCAAAACCATTGCAATGTATAGATTGGGTACCATGTATTCCATTAGCATAACTATTTTAATCCCATAAACCAACTAAAATGGAGTAAAACTTGTAGCCCTTTTATAATGAGTTCAATAGGTCCAAATAATCATAAGAATTTAATCTTCTTAATATTCCCTCTTGACATCATAGATTAGCTTTCCCAACACTTCATTATAATGCTTAGCTTATTCATTATCTTGTGGATGCTACGTAGTACTTTTATGGTGAGAAATCATGAATTTTTTAGTAAGAATTTTGATGGTATTATTTAGGAAGTGTGTCCCTCAACCATTGATGAGATTTATGGGTCATCCAAAACTTGTAATTATGTTCTTATAAGGGAACTTTGTTGCATCCTTTGCCCCATGGCTAGGTGCCATAGTAGTTTCAACCCATTTTGTAAAGTAATATGTTGCATTGATAACATACTATGTTTTGTTGTGTTTACTTAGAGGATTGATAGGTCCCACAAAATTGATGCCCCATTATGCAAAAGATTATTTGGATAACAATGGTTACAAGGTCATTTCATCCTTCTAGAGTGGATTACCCATCATTGACATTTGTCACAATGTTGTACTAATCTATATGCATACTGAAAAAGGTTCAACCACCATAACCCACTCTATAATAAAATTTTTTTAGTAGATTCTCCATTAAAATGACCTACTATTCCTTGGTGTGCCTCTTGTCAGAGTTGTGGTTGTTCTTATTCTAAAACTACCATTTTAAATACTTCATCCTTCCCCAAATGATACAAGATCCCATTTATAATAGTATATGGAAAAGGTATGGTGACAATCTATTTCTTATCTCTTTTTTGTAGTGTGTATGGAATACTCTTTGTTCTAAGAAATTAGAAATTACTTCAAAAAAATTTGGGATCTCAAAAATTCAAAATAGATGGGCATCAAGGGAATCTGCCTATAGGTCTTTCGGTTCTTCCTCATTTATGATGTGACTAAGATGATCCAACCTAAAACTTTCCCTTCCTAGCTTAGTGTTAATGTGAAAATGGAATTCTTGAAATATCATCAACCATCTTGAAATGCATCCTCTAAGCATAGGCTTATTGACTAGGTAGCATAGAGCTTGATGATCTATGAAAATTTTAAATGGTGTCAAAAGAAGATAATGTCAGAATTTATTTAGTGTGAATACTATAGATAGTGCTTCCTTTTTTAGTTATTATGTAATTATTTTCTATGTTAGATAAATTTTGACTTGTAAAATAAATGGGTTGTTCCAATCCACCTTCTCATGGTTGTGCAAGCATAGTACTAATTGTGATACTAGAAGCATCAATGTGCACATGAAAAGGCTTGTTCCAATCTAGAAAGATAAGAATAGGCATAGTGACTAGTCATTATTTTATTTCTATGAAGGTTGTTTGACACTCAAAATCCTAGACAAACTACATACCTTTGCACATCAAATATTCCAATAGAGATGAAACAGCTACATAACCTTGATAAACTTTTGATAGTACAATATATGACCAAGAAAGGATCACACTTCCATAGAATTGATTGGTGGAGGCATACTAAGAATGACTATAAATTTGGCCTAGTTGACCAAAATCCCTTCACTACATACTACATGACCTAACATGACACTAAAAGGTGTAAAAAATAAGCACTTTTTCAACTTCAAGGTAATACACTGATCTCGGTAACATTCTAACATGAGGCACATCTTGGACAAGTGTTATTTAAACAAAAAAGAGACTACTCAATCATCTATATACTTTTAGGAAGTCATGAATAAAATCCTTAAATGTAGTCACCATTGCTTGAGAAAAAATTGTAGGTGCATTCCTGAGTCCAAAAGTCATTAGCTTGTATGCAAAGGATCCCCATTCTATGGCAAAAGTTATTTTAGATCTGTCTTCTTTTATGATGGGTATTTTATGATAGCAACTAAAGCCATCTATGAAAGAGTAAACTTTATGACCTATGATAGATTCTAAAACTTCATCTATGAAGAGAATTAGAAATGGATCATTCATGCATGCACCATTCAAAATTTGATAATTCCCACATACTCTAATCTCACACATTTTATTAGGTTCTAATACCATGGGACTAACCCAATCTTCCTTCTCTATGGGATAGATTATACCTTCTTCTTGCATTCTATCCAATTTAGCCTTTACTTTCAACTTCATGTTTGGATTCAACTTGTATGGTCATTTATTTATGGGTTATGTGCACTCCTTGAGTTCAATATGAATTTTGCCTAGGGATGGATCTACTCCTTTGACCTCTAAAACTAATGAGGGAAACACATCCTGATAATCTCATGGGAGTTACATAGCTTTTGAAACTTTAGACTCATTCTAGTAATCACCTATATGTGTCAATTTAGAAATCTCCTTGCTTCTAATGTTTTCCACATGATTTTTAATTAGTTATTGATAAATCTTTCATTTTTCCTTGGTAATAAATTCTTGTAGATTTTTTCTCCTTTTTGTATAATTTGTATGTTGTGCAGCTTATCTTCTTCAGTGGGTTTAGTTAAGTTGGTTTCTTATGCAACATAAGGAGAGTCTAGTTCAGCTAGAATGATGTAGGGTTTGTGCACCTTATTCAAAGGAATGATGATAATATTATCTTCTTGATGTGACTCTAATTGATTTTACATAGTGTTAATAGTCATTTGACCATCATATTCCCATTTTTTGCCAATCAATACAAGGTAATGAGTTGTTGTCTTCATATCAATGACTTCAAAATCACCTCATAGGTTTAATTATGTGACTTTGATCTCAACATCTTCTAATTGGCTAATGGGTTCAAATATTTCATAGTCTATTAAGCTCAGAGTCACTAGGTTATAACTTAGAATTGGTCATCTGATCACCTCCCATGTAGACCTAGGTATCATGTTGATCGAGCTTCCAAAATCAAAGACAACATTTGGAATTTCATATATTATAACTTTAATGTTGATTCATGCATCTATATCCCATGGCTTTTTTGTTTTGACATACCAAATAAGCTTTTATATTTTCTATTTTCCTCATTGTGCACACTCTAGTAAATTATGTATCAATTTTGTGATGTTTTGAGAAATGCCTTCATTACACAGTGTACTTAACAGTTTTAGTATATTTGTCAACATAGTAATAACTCCATCTTGATGTATAATGGCAATGATTTGGCCATACATTTGGGCATCTATTATTGAAACATCTCCTTTAGTATTGTCTTGGTGTTGAATAATTTTCAACATCTACATAGTTTCATACATGAGCCCCTTTGCTATAGCTAGGTCCAAGTATTTATCCTATATTGATTTTTGAATTCCTTGGTCCTAAGGCATTTTAAGAGGAGGCAATCCCATCTCTGTGTGTTGATGTATTGTAATAGCATTTAGAAATGCATCCTCCTTAGGCTAAACATTCACCATGTTAACATTTTAGATGACCTTTTCCTTCTTTGCTTTTTTAACATAGGATAATCTTTTGTCTCATGTTTCTCATATACCTTATAATAGTAAGATTATCTTTGAAGATTCAATTAGTAATTTCATTTCACATGATTATACTCTTCATACAAGTAATGATTACAAAGGAGTGTGTTGGTAATTATTTCCTCTACCACCTTGGTAACCCCCTTTGTATCCACCCCTAGATCTTCCTCTATTTGACTGATAACATCCTCTATAACCTCCATATTACTACATTATATTCCAGTGTTGATGTTATTGGGTATTATCTCTAATTCAAAATTGTCATTGTATAACTGGTGGAGTCCAACTTGTTTGTCATTATATTATTTCCAAATTCTAAGGTGTTGTGTATTGGTATTGCAATGATCGTGGTATCCAACTTTATAAATTAAGGGTCTATTTAGCTAGACCTTAAGGTTGGTGTTGAGATAAATTGGGAATCCATTATAGACCTATTTTTTTTGCATAACCTTTATAAACCTATGGGCCTAGAATCATCTACTATATTGAGGACACTTATTGTGAAATGATGGAAAATAAATTCTTTATAATGTATTCTTTGAGCTCTTACAAACCCTACAATTCCTTTCATCATGATTGTGCACCTTAAAAAATTATAATACAAACTATATGAGCTTTTGACATATTATTTTAGAAGATGGCACTGCATTGTTGCATGCCCTACTACTCTGCATATTTCATAGAACTCTATCTTGATCTTAGGACAATAATTTATGTGATGTCCTTCATTCTCACACCCCATGCATCATAAATTTAGCTTAGGTTTATCAACTTCATGATATTGTTCCATCCTCTTCTTAAAATCTTGAAATGTATTTTCAATCTTAGAACCCAGTATGGGAGCTTCCCCATAATCCTCAATTTTCTCCACCTGAAGAGTAGAAGATCTATCATCTACCTTAGTAGCATATTGGGTCTACACTATAGAAAATCTGATCTTGGAAGGTAGTTCTTTGACAAACCACATAGATTTATCTTTATTTGCTAAGGCAAATTTCACCTTATTCCTAACATCAAGGAACTTATGATCATAATCATACACTGATTCTCCCAACTTCTACCTAATATCCTTTAGGTCTTGAATAGTCTAACTTGTACATTTATTTTTCTTAAATTCTATGATAAGACATTTCTTAACCTATTGTATACTTGTTTGAGCAATTTATTTGTAGTACATAAAGTCAAGTGATCTTCTATTCAGTGCCCTTATTAGTTCACACTTCTTTATAACCTCATCATTAATACCCTTTGTTGATGCTCAACTACCCCCTATTCATATAATGGGGACCCTCCTATTTTAAAATCCCAAAAACAAAAAATGCCTTAGAAACCATACTTGCTAAGTCATTTATCTACATAGGAATGTTTGACTTAATATTTTCTAATATTCTTGGTTAAAATTCATCTTGCAAAATAGATTAGCATCTAGAAATACTTAGATCATTTTAATTTGTTTTGGGTTTTCTCTAAGTTTTTAATGAATTATTGACCACTAATTAACTCTAAATGTGTAGATAGGCCTTTTCCAAGAATGTTCCATCTATTTCCTCAATTAGCATGGGCACACTAAACTTTAATTGATTTCATTAGACTAACCTCGTATCTTGTTTAAATCATTTATTCATTAAGTTTGCTTTGAACTTCTTTTCAATTACTTGTGATGGGCACTAAGATGTTTCTAAACTCTAACTTAACTTCTCACATGACTTTGGAGGATGTCAACTTCAATGTAGTAGTTTGTGATGCATCATAAGATGTCAAATTATAGATACGCTTCCAAAAGAATACTCACTTTTGTAGCCTACTACTTATCACCATAGTGCTAACTCGAGACAAATATTTACTATCAAAACCTTAAGTTGTACCATTGGTTAAAATAAAGGAGCTGCACTTATGCCATTTGGAGTGAATCTACCAGACCTAAATGATACCACATAGGATCATCCTGAGAGCTCATGAAGTAATTAGCCATTGGAATTCAAATCCATAGGCTACGTGTAAAGACAATGTTTACTCCAAGAAAACTTATTTGATTCAATCCACCATGCATCCCACTACAATCAAAGAATCTATAAGGTGCTACCACATGTCCCAAGTGTGACCATCCAATCCCAATCAACCCACCAAAGTAACATGTGTCTCCTAGAAATTCATCCAAGACTGATGCATATCCATACCACATCACATCATATCATAATATTATGAGGGTTTATCAAGAAGACATGTGGAAGCACTCAAGCCATCAAATCAAATCTCAATAGCATATAGTTATCCAAAGTTCCTTCTATAAATGACAAGTGGTAGAAAAATGAAGAGAAGTTCAAAAGAATGATGTGTGTCCCCCTTAGACCCATGTGATGACACTTGTCTGATCACACTGATTCTATCTAAAGATCCATTAGAACACCTATGAAGGCCTGCCAAAGTGATGTGTGTCCCCACTAGACCCATGAGATGATGATATGTGCCATATTCACACTATCTTGATGATTCTAAAACCATGCCCTATGTTAAACTTTCTTTTGATAGTATTGCACTCCAAGCTATCGGCCTCTACAAAGCTATAGCAAAACTATAGGTCATGCCCTATTCTGACTTGGTCTATGGCATCTTTGGCAATACAAGATGCAAAGATGGGTTTCTTACATCTATGAAGCAAGATATTCCCATCACCTTAATTGTAGGATGGAGTTTTGAGAAATATTATGACCTACCTCTACCATAACTAGACTACAACTAGAGCATTATTGAAGGCTAGTATGAGGTGCACTCTCTTGACAAAGTCTTGGCCTCATGGGTAACTGACCCAAGGGGATTGTCTTCATGAATGAGCAAGGGGACCTACCCATCTAATAATTTAGGAAGGGGATAAGGTTTGGCATGGTCCTACTGAACAAAGTATTTGGCAATGCACATATTGGTTATGTAGATGATAGGACCATCCCACTATTGTAAATAATTTTAGAGGATAAGATGATCTCCTCATTTAGGGACATTATCAATGAGAAATTGGTCATTACTATGGAAAACACATGCAGGAATGGGGCTATATTCTATATGATGAGATATCTATTAGACACTATTTTTATAATTGCATAATTAAGGTAAGACACATGGACTCCTACAAGAGGTAAAGTTTCACCCCAATCATTTTTGTAATGCATATTCATCACTTTAGGCACCATATCAAAATAAATGTAAAGGACTTATATCCCTATTTATAGGTCCATCACATAAGTAAAAATGTAGTCCTGAGAATAGCCAAAATAATGCTTTGACTCTCCCTCAAAAACACTAAGCACTGGCTAGAACAGATGGAAGACAAATTTGCACTAAAGCATCTATCTTGTGAAGGATGAAAGTTGAAGAAGTGGGTCCAAAAAAACTTGTATGATGCTCTATATGAGGTTTTATTTTGTGAATACCTAAGCATGTGTAATGATGGTTGGATACTTATGTGACCCATAGAATATGAAGCTATGGACAATGACTTGAGTAGACAAAGGAGTGCTTAGAGAGACTTGAGAACCTAGATGCCACTTGGACTAGAGATGTAGACAAATGGTGGCAAGGAGCACTGAACAGTTACATGCTTGAGTTCATAATGTCAACATACTCCTACCTTGAGGAATCAAAGTATTAGTTTTTGCATGAACCCAAAGGTACATTTGTGAAAGAGTTTGGTACAGAGCTTAAGAAATTGATAGTGGATTATGGCTTTAAAACCATGTGAATGGAAGGCTAAATCCCTTTTGCATATAAGAAACATAAAAAGAGAAAAGAGGATGTGTAGGTGAAGTACAATAGAAAGGTATGAGTAGAGTGACACCCAAAAGTGTAGGAGGTAGACTTATAATAAGAGAAGGCACAGGATGATGGAAGATCTAGAACCTATAAATGTTGAGAGAACTTGTAAAGAGTGGGAAGGGCATGGGGAAGGATCTCTTGAATTTTAGTAGCATGAAGAGAGAGGATATGAAGTGATAGATCAAGCTAAGTAGTTTATGGGTACAAGATGTGTTAAGTTCCTACAAGATTTAGTGACAAAAGATACACTAGAAATGCTTAACCCCTTTGAACATGAGGCACAAGCTCATGTGCTAGATCCCCCATGAGAAGAAAGAAGAGTGATAATTGACCCTATTGACAACATTGAATTTGACCATTTTGTAGACTTGGAGTATAATTTTGTCATAAAACAAATCATTCCTTATAAGTAATTAAGTGAGGATACCTCATGACCATTGCGCACTAACCCAAAAATATAGAATCTAACCACAAGCATTTTAGTTCAGTCAATGTCAGCTGTGCAAACTAGGCAATAGCCCACAATAAGTGGCCCTATACTACAACTAAGTAGTACATCACCTTTGCATCAATGATGCCAATATTAAAAATGGGGTTGATACCCAACCTAGTGGTAGAAGGTGGTAGAGGAGCACTACTAAGATAAGTACTAGGGGCAAGCACCTTAGATTCTAATTGCACCCCCATAGCAAATTTATTATGATATGGCCATGAACTTACCCAAGTATCATGATGTGTAAAATGCCATTGAGCATGTGTTGAAATGTGAATTATAATGGCATGCTTAGGGTATAACCTAGTTAGAGTGCAAGGCAACCTAGTTCATAATAACTTTGCTTGATCACACCCATACTTGGTATAGGAAATATTATCCTAACTAGGCTATGGTTCATTATAATACCTTGAAGGAAGCATTATTGAAGGGATTTGATATACCAAAGTTTGAATAATAGAGCATCATCATGCTAAAGGAGATTGACCAAGGACTCTCAGAGAGCATGTACCGATATGAAACATGGTTCAATACTCTCCTTTCTAAACTTCATTATGATATTCACCCTTCCTAGAATGTGTAATGGTTTTTTAGAGGACTGCTAGTACCTTTTATAAGAGCATTGTCTATAAAGACATCTAAAGACCCTCATGAAGTGCTTAAAGTTGTGCTCAAGTCTAAATTATTTTGAAGCACCAACACTAGGATTAACCCATTCATGGAGGTGTAGATTACATCTATGGCCATCCAAATCCAAAATTTTACCACTAGTTCATCACAAGATGCTTGAAGTGGGTTTAGTGCACCAACTATGAGATGGAAGACCATAATAGGAATAATTTACATCAAATAAATGTGTGCACATTGCTTTTAGGCTATGAGGTTTGTCATGAGGCACATGATGTTCACAACTACCCTTTACTACAACACACCATTCAAGTTAACATAACCATCTAATGTCAACTGTGTGATGTATATAATCATACCACAATTGACTATCAAGTCATCAATGAGATACATGAGAACATGGAAAGAGGCACATAGTAGGATATCATAGTAGTTGAAGGATAAGTAAACCAAGGCAATGAGGGTTATAGATAATAAAATTTAGGCTATGGGATGAAAATAGGTGCTAGAGGGTGAGGTGAAGGATGTGATGGAGGAATGTTCCCATTGTGCTCATGTTACAAGTGCAACTCAATAAAGCACTATCAACATGACTACCCTACACATCCAACATGTATAAATTATATAGAAATTCATAAATTTGAGGAATTCCCTAACTTGTACAATAATCTAACCCAAAGCCAGCTTGGTATAAATAAGAGTGAAGGAATGATCAAGTACAAGACAAAAGTGGAGAAGTGGACTATGAGTGTAATCGACCTACATAGAGCCAATAAAAGTATAGGAAACTACTCATAGTGGATTCACCACTCAATCATCAATTTTACTAGTACCAAAGTTGTACCCAGAATATGGAGAACCAATTTACACTGATCATATCATCCAGCCTAAACCCAAAGCTATCCCTTACCCTAACCCTATGTGTTGGAAAGACATTTTGTAGTAGGCCATGAGCATTATTCACAACCTCCAAGGGGAGATCCAACTAGCATAAGACCTCAAAGCATAAGAAGCCACCTCCTATAAGAATAAAGATAACTAAGAGGCTAAGATCCAAGAGCTAATAGAGATCTTGTGCCTCTTATAGATGGAAGGGATGTTAGCCCTGCTAAAGAATTTGTTCTTAGAGCATGCAGGGTAAAATCAAGTTGAAGTTGCTACACCACACTAAAATGAACATGAGAAGTGAGGCATACATAGAATGTGGAGTATGATCAAAAACTCCTTGTGAATGCCACCATTGATGGATGGTCAGTATGTGAGGTCCTTTTGGATATAGTCAATGAGGTCAATATTTTTACCAAGAACACATGGGAGAAGATGGGTAGGATAGCCTTGAGGCCTTCCCCTCATGCAATTTTCATGGCTAACAAGACCTGATCACAACCAATCAGAGTTATGAAGGGTGTTTCTATATATATCATGGGCACCAAGTTCTATATTGACTTCAAAGTAATCGAGTTGGTAAAGAAAGACAATTATCTAGTGTTCCTATAAATGCCATGGTGCTACATAAATAACATTGTTATTTATTTAAAAAAGTGTTATATGACCTTTAAAAATGGAAAGGAGAGGCTATTCGTCCCCCTCTCAAGTGACCAAGGATCCCCTTATGTAGAAAGTTTTGATCTTGAGGATGAGATTAACCTCATTTACAACATCATGGTGCAACATACCAAGACCCTCAACACCAATGATCAAGAATATATTTCATGGGAAGATGGATAATTAGCTTCTACTATAACTAATATTACCTATGATCGATGGGTTGAAGAAGATTATGAGATTACTAGTCAAAGGTGTTGCCTAATGTAAGTAAAGGCACCAAATCTAGTTAGGATGGGCTAAGTCCAGATTGATCACACTCCTAAGAAATGGGTCCCCTATGCTAGGAAGAAGGGGAAAGAGATTTTCATTTGAGTAAAGGAAAATTTGTGGTGCTTCCAAAATATGAGGAGAGCAATCTTTTGGAAGAGTATATCCATGACCTTGAATCATGCATCCCAAAGGAAATAGAAAAAATTAGTGTATTGGTGTATACTTTAAGGATCACTTTCACTCATTAGTGGAGAGTGCAAGGGCCTAGTTTTCCAACTTGGCAAGATGTAAAAGTAATAATATGCACCAAATTCATAAAAATAAATAAGGACCTATACATTTCTATCTACTCAGGAAACTTTGATCCTGTAGTGCATGTGAGCTTGTGTGAGGAAACATAGACTCTCTATGATGATAATGCCCCAAAGAACCTATGGGTACATGCCTTCTACAAGATCTTAAAGACATGGGAATAAGCATGGTATGTTATCAATAAAATACACCATGAGATAGAAAATTAGGATGTACTTAAGGAGAGGTTCATGTACACCTTCTCATTTTCTTCATAGACCCTGGAATTGATCGAACCACTACAAGTAATTCGTAGGGTAGTGTTTAAGGACACTACAATCCTAAAGAGTGCCTAAAGATATGTTTAGGGAGAAAGTATTATTTCTCCCAACTTTATTTAAGGATCAAGCACTCAATAGTGACTAGATTGAAGAAGATGATGATACCTAGAAAGAGTGCAACTGGATGACCTTGATAGTCAAGAAGAAACTAGTGCACCAAGTAGAGGATAGCACGCCCAATGAAGAAGACCCAACTCATCTTCACATAGAGACAATAGAGGGTAGTAAGCATGTTGAGGATACCCATTAGGAGAGGAATGATCACTACCACATTCCACTTAAGTCTACCAAGGTAGGCATCAGTATAGAAGGGGAGCCAAAGATTACTACTCTAGGTACATATTAGTCTAATGTAGATCTAGTGAGAATTCTAGAACTCTTGAAGGAGTTCGAAGACTTAGTCCCTTAAAATTATTGAGACATGAAGGGAACCAACCCATCCCTTGGTAAAAATAATATAAAGTTGGTCAATGTCACAAGACCAATCAAAAAGTGCCCATACAAAATTAACCCCAATTTCTGCACCAAGGTTAAAGTAGATATTGATGGAACGTTGACCACAGGGTTCATCTACCCTATGTAATAATCTGAATGGGTGATCCCTATGGTTATTACTATTAATAAAGATAAGTTCATTTGCATTTTTTATTAAAGACTACTAAATACCATCTGCATCATTGACCCCTTCCCAACTCTGTTCATCAATGAAATCTTGGATGGCATTGAAATATATGAGATTTACACCTTCACTAATGGGTTGTCCCGATACCATCAAGTCTAGATTGAGTAAAATGAAAATACTAAAACAACCTTTGTAACTAAATGGGGTTATTTCATGTGTAATGTGATGCCCTTTGGACTCAAGAATGTGCCAACCATATTCTCCAGAATGGTGATCACTGCATTTAAGGATTTCATTCATAAGTTCCTCCAAGTGTACTTAGATGATTGGATTGTATATGGGATCATGAAAAACCATTATGATAACTTGTGACTCATGTTTGAAAGGATTAAGTAGCTAAAAATATCCTTAAGCCTCAATAAGTGCATCTTTGTGACACCCTTTAGAAACTTGCTCAAGCACATCATCTGTAAAGATGGTCTATTCATCTATCCCACAAAGATTACCATAATGGTTTAGCTCCAGACACCTTCAATGTAGAAGGGTATTCATTCATTTTTAGGCCATTATGGTTATTATATGAAATTTATAATGAGCTATATAAATATTGTGATGTCACTAGAGGAGCTCTTGTACAAGGATGGCCCACTCTATTTGGGCACAATCCAAGAAGATGCCTTTGGAACTTTGAAGCTTAAATTAGCTAGTGTGCCTATTTTATAATTCCCCAACTGGATGACCCCATTCCACATCCACATTGATGCATCAAATCTATAATTATCACCATTCTAGTACATCCTAGTGAAGGCAAAATGGATCATCCCATCTCCTTTGCAAGTAGAAAATTGACACAAATAGTGTATAACTATACAACAACTAAGCATGAGACACTAGCCATGGTGTGTGCACTATAAAAATTTAGGTCATACTTTTTGGCCACCCCATTCATCTTCTTTATTAATCATGAGGTACTAAAGTACCTTGTGAATAATCTTGTGTTCCATGGGTACATTTGTAGATGGATAATTTTATTTCAATAATTCTAGTTTTTAGTTGTCATCAAGCTTAAAAAATAGCACTCAGGCCCTGGACCATTTATCTTACATCAACTATGGTGATGCGAAAGCACTTATTGAGGATGACATGCCAGATGTGAAAATGTATAGGATCTATCACATCCCCAAGGACTTATCAAAGATCATCACTTTTTTAACATCTAGATCTATGCCCTAGACTATGAAAACTAAAGAGAAGAAATAGCTTACAGTTAATGCTACCCCATTTTAGCTCATTAGTGGGGAACTATAAAAATTAATCCAAGATGAGGTTCTACACTGATGAATTTTAGAACATGAAAGAGACTCCATCTTGTAAGAGGCACATAAGGGAATAGAAGGAGACCATTACACTGGAAAGGCAATGCCATGCAAAGTGTTGAACTCAGGTTTGTGGTGGCTAAGCTTATCTAAGATGTGAAGTGTATACACATAATATTTTTAACTTTTATCAATTACAAATGCTTTACATCTTGTAGGAACCTATCAGGACTCAATCTCTAAGTGCATGCTTAAAAGGGTGCATCAAGAAAGGGGTGGGAAAACCTTTGGTGCCTTATAGGATTATTTTCCCTTATTTCCACATTATTCCCAAACCATTTAACTCCTAAAACCTTTCCCTAAGTTATTTATCCTCCCTTACACATTCCTCTAGTCTTTTCCTCTTTTTATCCTTTGTCTCCTTGATTTACACCCTTTTTAACTATTCATTACACTAGGTTGACTTGGTCAACCTAGTGTATTCTTAGGTCACTTTAGCTCTTTTAACTTGTTTATCTTTTGGTTGACCTAGCACAGACTTTAGGCATTATCCTAAGAATGTACTAAGTCAACCTAGTTGACCTAGTAAAACTAACATGTTTGAATGATTTTTAGGTGAGATACTCCTATATATACAAGGTTATTTTAGTCATTTATAAGGATATGCAATAGAGAGTTACTATTTTCTCACACTTCTTCATAATCTACTCTTCCACCATTCTACTTGAGGAGTCTTATCTTAGGTTTCTTATTTGGAAAATTTTGTCTTATGGATAGGTCTTAGATGCTTTGGCCTAACAATCCTTACGAACCATAACAACCTCTTGTGAAGCCCCATTATCCAAGGGAGAGATTGAATCATGATGGGTTCACATTTAGGTAAGTATATTATAACTATGTTCGCCTCTCTTTTAGTAGATATAAGTAGCATAAATGTTGGCTTAAATAATATTACTCTTCATATTCTATGTATTATGGTATTATTCATAGTTTATTTGAAGTTCCCTATACATATTTTTCTTTGCATATAACCACTCACATTGTGCCACAAGATTTGGTGCACACTAGATTAGTTTATTTTTTCTTGTTATTAGAATAGTTTACTTTCTTGTTTATTAACATAAGTAAATATCAAATCATAGGACTCTTTTAGGGTTATTATGCGATTGTGTTAGACTATAGTCTTTAGAAACCTTCCCCACATGATGTGTGGTGACAATTGATATAAGTGATTCCCTAATTGGGTCTAGCAAATCCCCATATTGGTCATTCTCCTACTTAACAAGTGTATAACCAATCAAAAGTGTAGGTGTTCTCTATCTTATCAGATATAGGATTAATTCATTATACACCATGCAATTATGATTGCATACATTTTGGTGACCCTGATGTGAATCCAACCAATGTTGGATTTGTTCACTGTTATGTTATGTATTTCATTATTTTGTCATCATTTATATCATATATTTTGACATATCAATTTGATTCTATCAACCCATTTTTTTTTTCTAGATAAAGCAGCTCAACCTAGTACAGGGTTTTAGCACATTTTGGAAAACTAGTTTAGCCTACTAGGTCAAGCAAGTCAACCTAGTGTATTTTTAATCACTTTGTAGTAGTTTTTATATAGCCTAATCAATCAACTCAACCTAGTATATATTTTAGTTTCCAAACTTTTAGATCATTCTACTAGGTTAACCAACTCAACCTACTACATTTTTAGACTTCCAATCCAACCAACTAGGTTAACTAGGTTGACCTAGTGCATTTTTAGCACTCTTTTAGTAGGTCTCTATATTGCTTGGTCGACCAGCTTAACCCAATTTTTAGGTGTTGGATTAGTAATTACTATCTCTAAACCATCAAGGTGAGTTTATATTCTTTAGTATCTCTCTATTTCTATACTTTCTTTTCAAGTTTGTAACCTTCAAAACTACCTCTAAATAGACAACTAGGTCAACCTGGTTAACCTAGATTTTTGTCTTGTTTACTATCTGAAACAATTAGGTCAACCTAGTAAGTTTTTAAGACTTTGTTTTCAATAATTCTAGATTGACACTCTCGACTTAGTTCTATTTTTTGTGCATATACTATTTTCAATATACCTTATTTTAAATTTGAAATTCACCTTATATGCTAATCACATCTTTCATTTCAACTATTTTGATACTTAAAATAGTTCACATAGTCTAATTAGGAGATTTTTTAATTAACCATTTAGTTGCACTATTTCTATTTTATACACGCATGACCAAATCACTTAAACATCATAAAGCATTTTAACATTTGATTACCCAGGCCAACCTATTTGAATTTCAACACCAAAGGGGATGACTACCTCATAATCTGGTCAAGTATAAAGCATGGTTAATGGTATATTTTGGCAAGCACCCAACACCCTTATCACTGTGGTGTGTGAAGTGAGGGGTAGGCCCTAATACCAAGCCTGTATCATTAACACTATAGTCCCTATCACCTTAAACTCACTTGAAACCATCTATAGATTGTTATTTAGTACCTTATTAACATCCAACTCTCTATCATTTAAAATCATTCTTAATAATCTAATCTAACATTCTAGGTTGGCCAATTATCTATCTTTACTTTCCAAGTTGTTTGATTTCTCTTTGTTTAATTATGTGTGCAAGAAATTTCACTAGCCAGTATTGGTGCAAGATTTTTTCTTTGTGTGCTTCAATTAGATTGACTAACATCAATCTAATTTATTATTTGTTTAATTTTAGCATTTACTTTCTTAGAATAGCTATAAAATATCATGTTTTATTCCTTATCTTACTATCAATCCTTTATTTTAACTTGTCTATTGTACTAGGTTGATATAGTCAACCTAGTGCTATCTCAGACCCTATTTTCTATCGATGTTCACTACACTAGGTCAACTTGTTCAACCTAGTACAATTTATAGGTCCTATTTTTACACTAGGTTGACCTAGTCTACCTAGTTCTATTTCCTACTATCCTTGTTTATCAACCTAATTCTCCATCTCTTTTATTTTACATTTTGTTCATTTCCTTTTAATCAAATCAGGTCTCCTATCAAAATCTTTTTGGATAGTCTTAATCCATTTATATCCTATACGGGATGTTCATTTCTCCCTTTCTTTTCTTCCCAAGAGAACCATCACTCTTGGGGCACCTCTTCTCTTCCTTCATCTTCAAATTGTCACATGGTTTAAATAACACCTCAAGATGAAGTTGATGGATCCAATACTTTCTACACCTATCAAGAAACTTCTCAAAATCTTCAAACCAATATAGGAGTGATTGACATAAGTTTGCTTAATAATCCCATCAACAACCCTCCTTCTAATAATCCTCCACACACCAATTTAGGGAGTGTTCCTTCTAACATGAACCCACCACCTAATATAACCCAACTATTAGCTCAAGTGATTCAACAAATGAATATTATGTAAAATTCTAATACCAATTATATTATGCAACTTCAACAACATTTAATCAATGTGACTAATCAACCTCTAATCATGCATCCTCAAATTAATCCTAACTATATTCCTCCACCTCTTAGATATGTCTTATGTAATGTTATTCCTCAACTGATAATGAATAAAAAGATGTTTCAAACCATTCAAAATGATCCTTTAGCTCCCTTCATTGTATCTATTGACATTGGTAACATATCACCAACAATCAAATATAATGGGACTAAATACCCTACCTCATTTCTTAAAGCCTTTGGTAATCTCTAAAAAGAATGGATCCAAACTAATACATTTTCTACTACTAAACTCTTATTTAAAACTTTTACTGGTGATGTATTAGAATGGTATAATCAATTACCTCAACATTCTATTTGGCAACTTAAAGATTTGGTCAATCTTTTAGTTAAAGAATTTCAAAACAATGATCTTCTTGAAAATTGTGTTACCCATTTCATAAATGGTAAGAAAACTCCTAACTAATCAGCTCATGACTTTATTAAAAGATGGAAATCCCTATCTTATAAAGCTGATCATAACATGACTAATGATAACCTATTAAAACTCTTTACCGCCGCTTTAACTCCCACTCTTCAATACAAGGTTCAAACCTTTGCTCCTCAAACTCTTAATCAAGCTCTTGACCAAGCTAAATGGCAATACTTTCTTATGAAGCAATTCGAGCCTAATTCTAATATTCTTAAAGGATCTTTCCAAACATCCAATGATATAACTAGTAACACTTCTCAAGCCAAATTAGGAGTTGCCAAAAATGATATTCCTTTACCATCTCACAAACCTCTTTTGGTACATCAAATGAGACAATTTTCACCACCCTCTAAATATTCCATATCCTAATGCTCCTCCTAAGTGCTATGATCCCAATCTCTTTTATTGGTTTCATGCCAACATTGGACATTCTCATGAATCTTGTAGAGGTCTTTCTAAAAGTGTTATTTCTTATATGCTTGGTGATTCATTCAACCATAAAACCATGATCAAACATCATCATCAAGAGTACATTAACACTTCTCAAAAATGGTAATCCTCTAAGGCTTCTACATCTAATAACCAAAAATCTTCTTTCCATAATCAATCAACTTCCAAGGATGTTTATGCAATTAACATCAATTATGATCAATACTTTAACAATTATTAATATGTCAATATGGCTAAAGTTAACAATCATCGAAACCAGCCCACAAAGATATGTTACCAAGCCTAAAAAACCTACTCTAGAAGAACAATTGCTTAAAGATACCACCGCCATCAATATTAAATTGGAAGCACCTGAGGAACAACTTCCTCTTTTTGATCTTCTAATCACATCTATTCCCTTAAAGTCTAATGTATCTTCTAAACCTCCTGGCTCTTCTTCTAAATCTCTTTGGAATTTTTTTGAAGAACTTAACTCTATGCCATGCAAGATTCCTCTTGTGGAGTTGGTTCAAACTTCACCTATCATCATAAATTCCTTATGAAATAACTCTAAGAGATTGAAGATACATCTTTCTTAGAGGAATAACCACCTTTTATTAATGTTCAACCAACTAACATTAATACCATTGAATCTATGTGTCTTTCCAAACCTTCCATTGAATTCCTTGAAGAAGACATGATTAATGATGAAATCCTCTTTCATGCCAATGATTCACCTCTCTTCATCTAAATAACCATTATTACCACCCTCATTCAAAAGGTTCAAGTTGATGAAGGTTCTGGTATTAATGTAACCTACTTATGGGTTCTACAACAACTTGGTTATAATAAAGGTCATCTTAAACAAACTCATCTTACTTGTCATAGATTTGATAATACTAATCAAAATCCACTTGGTTGTATATGGATTCCCTTAACCATTGATCATAAGACCATTCAAACCAAACCCATGGTTCTTGACCTTCCTTTATCTTATAACATACTCATTGGTCATTCATGGACTCATCAAATGAGGGTTGTTGCTTCTTTTGGTAGTCAATACATTAAATTACTCCATAACAGAAAACACTGTAAGCATGAAGCTAATCCCAACCCATAGAATATTCAATTACCTAATCCTAAATCACAATATCATATTCCTACAATCCCTAAACTTAATAATTCTCTTTTACCCAAGTTCATCAATATGAATCCTAATTTATAAGTTACCCTTGTAGATTTTGATGATAATAAACCCAATGAATTACAACATTCTTGAAACACTACCAGATTACCTCTATATATTTCAAAGCGGCCTCCTCCTCTTTTACTTATGGATCATATTTTTACTCTCATGGATGAGATTACTGATTTTCCCTCACCATGTAATGCTCAAGAGCCATAATTACCTAAAGATGCTTTTACTTGCAATGATTTCAGAGTGGCTAATTTTTTTCAAGATGTTCTCACCATGTCTCCTAGAACATTCGATAATCTTTGGATTTCACCTTCCAAAGATCCCCCTTAATCCCAAGCATATACAATTTCTCTTACATATGATGACAACTATATCATGTCCCAAGCTCAACCAGGATATTTGGATGTCTTACATTACAAAAAACCTTAGCCCAAATTCATAATTTCAATTAGGATGTGCATACCATTTTTTTAGCTAAATAGTTAGAAAATAAGGGTAATGTGCTTCCTATCAATCCTCCTCTTATCAATTCTCCTTGGGTGGTAGAAAAACTTACAACTTCTAAACCTCTAGAATCACCTTCACCTTCTCTACCTCTTTTGTATCCTCCCAATGAATCTAATCCTTCTCCCATCAACACTTCATCTACTTCTTCTACTCCTAAAATCACACTTGATGCCAAGGCAACCAATGTCCATCAAATACATTATGAATATGATCATCATGGTAACCAAATTTTAGATCTATAAGTAGATGTTGAGTATTATAGTCCTCTTCTTACTTTGCCTAGTGATGAAGCAATTATTGAATTACTTTATGCCCAAGAACCTCAACGCCCTTAGAAACATCATAAACTTGGACATTTAAAAACTAAAACTCCTCAATTCAACAACTTTATCGCTAATATTGATCCTTAAACTAATCCAATTTCATCCTTACCCAATGCACCATACCAATTTCAAGATGGTAATGACATTCTTATTGAAGAAACAACTCATACTAAAAATGGTACTCCCTCATGCCCTTGATCAATCATAGTTTCCAAATAACTTTCACCTTTTAAACATTATAATTTCAACCTATTTTTTTATAAGTATCAAGATGCATTTGCATCGTCTTACCAAGACATGCCTGGCATTTACCCTAACATATTGGTCCATAACATCATTACCTATCTTTATGCCAAACCTATGCATTAAAAGTAACTTAAATTTCCTCCTAAAGTTACCAACTTATGCCATAAAGAAATCATCAAACTATTTGATGCTAAATTTATTAAACCTATGAATTAATTTGAATGGGTTTTCAATATTATTCCTATTTAGAAAAATGTCACTATGGTCATTCGTATTTGCATGATTTCTGCAATCGTAATCTTGCTTGTCCTAAAGATAACTTTACTTTGCCTTCAATATATTCTATTATTGATTCCATGACTGGATTTGAAATTTTATCTCATATGGATGGATATTTGGGATATAATCAGACTCATATAGCTCTCGAGGACCAACATAAGACTAATTTTACCATAGAATGGGGTACCTATCGTTATGTAAAAATGCCCTTTGGTCTCAAAGATTTTTGGGCCACTTACCAATGTACAATGACTTATATATTTCATGACCTCATCCATAAAAAATTTAAAACACTGAGAAAGGGGTGGGTAGACCTTTGGTGCTTTAGAGGATTGTTGTCCCTTATTGCCATATTATTCCCAATCCATTCAACTCCTAAAAACTTTCCCTAAGATATTTCTCCTCCCTTGCACATTCCTCTAGTCTTTTCCTCTTTTTATCCTTCTTTTCCTTATTATAAACCCTTTTTACCTATTCAGTACACTAATTCAACCTGGTCAACCTAGTGTATTCTAGGGTCACTTTAGCTCTTTTGACTTGTTTGTCTTCTAACTGACCTAGTACAAAGTTTAGGCTTTAGCCCGAAGATGTACTAGGTTGACCCAGTCAACCTAGTACAACTAACATGTTTGAATGATTTTTGGGTGAGATACTCCTATATATACAAGGTCATTTAGGTCATTTATAAAGATATACAATATAGAGTTATTATTCATTTATGCTTCTTCACAATCTGCTCTTCCACCATTCTACTTGAGGAGTCTTATCTTAGGTTTATTATTTGGAGAATATAGTCCTATGGATAGGTCTTGGATGCTTTGGCCTAAAAAAGTGATCCTTAGTAACCACACCAAACTCTTGCAAAGCCCCATTGGCTAAGGGAGATATTGAATTGTGATAGGTTCACATTTAGGTAAGTATATTCTAACTTTGTTCTCCTCTCATTTAGTAAATAGAAGTAGCATAAGTGTTGGCTCAAATAATATTACTCTTCATATTCTATGTATTAGGGGGTTACTCATACTTAATTTATTCAAAGTTCCCTATACATATTTTTTCTTTGTATCTAACCCCTCACATTGTGCCTCAATCTTTGGTGCACACTATATTAGTTTACTTTTCTTATTATTAGAATAGTTTACTTTCTTGTTTATTATTATAAGTGAATATCAAATCATAAGACTCTTTTAGGGTTGTTTTATGATTGTGTTAGACTGTAGGGTTTATAATAGTTCCTAACATGATGTGTTGTGATAATTGATACAAGTGATCCCCTAATCACGTCTAGTAGATCCCCATATTGGTCATCCTCTCACTTAACAAGTGTATACCCAATCAGAACTATAGGTGTGTTTTATCTTATCTAATGCAAGATTAATTCATTATGCATCATGAAATTATAATAGCATATACAAATGATTGTACCAATACATGTGACATATGTCATTTCATAGGGAAGCCCAACCATTGAGATGAGATTCCCCTCATCCCCATTATTTCCCAAGTGCCATTTGGAAAATGGGCTATTGATTTTGTTTATAAAATCACTCCCATAGTAAGGCACATATGTGTAAGGTATATTCTAATGCCCACTAACTATTTCACCAAGTGGGCTAAGGTAGTGCCATCAAATGATTACATAGCCACCATAACCATGTGATTCATATGGGAGAACATCATAAGTCATTATGATTGCACACTCAATTTGAGTATCAATAAAGGCACATACTTCATCAATGAAACTATGTGAAACCTATTGACTTAATATATGGTAGTGCACTATAAGACAATGCCTTATCATCCACAAGTGAATGGCATAGTTAAGGCATTTAACAAGACCCTATGTATGTGCCTCATGAAGATATGTGATGTTAGTCATAAAGATTTGAATGATCAAGTGTTAGAAATACTATGGGTATATCACACAACCTATAAGTGCCTAAATAAGGCTACACCATTTCAACTAGCGTTTAGCATTGAGGTAGTTCTACCAATAGAGTTCATGGTGCTATCATTGTGCATTATGCGTATTGGTCATTTGGATGAACAAGAATCATTAAGTTCAAGGTTGGAGGACATGGAGCACTTAGATGAGATGTGTGCTTAAGCAAGGTAGAGCCAAAATATAGAAAAGGCATGCCAAAATTTATGACATGATAAGCATATTAAGTACAAGGTACTAGTTAAAGGAGTATTTGTCTTACTCTATGATTCCAAGCACCTAAAGCATGCAAAAAAGTTGTAAATAAGGTGGATGGGTCCATATGTCATCCATAACATATTGGAGATAGGCACATGCAAGTTGTGCATACTATCTATAAAAATTATCCTAGGTCATTTCAATGGCAATAAATTGAAGCCTTATAGGAAATAAGATGGCACTTACACCACCAAACACTGATATCTTGGTCAAAAGTTAGTTGTGTTGTGTTAACTAGAATAAATTTTGGCACAAGCCAAACATTTCCTTATGAATTAGGTTTTTGTTTGAGTTGTATGAATAAATGGCACTTTAAGGCATGTCAATAAAATCTTCTATCACTTTCATGCAAAAATCTAATCAGGTAAGTTGAGCATGGATGCTTACTAACTACCTAAGGCTAGACACCTAAATTATGGGTGCATAAATTTTTCTAGATTTAGGAAATAGGTGCATAAGATCCTTGTGCATGAGATTTCAGAAAAGGGGTAGTTTTAGGCCACAAGAAGACTAATCTAACACTTCCATTCATAATAACAGTTGGGTGATTTGAGCAAGGTTGATTTCTCAGCACCTAAAGCCAAACACCTAAGTTTATAGGCATGAGAAGGTTGCCAAACATTGAAAATATGAGAACCATATGACAAAGGAAGGTGTACAAGATGCTAGTACACAAGAGATAGAGAGAAAATTCACAAGATAATCATGTACAAGAGATCAAAGGGGAGACTAAAGAATTAGAGGACCAGTGCAGGGGATTTTTATGGGGTAAGATAGGCTAAAGCAAGAGATGAAAGGATAGAGAAACTAACAAGACATGAAAGTGCACTTGAAATGGAAGCATATCAATAAAAGGAGATGGAATCGAGGTGGTTGAATCACATGTATGTGAGGCACTACACATAGGTTGCCATAAGGAAGGTGAAGGTCATGCCAAGTTGAACAAAGTGTATAAGGAAAATCGTCCTAATAAGTTGGCATCCACCTAATGGTAGGAAGGAAGTGATCATTTGAGCTACATGTCACTTCACCAAAAAAAGCCATTAGGAAAATTTAATGTGGTGAATATAGAGGCACAAAGATCCACATTTAATTGAAAGTGGTAACAAATTTTTATGGATTTCATGGGTTGTAATGAATTTCAAGAAATCTAGGCACCATCATGCAATTACTCACCCATAAAATAAAAGGTAGTTGAGGTTAAGGTATAAAGAATCCATCATCAATTGGTTCAATTTAAAAACCTTAATTAAAATTAAGCATAGAACTAGAGCTGAACTAGAACTGAGAGCAATAAAAAGCTATCATAGAGAGACCTGAGCACCCATAGACATAAAAATTGAACATTTGAATAAAAAGTGAAATTACATTCCCTTTGAGATCAAAATAAAGGAGTGTTGGGCATGAATTGTGAGAAAATAGCAAAGTATAAAACTTGAGTGATGTCAAGTCCACTATTAACTACAAATGAATCTCAAGATTTGAAATCATAATCATAGAACCTGCAACTGTTATAAGTGACAAGAAAAATTAGATCATTTAACACAATCAATAGACTGCACTTCAACACTAGCTAGTTTAGGATGGGGAAGAAATGTATGAGTCTTCGTCTATATTAGGCATAGAAGGACACTAAGAGGGCATAGATAGTAGAAGATATGGTCTCTATGAATAATAAGGTATAACTCTTTATAGGAGTAAGCATCACAAAATTTGACATAGAGGTGCTTACAAAGTTGTCATACAAATTAATGCAATTTATTCTAGAGGTTTTGGTAGGGGAGAATTGGTCATATTTCGTGCACACATACCAATTGAAATAATACAAATATTGTACCCTAAGTAATGCATAAGAGCTAGTGTAAGACTAGAAGGTTGACACTAGATAAAATATAGAATCAAGTGCATCATTATTCAACATCTCCATAAAAGATAGGCTTGCGACCACCAGTGCAACCTAGCTCTTCAAATTTCCCTATTTTGGTAAGCTAGAGGAACTCGTGCAATTATTTCTCTTGAAAATCTATGAAGATCACTTCTAATTTTTAGGGAGGCACATGTAATTATCAATGCACTTAATCAGTAGAATCATAGGGCTCCCAAACTTAGGCACAGACATTTGCCTAATGATGGGTGATGATTCATAAGTAGATAAGGTTTTAAAGCACCTTGGTTATTACAAAGGAGGGTTCACATTTCTAATAAAAGATATTAAGGACCCTAGGATAAGGGCAATGGTGTGCCTTATGAGCCCCAAGCTTTAACCTGATGGGAGATGGATGGACATAACCAAGGCCTACTTGTGCATTGCCTATGACATGGCATAAAGGGTCAAATTTAAATATAGCTAAATTTGTTGCTAAGGAAATGATAAATAATTTACTTGAGTGTCATATAACATGAGATACCTTTAGGTGGGGGTCAATATAGATTTTAATAGTCATAAAAGAGATCGGCGTGCTTGATGGTGATGAAGACAATCTCTAGGTCTTCCTAGTATATAAAGACTCCTCAGAGAAAAAGTACCAAGACTTCACTTTTTGACCTTATTTATTCACAAAATATAAGACATGAGTAATGGGGTGGTATGCATATTATATAGAGGCATACAATATGGAATGGAACATCCCTGAGGAGCTCCCCCAAAACATGTTTAGAATAATAACTTTCATCATTATGTAACACTTCTATGTAGTGCACCTGGTGCTCATAGATGATAACCATTTAGGCTAGCTAAAACTCCCTTATGTATTTTTTATTAATTACTTCAAGGATGTGCTAAGGATAATTCCCAATGCACAGTAGTTGGATATACTGGTAAAGACCATGGATTCAAAAAGGAATAGGTTGTGATGTCAGTATGTGCACCCAAGAGGAAAAGTTATAAAAGATAAAAAGGATTATTTGGATCACACCAACCTCTATCCCCTATATAAGGAAGTAATACTTGGGTACATACACATGTTATACTACTAGATGAAGCCAAGAAAGAAAGGCATAGACCCTAAGAAGGATGATGATCTCTCACTCTAGATCAATGACAAAGGGAAGTCAGTACCAACAATACAGAAGAAGTCTCCCCAAAAGAAAAAGGGGGAGACACTTGAGGAGATGTAGGAGTACATCAGATTAAAGATCACCTCTGACAAATATGTAACCCCCTTAGCTCTAAATAAGAAGCACGTGACCTTCATGCCAGGGATTACATCTTTCATCAAAAAGGAGGGAAAAAAAACACCAAGGGGGCTGTTATAATGCCCATAATATCCTTAAAAAAATAGAGGTGCAAGAGGCATGTGGGAGATGGATAAAGAAGTAGAAGTAGGGACAAGATTTTACATTATCTAAGAAGAAAAAGTAGGAAAAGATCCTAGTGTCAAGGAAGTGCAAGAGGAGTTAGAGAGTTCCTCATCTAGTGAAATAACTCCCTCATTGCCTCTAAGTATAAAGGCAAAGAAGATAAATATGTGGAAGAAACTAGGCCTAAGTGATGTGCACATTAAGAAGGTGATTGCACTAGAGAATAAAAGGGAGGCTATGAAGGAAGTTGGCATGACTTGAGAAGGTATTGAGAGAGTTAAGGCTAAGGAAAATAAGGTTGAGGAATAAAATGCCTTGGTGCTAGATAAAAATAAGAAGGATAAGAAAAGAAAAAGGCCAAGGAAGAAAAGGCCACAAAAGAAAAGGAAGAGAAAGAGGTTTTTGCAAGTAAAAAACCAATAGAGGAAGAGGTAGAAAAGGTGCCTAGTGCCCCCACCAGCACAATAGATGAAGTTGCACAATAGGCATGCCCAAGTATTAAAAGGTGCCTAAATATGAGGAAGGTGAAGCTAGTGCTAAGGGAAAATAATAAGGGGGAAAAAAGGACAAGTCTAAAGAAAAACCACTGCAAGGATAGGAAGAAGAAACCTCAAAGGGAAGCACTAAAGAGAGTGGTAACATTGATCAAGAGGAAGAAGAGAAAATAGAGCTAGCCATCATCAAAGAAGAAGGTGTGGAGCTTATCCTCATAGAAAAGATGTAGAAGGGGTGGACAAGTGAAGATTTATACATGTTTGAATACATACCCGCAAATCTAAGACAACTAAGATTTACTAATAGATTTCATTTGCATTTTATAATTACATGGATGAGGCTCACTTTGAGGCACCATGGAAGGCCATACTAGGTATGGATAAACCTAAAGAAGGAAATGAATCCCTTATTATAAATCCCCATGCCATGAACCCAGTAATTTCAACAAATGCACTCATATGGATATCCAATAAAGTCATGTAAAATAACATCATCAATGATTTTAGAGTGAATAAATAAAACAAAATCATGTATGATGATGAGGAAGAAGTGTAGGCCATGAAGTTTAGGTTATAGCAATTAGTCAAGCACATAGAAATGGCTGAGCCATCCTTTTTGGCTGATATTTATACATCAAGCCTCTTGGAGGTTGATAAAATGTGCATGTTAGAGGAGCAAATGCTCTCAAGTTTGAAATCAGAACTGATGTAGGAAGAAGAGGAATACCCTTACACCATTCTACAAAAATAGCTTGATGTTAAGATCAAAGAGGTGGAATACCTCTTCGCAAATCTATAAAAATGCAAATATGTATTTGATGCCATCTTCATGAAGCTTTCCAACTAAGTGTTAGTCATAGATGTGTGCCTTAAGAAGGCAAAGTGGGAGAGGGAAGAGCTGATGGCATAGGCATACACTAGTAGCAAGGATGAGCATACACAAATCATGGAAAAGTTCAATACCCTAAGTGCCTAGGTAAATAACCAAGAGAATAACCTAGAGGAACTCTTCTAAACCTTACAAAAAAGTCTAGTGATCAAGGAGCAATCCTAGATAGAGGATTGATAAGGTCAAAGGAAAGGCTATAGGCCTTTAAGAAGGAGTTAGATAAAACCAACATGCTCACACTTAGCACCGCCTCCACATAAATAAATAACATCATGAAATAAATCAAACTCACCATCCAGGGCTATGAGGACTTTAACACCGAACTAAAGGAGAGCACACCCAAGTTCTACATGCCAAAAGCTTTGAAATAATAGTTTGAGGGTAGACTAACAATTTTGTATGGGGTAATGTTGGGCCCCTATTTCAACTAAGTATAGATCTGTGATAACTCAACAAACATCTTGACAAGAGGCAATCACTTAGAATGATTGTTGTTTTGGTATTTTTTATGCTAGCTAGAATAATCAATGCTCATCTCATGCTTGCTAGTAGGTAGTTAACTAGCACCAAGGTTTTCAATACATCTTCATGAGTGGCTACATGTAGTAGATGTAACATAAAGGTTTTAAGGTTATGGAGCCGATGAAATAATCAACAAAGGCTCCAGATCAGCTCCTAGCATGCACTCTCCACTTTAGTATGGAGATGTTCCTGTGGGATATAAATCTAAGCTTGAACCAGTAAAGAAGATGATGTGAATGGAGGTAGGGAAGCTCTAGAGAATTTTTTTTGCATGATTAACCTTCACTAAAACCTAGGTTTATCTTTGATGTTGTTAGCACTCTAGGTTACACCCTAACTGAAAGGAGGAATGTTCAGGTCCTACTTCCAAACTTGGACTAACATAAGAATGGTCTAAGGTCATGGGTTGCCTATATCTAAAATAGACCTCTAGTATTTTTAATGAGACTAGCTCCTTTAATGTATCATTTTGGGCTTTTGATTCTAAAATTTAAAACTAGTTGGGGTGAAAAGGGTTAAGAGCTTGTATAAAAATGAAAACTATTCTAAGTTACGGTGATGCACCAAGAATTTATCAAACCCACTCTTAGGCTTGAACTCCTTAACACACTAATGAAATATGAAAATGATATAATGCTCACTATGATTTTATGAAATAGTGTTTCGTATAGAGGTTTGTTGGATGTGTTTAGATTAGGGAGCAATGAAAATAACATCTAGTTAAAGACACTTAAATTCGGCTATCCACTATATCTTTGAGAGATCAATGTTGAGACACACTATACGACCTAAAAAGAAGATTTATAGCACTTATGTTGAATTTGGACATAAAAAATTAATCTAACATTCATAATTAGATATTACACAAACATAGAACACTAAATATAGATTAGCAAAATGATAACAAAAAAGCTCTATTCACTACTCCAAGAGGTGTCAAATACAATTCTAGTGAAGTTTAGTCATACCATCCTGAGGGATGCAAAATAATAGCTCAAAGGCTATATTTATTGTAGAAGGGTAATAAGAGAGAGGGAGTTTGGCACTCAAAAGGGGAAATAGGTGAGTTTAAATCCATTTGAGAAGTTTTTATAACTATCCCCATGAATCAAGCTCACCCAACCCTTCCTGATTGATTTAGGTATTTTAAAGCACTCTAGTTTGTTACTAATGATGCTCCATAGTGGATACAATAGTGGGATTAAGTAATTTTCATGCATTGTCTTCATGAAAAATCATTCATGACTACTCATTGATGCATACCAAGGAGATGTATGGGTCATTTTCATGTAGATACCCCTAGAAGCCACCATCAAGGTCTATATTTTTGTCCTATAAGTCTTCAATAGTGTCATCTAATCTTGAAATATCTACTCCTAGATCTAACTGGATCATGTTCAAGCTTAGATCCATCATGTTTGCTTGCCTTAGTCAAAAATTGACTCCTTGACTTTTTCCTAAGCCATTTGGTCTTCTATTGCTTCTTTGACCTCAATTTTCATTGATTTTTGATGCTTGATCTGAATCTTTAACTCATCAAACAACTCACTTCATTGATCTGTCAATACATGAATGCCCATGAGACATAAATATTCTACCAATTGAACACAACTTGTGCTACTTATCCATCATGACTTTGCTCTCAATCCTCATTGACTCTTTGACCTACTCATGCACCTTTGATCCAAAATTCATGATTAAATGCATGATATAGATATTTTGGACCCACTAACACTGTAAATCACTTACGCATCATTGGACTTGATCTGGACTCCCAAGATCTAGACACTTGTCAAGATTGTATTTAGTCGAGGGCCCTTTATCAATTTTTGAATGCTAATGGATATTTCATGATCTCAAACTTGATGGCTCTATGACTATCCTTGGATTTTCAAATTCAAATGGTTATTTCTTCAAAAATATTTCTCTTAGGTCTCTTGAAAGATAATTATTTTGAGGTTTTATATGACTATTTTATCTGAAAGAATCTTGATTATCACATGCTTGTCTTGAGTAATTATTTTGGGGTCTCTATCTTGAACAATTTCTCCTAAAGAACTGTCAATGAGATTTGAAAATTTCCCTTTAGAATTTTGACTTGGTCTACCTCACTGAAGAAAAGGTCCTTTGGATAAAATATGAAGGACATTTGCCTAACAAAATGGCCCTTCTGTCCTTTGAAATGATCCCTCAGAACTCTACTTTGGGCCACTTCCAAAATAGAAGTTCCTTTGAAAACCTTGAATTGGACCCTTTTTTGGGGAAACATACCCTTTAGAAAAAGTGTTCTAGACAATTTTATTGAAGGCATTGTGCCCCTTAGAAATGTCCTTCGACCTTTGATGAAAGAGTCCTTTGGAAACTTGAAGTGCCCTATTTCCCTGAGAAACATATCCTTGAATAAAATTGAAGAGGGAACTTGCTTGAGAGACATACCCTTCAGGATTTCTAGATTAGAAAAGTGCCCCTTAGAAACTTTGAAAAAGACCTCTTCAAAGAAATGACCCTTTAGGAAAATTAAGATAAAATGTCTGAAATAATTATTGATACTTTAAAAAATATATAAAACAAAACTCCTAAAATAACTCCTCTTGAAATAATTAAGCCTTAGCCAAAATACCAAAATAAAGCCTCCAAAGGAATTAACACACTTATACTTTTACTTTGGGATTTTTTTTCTTAGACAAAAAGTCTAAAAGAATTCAATAGTTAGCCTGAAAGAAAGAAACCCAAAAGAAAAATGCTAATAAAATGAAATCTTGAAAACTCTTAAATTGTAGTTTGATGTTTGAAGGCTTAGTAATTATGAAAATATGTTCAGAACCCTACTCTTTACAATTGTAGACATATCCCTTAGAAGTTGGCAAGATACACTTTTAAGCAAGCTCAAAGTGTTTCAAAATATTTGAAATCTACAAGATCCCTTTGGTCCATTGATTAATCCAAAAATCTTGTCCAATCCTTGCTCCATACTTGATCCTTAGGAAACTATACCTCATTCAGGCAAGTTTGGTATGTGGGCTGAAAAATGACCAATAGATGCTTTTCAGGCTCCACTTGTATATGTATGTACTCTCCTTTGAGCCTTTGTACTTTTAAGCACTTAAATTACATATTTTTTATGTTTATTTTACTCTATTTTTATATACTCTATTTCATATGGACTTTGATTAATGAGGAATGGTACTCCACCCGTTTGAGTTTAATCTAGTTATGTGTCTGGTTAATCTCTTTTGAATGTGATATGAATGCAATGGTTATAATGGTATAATTCCATATATTAATTATAAGTTTATGAAGATCTATACTAAGCCATTAATGGAATCCCTATTTAAAATATGATGTCATCCTACTTTGTAGAAATGGCCTAAGTGTAGATAAGAACCCATGCCCAGTGATGTTATTCTTGCATAAAGTGTGAGTCTAGTATAAACTTGTTCCAATGTATTTTATTGACCCATCAAAGCACCAAATGATGTTAAGCTTAGAAAAAAAAGGCTTGTTCCCTTGAGACAATATAACCACCCAATATAGGCTTGCACCCCTATGTCCATAACTAAGATCCCAAATAAACTTATGCCTATAGATCATTAGACTTAGCCCAGAAATGGTTTGCACCATTAATTCTACCAAATTTGTTGTTAAGATGGCCAATTCCTACCAATGATGTGTTTTTCCATGACATAATTATCCCAATGTGATCCTTGGCTCATTCTCTATTGTGTTTTGGGACAGCACATAAGGCTTGTGCCTTATGTTAATTGATGCCAGTATAGTCAAGTGACAAATGTTGAACACTATGGTAATATTCTATATTTTTGCCTAGTTGTACTGAGTCCACAACTAACTCAAATAATCAAATGAGTACCTAGATCCTTGTTTGATGACTTGACCCCCTAAAAACTATAACAATGGCATCCCCTCTAGTAGCTTCCTAAACTCTTGCTACAATTTTTACACCTTTACCTTCTTCCCCATTTGTTGACACATTCACAAATACTCTTTTTATTGTTGCCCAGGCTATTCCCATGTTCACTCATCATCCATAGCTTCCTTTGGAGGCACCATCCGACCATTCATCTCCCATGCCACTGCCAACTTTCCACCTATACCTAGCTCCCATAGCACTAGTGTTATCTAGGCTATGGAGTCTACTCCTTTTTAGGCCACTACAATAGGTTCATCCCTTGCCCTTATCTTCATTTCACCCACCAAGCCATTGAGGCCCATTCCACAACCTTTCACCTAGCATAAACCAACTCACCTAACCCCATCAAACAAAATAATTGGGCCTTCAGCATTTCCCTCAATTATTCTAGACATGGGTCCAACTAAGTATTTATTTGAATCATTAGGTCAATTGGACCTAGCTAAAAAATTTATCCCTACTACTACCTTAGCTTCTTCCTCTTCTCAAGCACTCCCACTACAACCACCTCCCATTTAGCTATCATCCTCAAATTCACCAAATTGGGTAAGGGATATGATGTAAATAATAAATCAGGATAGTCCTAAAGTAATCCAAGATCCACCTTAAATTGGTATGAGGTTTGATGCATATATTGGGATCATGAACAAAGTGGTCAGGAGATAAGTGGATTAACCATAGTAAAGCTCTAATATGATTTATGAAAGTTAAGAGGCACTCTTCACTATAACAAATAAGAGAAAGGTAGGCCCTGGAGAAGTTCAAGAGTATGTAGAGGACCTTGTGTCCTTAGTGAAAGCATAGGCTGAATCTACCATTGCCATAATCAGGGGAATGCAACAAGAGTTATAAAGGCTTAAAAATCAAACATTGCCCATAATGCTAGATAGTACTTTGAATGTAATAATGAGTGTTGTAATCAATGTCTTCAACTTGTACAAGGTGATAAATAAAATACAAGATGATGGGATCAAATAGGCTAAGGTAGCCACAAATCTTGACCAAAGCCTTGTACTCTATGACAAGAAGTTAGTAAGCTTGGTGAGAGTGAAAAGGAGCAATGAGTTCCCTGATCTGAAGGTGTTTCCTCTTGAATGCATAGTTCTTACATAGACTATCATTATGAATAGAAAGAGGATTTTAAGGACATGGTTTGATCATCTCAAGGATGCTAATACATCCTTTGAGAAACTTAAGTTCAAAATAGCTCATATGCTAAAAGATTCCATAATCACCAAAGTGACTAAACATGATGACTCCCTCATGGACAGGTAGTAATTTATAGGGCAGATGAAGGTCTTCATTATTCAATTCCAAAAGGATGTAACTAGCTCCAAAATAGTTGTAGAGGTGATTAACATTGTGGCATTTACTAACTAAAAGCTGTAAAAAGTAGAAGTAATTGAGGAGGCATTAAGGCCCATAGTCATAAAGCATGGCAAGATGATACAGAACATACTTGATTTATTTAGTGTCGTGATCCTAGACTTTGCTCAGATTGATAAAGATTATCAAACATGTGTTAAAGTGTGGACTTAGGATAAGAATGAGATAAAGTAGAAGCAACAACAACCCCTAACCCACTAGGGGCATTCTATTATGTTTTTTATTTACAATATAGAATACTCTTTTGTAATGTAATAGTTGATGCCACTTGGCCATATATTGGGAACCATTTTTGGGCCCACCCAAACTGATCTTAGGTATTTAAGCCTTAAATAGGGGTCTTCCCCCTCATTTTCAATAAAAATACACTTGTTGCAAAAATTAATACAAAGAGCCAAGGAATTTGAGAGTCTATCTATAGTGTTCTTCTATGTGGTTTTGTGATTTTTAAATTTTCAAACTTTAAATCTCTGGTTATTTCCTTTATACAATCTAATATAGCAATTACATTTCATATATGCATTTGTTATTTTGAGCTTAATGCTAGGTTGACTAATTTAGTAGTATACTTACTTTGTTTTCTATCATTAGCAATTATATGTGCTATGCAATTTATTGCAAGTGAGTTATCTTTATGCAATATATGTTGTTAGACATATGCATTTTCCTTCTTCAAAATCTTCAACTATATTTATTCATCTTTGAGCATTATGCTAGGGCTGGTAGATGTTAGTTTCATGTTATTTTCTTCACAAGTTAGCAAAATTAATATTTTGGTCATCTTAAGCATAACTTCTTTTCTACCCTACCCTACTCACTCTTGGATCTACCCATGAATCAACGTAGCTTAAATCATGTTATATATATTCATTGTTCATTTAAATTTTGGGCATTAATTGGCAAACATTAAGATAATTCACAAAGATTAACTATAAATTATGTCACTACATAGCATATGTTATCCCTATAATAGGGTCTGCTTTCAGACTTTGAAGTGGTGATCACATCTCTGCTATTTATGTTATTTCCAGAAATAGTTTTATAAACAACTCAAACCCTAGGTCATTATATGACTTTAAATTGAGTTTCTTACTTTCCCCTTTGTTCCCTAGTGACATAGGGATCATAATAAGTGTATCAATAGGAGTGGAAAATCTAGTGTTAGGAGGGCCTTATGCAACTATTTTCTTACATCTTTGTTGAATTTTGATGTACTTCATTAAATACATTATTAATTATTTCAAAGTACCTAAATATTGTTAAAAAACACTAAGGATTTACATTATTTACATGAATCTTTGTGTTCTTTAAAATATTTCATCAAGTTAATGTTCATTTGTGAAAATTTGGTAAAATAATCTAGGTATTTGTTTGAATCCATGCAAAGATAGGTGAAATACCTAGCTATTTACACATATTATAAGTTATTTCAATCATATTTGCAAATTTTAGTATAAATTGGTTAAATAAGTTGGATATTTGTGCAAATATCATTCTCTAAGATGTTACTTATATTAAATCTAGGCGTTTAAGGTCTTAATTACTCTGTTTCATTTGGAAAGTAGATCTTTGCATCATTTTGTGCTATAAACATTTTAAAGTGCTTAAATGTACTTGGATTGGTAAATAAGACATAGAAATGCTTTTAAATGTTGATTTAACACTGATCTTTACAAAATTACATGCAAAGCTAATAAATATTTGTGAAAGTTTTGAGAGATTTGAATTTTTTGAGCCTAGATCTTCAAAGATCAAGGTGAAAGTCCTTGATATGGTATTTTATGTGTTAATTTGGCAAATCTTTGTGACATTTATCACTTGTGGATTTTATAGTTGTAGTTCCTTTTCTCTTAGCACCTATTTCACATCCTAGAGTTGCCTAGGATTTGAACTAGATCCCGATCTAAACCTAGAACCTCTTTATCATCTCTATAAAGCCAAAGGAAAGAAATAATGGACAAAGGTAGATTTTGAAAGTATAATACTTAACCTAATTCTCCATCTAACCATAATTTACAACCCCTTGTGCCAGTCATGGCATGGTTAGTTGGTTCACCCATCAATATTCAAGATTTGTGCATGATTTTCCAAGAAATCTAGAAAAGTATCTACCCCTCTTTACTCTAACTAGTAGAGTAATAACTAAGGAACATATCAAGTCCTTTAAGGCATATTTAAGGTTACTCAATGTCATCTATGAAAACATGTCTTGTTGTCTTTTCCCTTTCACATTTAGAGATTGAGCCTATGATTGATTCCTTAATCTACCCAAAAATTCCATCATGGGATAGAATTAGTTTAATGACACCTTTATTTCCCAATTTGGCAAGGTAGTTAGCCCAGGAGTCATGTACCAATAGTTTATCACACTAAAGAGGGACCTAAAGGATCCTATCAAGATGGTCAACATTAGGTTCCAAAACATGTATAGTCTAATGTCTCCACCCTATAAGTTGACTAATGAGTTAGCTTTGGAGATACACAAAAACGCTTTGGACCCTATGATAGCTATCTTATTGAGAAGAATTATCAACATTGACACATTACCCTTAGCCTATGTTTAGTCCATTTATATTGATAATCAAATGCACCCGCAAGGGCATCCTACCTTTGTCATTCCTAATTTTGATCTAAATCTACCTACTCTCAAAATTATTCCCAACATGAACCAAAATTAACCCACTTTGAGTAAAACTAACTGTGATCAACCAATTACCTTTAATCCATGTTGTACCTAACCAACAGCTTGGATTCTTTAACAAACAAAATGTTTGGACCAATCCTCAGAATAATCAAATAATGGTGCCTATTAACAATACCAATGTCCAAATAATAACCCAGATCAAGAACCCAAAACCTCTAAAAGGAGAGTTAGACTCAATTTAAAGGACCATCCAAAAGCTTGTTAATGATTTCTAAGATCTCAAGAAGCAGATGGGAAATATTTTTGAATTTTTTAATATAAATTATGGTTTCCAAAGGTATAATAGACCTTTCAATAGGTATAACAATAATAGTAAGCCTCTTTTGAGTCAACTCCCTAAGATTAACATCTGTAAGATGGCCTTACATAATTGGTGTCAAGTGCATAACACTGATAAACATGGAAAGCTAGACTATGAGGAGTTATACTATGCATTTTAAATCATTCAAGGCTAAATGGAGGGGTTTGACATGAATCCCAATGATTAGGACAATACTAATAACTCTGATAACTCTAATGATGCCTATAGAACACTCGAGTCAATATTCATGGTTGAGACTTATGACTTTCCTATCCAAAATGAGAATAAACCTAAAGATAATGTTGAAGAGGTACACGCTTTCCAGTAGTACCAAATAAGTAATTATACCTTAAGTATTAAAGGTCAAAACCCACCTTTAACAACTTCCACCCCACCTAATAAGCTAGATACTCCTCCTAATGGTAGGCAGATAACAACCCTCCACACTCCAAAGGAAAGTAGAGTCAACCAGTAACTGAAGCTTCATATGCATCATCAAAGGGTGGATATAATATAGTGGAATATGTGAAGAAAATTAAAGACAATATAAAATTGCATGAGCTCACATAAATCACTGAGCAATGTGATATGTTGTTGAAATTAAAGCTCTTTTTCTATCCAATCAAATGTTGCAAATGAGTTCTGGTTGGCCACCAAACCCCTTTTATATCAGGTTTGATCACCCACCGATGTCGACATCCTTGACCTAATCCACTGACATCAGCACTATTTCTCACCAATGTCAACACCTTGACCTAAGTCACTAACATCAACACTATTCCCTACTAACATTGATGACATAACTGACATCAACACCCTTGTATTAGATTTTCCACCAATAACCAAAATATCTTAGACTCTACCCCTAATTTGGGGTAACTTGGAGATCACGTATATCTCCTCGACCATAGCAACCAACTTAGAGATCACGTATATCTTCACCAATTGAACATGACTTTCCTTTGGGGCTGCTTGATATCTCGCAACCATACCCACTACATGTATGATGTATGGCCTCGATGTTGTCAAATATAAAATACTACCAATCATAAATCTATACAAATATTGATCTATAACAGGGGAATCTTCATCCTTACTCACCTTGTTTCCTCTACTCATTGGTGTGCCAACTAGTGCACAATCCTCAAAACCAATTTTTTTTTAAATTTCCTGGGCATACTTACTTTGAGATATGAAAATTCCTTTATCTGACTAAAATATTTGCTACCTTAAGAAAAATGACAATTCTGCAAGCATAGACATCTCAAATTCTTTTTTCATATTATCAAAAAATTATTTTATCATCTTTTCAATGGTTCCTCCAAAAATTATGTCATCAACATATACCACAACTATCAATTGATGCTCACTTTCTATTTTGATATAGAGATTACTATCAGAAAAACCTCTTTTGAAACCTTGATCTTGTAGATACTTATCAAGTCTTGTATAATAAGCTCTAAGAGCTTGTTTCAATCCATACATTGCTTTCTTCAATCTACATACATGGCCACTATCATTTGAGAGAATAAATCCCTCAGGCTACTCAATGTAGACCTCTTCTTTTAGAATTTCATTCAGAAAAGTAGACTAAACATCCATCTAAAACACTTTGAAATCTTTAAACACTGCATATGCAAGAAGCATTCTAATATTCTCTAGCCTTGCCACTGGTGCAAAATTTTTTTCAAAATCTATTCCCTCAATCTGAGCATATCCTTTACAAACTAACCTTTCTTTATTCCTAGTAACTTCACTATTTTCAATCAACTTATTTCTATATACCCAGTTTGTTCCTATCACATTGTGATCTTTTGATCTAGGCACTAATTCCAAAGTATTATTCTTTTCTATCTGATTTAATTCTTCATCCATCACCTTAACCCAATGCTCATCATGTCTAGCTTCTAAAAAAGTTTTAGGTTAAATTTTTGATAATAAAGAGAAATTAACTTGCTCAGATTCACTTACCATTATTTTTTTGGTGTGAACTCCTTCATTTATGTTCCCAATGATGTCACTTTCATTATTATTTCTCTAGACATATTCGGATGGATTTTTTGTATATTTTTTCTCATTCATCTCATCTTCATCTGATTCTTCAAGATCCTCTTCAATGAAATTTGGAGTGTCTACTGGATTATTGTCTCTTTGTGCTACATCTTAATCTATCCTAACACTTTCACTTTCAATAATATTTTTGGTTATTTTGTTATAACATTTATAAGTTTTACTTTTACAAGAATATCCAATAAATATGCCTTCATCTACTCTATATTCAAACTTACCAAGTTTTTCATCAATTCTCTTTATTAAGCATTTACTACCAAAAATTCTAAAATAATCAATTGTAGTTGGTTTGTCTTTCCATAGCTCATAGGGAGTCTTATCACTATTGAATCTCAACAATGCTCTATTTTGGATATGAATTGTTGTACCTACTACCTCTCTCCAATATTTATTTGGTATCTTGGATTCATTTAGCATTGTCCTTGCCATTTCCTGAACTATTATGTTTCTCTACTCAACTACTCCATTTTAATATGGAATTTTGGCTATTAAATAATGTCTCTTTATCCCATGGTCTTCACAATACTCAATAAATTGATATGACATGAAATCTCCTCTTTGATCTGATCTTAGGCACTTAATTTTTAATCCAATTTCATTCTCAACTAATGCTTTGAAATGTCTGAAAGCTTCTAATTTTTATTCAAAAGCATCACCCAAGTCATACATGTAAAATCATCAATAAGCAACATGAAAAGTTTCTCACCTTGAGTACTTTGAGTTACCATAAGTCCACGTAGATTAGTGTGAACAAGCTCTAACATCTAAGTAGTCGAGTATTCTTTTGTCTTGAACTATCTTTTGGCATGCTTCCCATGCTGACAAGTTTCACAAAGCATGTTAAAGGGATTTGTAATCTTTGGAAGATCTCTAACTACTTGATTTTTGTTGATGTTGACAAGATTGTCAAAATTTATGTGTCCCATTCTCTTGTACCATAGCCAACCTTTCTCAACTTGACTCAAACAACATTTTTAAACTTTGATATCTAATAACATATATAAATTATTGTTTGTCATCTGAGCATCTGCAATCAACACATTTGAATCTTTTTTCCTAATTTCACAACCTTCTACATAAAACTTTAGTATGTGTCCCTGATCACATATTTGACTTACACTCAAAATATTATGCTTGAGACCTACATATATAACATTTTTAATCTTAGTTCTATCATTATCTAAACTTAGTGTACCTTTTTTGGCAATATTGGTGGTAGTATTATCTCCAAATTTCACTATGCCACCATTGATCTTCTTTGGGGTTATGAACTTATTCTTGTCTCCTATCATGTGCCTTGAATATCCACTATCAATGAGCCATGTATTTTCTTTGTTTATTACATGCAAAGCTATCTAGACCAACATAGACTTTTTAGGTTGTTTCTTATGGCATGAACTTGTCTAAACTTTCTTCTTAATGAATGGATCCTTGAAACTCTGGTACTTCTTTACTAACTTGAATACACTTCTATAGTATAAGGATATGTGTTTGAAGCTATTACACTTGTAACATATTATGGCTTCTTCATTAAATCTTGATAAAGGAAAAAAAGAATTGTGGCTTCTACTTGACTCTGCATGAGTTTCATTTTTCTTGTTTCTAAAATTGTTTGCCCTTTTTTGACATTCTATTTTCTTATGACCATATCCATTACAATAAACATAGGAACCATAAAAATAGAACCTATTTGTATATATCTGACCTAATTTCTTTTTGTAACTCTGTTCCTTTCAACCTTCTTTGTTTGAGATGTCCTTTGTATTCTTAACTTCTTCCCTTTTCATTTCCTCTTTTGTAAGAGCTTTAGCATAGCTCTTTCCTTTTTCTATGTTAACTTTGTCTGTGAAAGTAGTGGCCTCTCCTTTCTCTATTTCAAATTTGATACTTGTCTTATCTGATATTGATCTTTGAATTTCTAATATCTTATTCAACATATTAGTGTTATTCTCAAATTTTGAATCATTGGTTGCTCTCTCATTGATTATTTTATTTGTTTTCTCAAGATCTACTTTTAAAGAGGTAATTTCAACAACATATCTTTCACATTCTTCACTTACTTTTTGTAACTAAGCTATTATATATTCTTTAGTATTTTTAGCTTCTTCAATGTGTGCTTATAGATCTTCAATTATTTCTTTTGACTCTTTTTCATTTTTCTCAATCTAGAACTTCAAGCTTCAATTCTTATTTTCAAGACATTTTAATTCTTCTAAGGCACAAATGAGTTCTCCTTCTAGATTCACTTCAAATTCATCATATTCTTCTTGATCATCTATACTTTTTCTTGTAAAGGCATCTTCATTTATGGCCATGAATAGAATATCTTCTTCTGAATCACTGGCTTCACTATCTTCAGTTGAGCTAAGATCTTTACAATATAAACTCTTCTTCTCAAATCCCTTCTTGAATTTTCCTTTGAAATTCTTCTTGTATATAGACTTTCCTTCTTCATTATCACCAAACCCTTATCTAGGCACTTAGCTACAAAATGTTCAATCTTTCCAAAATTAAAACATTTAGCAATTTTCCTTGATATTTATCTATACCCTTTTTTGGCTTACAAATGAAAAGAGATCCATTGTCATCTTCATCATCAGTAGAGCTGTCACTTGATTCTTCAATCTTAGCCTTGTCTTTCTTTGATGTCTTAAAACCAGCTTCCTTTTTTGAGGGTTTCTCTTGTTTGGTCTACATCTCATATGCCATAAGAATACCATGTAGTTCATCCATCTTTAACTTGGATAGATCCTTCATCTCCTCGATTTCCAAAACCTTTGCATCATATCTCATTGGTAGAGATCTCATATCCTTTTACACCACTATTCATTCTTCTAAATTTTATAGAAGGCCTTGAATATGATTAACTATTTGATCAACCTACAAAAGATAACTCACTATATTTTCTTCCTCTTCCATTTTTAAACTCTCAAACTATCTTCTGAAAGTTTGAAGCTTAGCTTTTTTAACCTTTCCATCACTTTTGTAAATATTTTAAAGCTTTACCTAAGTCTCATGAGCAAATTTACATTACATAACTTTAAAAAAAAATTATTCACATAAACCACATAAAATAGCACTTAAAACTTTAGCATTATTTTCACTTGCCTTCTTTTCTACTAGAGTAATCACAAGTGTTTATGGCTCTTCGTATTCCTCCACAACTACTTGCCAAATATCAAATCTAAGAGATTTAAAATAAGTCCTCACCCTTATGCTCCAAAAATCACAATTTGTCCCATTAAACAAAGGTGTCTTATTTGTATAAAAACCTTTATGTGATCCAGCCATCATGCTTTCCCTAATCTACCTTCAAGCTATAAAACTCTTTCCAAAGGAACCTACTCTGATACCAATTTTAAAGCACAAAATATACTGAGAGGGGGGTGAATAGTATATCATATATGTTATAAATCTTTTACTTAATCATACATTCAATATATGCAATAAAACTAAAATAATATTTACCACATAAGAGAAAGAGAGACACCGGATTTTTACATGGAAACCCAAAGTAAGAAAAACCATGGAGAACAATCTCAAGTATGTGAAAGAACACCAACTCAAATTACAAAGTTCACAAGCATCAACTTGAAAGAGCACCAACCCTTTTGTTGAGCACCAACATAGAAACTATTTTTGAGCACCAACCCACAGAAGCTCCAACCCATCTTATGTCTCAATGTTGATTTCTCAACAAATGATATAACTCTACAATATCTCTTTCTATTCTCTCCTCTTTTCTTATATAAAACAATTACAAACCATGTACTCTCTTGCATATTAAAAATTGCTTATCAAGCTTTTATTTATAGCTTTCCAAATGACCTTTGGCATTCACCCTTTGTGACTCTTCACTCTTCATATAAAATGGCACCAAACTTGCATGACCCTTTGAATCCTTGTATTTGAAAAGTCATATGGTGACCCTTCATAAGTAAATGCATCCTTTCCTCTTTTGTCTTTATCTTGGTGACCTTTCAAATTCTTTAAGATGATTCCTCATGGAAAAATGTGCCATACCCTCTTTTATCTTTACTTGGTGACTCTTGGATTTCCTCAAGATGACTCTTCATGGGAAAATGCATCCCATTCCTCTTTTGTCTTTATCTCCTGACTCTTTGACTTCTCTATGGTCCCTCTTTTAAATTTTATGCAACCAAAAATATGTGTTACTATTAAATAAATATCACCATATTTTAACCAAAATATGAACATTAAAAACACCTTTAGACAATAAATTCTATGGGGCCTTTATCACCAATGCTATACCTTTGACATCAATGACAATATTTCCAACCAATCCAATCACTACACCACCCAATTCAATCCTCCTCTACCCACTGATTCAAATCCTTACCAATCACCTAATAATAAATCTAAGGGATTATGAGCTTACTTGGCATGAAGTGGTCAAGATACTAGTTTTCTTAAAAAAACACACTTTTACAAAATATTTGATGGATTTATGTTCACTAAGTTGATCTATCTATAGATTCCTATTGTTTAGTTATCACAATCAAAAGGCACCATGCTCCTTGTCTTATCCAAAAATGTGGACGTAAATGTCACCCTTACCTATGCCACACCCATACCCTCGTATCATTAACCAAACATCACATTTTATTTAACATTTTAAATCATTAACCAAACATCACATTTTATTTAACATTTTGTCAATAAGGAAAAATGTTTGTCCTTTTTCATTTTGTTATGGTTTTAGGGCTTTTGGCCAACCTTCAATGGTTGCCTAATTGTCGATGGTTAACCCTAACCATTATCAATCGATACACCTAACCTTTTGATTCTAAATGATGATGGCTATCTAACCATCACTGATTAGCCCTAACCATCATTATTAAGGAATCCCTTTATTTTCAAACTTATCTTTCTCTTCCTTCTTCACAACTTAACAACACCTCTACCTAAGGTCACCCCTTAAATACCAAATTATGACTTATTCAAGAGTCACCCTTTCCCTCAACCTATCTAGAAATACATTATGCTTAAATTACACCTATTATCTATGGGACTATGTAGGTAGTGTCCTCTTGCTTATCACATTAGGAGTTAGTTTAGCCACCCCTTACCCAATAATCCACCCATTAGCCTACGTCCACCTCAATGTTTGGCTTTTATATTAACCCACCTATTTATGTACCTTGCAATGACCCTACATTGGTATTTTTACATGCCTTGACCTAGTTTTACCATATTCCCATTTTGAATTATGCACAACCTTGTGCACAACCCAACCCTTGGTATCTTCTCAGAAGTAATTCCTACCCTGGATACCTGAGTACACACCCAACCTTTCTAGGTGACTTGATATGTGTGACCCAATCAGCCATGACCAATGCTGGGGATCAGTTACCCTAATCACTTCTCCTAGACCCTAAAATTATTTTCAACATTAGCACTATTAGTCTTGGCCTCTTTTTATCCCTTACACTTCATCACCTATTATGCTTCTTTGTGCTTTAAATACCCAACACCACTCTTCCTTTTATCAAACCCTGACTGAATTTTTATATTTTCTTATTGGCTCCCAGTTTGAAGGGGAACCCTACCTCCCTCTTATACTCAAGGAAACTAAACCTAAACCTTATCCAACCATCTATTTTTGTTCTAAATCTTACTTAAATATACATAACAAAAAAGGGCAAAATGTAGACACCTAAAAACTACACAATGATAGTTTTTAATGATGTTTGGGTCATTGTACCCTTAATCAAATCTTTGCTTAATATACCACCTAATCTACTAGGAACTTATCATACCACCCATCCCTAAAACACATTTTTCTATAACCTTTTCACTCATATCCCCTTAACCATCATCGATTAGGGTAACTATCGATGGTTACCCTAACCATCAATGGTTGGGGTCACTTAACTTGCCTTAAATTTTTAAAGTAACTCTAGATTTGTTTGAGATCAGCATCCTTCAAAATGGAAACATAATTTAACAATATATTTTAAAAATGAATGAAATCAAGAATTTTAGCCTCCCGACTTAGCAACTTGCCCTCAAAGCTTCACTCCTCACTTAACAAGTTTTTGCTATAAATAAAAGGCTCTTAGAGGGGTTGTGGATCCAAAAATTTGCATCTAAATTATACTATTATCTTTGTGTAGGCAACTAAAATTGTGAATCTATATCCACATGAATTTTTAAGGTAGGAGTGATTTGGGTAATAATTCAGGTGATAATTCGGGTGATAGTTCCATCCCAATTGATGATGGAACTTTTGAGAACCATAAATTTTGCACCGTAGATCTAATTGACTCACCATTTAAATCATTGGAAAGATATTAATGAGGAAAACATGGTGAGATGGAATTGAGATCTACTCAATGTATTTTAAACCTCAAAACCCCAATAGAAGTGCCCCAAATTTCAATTTTAGTAATGCAGTCTAAAAATAGTAAGTTTCTAAAAATAGTAATTCCTCAAATTCTATATTATTTTAAATCATGGAATTCAAACCACTTAATCTCCTTGATATTGGTGACCTTCCACATCCTCCCCTTACTTTAAAAATATGTATAAATGAATATGTAACTCTAAATATAAAACATAAATCTCTTCCCAGAGATAAACATATAGTTGTATTGCGATCTTGAGTAATAAAATATCTCTTCTCAGAGAATTCATTGTTACTGTGTTATTTTTGTGTTCTTAAAATATTTTTCAACCAAAAATTTTAAGTTTTGGATCAAGGAGTATTGTTATGTTGCTCAACTCACTTCAGGTTTCAACTATTATCCACTTAGCATCATACAGGTATCATTTACTTGTTTTAGCATCTTATTATATCATTTGAGTTTTCTATTTGATCAATATATCTACATATCCTTCCTTATCCATAGTGCCCATATCCCTCATTTTAACCTTTAGATACCTCATCTCCACAATCCTTTTAATCCTCTATAAGCACCCACACGAAATCATTAATTGTTGTTTCAACCATTGCTAGTCATAGCAACCATCATTGGTTACCTAACCATCGTCGATCAGTCTATCTATTACCAATTACCTTGATTTCCAATGATCACTGTCAAAGAAAATAATAGATTTTTATTTTCTCCCCCTTTCATCCAATCAAACCCTTATTTCTATTCCTAACTTATCTACAAACTTTACTCTGATTATTTAGACCTAACCTTAATATACTTGTGCATCATATATTTTATTAGGTACATTATTTATCTTCTTGCATATCTTATTTCTTATCATTTGAATGCAAATATATTTATTATATCATTTTTGACTTAATTAAAACTGGATTGATAGAGTCCTAGAAAGCCTTGTGCTTCTTGGATCCAGTATATGTTAGGCAATCCACTCAACCTACCATCTAACAACACTCTCTTCTAGTCTTCTTGTGATTTATAGATTATCCTCCCTAGCCAAAGAGGATTTCCCACATTCATCTAGATTAAAATGTGCATTATACTAGGTATTCATTCACACACCTTAATACTCACTTTTTTTTATCTACTTTTAAAACTAAGAAATGAAGGAAATAAATTGAAACACTAGTTTTGCAGAAATAGTGAGACCACTTAATGCTATGCTAAAGAAAGATGAAAAGATATAATGGACCCCTGAAGCAAAGAAGGCCTTTCAAGACATCAAAGATGTTATTTTTCAATATCTTATCTTTATATGCCTTAATTTTAATAATGATTTATATTTGTATTCTTTTGCTTTTGACCATACCATTATTGTTGTCCTAACATAGAAGGAAGATGAGAAAGAATACCTCATTGTTTCTCTACATTTTTGCTAATCACATTCAGAAGAAAGAAGAAACTAAAAGTGAATGTTAGGGGTTTGTACGTTACCCAGATTAAGTTGCACACCGTATCCAGACGTTGTAGGAGCTCCTCTTTGGCTGTGGAGGAAGAAATCTATAGATAAGAATAAGACTTAAACCAAAGAAAATGTTAGAATAAGATAAGGTGGATGGCCAAGCTACGCACTTGGTCCTGAAAGCATAAAGCTCCGTGAGGGATGACAGTCCACTATTTAAGACAAAGAGATTTGTATAAAATGAAATGATAAAAGACTTATAGAAATGAAAAGGTAGAATATTGTGTACCTATTTCTTGTAATCCATGAGTCTCAATAAGCTAGTCAAAGGTTGTGTCTGCTTTAAGGGCTATTTGAATAGGTTCTGGTTTGCACAGTCATCGACGCTAGTTATGCTACTGATGTCGATAGGTAAAAGGTGCCGACATCGGTTATACTACCGATGTCGGTAGGGGCAATAAGTCTTTGGATGGGTTTTAGGTAATTTTTGTGATGGACAGAGGACTCTAGGAGTTGGGAGGTTTGTGCAGAGTTACGGGAAGGAGAATAGGGTCTGAGGAAGGGCAAAAGGTAGAGGGTAGGTGTGAGAATAGGGCAAGAGCTAGAGGAAGGCTTTTCAGCCCTTCCATAGAGGAAGTCAGGTTTCTTTTATAGTATTAAGAAATAGTAAATAGAAACTAATTACCAAGTTATTTTAGAACTTTGAAATGGAGACCAAAAGAATACTTCACTTTTTGGTGAAGACCCGAGGGTGTCAGGATGCTTATTCTTATTGTGGCTAATGTCAAAGATCTCATACAATGTTTCCAATCCAATGTCTGGAGTGACTTCTGTAGAATTTTTGTAGCTTAGAGAGTGATAATAGAATTCTGATGCTTAGTCTCAGAGTGTGTGCGTCGATATGTGAAGACGCAGGGGGAACTCAAGGTTAGAGGCTTAGTTTATGTAACTGATGTCAGTGATTCCACTAGCATCAGTCAACAGTTGACCGATGTCAATGGCTAAAAAATGGGTAAAAGGGCTATTTTTAGCCTTTTACCTGTTTCTCCATCTGCCAAGTGCATTTGCCATTAGAGAATGGTCAAAAGATGGGTTTATTAGGCACGAGAGTTAGTTAGAGAGTTGGAATAGGTTTTAGGTAGTTATGATGGAGGAATTAGTCTTGGGATGAGTCATAGGGTAAGAAATGGTCTTAGGGTGAGGTGTCTAGGCGAGGTGTCTAGAAAAGGTGTCGAGGTGAGGGGATGATTAATTTCAAATAGATAATTTATTTTAAATTAATAAAGTGTGGGTTAGGAGTGTTAGACCAAGGGGGGAGTAGACACAATATTGATGTCTACATTTGCCTCTTTTTGTCTTGTGGTTTGTCTTGAAGAACTTCAAGACAAAAATAGATGTTGTTTGCCCCAAGTATGGGATGAGGTATTCCTCCTCAAAGCGGGTGTCAAGGGAAGATAAACTAATATCAGGTGCCAATTTGATAGGTATTAGATGGGTAAGGTGAGGTTTGAATGTGAACGCTGCAATAGTTGAGATTGTGCATATACCACTTCACATGATAGGTAGGTCAAATTGTTGTGGTCAAGGTTGAGGAGTGCTAAAATCAAAGTAACCAGTCCTCAACTTTTTAGTCATAGCTAATTAGGTTAAGCAATCAAAGCTATAACTCCAATGGTCATCATGTTTCAAGTATCCTAGGATAGGAAGTGCTCCTAGAAAACACAAAAATGTCACAAAAATTTGGGGATCAACTAGAGCGTAATTCATCAATAGGTGTGAGGGTCATGGACAATTTGCTAACTATTCATGAGGTAGCATATGCAATCAAAACAACCAAGGCGTAGTTGTCTTAAAAGTGGTCATGGTCTGAGGAGATAGTCATGATCTCCAAGGTCATTTGTCAAGTTTGGCTGAGATATAAGTGATCTCAAGTATATTTTATTGTGGTTTGGGAGATATATGTGGTCTCTAATGTGCCCCATGAGGAGTTTAAGATGACTTCTACTGTGAGGGCTGGTTGTTTCGGGCATGATTTGGGGTAGTTGTTAAGAGACTTGTGTTTTGATGTTGCTGACATTAGTTATAAAACTGATGTCAATCATGTAGAGACCATAGAACTACCAACGTCAGTCATGATCGATCGACGTCAATGGCCTAGGGCATAATTATGCCAACATCAGTGGCCTGCCAAACCTGACAAAACTAGATTGGCAGCCCACCAAAAGTCATTTATGACTTTTGAAGAAGTGAAAAAGTGAGCTCTAAGGTGTGTATTGTGAAAGTGACTTCTAGTTGACTGTGGGATCGATGTTAGGTGTTAGATTGCAATTGGTTGGGAAAGTGAGTGAGGTTGAGTGTTGTGGGAGGTCATGAAAGTGTTTATGGGCCACTAGGGTTTTTATTGAGGAGATGAGGTAGACAAAGATGACAGAGAGTAGAGGAAGCCCTACAAAAGGACTACCACCATTGATACTGATTATACCACCGTGGTGATGGCGATGAGATGAGGTAGGGTTGTTTTCAATGAAGTTTTTGATTATTTTTTAATTCAATTTTATTTTTGGAATTTTTTGTGTTTTTAGCTATAGATTGAGGGGGAGGGTTAATTAGAAGAGTGGGTAGGTTAGTTTAGGAAGGTTTGGAGGGGTCTGGGGGGTAGTTTGAAGTCAAAATGGGGAAGCACTAATTTTTAGGGCTCACCCCATTTGGCCTTGGAGCCAAACCAGTCACTGATGCTGGCAGTTTTGCTGACATCGATCGACCAGTGACTGACGTCTGTCAGTTAGCTATCAATGTCAGTTAGGTAAGTGCCATCATCAGCATACTAACTGATGTCAGCTGTTATAAAGGTTTGTTTAGGACCTAAAAAAGTTTGAAAAGGACAATTCAGAGGGCTGAAGTCATGCTGAGGCTTTCTCAAATGTAGTGATAGGTATATAGGTTTGTGTAGTTGGTCCATTAGGTAAAAGAAAGGGTGAATGGTCAAGCTAACCTCAATAAACCCCATGTTAACTAAGTGCTACCTACACAGCCCTTATTTTAAGAGCCTCAGACTAATGTAGTTCTCCCAAAAGGGAAGAAGAGTCATAGAGGTTGTTAGTCATTCATTAACATTGTTGCAGTGTTGTTGGTTATATGCAGGCGAGGCAGATGTTGATATTGCGAGATCATCTTCTAACCTTGCTAATGTAGATGCGTCATGACATTACAAGAGAGGAGTGGATGCACATTACTGTGGTAGGACTAGGCAAGTTATGGTGATACTATCGAGTGGACATAGATGTCAGCCTGATGGAGGCATTGATTGAGCGATGGGATCATACTACCAACACTTTTCACCTGCCCATTAGAGAGTTGACAGTGACAATAGAGGATGTATACCAAATTTTGTGGCTATTGATACATGGGGCAGATTTATATGTGTGCTTGAGAGAGGTGCATGACATTCATATGGTGATGCTGTTTAGGGAGCATGCTACTGAGGTGACTTACCACTCAGCTAGATTTGCATACGAGCCAGTATATGCTGCTGACAAAGATGTCCCACCAAGCATGCCAAAATGTTTCTCTACATTTTTGCTAATTACATTCAGAAGAATGAAGAAACTAAAGTTGAAGGTTAGGGGTTTGTACATTACCCAGATTAAGTTGCACACCATATCCAGACATTGTAGGATCTCCTCTTTGGCAGTGGAGGAAGACACCTGTAGATAAGAATAAGACTTTAAACAAAGAGAATGTTAGAATAAGATAAGGTGGACTACCAAGCTACGTGCTTGATCCTGAAAGCATGATGCTTTGTGAGAGATGACAGTCCACTATTTAAGACAAAGAGATTTATATAAAATAAAATGATAAAAGACTTACAAAAATGAAGAGGTAGAATGTTGTGTACCTATTTCCTATAATCCATGAGTCTTAGTAAGTTGGTCAAAGGTTGTGTCTAGTTTAAGGGCTGTTTGAATAGGTTTTGGTTTGCACAGTCACCAACGTCAATTATGTTGTTGATGTCGATAGATAAAAGGTGCCGACGTCAGTTATACTACCAATGTCGGTAGGGGCAATAAGTCTTTAAACAAGTTTCAGGTAATTTTTGTGATGGACAGAGGACTCTGGGAGTTGGGAGGTTTGTGCAGAGTTACGAGAAGGAGAATAGGGTATGAGGAAGGGCAAAATGTAGAGGGTAGGTGTGAGAATAAGGCAAGAGTCAGAGGAAGGCTTTTTAGCCCTTCCATGGAGGAAGTTAGGTTTCTTTTATAATATTAAAAAATAGTAATAAAAACTAATTACCAAGTTATTCTAGAACTTGGAAATGGAGACCAAAAGAATAATTAGCCTTTTGGTGAAGACCTGAGGGTGTCAAGATGCTTATTCCTATTGCAGCTGATGTCAAAGATCTCATACAATTTTTCTAATCCAATATCTAGAGTGATTTCTATAGAGTTTCTGTAGCTTGGAGAGCGATAATAGAATTTTGATGCTTAGTCTCAGAGTGTGCACGTTGATCGGTAAAGAGGCAGGGGGAACTCAAGGTTAGAGGCTTAGTTTATATAATTGACGTTGGTGATTTTGTCAATGTCAGTCGATAGCTGACTGACGTTGGTGGCTAGAGAATGGGTAAAAGGGCTATTTTTAGTCTTTTGCCTATTTCTCCATCTACCAAGTGCATTTGCCATTGGAGAATAGTCAAAAGATGGGTTTATTAGGCATGAGAGTTAGTTAGAGAGTTGGAATAGATCTTAGGTAGTTGGGATTTTGAGGACTTAGTCTTGGGGTGAGTCATAGGGTAAGAAATGGTCTTAGGGTGAGGTGTTTGGGTGAGGTGTCTAGGTGAGGTGTCGAAGTGAGGGGATGAAAAATAGATAATTTATTTTAAATTAATAAAGTGTGGGTTAGGAGTGTTGGACCAAAGGGGGTAGACACAATATTGGTGTCTACATTTGCCCCTTTTTGTCTTGTGGTTTTTCTTGACGAACTGCAAGACAAAAATAGATATTGTTTGCCCTAGGTATGGGATGAGGTATCCCCCCTTAAAGCGGAAGTCGAGGGAAGGTAAGCTAATATCGGGTGCTGATTTGATAGGTAGTAGATGGGTAAGGTGAGGTTCGAGTGTGAATGCTGCAATAGTTGAGATTGTGCATATACCACTTCACATGATAGGCAGGTTAAATTGTTATGGTCAAGGTCGAGGAGTGCTAAAATTGAAGCAACTGGTCCCCAGCTTTTAGTTATAGTTGATTAGGTTAAACGATCAAAGTTGTAGCTCCAATAGTTGTCATGTTTTAAGTATCTTGGGTTAGGAAGTGCTCTTAGAAAACATGAAAATGTCACAAAGATTGGGGATCGACTGGAGTGTGATCCGTCAATAGGTGTGAAGGTCGTCGATAATTTGCTAACTATTCGTGAGGTAGCATATGCAATCAAAACAACCAAGGTAGAGTTGTCTCAAAAGTAGTCATGGTCTGAGGAGATCGTCTTGATCTCCAAGGTCATTTGTCGAGTTGGGCTAAGATATAAGTGAACTCAAGTGTATTTTATTGCGGTTTGAGAGATATATGTGGTCTCTAATGTGCCCCATGAGGAGTCTAAGATGACTTCAACTATGAGGGCTGGTTGTTTTGGGCATGATATGGAGTGGTTTTCAAGAGCCTTCTATTTTGATGTTGCTGACGTCAGTTATAAAACTAATGTTAGTTATGTAGAGACTATGGAATTGTTGATGTCAGTTGTGATCAACCGATGTCGGTGGCCTAGGACATGATTTTGCCGATGTTGATGGCCTGCCAAACCTGACAAAACTAGATTGGTAGCCCACCAAAAGTCATTTGTGACTTTTAAAGAAGTGAAAAAGTGAGCTCTGAGGTTTGTATTGTGACAGTGACTTCTAGTTGATCGTGGGATCAGTGCTAGGTGTTAGATTGCTATTGGTTGGGAAAGTGGGTGAGGTTGAGTGTTGTGGGAGGTCATGGAAGCATTTGTGGGCCACCAGGGTTTTTATTAAGGAGATGAGGTAGATAGAGATGGCAGAGAGTGGAGGAGGCCCTGTGAGAGGACCACCACCATCTGCACTGATTATACCACCTCAGTGAAGATGACGAGATGAGGTAGGGTTGTTTTTAATGAAGTTTTTGATTGTTTTTTTAATTGAATTTTATTTTTGGAATTTTTTATGTTTTTAGCTATAGATTGAGGGGGAGGGTTAATTAAAAGGGTGGGTAGGTTAGGTAGGTTATTTTAGGAAGGTTTGGAGGGGTTTGGGGGGTAGTTTGAGGTCAAAATGGGGAAACCTTAATTTTTAGGGCCCACCCCATTCGACCCTAGGGACAAACCAGTCACCAATGGGGAAGCCCTAATTTTTAAGGCCCACCTCATTCAGCCCTAAGACTAAACTAGTCATTGATGTCAATGGTTCCACTGACATCAACTAACTAGTGATCGACATCAGTCAGTTATGATGATTGGCATCACCGTGTATGCACTACCTGATGTAGAGGGAGGGAGATTCTTGATCGCCATGACCAGGGTTTTGGTAGATATGATGGAGGAGTAGATAGTGTTTGCATGGGCTCTAGTGTTTTTAGCTTAGTTATACAGAGAGCTATGGGGGATTAGTCAGTGGCAATGGTATGGCTTGTGTGTGGGCCACCTCTTGCACTGTTGGGCTTACGAGCACATAGTGGTCACACAACCTCTTGACCTCCCTATAGCTATTCAAACTAGGTTTAGAATTGGGTTTAGATGGTGGCATGAGGTTATGGCATAAACTCATGTGGATGGCATAGTTAGAGACATTGACTACTGTAGGGGGTATTAGATGCCTTGATTCCTACAAACATCATCTGGAGGCCATACCTCATATATCTGGCATTCAGAGACTAGTGAGAGCAGTTGGTGGGGGTGCAGAGTCTGAGATGGGTTAGGGGCAAGTGAGCTAGTGAGCTTGAGAGAGTTCCTATGGAGAGAGTATGGCACCAATATGGGCTACTATAGCATGTGCCACCTGCCTTCCCTCAATATAGACAAGAAGACATTGAGGTGTCGCTCCCACTACCAGAAGAGATAGAGCGACCTGATTTTGAGGAGATACCTACAGGCCCTAGTGTAGTAGATCTAGGATGTACAGAGGCCTACTCAGCTTGGTGGGTAGGGTAGTATGCAAGTGTTTAAAGGGGACATCGCTTGATCTACAAATAGTTAGTAGAGAGAGAGATGTTACCATTCAAGAGAGATGTGCAGCACAAGTATAGGTGGTCATTTTGTAGGGATAGGTGATAGGGTTTCAGAGGCAAGTCACAGTTTTGATGGCACATGTGGCTACTTTGATAGGGTAGATTACCACTTACAGGGGTAGTTGGCCATAGCCCAAGCATAGATATTAGCAAGTCAAGATATTGGAGGCTAGGGCCCTATTCAATCACCACCATAGTAGCCAGTGCATGAGCCAGCACAGTTAGCACCACAACAGCCACCTCAGCCACAGCCACAAATTTTGCTATAGGGCATGGCATCAAGATTGATGTGTCCACCTCAAACTGTACCTATATTCAAGTACAACACCACTTTAGATGACATCACTTATTATGAAGGTGCCATCAGACAATATCCTTAAATACAATAATATTTTGAGATGCTAGCTGAGAGGTGATCAGTGTCCTATATGACTGCCTCAAGTTCATAGAGACAGCGACGGTCTGAGAGTGGTGATGATTCAGCATCATCACAACCATGACCACCACCACCACCATAGCCTTGAAGTTTTTGTAGTCAGGCGAGATGTATATACCAGCCTCTGTGTTGTTGATGCGAGATGTATTTTGAGAGAGAGAGAAATATATTGTACTATTTGTTGTACATATATATATGAGATTTTTTGGGTTTAGTGACATATTATAGGTGTGTTTTGTTATAGATATTTTAGTATTTTTAGCATTTCCCATATGTTTTTATGGTATATGCTTAATGTAATGAATATATGATGATGTTATGATGATGTTACAACTTTTCCCATATTGTGTGATGGTGTATGCTGTAACATGGGTTTGTGGTTTTTCATTCCTAACAATTTTTTATATTGGTGATGGATGTATGCTAAAAATGAAATGAGTTTATTTATGCTTCAACACTTTTCATATTGGTGATGATATATGCTTGACATAAATTGTGTTTGGTTTTTAGTTTCCATGTGTATTATTTTTCATAGAAACTAATGTGAATGGGATGTGATAATTTATATAACACAAATCGGTATTTGCATTAAATAAATCATGATGACATGTTAGTGGTTTAGGAAATATGTTTTGGTTGTCATGTTATGTGCATGTGACTAAGTCAAGTAAGAAGTGAAAGGCACGTTGCTCTTTCATTGACAAGGACCATAATGATAGCACAGATAAAAGTTTTTGCAAACAAAAGCCATATTCATGCATTACGTCATTGACCATTGATTTGTGTTAGAGAAGTATTCGAATCACTTGACATTAAGTGAGCTCAAAATTCTTTGAGTATGTTGGGGTAATAGGTGTGATTATGTGATATGTTAAGATAGTGTAACACTTATTTAGCAGGGATAACTTTACCCCTTTTTATAGGTGACCCTGAGAATGACTATAAGCAAGTCCATGACTTAATAGCTTGTAGACTGATCAATACAGGGAGTCTATTTTGGGATGTTATTTGGTTTTGTGGTCATGTGAAGCTGATTTATGCAAGAAGCTTCTGAGAGGGTGCTATTTGTAGAAAAATTTGGGCATAGCCATCCTTCGAGGGAATGGTCTATAGTTTTCATTGTATGCTTGGAGTTCATTGAATAGCTATCTTTTAACAGAGTAGTCTATTAATTACAGTAATGATGCAGCTGTCCTTCGAGGGAGTAGTCTACATTAATAGTGTATGACCTTTGTATATTTGGTTAGGCATCCCAGTTTTATGTTTTGTTTCTTGACTGAATTTTTAGTCATGGACAAGCCTATAGAGGTTTTGGGGTTTCCCTTTTATTAGGACAAAGCATTAATGTAAAAAGAGTTAACTAATGTTTGTGGGGAAAAAAAGTTGAAAGGAATAGAAATGAGAATAATGAGGGTTGCTCAAGGGATGACCTCAAGTTAAATATCAAGTGAATGATTACTTGATTAACAGTAGAATGGTCATAGATGCAAGGCATTAAGGGGCTCAGATTTTGGTTGGCCTTTGAGAGAAGATAGATGATAAGTCCTTGATCCATACTTGTGCATTATGATATAAGGTTTGAGCCAATTAGGAGCAAACTTGCCTCATTTTCTTCTTTCCATATTGGTCACGTGTTCATTTTCCTTGAGGACAAGATCTCTGATTTTGAAATTTTGCTCTCTCAGATTTTTGTTATAGGCACATTTGATGCAATTTTGGTAGATATAGAGATGGTTAAGAGCAGCAAGACAACATTCGTTGAGTAACTCAAGTTGAGCTAACTGATCGTGATGAAAGTCATCATTAGAAAGTATGTCGTGTAAAGAGATGTGTAGAAAAGGTATTTGTACTTCATGAGGCAAGACTACCTCAGTTCCATACACTAAAAAGAAAGGTGTAGCACTCGTAGAGGTTTGAATGCTAGTGCGGTAGGCCCACAAAGTGAAGGGAATGTGAATGTGTCGATCCCTTCCAGTGTCATTGACCACCCAATGAAGATTTTGGTTAAGATTTTGTTAGAAGCCTCTGCCTATCCATTTGCTTGTGGGTAATAAGGTGAGGAGAAGCTAAGTTTGATGCCAAAAGAGTTGCAAAGTTTTTAGATAGTTTTGTTTTTGAAAGATTTACCATTATCAGTGATGATCTTGTAAGGTACACTAAAATGATAGATGATATTGTTGTTGATGAAGTCGATAATTTTGTTAGCTTTAGTGGAGATGAGGGGAATAGCTTCCACCCATTTAGTGAAGTATTCGGTCATGGTGATAATGGACTGATGTCAGAGAGATGAATGAGGGTTAATCTCACTGATTAGATCTAAGCCCCATTGTGAAAAGAGCCAAAAATCCTTAGCAACTTATAGAGCGTGGCTAGGGACATGAAGTAAGTTAGCATGTTATTAGCATTTGATACAATGTTGAACATAGTCACTTCAGTCTTGGTGAAGAGAGGGCCAATAATAACCCAAGCAAAGGATGCACTTTGCAACCGAGTTACCACTGAAATGTCCTCCATAAATCCCATCATGGACTTGTTTGATGGCATGAGATGTTTCAGTGGAGGTTAGACATTGAAGAAGGAGGCCATCAAAACCTCTTTTGTAGAGAAGACCCCCTAGCATGGTGTATTGAGTAGTACTTTTGATAAAATCCTATCGTGCATTTCTAGAGAGATTAGGAGGAATAATAGAATAAGTCAAGTAGTCCACAAGTTATTTATACCAAACATCCTATGGGCTAGAGTCGATAGTATCGACAAAGTTGATGTTAGTTGAGATATATGAAGGTAATGCCAAATGGTGTACCGTGACATAGATTCTCAAAGAAGAAGAGGAAGATGGGATGTGTGAGGCTAGAGAGGCCATAGTGTCAACAAACTTATTCATAGAATGAGGAACAGTCTGCAAGAGATAATGGTCGAAAGACTCTAGCAATGTGTCAAAACGATGTTTATATCGTTACAAAATTTTGTTTTTACAAAGATATGAACCATTAATTTGATTAATGACTAGTTTCAAGTTGCCAAAGATGTTGATTGTCTTGATGCCTAAGAAAAAGGTTGTTTGAAGTCCTAAAATTAAGGCTTCATATTCAGCCATATTATTGGTGCATTCAAAGTTAAGTTTAAAAGAAAGAGGCATGGGCTCACCCTTGTGAGGGATGAGAATGACCCCCACACCCCCACTGAGTTGACATTTAGATCCATCAAAGAACATTATCATTTGATAAAAGATGTCATTGATGGATAGAACAGTGATAGATTCATCAAGAAATTCACAATGAGAAGGTTGGTTGTCAGGTAGAGGGGCATCTGCTAATTAGTCAGTGATTGTTTTCCCCTTTATAGACTTTTATTGAATGAATTTCAAATCAAATTCAGCAAGAAGCATGAGCCAATGAGCCATACGTTAGTTTTGGTATGGCTTAGAATGCATGTATTTGAGAGGATTAGTGTGGGTGATGACGTAAGTTTTGTGATTGAGGAGGTAATGACGGAGTTTGGATGTGGTAAAGACTAATGCCAAGCAAAGTTTTTCGGTATGAGTATACCGAGTTTTGTAATCAATGAGCATTTGGCTTATATAATAAATCACCTGCTCATGATGTTCATCTCGATGCGTGATCATGACACCTAAGAAATGATTTGTTGCTAAAATGTAAAGATAGAAGGGTTGGTTGTCTTTAGGTGGAATAAGGATTGGTGGATAGACAAGATAGCATTTAAGAGCCTCAAAATCATCTTAGCAATCCTTATCTCAATTAAAGGACGCGTCCTTCTTGAGGAGGTGATGGAAGGGTTGACATCGATCAGATAGCTATGAGATGAAGTGACAAATAGATTGAAGCTTCCCTTGCAGGCTACAAAGTTGTTTTAGGTTGGTTGGTGGGGGCATCTCGAGTATAGCTCAAATCTAAGCAGGATCTACCTCTATGCCATGAAGAGAAATGATGAAACCCAAAAGCTTCTCAGAGAGAACCCCAAACACGCATTTCTTGGGGTTGAGTCAAACGTTGTATTGTAAGAGGTGAGTGAATATTATTTTGAGAATGGTTAAGTGGTCACGGCAGAGTTTGAATTTTCCCAATAGGTCATCCACATAGTCCTCCATCATTTTGTGGAGGAGATCATGAAAGATATAAGTCATGGCACGTTGGTATGTGGCACTTGCATTTTTGAGGCCAAAAGGCATGACCCTATAGCAAAAAGTCCCCCATGGGGTGATGAAGGTGGTTTTATGTTGATCTTCTGGTACAATCAAGATTTGATTATATCCTGAGAACCCGTCCATGAGTGATAGCATCTCATGACCAGCCATAAGATCAACAAGTTGGTTGATGTTTCACAAGGGAAAGTCATCCTTTAGGCAAGCTAGGTTGAGGTCGCAATAATCGATACAAATTCAGATTCCCCCAGTCACTTTTGTGATAGGGACAATGTTTGACACCCATTGCAGATAATCAATGGGTTTGATAAATGAGACAAAGAGAAGACATTGAAGCTCCTCTTTGACAAGGAGTATGACGCGAGGATGCATCTTGTGAAGCTTTTGCCTGATAGGCTTAGCTTCAGGGTTCATGATGATGTTGTGAATGACAATATTGGGGTCGATACCAGGCATATTGCTATAAAACCAAGCAAATGCTTTGCTATGATCTGTAAGGAATTTGGTATAGTCGATTTGTTCCTGAGCATCTAAAGATTGACCAATCTTTAAAATGTGAGAAACGTCAAAAGATGGGAGATTAATGTCAATAGTTGATTCATTTAACATAATTTGTGTTTATAAAGGAAGTGATCATTGAATGAAGGAGTCATCCGCACCCATGTAGGTGAGTATGGCATCATTGTCCACGCATTGGACAATGTTGATGGTAGAAGATTCATCATTTATCATGTCTAGATAAATGATAGGAAGAGACCTTGATACCCCACCTAGTTGATAGGTCAGGGGTTCTAAGTGAATGGTGTTTATGCAAAAAAAATAGGAGGGATGGAGACCACCGACTCCGTAATTGAGGATGAGGGAGTAGGCGAGGTTGGAGGAGATTATTCTATAATAGTTTCATGGCGAGGGTTTTTAGATATTTTTGTAGGTTCTTTGAAACTCAGGCCATGTCATTTCTTGCCATTTTTTATTGCCTCATCATTTGGAGGCTCAACAGGCTGGTGGGAACCTTGTTCATAGCACCCAAAGCCAAATCCCTTCCATGCACACCTATAAAGATAGGTGTGAGCAAAGCTAGGATTGCCAAGAAAAGAGAAATTAGAAGTGAATAGTTGGGGTGATGAGAGAGGATTCCCATTAGTAGGAGCTCGATCTAGCCCTCCATAAATGAGATTAGTTTGAAGACTAGGAGGACCATATGGGATGACCATTTCGATGTGATGGTCATAGTTAGGGTGATGATGCAGTTGTCCATATTCTTGAGGAGTTTGGAACATGTCCAGGGTAAACAAATGATACTCTCCAAGTGAAAGCTGTTAGAAGGTATCTTCTATAGGATATTTTGTGGTCACTTAAGGAGGCGTAGGTGTAATCGACATTTGTGAACTTGTTGAGGCCTCTGCAAGTGGAGGTGGCATTTGGGTGGATGTTTTCAAAGATATGAGAACATCATTGGGTTAATAGGTTGTGTTGCATGTTTTGAAGGGAGAAGGGTCAGCAGGAATGACATGAACCTACCCCTCGTGCTCAAATTTGACACAGTGATGCAATGTGGAAGGGACACAGGTCATGGAATGTATCCAAGATCATCCCAATAGCATGTTATATTAGAACTACCCCTTGATGATATAGAGAGTTCTGGGATTATTTGTGGTCCAACACAAATGTGTAAGACCATAGTGCCAATGGTAGTGGTGGTGGAATTGTTGAAGGAATAAAAAATTACATCAGTTTTTGACATGCAATTCGTTGGGAGGGTTAGTTAGTCATATGCGTGGGTGGAAATAATATTGATACTAGCACCCCCATCAATCATAACCCACTTAATGCATGTTCGATCAATGTAATCTGTGATGAAAAGGGCAGCATCTTAATCTTTCAAATTAGAGGTAAGAATCTCAGAATCACTAAAGGTAATGGAGGTGATGGTGGGTAATGATTGGACTAAAGCAGCCAATGGTCGGGGGTCTTCAGGTTGGACCTCCACCACTTGTAAAGCTTTGATTAAAGCTTGGCAATGTTGTGGAGAGCTTTGAATGAGGTCATATAAAGACATATTCGTAGGGGTTTGGTGAAGTTGTTTCACCATGGAGTCACAGATGCCCTTCAAAGATGTAGGTTGAGATGTGCCCAAGATTGAAATCTTAGGTTTTGATGGTTGAGAAGGTTTGAAAAATGGGTATGTCCAAGGGATATAAACCTTCTCTTTTCCTTTATCTTTTAAAGTTTGTGACCTGGTGGCCACATTAATGGTGTTAATTTCAAATAAAAGAGGGGAAGGTGGTAAAGGGATCATAGTATGATGATGGGAATCTGATGAAGATGAAGAGGTTTGAGAGACATGGGATGGTGTCAGAGGTTTGTTGAAAGAATCTTCAACAAGAAGGGTGTCTTTTCCCAAGTGTTGGCGAATGACAACCTTAAGAGCACAACAATTCTCAGTATCATGCCCAGGTGTGTGATGATATAGGCAGATTTGAGTGTCATCGAACCAAGATGGTTTTGATTCGAGAGGTTGAAATGGTTTAATAGGTGAGAGAATGATGCTAGAAGATTATGATAATTGACGTAGTAACAAAGCATAGGAACCCACTAATAGATCTACGCTTATTGTTGTAATAGATGTTGACAACTTCTATTTTGTAGGAGTTGTTGAGGGAGTTTTTTGTACCACCTTTTTAGTTGGTGGTGTGGCCACTCGCATAGATGGGGCTTTCTTGGTGAGAGGTGCCAAATTTTTTGGAGGAAGTATATTTTTGATGGGTAAAGGTAGTAAGTGAGGCAATTTTTTTTTGTTAGATGTTAGAGTAGGAAGCACTCCTATTAAGGTAGAAGGGTGTGGGCCCAAAATAGAGGGCAATGGTGATGGTGGGGGAGGAGTTCTCTGACATGGTTTAGTAGCCTTCTTTAATATGGTGTGAGGACCACTACTATGGGGGGTGAGGTTCAGGTCTACCTTCACTTGTGGGTGAGTGAGGTTCAGTACGGGGTGAACACTGAGAGATTTAACTTGTTTCAGTATGGTGGATGGCTGTGAGGATTTAGGTTCAGATATGGATGGTTGAGCTTCTAAAGATTGGGAAGTGGAAGCCCAATCCTTATCGGAGACTTTGGGATAATTTGTCGTAGAAGGGTCGATAGTATGAGATAAAATGGGATGTGTAAGATAAGGAGCTTTAAGTCACTCCCATAATGCCTCATGTTCTAAGTTCCTTGAATGGAGAAATCTTAAGTTTTCAGCCAATCGAGAGAATGGTTTAGAGGATGTTTCATGAGGCTTTATAATTGGTCTTTTTGAAGATTTGGGTGGTTGTGAGACTGGAAACACGTTAGATGCAGTGATCTCAGGGTAAATGCGAGAGAGAGCCATTACCGAATTGTCTTTGACTGAAGTAGGAGAAGAGACAAGTTCTTCTCTCAGTGGAGAAGGGATTGGAGAATGTGGCTCTTTGAGAGGATAGAGCACAGGGATGATCACACCTTCTACTTGTGGTCAAAGAGCGAGAAAAGCATGATCCTCCATTGGTAATAGGAAGGATGAGGGCGAGGCTAGTGGCGTTGGTATCATCAAAGCATCCTCTAATATAAGAGAGGTTAAAGTAGATTCTCTTATGCCTAAAAGGGGTGTGGATGAAGGACTAATAGGAGAAGAAGGCTCTTCTTCTCATGGTGGAGAAATAGGTTGACTAACCTCTTCAGACTGTGGGAGAGGTTGGTTAGGAATGAAAGGAGAAACCATGTCGACCATTCATATATTCTGCTCTTGGGAGTCATCAGCCATGGTCTGGATGTTATTTTGATTAGGGGGATGGTTAGGGAATGGTTGTCTAAAGATGTCTATGTTTTGGTTAGCCGGTGCATTTGGGTTATCCAAGACAAGATCCCTCTTGTCTAACATGTCCTAAATAACATTCTTGAGGGTTTTACAATTGTCTGTGTCATGACCTTTGACACGATGGTAATTACAAAAGTCATTTTCCCTATACCATGCAGGGATGGCTCGCAAGGGATCAAATTGGGGTGGTGGTTGAATTTGAGGGAGGTTAAGGACTCCCTGCTTGACTAGTTTATCCAACATGGAAGCGTATGATTCTCCTATTAGAGTATATTGACGATGTACGTATCATTATTGGAATTGTCATGTAATGTTTTGTAATGTTGAGGGTTCAGATTGGTTAGTTATGGTAGAAGAAGATGATCTAAGTACCACAGTGTTTGTTGATCCCTTGGACTTGGAAGAAGAAGAAGATTTGGAAGAAGGGTCATTTGATTTTGCGTTGGTATTTTTACTACACAATTTGACTTTATCTTCTTCTACCGCACGGAGTTCAAGCTTTCGGGCCATGCTAAAAACTTCATCAAATATGCGAAATGTTTAGACCCATAAAGTAGATGAGATGTGCTTAGCACATGCTCTTGAAAAGAGCTCAATGAGCTTAGGTTGAGGTAAATAAAAGGAGAGTTAGTTGATTAAACCTCTCCAACAAGCAAGGAAATTAGCTATTGATTCATCGTCAAACTATCTAATAGAATATAGGTTTGTGATGGAGACCTTTTTAGTGATGTTGATTGAAAAGTGGTCAAGGAATAGTTGAGCTAGTTGAGTGAAGGTAAAGAGAGAGTGAATGGTAATAGAACTATACCAATCAAGGGCAGCACTAGAAAGTGACATGGGAAATGTGTGAAATAATAACGCATCATCATGTGCTATAAGGTAGCAAGCATGTCAAAATGCTCGTAGATGTTGTTGTGGGTCCTCTTTATTTTGAAAATGAGTAAATTTTAGGAGTTCCCACTGGCTAGGATATGGTCAAATTGGGACCGAAGGGTGGATAGGTTCACTACAGATTTGTTCATATGAAAGAACATTCCTTGAACTTGAAATAGATGTCTCAAGGTTAGACATCTTATCCATCAGCATCTTGATTAGATTAGCTGATGGATTGGTAGGAGGGGCACCCCCTAGGTTTTAGGGTACCTGAAAGACATTAGGAGGGGCATATGATGTACTAGGTTGCATTTGTATAGGCATAACATATTGGTAGTTCATCATGGGGACTGATGTGGAGGCCAAGGGGGCTTGTTCCATGAAGCTAGAGGGCAAAACTTGACTAGGTGTTGCCAAGGGTGGTTGAGTGGTACCGACACTACTAAAAGGATAGGTAGTCACTCTTGTATTTATGGGTGCAAAAGTGGGTGGGATAGAAACAATCAAGTTCTGGAAGGGTGTTGAACTTGTTTGGATTATTTGTGGTTGAGGGGGTACGAAAACCTCGATGGAGGTAGGTCCAAAAATAAAAAGGGAGGCCAAATCTTGAATGTTGACCATGGTTGGGTTATTAGTTGAGGCAATGGCTTGAGTGACCATGGGTTGAGTAATGGAGGCTGTTGATATTATTGTCATTTCAACTAAGGAAGTCAGCATCCCATAAACGGGATTACCTAAAGGATCTCGCGTTTGGCTTCTTATGACATAGTGTTGGAGAGCCTTGACATTGAGGTCAAGGAATCTCTCAAAGTCTTGATCCCCTATGGGAACAATAAGAGGTTGATTTGGGGTAGGTTGGATAAGAGTACGCTTAGTGTTTGAAGTATACTCCATTAAAGGACTTGTTATGAAAGGTGAAGGTGGAAGTGGTTGTTGCCTTGCATGGTCAACAAGATTTTTACCTTGACTTATGTGTCAAAACCATTCAAGGCAAAATGTGTTTAGGTTTTAAAAACTATGTATTTCAGTTTTAGAATTATAAAATGTGTGTTTAACAACAAAAAAGTCAGGTTTTAAGCTTGTTGTTTGGAAAGAAATTTTTTTTACAGTGATCGACGTCAGTTAAATAACCGATGTCGGTTATGAAGTGTTGTCGAGGTCAGTGGTATAACTGATATTGGTGAACCTAAGTTGTCGACCTCAGTGGAAAAATTGATGTTAGTTTTTGTGTATTTCCAAAAACATAAAAAACTGATATGTTTTTGAAAGAAAAAGAAATTTTGAGTTGTTTTTGGACCTCAAAATGCGACCTTACCAGCTCAAAAAATTAGATAAGAATAGCAAAATAGATGATGGCAAGTAACCTCTAAACGTTAAATTCTTAAGAATAAATTTTAGAGTTGTGGTGGCTTATGCCTTAGAAGAATGTGTTTTGGAATTAGGCTTTTAGAATGGGTCCTAAAGAGGAAGCCTATGGTTGGTTTCGGGTTATGTTTTGGTGCTCAAAAATCTATGTTAGGTTTCATATGTGGCCTGGTGCTGGGGGCTTGCTCCCTTCACTTCACGAACTCAGAGCCGAGTTGGGCCACTTAGCCAATATATACTTTGCCTATAGTTTATACTCTGCTAGAAAATAGAGTGGGTCCTCCCCTTGGCAGTGAAGTCCAAGTAGGATTGCCAAGAAGGGTAAGGTATCTGCTAGGTGATGAAATCCTAGACAGGCCTTGTCTCAAGTATGTTTAAGTGTCTAATTTGATGTGCTTGTGATCAGGTTGTGTAACATTTATGCACTATGATTTATTCATAATGCATTTTTAATTACTAAGTGAGAGGGCTAAGTATGCATTCAAGCAGGAATGAAATGCAATAGTTTTTTTAACCCAAATTGAAATGTTTCATTCAAATGCAAATAAGTGGGGAAAAGGTTAAGAGCATGAATTTTCACTACTCTAAGATGTAGGGAATAAGTGATAAGAAGAAAAATAAAGATGTTCTTTTTAACTTGTGTTAATGGTTTCTTTTCAAAATAAAAAGATAGAAGAAAAGGATGCAAGAAGAGAAAATTTTACTAATGCACCTATATGAAAGTTTGCTTGTTTTTAAAAATGAACCCAAGGAAAACTCCAGGGTCCCACTGGGCGTGCCAAAATGTTTCTCTACATTTTTGCTAATTACATTCAGAAGAAAGAAGAAACTAAAGGTGAAGGTTAGGGGTTTGTATGTTATTTGAATTAAGTTGCACACCATATCCAGACGTTGTAGGAGCTCTTCTTTGGCTATGGAGGAAGACACCTGTAGATAAGAATAAGACTTAAACCAAAGAAAATGTTAGAATAAGATAAGGCAGACTGCCAAGCTACGTGCTTGGTCCCAGAAGCGTAAAGCTCTGTGAGGGATGACAATCCACTATTTAAGACAAAGAGATTTGTATAAAATGAAATGATAAAAGACTTACAAAAATGAAAATGCAAAATATTGTGTACCTATTTCCTATAATCTGTGAGTCTCAGTAAGTTGGTCAAAGGTTGTGTCTAGTTTAAAGGTTGTTTGAATTGGTTCTGGTTTGCACAGTCATCGACGTTAGTTATGCTATCAATGTCAGTAGGTAAAAGGTGCCGACGTCAGTTATACTGCCAATGTCGGTAGGGGCAATAAGTCTTTGGATAGGTTTCAAGTAATTTTTATGATAGACAGAGGACTCTAGGAGTTGGGAGGTTTGTGCAGAGTTATGGGAAGGAGAATAGGGTCTGAGGAAGGGCAAAAGGTAGAGGGTAGGTGTGAGAATAGGGCAAGAGTCAGAGGAAGGCTTTTCAGCCCTTCCATAGAGGAAGTCAAGTTTCTTTTACAGTATTAAGAAATAGTAAATAGAAACTAATTACTAAGTTATTCTAGAACTTTAAAATGGAGACTAGAAGAATACTTAGCTTTTTGGCGAAGACTCGAGGGTGTTAGGATGCTTATTCCTGTTGTAGCTGATGTCGAAGATCTCATACAATGTTTCCAATCCAATGTCTAGAGTGATTTTTGCAAAGTTTCTATAGCCTGGAGAGCGAAAATAGAATTCTAATGCTTAGTCTCAGAGTGTGCATGTCGATATGTGAAGAGGCAAGGGGAACTCAAGGTTAGAGGCTTAGTTTATGTAATCAACGTCAATGGCTGGAGAAATGGTAAAAGGGCTATTTTTAGCCTTTTTCCTGTTTCTCCATCTACCAAGTGCATTTGCCATTGGAGAGTGGTCAAAAGACGGGTTTATTAGGCACGAGAGTTAGTTAGAGAGTCAGAATAGGTTTTAGGTAGTTATGATGGAGAAATTAGTCTTGGGGTGAGTCATAGGGTAAGAAATGGTCTCAGGGTGAGGTCTCTAGGTGAGGTGTCGAGGTGAGGGGATGATTAATTTTAAATAGATAATTTATTTTAAATTAATAAAGTGTGGGTTAAGAGTGTTGGACTAAGGGGGGAGTAGACACAATATTGGTGTCTACACTCATTACCTTCATGAGCACCAACCTAAAGAATGCCAATCTAAATTATCATATTATAAATAATCAATCATATGTATTGGTGAAGGCTGTTAAAAAATTTAGGCACTACATTCTAATGAACAAGACTTATGTCATAGTGTTTGATCCAGTTATCAAACTAATGCTAAGATAGCACAAACTTAGGGAAAGAAGAGGGAAGTAGATGACTAAGCTTTAATTTTATGAATTACAGATTAATTCTACTAAGTTAGTAATGGGGTAAGGTCTGATCTAACTCATTACAAACATTGACCCCCATATTGATGTTATGCATGTAGAAGTGGACCAAGTACCTAGTGGAGATTGGTACAAAGACATTATCCACTATATGTTGTATGGAGCATGTCCTCCACACCTAAAGAGAGAATAAAAGAGAGCCCTCAAGCTGAGGGTATTTCATTTCATGATAATGATATGGGTCCTCTATAGAAATAACTATGAAGGAATTTACCTAAGGTGTGTTTCAAAATCTGAAGCCATAGAGATCATGCATAATTTCCATGATCAATTAGGGAGTGGTCACCCTTTAGGGTAAACCATGACACACAAGATACTGAGGGTTGGATATTATTTTATAACTATATGCAAAGATGCACATGATCATGTGATAACTTACCACCAATGTCAAATATTTGATCAAAGAGAGATAAAGGTAGTCATGCCTTTACAACTAGTAATTAAGGCAAATCCATTTGCACAATGGGGTCTCAAATTTGTAGTATTTATCAATCCAAACTCCTTGATGGTACATAAGTTTGTAATCACTTCCAAAAACTATTGCATAAGGTGGACTGAAGTTGTAGCCATCAAGAATAGTGTAACAATAGACATCATCAAGTTCCTAAAAGAGAACATTGTCACTTGATTTGAAACACCCCTGTCACTGGTGTGTGGCAATGGCCCAGCATTTGCATTAGCTAAATTCACTAAACAGGCATATGATAACCAAATAGTCATCAATTTGGCCTCAAATTACTACCTTCAAGGTAACAGAGTTATAGAATCAACCAACAAGAACTTGATGAATGTTATCAAGAAGTCTATTGAAAAGAAGCCAAGAGAATGGTAATCCTTACTGAAGTTTACTTTATGAGTAAACACAAGCTATCTCTCAAGGTTTCCATTTTATTATTGGTTTATGGGTAAAAACTTATATTTCCCATCACATTAAAGTTTCCTACATATGAGTTCATGGCTGAGTACATGGAAGATGATGAGAGAGTGCAATCTAGGATATTAAACATCATCCAAATGGAGGATGCTAGATATGAGACTTTGAAAAACTTTAGCAAATATCAAGATGTTGTGAAAATATGGTTTTAAAAGCAAGCCAAAATTAAATCATTATGAATCTTAGACTTAGTCCCACTATGGGACAAGGCCCATGAGAAAAAAAAGATAAAGTGATAAGTTCACTCCTCTCTAGATTGGACCCTATCAAGTAGCAAAGATACTTGGAGAAAATGCATTCAAGATCAAAGATTTGTAAGGAAACAACTTATCCTTGCCTATGAATGAGAAATACATGAAGCATTACTTCTCTATTGTTTTTTCCTAAATTCCACAAGATGAGTAAGACTTTTTTAGATTTCAAGTAGGTAGGAGTAGTGTATTTTACTTTCCTACTTTGCTTTCTTATTGTTTTCTTCTTTGTTTTCTTGCTTTTTTTTCTTATTTTTGTCATTTCTTTTTGTTTATGTGTTTGTTTCTTGTTTTGTGTTGTATCATAGCATTAAATCCTTTGGACAAGAATTATTTTGGCTCAGATTATGTAACTTGGTCCTAAATGGGGAATAAGGGATTGTTGATTTTTAACATTGGCTGACCAAAGTTTGGAAGCCTTTAACATTGTTTTTATTTAGAAAAATTGGGTAGGATTAGTTATAAATTGGTTTTCTTATAAATATCCTAATTTATTTTGATACTATAATATAGTCTGGATGATTGATCATTTTCTTGAACAAGAGTTTGAATTTATGTATACCATCATACTATCACTCAAATTCACTAAATGAACTACCTAGGTAGAACATGTTATCTAAGAGTGGATAATGTTCAAAATATGTCTTGAAAAAATCCCTAAACCTGGCTAATTCTAGTTCCCAACCATTCTGGTTCATAAATACAAGTATTAAAAGAAAAACAAAATATATATATATATATATATATATATATATATATATATATAATATATGATACACCAATGAAGTGAAATCATAAACTACGTCATTTTCCATGAATGGTAATTTAGGCAATCTCTACCAAGGCTATGGACACCTGGTTGGTAGTACAACAAGGCTTAGACTTGAGACAAAGGTATCTCTATTGGGGCTATGGATTCTTGACTAGTAGTAGAGCAATGCCTGAGCCATCCCTAATTAAGCAAAGTATTATTTAAATCTAAATAATGTTTAACTCATTTCATGCTCTAATGTCTTGAAGCTTAAATGGTATCATTTTTAAACCCAATGGAAATGGTAAATGAATTGTAAATCTCACACATAGTATGAATGTTTACAAGATTTAAACTTTATTTCCAGCATGTGAGATTTCATTTGTTCTGAAAGAAGTTTTGATGTGATTGAAAATCATAATGAGAGGACTAATTTATAATTCATCTTTGAATTGGAGATCTAGATTCTAGCATTTTCCAAATGTTTCCCCATAGAGGTCTCCACTTGTTGATGCTCAACTACCCCTCATTCCTAGAATGGGAACCCTCCTATTTTAAAATCCCAAAAACAAAACTGCCTAAGAAACCAAACTTACTAAGTCATTTATCTACATAGGAATATTTGAATTAATATTTATTAGTAATTATTGGTTAACTATTCATCTTGCAATATAGATTAGCATTTAGAAATACTTGGATCATTACAAGTTTCTTTGGATTTTCTCCAAGTTTTCAATGAATTATTGACCACTAATTGACTCTAAATGTGCAAATAGGCCTTTGCCAAGAACATCCCATCTATTTCCTCAATTAACATGGACACACTAAACTCCAATTAATTTCACTAGACTAACCTCACATCTTGTTTATAGCATTTCTTCGCTAATTTTGCTTTGAACTTATTTTAAATTGCTTGTGACAGGCACTAGAACATTTCCAAAGTCTAATTTAACTTCTTACATGACTTTTCAATATGTCAAATTCAATGTAGTAGTTTTTGACACTTCATGGGATGTCAAATTATAAATAGGCTTATAAATGAATACTAACTCTATAGTCTTCCACTTGTCATCATGGTGCTAACTTGAGACATAAATCTTTGATGTTAGAACCTCAAGTTGTGCCATTGGTTGAAATAAAGGTGCTTCATTTATGCCACTTAGAGTTAATCTACTGACCTAATCAATGCCACAAGGCATAATCTCAAGCTCTCATGAAGAAACTAGTCATTGGAATTTGAATCCATAGGCTACATGTCAAGATACTATTTCTTCTGAGAAAACCTATTCAATATAAGCCACCATGCATCCCACTATATTATAGGAGTCTATGAGATGCTATCACATGTCCTAAGAATGACCATTTAAGTCCAAGCATCCCACCAGAGTAAAATGTGTACCCTACAAATTCATTTGATATTGATCCATGTCCACACTGCATCACATCAAATCAAAATCTCATGAATGTTTTTTGAGTGAACATGTAGAAGTACCCGAGCTATCAAATCAAATCTTGATAGCATATAGCTATCTAAAGTTCCTTCTAAACATGATAAGTGGTATAAAATCAAGATAAGTTCATGAGAATGATATGTGTACCCCTTGGACCTATCTGATGATGACACTTATCATGATCTCACTACTTCTATCCAAAGATCCACTAGAACACCTTTGAAGGCATGTTGAAATGATGCATGTCCCCACTGGATTTATTAGAAGATGACGTGTCATGTTTATGCTATCTTTATTCAAGATCTATTAGATTACCCATGATAAAGATGTGTATCCAACTTAAAACCATGTGATGATGCCACATATCACCCCTATAGAGCCTCATCTGAAGATCAATCAAGTTTTCTCCAAGAGTGATGCATGGAAGCATCTGAGCCACATGATTAATATAAAGATGATGTATAGTTATCTAAAGCCTATTGAGATGATTCATGTCCCTCTTAGACTTGTGAGATGATGCCAAGTGTTACCATTATAAGGTAGCTTCTAAGATCGATTGATCACCTCTGAGAGTAATGTGTGGTTCCTTTTGAGCCACACATATAGCACAAAATTTCCAATAGTATCTAAGACTAATCATGAAATGACACCTATCCAAGTAAGGTCCTGATAACTTATGAAGGTGCCACATGTCACTCCTATAGCTAACCAAATTAGAGGTCCTTGACTAAGAGCTCACCATAAATCAAAGGATTCCATGATCACCAGAGTGACTAAACTTGATGGCTCCTTCATGGATGAGCAAGAATTTAGAGCATAGATGAAGTTATTTATTGTTCAATTCTAAAAGGATGTAACAAGTGCCAAAATAGCCATATAGGTGATTGACATTATGGAATTTACCAACCAAAGGCTATAGAAAGTAGAGGCAATTGAGGAGGCATTAAGGCCCATACCCACAGAGCATGGTATGCTAATATAGAACATATCTGATTTATTTAGGCCCATGATTCTAGACTTTGCTCAGATTGATAAATATTATCAAGCATGTGTAAAATTATAGACTCGGGAGGATAATGAGAGAAAGTAGAAGAAAAAACAACCCCAACACCTTAGGGGCATTCTATTACATTTTATATTTCAAATATAGAATATTATTTTGTAATGTAGATTTTGATGCCACTTGGATGTATATTGGGCACCATTTGTGGGCCCACTTCTTTTCTTCCCTAACCTAGTCACTCTTAGATCTACCCATAAATCATTATAGCTTAGATCTTGCTATATATATTCACTATTCATTTACATTTTGGGCATTAATTAGAAAACATTAAGATAATTAATAAATATTAGCTATAAATTGTGTCACTGTATAACATCTACTATCTTTACAGAAAGTTCTGCTTGTAGAATTTGAAGTGGTGATCACATCTCTACTATTTGTGTTATTCCAAGTAATATTTATATAAAAAAAAATCAATCCACAAGTCATTCTAGGACTTTAAATTGAGTTTCTTACTTTCCCCTTTATTCCCTAGTGACATAGGGAGCATAATAAGTGCATTAACACCCTTAGATTGCCATCTCATCTCACATGTTACTAAGTACTGCTTAGATTGCCATCTCATCTCATCAACATTTTAATTCTTCTTCCATCTCATCTTTCTTCATCCTTCATTTTTCATCTCTTTATTTTTATTTATCATGTCTTTCTACTCATTTTTCATCTATATTATTGCTACTCTTAACTCTACTCACAGCTACCTAGGTATTCTTATGTTTACTCCATCTATTTTATTGTCATAGCTCATGTTCTAAATCCAAAATTTTATTTTGACTCTTCTTCCCTCTTTTCTCCATGTTATATTTATGTTCAAGCCTTATCTTCACATCTAATCATCATTTACTATCATTTCACACACATACCCATATGCCCAAAGTGAATATTCCATATTAGATGGAGTAGGCACCATGGCCTTATCCATAACCAACATCTTCACAAGGATGGATTATCACTATAAAAATTTCCCTTGAATTCCTCTAATGAACAAGTCCTTCATAGCTTTGAAAGCTATGTATCCTTGTATTGTAAACTCATATATATATATATATATATATATATATATATATATCAACCCAATGATATATTGATCTTATCTAGTTGATTTCCAATCTCTGTAACTAGTCTATCTTTTCTTCATTCCATATTATATTTTATTTCATCCTTGGATTAAATCAATAATATTCCAATCTTGCTAACCAATTAGCTATCAATTCAGGAAACTTACACTAGAAATTTTCATAAAACTCTCCATAAATATACTTTTGAATGATTTCCTATATGGTAAGACTAGTCCTTTTTTATTCTTCTTCTATAAAATTTAATATCCTTTGTTCTAACCATATCTTAATATCTCTCTAGCCTAATAACCATCTTATAATAATTTCCTCCAAAATGAGTATTCCATACTCATCACACCATTGTTAGCAACGGTCCCTGAAGCATCAAAACATGATAAGGACAAGGATAGATATGATATACTGTGTGTGTGTAGAATAATGTGTTATATTCATATAGGAGTTTGGATAGCATAAACATAGTAGGAATTAATTATATTGCATTATTTAAGAATTAAGAATAACTAGTGTTTCGTAAACAAAAATAATGCATTCAAATTAATTAGATAGAAAGTAACCAAAACATTACACATGAGACATCTTGTAAGGAACATAATAATAAATCTCATAGGTAACCATAACTAGATAAATATCTATTGATCTCTTTAAAATTGGAACCCTCTTCTTCTTACAAACAAAGGTATATATAAACATTTTTAGTTTACAACTATTCATCTTCTTCTTGCACTTAAAGTGGAGTCTCTTCATATTCTATCTTATTAAAACTTGTGAAGATAGGACTAAATAAACTTATACAATGACAAAATGAGTATAGAATGCATGAATATCAAATATATATCCTACGTAGCTTTACAATCTGAATTCTCCTGCCAATAAAGATCATGTATATAAATAAACTATAAAAAGAGAAAGTTGAAATAGTTGATCAAATTGTGGAACATCAAAGAAAAGTAAATATATTATTTGAAATGAAATATATAAAAAGTTATTTTTCGATCTATGATCCCATCCTTATGTGAGACAAAAGAAGGGAGCCCAAGGGTAGTCACAAAATGTATGAATATTTATGGATGGGTCCTTTCAAGATATAACAATTTTGTGGAGTCAATACACATTATTTAGCATCTATAGATAGTACCCATATCTCACTTCCCTATAATAGGTAATATTTTAAGCTTTACAAGGATTATTGGTTGGTTTTCCCCAACCACATACATAGGTGTTCTTAGGATTTTAGTTGTGTTTCCTTTCTTGTTTTGTCTTTTCTTTTTCATTTTCGGTTGTGTTTTCCTTTTTTGCTTTTCCATCCTCATTCCTTGTTTAAAATGTTCATTTTAAAGTTTTGTTTTCTATGAGAAATACTCCATATCCTAATGGACTTATAATTTGATCTTCATAACCTAAAAAATTATGAAGTTCATACCTTCTCATTTTCAAACCAAGTCCCCAATTGGAGCTAGTGGTTGTCCCCAAATATGAATGTAGGTGAAATTTTGGGTACCCCTGTGATAACACCAATTTGAAGAAAATATGAATTATTTATATCATGAACATACATGCATGGCATGTGCACACTCTTATTTTTATAGACAAAGTATAGAACATATATTATAAACAACAAAATCTTAAAAACTCCCAAAATAGACTTGCATGAAATAGAGAACTTATAAACATATATTATATTTTCTCATAGATGATACAACTAGTTTAGGAGAAAATAAAATGTATAACTACTACCAAAAATATGAAACATACACACACTAAAACAACTACTAAGAACAATAACGAAACACTCTGGAGCTAAAATCTGAATGAGTTTGATGTGTAAATATAATCCTTGTGTGAGATTACCCTTGAAAAACCAAAGTGGTTTCATGTTTTGATATCCAAGAACCCAAGGGGTTTCATCCTTAAATCCTATTTTGAATCACAAGTGCAACAGTCTATAGAAATTGATTGTAATGGCAAAAGATCCCAAATGGATAAAGTTGCCTATCTTAAATAAGATTTGGGACATAAATCACAATGTCTCAAATAGAATATTTCCATATTCCATCTCTATCATAGGCATTAAAAAGTTTCCACATTATATCTCCTCATAAATCCCACTAAATATTTTTCATAGTTTATTTTTTATACATTACTAATTTTACCCACCAAGATTCTCCACTCCTTGATTGTGGGGCACCAAAATTCCATTCCTTATTTTGGGGAAATAAACATCAATTTGTGATCTTTATCCACTTACCAAAAATATTTTCCACTTTCATGTATCTTACAACCGTCAAAGATTTCATCATAGAATTTATATATTAGATATGCTCTTTCCAAAATTCATTGATTATAACTCCCACTATGACAACCTATCATAAAATATGTCATAACTATCATAGAATATTTTGAAAGAAGGTGCAAAACAATTTTGAAACTTAATAATTACACCTTAATAAACCCTACACTTAATTTTTTGTTGCCAACACCAATAACTATTAAAATATATTTAATATTTAATTGGTCCCATTTAAACAGCTTGAAAATATAAAATAACCATGGGTCCAAATATTAAATATCAAATAAAATATTTTCCCAACTCCTTTATTCAATGGAAAATATTGGAAAGGGAATTTTTCCTATAAAATTAAAATTAATTAAAAATGAGACATGACAAGTTCATCCTTCCCAAAATTTCTTGTCCTCAAGCAATTACAACCCAAGCTACTCAAGAATCACCATGCCATTGTGATGATTCATATCATATTATCCATAGAGACTAAATCCTGTACTCGTGAGATGATTTATTTTTTATCAAGGAACATTATGAAAACCCAAATACTCAAGTATCTCCATGTCAATCAAACTATTTTTCTTATGTAATCTAAAATATGTACCTGTCAAGTGTGACATTTTCTACCAAAGATCACTACATAATCTATTCTCTCTATCATCCATAACATTATTGTACAAGTCATATAGTTTAACCACATCTTTGAAGAATAACTGGATCTAATGAGAATATATATCAAATAAATGTGCAATACTTACCAAATCATAGGTGCAATTTTGAAGAAAGCCTATAATGCAATGTATATGCAATAAGAAATGCATCATGTCTATAAATCAATCCTAACTCAGAGAAGATAAATCATATCTACACTTTTGATTTGGGATACATTAGATAATCAAGAACATGACCAAGATGAGGATCTGCTAGAGCTAATTAAGGGATCTCTTATCATAATACACAATGTTAGGGAGGGTTCCAAAGTCTTTAGTCAAGCACAATCACATAATAACCCTAAGTCATATGTTTTCATATTCACTAAACTAATAACAAGTCTAGTCTAGTGCTCACCAAAGCTTGTGGCACAAAGTGGGGGTAATAAATAATGAAATTAAATATGCATAAGAGATATATACTTACATTAATGTATATGAAATCCTAATGTATGGAAGAAAAATGCAAATTCATATCTATCTACTCTTACAAAGGAGAAATAAAGTTAGGAATACTTACCTTTGAATACAAACCCACCAAACCTAAACCTTTCCCTTAGCCAAGGTGTTTCACAAGAAGTTTTTGTGGTATGTAAGGATGACAAAGATAAATCAGCTCTAGGATGCACAACCTATTAATAAATCAAAAAGACTTCTCCATGAGATAAGATATGTATCTCTAAAGAAAGTATGAAACCCTAAGCTTGATTATCAAGTGGAATGGTAGATAAGCAGATGCATAATAGCTCTTACATCTTCTTCTCTTCTCTTAATAATGGAAAAATGAACATGTACATATAGGTGGATTTAATCCTAATCACTTTTAAAAGTTTTGGTTGATAGGGTTGATTCAATTGACCTAGTATAATTATGGACAATAATTCACTACGTCATGGGTTAGGTCAACCAAGAGCCAACCTAGACCCTAAATGAATTTTATTCAAAATAGTATAGGGTTGACCCAAACAACCTAGTATGACAGACTGTCAAAATAGGGTTGAGACTAGGGAAAGGGGGACAAAAGGTAGGAAATGACTGAGGAGTGTGCAATAGAGAAGAGCATTCTTAGGTATATGGTTTTTAGGAGACAAGTGTGTAGATAACAAGTTGTAAAAAGGATAACAATCATACAAAACACCAATGGTCTGCCCACCCCTTTCTCGATGCACCCCTTAGGATATGCACTTAGAGATATCGAGACTTGATGTGTTCTTACAAGATAAAGAGTGTCAGTAAGTGATAAAATTTTGAAAATATTATGTGTACACATATGCCCCACTTGAAGCTCATCACGTGTCATGTGAGTGCAACACAAGATGGTGCTTTGAGAATAGAACATGATGACACATAATATTGATGTTAAGTAAAGTGTAGTAAGGAGAATATAACATAAATAAAAGGATAAAATTTAAAAATGCATACATTTACTTATTTTAGTGTTTTAGATAAAGAAGTAGACTGCAAAAGAAGTGAAGGCATCCAAATGTGACGAACATTAGGCAAACTTGTAGATATTAGTGCAAAAAAAAATAGAGAAAAATCAAAGTTTTTAGAATATAAGAATGTAGTAGTGGAAAATATTCTCTACAATTTCAAGACTCTAGATCATTTTATAGTTTAAAAAATGAGTGAGAAGAAATAAAGATATGAGCAAAATAAGGAATCTAACAAAAAATATTTGAAAGGTAGAAAATTGTGAAAAGTAAGTTTAAATAAGGTGAAAGGGAAGTCATTTGTTATTTTTTGACTTATTGAGAGAGAAATATAGATCTTTGAGAGATTAAACAAAATCCAAAACATCTAGGATGGTGAGGAGATGAGAAGGATGCCTAACAGTCATAGCAGGTGCAGAATAGGTAGGCAACTAAGAATTTCAACCCTGTTTTGAATATTTTATTGAATTTTAAGTGTTTTTATAGAAATTTATAATTTAGAGAAATTCTAAGAATTGAAATGAACCCAAAAAAGTTGTTAAGGGTAGTAGAAGTCAAGAAGGGAAATGGGTTTGAATGGATTCAAAGTAATAAATGCTGAAGGCATTCATTACAAACAGGGAAAGGGGTCGATAGTCAAAACTAACTAGGTTAACCTAGTCGACCTAATAGGCTAAAAATGTGAAATTCATATTACTGACTTAGTGGGTGTGTGTTGACTTAGTTTATTTAGGTAGATTGTCAACTTAGTACATTATTGCCAACTTAGTAGAGTAATCCACTCTATCGATTTAGTACTAACGGGGGAAAAGTAAAGGGTTGACTTAGTTTGTTAAGCCAACCTAGTCAAAATGAGGACAATTTGGTCAACATAGTATTTGACTTAGTGACCAGAATAGTATCAAAGTACATGAAATAAGCTAAAATAGTGCTAGAAAGGTCTAAAATACTCGATTTAGTATTGAAAGGGGCAAGTAGGCTAAAAATAGGCCAAATTGGTTAAAAATGGATAGATTAAGGCAATTTAGGCTTGTTTTTATTAAAATTTAAAAAGAATGTATTTAATTGTAAGTGGGATGGAGGTCTAATACATATTTTGTTATTTTATGGTTACAGGGGTATCTGAGATTTTGGATATTGGTAGACATAACATGGCTCCTAGACCTATTACAGTGATTGATAGTTGAGGATCGAGTTAGGTTGGTTATATTAGGTCGAAGAGGGATTATGGATATGTGTTGAGTCCCTTTGAGTGTTGATATGATAGTCATGTTCCTAGGAGCCTAGAAATGATTGACTAACAAATTTAGGTGGGAGGTGGATGGGGATACCATTGAGTTGGGTATCACCCTAGAGGATGTCCATGTGATTCTTAGACTAATGATAGGAGGTACATCAGTGATTACAGGAGTACCAAATAGATAAGAGGAGAGGTGATTTGTAGTCTTGTGGGTGACAAGTTAAGATAAGATATATCTCAAGTTGAGAGTTAGCCTCTTTGACATATATATTACTCAAATTATGGATATATAGAAGGTAGTTATAATACTTGTGATAGCATGGGTTTTGTGTCACAAGTTGGATGGCAAGGTATCATTATTTGTGATAGCCTTATACCAGTCTATTTTAGAGCATGAGTCACTATATGATTTAGGTTTTATCATCTAGGTCCAGCTTGTGCATGACATGTATGAGATGTTTTCCAAAAGGTAGAAGACCATGGGGCCTATTATTTTGTTGAGTTCATGGATATATGATAGGTTTCTTATGTATCAACCAAATGGGTTATCGCATTTAATTGATGATAGGTTACATTGAGTGTAGAGGTGGTGATAAGATCAGGTAGTGTGAGTCATGCCCCATGTGGTAGCACTATAAATAGTTAGGTGAGTAGACATCATATGGTAACTATATGGGTACATCACTACAATGTGGCTAAGTTGGAGGATAATAGCACTAGCATTGGCATGGCCATAGATTATTGGCCACTATACCTGGTGGATAGAGCCACATATTATGGCACATGTACCAAGATAGATGGGACTCCCTCACCTAGTATCTTTGATAGTGGTGTCCACATTTTGGGCTAGACATGTGAGAGAGTCAAGGAGAAGAGGAGGAATAGGACCACTAGTTGTTAGGCTAAAGATCAGACCATGACATGTAACACCATGGATAGGTTGATCATAACATCTAGTAGCTAGAAAGGAGATAGATGTCAATATATGAGTGCCAAAGGTACCATAGTGAGGACTTGAATAGAAGTAATGATTACCACCTCAATCATACCATTGATATAGATACTAGAGATAGGAGAGAGTAAAGAGAGAGGTTATCCTAGATAATCCATCATGTGGCCTAAGATAGAGTTGGGCAATAGAGGTACCACTTAGGTGTAGCCTAAGATGGGCACAAGTGGTGACCCTAAGATTTATGTTTGGGAGGCATCCCATAGATGAGGTGCTTAGAGGAAGGATTGATGGAGAGACCATGCTTGGTGGTCATGCAGATGGGGAGATAGTGATAGGTGACAATCAGAGGTAATAAATTGATGGTTGAAATTTGGTTAAGTTACTTTGAGATAGATTATAGATAGGTAGTTTTTGAGATATATATATGATCTAATACCTATATGGTTTAAATTTTGTAGATCTTATGGAGGAGGAGGAAACCAAATGGGGATCATAGGTGATGGGAACACTCCATGATATCTCTAATGAGGCATTGATGCCATATGACTTTACAACACTGGAGGATCATGTGATAGCATCTTCCCCATGGATTTGGTTTAGACTGGTAGTAGAGGCTATGAGGTGAGTACAAGTGTGTAGGGAGGAAAAATATCCACCAATAGGGGTGGGAGTAGGATAGGCATAGTCATGGGAAGCCTTAGATTATGAGAGATCTATGCATATGGCTACCATGACCCAACTAGCATAGGTACAGGCCCAGGTGGCCAACCTATAGGGATAGGTGATAGGATTGAGATCTCAGGTAGCCTCTTTATAGTTACTACTCAAAGGGGATTATCTGAGGCATCTATGGGTAATGTGGCTAGGCCACGAGATAGACAAGATAGAGCCCATCCTTAGAGCTAGAGTGATGTATATTGAATTTTTGTATGATTTGTATATAACACATGATATATATAGACATGTTTTTCCATGTTGATATTTGGATGTTGATCTTAGATGTTTGCATTATGGTTGTGGTTGTGGATGGTTAGGTATATTTATTTCTATCACATGTATTGTTACTTATGTTGTACATGTTATAATAAATATATGTGGTGTGGTTTATTTGCTAACATTATGTAAGATGCATGGTTAAAAAAATAGGCAAAAAAGACTTGGTAAAGTATAATCAAGTGAAGAAATGTACTACATACTATTTAATTTTGGGAAATGTATAATAATAAAAAATTACTAAGTATAAGAAATAAAAATGTGGTAAACAAGAGGGTAAAAAGTTTGTTTTTAAACCAAAAAAAAGATTTTACACCAAATTAAAATAAATAAAATCATACTAAATCATGTTGGGAAGTATGAAAATAATGTAATAAAGTGGAAAAACAAGTAAAAGATCAAATGGTATAAAAACAAAAATAATTAAGTCGATCAATCATACTAAATCATGTTGGAAAGGATAAAAGATAAACAAAAATTGGAAAATTTGGTCTTAAATTTATCACACTATTTCAAGTTGGGAAGTATGAAAAACTAAAGAAAAATGGTTGTATTCGTACATGCAATTGGAAAATAAGAAGATAAAAAAGGTGAAAAGATAAATGAAGTAAGCATAAAACATACTAAATCGAGATGGAAAACATTTCAATGATGTGTAACTTCATAATCAATCACATCTTATCTCATATTTGACACATGTAATTTTTGTTGTGACTTGTATAATTGGAAAATTTTGTGAGGAAAGCCAAGTCTTATCTATGGTTTTATACTGTAACTCACAAATGAAACACCAATGAGGTGGATTATATGTGAAAATTTAGTAAAAATGGATGTTAGTAATAAGAAGGTGAAATTTTGGTAATTTGTGAGGAAGGTCAGGTCCTATCCATGGTCTTACAATGCAACCCACAAATGGAATCCCTAGGGGGGTGATCAATGAACAAATTAATATTTCTCAAGAAGAAATATTAGGATTGTAGAGATTGAATAAGGGAATGTCGAAATCATAACTTAGGCATATTATGAGAAGACCTTATCAGACATGAGGCATACTAAGGAGATGAGAAGACATTAAATGACTAGTGACCATCAATGTACAAAGTAAACATGTTCACTATAGACACAAAGCTTTATAGGAAAGTAAGTGTGCTACTAAGATCAACTCATGAAGGTAGATTGGTACAAGAAAATTAAAAATAGACCTACTTTCCCAAGGCATGTTCCTCATTCTTTGATACCCATTATATATTTGTTAGTTTACTGCAAAGATTGGGTACTTGCATGAGAAAATAGGTAGCACTAAAAGATTTTTTTATTCTCCTTTTCTAATCTACTAGTCTACTGCACCCCAATGGACCTTGGATCTATTTTGAGGTTAACTATGGATTTTAAGATTTGACTAGAAGGAGATGTGCTTTGAATCATGTATTTTAATGTGATAGACTTTTAAGAATTTTATATGTTGCCTATTTAGATCATTGCCTTTAATTAAAATGATTTGGATTTTGAATGTTTTTATAGATTTTGTAAGATTCCTCCTCCATACATATTTAAAATGACCAGTCATTAGAGATAGAGTGATACACATGAATTAACTTTAGGCTTAGGCTAAATGAATTTAAGTAACCAAAGACAAGACTAACTAGGACACTTAGGCTTAATAATGACATAGCGTGTGATCTCAAGACTCAACCATGTATATGCTTAGTTTGTGAAAAAGGAATAAAGGGGAATAAATGAGATTCAAAGTGGACCACCAAAAAGAAAATGTAATAAGATGAATTATTTGCTAACTAATCACTTGGTAAATGAGAGATGACTAAAGCTTACATAACCAAGTCATAGTAACAATTATCTATGTTTAATAGAGCTAAGAAAGAAAACAATCATGAAAATAGAACCAAGGAGTTCCTTAAGAAATAAACTCAAGAAGATAAGTAAGCAAACATAATGACATCATAAGCAACATAAAGTGTGAAATAAAAATCACCATGTTAGAGAGATAATAATTTGACATAATGTCAAATGATATAAAAAATAGATAAAGATAAAGTTGGAGCACACGTCTAATCCAAATGAAAACATATTAACACCATGCATGTGCTCATAAATATTGATATTTATGTCCATAACATCAGATAAATCTCTATGAAGTTTAATATGAACTACAGTTAATGTCTCATTTATCTTTAATGAAAGTTTGGAAAATACTCCATGTCTAATATCCTCAACATAAACGGTAGGAATGCTTTATGGATCATGCTAAGGATGGATATCATGTAAGGGATGTTTGGGGAAATGCATGGGCATGGACTCTATAGGAGATAAAGGGGTTACTAGTAGGGAAGGATCCATACGTGAGGGACTTAGAGGTAGAGAAGGATCCATAGGTGAGGGAAGGTCTACAAGTGAAGGAATCATGAGTGAAGGAATAGGTGGTAAAAAAGGGACCATAGGAGGATATGGAGCCATAGGAGGTGGAACCATGGGGGAATAAGTGGGAGACTTTTTACAAGAAAGACCTATGAAAGGAATGGTAGGAGGTATAAGAATAGTTATAAGGTGATGTTTAAGATGTTACTAGAGGATGAGGCAATAATCAGTGTAATATTCATTCTCTAATAGAGGAACCAACATAACACCAATTCCTACCCCTACCTTGTGTCTAGAGCAATCAAAAAACATTTCCCATATCCCTTCAAGTTCATGATCTTCATTAGTGAGTGATGGTATAGAAATGTTTTTCTCATGCATATAATATACCCCTAATTTTTTCTCTTCTATGAATGCATAGGGGTCATGTTAATAATTTTTAGTAACATACTCATCAAGAAAGAGGTCAAAAATACCTTCAAGGGGAAACTATGTTTCACCACTAATGGCACCTTCTTCTTGCTCACTAATCATACAATTCTAATTTGAATCTGTCTCCACATATGGTTCAATGTGGAACCTTTCCAAGGGCTATGTTCTTATAGTTACTTTAGCTCCATATCTTTTTCTAAAGGCTAGAAAAGACTAATCAGCTGTAAGGTACCCTCCAATCTTAGTCGTGAAGTCTCTTGACAAGTACACAGCAAAATGAGCTAGAAGATCAACCACCACAATGTCTTTTAGGATACGAAAATTTGGACAATCATGTAGGAAATTTTTAAAACCTTTAACCAACCCCATAATCTTGGCTAGAGTTTCATCAAGTTACAACACACCCATACTATAAAGTTCATACTTTAGTCCCAAATTGTCAGCAACCACTTAGGCATAACTGTGGTACTGGCTCCACTATCCACAATGTAATTATAAACCAATTTATCTCCCATAATGAGTGTGAGGTAGAAATTTGGAGGATTTTTATATTTGGTGGATGGTTCTAGTACATAATTAGGTGTGTTGGTAAGAGCTACACCATTGTGTCTTGGAACTTGAGGGGCTACTTGAACGTTTGAGAGTTGTTCTTGTAGAAGTTCTTTTTGGCTAGGTATATGCAATACTTCCCAAAGGGAAATTCTTGTCTTGGTATTCTTAAAATAATTAATAACATTTAGAGAGGAAGTATCCACCTTGTCTTTCATTCTTGAAGGCAATGAAGGATCTTAAACTTATTGTATTGGAGGTTTTGTAGCCTTACTCACATTTTGACTTTGAGGAGTTGTGTGACTAGTAGGATCTATTACATTGGTACTTGTACTTTGTGACCTTGGAGAGGAACTACATGGAGTCATTTGAACTATTGGATTATATTATAAATCCCTCTTTATATCCCTTATGTTGGTTGAAACTGGTGTGTTTTGATTCAACACATAATTGTCTTCTACTTAGAAGTTTATAAAACTAGTACCTTGGCTACTACCTTCTCCTTAAACATCCCTTTGAATGAGATTCACTTCTTCTAATGTAACATAAGGAGTAACTCCTTCTTGAGCTACCAAATCTTGATTACCTTCTCCACCATTATGAATAAACTAACCTTGATATTTCCCCCAATGATCCAAATGTTCCTCTCCTTGGACTAGATTGGTGTGGACTAGAACAATAGCCTTTGTGGATGGAATGGAATTGGGATTATAATCATTAGGATACACATTGAAACCTTGTTGACCTTGTCCTCTTCCTTGGTTAGTGTATTAGGGTGGAGGTCTATAGCCTTGATGAGGATAGTATTGAGGATTGGGTAGAACACTTGCATACATTTGTGCTTAGTTAAGTTGGGCTTGCAAAGACTGAATCATCTCATCCTTATCTATAGCATCATCCACCTTCTTGGGAGCAGTTCTAGGTTTGACATTAGTATTGGGTACTTATGTTATGCTTGGGGATTCAACTAAATTATGAGATAACAAAGGCATTGAGACTCTTAGAGGTAATTTCCTAGCTTGTATCAAACTATTCTTAGCTTTAATGGCTATTCATATGCCTCCGGTAAAGTAAATCCTCCCATTGATTGCAACATTACTGCTACATCAGTTTTAATAGCCTTAAGATAGGTGGGGAATAGAAATCTTGGAGGAGGCCTCATAATAGGTGACAGCTTATGCCATGTTCTTTAAAACCTTTCATTAAAATCTCCCAAAGATTCATTAGGACCTCTCTTTATCACATTTAGCTGGTGAATTAGTGAAGTATGGTCACTCTTATTTTTAAACATGTTTACCAACAACTCTCCAAAACCATCCCAATTAGTAATAAAACCACCTTCCAATGTCTTATACCAATCAAGTGCCTTCCCCTTTAAAGATATGGCAAGTAGTTTAATAGCTATGTTAGCTTGGGTGATATTGTGTAAATTACAAAAAATTTAAATATCCCTAATATGTTAAGATGGGGTAATAGGACCCTCTCCATTGAAATTGAGGAGACTTTCGGTAGCATTAAGAGGAATAAGATCATATGCAGGAAGGTTAATTGGATTTTGGGTATTGAAGGTTTGGAAAGGATGTCTTCTAGCCATTTCTTCTTCCTCTTGATCTACTAATTCTTTAACCTCCTCTTCTTCCTCTTCAAAACCTTCTTGTTCAGGATCTCTAAAGATAGGAATGGTTCAGGGTGTTAGTCTTCAAGAAGATTTTTAGGTAGAGGGACTTGATTAAAGGCTCTAATAGAAGATGATCTAGTGAATACCATCAAGTATAATGTGAATAAATTGATCTACAACCAAAAATTATTAGCTTTTGGAGTCACCAAATTCTTGATTAAGAACACTTCTATAACCTTGGACTTGTTAAGTCTAGCATTCACCTTGACATGGAAATAATTAGGACTAGTTATCCTATCGAGCATGCGAGAACCGTTGTCATCAAATTATGCACCCTAAGATGTTCTATAAAATTCCTTTAATTTGATGTAACATTAAATCATCCCTCCAATTTGTGGGAACTTTATGAGATATGAGTCTCTAGGATTGAAAAGGGCTAGCTCCCTGAATTCTTCTCTAAGTGTCTATCACCTAATACCTAATCTAATGCTTGCTCATGAAAAAAGTCAAGAGTTTTCATAAAATAGGAAACTATGTTAAAAAGGTGATCCATCAAGAATTTATCTCACTGACTATCACTCTTCTACTAAATACCAGTGCTTTCCAAGACTAATTCCATGCATTGAAAGATACTAACATAGTGTTTCAATGTGAAGCTAAAATGCTTGAAACAACCAATAAGATACTCGACCTAAGGGTAGATTACACACCATAAGTACAATTGCATACTTGAAAGAGAGTTTAATACATTCAATACACTTTGCATGACCTATTAACATTAGAACCTTTGTTCAAATATGAAGGATAAAGGGAGTAAGGATGATGCTATCACTTGGCTCTGTTATAAATCACTCACAAACTCAGACAGAAGTTAATAACTCAAAATTGATCTTATATTTAATGTTCAAAATCAAAGTGTAATGTCATTTCAGTAGGGTGTTTCCATACCAAAAATATGGTCTCTCTGTAATGGCTAAAATGGCTCAATTTATAGAACTTTGAGGAAGGCGGAGGGAAGAGAAGCTAAAGAGGCACAAGGGCATGTGTCCACATGTGAGAATCAATTATAAATGCATGAGAGAGATGGATGGGGTGATCCATGTCATTCTAGGAGGTTTACTTGTCCAAAACAAGTCATGATAAGGTGGAAAGTGGCATAAAGCCTTCAAGAGTGGCACAGGAAACTGCTTCTATCAAAAATCATCCATGAGCATTTGAAACTAAAAATAGAGAAGCTGACACATATCACTATTGAGGAGAATGGAACTCATGAAGACAATTATAAAAATGTTCTATATAACTATTAGCTATCCTCCAGACACCTATATTTATTGATTTCATGGAAGCAATGACTCGAACCATCAACCTATCCATTTTGCTTGCTTTGTCTACACCATATGCTCAAGATTCACACATCTATTACGTCCACATCTACTCTCATGTTCCTATCAAGTATTTTGAATAGAAATGGCTATTTCTTAGAGTTTTAAATTGATGTTCTTTAGGCCATCACCTTTCAGGTATTTCCTTTGAACTTTTGTCTTGACCCTTTCTTACAAATAATTTTTTTGCAAGAATTCATTAGATAATCTTTCCAAAAGAAATCATTTCTTTCGTCTTTTCACTTGGTCCTTTATGCTATAACAATTTTTGCGGACAAAAATTATGAAATAAAACATGTCTTTGAGAACTCTATTTATATGGGATAAAATGTTTGAAATAAATGGACCTTAGCACCTTTTCAAGTTTTCTGAAAGAATTCTTCAGATAATTTCTTTGAAAGAATTTCTTTAGACTTTCTATTTGTCCCTTTGGTAAAGTGATAAATCCCTATTCTAAAAGGAAACATACATTTTGGCTTATTTCAATTGACCCTTCATAAAAGTGAAAGTGCCCTTCAAAAATTTGAAATGGTCCACTGAGCTTGAAAAAATATTTCAAACTTTTTGTTTAGACAATTTCTGTAGACAATTTTCTTGAGAGAATTCTTTTGGATTTTTTGTTGAGTGCCCTCCAAAAAATGAAAGTATCCTTCAGCTTCTTTAAAATGTCCATTCAAAAGATTTGCAACATACCCTTCAGAAATGTTACAAGGGTCCTTTCTAGCTTGAAAGAGTCCTTCAAAAAAGTTGAAAACTTCCCCTTGGAAAAGTTACAAGTGCCTTTTTAAAAAATTAAAGTGTCCTTAAAAAACATTACAAGGTACCCTTCAGAATTTTTGTTTTGTCAATTTTTTTTGCAAAAAAACCCTTCAAACTTTTGAAATGTACCCTTCAAAAAAAGTGAAATGATCCCTTAAAAAAGAGTGAAAAGTACCCTTCAACTTTGAAAAGATATCTTTCAGAAAAAAATGTAGGGTAACTACTCAAAGACTTATCCTTTAGGAAAGTTGAAAATGAAATATCTAAAAGAAATACACTTAAGGAAAAATGCTTTAGACAAAAAATTTGAAAGAAATTGGCAAGGCTTAAAAAAAAACCTAAAGAAATTCAGCACAAACTTAGCAAAGACCAAAATGAACTTTTTGAAAGGAGAAGACTTGTATTTGTTGTGGGCTTTGTCAAAGAACATTTCTTCCAAAGAAAAGCTAAGTTTTGGACTTGGCCAAATTTGAAAGGTGTAAACCTGGGGGTGGATGTTAACCAATAAGAAGTACATTCAAGGGAGGTATAGCCTTGTTTGAGGACTAAGGTATAGAGGGATGTAAAGTGTCAATATATTATCATAGATTGAGATAACATGTAGATGAATGGTTATCTATGTCATGGAAGCAATAGATACACCTATGAGTAGTCTTGGTAGGTATACTCATAGAAAGAGGTGTAATAGAAGAAAAAGGAGTTTAGGAAGGTTGATCAGCCCATTTAGTGGATGAAAGATCCATTTTTAGGAATAAGTGATTAATTATGCAATAACATGTAACATAGAATTCATTCCTTAAAATCACAATAATAGAGACATGAAATAAAATTTAGATATAAGCAAATACACACATAATACCGATATAACATGGTTCACCCAATGTGGGTTACATCCACCAAGAATATCTCTATAATATTATAAACAAGAGAAAAAGACAACTCTCAACAAGAAACCTCTCATAGAGATAAATTTCTCCAACCTAAATTCACACCAAAATTCCTGAGATGATAAGCTACACCTCAAACCCGATCACACCGATTAAAGAGAGAATACAAAGCTCAAAATGAGATGAAAATCCCTTGAAAAATGCACCATACCATGGAGATAACCATATCCCTACCAAATAAGGGAGGTTATAACCACTTGGGATAGACTTAATCCCCTGATTCTCTCACACATTACCCACTTCTCCATAAAATGTGCCATAAATGTGGGAAGTGGTTATCATACTCAAAAAGATGCCCCACCATTTGTGAGATTATAAATTACATGTTAAAATTACCCTAGTAATTTTATTTTTACCTTAGGGGTGTTGAAACGGGTTCCAGATTCAATAATCTCCCACTTGGAGTTCATTTCTCCTTGAACAAAATTTAGCACTCCTCCATGATCTTCACGAAGACCAACCAAAGTTGAACATAACCTCAAATTATCCAATGTGACCTTGGTCATCATATCCACAAAATTATGGCTCATATGTATATTTTCTAGCTTCACCATGTTTTCCTCCAAAGTTATCCTAATGAAATGATACCACAACTGTATGTGATTCATCCTCAAGTGGAAATCAAAGTTCTTGGCTAAATGTATAGCACTTTGACTATCAATATGTAATCCCCCAACTTCTTGCTTATGCCCCAACTCATTACATAACTATTGTAACCAAACCACCTCCTTGTTAGCCTCTATAGTAGCAACATACTCAGTCTTTATGGTTGATTAAGCCACATCCTTTTGTATCCAAGAAATCCAAATAACTATTGTATCCCCAATAGTAAATACATAACCTATCATACTCCTCATGTTATTAACATCCCCAACCATATCTTAGTCCACATAACCATATAAAGTTGGGTTTGATCAACTAAAACACAATGTTGTACCCATGGTTCCTCAAAAAATATTGAAGAATCCACTTCACTGCTTGATAGTGCTCATAACTTGGATTATTCATGTACCTACTTACTACTCCCACTATATAGGCAATATCTAGCCTAGTAAAAACCATAACATTCATCAAGATACCAACCATCAATGAGTAAGGTACCTTGTATATCTTTATCTTTTCATCTTCTATCTTGGGATACTTCTCTTTTGATAATCTGAAATGTCCTGCCAAAGGAGTCCCAACTGGCTTAGCATCCTACATACTAAACCTCTCCAAAACTTTCTTCATGTACTCTTCCTAGGATAAGATCAACTTCCTCTTCTTCCTATCCTAAGTTATCCTCATACCAAGGATTTGCTATGTTGCACCTAAATCCTTCATATAAAAGGAATCACCAAGCTACTTCTTGAGTACTTGAATCTATTGCATGCTCTTTCCTACAACCAACATGTCATCTACATACAAACATAGGATAAAATAGTTACCATCCTCAAATATCTTGAAATACACCAATGGTCAGAATGACACTTGGAGTAACCCTATTCCAACATAAAACTACCAAACTTATTATACCATTTTCATGGAGCTTATTTCAAGCCATACAAGCTCTTCTTTAATCTGCACACCAGTTTCTCTTTTTCTTCAACCACGTAACCCTATGGTTGCTCCATATATAATTCCTCCTACAAATCACCATGAAGGAATATAGTCTTCACATCTAATCATTCTAAGTGCAAATTCTCTACTTCAACTATACAAAGCACAGTTCTAATAGAATTCATCTTAACAATTGGAGAAAAAATCTCTTCAAAATCAATACCTTTCTTCTGTATAAGCCCCTTGACCACCAACTGGGCCATGTAACTTTTCCTTCCTCAATCCTCTTCTTTAATTTTGTATACCCACTTGGGTAGCTTCACCAAATCCCACATCTGGTTTTCCATGAGAGTACTATGTTCTGCTTCTATGGCTTGCTCCCACTTCTTCCTATCATTTGCCTACATTACTTCCACAAAACATTCTAGTTTTCCATTATCAGTAAGTAACAAATAACTTAAAGATGGGGGGAAATTTTTAGGATCTATTCTTACCCTAGAAGACCTTATTGATATAGGATTGTTGGGTTCCTATGTAGGAGGTTCCTGAACTATCTCCTTGAACACCTTACCATTCATAATAGCATCCAACACTGTCTACTCTTTTTATTCCTGTTCCTACAACTAATCCTTATACATGAATTTTTTTTGAAATAAAACATCCTTAAAATATAATATTTTCTTGTCTCTAAGAATCCAAACCCAAAAACCAAAGTCATCCTCACCATAGCCAATTAAGGTGCATCTCTCAGACTTAGCCTCTAAATTGGTCCTATCTTTCTTGGTAACATGAACAAATGCCTCATATCTAAACACCATAAGAAAAGAATAATTAAATTTCTTACCAGATGAAGCTTTCTCAGGTATGCCTCCATCTAAAGGCACTAGAGGTCCTTTATTAATTAGATATACCATTATTCTAACTAATTTTGCCTAAAACATTTGGGGCAGTCTTGCATGTAAACTCATGCTTTTAACACACTTCATGATTGTCTTGTTCATCCTCTCTAACACTCCATTCTCCTATGGCATCCCTAGAAATATATTTTACCTACAAATTCCATTATGTGAATAATAATCATCAAATTATTTGTTATAATACTCACCTTCATTATCTAACTTGAGACATGTTTCATTCTCAACCAAAGCTTTCCATCTCTTGAATGTTTCAAACATATCAGATTTATTATTAATATAATAAAACCAAACTTTCCTAGTTTCATCACCAATAAATGTAACATTATAATTTGAACCACCTATAGAAGATACTTGAGTTAGCCCCCATACATCTGATTGAAATAACTCCAACTTATTCTCCTTCTTCATAGGTCTAACCCTTATAAACTTAACTTGTTTCTACTTCTCATACACAAAATCATCATAGAAGTCTAAATCAACCTATTTTAATCTAGGTAACTTGTCTTTCAATATCTCCATGCCCTTCCAACTCATATGATTGAGCTTGTAGTGCCACAAAGTTCCATATCCATCTACAGCAACTAAATTATAGTGATCAACACTACTAGTCAAATACAAAGTGCCAACTTTCTTACCTCTCACAACCATAAGAGCACCCTTGGTAACTTTCCAAGAGTCTATTGTAAACATCACCGAACAACCCTTCCCCATTGATATTAAATTTTACCTTAACTATGGGACATGTCTGACATCCTTTACTATCCATGTGTTCCCATTTGTCATATTCACCTAAACACAACCTTTCCCTACTATACTACATGGTTCATTATCACCAAGATAAACATCTCCAAAATCTCCTTAAACATAATCAGTAAAATGGTACCTATGTGGGGTGGCATGAAAAGAAGCCCCTAAATCTAATACCCAAGATTTAGAAACATTATCCAAGGAAATAATTAAAGCATCATGATTAATAGTACCTATTATCATATTTACCTCCTTGGTCTCCTCATGTTTGGTCTTCTTCTCCCAAAGTTCCCAACATTCCTTTGTGTGTCCACTTTTTCCAAAGTACCAACACACAATCTTGGCTCTAGATATAGATATTCCCTGACCCTTTGAATTTTCATGGTTTCCTTTATTTCTATCCTTTTATCTCCATATAGTCTCCACCATCAAATCATTTCCTAAAGATGATTCCCTGGTGCTCTTCCTTCACATTTCCTCACTAGAATTACACCTATAACATCCTCAAACTCTAAACTTCCCTTAATAGGGATAGCATTACTCACAGCCATAACCAAGATATCCCAACGATTAGGTAAAGATCAAAAAATCAATAAAGCCTTAACTTTATCTTCAAATTTAATACTAATAAAAATTATCATACTCACAACCATATTAAAATCACTCAAATGATCAGCTATAGAACCATTTCCATACATTTTCATATTAAATAAATTTTTCATCAAAAATATTTTATTAGAGGTAGAGGGTTTTTCATATAACTCCCCTAATTTCTTCATCAGACCAAATATGGTTGACTCCTCTAAAATATTGAAGGCAACTAAAAATACAAGGCACAACAGTATGGCTCCCAGTGCTTTCCTATTGAGAAAATTCTAATTTGCCTAATCCATACCTGAAGGTTGGCCTACTTTCCTTATCAAAGGGTGATGAAGATCCTTCTAAAATAATTAATCCTCCATCTGCATCTTCCACAATCTAAAATTATACTCATTTAATTATTCAACTCTAGATCTGCCATTATATGTCATAGCTCCCACTCAAGCTAATATCTTTCCCTACGATTCACCACTTTAGCAAAACTACTAAAGCTAGCTCTCATACTAGTTTTCAAGAATAAGTGATCAATTATTCAATAACATGTAACATGGAATTTATTCCTCTAAATCATAACAGCATAGACATATGAAATAAAATTTATATCTAAGCAAATACACACATAACACCTATATAATGTGGTTCACCCAATGTGAGCTACATCCACTAAGAAAATCTCTATAATATTATAAATGAGAGTAAAAGACAACTATCAACAAGAAACCTCTCATAGAGATAACTTTGTCCAACTCAAACTCACACTAGAATTCCTAAGATGCTAAGATACACCTCAAACCCAATCACACTGATCAATAAGAGAATACAAGGTTCAAAATGAGATGCAAAATTTAATGATTAATGTGTTTCCCCTCACCCTATTTATACTTTCCAAAATCCCTTGAAAAATTCACCATACAATGGAGATAACCATATCCCCACCAAATAAGGGAGGTTATAACCACCTAGGATAAACATAATCCCCCAATTCTCTCAACACCTTACCCACTTCTCCATAAACTATGCCATAAATGTGGGAAGTGGTTATCATACTCGAAAATACACCCTACCATTTGTGAAATTAAAAACTACATGTTGAAATTGCCTCGGTAATTTTATTTTTACCTTAGGGGTGTTGAAACAGGTTCCATATTCAACAACTATATGTAGTAAAGGAAGCAAATCATCACCAAGAAAAGGTGGTGATGGTGGAAATATTGGACAAGGATCAACAAAAGGAGAAATAGGATCTAAAGTAATAATAGGCTCAACTAGAGTAGGAACATGAATGGGATCTGAAGTGGGCTCAACTGATGGAGAGGTGTGTTTTATAGATAGCTGGAGAGTCACATGCATCTCAGGGATAAGTAGGCTATGGGGGTCATGATACCTAGCAAAATAATAGGGCTCAATCATAGCATGATCTATAAGCATATTCCTACAAGGTTCCTAATAAATTAGAGGTGTCCACACCATATCTACCCTATAATAAAGAGGAAAAATGATAAAACTAAGAACTATATATGATGAAATACATGAAGATTTACTAAAATATTGAAGCAAAGAGGAATGATAATAGATAATCTCAGCATCACAGGCCTAAACAAGACTTCCTAAGAATATATCATCTAATGTATAACCATCATCATAATTAGGTGTATGAATATCAATGACACAAATAAAGATGACCTTGTCATCTGATGAGGTGTGATGAATGGAAAGTTGAGTCTTAGTTAAGATAATGGTGATGTCATCATAAATAGGTTGATGAGAATGAGGTTACAAAGAAGTAAGAAGTTAAAAGATGACATGAGGTGAGAGATAGGAAGTTTAAATATTGATATTGATCTCATTAGACTCATCATCATTAGAATCTAAGAGGTTAAGGGGAATATTCCCAATGATTTCGGGATGACCATTTTAACCTCAAGTGGAATTGATGGGAAAGTTAAATCATTGAGACTCACAAAATGGAACACTTGGTAAGGGTTCAAGAGTAATAATATTGAATACACCACGGTCTTGGAATTATTCAAAATTCCAAGGGTTAGTGTCACCTTAAATCCTATATATGGCTCCATTGTGATGGAATTTAATGCACTGGTAAGTTAAAGAAGCAACTACTCTCATAAGATGAGTATATGACCTACCAATCAAGAAGTTGTAAGATAGAGGAAAGTTAAATATCATTACCTTCATGAGTATGGTGATAGGTGGGATAGTAATGGGGATCCACAAACAACCTAAAAGAGGCATTTTCCTTTTATCATAGCCTTGACATGTGTTGCATGTGAACTTGAGATTGCATTCAAAATATCCAAGTGTTTTGATAAAATTGAAGAGGTAACATAGGTGTTGGAACCCTCATCAATCAAGGCATACTTGACTTTGATATCACCAATTTGGACACTAATGAATAGAGGAGGATCATCTACATAAAGCATAATCTCATTGAGGATCACATAAGTGATGGGAAATTTGAGGGAAAGAGAATTATCCATTGTTTCATCAACATGGATGGACATCTCTTTGCACTTTTGCAATATGCTATCTTCATATCCATATAAGGTTGCTTTGCATCCTGCTAGGGGAGGATGAGGGATGTTCATTTCAAAAAAAGGTTACATAAGATGGTTATGATGATGTATGGAGGTCCTCATGAACTCAAGAAATGTTATTTGGGATGGGATATTAGTGATTTCTATGATAGGATCCCACTCATCATAACCCATTAAAATATTATTAGAAAGAGGTGTATAGTGTTGAAGGAGGTCCTCCAAAGGAGGAGTCAATGTGCATGTGAATTTGAGTTGATGAGAGGCAAAGGATTTAGAAAAAGATTGAAAATTATGTTTAGAAGATGAAGCAATTGGTGTGGGTTGGTTTTGATAATTGCTAAAAGAAGTATTGATACAAGCTTGAATGTCATTAGTGATAGGTAAAGAAGAAATATAATTAGAACTATTATCTAATGGAGGATTTGGAATTCGTTTACTAGAATTTATAAGGTCATCTTACCCCAACTCATTTAAATGAGTTAGAGAAGAATCTTAGATAACCTAAAATATGTGAGACAAAGGAGGGGTGTATATAGGTTAAGGATCAATGAAAGCAACCACCCTTTGGATATTAGTCATATTAACCACATTCTCTTTAGGAATTGGGTCAATAAGACTTTCTACATTATTGGTGGAAGGGGTGGGCTTTTCTAGGTTATCTTAGTGATTTAGAAGAGGATATTTGTAGATGGCCAAATGAGCATTAGCTTGATTCAAAGATTGAGATTTAGTATTTGTTTCATGGGCTTTGAAATTAATGTCATAAGTTTAATGGTGTTTCCAAATGATATAATCATGGTCAAAATTGGGACCAAGAATATAATCCATAGCCAAATTATGAAGCTACCTATAGGTCTCATGAGAATGACCCCAACTAGCATGAAACCAACAAAATTTATTGGGATCATACCAAGATTCCATAAGATGAGTGGTATCAAGTTATCATGGGAGAGGCTTGGGTAGATGTTTAATTAATTATACTAAGGATAAAGGTTTGTGGACATTGATGTTGTTAGGTGAAGATAAATGAGGATTGGTAAATTATTAAGAAGAGGGAACTAGTTTTGAAGATTGGTTAGGAATAACAGCTTAAATAGTGTGTATGGTATCATAAGATTCCATGACACCATCACTGGTAGCATGATGATTCTTGTTCTTGAGTAAGATTTGAGAACGTATAAGTTTTGGATGGTTTTAATCGATGCATAAGGAAATATTGACATTTATCTTGGTCAATAACCTCCTCCAAAGTACATGGAGAAAGAGTTCAGACCTGCTATTACAACTTGGTAAAAAAGAGAATTTATAAAGAGATGGAAAAGGTTATCATCAGCCATATTATGTTCACATTTTCAAGAAAATATATTCCATCTTTTAACAAGGTCTTGGGTAGTTTCATTCTCATGTTGCTTACAGTTGATAAAATGGGTCAAAATATTTTCAAGAAGATCACTAGTTTGGAATTCTTGGACTAGAGCATTTACTAAGTATTCTAAACTAGTAATAGAATGAGTTTTATTTTGGTTGTACCAATCTAAATCATCACTTGTAAGAGTTTTTTCTAATATCTTGGTAGTGGTAAAGGTATTTAATTTGATCCAGTCTTTGTAAAAATTTACAAATGTTTTTAGATGAAGAGTAAGATCATTTAACCCATTGTAAGAGATGGTAGGGGTGATACCTCCTATGTCGATATTAACAATTTGAGACGTAAGAGGCTCATTTTGAATATGTTTGTTTGTCTTGTTAAAAATAGAAGGTTGAGGTATAAGATTACCATGGGAATCTTGAAGAGGAGGTGGGGGAACATTTTTATTATGCATGTCCCATGCCATTTGCGGAGGGTGGATTTGAAGATTGATAAGATGGTTTTGAATTTTCATCATTTGATTTGCATTGTTAAAATGAAAAGCATTCATTTGATTAAGAGTTTGTAAGAGGATTTGATGGGTTTAACTTAGATTGTTGGTAGTGTTTGAAGCATTAGAATTGGAATTAGTGGCTTGGGTATATTGGTGTTAATAGGATCTTGAGAAGAGCTATTAGAATGTGAGGCACTAGTGGCAAAATTTGCTTGTGTGGAAAAATATGGACTAGTGAAGGGATGAGAAAAGGAAGCAGTAAAATCATGATTACCTTGGGTAGTAAATTATGCACTAGTGGAAGAATTAACAAGAGTGGGTCTTGGAAGAGGCCCACTAGATGTCGAACCTGACATGTTAGTGGAAATACTAGGCATGAAGGTAGAGGAAACTAGATAAGAAGTCATGGTATGAGAAAGGGTCAAAATAGAGGGAGGAGGTTGAGAAGAAAAGAATATAGTATCTCCAAATCCATTTGAGAATGTGGGAGAAGGTGAATGAGGCTCTTTAACATGATCACTAATCATAAGGTGGTGAATGGTAGAAGGATCCTTTCCTTGATGTTGAGGAAATTCATAGATAAATAATAATATTTTAGGTGTATACTCTAATTATGGTTGATATTCAAGTGAGAAGAGAGGATTATGAAGAAAAGAATAATGAGGAGGGGTCCCATAATTTTTTGTGTAAGTGGATATATGAACATTACTTTCATCCAAGATAGGAGCCATAAGCTACTTATGGGAGAACCTATTAGGGTTGGTAAAACTCATCATGTTTGTTGAATTAAACTCAGTGTTGTCTTTAAATAGGAAGTTTATGATGAAAAATAAGGATTAGGAAAATATGATGAAAAAATTAAGGAAATAGAAAGAGGTAAATAACAGTATGGAGATGACTGGGTTGACCTAGTACTAAAAATATTGTCTAAAAACCAAAGCAAAAAGAGTATAGAGTCTATAAGGTCAACATAGCACTATGAATAGGGTCTAAAAACTATACAGAGTTGACAAGGTTGACCTAGTACTATGTTCTAAGGGGAAGTAAATAATACTATGTTGACAGAGTCAACTCAATACTACAGGGAGGGGAAATAGAGAATCTATAAGATATTGTGATGAATAGAATGACTGTGTACTAAAATAAGAAAAAAATTACAAATAATTTTGAAAGCAAAAAATGAAGGGAAACACAAAATCAATTGTATTAATGAATATAATCCAATTGAGGCACATAGCACAAAACCTTACACCAACACTATCCAATGCAAGTTTTTACAATACAACATATAATGAGCAAAGAGCACGTAGTCAACTTGGAAAGTAAATAATAAATAAGTGGTCATCCTAAATTTTGTTAGATTATTAAAGTAAGATTTTTAAGTATGATAGGAAGTTGGGTGTAAGAAATGAATTATAAAGCAATCTATGGATGGCTTCAAGAAGATTTGGCTAAAAGGGATCTGTTTTAGCAATGGTATTGGCTTGGCATTGGGGCCTACCCCCTCACTTCACACACCATACCAATAAGGGAGTTGGGTGCTTAGCTAATATATGTCATTAACCACATGTTTATACTTTTTCATAAAACCAATTTGACTTCCCCCTTGGTGATGAAGTCTAAGTAGGTAGGCCTTAGGTAGACAAATGTTTAAATGCATTTTAAGATTTATGTGATTTGGTAGTGTGTGCATAAAAGATAAAATAGTAAAACTAAATGATATATTGAAAAACCACCTTCAATCACTCTGGTAAAACTTCCTTCCTATCACTCTGGTAAATCTTAGAGTAGTGAGCTTAAGCTGGGTGACATGGTTGTGGTAGTATTCAAGGTATAACCAATTTATCCATGATACTTATTGTTAGGTAGTATTTATCAAATCCTCTTCCATCAATAACCTCCCCTTTTCAACTTGTTTCCCTAATTATGTATAAGCACTAGCATGAAACAAATTAAACTAGAAACTCTTGAAACTTGTTATAATGATATAAATATGATTTTTAAAGCATAGTAGACTTTTATAAAAATTAATAAATATTCCATAATATTAGATACACATTATAGAAATAATTACTACCTTTACCCCCACAATGCTAAAATATGCACCAATAGACCTAAACATTACCTCAACTTGAGATATGTTAATTTCATATTCATGGACTGATCTAGAATAATAGTAATGTAGTATAGGAATAAAAATTAGCACCTTATAATAGAAAAATTCACACCACCAAAATTTGAATTCTAAAAATTCAAACAATAACTTATTCTAGTGGAAGATTATGTAGTCCCTGAGACCATCCACTAGTACATACTTACCACCCTTCATAATTTCATCTAAAATTTTAGTAGCCAATAATTCATTGGCATAATATACCATAGTGGGAAACCTCTAATGTCTATGAATGGTAGTAAAATACCAAGTATAAATTATTTTTAAAAATACACCAACAACCACATTTCTTATTTCCCATTTCTATGATTTATCAATCCAATCATACTAAACCAAGAAATACTTCAATCTCATGTAAACTATTTCTATCACATATCTATTATAAACTAGATGATGTTTGAATCCTATCAAATCATATGTGATATAAAAAATCTCATTATACCTAGATAAACTCTCTTTTAAATCTTTGGACTTCATGCTTTCAGTTTTCATGGGGTTCCATCTTTGCATTGTAATCACAACTCTCTTTTCTGAAGCATCATGCCCTATAAAAAATGTTGGTGAGAAATATGAGATAATAATTTCATTAAATGAATTGATTACCTTTTCAATCCTTTCTAAAACTTCTTATGTAGCACCCTCATGTATGATTTGAGCATAAATGGCTTGACTCAAGTGTGTGATATCAATCTCCCATGCAGATGTTTTGGCAAATAGATCATGATAGTGGAATGTACTCCAATATTTTATGATTGCATTGTTACTCCAAAATTCACTTCTAAATCCAACTAAAATGATTTTAAATTTCTTACCTAAATTCCATATTTCTCCATTACCATAGTCAAATAATAAGTGACATCATTTAGATCCTTGAATTTGACTCAAAAACTAAAACCATTGACCCATATGCACATCATTTTGCTTGTGCTCATGTATAATCAATTTGGATCTTCCTTCAACATTGTTGATCTAAAAACTTCAACAAGCTAAAATCCAACATTAATATCTAGTAAGACATATTTTTCATGTGCATGTTTCTCAATAAGGTCATCTTGGTACTCCTTCTCATAAACACATAGTGAATAAAATGATAAGAACCGATACTTAATGTAACCCATGTAGCCTCTAAAAAATTACTTGTGAACATGTTCCTTGTAATGATAAATTTGATGGTAGCCATTTCTCAACTCAATATTTGGAAAATGATGAGTGATTATGGTATGTTTACAACCCATTACAAAGTCTAGTGCATACTAAAATCCTCTATCATAAATAGAAAACCCATTCCTGTATCATCCAACTTACTCTCAATTTCAATGGATTCCCACTTTTTCATTAATAAATCCTAATTAACTTCTCCTAAAACACCATAATCTTCCATAAATGGATGCGATAAGTCTAAAATGGAAAAAATAAGACATGAGTTGGTTACCTTTGTAGCCTCATCAAATACTTCTTGTATTTCTTTCTCCTACATTCATGTAGTACTATAGATTTGATCCAATAATGAAATATTTGTAAATACTTCTTCTATTGCATTCTCCTACATTCATGTAATATTATATATTTGATCCAATAATTAAATATTTTTAATCTTCTTAATGTTAGGAATAATGAATCCATCTTGTGGAATATTATCCTTCTTGAAATCTCCTTGATACATCTAAGGATATAAATATTGTAAGTAGCTTGATCCCAAGAACACCTTGTTATGCTTAGTCATAAGACAAAGAACATCAAAATGACATATATTTTTCTTATCCACATATAACATCAAGATTTTCATAAGGAATATCTCTATTTATCCATCACTCATGATATTGTCTTCAATTGTGGTACTTGGATCCCATAAGTGATCTATAAATCATGAGCATTGATCCTTTACAATGTGATTAGAAAGTGTAACAAACCCTATGTAATTCCTCATAGACTTCATTTCATTACAAATTCAAGATATGGAGAACTCAATAGTAATATCAATGCCTCTATTTGCTTTTAACCTCAAGATATTTCCCGGATCCCATATAAAAAATAATTTAGAACTTGAGATAAAGATTCTTCATGCCCTATATTAAAAATTATATCCCTTACTCTATCACCCCTTTTTGCAAGTTTTCCAAGATGACAAAAATTTTGTAGTGACATAGGTAGAAAGAAATTTGAAATATTTGCATACCTTTGGATATAAATAAAATTCTCATCCTAATTTTCCCAAAGATATTTTGTTGAGATATACCCAACACCTCCATTTTTGTGACTCAAAACCCCTAAATTAGGGCTAATCAAAATGTTCTTCTCAAATACATATCCATCCACAATGCTACTCCATAAATCAAATAATGGATCACTTTTTGGAAGTTAGAGAGATAGTGCATGTATTGATGCATCTTCCTTCAAATTGTGCTCTTCACATCTGACAAGTGATGTTTTTTCCTCTTTGAACTCCAAAATATTTTCCTGACATGTGCAATCATTAGAAGGCAATAAAAAATCTTAATTTACCAAATAATTTTTAATTTCACCCTCTATGGACTGGAGTGCCTCTAATTCCACTCTTATTCCTTTTATTCTTCATACAAGAATATTTTGTTTGCTTCAAGTTTCCTAATTTCCTCCTCAACCTTCTCTTGTAATTTTGGCTCATTTGCACTCATAACTATTTCTGGTTCTACCATCTTCTTTTTCATCTCCTTGGGAAATTATTTCACTTATAAATTTTCATTTTGATTTACCTCTTCCATGATCCAACATTTTCATTCTTTGTCATAGAAGGGAATATTATTTCTCCTAAGTGCATTTCTAGTTTCATCTTTCTTTTGAGATATTCTAGATGGAACTAAATTTTGCATGTTATATAGAAGCTTTTGAAGTGAAATTATAATATTATCTTGGCTCCTCTGCATTTCCACCATTTTATCTGGAATAAGATCTACATTTTTCCATCTATTAAGAATCATAATAATCCTCTCATGATTAACAACTCAATATACCTAGTAGGCTAGCAAGATCATAGGTTTGATACCACTGTGATAACCTTAATTAAAATTTTATTTGAAAATAACAAAATTTTGAATTATTTCTATCACAAACATACATGCATGGCATGTTCACACTTTTATTTTTATAAACAAAGTACATAACATATATTATAAAAAAAAATACTAAAAACTCATGGAGGATACAACTAGTTCAGGAGCAAATATATAAGTATAATTACTACCATAAATATGAAACATACACACACTAAAACAACTACTAAAAATTTAAAAAAAACACTTAGGAGCTAAAATTTGAATGAGTTTTATGCACAAATACAATCCCTATGTGAGATTGCCCACAAAAAACTAAAGGGGTTTAATCCTTTTATCTCTAAGAACCCAAGGGGTTTCATCCTCAAATCCTATTATTGAAGCACAAGTGCAGTAATCTATAGAAATTGGTTGTAAAGGTAAAAGATTCCAAATTGATTAGGTTTCCTATCTTAAATAAGATTTGGGCCACAAATCCTAAAGTCCCAAATAGAATATTTCCATATCTTATCTCTATCATAGGCAATAGAAAGTTTTAATATTATATCTCCTCATAAATCCCACCAAATATTTGTCATAGTTTCCTTTTTAAACATTGCTAATTTTACCCACAAATATTCTTGACTCCTTGATTCTGGGGCACCAATATCCCATTTCTTGATTTGGGGAGATAAACATCAATTTTCCATCTTTATCCACTTCCCCAAAATATTCTCCACTTCCACATATCTTACAACATCATATATTTCATCATAAATTTTATATATTATATATGTTCTTTCCAAAATTCATTGATTGTAACTCCCACTATGATAAACTATCACAAAATATGTCATAATTATCATAGAATATTTTAGAATTAGATGCCAAATGATATTTAAAGTTACTAATTGCACCTTAATAAACCCCACACTCTATTTTTGGTTGCCAACACCAATAAATATTAAAATATATTTAATATTTAATTGGCCCCATGTAAATAGATGAATAATATAAAATAACTGCGAGTCCAAAATATTAAATAAAATCTTTTCACAACTCCTTCCTTATTTCATGGAAAATATTAGAATGGGCATGTTTCTTGTAAAATTAAATTAATTAAAAATGGGACATGATAAGCCCAAGTGAAATTTTATAAACAAGTCAAATCGAGAGTCCAAAAAGTGAAATGTGTGTTTGTACAGGAAGGTGAGATAAGATGTCTTAAGGGATCAAAACTATGAGGAACATGTTTGTGTTTTAAAACTAGACAACTAAATTTTTATCCATCAGATCCTAATGGCTGAAACATAGGTGTCAAACTCTAATGAATAATAATTTATAGTTATTAAAACTTGATGACTCCAATAGAGGCTTTAGACTCAATGAATGTTTGATGACCTATTAAACCTGCCATTATAGGGTCTATGCCTATGCATGTGGGTGTTTTTATGCTTCCTTTATTTTATCCTTTTTCTCCCATTTTCATTTTCACGTTATCTCTCTCTTGTCTTCTATACTCTCACCTTCTCTCTTGCTCATACTCAAACCCTATCCTTCACCCATGTAATATTTGTCCATTTTCTTCCATTTTTGTAGGTGACTTGCTCATTTTGCTTGTTGTTATTTCATGTTGTTTATTCCTTAAAAAGTTTGGTTTTATCTCCTCATCAATCATTTGGTGGGTTTTTTATTTTTTTAGCATGACTCAAAGTCTCATTTTTGTTTACACCTTGATAGACTCCATAATGCTTCAAACATTTCTCTAGGATTTTTTATCGTCTCTAGATAACTTGTTAGAATATAAACCCTACTTATCATCCATTACATCATGATCCCTATATATCATTCATTATATTTCACCCCCTATAGATCAACTATAAAACTCCACCCCCTACATGCTAGTTGTCAGAGTCTACCCCTATAGATTATCTATTGAACTCCACCCGTACAAAGAAATCATCAGACATTTTCCCTATAAATTAGCCATCAAATTCTGCTCTTATATATTATCCATCAAATTCCACCCTATCTAGATCAATTATCAGATTATACCCCTTGTAGAGTAGCTACTATATTATACCATCTACAATTACTCTTTTCTACTCATTCACATTCTAGTATCATATGTCTATAACTCTAAAAAATAAAAGAAACATGAATTATCAATATCGTGGGGTCACCCACAAATCTAAGAAAGAATCTAATGTTGATTGAATAACCAACACAGAACTAGGACACATCCATGTGATATATTTTTTAAATAGGGTCAAGGTTGATCATAAGTCTAATTAGATGTAGAAAATATATAATAGTGAAATACCCTAGGTTGTTGCTTTCCCAATATTAGTTCAATGTCCAGATTTGATACTAACCCTTGTAAGTGATTATAATAAGGAGATTAGGGAAGTAAGTAATTCAAAATATGAATATGTTTTACACCTTAGTCTAAATCATATCAAAGATATGTCAAGAATACCTGACCATGAAACCTTTGTGGATCTCTTAGCTAATGCCACTTGATAATTTTGGGAATATAATTTAGATTCACATTCCAAGTCATTGAATAAGCATTAGATAATAAAGCCTAAGTTCACTTCTACTAGAGTATCCAAAACCATTGCATGTTCTAAGTTCAATATGGAGATCAATGGTATTATTACAATTCATCAATTGGGAAAAATTGATTGGTGATTTTATTCATAATTAATGTGTGAAGTATTGTAGATAATATTTAAAGATTATATATCACCTCAATCTTATACACTTGACAAACTCAGACCTTGGTTATTCTTCTCATTTTTGGACCTTTCCCACTTCTATAGGTCTCACATATGCTCTATCTTATTCTCTTTGGCCTATATCTCTTAGTGTGACCAATCTTATGTTGATGACCCAGCCCTTCTATCTTGCCCATAACACTTAAAATGTACTTATATTCTATCTTCTATAAGTTTTAAGCATATACCTACTTCCCTACTCCCTAAACATAAATGTCTAGGACATACACTAGCATCGATATTAGTGTCTTGACTCAATATAAGTGTTTAGTGCCCTAAAGTCATCTATTTTACAAATGAAATGTATCCAAATGGTTGGCCTAACTGATTTAAAGTGAGTTACTTCTCTAAAAGGATTTTATATAAATATAAGATCAACCCTCATTCATTCTTCACCTAGAAAAGACCCAAAGAGACTAAGGAAACTCATTAAAAGCACTTTATCAAGCATTCAATTGAACAAAGCTTCCCTATTTCCATACCAATCATAGAAACAACACATCTACAGGTCTTAAGTACTAAAGGAGTAGCCCAAGATCCTAATTTTCCAAGTTACAAGTTAGATCACTATTTTATTTTCTTTACACATTGTATGATTCATATAAAATCAAACACATAAGGGAGAACTACATTAGTCTGAGGCCTTATTTGAATTATTGGTTATGTATTTAATACTCATTAATAGAGGGGTCTTTGGGGTCATATCGACATTATGTGCCCACTAACCCATTTTCCCTAAGGTCACCATGAAGATGAAGAACTAGGGTTTTGAAATTTCATGAGCAATAGTCCATGAACCAAATATGAATGCACCAGAGTGAAGGCAAAAAATAACCTAGAAGCTTTAGGTGGTCACATCCTTTTGCAATAGGTATTCTATATAGGACACTTGTGTTGAACCTAAACATTAGAATTGATGCAATCATTCTAGGCCAATGTTAGTGTCCATAACCCAGAAGCATTAGATCTAGAATCTAATGACTACTCTAGAATCTTCTTCAAGATTAATTTAGATTTGTTCTAGATCCAACACTTGTTAGCATCATAACTAGCTAAGCATATTATTTCTTTGTCATTTTCATGCATTGCTTAGTGGTACTTTCTATATTTAACCTATTCTTAGAATAATAAATCCAATGTATGTTTATATCTGAGTTTAGCATTTAATTGGCCTATTGTATATTTGATTATCACCCTTGTGTATTATCATTTGTATATATTTAACCCTATTAAAACCAAGTTAGGATTCTTACATCTATTTTAAGGTTAAACATTTGGTGAACCTAATGTGAATTGAACAGACAACCTTTTGATATTTATAGATTATATCATACCTCAATCTTTTACACTTGGTAAACTCATACATTAATTATTCCTCTTAATTCTTAACCTTTCCCACTTCTACAAGTCTCACATATGCTTTATCTTATGCCCTTTATCCTATATCTCTTAATCCAACCAATCATACATTGATGATCCAAGCCTTTTATCTTGTCTAGATTGCTTAAAATGTACTTATCTTCCATATTCTATAAGTTATAAACATGTACTTACTTTCATGCTCCCTAGACACTAATATCTAGAATAGATACTAGCATTGACATTAGTGTTATGAACTGACACAAGGGTCCAATGCCCTAAAGTCATTTATTTTATAAATGAAACATATCCTAATGGTCGTCCTAAGTGTTTTAATGTGATTTTCTTCTCCAAATGGATTTGGTATAAATAGAAGAACAACCCTCATTCATTCCTCACCTAGAAAATACCAAAAAAAACCAAGGTAACTTATCAATATCACTCTATCAAGCATTCAATTAAACAAAGCTTCCTAATTTCCAAACCATTCATAGGAACAACACATATATAGGTTTATAGTATGAAATGAGTAGCCTATGATCATAATTTTCTAAGTGACAAGCTAAGTTATTATTGTATTTGCTCTGCACATATTGTATGATTCACACATAAACCAATACATAGGGGATAACTAAATCAGTTTAAGCCCTTATTTTGAGTATTGGCTATGTAGGTAGTGATCACTAACAGATGGGTATTTGGGTTTAACTCGATACTATGTGCCCACTAGCCCATTTTTTCCAAAGTCACCATGAAGATGAAGAACTCAAGTTTTATAAATTCATGAGTAATAGTCCATGACCTAGATCTAAATACACCAAAGTGAATGTGAAGTAAAACCCCAAAGCATACAGGTGACTACATCATTTTCTAGTAGGTATTTCATATAAGACACTTGAACCTATACAATAGTGTCAGCATAGCCATCCCAAGTGCTGACATTAGTGTTTAAAGCTCTAGAAACATCAAATCTAGAATTTAACGATTATTCCAAAGTCTTCTCCTAGTCTGATTTCTATCTATTCTAGATCCAAAATTGTGTTAGCATTAGAATCAGCTAGATTTATTACTTTATTGTCATATCCATGTAAAACTTAGTGGTAATTTATATATTTAGCATATTCTCAGCATAATAAATTTAGTGTATGTTTATATCTAATTTTATCATTTAATTGGCCTATTGTAGATTTGATTATCACCCTTTTGCATTGTCATTTATATATTCTTAACCCTATTAACACCAAGTTAGGATTCCTAAATCCATTTTATGGTTAAACAAGCACACCAAACATATAATTTCTATATGACCTCTTATCTGGTTTGTGTGGTTGTTCACAAGGTAATATATAGAGGTTTAAACATATTTGTTAAAATGATGTCATCATGGATTTATGAATTTTATCCTCAATTAAAGTTGGAGGCTAGCTCAAAACATTTTCACAAGGTCAATGATGTTTTTTTCACTATGTCATCTAAATGTTTGAGATGGACCCATATGATCTTAGATTTTATAGTACAGCCACCATTGAGATCTCAACATGGGGTGGATGGTTTATACAATCCCACACTTTATCCTATATCAGAGTTTATGGATGTGAGACTACTCTAATTATGTTATGGAAGTTTATTGATGACATGAGGACACTAATGGATCTAGTATGGTAGCTCATAGATACACATAAGTTCCTAACTACTAAGCACAAGTCTAAAGCTCATTTTCCAAGTACCATTAGGAGATAAACTTATGCCTCACTCCAAAATGAAAATTTTATTGAGGTATAAATGTCTCTTTTTACCCTTCACCCCTTTCATAACAGACCTTATTTTGATGCTAGAGGGATGGTGAAAAAAAAAATCAGTGCTTCATATCAGCATTTTCCATTTTTTAAAGATTATTTCATCGATTATGATAATGTAAATAAGGTCAAGCTTTGGTATTGTTCTTGATTCACTCTTGAGAAGGTAATTGAATACAAAATAACATATATTCTATAATATATTGAAGAGGATGAAGATGAGGTAGATAATTTTTATTATGAACAAAATATATAATCCAAACCTCTACCTTGAGTTGATTTGAGTAAGTTATACTCAACATCCTAAGAGGATAGAATCTAAGTGATCCAGAACATAACCCTCTCATGGCTTAAAGGTAAAGGACTTAATATATAAAATTTTATATTTTCACCATCATCCATAATAACCCAAGGATGTGAAATATCTTTCAGGTTCTTCTTATGGTGTTGGTACAAACCTAATTATAATTTAAGAGGAAAAGGTGCAAGAAGTAGAAGACTCACAAATTAGCAAAACTAAAAGGACACTAAATATAAAGGTTAGTAATCAATTCAAGGAGATAAAGGGACCTCTTATATTTCCACCATTTTAGGTTATCCATCTATTAATGTGGTTCACTCTCAAGGCTTGATCAAAAATACCACTTTTTAGCTCATGTCCACAGACCTTATTTGGTAATCTTTGCATCTGCTCCTTTAAAAATCACATCTCTTCAACCTTTTGTTAAAGTATTTAGATTGTGTTGCACTGAACATTCCCCTTTTCTTTAAGGAGAAATGGGGACCCAATTTTTTTATTTTGGTCTTAACATTGACGCCCCCCTTTTTATGTGTTTATGCAAATTTTGGTAAATCTAAAGTATTTCACTTTTGGTAGGATGGCTTTGGCATTGTGTTTCATATGACTAATTTTTGTTTCATAGAAACTAGTCTATCGATTTTATATTTTTAGACTTATTCTTTTGACACTTATGCAATTTATCCCTTTGGGTTTTATGTTTCAAGTGTTTTTGGCCTTTATTCTTTTAAACTTATTTTATCAAGGAAATTATTGTGGACATCTTGTTTGAAACAATTCCCCTGAAGGAATTAGGTTTACAAGATCTTTTCCCTATATAATTTTGGACTATGGAAATTTTGTCTGAAATAAATGCCTTGATGGATTATCCCCTCAACCCTTTTGAGCCTACCTTTTGGGATATTTGTCCCATACATTGCCCTACAAAGTGGACCCTTTGATCAAAAGTACCCTTTAGATAAATTGAAGGTTCCCTTCAGACCTTTGAAATAGCCCTTTGGGGTAATTGCTTCATGACTTTTTCTTGATAAAATATCCCTTCAAGGAAATTATTGTAGACATTTTATTCGAAACAATCCCCCTGAAGGAATTAATCTATGGACATTTAGCCAAAAACGCCTTTTTTTGATATACCCTAAGTGTTTTATTACCAATAACACTACTAGTCTCACCATACTTAGCAAAAATAAAGGTGAAGATACTTCCCATAAATCTATTAAATACCCCTACCAACTTGAACTAACAAGGTTTGAATTATACAGGAAATAGAAACAAAGGGAACATTGCACATTTGTGTTGCATGAACTACTATTCAATGTAGGATTCTATATAAATGATACCCAGATATTGAAGCTATCATTACATTTCAACTAACTTACATTAAAATTCTTCTACTTTTCTATAGTGATAAAGAGCCATATCTACTATCTCAACAATACTACGAAGAAAACAATGACTAAGCTAGAAGCTAAATCATTTACATAGTGCATAGAAGAAGAGTGTAACTAGAAAAAATCACACATCAATGACATCTTCATCTAGGGTGTTTTTTTAACAAACCCACCATCCCCATATTAAATTAAAGACTTAATAGAGTTCATAGATATAGAGTTTGATGCCAACATATTTAATGACAAATACAAGAACTATTGAGCATTTTGGGATGTCATCGATTATGTTGATGTATTTTCATTAGAATACGATATGACACTCATAGAAATACTATTCATTAAGGAACTATTGGTATTCAAATACCAAAGATTAAACTTTATTTTACCCAAGCCAGAGGTGATGCCATACATTAACCTCTTATGAGACCTTTTCTTCTCAGGGAACATATCACAGGATGCTTTCCTACACATTCTAGTAATAATATAGTGGTCACATGCATTTTAAGAGTAGAATTCTAGAGATATTTATCTTTGAGTATACATGATGTCTATTTCAACAAACACACCTTGGTATATTTCAATACAGATGCCTCAATTAAGAAGGTATTATCATTGGCTACTTCTAAACTAGACCATCACATGGAAAGGGAAGAAACTAAAAGGAGCAATTTTGATTGACAAATTCAGGATGGGAAATTATATTGGTATGGCTCTCCTTAATAAATTATATGGTATGCCTAGTATTCACTTTGTTAATTTATATTGGGTGTTACTATTGTACATGATGCTTACACATGATGTCATATACACCCTGGGCAAAATAATCAGCCTTCGATTAAGAGAGTAGATAATCCACAAAGATAAGCATCGCATACCTTCAGGGGATTTATACATGATGTCATATTTATTATATGCAATCATGGGTACATGTTATAAATATCTAGGTGAATTTTGGAATCCAACCACAGATCGTGAGAAGAATAAAATTTACAACCATTATCAGTTATACACATATATACCTATACCAAGCATATGGTGAGGATATCAGAAGATGTCTATCCACAAGTTTGGCAAGCCATTCATAGCTCACCCATGTCTTAAATTAGATATAATATTATAAAAAACTTGGTAGAGAAATGGGATTATTTCCTCTACCCAAATTTCACTATTATCATGATTTGGGGAAACAAGGTTAGTCCCATGTGCCTCCCAAATTTTGTACTAGACAAACTAGCTAAATAGGAAATCACCTTCTAGTTTTGGAAGAGCATTGAAGAGGACTTATCAAGGAAGAAGTAGGCCTTGTATTTTGTTTATTTTTTAACCATTGGAAGAATGGTTTACACTATGAGGAAGAATTTTGGGGAAGTAGGTGTCAAATTTAAGAGTTATCCTTTCCTCACACTTGCACATAGAGATTGGGATCTACATGGGTTTATTCAAAAGTACATATAGGGATTTAACATCCCTTATAGTTATCTTCCCTACCCATATTATTATTTGTTTCTTAATACAAAGTTTGATGAGGAGGTTTTAGAGAGATCTGAGATCATTGGGCTAAAAAAAGATCATTTATGAATAATCCAAGATGACCTCACAATCACTACTAGGGAATTAGATAGCAGGAAGGATCTATATAAAGGATGGAAGCACTCTAAATTATAGAGAGGGTAGTTTGAGTAACAATCCAAGGACTAAGAAGCTTCCTCCTCCCAAAGATTTATTTTGAAGTTAAATCTAAATATCGTGAAGAAAGAGCCTATGTTATCTGAACCCATAACAAGTAGAGGGGGACAAGCAAGAGATCCCATCAGCCTATATTCTAATGAGGAAGAGAGGACATGGGAATAGCTAGCTATAAGATCCACTCAAATATCTATTTTTATTTCATAGGTGCAAATTGTTTCATCTATTAGAATAGTAAATTTAGAAGCAGTGGTATCAACTTCTCAAGGCTCCCCCAAATAAGTGAAGACCCCTCTAGTGTATACAATGAATCCCAAGACTTCTTTAGATAGTCCTATAGTTAAAATATCATAAGGCTTGCCTACTACATTTCCACAAGGAGAGAGGGTGATAATAAAAGATATGGAGGATGACTCAGATGAATAAGTAGAGCTATAAATAGTAAAAGCAATGAGTCTCTAAGTAGAGCCTATAGAATTCACCTTCCTAGGTATTCATCCTTTTGTTAGTTTTCCTCTATCTTCTATACCAAGTGTCAATTTCTTATGTGCTTAGATCACCTTCTATGGAATCTCCCATATCCACTTCCATTTATCCCTATATTTCCATTTCCATCACACTATCCTTGCCTCCTTCCTTTATTCTTACTAGCACCTCCACTATTAGAAACCTTAAGAATAAGAAAGTGTCTAGGAAGGTGAAGGTTGATTTAGCCACCTCATAACTCCATGTCCATTCTACCTAGATTTCCCTTCCATTACCATCTACCACTTCCATAAAAGAGACCATAGTGATAATCAGTAGTAGGGAAAGGAAGGCTAAACCCAAAGTGATTATAATCCATCCACTCCCTCAATTTGGAGGAGTGGATTGGTCTAAAATTATATTGCCTTCCCTACTTGACATCTTGACCAAAGCCCAAAAGAAACAATAGGTTCACTAGGAAGAAGAGGAAGAGGTTATTTTCATAACGTTTGATACATATCAATCAGACATTCTTCCATGGGTAGTGGATTTGAGAAGCAAGGCTTCCCAAATGCCAACCATCAAAATCACAGAGCTTCCCTCTATTTCTAATTTGTTTGATCCCCTAAATAGTAGTATTCAAAGAGTGAAGAAGATGAAATTATAAGATGATAAAGGCACCAAAATCATCTTTGAAGAAAGACAAGAAATGTTCTCCCTCATAAAGAGCTAAAATAGATAGCCAAGGCAATCTCTAAATGTGGAAAATCTTACAAACTTGGCACAAACAAACAAGGATGAAATAGTTACAATCCATGAAGGCATGGAATTAGCTTGATAGGAGAATGAGGCAAAAGTGTAGGAACTAGAGGCCGAAGTGTAGTAGCTAAAATAGTAGGCAAAGATAATACACATCCCTGATAGTCTTAAAGCTAAAGTATAATAGGTAACTTTTATATATTATAACTCCTTGGAGGCAATAGAGTTCATGAAGGCTGAGATGGACCCTCATGTGAGCCAAGATAATCAATTATTCAATTCCTTGGGAGATGACAGTGCCAAACTAAATATGTTAGTTGTCTACATAGGAAACTCCCTATACATTCATCTCGACCTATGATGACTCTAGAGGCATCTAATGCCTTGAATCAAGTTGTTATTAGGTAGGAAGAGGTAAAGGATTGGCTACAAAATGTTGGGGACTTGATCCCCAAGTATTAGGCACATGAGGCCCAGCTCTTCCAGATTTTTCATGAATTGAAATTATCCAAAGTGAAAGACACCATCTATAAATTAATCATACGATCAATTTTGACAAACTTATTCAAGAAGTGGTGGATGATATTAAGCAAAGCATACCAAGCTTGAAAATTAAAGAAATAGAATATAAATTAAACAAGGCTTAGAAAACGGTCACTAAAGTTGAAATCTTCAAGAGTAAATTTCAAATAACCAAGTGTTTCTGCACTAATTTCGCTTTCTACATTCAAGAGAAGAATAAGAAACTAAGAGATGGTCTAAGGCTTGTATGTACCTGGATGTAGTCGTGCGCACCATAATCCAAACGTTGAAGGTACTCCTCTTTGGCTATGGAGGAATGACACCTATAGAATAAATAGACTAAGATGAAGAAGACGTTAGATGGATAGATGGTGGGTTGCCAAGCAAAAGCTTGATCCCAGAAGTATGAAGACTTCCTTAAGGGATATCAACCCACTAGTCGATAAAAAAGATGTCTGATAAATGGAAGAATGTTAAAATACTGAAATGATAAAAGACTGAAAAGGAAAAGGGAAGCAAAGGCTTACCTGAAAGATGCTGTCAAACTAGTCACAGTCACCGGCGTCAGTGGTCCTATTGGCATCGGTTGTTTATGTCTGCCGACGTCAGTTAGTCTGCAGACATTGGTTGGGGCAGTGGCCGACGTCGATCAGGGCAGTACTCTGTGGACAAGGTCTGGATGAGTTTTGGTCTATGGATGGGTCTGTGGACAGGTCTGAGATAGAGTTTGGGCTTGGTTGAACGGTTTGGGGGTCTGGGTTTGCGAGTCTGGTTTTGGTTAATGGTATGTGGGTCTGTGCAGAGATACAGGGGAGTCAAATGGACAGAAGGGTAGAGGAGGCCAATAGGGAGACAGGGAAATAAGGATTTAGGTCTAGCAACAATCTGGTTTGGGGATAGGAAGTGCTGAATCTAGTTCATAATACTTAGAAGCAAATGACTAGAAAACACAATGAAAGTACAAACAATATACATACCTGTGCCTTGTAGAAGGAGTGTTGTAGACTGGTGTACCTATTATTGGTGCTGCTGGTGTGAAAGCCCTATCACTGATAGAGTTGCTGAAGACAGAATTCCTGTTGCTACACCTGAGGGAGAGAGTGAGAGGCTTGGTTGAGAGATTGGCAGATTGACTGGCAGTGGCAGATGGTCCAAGACTGAAGATTGAAGGATTCGTGATTAGCTCTCGAGATTCAAAATTTGTGATAAGTGCCAGAAAGAGGTTAGAAGTTGGTTTAAGTAAACCAATGTCGGCGATCCCACCGGTGTTGGCCAATAGTTGATCGACGTCAGTGGGTGCAAAATGAGTAAAAGGGCCATCAAGCCCATTCTCCATCCGTCAGGTGCATAATCCATTAGAGAATTGTCGAAGGTTAGGCTAAATACGCACGAGAGTTGGTTAGGCAGTTGGAAAGGAGTAAGAATAGGTCTTGGGTGAGTCATAGGGTGGGAAATGGTCCAAGGTGAGGTGTCCTAAGCGAGGTGTCATGGGTGATGTGTCAAAGGAGGGGGGTTATTAATTCAAAATAAGTTTATTATTTTAAATTAGTAATTGTATGGGTTAGGAATGGACCAAAGGGGAGGATGACCAAGGGTTAGACATGATTTCGGTGTCTACATTTGCCCCTTTTTGTCTTGTTGGTTGCTCTAGACGAACTGCAAGACAAAAATAGGAGTTGGTTGCCCCAAGTATGGGATAAGGTTGATTTCGTCTTGTTGGTTGTTCAAGTGAACTCCAAGACAAAAATAGGAGGGTTGGTTGCCCTAGGTATGGGATAAGGTTGATTTCGTCTTGTTGGTTGTTCAAGTGAACTGCAAGACAAAAACAGGAGGGTTGGTTGCCCCGATTATGGATGAGGTATTCCCCCTCAAAGTAGGAGTCGAGAGAAGGGAACCTAGAATTGGGTGCTGATTTGACAAAGAGTGGATGAAGATGGTGAAGATAGAGTGAGAACACTGCAAAAATCATGATTGCGCGTAAACCACTTCATGAGATGGTTAGGTTAAATTGTCACAGGTCAAGGGTCGAGGAGTGCCAAAATTGAAATAACTAGGCCCCAGCATTTAGTCGTCTGTTGATTGGGTTATTCAATCTAAGCTGAAGCTCCAATGGTCATCGTGCTCTAGGTATCCTAGGTTCAGGAAGTGCTCCTGAAAAGATGAAAATGTCACAAGTAGTGCGGATCAACCGGCTTGTTATCCTATACTTGTGAGGGTCCAAAAATATGGTCTGTGAACAATTTTGCTATCTATTAGTGAGGTAGCATGCATGCAAACAAAACCAAGATAGAGTTGTCTCAAAAGTGGTCAGGGTCTGCGAAGATTTTTGTGATCTCCATGGTCGCTAGTCGGGTTAAGATATAAGTGATCTCAAATGTGCCCCATGAGGAGTCAGAAATGACTTTGACATTGGCAGGGCTGATTGATTAGTCATGATGGAAGATGAAAGGTCGACGTCGTGAGAGAGACGAACGAGCAGATGGGTAGACAGAAGAATGGCCGAGCTAACCTTAGAAGACTGAGTGCTGCCTACATATCCCCTATGGGAAGGGCCTCAGACCAATGTATTTCGGACCAGTTTGAGAAGATTGGTCGATAGGCTGGCCTTGGTCGAGATCAAGGTCGAAATGATGAGGAGAAGAAGATGTTACAGCCTTTTCCAATGGTGTATTCTGTAACATTGGTGAGTGGTCTTTCATCCCTAGCAATTTTCCATATTCGTGATGGATGTATGCTAAAAATGAATTGAGGTCTATTTATGCTTCAACAAGTATTGGTTTATGCTTAACATAAATTGTGTCTAGTCGATAGTTTCCATGTGTATTAGTGTCCATAGAAACTATGTGAAATGGACTAGGATGATGATGATGTCATGTTGTCATGTTGTTGGTCTGAAAAAGTTTGGTTGAGTAAAAAGGCTTGGTTGAATGTGACCAAAGTGTGAAACATAAGTGAAAGGCATATCGCTCTTTCATTGACAAGGACCAAAATGATGGCATGGATGGGGGTTGTTAGAACAAAATCCCCGTTTATGTATCGCATCGTGGACCAATGTTGTGCTAGAGAAGTAATCGAATCACTTGACATTAAGTGAGCTCGAAGTCCCTTGAGTATGTTGGGGTGATGTGATAGGAGAGGATGGGGTAACCCATTTGTGGCAGGAATAACCTTGCCCCTTTTATAGGAGACCCTGAGACAACTACAAGCCAAGTCCATGATTTTTGAGTGTTTTTTTTTTTTTTTTTTTTTTTTTTTTTTGAAGAGCGAACTGATTAATGCGAGAGGTCCACATAGAGATGTCATTTGCTTTGGTGGTCATATATGTGAAGCTGATCGATGCAGGAAGCTTCAAAAAGAGTGTTGTCTGTAGTAAGATTTAGTCATAGCCATCTTTCGAGGGAGTGGTCTATTTTTTGCTTTAAATGTTTGATATGTTGGCCTAGTTGTCCTTCAAGGGAGTAGTCTAGTAAATACAGCAATTATGTAGCTGTCCTTCGAGGGAGCAGTCTACATTATGACTTTTATGATATGGTATGTTATTCTTGATGTGTTTGGTGACTAACTTTTAGCCATGGACGAGCCTGTAGAGGTTTAAGGGTTCCCTTTTATTAGGACAAAGCATTCATTCATGCTTGACAAAAGGGGTTGACAGGACTTGTTTAGGGGAATAGGGTTGAAAGGAATAGGAATTAAGAGGATGGAGTTGCTCAAGGGATGAGCTCAAGTAAAATGTCAAGTGATGAATACTCGACTAACAGAATAATGGTCACAGATGCAAGGTATAAAAGGGGCTCAAGTTCTGATAAGTCCCTAGGCCATGCTAGTGCATTATGATAAAAGGTCCGAATCAATTAGGAGTGGACTTGCCCCATTTGCCTCTTTGAGATTGGTCACGATGATTGTTGACAGTTTGAAGAAGTGATAGGTGCTTGGTTGGTTGATGTTTGATAATTGAAGTTTGGTCGAGGTTAGGATAAGTTTGGATTCCCCCAGTCACTTAGGGAGAATGTTGGATAGATTGGTTAAGGTCGGTTGAGGCTTGGTGGTCAAATGGACTATGTTGATGTCGAATAATGGGGTCAAAAGTGGCAAAGGGACCATAGTCTATTGTGGATATCCCGATTTAGGCGATGAGGTTTGAGAGGCATGGGTCGGTGTTGATAATTTGTCGAAGAGGAGGTCGAGAGGATCCTTGATGAGAAGGGTATCATTTTTTTGGTGTTGACGAATGATAGCTTTGAGAGTGTAACAATGCTAAGTGTCATGTCATGGAGTGTGATGATAGTGGCAAAATTTAGAGTTGTCAAACCAAGATGGCCTTGATCCGAGAGTTGATGAGTGGGGTGGTGTTGAAGGTTTATTGATGATGTGGTTGAGAAGAAGGGTGTCATTCTCCAGACATTGGTGAATGGCAACCATGAGGGCACAATAATGCTCAGTGTCGTGCCCAGGCATGCGATGATACACACAAATTTGAGTGTCGTCAAACTAGGGGGGTTTAGGTCTGAGATATTGATATAGTTTAAGAGGCAAAAGATAGATACGAGAGGAATGCAATAATTGCCGTAACAGCAAGGCATAAGAACCTACTAACGGGTCTAGATGTTTTGTTGCAGTGGAGGTTGATGACTTTGGTTTGGGAGGCGTAAGAAGCATTGGTCGATGGTTTGGAGGAGATATATGTCTAATGGGTTGAGAGAGTAATGGAGGTGACTTGCCTCTGTGAAGTATGGGAGTAGGAAGAACTCCTATTAGGGTGGACAGATGTGGGCCCAAGATTGAAGGTAATGATGAAGGTGGGGGAGGAGTCCTCTGGTGTGGTTTAGTGGCCTTTTTTGGTTTGGGTTGAGGGCCACCTTTATGCGAGGTGAGGTTAGATGCGGGTTTGAGTTCAGATATGGAAGGAGGTGAGTGAGATGTAGCAATCTCAGGCAAAAGGCAAGAGGAAACCATGACTGGGTCTTCTTCAGTTGAAATAGGTGAAGAGACTAGTTCTTATCCTGGTGGAGAAGAAATAAGAGAGTACGGCTCCTCAAGAGGGTAGAAGGTAGGGATGATGGTGCCTTCTATTTGTGCTTGAGGAGTAGGCAAGGTAGGGTCTTTAGCTGAAGGTAGGGCTAATAGCATTGGTATGGTCAAGGCATCCTCTAGTATAAGAGAGGTAGATGGAGGAATAATAGGAGAAGAAAGTTCTTCATCTTGCGATGGAGGAGGTTGGTCAGGGACAAGAGGCAAGATAGTGTTGATTGTGTGAATATTATGGTCTTGAGGGTCATTGATCACGGTTTGGACATTGTTTTGAGTAGGTGGATGGTTTGGAAATGGTTGTTTGATGATGTCGATGTGTTGTTTGGGAGGCGCATTCAGGTTATCTAAAATAAGATCCCCCTTGTCGATCATGTCTTGGATGATGTTCTTGAAAGTTTGGCAATTGTCGATCTCATGGCCATGGACGCAGTGAAAGTGATAGAAGTCAGCCTCCCTATACCATGTAGGGATGGATTTTAAAGGGTCAAATTGAGGTGGTCAGATTGGAGGGAGATTGGAGACCCCTTGCTTGACAAGTTTTTCCAAAATGGAAGCATATGATTCTCCAAGCGGAGTGTATGAACGTTGGATGTACCATTGTTGGAATTGTTTGGTGATGCTTAGAGATGTAGAAGGTTGAGAGTAATTAGTTGTCGTTGAACCACAGTGTTGGCCACTCCTTTGGGTTTGGAGTTGGTAGAATAAGAAAGTCTGGAAGAAGAAGGGTCATTGGTTTTTGCATTGGTATTACGCAATTTGACCTTATCCTCTTCAATGGCGTGGAGTTCAAGCTTTCGAGCCATGGTGAAAGCTTCGTCGAAAGTGTGGAATGTTTGAATCCGCAAGGTAGAAGAGATGTGCCTGGCACATGCTCAAGAAAAGAGCTCGATGAGCTCAGGTTGAGGCAAAGAGAAGGAGAGCTAGTTAATCAAGCCTCTCCAACGGGCGACAAAATCGACTATTGATTCGTCATCGAATTACCTGATGGAGTAGAGGTCTGTGATTGAGACTTGTTTGGTGATGTTGCTAGAAAAATGGTCAAGAAATGATTGGTCAAGTTGAATGAATGAAAAGATAGAATGTCTGGCAAGAGAGCTATACCAGTCAAGGGTAGGGTCAGCAAGGGACATAAGGAATGTGCGTAAGAGCAATGCATCGTCATGGGCAATAAGGTAGCAGGCATGTCTGAATGCCCATAGATGTTGTTGCGGGTCCTCCTTACTCTAGAAGCGAGTGAATTTAGGAAGCTCCCATTGGTTGGGGTATGATTAGATAGGGACGAAAGGATGGATGGGCTCGTTGCAAATTTGCTCATACAAGAGAGCATTGCGTGAACCAGAGATAGAGGTCTCGAGACTGGACATTTTATCCATCAGCATTTTAATGACGTCTGCTAACAGATTGGTGGATGGAGCACCCCCTAAGTTTTAGGGTGCTTGAAAGAGGCTAGAGGAGGCATAAGACGTAGTCGGTTACGGTTGTGGGGGCGCAATGTATGTATGACTAGTCGCAGGGATAGATGTAGAGGCCAAGTGTGGTTGGGTTATGGAAGTAGAAGGTATAAGTTGACTGGATACTGCCAAAGGTGGTTGCATGATGGCACTAACAAAGGGTGAAGTAGACACTCCTGCATTTATGGGTGCAAGAGTGTGAGGGGTGGAGACAATCAAGTTTTGGTATGATGTAGAACTTGATTGAATTGTATGTGGTTGAACGGGTAATGGAACCCCGATGGAGGTTGGTCTAAAAATAGATGTAGAGGCCAAACCTTGCATAATGGCCATGGTCGGGTTAATGGTTGAGGAAAAAGGTTGGGTCATAAAAGGTTGGGTAGCGAATGGTGTCGATGTCATCACCACTTCACCCGAAAGGTCTCGTGTTGGGTTTCTCGCGAGATAGTTTTGGAGGGCTGTGACGTTGAGGTCCAAGAATCTTTTGAAATCTTGGTCCCCTTTAGGGATGATGGGAGTTTGAGTTAGGGTTGGTCCTGTAGGAGTTCTTTCAGTCTCTGAGTGGAACTCCATTATAGGACTGGTTAGGGACAGGGGAGCATGGTCAAAAAGAGCCTTGGTTTGACTGTGCATCAAAACCATTTAAGGCAAGAGGGGGCAGGTTCCAGAAACTATCTTTTTCCAATTTTAGAAACTTAGAATGGGGTTTTGACAGAAAAAGGGGTTGGGTTCTAGGCTGTTGTTTTGAAAAAAAGGACTGTGACAGTGACCGACGTCGGTTGAAGAACCGATGTCGGTGAGAAAAGATGGCCGACGTCGGTCATATAACTGATGCCGGTGGAGGAAGGTGGGTGACGTCAGTGGTAAAGCTGATGCTGGTGACTGTGGTTTCTAGAAACTCATAAAATTTGAAGATTCTTGGAAAAAAGGAAGAAGAATGTCCTCACTAGCTAAAAAAACCAGATAAGAACAGAAAAATAGAGATGGAGACAGATAGGCCCTAAGCGTTAAATCCTAAGAATCAACTTTTTAGAATCCTGTGGCTTATGCCTTAAAGTGATGTTCGGGAGGTTGGCTGTTAGAGGGGTCCTAGAAGAGGTAGTCTATGGATGGTTTTAGGTTTTGTTTAGGCACTCAAGAAGTCTGGGTTAGGTTTCTTACATGGCCTGGTGCTAAGGAGCAAGCTCCCCTCACTTCATGATCCCAGTGGTAAGCTGGTCTCGCTTAGCCAACATATACTTTCCCTAGAGATTAGACTCTGCCAGAGAATAGAGTGGGCTTTCCCCTTGGTGGTGAAATCCAAGTAGGATCGCTGGGACGGGTAAGGTATCCGTTGGGGGATGAAATCCCAGTCGGGCCTTGTCTCAGGTAAGTTTGATGTTTGATTTAGTGCCAGTGGTTCGGGTGTGTAACATCAAGTGATCTACGATTAATTCAATATGTAGATTGTTAATTACTAAGTGTGGACTAAGAAATGCAAGCAATCAGAAATGCAATGCAACGTATCTTAAGCCCCAAGTCGAAATGTTAAGTTGGAATGAAAACAAGTTGAGAAAGGGTTGAAGAATATGATTTTTGACTATTCTAGAAATGCAAGAAAAGAGAAGAAAAGTTCTTTTTATTCTTGCTTATGATGTCGTTTAGAAAAGAAGAAAGAGGTGAAATGGAAGGAACCTAATGCACCTATATGAACGAAAGAAAGAAAGAACCCAAGGAAGGCCCTAGGGTCCCACTGGGCATGCCAGAATGTTTCTATGCTAATTTCGCTTTCTACATTCAAGAGAAGAATAAGAAACTAAGAGATGGTATAAGGCTTGTATGTACCTGGATGTAGTCGTGCACACCATAATCCAGACGTTGAAGGTACTCCTCTTTGGCTATGGAGGAATGACACCTGTAGAAGAAATAGACTAAGACGAAGAAGACGTTAGATGGATAAATGGTGGGTTGCCAAGCAAAAGCTTGATCCCAGAAGTATGAAGACTTCCTTAAAGGATATCAACCCACTAGTCGATAAAAAAGATGTCTGATAAATAGCAAAATGTTAAAATACTAAAATGATAAAAGACTAAAAAGGAAAAGGGAAGCAAAGGCTTACCTGAAAGATGCTGTCAGACTGGTCACAGTCGCCGGCATCCGTGGTCCTACCGGCGTCGGTTGTTTATGTCTGCCGATGTCGGTTAGTCTGCCGACGTTGGTTGGGGCAGTGGCCGGCGTCAGTCAGGGCAGTGGTCTGTGGATAAGGTCTGGATGAGTTTTGGTCTGTGGACGGGTCTGAGACAGAGTTTGGGCCTGGTTGAATGGTTTGGGGGTCTGGGTCTGAGAGTCTGGTTTTGGTTAATGGTCTGTGGGTCTGTGCAGAGATAAAGGGGAGTCAAATGGACAGAATGTCAAATGGACAGAAGGGTAGAGGAGGCCAATAGGGAGACAGGGAAATAAGGATTCAGGTCTATTAATAGTCTGGTTTGGGGATAGGAAGTGTTGAATCTAGTTCATAATACTTAAAAGCAAATGACTAGAAAACACAATGAAAGTACAAACAATATACATACATGTGCCTTGTAGAAGGAGTGTTGTAGACTGGTGTACCTGTTGTTGTTGCTATTGGTGTGAAAGCCGTCACTGATGGAGTTGTTGAAGGCAGAATTCTTATTGTTGCACCTGAGGGAGAGAGTGATAGGCTTGGCTGAGAGATTGGTAGAGTGGCGGATGGTCCAAGACTGAAGATTGAAGGATTCGTGATTAGCTCTCAAGATTCAAACTTTGTGATTAGCGCCAGAAAGAGTTTAGAAGTTAGTTTAAGTAAACCGATGTCGGTGATCCCACCGGCGTCGGTCGACAATTGATCGACGTCGGTGGGTGCAGAACGAGTAAAAGGGCCATCAAGCTCATTTTCCATCCGCTAGGTGCATAATCTGTTGGAGAATTGTTGAAGGTTAGGCTAAATACACATGAGAGTTGGTTAAGTGGTTGGAAAGCAGTAAGAATAGGTCTTGGGTGAGTCATAGGGTGGGAAATGGTCTAAGGCGAGGTGTCCTAGGCGAGGTGTCATGGGTGATGTGTCAAAGGAGGGAGGTTATTAATTCAAAATAAGTTTATTATTTTAAATTAGTAATTGTATGGGTTAGGAATGGGTTAGGAATGGATCAAAGGGGAGGATGACCAAGGGTTAGACATGATTTCGGTGTCTACATTTACCTCTTTTTGTTTTGTTGGTTGCTCTAGATGAACTGCAAGACAAAAATAGAAGTTGGTTGCCCCAGGTATGGGATAAGGTTGATTTCGTCTTGTAGGTTGTTCAAGTGAACTGCAAGACAAAAACAGGAGGGTTGGTTACCCCAGGTATGGGATAAGGTTGATTTCATCTTGTTGGTTATTCAAGTGAACTGCAAGACAAAAATAGGAGGGTTGGTTGCCCGAATTATGGATGAGGTATTCCCCCTCAAAGCAGGAGTCGAGAGAAGAGAACCTGGAATCGAGTGCTGATTTGACAAAGAGTGGATGAAGATGGGTAAGATAGAGTGAGAATGATGCAAATATCATGATTGCATGTACACCACTTCACGAGATGGTCAGGTAAAATTGTCGCAGGTCAAGGGTTGAAGAGTGCCAAAATTGAAATAACTGGGCCTCAGCATTTAGTCATCTGTTGATTGGGTTATTCAATCTAAGCTGAAGCTCCAATGGTCGTCGTGCTCCAGGTATCTCAGGCTTAGGAAGTGCTCTTGAAAAGACAAAAATGTCACAAGTAGTGCGGATCAACCGGCTTGCTATCCTATACTTGTGAGGGTCCAAAAATATGGTCTACAAACAATTTTGCTATCTATTAGTGAGGTAGCATGCATGCAAAAAAAACCAAGACAGAGTTGTCTCAGAAGTGGTCAGGGTCTGCAGAGATTTTTGTGATCTCCATGGTCGCTGGTCGGGTTGAGATATAAGTGATCTCAAATGTACCCCATGAGGAGTCAGAAATGACTTCAACATTGGCAGGGCTAATTGATTGGTCATGATGGAAGATGAAAGGTCGATGTCGTGAGAGAGACGAATGAGCAGATGGGTGGACAGAGGAATGGCTGAGCTAACCTCAGAAGACTGAGTGCTGCCTACATAGCCCCTGTGGGAAGGGCCTCAGACCAATGTAGTTCAGACTAGTTTGAGAAGATTGGTCGATAGGCTGGTCTTGGGCGAGATCAAGGTCGAAATGATGAGGAGAAGAAGATGTTACAGCCTTTTCCAATGGTGTATTCTGTAACATTGGTGAGTGGTCTTTCATCCCTAGTAATTTTCCATATTCATGATGGATGTATGTTAAAAATGAGGTCTATTTATGCTTTAGCAAGTATTGGTTTATGCTTAACATAAATTGTGTCTGGTCGATAGTTTCCATGTGTATTAGTGTCCATAGAAACTATGTGAAATGGACTAGGATGATGATGATGATGTCATGTTGTCATGTTGTTGGTCTGAAAAAGTTTGGTTGAGTAAAAAGGCTTGGTTGAATGTGACCAAAGTGTGAAACATAAGTGAAAGGCATATCACTCTTTCATTGACAAGGACCAAAATGATGGCATGGATGGGGGTTGTTAGAACAAAAGCCCTATTTATGTATCACATCGTGGACCAGTGTTGTGCTAAAGAAGTAATCGAATCACTTGACGTTAAGTGAGCTCGAAGTCCCTTGAGTATGTTGGGGTGATGTGATAGGAGAGGATGGGGTAACCCATTTGTGGCAGGAATAACCTTGCCCCTTTTATAGGAGACCCTGAGACAACTACAAGCCAAGTCCATGATTTTTGAGTGTTTTTTTTTTTTTTTTTTTTTTTTGAAGAGCGAACTGATCAATGTGGGAGGTCCACATAGAGATGTCATTTGCTTTGGTGGTCATATATGTGAAGTTGATCGATGCAAGAAGCTTCAAAAAGAGTGCTGTCTATAGCAATATTTAGTCATAGCCATCCTTCGAGGGAGTGGTCTATTTTTTACTTTAAATGTTTGATATGTTGGCCTAGCTGTCCTTCAAGGGAGTAGTCTAGTAAATACAACAATTATGTAGTTGTCCTTTTAGGGAGCAGTTTACATTATGACTTTTAAGATATGGTATGTTATTCTTGATGTGTTTGGTGACTAACTTTTAGCCATGGACGAGCCTGTAGAGGTTTAAGGGTTCCCTTTTATTAGGACAAAGCATTCATTCATGCTTGACAAAAGGGGTTGACAGGACTTGTTTAGGGGAATAGGGTTGAAAGGAATAGGAATTAAGAGGATGGGGTTGCTCAAGGGACGAGCTCAAGTAAAACGTCAAGTGATGAATACTCGACTAACAGAAGAATGGTCGCAGATGCAAGGTATAAAAGGGGCTCAGGTTCTGATAAGTCCCTGGGCCATGCTAGTGCATTATGATAAAAGGTCCAAGTCAATTAGGAGTAGAATTGCCCCATTTGCCTCTTCGATATTGGTCACGATGATTGATGATGGTTTGAAGAAGTGATAGGTGCTTGGTTGGTTGATGTTTGATAATTGAAGTTTGGTCGAGGTTAGGATAAGGTTGGATTCCCCTAGTCACTTAAGGAGAATATTGGATAGATTGGTCAAGGTCAGTTGAGGCTTGGTGGTCAAATGGACTATGTTGATGTTGAATAATGGGGTCAAAAGTGGCAAAGGGACCATAATCTATTGTGGAGAACCCGATCTAGGCGATGAGATTTGAGAGGCATGTGTCGGTGTTGATAATTTGTTGAAGAGGAGGTCGAGAGGATCCTTGATGAGAAGGGTATACTTTTTTTGGTGTTGATGAATGACAGCTTTGAGAGTACAACAACACTCAGTGTCATGTCCCAGAGTGTGATGATAGTGGCAAAATTTAGAGTTGTCGAACCAAGATGGCCTTGATCCGAGAGTTGATGAGTGGGGTGGTGTTGAAGGTTTATTGATGATGTGGTTGAGAAGAAGGGTGTCATTCTCCAGACATTGGCGAATGGCAACCTTGAGAACACAACAATGCTTAGTGTCGTGCCTAGGCATGCGATGATACACACAAATTTGAGTGTCATCAAACCAGGGGGTTTAGGTCTGAGAGATTGATATAGTTTAAGAGGCGGGAGATAGATGCGAGAGGACTGTAATAATTGGTGTAACAGCAAGGCATAAGAACCTGCTAATGGGTTTGGATGTTTTATTGCAGCGGGGGTTGATGACTTTGGTTTTGGAGGCGTAAGAGGCGTTGGTCGATGGTTTAGAGGAGATATATGTCTAATGGGTTGAGAGAGTAATGGAGGCAACTTGCCTCTGTGAAGTATGGGAGTAGGAAGAACTCCTATTAGGGTGGACAGATGTGGGCCCAAGATTGAAGGTAATGATGAAGGTGGGGGAGGAGTCCTCCGGTGTGGTTTAGTGGCCTTCTTTGGTTTGGGTTGAGGGTCACCTCTGTGTAAGGTGAGGTTAGATGCGGGTTTGAGTTTAAATATGGACGGAGGTGAGTGAGATGTAGCAATCTCAAGCAAAAGGAAAGAGGAAACTGTGACTGGGTCTTCTTCAGTCGAAATAGGTGAAGAGACTGGTTCTTCTCCTAGTGGAGAAGAAATAAGAGAGTGCGGCTCCTCAAGAGGGTAGAAGGTAGGGATGATGGTGCCTTCTATTTGTGCTTGAGGAGTAGGCAAGGTAGGGTCTTCGGATGAAGGTAGGGCTAATGGCATTGGTATGGTCAAGGCATCCTCCAGTATAAGAGAGGTAGATGGAGGAATAATAGGAGAAGAAATTTCTTCATCTTGGGATGGAGGAGGTTGGTCAGGGACAAGAGGCAAGATAGTGTTGATTGTGTGAATATTATGGTCTTGAGGGTCATTGATCACGGTTTGGACATTATTTTGAGTAGGTGGATGGTTTGGAAATGGTTGTTTCAAGATGTCGATGTGTTGGTTGGGAGGCGCATTCAAGTTATCTAAAATAGGATCCCCCTTATCGATCATGTCTTAGATGATGTTCTTGAAAGTTGGGCAATTGTCGATGTCATGGCCGTGGACACGGTGAAAGTGACAGAAGTCAGCCTCCCTATACCATTTAGGGATGGCTTTTGAAGGGTTGAATTGAGGTGGTCAGATTGGAGGGAGATTGAGGACCCCCTGCTTGACAAGTTTTTCCAAAATGGAAGCATATGATTCTCCAAGCGGAGTGTATGAACGCTGGATGTATCGTTGTTGGAATTGTTTGGTGATGCTTAGAGATGTAGAAGGTTGAGAGTAATTAGTTGTCATCAAGGATGGTGATCTAATGACCACAGTGTTGGCCACTCCTTTGGGTTTGGAGTTGGCAGAAGAATAAGGTCTGGAAGAAGAAGGGTCATTGGTTTTTGTGTTGGTATTACGCAATTTGACCTTATCCTCTTCAATGGCGCAGAGTTGAAGCTTTCGAGCCATGGTGAAAGCTTCGTTGAAAGTGTGGAATGTCTGAATCCACAAGGTAGAAGAGATGTGCCTGGCACATGCTCGAGAAAAGAGCTCGATGAGCTCAGGTTGAGGCAAAGAGAAGGAGAGCTGGTTAATCAAGCCTCTCCAACAGGCGACAAAATTGACTATTGATTCATCGTCGAATTCCCTGATGGAGTAGAGGTCTGTGATTGAAACTTGTTTTGTGATGTTGATAGAAAAATGGTCAAGAAATAATTGGGCAAGTTGAATGAATGAAAAGATAGAATGTGTGGCAACAGAGCTATACCAGTCAAGGGTAGGGCCAGCAAGGGACATAGGGAATGTGCATAAGAGCAATGCATCGTCATGGGCAATAAGGTAGCAGGCATGTCTGAATGACCATAGATGTTGTTGCGGGTCCCCCTTACTCTGGAAGTGAGTGAATTTAGGACGCTCTAATTGATTGGGGTATGGTCAGATAGGGACGAAAGGATGGATGGGCTTGTTGCAAATTTGCTCATACGAGAGAGCATTACGTGAACCAAACATAGAGGTCTCGAGACTGGATATTTTATCCATCAGCATTTTAATGACATCTGCTAACGGATTGGCAGATGGAGTGCCCCCTAGGTTGTAGGGCACTTGAAAGAGGCTAGAGGAGGTATACGACGTAGTCAGTTGCAGTTGTGGGGGCGCAACGTATGTATGACTAGTCGCAGGGATAGATGTAGAGGCCAAGTGTGGTTGGGTTATAGAAGTAGAAGGTATAAGTTGATTGGATACAACCAAAGGTGGTTGCGTGGCGGCACTGATAAAGGGTGAGGTAGACACTCCTGCATTTATGGGTGCAAGAGTGTGAGGGGTCGAGACAATCAAGTTTTGGTATGATGTAGAACTTGGTTGAATTGTATGTGGTTGAGGGGGTAATGGAACCCCGATGGAGGTTGATCTAAAAATAGATGTAGAGGCCAAACCTTGCATATTGGCCATGGTCGGGTTAATGGTTGAGGCAAAAGGTTGGGTCATAAAAGGTTGGGTAGCGAATGGTGTCGATGTCATCGCCACTTCACCCAAAAGGTCTCGCGTTGGGTTTCTCGCGAGATAGTTTTGGAGGGCTGTGACGTTGAGGTCCAAGAATCTTTTGAAATCTTGGTCCCCATCAGGGATGATGGGAGTTTGAGTCGAGGTCAGTCCTGTAGGAGTTCTTTCAGTCTCTGAGTAGAACTCCATTATAGGACTGGTTAGGGACAGAGGAGTGTCGTCAAGAAGAGCCTTGGTTTGACTGTGCGTCAAAACCATTCAAGGCAAGAGGGGGGCAGGTTCTAGAAACTATGTTTTTTTAGTTTCAAAAACTCACAATGGGGTTTTGGCAGAAAAAGGGGTCGGGTTTCAGGCTGTTGTTTTAAAAAAAAGGACTGTAACAGTGACCGACGTTGGTTGAAGAACCAATGTCGGTGAGAAAAGATGGCCGACGTCGATCAGATAACCGATGTCGGTGGAGGAAGGTGGCCGACGTCGGTGGTAAAGCCGATGTCAGTGACTGTGGTTTCAAGAAACTTAGAAAATTTAAGGATTCTTGGGAAAAAGGAAGAAGAATGTCCTCACTAGCTCAAAAAACTAGATAGGAACAAAAAAATAGAGATGGAGACAGACAGGCCCTAAGCGTTAAATCCTAAGAATCAACTTTTTAGAATCCTGTGGCTTATGCCTTAAAGTGATGTTTGGGAGGTTGGCTATTAGAGGGGTTCTAGAAGAGGTAGTCTATGGATGGTTTCAGGTTTTGTTTAGGCGCTCAAGAAGTCTGGGTTAGGTTTCGTACATGGCCTGGGGCTAAGGAGCAAGCTCCCCTCACTTCACGATCCCAGTGGTAAGTTGGTCTCACTTAGCCAAAATATACTTTCCCTAGAGATTAGACTCTACCAGAGAACAGAGTGGGCTTTCCCCTTGGTGGGGAAATCCAAGTAGGATCATCGGGATGGGTAAGGTATCCGCTGGGGGATGAAATCCCAGTTGGGCCTTGTCTCAGGTAAGTTTGATGTTTGATTTAGTGCCAGTGGTTCGGGTGTGTAACATCAAGTGATCTATGATTAATTCAATATGTGGTTTGTTAATTACTAAGTGTGGACTAAGAAATGCAAGCAAGCAAAAATGCAATGCAGCGTATTTTAAGCCCCAAGTCGAAATGTTAAGTTGGAATGAAAACAAGTTGACAAAGGGTTGAAGAATATGATTTTTGACTAGTCTAGAAATGCAAGAAAAGAAAAGAAAAGTTCTTTTTATTCCTGCTTATGATGTCGTTTAGAAAAGAAGAAAGAGGTGAAAAGGAAGGAACCTAATGCACCTATATGAATGAAAGAAATAAAGAACCCAAGGAAGGCCCTAGGGTCCCACCGGGCGTGCCAGAATGTTTCTACACTAATTTCGCTTTCTACATTCAAGAGAAGAATAAGAAACTAAGAGATGGTCTAAGGCTTGTATGTACCTGGATGTAGTCGTGGGCACCGTAATCTAGATGTTGAAGGTACTCCTCTTTGGCTATGGAGGAATGACACCTGCAGAAGAAATAGACTAAGACGAAGAAGACGTTAGATGGATAGATGGTGGGTTGCCAAGCAAAAGCTTGATCCCAGAAGTATGAAGACTTCCTTAAGGGATATCAACCCACTAGTTGATAAAAAAAATGTCTGATAAATAGCAGAATGTTAAAATACTAAAATGATAAAAGACTGAAAAGGAAAAGGGAAGTAAAGGCTTACCTAAAAGATGCTGTTAGACTGGTCACAGTCACCGGCATCGGTGGTCCTACCGGCATCGGTTGTTTATGTCTACCGACATCGGTTAGTCTGTTGATGTCAGTTGGGGTAGTGGTCAGCGTCGGTCAGGGCAGTAGCCTGTGGACAAGGTCTGGATGAGTTTTGGTCTATGGACAGGTCTGTGGATGTGTCTAAGACAGAGTTTGGGCCTGGTTGAATGGTTTGGGGGTCTGGGTCTGAGAGTCTGGTTTTGGTTAATGGTCTATGGGTCTGTGCAGAGATACAGGGGAGTCAAATGGACAAAAGGGTAGAGGAGGCCAATAGGGAGATAGGGAAATAAGGATTCGGGTCTGGCAACAGTCTGGTTTGGGGATAGGAAGTGCTGAATCTAGTTCATAATACTTAGAAGCCAATGACTAGAAAACACAATGAAAGTACAAACAATATACATACCTATGCCTTGTAGAAGGAGTGTTACAGACTGGTGTACCTGTTGTTGGTGCTCCTGGTGTGAAAGCCCTATCACTGATGGAGTTGTTGAAGGCAGAATTCCTGTTGCTGCACCTGAGGGAGAGAGTGAGAGGCTTGGCTGAGAGATTGGCAGATTGACTGGCAGAGTGGCGGATGGTCCAAGACTGAAGATTAAAGGATTCGTGATTAGCTCTCGAGATTCAAAATTTGTGATTAGCACCAGAAAGAGGTTAGAATTCAGTTTAATTAAACTGACGTTGGCGATCCTGCCAGTGTCGGTCGACAGCTGACCGACATCGACGGGTGCAGAACGAGTAAAAGGGCCTTCAAGCCCGTTCTCCATCCGCCAGGTGGATAATCCGTTGGAGAATTGTCGAAGGTTAGGCTAAATATGCATGAGAGTTGGTTAGGCAGTTGGAAAGGAGTAAGAATAGGTCTTGGGTGAGTCATAGGGTGGGAAATGGTCCAAGGCGAGGTGTCTTAGGCGAGGTGTCATGGGTGATATGTCAAAGGAGGGGGGTTATTAATTCAAAATAAGTTTATTATTTTAAATTAGTAATTGTATGGGTTAGGAATGGACCAAAGGGGAGGATGACCAAGGGTTAGACATGATTTTAGTGTCTACACCAAGGATAAACTTGCAAAGCTCCTTAGACAAACTAAAAGAATTCATCAGCCATCACTACTAAATGTATTATACGACACTATCATGGAGTGGTGCATAAGTTTTACTAGGAGATCAAGGTTAAGAATAAGTAGGATTATAATGGTGTGACCACATCTATAGTTTTCACTTCAACATCCACATTGACCAAGGTGCATATAGCACTCCATATGATGAAGCCTTGATAGGCTAAGATTTTATATATGTATAGTTTTGTAATGGTGGATGTACTTAGGGATTTTTCCTTGTAGTTTGAGAAATTCATTGTAAAAATTGACTTTATATTTTGTACACATGCACACATTGCATGGTTTTCAAAAGTCAATTTATTTATAGTTATAAACTTTTTCTTATATAGATTCAGACTACAATTAGAACTACATGTTCTAACTGACACATGTAATCACTTTATATGGACTTATAGAATGAGGCAACCCCTTAGCTAAGTCTATATATACAGTTGTAACCCAATTTAGTTTTTTGTCAGATAATTTTTTAATACATAATAGTAAAGCAATTTTGATCATCAACAAAGTTTTTTAAGTATTTTCCTTCCAATTTTGTGCAATTAGTTGTTATTTCCATGGTTTTATAATTCAATAATCTTTAGTGTGTAATAGGTGTAAATAGATTATTAATTATTTTGATTGATATATTGATCCTAGATATACAATAGATATTGAAATATTAGTGAATCTATTAATTAAAATTAGTCAATTTGATTTAATCATATTTTGGAATGTATATTAGTGCTTTTTTTGGTGTAGTTTTGTGTGTGTGTGCAATAGCTACCTCAAATAATTCATTAGCCCAAGCCATAATCTTTTGATTAAGGGTGTGTAAAAACCACCCTAAAAGGAGAAACCTTTTTCTAAGGCTTATGAATTTCTTACATGTTTATTTCTTTAAACTTCTTAGTCATGTCTGATTGCATGTCTGTAATTACTACTAGCAACAGGCATAGGTTTTGAAAGCATAGGTCTATTTAGAAAGCAACTAGGAAAGTGATTCTTGAGAATAATGGATCTTTATTTATACCTAACCTTCCTTTTTGAGTTTTTTATTAAGATATACCCACTTTAGATTAGAAACCAGCCACCCTTCCAACTCACATAGAGATTCACTATCTTTAGTAGGCCACACCTCCATCCAAAAAACCTTGCCAATAACCTGCATGACCCGCCCCTATTCCATAAATAGGTTGAAATAAACTACATACCTAAAAATTGTGCCTTGTAGTGGATTTTACCTCCATTGAGATCCTAAAATTTTAGAGGTTACCTCATTCAACTGTGGTGTGCATAAAACCCATATCAATAGATCGTATTCTCAACTTTCATCAAAAATTACTAACCTGCTTCCATATTTTATCCTAAAATCTGAGCTTGGGCCTCTTAAGTTAGATAAGGAAGATATTGAGCTTCTCAATTTAGATGGGTAAGATATTGAGCATCTCAAAAAATATGAAGAGGATGCTAAACCTATATCAGAGCAAGCCTTATCAATCCCTCTTTTCACCATCGAGACTCTAATTTAGACTAAATAAGGACCTTTGTAATATTATTTTATTACAAAGGTTATAAAGTGGTTAAATTAGGTAGTTAAAAAGAGAAAAAATATAGTCCAACTATAAGAAGTTGATTTGAGTAGCTCATATCACCTACTCTTTATGCACAAAAGAAACCTAGGATGGTTTCTTACATAATCAGGGATGAACATGGAGACAAACATGTTGAGGTTGTTATTCCTTATCCTGATGAATCTAAGGAGGAATTTGTTGCTAATGATTACCAAATTTCAAAGATACACCTTCGAAAAGGTAATCATAAGGTAATAAAATAATATGTGTAAATAGTCATTAGTAAATTATTTGATAAGTATGAACAGGATAAAGTAACTAAAGATAAATTAAAGGAGAAGGTCAAACAACTCTCATTGGTGGTCCAAAAACTATTGAATCTATTTCAATTACATCAATGTGACTATGTACTTTATTGGTTGGATATTTTGTCTATCAGCGTATTGGTAAACAAAATAAGTCTGATCAGCCAAAGTAGGAATATTAGTCATCCTAATGTGTAAGTTTATCACATCAGAAGGAGACTGCTCTCTCCTCTCATCAAGGGGAGGTTCCCTATGGATATGCTATGTATATGTATAAACAAAAAATAATACTCAAGGGTAGGATAAGTCATCCATCTCTCTTTCTTTAGAGATGATGTATACAAAACAAAGGAAAAACTCAAGGGAATGACAGATAGCACTCCTCTTCTTTCAGAAGAACTATTCAGCCAGCCACAAGAATACTCCTGGAAATAAAAGTAGAATGTAACTGACAGTATGGTAACTAGCAAATTGAGACAGAGCACAAAGTCTCTACCTGAAATGATTAAGAGTAATATACGAAGGGCAATGAAAGCTCAAAGTCTTTTCAAAGTCCTTTACATAACAATGAAAAGAAAACACATTGAAGGTAGCTATGGGGGCACAAAGTCTCTCCACAGTTGATTCTTTAGGACACCTTCCTGACTAATTTTACTAAACTTGCTTGTTAAATTAATGGAACACAAAAGATATCACAGCACAAAGTCTAAAAAAGTCCCTTGCTTTCTTATTCCATTAACAGAATATGATCAATAGAGTAAGCACAAAGTCCCAATGATGCCTCTCAATTTGGGTAGAGTTTCGTTTAGATTTTCAAAAAAGAGATCCTTATTACAATAGAAGAAAGTCGCTTATATAGCCATTTAAAGGACTCAAGAACAGTAATACATCATGATGAGTTGGGAACTGTTAGGAAGATAGGCTAGAATTTTAGGGCATTTTACCAATTTGATCTTCTTAATGTAGATAAACAAGCTACACAATTGAAAGATTACAACTTTCAATGTCCACTTGGCGGTCTGATCTTGTCTTCATCGCTCCTCCTTTCCTAGTTAATTGAATCGAGTCTTGGATTCATTCATTGTTCTATCTTTCCTCATTTTCAGCTAGTTTTGGTCTTAAATTTTGGGAATGCATTCAATTCTATAAATTCAAAGAATCAAAGGTTATTTCACTATCTTTAAAATTGACATTTATATGCCCATCAATGTGCTCTCAATGGCTAGTTCACTATCCTAAATTTGACGTCTTCAGGGGTGTCACCCCTTGGTCTTCTTTCAGCTTTTGGCTTTGCCCTTCTAGATTGGACTTGCCCTTTCGAGCCTTGAGAAATGACCTATGTCGAGTTAGAATAGCCTTTTACTTTGGCCGTTGAGAGTCCCCCGCAAGGGCACCTACCCTTCAAGGTCCTTTGGCAGCCCTTTGTCTTGGCAGTTCCCATAGACAAATCCATAGGCTAAGGCTTCCCATGAACTATCCTTTAGGAAAATTCTTGGGTGTTTTCTCCTGTGGGTAATTTTTGTAGACATTTTTCCTATGGGTAGTTTTTGTGGACATTTGTCTCACAAAAAATTCTTGTGAAGTCTTTGACTGGTCTTCAGATCTTTTGAGCCCACAGCCACTTAGAATTCTTTCAAACTTTTTGAAAATGACCCTTCAGAAGGGTGCTTTTATTGATTAAGTGTCCTATGCAAAAACACTTGTCTTTTGGGAAGTTTCCTTTTATATTGAACCATCCCTTTGAACTTTGGCATTGAACCAATCAGTTGAACCAAAAATGGTTCAAGCCGATGGTTTAATGAATTAAACAATCCGATGAACTAAACATTAAAACAAACATAATGAACTTACCTTTAAACCAATAGGAACTTTGATGTTAAACCAATTGATTGAACCAAGGCTTTGAACCAAAATGGTTCAAGCCAATGGTTTGAGCCAATGGTTCAATGAATGAACCAAGTGAATGAACCTGCCGTTGAACTGGTTCAATGGTTCAACAAAGTGCATCGAGCTCCTTTGAAACAAAGGCCAATGAACCATCTAATGAGCCAAGTGGTTAAACCAATCATCAAACCAAGATGTTGAACCAAGTTTTGGTTCAATGGTTCAAACAAAGCTTTGAAAAATGTCTTTGAACCTGTAGATGTTGAACCAAAGGATGAACTGAAAGAATGAACCAACTGAATGAAATAAAGAGTTGAACCACTTAGTTGAACTGAACCATTGAATTGTTCCTTTGGTTGAACCCGTTGAACCTTTGAACCAAAGTGGTTCAATGGTTCAACGATTCAATAGTTCAAGCCTCTTTCTATATTCAAATGTTTGTCGATGAAGATTTTCAATTGAACCAAAGCTCTGAACCAATTTTGGAAAATGACTAAGTGTTGAAAACCATCTTTTGATTGAAACTGCCTGTAGAAGCCTTTGAACCTATATAAATGAACCTACCTATAGAATTTGAAGATACAAAGTCCATAGAAATCAAAATGTAAAATCCATTGAACTTGACTTGCAAAGTCTGTAGATTTCCTGAGAAGCTTGGAAAATGAGGAATCTGAATATCTAGGACAAATTTTGGAAATGGAAGAGACAATTTTGGTCTGTAAGACCAAAATAATTCAAATGTTGTCCCAAAAATGACTGTTACTTTTGGGAGACAACATAATTGATATCAAAATGATGATAATACTTAAGGAAATATGGCACATGGGTAGGGCCACTGAAGAATTTTTGGATAAGTTGCTCCTTCAAGGAACCATACCAATAAATGTTGCCATCCCAATACATGTAATAAATTGAAAACAAGCTCAATTATGCCAAGAATAATGAGGTCATATAATAAATATAAATAAATAAATTAAATTAATTATGGTAAAGTTAGAAACCTTCCCCAAAGTTGATTTAGATAGTTTTGTCATAGAAATGACTCTAGCTGAGGAATGTCAAGGTGATCAAATTGAATTCATAGGCAATACTAAATTATGGATTATAACCTTTAGAAAATTTTAAAGAGTCTTATTAGTTGGCATCAAATGCTATAAGTGATATATAATAAGTAATCTAAAAGCCTTTTTGCTCATTTCTTGATCATGGAGTGGTACTCTCATCAAAAATCATCAAGAATGAATTCAAATAGTTGATGTAGGAGTTAAATTTGAGTTCTTCCTTCAATTTTTAATCCATTCATAAGTTCATAAGGTATGAGAATACTTTTGATAAACTACATAGCTATTTAAATAAACTTTGACATGTCTAACACTAGATCATGGAAATCAAGTTGAAGGGGATATTAACTACCTTAATTCATATGGCCTAGATGGAGACAAAGTTAAATAAGTAATGAAATTGTTTGATGAATACAAAAAGAGGGTTCAACAATAAAATCTTAAAGATATTTGGGTCATCTATTATGAATTTAGTACTAAGTAGGAAGATCAGGTGGTAGAATAAGTTATTTGAGTTGTAGTTTCTAAAACTATATTTTGATGTACTATCTTTCACAATTTTCAAGAGTGCATTTTGACATAGGCATTCTTGTAGTTTCTAAGTTATGTTTTATATAATTTGAAAATTTCAATCTTGCATTAAAATTACAAAAAAAATTATTTTTTTAAAGTGTTTACTAATTCAAAAGCGAGAATCATTCCACTTTCTAAGTTATAAATAGAGGCTTGCATGCCATTCTAAAGGAACTTTTGGATTTGTAACTTTTCAACAAGATACAAGATTTATGGAGAGAGAAAGATAGATAGAAAGAAATAAATGGGGAAAACTTTGTGTTGTTCTTAGAAATTAATGAAGTGAGATTATTGCAGGACTTTTCACCTCTTGTGTCATTTTGAATGAATTTTACTATGTTCATTATGTTCATTTTGTTAATTTAGGCACTTTATTTCATGAAATTGGTTAAATAATAATTTTATTTTCATCTCAAGGATGTGGAATATGATATAAATTTACTTTTACTCTATTATTCATGTTCTTTCCTTTTTCTTTTTCTAAATTTTGCATTCCTCGCATTTCCCTTTCATCTTCCACTCATTAAAATTCCTTTCTTCATACATACAAAACCACCCATGTTAAAAATGTATATTTATAAATATTATTCATTTTTAGTTTGTTTTGCTTGTAATAAATATATCCTCACCTACTAATATATGAGGTTCTCTATTCTGTAGCACTATTGTATGTAATAATCAAAAGTTGTTCATTTACAAATTTTAAATCCAACACAATGTTAGATACCAAATCCAAGGTCAAAATAAGGTGCTTCCAGTGTTAGGAATTATAATCAAGGTCAAAATCAAGTTATTTTAGTGTCAAATAGATCTAATGTCGAAATCAAATTATTTTAGTGTCAAATATTTAAGAATTTATCTAAATCTTGATACAAAAAAATTGAAACCCTATAAAGTTAGAACTATAATGGAATCATAGGGTTTGAGAATACTCAAATAATAAGAGGTTCACCAATATATTTTATCAAAATTTGGATTAAAAGTTGAATTAACCCTAATCAAGATAAATTGAATAGAATTTAACAGTGTGTTTTAAAATAACTTTTAACAAATAGAATAAATGGAAATGACTAAATTTAACAAAATGTAAATTATTAAAAGATTACTAACTATAAATTGAAGAGATAAACTTAATTCTTTTTATCTAAAATTTGACTATGTTGAATAATAGATAGATAAAATAGGAAATCAAGAATTGTGATAGTAAATTCTTAGAAGTTGTGATTGAGGTTGAATAAGGTCATGAACATCACAATGAGGTTAGGACTGGCTTCCACATCTAACCTAAACTAGTTAGTATTTTTTACAAAAAAAATTATGAACTTAGGTCATGATCACATGTGATAATCTAAAATATGTCTATATGTGCAGATTTGACCTTTGAAAGTGTGGGAAAGACCTAAAAATATATTTTGAAAGTTTGAAATCCTTATAGGGCATGTAATGATTGAAAACCTAAAAATTTAAAAAGGTATAGCATAATTTAGTTGAGCTAACTCTAATCATCCCCATGATGACTGAACATTGCCTATGTATCTAATACTCCAAAGAGGGAATTCAAGCCCACAGAGTTCTCCCACTTAGAGTGTATAGTGTAATTTTTCAACTTTGACTATATGAATGCATCTAAGGATCGATTGAATACTCAAACATGATTTCCTTTTGCCTGAATAAAATAGGCTTTTCACTTGGCTAAAGACTACTTAAAATGTTGAGAACTAGGATTGGAAAGAATGGATAAATTTTACTCAATGTGCAATAGTGTAAGTATGTCTCTATATTGAAATTGCCTAGTGATAGAGTAAGTTACTTAAGTGTACCTTTATAGTAATCCAAAAGGGGAACCACATGCTAGGAAGCCTAAAAACATAAAATTTGGCCATTAGATGATTAAGGGCAGAAATGTCTCATAGGGGTCCAAAATGTATGCCACTCTTGACCCATGCTAGATGTTTTTGACCCTTAAGGAAACATGTGGCTTTTGGGTTTGGATATATTTGAACATATGATTATGGGTGATTTTAGTTGTTAAAACATTTATATGGTGTAAAATATAAATTTAGGGATTAAATAAGTCTATGGAAATTCTTAAGATAGCATGAAGGGTAAAAATAGGTCCTAATTAAGTGCATAAGTTAATTGAAGTAAAATAGCACCAAAACTGACATGATCAAGTATTTGTGACTAGATTCAAATGTCTATAGTTACCAAATGTTTATATATTCTATTTCAATTCTTTTATAAGATTTTTAAGAGACTGTATACATCTTTGTAAATTCATGTTAGATTTAGTACTATTCATATCTTGGATATCCTTGAAATGTTCCTTATCATTTGGGATAGTACTAACTTGGACCTCCTTAGAGGAAACTAGTTAGCACCATCTTGAGGAAAGGTGGAAGAATAATATAAAAATATATAAGATAATGGGTATGATTTTGATGGGTTTTAATCATATGGATCATGTAAAACCTTTCAAAACTAAAATTAAGGATAAACCCTAAGATCAAAAAGAACATGAGGGGACTGGTCTAAAATAAGACACTAAGATAATGTTTAAAACCTTTTTTGAAAAAATCCTTAAGGGAAGACCTAAGGTTTTGCACTATTCAATATGTGTATAGGTTCACTAATATTTTTTACCCTAATTTGGATTAATGGATTAGTTAATCAAATTAAATGTGGACACACAAATTTAATCATTAAGTGTTTGACAGTGTTTAATCTTGACACCCTTTCCTTACTTGGCCTATTCCCCATTATTTTAACTTGAAATCTCTATGAGAGCCTCATTATTACACTTAATATCTTGAAATTTTTTAAAACATTATTTATATATCCCTATTCTAATCATAGGTTTCTATCATCTAAAACCCAATAGTCTCAATCTTTTTGGTACAAAACTACACTAGGTTGGATAAGGCTGCAACCCAGCCTTGTCCCTAATGCTCCAATTGTTAGTTTTTAAATCTGATACATTTCACATTAGCCCTCTAAATCTTTTAAAAAGCTTGGTTAATGGAAATATTTCAAATTTTATGCTATATAATCACATCAATGTCATTCAATACACTCATAACAATCACTTGGAAAATTCTACTGCACATTGAGCAAAAGAACACTAATCTTTCCAATTCAAGCTCTCATATTTATTTTAACAATCATAGACAAAGTTTGAAACTATTTTTTTCAAGTCAATGGAATTCATTTGAAATCATTAAAGTAAATCTATTTAGTACCATCCACATAGTGAAAGACCAAGATTCACACACTCACTCTATGAAGGAGAATTGCATCAACCTAAGTTCTTTTTGGGCTATATATGTAGTATTTAGATTATGTGGGGTTTTTTTAGGATAATTTATTTATTCCCCTTGACCAATTCCCCCATTTATATTTGTTTTATATGTGGGAGATAGGGTTTTACTTTACAATTACTTTTGCATGTCTCATCATCACCTATAGGTCATCAATAGACCCTCTTAGACATTTGTAGGTGCTTGTTTAGGAAAATTATCTACACATTCAATGCAGACATGGTCACATTCAATATAAAAGGCCCTAGTGTGCACCTATCTAAGCTAGAGTGGCCCTATCCTACTAAATTTTAAAAGTTTGTTCTCAGCTACGACATAGTTCATCAATATTTCTAGTCAATTTTATATCATAGATTAGCCTAGACAATTAGCATAAAATCATATCCAAGCTAGGTTTTCATATTTCATTATTTATTACTATATAACAATCATTTTAAATTATATAGATTATTATATTTCACATTTAGATTTTGTATATTTTGTATTCTAAATTAGTATTCAATTGTTTAATCATTTATAAAATTTCATAATTTAATAAAAATAACCACTAAACATTTTGGTGAACCCATAATTTTTATTAAAACACTATTTTTTTGTTTTCTTTATTTTTTTACAAGGATTTCATACAAATTTATGTAAATTCTTGACCCTAAAATAAAATAACCTTCACCTTTGGATATAAATATGATACCACGAGTCAATATTCTTTGACCTTAGATTTAAATCTAAAACTGAAGAAATTATCTTGTCGCCTTGGATAGCATCTAAAATTGAAGCTCTTTCTTTTGACCTTGGCTTGAAATTTTTTGATCTCTACACAAAATTGTTTAAATTTTTCCTTTTTTATTTCTAATTTGTTGTTTTCTACTTGTTTTTAGAAACTATGTTTCATCAATTTTAAAAATCCATAGATAGATATCATTTTTGGCTAAGTGGTGACCTGTTTATTAGCACTGTGAAGTGAGGGATATTATCTCAAAAATCAGGCCCTAGATAGTGATATATATGGATTTTAGTTTCCCCACACCTCAAAATATATTAAAAATGCCTAGTGTCCCATGTTTATGCCATAGGAAGCCATTTTATTTGTTGTATTTATGGTGCACTTAAGAGGAGCATATTTCTCAAGGAAGTTACTCTCATAATATCCTTGGAGATAGGATAGTGGGACACAAACATGGTTTAACATTTGTAGTTAGTGTTCCAAAATACACTAACACGTGTCAATGAATAATTAATAATATTTAAGATCCTACACAGTCATTCAAACCCTTCCTAGTTCACCCTTTATACCTTTATTTTTTATTGTATTATACTTATAATGGGATTAATGAGTGAATGTTTCTTTTATATGTTACATGGGGTTATGTGATTCATTGTTACATCTTAAATTATCTTTCATCATGGTATTCATTTTTATTTTACATGGAGTTAAATTTAAATTAATCAATAAGTTATACTAAACAAGTTCTAATTATATACACATAATATTTTTAAACTTTATCAATTATTTATGCTTTCTATCTTGCAGAAACCTATTGAGTCTAAATGCCTCTGAGTGCAAGCCTTAAAGGGTGCACCAAAAAATGGGTGGGCAAACCATTGGTGCCTCATAAGATTATTTTCCCTTTTTCCACTTTATATTTACACACTTGTCTCCTAAAACCAGTCCCTTAATCGTTGCCTCATATTTTACAGCCTCCTCTAGTCTTTTACCACCTTCATTATCCCTTCCCTAACCCAAACCCCTTTTCAATAGTTTACATTACATAGTTGGCCACATTGACCTTGTATTATTATTGACAAAACTTATTATGTTCTAGGTTGGCCTTTGGCCAACCTAGTCCATGACCTAGTTTATTTTTTGTCAATTATGATATTAGGTCGACCAGGTCAACCTTATCATCTTAAAATTTTGGAAGGGTTTAGGGTTAGATATGCCTATATAAACACATTCATTTTGCCATTTCTAAGAGAATAGAATAAAAATTAAGATATATTGTTCATCTACTTATCCACCATTGTACTTGAGGAGCAAGATTAAGGTTTCATACTTTCTTTGGAGATATAGTTATTGTCTTGTAGAGAAGTCTTTTAGAGGCATTAATAGGTTGTATAGCCTAGAGCTAATTTATACTTGTCATCCTTACATACCACAACAACCTATTTCAAAGCACCTTGCTTAAAGGAAATATTGAGGCTCGATGGGTTCATCTTCGAAGGTAATTATTCCTAACTTTGTTCCTCCTTTATAAGAGTATATAGATATGCATTTGCACTTCTCTTTGATTCATTGGGATTTTGTATACATTGACATGAGTATATGTTTTATATGCATGTTTACTTTTAGTTTTTATTACCCCTATTTTGTGCCATAAGTTTTGGTAAGAACTATATTAGACTTTGATTTATTTGTTATTAATTTAGTGAATATGAAAACATAGGACCTAGATAGGGTTATTACATAGTTTTGCTTGATTAGAGGCTTTAGAACCATCCCTAGTGATATTATTATGGTAAGATATCCCTTTATTAGGTTTAGAGGATCCATAGTGGTCATGACCCTAATTATCTAATGTATCCCCAATCAAAAGTGTAAGTAGGATTTATCTTCTCCAAGTTAGGATTGATTTGTAGATCTAATGCATTTCCCATTGCATGCATTTTAGTGAACCTGATGTGAATCTAACACTTGTAGGTTTTTTTTCACGCTTTCATTTTATATAATCTTATTATTTTTATATATTTGTGATATTGTATCGAATCAATCATTATAGTTTTAATTTTTTATGCACAAGTGTAACACACAGGCACATCAAAATGGCACTATTATTTCTATGTAGGTCTTCATCAGATATAGGTTATTGGATTGAACAAGTTGACATAGTACTCTACTTCAATCCCAAATAATAATACAAGGTTAAACAAGTTGACTCCATCATCTTATTCTCTCTACTAGCATTCAGATCAATAAACTAAATTGAATAGGTTGACTTAGTCTCTCTACCAGCATTTAGATGAAAAAACTAGGTGAAACAGGTCAACTTAGTCTCTCTTCCAGCACTCAATTCAATAAACTAGGTTAAACATGTTGACTTAGTCTCTCTACTAGCATTTAGATCAACATACTAGGTCAAACATGTTGACCTAGTCATATTATCCTTATTTAACACATAGGGTTTTGCAAAATTGGTTCAAACCAATCAACTTAGTTTGTAAAATTTGAAAGTAGCATTCAAGGCACTTCATCATAAATTTTACAATCTTATTCATCTTCCAACCCACCAAGGTTCCTCTCTTTCTCTATCTATCACTTTAGTGCTTCATTTTAGTTGTGTTTTGCACAAGTTAGTAATCTTTAAAACTCTAACCCTACAGTAAACTAAGTTGACTTGGTCAATTTAGTTATGTAGCCTATCTTATGTCTAAAAGACTGAGTCGACCTATTTGACTATATTCACAAAGACCTTTTGCTTCCACAAAATAGTATCAACCCTATCAACTATGATTTATACTATTTGCATACATTTTCATATAAACTAACTCTATGATATTCTAAATTTGGGAATTAACCACTAGTTTCTATTAATTAATTCACTCTTTCATTTTTAGTTGGTTTAATGCTTAGAGTAACTCATGTAGTCTAAATAGGTGGTTTTTCAAATTACAATTTAGTTACATTATTTTTATCTTTTGAACACACTACCAAATCACACAATATTCAAAATACATTTAACACTTGTATTTCCAAGGCCAACCTACTTAGATTTCATCACCAAGGGGGAAGTTGACTTATTTTTATGGCCAAGTATAAATACGTGGTTAATGGTATATATTGGCAAAGTACCCAAAACCCTTATCACTGTAAGATTATGAAGTGAGGGGTAGGCCCTAGTACCAAGCCAATACCATTACCAACACAAATTCCTTTTAGCCTAAATGTCCTAAAACCATCCATAGATTTATTTTTAGTTCCCTATTTTAAGCCAACTTTCCTATCACACTTAAAACAACACTTTTTAATAATCTAATAGCACTTAGGATGACCACTTAGCATTTATTTTTTATTTGATTACTTGCTCTCTGATCATTGTATGTTGTATTGCAAAAAATTGTATTGGCCAACATTAGTGTAAGGTTTTGTGTTGTGTGCCCCAATTGGATCACTCACTTTGATCTAATTGTTTATGTATTTGATTCCATTTCTTCATTCAATTATATTGCAAACATTTACCCTATTTTAGCACACTATCATTATATTTAGTATAGTCTCTTAAAAATTATGTTTTCCCTTGTTTATAATATATAATTGACATGTATGATTGTGTATCTCTTTCTACCTATTTTATCTCCCAGACTATAATATAGAGTCAACCTAGTCAAAATTGTATCCTTTTTTGCCAATCAGGCTATAGTACTAAGTTAACCTAGTCAACCCTATATCCTTATCAACTCAATTTCATACCCTATCTATAGTAAAAATTTGACCTATATGACTTTGTACTCTTATCTACCTCTTAAAATATAGAACCTAGTCAACCTATTCAACTTTGTATCCTTTTTGCCACTTTGCCTTTACATCAGATTGGACTCCATTAATCTTTCTCCCTCATCATAAAATTCTTATTTAAATACAACACTAAGCTGAATTCAACAAATATGATGATCTTTACCAACCCCAATAATTTCTCCCATAATCATCTTGTTGTTCCTACCCTTAGATGAAATTTATGTGCATGTAGCCACTCGCACTACAAATTATGGGACCCCTCCTCATTCCTCTTAAGTTTATAATCTCCTCTTCTCCTTAGAAGATCAACCTAAATTAGAATATACTCTAGAAAATTTCTTCTTCATCAATGATTTTCCTCAACATTGAGGAAAATATCCTTCTACTATTTACCATCTCATGATAAGTGGTCAAAATAAGGAGCCCCATTCACCTTCCCCCACATTCTCACATGGATTCAGGGATAATAGCTTCTTTTCTTCTCAACCACTTCCTTCTATTTTGACCCATTATCATATTATGACATATTCCTTTTTAATTTAATCCACTTCCATGCCAAGCATCTCTATTAACATCATTAGTTCTACATCTAGTGGGCCTCTTCTAAGACCCGCTCTTCTCAATTCTTCAACTAATGCATCATTGACTACCCATGGTAAGCATGCCTCTAGTGTCACTTCTTTTGATCTATCTACTAGTCAATATTTTACCACACAATCAAATCATGTTACTAGTGCCTCACTTACTAATATTTCCTCTCAAGCCACTACTCACATGAATAATAACACCCATAGTGGTACCCAAACCACTACTACCAATGCCAATGCTTCACACAATGAAAATAACACCACTCAAACCCATCAACTTCTATTACAAACACTTAATCAAATGAATTATTTACAAGCTAATAATGCCAACCAAATTATTCAAATACAAAATCATCTCATCCAACTTCAAAATCACCCTCAACAAGTTCTATGGGAAATACATAACCAAAATGCTCCCCCATGTCCTCTTCAGGATTTCCATGGTAATATTATCCCTCAACCTCCTCTTTTTAACAAATTAATCAAGCACCTTCAAAATGAGCCTCTTACACCTCAAATTTTTAAAATTGATATAGAAGGTATCACCCCTAACATTAGTTACACTGGGTCAACTGATCCTACTCTTCACTTAAAAACATTTGGAAATTTATACAAAGATTGGGTCAAGTTAAATACGTTTGCTACTATCAAGATATTAACAAAAACTCTCTCTAAAGATTTTTCTTTATATTGGTATAACCAACTCAAATATCATTCCATCACTAGTTTAGAAGATTTAGTCAATGCTCTAGTCTAAGAGTTTCAAACTAGTGATCTCCCTAAAAATACCATGGCTCATTTTATTAATTATAAGCAACTTGAGATAGAAACTGTACAATCTTTCATCAAATGGTGGAATAATTTATATAAAAAATGTGAACACAATATGGCATATGATAATCTCTTTCATCTATTTACCAATGCTCTTTATCCCAAGTTAAAATATTGGGTCCAAACTCTCTCTTCATGCACATTAGAAGAGGCCATTGACCAAGTCAAATGCCAAGATTTCCTTATGCATCAATTTTATCCATCCCAACCTTATATGGGTACTCACATGCTAATCAAAAATAAGAATCATCATGATACTAATGATGGTATCATTGATTCTTATGATACCATTCATATTATTCAAGTTATTATTCCCAACTAGGTTCTAGAATAAGCTTCCCCCTAACCACATCACTAATCCTCATTTATATTCAATAAATAAAATTAATGTTCATAAACCTTTATCCTTAGTGTAATTATAAAATCATTTACCAAGGCCTCTTTCATGAGAAATTGATCCCACTCATCCCATGAAATCTTGGTATGATCCCAATAAATTCTATTGGTTTCATGCTAGTTAGGGTCATTCTCATGAGACTTGAAGTCAACTTTGTAATTTGGCTATGGATTTCCTTCTCAGTCCCAATTTTGACCATGATTATATCATTCATAAATTTTAGCAAGCCTATGACACTACCTTTAAATCCCATGAAACATAAACTTAATCTCAATCTTAGAACCAGGATAATGCTCATTTGCCCATCTACAAATATCCTCTTTCAAATCACCAAGACAACATAGATAATCATACTCCTTTTACCAATAATGTTGATAGTCTTATAAACCCAAATCCTGAAGATAATGTGGTTAATATGACTAATATGTGAAGGTTATTTGCCTTTATTGATCTTAATCCCATCCACACTCCTCAATCATCTTACACTTTTCATGTTATCCAAGACTCTTACCCAACTCACTTAATAGAGTTGGTGTAAAGGATACTTTATATCTTTTGATGAACCAATTCTTATAATTCCATTGGATATAAATTCTCATACCATTTATTCCACTCCTCTAACCTCTTTACCCATCACCAATGATACTCAAACTTATATTGACACTTCTTTTAATTTTTCTCAAACCAAACTCACATCAACCCCATATTCTCAAAACAATTAATAAAATTATCCTTCAATTAAACCTCCTACATCTTATCAGCATAAATTCACATGCACTTCAGCTCTTCCTTCCAAGGACGTTTTTCAATAATATGTACCTAGTTTCAATAGTCCACTTATGGGTTATGATGAGTATGATCTTATCATATAACTTACTAATATCCCATTTCAAATCCCATTTATCAAAATTATGCAGACTTCTCTGCATCATCATAATCATCTTATGCAACTCTTATTTGAAATGAACATCCCTCATCCTCCCCTGGCAAGAACAAATCCACCTTATCCAGATTAGAATATAGAATTTTATAAGGTTATGATGAGTATGATCTTATCATATAACTTACTAATATCCCATTTCAAATCCCATTTATCAAAATTATGCAGACTTCTCTGCATCATCATAATCATCTTATGCAACTCTTATTTGAAATGAACATCCCTCATCCTCCCCTGGCAAGAACAAATCCACCTTATCCAGATTAGAATATAGAATTTTATAATAGTGTGAAGAGATATCCATACACATTTATGAAATAATGGACACATCTATTTCCCTCAAATTCTCCATTGCTTCTATGATCCCCAATGAGACTCTACTTCATGTAGATGACCCTCCCCTTTTTATCTATGTTTAAATTAGCAAAATCCAAGTCAAGCATGATTTTATTGATGAGGTTTTAGGAAATTGTGTTGCCTCTCTTTATTTTATTAAAACCCTTGTATATTTTGAATGTAACCTTAAGTCCACATGCATCACATGTTACGGCTATGACCAAAGGTAAGTACCTCCCGTAGGTTATGTGTTTCTCCCTATCACTATCCCACCTATCACTATTCGAGTGAAGTGATGATCTTCAACTTTAATCTATCCTATAACATTTTAATTGGTAGCTATGGATTCATCGCATGAGATCAATTTCCTCTTTTGTTTGCCAATGTGTCAAATTTCCTCATAATGGAGCAATCTATAAGATTCAAGGTGACACTAACCCTTGGAATTTTGAACAATTCTAAGATAATGGTGTATTCAAGATTCTAACCCTTTAAACCTTGTCGAGTGTTCCCTTTCATGAATCTCAATGGTTTAACTTTGTTGTCAACTATAACTATGGTTATAATGGTCACCCTAAACTCATCAAGAATATACCACCTAACCTCATAGATTCACATGATGATGAGCCTAAAGAGATAAATATCAATATTAAAACCTTCAATCTCTCACCTCATTTCATTTCCCAACTTCTACCTTCTTTGAAGCTACATTCTCATCAACCACCTAGTGATGATACATATCATCTTAACTAAGACTTGGCACTCCATTCATCACACCACATCGAACATTAAGGTCATCCCCACCTATGCCATTGATCTTCATACACTTGACTATGATGATGGCTATACCTTAGATGATCCATTCTTAATAGGTCTTGTTCAAGCCCAAGATGCTAAAATTATTCATTATCATTCCTCTTTGCTTTAGTCTTCTTATATCTCTTATAGCATTCTATCCTATATGATTCTTAATTTTAGAATTTTTTCTCTTGTTCACAGGGTAGAGATGGTGTGTATACCTCTAGTTTCTAAACATCCTCATAAGATTATGCTTATGGATCATGTTATGGTTGGTCCTTATCAATTTTCTAGATACCAAGACCCCTTTAGCCAAATTATCCCTGATATGTTTATGATTGTCCTTTAGCCTTCTATGCATCTTGCCCCTCCCTCAACTGAGACCAGTTTAGATCCTATTGACACTCCCTCTTTATTTGAGTCTCTTCTTGTTTTCACTTCTATTTCTCATTTAATTAAGCCTCACTTAGTCTCTCTACCAGCCCCACCTTCCCTTGATGATGGTTTTCTCTTTACCATAACTTGCTCATTTGCCTACCAAATGGGTCAATCAGCGATATTTTGATATTCATAAAGTTTCCAATCATTGGGGTAGAGATTGTTCATTACACTAATCATATTCAACTTCCATTTCCACTCCTATTATTACACTTTTAAATTCTACTAACAAGCATATGTTTTGCTTCCACATCAAAGATAATCACTCATCCACACATTATCATAATCTATGTTAATATATCAACACCTTACATCCCACCACTCTTCATCCCACAGATAATTCCATACCTCCCCTAAAATTATTACCTGAATATCTTCCCAAATATGGAGAGGTATATTTTATCTAGCACCAACATGTTACTCATCACACTAATCATTTGTTCATCCTTTAGCATCATCTCAAGGATCACCTCATAACCATTCCAACACCTACTACCCTTCCTACCACAAGTCACACTCACAAGAAAGCTCCCCCTTTTTCCCTAACTACTCTACCACCTATGGTCCCTTCTTCACATACTATTTCTCCACCCATGATTCCCTCACTTGTGGATTCTCCTTCACCTGTGGCCCCTACTCCACCAGTGACTCTTACACCTATGCCCCATTCTCCATCAGTGACCCCTTCACCTCCCATAGAGTCCATTCCCATTCCTTCTATTGAGCATCCCTACATGATATTTCTCATCAACAAAATCCTTTAGTCATTCCTACATTTTCCATGGAGGAGATTTGACATGAATTATTTTCTCAACTTTCCCTAAAAATTGATGAGACTTTGGTTACAGTCTGAATTCAATTTCATAGAGACTTACTAAAGGTTATGGATAATGTGTGTGGATAAATATATTAGTATTTATGAACATAAGCATGGTGTTATTTCATTTCTTTATTCATTTTTATTGGACATGTGCTCCAAATTTTCATTTATCTATTTTATATCATTTGACATTGTGTCAAATTCTTATCTATCTTACATGATGACTTTTCTTTCACACTACATGTCACTTATGATGTAATTATTCTTCTTATGTTCTCTTATGAATTAATTTTCATGATTACATACTTCTTCTTCATGAGTTCCTTTGTTATGTTTATCTTGTTTTCTTTCATTATTGTTTGTTATATAATCTCTATAAACATAGATAATTATTATTGTGACTTGGTTATACAAACCTTGCTCCCTTTAATCATTCTTTATTTACCATGTGATCAGTTAGCAAATAATTCATCTCATTATAATCTCATTTTATCAGTCTGCTTTGGATATCCCTTTATTCCTCTTATTTACTTTCAAAAACAAAGCATACAATGGTTAAAACTTGAGATAACATTTTAATTCATAGTTAATCCTAAGTTTTATAGTCAATCATGTCTTTAGATACTTATCTTCCTTTATCTAAAGCCCATAGATCATTCATGTGTATCACTTTATCTCTCATGATTGGTCATTCAAAGTCTATATGGAGGAGGAATATTAAAATCCACAAAAATTTAAAACCCAACTCATTTAACAAAAGGTAATGATCTAAAAGGAAACATTTAAAAATTTCAAAGGTCAAATCACACTAAAAGATGTGATTCTAAGCACATCTCATTTTTCTAATCTAATTTAAAACTCAATAATTGGCCTCATGATAGAGTTGAGTTCCATTGGGGTGTGGTAGGCTAGTAAATTGAAAAAGGAGAATAAAAAAATCTTTTAGTGATACCTACTTTCGTATGCAAGTACCCAATCTTCATAGTAGATCGATGACTTTTTAAGAGGTCCTAAGAAATGGGGAACCTGTTGTGGGAAGGTAGGTCCATTTTAATTTTCTTGTTTAAAATAACCAACATGAATTGATCTTATTACCACCATTATTTTCCTACATAGCTTTGTGCCTATAGTGAACATGTATCCTTTGTATATTGATGGTTACTAGTCACTTAGTGTCTTTTCATGTCCTTAATATGCCTCGTGTTTCCTAAGGTCTTCTCATAAGATGCCTATGTTATTCTTATTACATTATATACAATCTTAATATTTCCCCTTGAGAAATATTATTTTATTCACTAGTCACTCCCCTTAGGGATTCCATTTGTGAGTTGCAGTGTAAGACCTTGGATAGGACCAGTCCTTCCTCACAAATTACCAAATTTTCACATTACCATTCTAAACATCCACTTTTATCATATTTTATCCTTTTATTTCCACCTCATTGGTGTTACCTTTATGAGTTTTAGTGTAATACCTTGGATAGGACCTAACCTTCCTCAGCAAATTTTCTAATACCCAAATCACAATGAAATTACATGTGTCAAATTTGAGATAAGATGTGATTGATTATGAGTTACACATCATTGATATGATTCCCATCTTGATTTATTATGTTTTATTTCATTGATATTTCACTTTTATCTTATTATTTTCTAATTCCATGTAAGAATCCAACCATTTTTCTTAATTTTTTCATACTTCCCAACTTAAACTATTGTGATTAATTTAAGTCCATTTTGTTAATTATTGTTTTTATTTTATACTTCTCAATGTGATTAAGTATGATTGAATTACTTTAATTGATTTATTTTTCTACCATTTTTCTTTCAGGTGCTTTCTATTTTTTTACATTATTTTCATACTTCCCAATGTGATATAGTGTGATTTTACTTGTTTTAATTTGGTGCCAATATTTTTCATGGTTTAAAAATGTTTTGCCCTCTTATTTATCACCTTTTGGTTTATTATACTTAGTCATATTTTGTTATTACACATTTCCCATTGTGTAATAGTGTGTAGTGCATTTTTTTATTATTACTTATACTTTTCCAAATCCTTTTTGCATATTTATTTTTAACCATGCATGTGTCCTACATAATTATTGAAAGAAAACACTCCATATATATTTCCTATAGCATATACAAAAAAAGCAAAATAAATGTGCTAGAAATAAATATATCCATGCATCAATGGCCACAACCAAAATATAACTCATGAGACCATAATCCAACTATGAAAACAAAACATCTCTATATATCATGTGTTTTATACCATGATATAGAATTAAAAAATACATCATTCTAGCTCTATGGCTAGGTTCAATCATGCCTATCTCGTGGCCTAGCCACACTACCCATAGATGCCTCATTCCATCCCCTCTATATAATATTTTTTAATGAGGCTTTCCAATATCTCAACCCTACTACGTGTCCTGATAGGTTGGCCACTTGGGCCTATACCTTTCCCAACTAGATCATGGTATCCATGTGTGTGGTTCTTTCTTGTTTTAGGGCCTACCAAGCCTATACCTTCCTGATTCCACCCTTATTAGTGGATAAAATCCATCCCTATATCCTTCTAGTTACCTCCTAATCTCCCCCACTAATCTAAAATAGCCTATATGAGCTAAGGTAGATGATACCACAAGATCATCTAGCATGGTCGATTTGTATGGCACTAGCACCCCATCCAAAATGTCATGGTGTACTTTCATGACTAGGGATCCCTACCTAATCTCCTCTATCATAGGATCTATAAAACCAAAACCTAAATATATATCAAATAATATATACATCTCAAAAACTATCTATATATAATCATATACAACTAATATTCTATCTTAAAGTCTAAAATGATTACACCATTTCTTACCTATCCCAATGTCTCCAACCACAATCTCCTCATCTGCTCATCTAATGACCATAGTCTCTCTATCAACCTATCCCAAAAGTACCTCATCTATGAGTCATCTCTCTATCAAATAAAATCCCAAAGTCACCACACATGCATGTCATAAGCATCTCCTCAATGATATCTCTATCGACTAGCTCTACCCTGGGCCAACTATTGGGTCATCCTACATGACCACCCTTCTATGTGCTTAATCCTACCAATGAAATATCCATTAGTAGTTTACCTAAGTTTTTTTTTACTCCTCTTGTTATAACTCCTATTATGGTAACTATTGTACCCTTCCATCCACATCCATGCCCTCTCTTCCTCTAACCACTAGCTATCGTGTTCACCTAGTCCATGGTCTCACATATCATGGTTTGATCTTCAATCTCTTGAATGGTTATCTTCCTCCTCCTCTTCCCCTCATATCTATTTCATTTCATTCTCAAAATTTAAGCACTACTATAGTATTTTCTAGGTATGAGAGTCCAAACTATCCTAGTAAGTGTGCGACTAGATGTGGTTCTACCCACTAGGTATAGTGGTCCCTGATTTCCACTCAAGCTAAACCTAGCACCATAATCTCCAAAATGGTCCAAATAGTATTAATATGTGTATGGATGCCTCATGATCTCTCATCATGTGATTTTCTAAATCATTGGCATGTGGGGCATGGCCCGCACTACTTGGTCCTATCTCCATGTAGCAACCTAAGATAACCTATCATTGATAACATGGGTTAACCCAACTGGCTGATACATTAGGAACCTCTCATATATCCATGTGCTTAGAAACACCACTAGTCCCTTGGTCTTCTACCCACTGGATAGTATCCCATATATATCATTCGTGAGTTGGACCCAAATGATAGACCCAAAATCATAGAGCACCCCTAATCCAAAATGGACTGGCACAAGGCTATCACATACAGTAGTACCTTATCATTTGTATCGTGACACAAAACTCATGTTATCATAAGTCCTATCACATCCTTCCAAATATCCATAATCTATGCAATATATACATTTAATAATCTCACCCTCATCCCTTGGTAAGTCTTATCTAAACACCTCACCCACCTAACTATTGCTTATCTCTCCTCTAGATCATCTGATGTCCCTATAATCATTGGTGTCCCTCCTATAGGTAGTCCAAGTAATACATATATGTAAAAAAAATTATAGTATTTATGTTTTAGAGAATATTTTCACCTATTATATGTACATTTTTTAAAAATTTTAATTTTTCACTCTCTTTCATTAATATCTATAGGTTTACTTAATGTTCCCTACATTGGACACCTTCACCTTTCTTGCTTCTCCTTATTTATCTACATCACTAAGGTAAGTAAAGGTATGTATTTTTCAATTTTTTCCTTTCAATTATCTTATTTTCTCTTTACTACACTTTATTCAGCATCAACATTATGTGTCTCTATATTCTTTTACTAAAGCACCATCATATGTTTCACCTATGTGACACGTGATGAGCTTCAAGTGGGGCATATCTATACATAATATTTTCAAACTTTATCAATTATTGATTTTTTATATCTTACAGTAACCCATCGAGTCTCAATCTCTCTAAGTGCATGCATTAAGGGATGCATTGGTAAAGGGGTGGACAAACTATTGGTGTTTCACAAGATTGTTGTCCCTTTTTGCCACTTGTTATCAACACACTTGTCTCCTAAAACTATTCCCCTAAGCTTTGCCTCCTATTTTTTACCTTCCTCTAGTATTTTACCACCTTCATTAACCCTTCCCTAACCTAAACCCATTTTTGATATTTTATAGTACATATTCACCCACATCGACCTTATATTCTTATTAACAAAACTTATTAGGGTCCTGGTTAACCTGGTCCATGACCTAGTTTATTTTTTTCAATTATGATACTAGGATGATCGGGTTGACCTTGTTGACCTAAATTTTTATAAGGGTTAAGGGTTAGATCAAATATATAAACACATTCATTTTTCCATTTCTAAGAGAAGAGAATAAGTAAGATATATTGTGCATATGCTTATCCACCCTTCTACCTAAGGAGCAAACTTAGTGTTTTATACTTTATTTGGAGATATATATCTTATCTTGTGGAGAATTATTTTGGAGGCATTGATAGGTTGTGTAACCTAGAGCTAATTTATCCTTATCATCCTTACATACCACAACAACCTCTTGCAAATCACCTTGGCCAACGGAGAGATTGAGACTTGGCAAGTTCATCTTTGAAGCTAAGTATTCCTAGCTTTGTTCCTCCTTTGTAAGAGTAGATAGATATGCATTTGCAATTCTCTTTCATGCATTATAATTTGGTATATATTGACATGAGTATATTTATTCTATGCATGTTTAATTTTAGTGTTTATAACCCCCACTTTATGCCACAAACTATGGTGAGCACTAGATTAGACTTTGTTTTACTTGTTATTAGTTCATTGAATATGAAAACTTAAGACCTAGTTAGGGTTATTGCATAGTTTTACTTGAATTGAGGCTTTGTAAATCTCCCTATTGATATTACTATGATAAGATATCCCTTGATTAGGTTTAGAGGATCCATCTTGGTCATGACCTCAATTATCTAATGTGTCCCCAATCAAAAGTATAAGTAGGATTTATCTTCTTTGAGCTAGGATTGAATTATAGATATGTCTCATTCCCCATTTCATACACTAATCTCATGACGTTCTTATTTAAAATGGTTACACTACTATCCATGTCACTATTTTCCTATGCAAACACTGTAAAAATAATAAAATTCATATTTTTTTCAATTTGGAATAAGAGGAAGCATATGTTACACATTGTATAAAATATAAAACTTTAAAGGATCTACCATTGCTTATTCCACATCCTCTTCAAGAGCGCATTATGACCATCATTTTAAAACTCAATACTCAAAAAAAACTTGGTGAGACTAATGATGCAAAATTTATGGAATATATTTATGAACATCCAAAAAAATTCTCTCCCTTTTATATATTGCTAAAGATGAAAAAAATAAAGATGATCATGATAGTTGTTCTAATGTTTTCACTTTTGTTATCTCATCCATTCATATTTATACACATCTAGTTACTTCCATGACTTCAACCCTTATTTTGCTATCATCATTTGGTTTCAAACAAGTATCCATTCCTATGCCTAATCAAGCTATTTATACTCCTCCATTAATATATACAAACACTAATCTTGAGCATATAATTCTTGCCTTACAACATAAACTATCTCAAATTGAGCAAAATCTTTCTCATTCTATCCCCTCTATGGATTCATTTTCCTCATTACATATCCCTTTAACACCTTAAACTTACTCTTATCCATTACCATTTGGCTTTATGGATCCTAATCTTCCTTTATATTAATGAAAAGTTTATCCTAAATAGCATTTTCGTGCAATCTATGTATCTTGTCTAAACTATGTAGATAAGGACAAATTATTGACAAAGCTCTTTCCAAGAAGTCTCAAAGAGTATGCACTTATATGGTTTTATGATCTTCTCTTCAATTAGTAAATGCTTCCAATCCTTCTCCAAATCTGTTCATAGCACACTTTTCCATCAACATTAGTGAAAATATATCATATACTCAAATTTCAAATGTCAAACAAGGGTCTAATGAAATAATCAGTGAATATGTTGTAAGATACAAGACTATACTAGTCAAGATGACAAATCAAATGGCTAATAATGAGATTCAAGATATCTTCATTAAAAAAATTCTATCTCCACTCCAAGATTCAATTATGTTTGATAATTTCAATTATTTTTATAAGCTATGCCATACAATCAAAGAGCATGAGGTCAAATTGATTATTTTGAACAAGCTCAAATATATTTCAAAAGTTCCTTCTACTTCAAATATTAAGTTTCATAGCAAGCTAAATTATAAGATCACATCCAATGAAGGTAAGAATGAAGCTAAAATTATAGTTAATGTTATCTTATAGCTAACATAAAAGCTTCAACTACAAGATTCATCGAGGAGTGGATTCTCAAGGTTACCATCACCTCCTCATTATTATTGTAAAATCTACTTGAATGTAATCTCATCTCTCTTCCTCCATAAGTGGAAGTAGAAATGTATAAACCACTATCTATAAATGTTTATATCAATGCATATTGTGACTACCATAGATGTATTGTACAATCCACAAACAAATTTCTCAAGCTCAAGGACAAGAAGATGATCAAGATTTCATTAATGAGGACATTACTGATATTGGCACACATACTAAAGAGACTAAGCCACAATCAAATGATAATTCAAAGATTAAAATGAATAAATATCACATGAAGTAACAAATAAAAAGGTGTAGTAGGATTTCAAGCTCGATGTATGAATTTAAACAAACTACATCCAACCTCAAAATGTAAACTATGTAATAGGAAGGATTTATAAAATAAATCAAAATGATAAAATAACTTATCGAATCCCTTGTTTTATGTTACCTCATTCTAGGATTTGCAACTAGATGATTAGACTCAGATTGACTCCATGATGGCTTGATGTTAGATTTTTTATGAACTATTCAATGGATGTTTGGACATGGATTGGCTATAAAATTTCTAGATTCACTTTGACATGGTTTTGGTATGCATTCTCTAATTGGTTTGAGGGTGGAGGGAGAGGTTTCTTATATAGACTTTAGGAGGAAAAATCAAGGGTTGTTATTTGAAATTGGAGAGATGAGATCAATGGTTTTAGATTATCCAAGGAATATTAAATTCCTTGGGAAACCACTAGAATTAGAGGTTTTTAGAGACTTGGAGGGAAGTATCCAATTCTATATATTCCTTCATTATCTTAGAGATAATAGAGGATTAGGTGGGAGTTAGATGGGGGATTAGGTGAGGATTAGAGACATAGGGATGTAGGAAAGGCTAGAGTGTAGGTTAATAGGTGGGTAGGTGGGGTTATGGTAATTTCAAATTTCCATGTAATAGATAAATGGGATTAGATTAGGATAATAGTATATTTTAGAATAATTAATGAGGGAATGGGATTAGACTAAGGATAGTGAATGAAGGATAATGGATGGGGATATTAGATATATGGCTAGGATTAGGATAAATTAGTGGGATAAAATAGGTTAAGTGTAATTAGTGTCGACTAATGGGAATATTAGTCAACTATAATGGAATGACCAATTTTAAGTGCATACACAAGGATAATTTTGAAGTAAATTATTATACAATATTCAACCTCTTCATTCTACATATGGGCATCCACTTGATATCATCATTAGTACAATTATAATAAAACAAGCATCACATCCTATGATTATATTTGATGATAGTGAGGTTGTTAATGATGAGTCAAATAGACATGCACTCTTTATTTGAGCATATGTTAGAAAAAAATCCATACATAGTGCTATGATAGATAATAAATCAATCAAAAATGCATGTACCATAACACTCATATATTCTCATGGTTATATAGAGCAAGATTTACATTATACTTATAGAGTTGTCAAAGCATTTTATGGTCATACACAAGATACTCGTGGGCATATCGTACTACCTTTACAATTGTGACCTCTCATAGTACCCAGCCCATTCCTAGCTATACCAAGAATAGGGGTCTTTGATATGCTATTAGGATGCCCTTAGATACAAAATATTAGAGTAGTAGATTTTAAAGTACATAAATGTCTCAAATATATTCATGATAATCAAGTGGTTAAATTTTTAGGAATCCAATATGAATATCCTTTGGAACCAATGATATTTACTTTTACATAATAGTTGGTTGGCACATATATCAAGTAACATGGTAATGAAATAATCTACATAACTATTCAATATCATGATTTACATATTCCAAAGTATATTATGAAAGTATTTTCTCCATCTGTTAATGAGCATAGGCATATTATAGAATTAGTTTCTCTATCCATTTATGAGCGTGATAAAGTTATAGATGAGCATAATCAATTGGTTTCCAAAGAGCATGGTACATCATCCTAAGTAAAAAGTGGCACATAAAATGAGGTATTTTTCTCATAAAGAACCACAAGTTATTCAAAATACTTCACCATAGGTACAGGTTGTTACATCTTCTCCTATTATACATAAGGATACAATTTTGCATGGGTATATGAGTAATGATTTAGATGATTATATTATGCTCATATGATTCATATTCAAATTTAAATACATTTATAGTTAGAATTTCTTCTTCACAATAATTTAATCCTTCATATTATGCCATGGGTTATGCATACATGACTCCCATTAAAAACATAATTGGTTATCTAATTGCATATTTTATTTGTACTTAGTTTTTTTACTTTTACCTTATTACTACTTATTCAATCCCAAATTAAAACCTTTCATCTAGATCTTTCCTTTATTATTCACTTTGTTTACTTTTTCTCCTAATTTTAAAAATAATTATAAAAATACAAAACACCCATCTTACAATCCTTTCAATGCACACCCTTTATGGTAGTCCACTCGTTTACTATCGTGTATCTACCATGTTATGGCTTCCATTGCACTTACATAATCATATCTATCTACTCTTATGTTATCCATGGGAACACATAATATCTTTCCCATTGGTGGAATTTACATTATTACCTATATTAGTCATTTGTGCTACATGTATATGATTCTTTTACATATACATTGGGGGCATATTGTTCGCCTTCTTTCTATCCACACTATGCTTTACCACCTTGTTGTGGATTGTTCAAATCCTTGCCATTTATTCAATTTTTTAAGCTTTGATTTTTAGTTCATTTTCAATTATCTTCAATTCTAATATGTTTAAAATTTTAAATAAACTCAATTATATTCAAAAAATCAAAAAAAATCAAATACATTCAAAAATATAAAAAAATCAAAATATTTTCAAAAATTCAAAATTATGACCTTAAAATCATTTTTCTTATGTTTCTAGTTCACTTATTTCCATATGTTATTTATTTCATATTAGGTAGACAACATATTTCAGTTTATAACTAACACTACTTTTAACAAGGTATGTGAGTGTGATACAGGACATATTATTACATGGTTTTTCAATGTTGGGCTTCACTTTTTACCTAGCAACCTTGGTAAGTTAGGGGCATCTCTTTGTTATTTTTGAACACTTCAACATTTGGTGATTTCACCCCTTTAATCATAATACAAGAGTACTCTACATATTTAGGTGATGGTTGGCACATAAAATATTTCAAAATGATACTTAATCACTCTCAATTTTCCACAAGTTAAGCATTTCTCCAAAATGCCTCAACAAGGGGGCACACACACTTATTCACTTTCAAGTTACAAGGAAATTAGATTATATGAACTTTCAAGTGTATTCTTTCCTTGCTCTCTTTTCAATTATCAAATTTCATGTTCTCAAATATGGATAGTAACGACTTCCAATGTCATTATTGTATTTTTTACATTGAGGCATCTTGTACAATCAAGCTTCACATCAAAATATAAATTGTGTATACATGTATAGGTTTACATATTCTTTAATCTATCAATTTCACTTCATTGCATCACTAGAATAAATGGGAGTCAAATTTAGACACTCATATTTAATCATTAAGTGATTCACAATGTTTAATCTTAACACCTTACCTTACATGGCCTATTTCCCATTCTATTGATTTGAAATATCTATGAGAGCCTTGAATATTCCACTTAATATCTTAAAATTAATGGAAACATTATTTATACATCCCTATTCTGGAAACACATTCCTTTTAGCTAGATCCCAACAGTCTTAGTCTTTCTAGAATAAGACCACACTAAGTTAGATAAGGTTGTAGTCAGGCCTTTACCCCCATGATCCAATGGTTAAATTTTTTAATTTCATACATTTAATTTTATCCCTTCCTCACTTTCATAAAGGTGGGTTAACATAAATATTCCAAATTTGTTGTTATATAATCACACCAAGTTCATTCAATACACACCTAACAATCACTTGGAAAAATTTACTACATATTGATTAAAAGAGCACTAATCTTGCCAATTCAAGTTATAATTTATTCTAACAGTCATAGGCCAATTTTTAAGTTATTTTATTTTAGGTCAAGAGCATTCATTTTCAAGCATTTAAGATAATTTATCTAGTTGCATTCATATAGTGAAATATCAACATTCACACACTCACTCTAGGAAGGAGAACTACATTGGCCTAAGGCCTTTTTGAAATATGTAGATAGAACTCAAATTATATGGAGTTTTTTAAGGATATATAAGTTATTCCCCTTTCCTGATTCCCCCATTTTATTTGATTTTTTTCATTTATGAGCAAGATCTAGGGTAAACATTTTGTAGGGACTTTTGTGCATCATGTTAGCACTCATAGGTTATCAAAAACCCCTCTTTGATAATTTCAAGTGCCCATGCAATAAAATTATCCACATAATTAATGTATAATCTACCATAGTCAATAGATAAGGTTGTAGTGCACCCTATCTATCCTATTATGGCCCTATCCCAACATATTTTATAATTTTATTTTTAGCTTCAGCATAGTCCATAGATATTTATAATTAGTTTTATATCAGAGATTAGCCTATGTAATCAACGTAAATTAGATCCAAACTAGGTTTTCATATTTCATTAATTATTACTATTTATAGATCATTTTAAATTTTATTAAATTATTATTTTTCACGTTTAGGCTTTGAATATTTTGTAATAGAAGTTAGTATTTAATCATTTTATGGTTTATAGAATTTTAATTTTAAATCAAAAATAACCATTCAACATTAATATATAACTTTGAAATGTAATTCAAATCAATAGATATGGCATTAAAGCATACATATATTTATAAAATATTGATAATTTGCTCTTTAAATTTGATAAGGGTATATGCTATATATGGAAAGTACTAAAGAGGTCACAATACATATATTTTCTAGTTGACTATATGATTATGATTATATTTTTCAAGTGGAAATCAGGGATAAGCATCCTTATAGTTCACTCGATTCATGAACTAAACAATTGCTTGCACTAAGTTTGTTCCACAAGGTTGAGTAGTATTTTTATTGATGCTAACTTATGCAAAAGTGCAGCTAGTGACTATAAATTCACCTACAACTATATTTTCTTACTTTGTGTTTGTGATCCCTAACCTTGATGATAGATGTAGATCTAAAAATCAACCTCCTTTGCCTTAAAAATCCTAGGTGTGCTTGTGAGGATTATAAATTTGTAAAAATGGGGGAAGTGTAATGGGATGAACTAACCTTAATCACCCACATCTAATGATTGACTGATGCCTACATATCTAATACTTTAAAAAGGGAAATCAAGCCACATTTGGTTCTCCCACCTAGTTTGATTATGAAATTATGCTCCTTTATTATGTGTATGAGGCTAATGATTACCTTTAGTATTTCACAATGCTTGATTTGACATAGATTTTGAGTGCTTAAAAATTGGTTGTGCAAATTAGGAATAATAGGGAAGATTTTCTTAATGTGAAATAATGTATAGATGTATTAAAGATAATGGATAAATCCTCTTTGAACGAGACCTTGATTTATTTATAGATGTATCTATTAGAATAATTCCTCATCCACTAACATGTTAGGATTATATTCCAACACTAAGGATGGATTTGATTTTATAAAATAGTTATTTTTAGGAGAAAGTTAGTTATAACCAATGCATATCAATATCGATTGGTGATAATGACTGTAACTTTAAAAATTGGCCCATGTATAGTTGGATTATTCTGAGAGTCTAGAGATGTATGTGTAGGATATTTAGTAGGTTTGATATCAATATTTATGTCCCTATAGGTATATAAAAATAGAATGGAAGGTTTGGCTAATAAGATAACATGCAAGTATCAGAGGATGGAAAATTAGGACTTTATTTGGGTGCTCAAGTCATGTATGGTAAATTTGTGTCAAGATTGTCATTATCAAGTAAAAAAGACCAGATTTTAGTATCTATAAATTACTTAAATTACTAAAGGAATATCTATATTAAAATTTAAATTACTTCTTGAATTGTTATTATAGATGCCCAAATATGGTTATCTAATTTTTATTTCATTGAACCCATAAAGGAGTTGGATGTTATATGTGCATTTCCTTTTTTCCTATAATAGAGAACTTTGTAGTTAAAATAAAGTCTTCTTCCATGGTGTATCTTTGTGTAAAGAAAAATTTAAATCACCTATGACTTTTTTTTATGTGTACCATATTATCAAGAAGAGTCTAAATGTCAATGATTTCCATTTTATATTTTTTTTAAATATTTTTCAACCTAAAATTATTTTCCATTAGTAGCCCTTAGCCATCATTATTTTATATGATTCTATATTTTTTTTAAATGTGTACACTTGTACAATAAGGCATAGGCATAAAAGTAAAATTAAAGTGAACTTATTGTGGGTTCACATTGATAGATGTTGAACGATCAGTATTTTACATAACACATATTTTCAAGAAAAAATGTTAAATACCTCTAAATTATCAATACCAAAACATGAGTATAAACTCCTAAGAGAGAGATGGGGAAGTGCTTAAGAAACTATGCATCATTACCCATAAGTGAACCAATTTAATAGTCATATATAATGCACTCTTTGTATTAATTATGGTTTGAATATTAATGATATATGGATGTTTAACATGTGCAAATCCAAGCAACACACAATGCTTACAATTATATACCCAACCTTGATTTATTTAGACATTTTTTAATGTGAGAATTGCATCATGTTTTATTACTCTCTTAGGTCATTTTGTTGTTGAAACTGCCAATGGTTTCTCAGTCTCTATTGTATCCTTATCCTCATTTCATCCTTTCCATCTCACATAATTTTTAAGTAATAAATAATGTATGTTATTAGTGTATTTAGGATCATTTTTAGGTTAAATTTTATGTATTCTGAGGGGTTTGTGATCAGCATATATTATTGAATCCATCTGAATCTCAATAAAGGTATTCATTCATTAACTTTATATATATGTAGAAGGAATTTTTTTACCATTTGATTCAAAATTTTATGAGTGTCAAGATTCAATTTGATTTATAAATTCTGCAAAAATGATTTTAAAAACAAATTTGACCAATCACTAAAAAACATACGTATATTTTTTTCTCATTTATTAAGTGGATTCTCATGTCTAAATGTGTGCATGTCAAGGAAGGAAAATGAGAATACAACCAAATTTGAGCCCTTAGTCACGAGAATGCAATAAAATGTTTGCATGTCCATTTTATTCCAACAATAAATTAGGGAATAAAAACACATTATATGTAAATATCCATAGATTAGCATTTAGTTTTTATTTATTTATTTAAAAATATATGAAGTTGAAAAATCTTTAAGACAAGACTTCAATAACAATTAAGTTAATGAATAATTTTGTATTAAATATTGAAAAAATCAAGATTGAATAAATCATAATTTGAATGTAATATGATTAGTCAACCTTCTTCATTTAAAATTTAAAAGAGGGAAAGCAAATATTTGAGTTATGTATACTTTTATGATTTAATCTTATGAACCTTGTTAAAATCTCCATTTTTTTGTTATGTTGTTTGATATTCCATCAAAATGTGTATTGTTTTATACCTTGTTTTTATGGTATGGTGATATCAATATTATAAATATATTATCTAACATTGTAAATTTTTAATATATCTTTTATCAATGCATATGTTTTATTTTATTTTATTTTTTCTTTATAGGATTATGGACCACATATACATCTTATATATATTTATTTATTATGATACAAACGGTGAGTGATTCAAATATTCATGTATTGTGTATGGCTCAAGCAAAGTAGTGATAACCTATTGGTCTACTCCAGCCATCAATGGTAGAAAATTTAATAGTTCATATTATGTAACTATTATTAATGGTTTTGTTACTCTTTTTTATTGTAATATAGATATTGTAGTTGTTGAAACTAATTCAAAATTAGTGTGTGACTAAATGTATGGTAAGATTTACGTAAGAGATGAAAATCTGATTTCATTTCATAATATAGTAATGTCTCTTATGTGGCATTTTTTCAATGTTCACATCAATTATGTATAGGATGTTATTGATGTGAAAGTAATGGGTAACTTTGGTAAACTAGCTAGTGGTTGTGTTGCTTCTAGTATTATTGAATCAGTCATCAACTACAAAGTCAAAACTCACTATTATTGAGCCTCTTTTGCACCTAATAAGCTATAGTTGAATATATAATGGTAATATAATACATTAAAATCATTATTGGAACTAAGAGCATGACATTTTGTTAATTATGGTCAATCAGATTATGTGATAAACCCAGAATGTAACTCTATTGTACAATTTAGTGGTACTCAGAGAGCATGTGTGTTATTATATCATAAATATTACTATTTGATTGTGGTATTATCATAATATGTGTTTTAAATACATTATTATTGTATTTCATGAGTACTAATAAAAATTATAAGAATGTATGTACAATTGATCAATGTAAGGATCTCTCTTGTTAGAGAGTACTTACTATGTCAGATTGTAATTGGTATCATATTTTATTATGCTCTTGAAAAAAAATAGAATTTGAAATTATAAATTGTTGCTAATGTTTCAATATATTTTCATGTAATGTAATATATTGATTACCTTAAATTATGATGATAAATTCAAATATGAAATGTAATATCTAAGAGAATAATGTCTTATTTTCCTTGTAAATTACATGTCTTGAATGCAAACTTGATGGGTTCTTAAAATCATATGTGTAGCTTTTTTCTTTCTTGTTTACTTCATGTATAAAGCCTAATTATAAGTGTTTGTTATCTCTCCCAATGCCAAATCCATCTTTTGTAGAGCTATCTTCCAATGAATTGGAGTGCAGCAAGGTGAAATATAATTTTGATAATGAAAAATATATTGACATTGAGATATGAATATATCTTATAGATGATTTCCTAATAGATTTATAGATAATTTCCTAAGAGATTAATATAATATACTATAGAATCCCACCACATTTGATACAAAATATAGTATATTCAATATTTTGCCATCCTAATTTCAAAAAGTTAGGATTGATAGATCTCTCCAATACATAATGTTAGTACGATGTTTTTTGATATATTTTTTAATATATGAATTGGATTATTTTCTAATGTTTAAATTTATGTATGTTTAGTAAATATATTTGTGTATGTATGGCCCTAAGGATTATAAGGATGAATATGAGGCATAGTATGACATTTCTAAGGTCCCAAAGGTGGGAATTAATAGCCAATCTAACTATAGGAATTTATATCATGGATTCCAATGTCATTTTTCCACTTGTGTGTTGATTTATAAATAAGAATAACTTTGATTAGATATAAAAATATAGCCCATATGGAAAGGGGGTATGATTTTCCATGGAAAAGAGATGGATGACTTCAAGGGTATATGTTTTTCTTTGGCTCCACACATAACTGATGCATTAAAAGTATTTGGTGGAAATATTTTTATTGTTAGGTCTAACCCCTAAACTTGTTCACAAATATCATTATGAAATGGTCCATGAAAAACTCATGTTGTTTAATGGTCATATAGAGAGGGATGATTTATCAACCAAAGATGATATCCACAATATTTATGAAAGGATGAAAGAGTAGAATACAAATTTGAGCTCAATTATAAGGATAGTGTTAGAACATTTGTCACCAAAAATCCTAAAAATGTATTTATGCATGATTAATTTTCAAAAATAGGAACAGATGAGCAACCCTTCATCTTAGGCCTCTAGTTTACTCACTAATTTGAGTGGATGTTGAGTTATGCACATAAAATATATACTTTCAATGGACTCCATGTATGGTATAAATGTGAAAAATGTTTGTTGTTTTTATTAAATAACACTTATGTTTGTCTTATTAAATTTAGTTCATGTTGTATGCACTTCTTGTGTTTGATATTATGTAGAATGGACTTCTTGTTATGAGGGAATTGATGTATAGGGCTATTATTCTAGACCTAACATTATGGATGTTGAGATTGGTGGTTGGTGTGTACTATCACATATTGCAATGGAAACCAAATGCTTTCATGGTAAACGATGATCATTAATAAAAAATGATATTAAGTGAATCCCATGTATTTATAAATATTTTTAATTTTGATTGAAAACATTATTTTACCTGCTAAACGTTTTACTTTTACATTGGCAATGGTAATAAAAGGAAGTGTTTCAATGTGAGGTATAAGTTTTTAGTTGGAATGTGAGGATATTTTGGCTAAAAATTTTGATTACAAAGATGAAGGATGTTGAAATGATGCATGAAATATATAGAATCCTGGTTGAACTATTTCGTAAGTCTCCTACTAATAATGCAGCGATTCATGATGTATACTTATTCATGGAATAACTTGAGGCTCAAGAATCATTCATCAAATATTGGAAATATCAATTCTCTTGCTATATATTCATGTGGAAAATATGTTTGCATATAATTCCCCATATGGTTTAGGAGATAAATGTTTCCGTATAAGTATATCACTGTCATTTGAAGAACGTGTTTCTAAATTAAATAAAAGTATCTTCCAATCAAAGATTGGATTAGTTGGTGACTAATTTGGTGACTATTTTATTTGTTTGTTATTAGTGGAGATAAATGTGCAAGGACAATGAGTTTCATAGGAACTTCAAGGTATAAAACTAAAGAACTAGTCATGGATGAAATTACAATGCATCCTTGATGGTATATTTAGTGAGATTGATCTTGATGTGGCATGGATTAGGAGTTAAAAAAAATAATACACATTTTACAAGGTTAGAATGGTGAGTCACTCTTTTGAAAGGTGTGAATGCATGTGGTCAACCCAAGGCCATGCATGTAAGCACATGTTAAAAGTCACTAATTTGAGAAATAAAATGGGAAAGGATTTTTATTCAAGAAGTAATGTTTCATTTTAAAAAATTAATGTTATTTCCCATGTAATTATTATTTGACTATTGATTTTTAAATTTCCCCATTTTTTGATTTCTTAAAATATTTTCATAGGGTCACTGAAAAGCACCCATATGTGGCTTGCTAAGGATGATGCCAATGATAATTTTTCTAACCTCACTAATGACAATGTTGCCAACATTTTTATAAAAAAAAATAGTGATGTGGATGAACCCAATTATATCAAAATTATGAATATTCATGGATTTCTATACAAAACACTTCTTAATCTTCTAATTGATAGAATATGTCTTAATTTCCTTAAGAATATTATCGAATATGGTTGTAACAAGTTTAGAGAAAATTCGGTCTTTAATAATGGTCAGGTCAATCATCCATATGCACAACCTTTATAAAGTGTATAATATGGTTATGGGACCACTCTACAACATTTAATATATTTTTTGAGACTATGGAAATATGTGGTTGTACACCACTAGTAAATGAGCATGCCCAATTCCCTTCCAAATGTAAAGGGCAATCAAAATGTGTTATTTTTTAGGATGATTTGGACAGAGCACATTTAACATATGCATAATAAAAAAAGTTGATATGAAAATGAGGTTTTCAATAACTATTTTGGCTTATTAGTGTAAGTCCTAGTGGTTTACAATTTTTGTTCATGTTATAGTTGAATAGATTTATTATGATCAATTTCAAGTTTAGTTGAGTATTATGATGTGTGGTCCAATGATGATAATAATGTCTTAGGTATTCATCTATCTGGAATCATCACAATAAAATTATCATTTTTTTATAATCAATAACTAATATAAGTTACCCTGAAGAGGGATCCATAGACCCTGAACTGAAGTTGCTTAATTTTTGAGGATGTTGTATGTATTTAATGTTGCTTGAACTACAAAGGCTCCTTTCCTCTCATATTTTTGTAAAGATGTTTAGTTTTATAAATACATATTTAAATATATTTTCATAAATGAAGCCTTAGGAGTGCCTCTATGGGAGCCAAGGATGACATATGGATGATGGATGGTTGATTGGGATTATAATAAATTATATAATTGTAATCAAGGTTAATGGTTTAGTCAATACTCTATGTCTCTATTTTTTTTAAGTACTTCATGTCTATATAATTGTACAACTCTATTTAAATTTCATTTTGGTTTTGAAAATTGAAAGATTGCATTTATGTGTATGGTATTACAAGGAAATAATGATATTTATTGATTGCATATGGGTAATTAGATTTTAATTATTGTATCATCATTATCTTGTCCTTGAAACTTATGAAATCATAATAAGATAGGTGACTATTGTATGTAGATACCTTTTGAAATAAAAGTAAGATTTATTGATTGTGTAAAATGAATTGGAGTTAAATTTGGTTTTAGTGTGGAATTCAACACATATGCAAAGGTTATTCATGAATCGAATAGTTTTTATAGGGGGTGTACTTAACACTCCAAACGTAGTAACCAACTTCTCATAATAGTGGAAAAGGAATAACTATTTTATTCCTCCACATCATTCAATAAAAATCTTGAATTTGAATCTTCCAAATACCCTATTTACCTCATCTTCTTAGATAATTAGTTCAATTTTGCATAGGTCTATGATATTTTTAGGTGTGATATGCCTCTTAAATAAAAATTTGTACCATTTTACGTGTTTAATCCAGGTATATATGCATATAATTATAATTCATATTATATATACCACCAAATTTTTCATATTTCATAACATTTTTTATTTTAGCTATGTTAGAGATAAACTTACTTGTAGTGTGTTAATCAACACATATGCAAAATTTATTGATGACTCGAATAGTTATTAGAGGGGGTGTATTTAACAATTCCAATGCAATTGCCAATTTATCTCTATGGTAGAATCAGAATAATTCATTTTCCCCATCCTCTACATCATTATAGATATTTATTAAATCTATAAAATAACCCTCATCAACCAAACATCCATAATTACATGCAAATAAAACATAATCAAAGCTTACATGGTTTATGTTCAGGATTTATTCATTGGTTTAAAGAGTTGTAGAGCATCTTTTCAAAATCTATTTTGTAAATATATTTCAATCATTGCATCCCATGAGACTAAAAAAATTGATAACATTTTTCAATCACTTCATGTGCCATGTGCATGCTTCCACATTCTTAATAACTTTCTATCTGTCATTCACAAATTAAACATCTGGAAAAAAATACTTTCAATTATATTTTGATGGGATTTAAACCTGAAATTGCATTTTCTTAAAATTTTCTAAACCAATTTTAGAAAATTAATTTTATACATATGTTGAAATCATATTAGTCAATTAGATCACATTTCCATGAGGCATTTTTTCAAATAATTATCAAAGCACAAAATATTATGGAATATCCTAATATGTTTAGACTGTGTATTTAGTTGATTTTTTAGAAAATACATTTTGTACATATATCAATCACAATATCTTGTGATATCATAAAATGTAGGGTTTAAAACACCAGCATACTCTTCATAGGAGATTAGTCAATGGAAATAAATTCCTTTTTGTGTTGTTTCTACAATTCACAAGCACCAAAATCGAAATGCAATATAAAATGGAGTCCAAATTAACATATGATTTTGTGTGTAATAAATTTAAAAGACTAGAGTGAAATGAACAATTATGTGCATTCTTATCCTCATTGGAGATAGGAAGCATGGATGCAATCGGATCTATTTATGGGCAAGTCATGCAAATTAATACAACATTTTTACACACTCTAATATATTCATCATAAAGTTTTATTTGTATCATATTCTTATAATTCTCTACTTATAAATCAATAAATATTTCACTTGAAAGAGCTTCATATACTTTCAATGATACACTTTGACCCTCAATCTATGCCTGAGACTTTTTTCTTAGATGTTCAATACAAAACTTTAAGTCCTTATTATCATTTTTTAGTGATGAAATGGTTGTAGTTAGTTATTCAATACTTTCCTTGAGGTTATCCTCCCTATCTTCATTTAAATTTTCCCATTTCACCCATATGTCCAACATATTGTTACCTTGGTTGGCATTCTTGAAGGTCCTCGTCCACCTTTGCATTCATTTTTTCATTACTTTCACAATGGTTCATGAAAATTCTTGGGTGAATGGGATGTGGTATATTGTAAGTTTAAGAGATGTAAAACCATGGGCATTTTGCTAGTAATTTTCAATAAAAAAAATACATTTAATCCTATGAATGGATCTCATTTGAAATTTTATTGTTGACATTAAATTTACAATGAAAATCTCAATCATTTTCCTATTCACAAGTTCATTTTTTCCTTTCCTTTTAGATTTAGTTAGTCCATTACTAAACAAATACAAATATTATAATATTTGCATGATGAGATGCATATATGATGAGATGTAGATATTGGGAAAGACTCAAAAATAATATGGAGAGGAATAATATTTATAACAAGATGAGGAACAACATTATATAATAACATATGAATATTGTTGTGACCAACATGCCCCAGTTTTAAAATCAAATGGATACCCACTTTTTTTCAGTAAGTTTCATCTTTTGGTCTCTATTTATTTTATGGTCTAAATAAGTATGATTAAATTAAATCCTAAGTTTGACTATCCAATTTATTTTACATAACTTTCGCTTAAATTCAAATCAAGCTAACCAAGGTTTTAATAGTCACACACTTTTGCATTAAATTAACTTTATTTTATCTAACAGAGTTGACTTGGTTGTTTAGAATTTTTATTAGGTCTACACGTGTAATTCACACTTATTTCATATAGTCAAGTCCATTTGTCATATATTATTTATGAATCACAAATAATTGAGGTTTACTATATAGACTATTTGGCTCTCATTCTCATACCTTTTATTGAATATATTTATACATGCATTTTTCTTGCATACTTCCACTACCTTGCACAAAATTCAACTTACACAAATTTATGTGACATTGTGAGAAGCATACACCTATCATATTAAGCAATCCACATGTCTCATACTCACACTCTCATAGATAAAAATTCAAAATAGGTTAGCACAAAATTTCATGATGATCAAGCAATGTGAAAAGATGTCATGTGTCTCTTTCTCATAGCCTTACACATTCTAGGTGAAAAGAATCTAAGCTATAAGAATCCATGATAGCATGACTATTTATGATCATGCTACGTGTCTCAATATCAAACCTTCGTGCATTCATAATATCTAGGATTTATATAATATAAATCATAATATTGTAATGAAATGACATCATTCCACATGTCTCTCTTAAGTACAGTAAGTCATAAGTACATGTAAAACATACCAATCTCAACTATGATATTGTGATTTACCACCACGTGTCACTTGTAGTTTTAAGAATGAGATAGGAAATCCTTAATGGTTATATTTGGGGCACCAATGTATATATAAAGGATGACTCAGCTTTTAAAAGGTCATGATAAATTGACACTTTTCATATAAAAGTGCCATTAGCAAAGGTATATAATAATGAAGATAACCTATCTCTTGACAAACAAGATTTCATTCATGACATGTTGGTCATTCAAGTGGTACAGTTTCATAAATCAATATAAAAAGTAGAGGTATTTTCATACATTGATGTACTTCTTAATTTATTTGTTATTGTCACTTGCACAAATGATACATTACATACTCCTAGAGGTCAAGTGGAAATTTCATATATAGTTGGTATTCATTTTTAAAATTATTATCAATTTCCACCACCAGCCATCACCCATAATCAAGAGGTCACTGCACAATTATTTAAGGTTTATGATGTTAGAAACACATTGTAGAGCTAGGTAGCCACTATTCATAGCTTTATCAAGAAGAACAACATAAGATCTATTCCTATTTCACAATTCAAGCCTCTAACAAGAATTGGAATGGTATTAATCATTATACTGTATGGACTGAAATTGATTTCAAATGTAAATGAGGTATGAATTCCCCTTTTTCAATGTTTTTTTAAGATAAAATTGTTCATGCCTTAAGGGAGATAATCAATTTTAATTTAGTTTTAAAATATTTCCAAGCTAGATAAAATGTTAGTTTTAATATGTTCTTGTATCTACTAGATGTTTTATATGCCATAATGAGCCTCTTGAGGTCACTTGAATAGCATCCTAAGGATGACAAGAGTGTTTTTGATGACTTTGATATGTAACTTATCCATAAATTCAAGTACTAAATATAAAATATAGTTGACCAATTCTATTTGGTTATATATCATGCTATTAATATGAAACTAATACCAGGATTATTAGATGAAATAAATATTTCTCTTGATAAATTAGGTAATTATTAGTTATATCCTTACCATACCATTATAATAATATAGGGAACTCATGTGGCACCATTATATCTACCAAGATGGGTTCTAGATAAATTGGTTGAGTAGGAGATTATATTTTAATTAGCTCAAACCATAAATAATGATTGCAATAGTGTCAAGCATGGATATCATTCATAAAACACCACTCATGATAGGAAAAAATCAATTTGAGCATTGGCACCAATGATCCAAGTTTACATCCCACAAGTCATATTTTAACATAAAAGTTACAAACTTTAGGTGTTTGGATTGTATGCATTAAAATATGCTCACCTCACTAATTACACTAATTCATGCTAATTTAGACTAATTCCCATATTTCCTAGCCATATTAATTATTGTCCTAACACCCACATCCCATTCCTATATCCCATATAACCTTTACCCAATCCTAAAAATAATTAATCTCATCATTAAACCCATAATAAACTCCATTACCTGCTAACCTACCCCCTAAACCCACGAGCCAATTTAAAATTCAAAAATAATCCAACTAACCACCCACCACCCTATACTAGCCTCTCCTAAAGCCCTCAACCCTATGGGGATATTTATAGAATTGGATGGTTCTATAAATCTTCCCCAAACTTTCCCCCTCTCTAGTATTTTATAATTCTAAATATCTCCATGGAATTAAAAATTCCATGAAATTTTCCTAGCCCTAGATTTCAATGGCCACAATTTGAATTTGGACCATTAATTATTCCCTCCCTTGCATATAAAATTAAACCTTCCCTTCACCCTCAAACTAATGAAAAATAATCTATCAGGCCATCAAGCTCTCCTACAAGGATCCATAATAGCATTCTAGCATTCATCAAAGCCATCATCCTTATCCTACATCCATCAGAAGCCATTGTCAAGGTCTCACAAGCAATCCAATAACCCAAGTTTTTTAATCCAATCACACAAGTTCAAATCCTATAAAGTAGACATGAGAAGGTAAAAAGGATGGTAAGAATGTTATATTATCTCTAATTTATCTCCTCTATCCATTCCTATTGGTGTTGTCAAGTTTTGAGTTTCCATTGTCATTTTGATAATATTGCTTGAACTTAAAATTTGGTGCACATTTTGGTGACCATAGTGGGATAACCTCATTTATTTAGTCTAAATATCATTTTTAAAAGTATTCTAAGTGATTACAGGACTGGCTATAAGTAAATCTAAGCCTAGAGTTTCAAATTTTGACACGTCTAGGTGAGTCACAGTATTGTTATGATAGTTGTGATATTGCATTTATGAGTTTACTAAAGTTGTAAAGATATTATCAAAATAAGCCACTAGAAGTTAGAGGTTTTCATAGGGTCTTAGTAGTCAATAATACCATGACTGATGTAGTAGTAGGATTGCTCTACTAATCATGGTATTATAGATTCTAGTAGTGATATTGTTGAATCTAATAGTTGGTTCTAAGTTATAGCCTATTTCTGCTAACCCTTTTACTTTTCTAGTTATTTTATCTAATATTGATGTTTTTATGTGTAGGACAAGGAGGATATCACCTTGAATCTAGGTAACTATCCATTTTTAACAAAATTGTGACTCCCTCAATAGCGAGATCATTTTAGTAATTGTGGTGTTGTAGATTCCAATTGTGATATTGTCAAATTTAATAGTTAGGTCTATATTATAGCCTGTTTCTACTAAATCTCTACATATTTAGGTATTTTATCTACTATATTTGTTTTTGTAAGTAGAATAGATAGGAAATCATTTCAAATCTAGGTAACTACACATTTTTCACAAACCCACAACTTTGTTAGTAGTGGTGTCGTAAGTGATAATAGCGACATTATCAAACATAATATTAGAGGTCATTCTATCATTTTTGTCTTATTTTCATTAGATAATAGATAATTTTATCTTTCATTCTCTACTTGTTTTTTTTGGAAGTTATGGTGATAAGAAGGAAGGATCTTGAATACCTTTTGATAAACCCATAACTTTGTCAGTGGTGGGATTAACCTGGTAATCGTGAGATCATTATTCACAGTCATAATATTTCATCTTCACTAAAAACTAGTAAAAAAATACCATTATTACCTTTTAATCTTAGTTCTTAGTGATCCCAAGATCTTCCTAGGAGGTTCATAGGATCTGTAAGACAAAACTAAAGAAATTTGTCTTTTTTGTTAAAACTTTTTGAACATTTCTCCATACAAGAATATTCACCCTCTCCATATTTGCAAATAGTTGTTAATAAGTGGTGTTTTCTATTTTGAAATATTTATAAGGGGAAAAGGAGTATATTTATCTAAAAACCATATCATACAGACTACTTTAGCTTCATCTAGCAATACCGTGACTGGCTCAGTCATGGATTTGCCCTACAAATAGGGGCCTTGACATTCTTAGCTATGGTTTTGAGGTTTAGGTTAATTTAGGATTAATACTAGGATCTGATAGCATTTTTATCATAAAATAATTGTATTAATATAAAATACCTATAGTTATTTGATAAATGTTTTCCTTAAGTCATATATATTGATTTTGTTAAGAACTGTTATATCACTATTTGCATTTTTCTACTAGTCGTGATTTTGTCATTTTAAGTCACAAGATTGTTAGATAGTTATGGATTTGTAGATAACCATAGTATTTTGTTAACATTTTTCAAACCCATGATTATCTACTTGTGTGATTTATAGTCTAGTTATAGGGTTGTACATTTTGGTCATGGTATTACCCTATGTATTCATGGTATTATAGGGACTCGTGAGATAATAGAAATTGAAATTGCTAACCCTTTTCTTGTAAGTCCCTTAAATATTTTGGCACCCTAATAAGATATATAACCTTTATGATTATTGGGAAGGGTTCCAGTTTGCATTTTTGTCTTAGATTTTATTAAATTATTGAAAAACCATTAATTTGAGTACATTATTGTTCTTTCTTGCTCCTTGTAAATACTTATTTGTGTGTGTGTGTTGTTCTTAAAATAGTTTGTTGTATCATGCTAAATTACGCATAGGTAATTATAATGGTCAATTAATTGTATCATGTGTTTGCCTATTTATTAATCCCTCCCCTAGGATAGCACATGATGTGGATTTCATCACCATGCACACGACTTAGTCTATAGGGGTTAGTGTCATGTATTTCACCACCATGCTCTAACCAAAATCTATGTTTTGATAGAGTATAAACATTAGGATATTTATCACTATGGCCTAGGCAAAATTCCCCATAAAGGATTTCATGGAGTGTGGAGCGATCAATCTCCAAGACCCAGGGTAATCAAATAACCTCCTACATGGACTTGGGCCCCAATGTACCATCACGTATATCAAAGATGCACCTAGATCCTTTATTACCTTAGAGTAGAGAAATTTGGCCATAATAGGTGTGTCATTGTAGAATTTAGTACCAACTTTGAAGTAGCCACTAGGAATAAGTAGGGTTGAGAGGGTTTAGTCGATACTATAATGGGTCACCAGCATATAGCCTCACCTGTGTAGCCATTGAGTGGTCTGTACATTAGGTTACACACCCTTATATTTTACTAATTTAGGATCATACTTGTGTGTGTTGTTTGTGTGTTATGACTAGACCCATATTGTTTGTTAGCTGAGTTAGCTACACCCATACTTTTTGTGTGATACCCTAGAAAACCTATAGGCTAACCTCTATCATCCTCTCATCATTTTGTACCTCATTCTTCACTCTGATCATCATCCCATCCTAGGTATCCATATTATACCACCTCCCTTTTATCTTACTTTCACTTCATCCCCCACTTATATAGCATTTACTTTGGAGATCCGTATCCTTTCCATTTTTTATCACTTTTTACATCCATCCTAGTTTTCCCATAATATCTTCATAAAATATCATACTTCTTCCATAACATTTTGACCAATTTTTGACTATCATACATACCCTTTAGTCACACTAAATACATTTATCTATATCCATTCCATAACACCTAGTATATGTACCCTTTTTGCATATCCTTTTTTGTGTATCTTGATCAATATTATCACACCTTTCATATCCTTTATCCATATTACATTCACTCTCTCATCCTACATACATCTTATTGAGTCCACCTCATTTAGTATTATCCTCTTCTCACATTCTTCCTCGTGTTTTGATCAAATTTTTATCATACTTTCATCCTACAAGTATTTATATCATCTATACCAATTCTATAGTACTTAGTACCACCCCATTTTCATACCCTTTTCTTATATATTTTTTATCCATTTCATAACACATTCCTTCCTCGCTCATCTTATATCGACCATCCTATCTATATAGTATTTATCCACTTTCCATATCATTATCCACCCCATCTATTATTCATCTCCTCTATACATCTTCCTTTTGTTTTCATATATCAATCTCTCATATCCATACATATCATGTTATCCACACACATCATATTAAACCTAGTGTCTATCCCCATCCATAACTTCATATAGTAATCACCTTTTACATCTTTGTAGATTACTTTAAACATATCCTTTCACATCATACCCATTTGTATAGTCATATATTATCCATCTCCTTGTAATTTCTCTATTCACATAATCCACCTTTCACATCTATCATTCATTAATCCATCCATCTTATCCTTATATCATCCTATCTACTTGTAATTATTCTATTCACATAGTCCATCTTTTAGATATATTACCAAACCACCTATGCTATTCTTATATCATCCCATCTCATTGTAATTATTATATCCACATAGTCCAACCTTCATATCTATTATCCATTATTCCACCCTCTTATCCTTATATCATAATATCTCATTGAAATTATTATATCCACATAACCCATCCTCGACATCTACTATCTTTACCAATTTATAATATATTAATATCTTTTGGTCACTTAATTCTTCTTACCCATTTGAATACCATCCCATCCTATACTATTTGACCATTAATCCATAATCACCCTACAACACTTTCATATAACCATTCACCTTCAAAATCTTCATAAATTAGATTTTGTACATATCATTTTATCTCCCATATATTTGTGTATCCACCCCATACCATTTTTTACCCTTATTAAATTTTTCATATCTATCTTATTAATTATCCATCCCATTCATCATCCATAACCCATCTTATAGACCCCTTTTTCATCACTTTTATGTACTCATCCTTCTATAAATTATCTACAACCACTACTCATCCATTTTCCCCCATCTATTTTTACTCCCATCTTTATTTGGTAACAAGTTTCATGCAAGACCATCCCTCTCATTTGTTTATCTTTAGTGGTTACTTTTGTCCAATCCTTCATATCACACTTCAAACACATCACATGTTCTTGTCATTCACTCACCCCATTTCTCTTCAAATACTATTTTTTGTCTTAAAATCCAAATTTCTAGTGATCACCCATCCTTATTGAATAATTATTCATCACACCCTCTTGACTTAAAATTATCATTATAAATATCTTTGTAAGATCCCAATATAGCACCCATCACTATCCTCATCCTTATTAGGTTTCTTTATCCTCTAGCACCCATCAATTTATCCATTTTCTAATAGGCAAAGCTATTTGATATCATCACTCTTTATTCATATTTGTTAGATTGGTTTCTTAAAAAAAAAAAAAAAAAAATTGGTAATTTTTGGTCATCTCATCTATCTACATCATCAAATTTGACCACTGGTAATCCAACTTTTATAATGAAATAGTATTTTTAGACTCTTATCTCATATATCACATTTCATCTCCTCACCATTCCATAATGGTCATTGACACTTGGGCCCAAATACAAATTGAACAAGGCTCCAACCAAGATAATAATCAAGTAGGAAAATGATGGACCCAAATTAGGAATATGACAAAAATCATAATGACATGCACATGCCTAGGGGAGAGAATGAAAGATATAACCTCCTCCATAATGATGAGGTAAAAAATCTCATAGATCATTATTTATACAAAAACCAGGTCCAAGTCTTAGCCCAAACTATATAAATAGGGATCACTCTACCCTCCACTTTTGAGCATACCCTCTTAAATAATTTATTCTACCCATCCTCATGACCAAATACCCCATGTCAACATGTTAATTACATCTCCCAAGAAGAAATAGGTGTGGAACATGGGTTTATTGAATAATAATAATGCCCACAACACCGTATTAATAACCCCACTGAGGCTAATCAAAGATAGGCTACCATTAAAGATCACCTTGACCAATTAACACAATAAATTAACCTATTGCTCTATAATCAATTCCCACCATCACATAAGCAAAATAATATGAATAATACTAATACCATAAATAATGATAATAACCCCAATAATTCCAATAACACTAACAACACTAACCATAACAACAATGCCAATAATACCCATAACACTCATATCCTTCAACGTAGTCAAAATCAGACTACCAATCCTCTTGGGGATCCTAACATTTCCCAAGAATGGAAGATGATGAAAGAGGCCCTTCAACAAATGGACCCATGATCTCAATCCCTTAAATACAAGTACGAAGACTTTTTCTCATCACCCTTGGACATAAGCATGTTACAGATTCCCTTCCCCTCATATTTTGAGGTACCAAAATTAAAGAAATATCAAAGAAAGGGAGATCCTAGAGATCATGTCTAAGAGGTTTATGTATCTTGCCATGAATTAACCTATGAGTATGCTTATATATTAAGGTTATTTCCCAAAAGTCTTATAGGGATAGCTTTATAATGGTTTATGCACTTGTGCAAAGGGTCAATCTCAAGCTTTTGAGAATTAACGAAGTAGTATATCAGGTACTTATCCTTCAATATAGAGCATGAAATTTCCATTATTGACCTTTACAATACAAAACAATAAAGTGGTGAGAGCCTGGTATACTTCTTACAAAGATGGCATAGCCTGGAAAGCTAATTAAGATGTAGTGTACCAAAAGGATCAGGGTCAGGCATCATCATCCAACCACACTTATTTCCATAATTTTCCATACCATTACATAAATACCATCAAAATCCATGAACCTATTCCACCTTCATCCCCAATTTTAAAAATTAATTCAAGCTACCATTGATTGTATAGTTACTACCCAGCATAACAAGATAATAATTCCTCTAGCACCTTCCCAACATCCTTCTACCTCATCTGCTACCCTAAGGGGGAATATTTCTAATAAAGCTTCAAGTGGATCTGATAAAACCTATGATATTAATTAGTAGTTATAAAATACTCCCACTCAAATTTCCCTAATAGAACTTCTTCAAACATCCACCTTACATAGGAAAATATTGAATCAATTTTATGCACTAGCAGCACATTTATCCCCATCACAGCAAATTACTTTTAGTGCTTGGGATCTACCTTCAGTTGGCCCACATCACAACTATCCCTTATATATTGAAGTTACCATCTCCCATCATCAATTTTTTATTGCTTAATAAATGGAAGATCCATGCTTGACTTTTGTAATCTAGACTTTTTAAAGAAACTAGGATATTCTGAGACATCACTTAGGCCCACTCTATTAATTATTATAGCTTATGATGATAATGAGAGACCATAGATTAGGAGCATTGGCTTCCTATCATTGTGGGACCCATAGTTCATCAAACCTTGGTGTATGTTGTGAATGTGGACTTACCATATAACATGTTACCTGGAAGACCCTGGATTCATGAAATGCAAGTTACACCATCCACTCTCCATTAGTGCCTAAAGTTCCCCCATTCTATAATGGAGGTCACCATTCCTAGAGTCATAGATCATCATAACTACTAAATGGATTAGTCACTATCTTTATCACCTTATCTTGACACTGACAACTTTATCCTCAGTTTGATAGTTGCTAAATATATATCTCCTAATCAACTTAAGTCCACATATAATCCAACATCTAATATCACCAAGCTCAAAACCACATCCACTAGCTGTGGGGAGTATGAGTATAAAACACTTTACATCATTGATATCCCATTATCTCCACATAGCTATGGGTCCCCAATTATGCGAAATAATAATCCTATTAAATATCAATTTGGGCCAACAGCTTTTTCAAGTGTGAGATTTTTGTTCAATGAATTCATTGAAGATAGAGATGATTCTTAGCTTATACCATATGATGATGTCCTCATCTCTCTCAAGCAACACTATCCTAAAGTCTAGAGAATGATGGAAAATATGAATTACAAATGAAATGGATTAGGAAAATAAGAGTAAGGTTGAATTAAACCTATCATGATTTAAGAAAATCCATAATGCATTGGATTAGGGTATAAACCATATGATGATGACCTGACCAGTATCATCATGGATTATCTATTGACCAATGGGTCATTTCTCCTCGATGAGGACATTGAAATAGATTTTATATGTAGTTTATTCAAGGAACTCACGACCACAAACCTCTTCCCCAATAACACCATATCCAACATTCATATTTCCCTCCATTATCCATCCCTTATTGATAGGGAATCGAAGCAAAAGACCACCTTTGACATATTCCAAAATGATGAGGCCATTTTAGAATACATGAGAGATAGAGACTTCATGTTATTCAGAGATCATAAAAAGGCATTTTCTATCAATATTTGTCAATCTGCATATTTCAAAGAGAAGAAAAAATCCCATAATTAAAGTGAGGATGAATACTTATAAGAAGAAGGTGAGCCCTCTAGAGAACTAGATGAAATCCCGCCTAGCCCTTTAGTATTAGAAGATTAATTTGATATTGATATAGAACTACCAAATGGCTTCACTTTTGATGTATCAAAAATATCATTACCCCCTTATTTTCAAGATAAATCATGCTCACTTATTGAGTATGTGATAAAATTTGATATTATAACTAATGAACATCCCAAAATAGTCAAACTAGGGGCATCTCTTACAACATTCGAATGCAAAATCCTTATCAAGCTACTAAAGGTATTTGTTGACATATTCACTTAGAGCTCTATTGACAATCCAAGGTTAGACCCCTCATTGGTGGTACACCACCTTGTTGTACATCCTAATGTAAAGACTATTAACTATAAATTATATAAGATGCATCCCAAGGTGGTGTTATTGGTCAATGAAGAATTATAGAAATTCATAGAAGCCAGATTCATTTACCCAATTGATTACTCAAACTAGATTTCCAATAGTGTTCTTATCACAAAATTGTAAGGCATAATTAGTATTTGCATTGACTTTTGGGATATCAATAAGTCATGACCTAAATATAACTTCTTGTTCCTTAATATCAACATGATCATAGATTCAATAGTCGACTATGAAATGCTTTCCCTCATGGATGAATTTTAAGGGTATAATCAGATTAATATAGCCCCTAAGGATCAACATAAAATAACATTTATTACTCCATGGGGGACATTCTATTATCAAGGCATGCCATTAAGCCTCAAGAATGTAGGGGCAACATATCAATGGGCTATAACCATTATCTTTCATGACATGATACATGACATTGTAGAAGATTGCATTGATGATATTTTGGGGAAGTCCCAATTAAGCTCAGAGTACCATGTGGTTCTCATAATAATTTTTGAAATATTTTAAGAATATAACATAAGGTTGAATCCTAAAAAGTGTGTCTTTAGCATAACATCAGGTAAATTATTAGGATTCATAGTCTCAAAAAGGGGAATTGAGGTAGATCAAGCCAAAGTCAAAGTAATTATGGAAATTTCACCCCTCATAATCTTAAGAAACTTTTTATTCTTTAGGGAAAGCTTCAAGCCATATGGTGTTTTATCTCTTAACTTGTTGATAAATGTCATCCCTTTACTCATCTATTAAAGAAAGGGGTTGCCTTCCATTAGAATGCAAAATTCCAACAAGATTTTGAGAGTCTAAAATAATACTTGGTTAAATCACCTATTTTATCTTCACCATTCCCAAGAAATCCTTTACTCCTTTACATTTCAACAAAACCATGTGCCATTGGTGCTGTCCTAGCATAGCATAATGATCAAGGTAAGGAACAAGCTATATATTACCTTAGCTATAAATTTACATCTTATGAGCTAAACTATACTCATATTGAAAAGGCATGTTTAGCCATAGTTTTTTCATTATAGAAGCTCAAAAATTACATGCTCAATAATCATGTTTAGCTAATTTCTAAAGCCAATCCCTTGAAATACTTACTATCCAAATCAGTGCTTATAAGATAAGTAGAAAAATAGATAATGCTACTCAGCAAATTTGACATCAAGTATGTTAATCAAAAATCTATAAAAGGAGAGGTAATAGCATATCAACTAGCTGAAGCACCTCTACAAATGATTGATTTGATCATGAATTTTTTCCTAGATGAGTCCATAATGAATAGTTCACAATCAAACAGCTAGAAATTATACTTTGATGGCTCATTCACCATGCATGGACCCAAGGTAGTCATTCTCCTAGTCACCCCTCAAGGTGATCTCATTCCCAAAGCATTTCACCTTGCCTTTCTATGTACTAATAATATTTCATAATATTAAGCCTTGATATCAGGACTCCACCTGGCTATCTAATAGAATATCCAGCACTTACAAGTATTCAAGAACTCATAATTAATTATCAAATAGGTTAATGATGAGTTTCAAACAAAGGATGAAAAATTACTTCCTTAAAAATAATTAGTGGATCAACTAAAGGATAATTTTTAGTCTATAACATTTGAATAGGTTTGATGAGGAACCAATAAAGTAGAAGATTCTATGGCAACTATAGGCTTACTCATTGACCTCCCTGAAGATGTCTTGGAAGGTAATTTCTTATTGAACATCTAATTATCCTAGCCTATCAATTAATGGATACACTTAAAATTTGTACAATCAACAACCCCATTCTCCCATGGTACCATGATATTTATAGGTACCTTCACAACAACATCCTTTCCCCTAACCTCAATTATCATCAATGCAAAGTCTTTATCCATCACACCGCCTAATACACAATCTTTGGCAGTACACTCTATTGATGGGGTTATGATGGGACCTTGTTAATATGTTTAACATTGAATGAGGCATCTCAAGCAATTAGATAAGTCCATGATAGTATCTATGGAGGGCACATCAGTGAAATGGCCCTAGCCAAAAAGCTCTTTTGAATGGGATATTAATGGCCAATAATAGAATAGGATGCTTTCCAATATGTGCATAAATGTGTGGCCTACCAAAAAGATGGAAATCTCATACATGTTCTCGCATAGGAGTTACAACCCATTATGATACCTTGGTCATTTTCTATATGGGGCCTTGATCTAATTGGTAAGATTAATCCTACCTCCTTAGATGGTCATAAATTCATAATTATAGCTACGGAGTATTTTACCAAGTGGGTGGAAGCAATACAACTAACTTATACAATAAGCCTCCAGATATCAAAGTTTAATCTTAATAAGATAATTTTCCAATTTGGTATACCTGCTAACATAATTTTTGATGATGAAAAATCATTCAACAATCAAGAATTGGAGGCCTTATGTCAAAAATATCACATCACACAGCATTTCTCCTCCCCATGTTATCCCAAGGTAATGAATAGGTAGAAGCAACTAATAAGAACCTCATCAAGATTTTGAAAAAGACTATTAATCAAGCTAGACAAAATTGGCACACTTAACTTTATCCAGCACTATGGTCTTATCACACAAATATCTAAACACCTATTGGGGCCACTCTATATGCCTTAGTTTATGGGACCAAATCCATATTACCAGTAGAAGTAGAACTCCCCTCTTTACAACTCTCACTAAGAGGCATCACTAATGATCACAATCTCAGACAAAAATAGCTACAAAAAATAGAACTCCTTAATGAAAAGGGATAAAAATCGTATCAAAATAAGTTAAATAACTAATATCACAAGAAGATTCAGGCTAAAGAGTTCAAGAATAGTGACTTGGTCCTAAAGGAGAATCAAAAGAACACTAATGCAGAAAAAGATAAGAAGGGGAGGTTTGAATCCAATTGGTTAGGTCCCTATGCCATTATTTCCATGTTTGGATCAAGAGCATATAAATTGGCCATGTTTGATGGAAAAGAACTAAATTATTCCATGAATATCATGCATCTCAAGCACTTTTACACCTAATTCAGGTATCATCATCCTCCATCTATGGGACACTCCACATCCATTATGTCCATCCATCCATCACCCCTCCTCATCAGTCTAAATAAAAATAAAAAAATCCATCCAATGGTGAAAACTGACTTGTTGGCACCTTGGGTAAGTACCATGATGAAAATTGGTTTTTGGCATCATGGTAAAATCACCCTAACCCTAGTCTCATGGGAATATATCAATAGGTCTTGAGTATCAATGTGGTACCATTATTCTAATAAGTAGAGAAGACATGGTTGATCAAAGCCATTTGTTGGAGGGATATGTCAAGTCATTTGGTCCACATCCACATCATCCCAATCATACCTCTGTAAATATTCTTTGATAGACACTTCTCCTTTTAGCCTCAATTAGTCCTTGGCATGCATTACCACTCCTTACTATCACTAAATCTTGGGTCCATTCCTTTCCACTATTCATTGTCATTATGGAGGGTCACAATAAAATGAAAATTGTCTTTCCAAGGCTTTTTATCAAACATTTTGTTACTGATTCCTGAAGGGTCATCATGACCCCTATGTCATAATTTGGTGGAAGTTTCATCATAAACAAGCTCTTGGAAGTGACATATCCTATATAAAACTTTTATATCATCACTAGATCCATTGTTTATCACCCATTGGATGATTATCCTTTCCAATTTTAACCCACCCTTTTTTTATGGGATTTATATTATCCCATTGGAATTTTGATATTATCCCACATATTTAATTTATGGGATTCCACATAATTATCAAAATACCAATTAATTATAATATGTGAGGAATGGGTGAATTAATAAGCCATAAGTTGGCCTAGGTTGTGGGTTTTTTATCCCACGTAGAAATTATTTTAGATAGCTTTTAAAATGTCTTTCTTTACCTTTATAATTCACCTTAGATAGATATGTCAACTAAAAATTTGTCCACATGTCTCATGCTAATTTTTCCATGTTCCATCATTTAATTAGTTCATGTTGTCATGTCATCACTTTTACTGGGTTTGACCATAAGTTTGACTGGTCATAACTTTCACATATAGAGTAAAAATTGGCCCATTTGAAAGGCATCAAAAAACTTATGATGAGATCTGCACCATATAACTGATTTGGAAACATTCCATGCTTGTCATTTGTTGTATTTTGACCATATTTCAGCACTTGTTGACTTTATTTAATTGAAACTTTGATCTATTGTACCAGGAGTATATAAGCTTTATTTATAAAATTCTACATACTATCAAAAAGTTCACAACGGGCCCTACACAATGGTGTAGGTTTTGATTTGATCTAAGACCTTTTCTGAATTTACCTCTAGATCACTTGTTATACCACTGATGCCTACAATGCAATAATTTATGACTATAGCTACATGATTTTCCCATCCCTCTGTGCAATGCAAGCTTGTAATGTCACAATCTACCCCTATGTCTATATTAGTTGACTATCACCCTAGGTAATCAAACTCTATAGGTAGGCATGTAACTAATCTCTCTCATGTGTAATCCCCAAAATCTTTGACAAATAGGCTTGAATCTCACCCTAAAACTACATCACTAAGTCTTATTTCACCTCTAATAATGGTGGTTGAGAAGGACTTGCACCATTACTACCACCTACCTAAGTTTGTGGCTAGGTCACTCCTTGTATCTAAGGCCCCACTAGTGCCTGTAACTAGGGGACCACCTATGCCACTACTACCACCTGATCACCATCTCCCCTATCTACATCCATCACATCAAGTCCATTCCCTCCTCCATCATATCCCCCCTATATTGACACCAATTCCCTTTACCTCAATCTCCTCTAGATCCTAGCACATGCCTAAAGTACCTGTATCACTACCATGCTTTGACCCACTAGTCGAGGTTGTGTTAATTGAATCAAAATCTATGGATACCACCATGTTATGTATTCTATTATCATGCCAAGATTTATATTAGGTGTGTAAAAATCCCATTGTATTAGTACCATACTCCTATACTCTATGCGACCATAGACTTTATCTATTGATCTACCCCAATGTGACCTCTCTCACTCACTATATGTAAATAAATGATCTAGACAAGGCACATCCTAAATAAAGCCTAACTGATGTTGCACCCACTCCATTTGATACCTCTCAATGATGTAGCCTCAACATCCTATCATATAGCATGGTGTAAGCATGTATTATATTTATGCCTCATCCACCTAGCTAGATCTAATCCCCCTATATAGCGTCCACGTAATATGCATAGGATGTAAGCTAAAAAATGCCTCTCTATAATACCATATCTCTCCAATATGACCTCGTTACACACCCAAGATCACTTACCATTGAAACACCATTGGCTGACCAGGCTCAAGCCCTGTAAGTGTCCCCAATGGCCACTGGATCATAATGTGCTCCAAGCTCCAAATATATAGTAGTAATGAAGGACCAAACCTTTGTGCTCCTCTATAGGCCCCCAAGTTCATCTCCCTATATAAATGTGCCAACACAATAGGCCCTAGGTAAATACTTAGTGATCAAAAAATCATATTTGTAACTACATCATCGAGATTGAGATGGAACCACCATCTTCTCTTGTCCAGTAGGAGAATGCTAGAAATAATAGACATGAACACTAATATTAACTAGTCTAATATCCCCTCATGATGGCATCCATCCAGATCAAAACAATAATCTCACATCAAATCTATAAAATCCCACCTATTTTTTTTAATGTTTAAACCATTGAATGAAACCACCAATAAATCCTCTCTCCCTACAATTAGCAAATGAAAAATCTTGTACAGATCTTCCAATTTCATAGTTATCTCTCTAGTGATAAGGTGTAAGGTGATCATCTTTGAGTGTTACCACTCCACTAAAGATATTAATAGGGCCTAGTCAATGCAAATCAGAGGCATCATTGCCATGTCATGAAGACTCACTAGCTCCAACACCCCATACTTCTCTAGGGTCACTCATCACATCTCATATAATATCTCTAGATGTTGTAATCATGATGATAATATGCTTAAATCCTCCTACACCAAAACATCATGTCTACCTATTATCACCCCCATCACTCTAAAACATCACCTAATCTACCTAAAACACCCTAATCCCAAACTTATCCCCTTGATCCTACCTAAACCACATAACCCCCCCACCCTAAATATGGTTAATTAACCTATAAATTCATCCACTTGACTAACTAAATTCATATAATTAACTCCCTTATCTAACTTGACCTCCAAAACCCCAACATAGCATCTCCTAATCCATCACTCAACAATTTTTTCCTCACCTCTTCAATAGGTTTTGACAAAACTGCTACTCCCTAATAGTGAGATTGTAATCCCACTATTCCCTACCTATAGTATTTTAATCCCACCATTCCTTATTATTGAGAGTGTAATCCTACCACTTCCACTAATGATATCACCGTTTTCATCGATAACCCCATGACTATGGGAACAAATGCAAGTCACAAGATTGCTAGATCATAATGAATGACATTTTTTCTTCTAAAATATACATCAAAATCTATAAAAAAACTACTAAAAATCATGTAAAACATTGAGCTAAGGTTTTTTTACTCACTGGAGTTCTAGTCTTAGCATCTCTCTGGTGCACCCAGACTCTCATCATGATGGGAAACTTAGGGAATGTGATCCATGTCTTTTGCCTCAGAGCTCAATTCACCAATGACAAGAAATGAAAATGAACCAAAACCTAGCTCTTTTATCTTATATGATCTCCCCTAACAACCCCTTACTAACATCCCTTATCCACTTATCCCTAAATACTAATCTTGTCACTTTTACTCATCTATTAACCACATCTAGGGGGCATAGCATGCCCACTACCATTAGCATTCCCCTTATCCTATAACTAGAACTACATCATCCTGAGGTATTTTTATACTATGTAGGTAGCACTTAGTCCCATTTTTTTTACACAAAAATAGCTCATCTACCTTTTAACCCTCATCATCATCTTGTCCTTAACCTAGTCACTCAATGATCACCTATAATTTTTAAGCCTCACATCTTACAACAAGTAGTTCTTTATGCACCAAATACCACTTTTATCCCTCTTACCCCTTTTTGAACTTCCCTTAGCATGTATCCTTGCTATGTGACCCATCATCAACTTGAACCCATCCTATTTTTAATCAACCCTACCTTATCAATTAATCACCTTCTAGACAATTGTCACTTGTCTAGACCCATCACTTGAGCTACTTCATCATCACTACTGGGGCATCTATTTGATCAATTATGGGCATCCCAATCCTTATTAAGATCCCCATTTACCCCATATCAATATTTTTGATCGAGTGACCATCTAAGTCAGCTTTCTCCCTGTATACTCCCTTGAGAGGGCATTATATCCTACCAATAGTTGACATCATAGTTTTTCTTTGAAATACCATTACTCCTTCCACTTGCAACACCCTTTAAAAGAGGGGTAAAATGTATGCATTAAAATATGCTTGCCCTACTAATTACACTAATTCCTGCTAATTTAGCCTAATTCCCATATTTCATGGCCATATTAACTATTGGCCTAACACCCACATCCCATTCCTATAACCCACATAACCTTTATCCCATACTAAAAATAATTAAACTCATCATTAAACCCATAATATACTTGATTACCTACTAACCTACCCTTTAAACCTACTAGCTAATTTAAAATTCAAAAATAATCCAACTACCCACCCACCACCCTATACTAGCCTCTCCTAAATCCATAAACCCTATGGGGAGATTTCTAGAATTGGAAGATTCTATAAATCTTCCCCAAACTTTCCCCCTCTCTAAAATTTTCTAATTCTATAGATTTACATAGAATTAAAAATTCCATGGAAATTTCCTAGTCCTAGATTTCAATGGCCCAAATTTAAATTTGGACCATTGATTATTCCCCCCCTTGTCTATAAAATTAAACCTTCCCTTGTCCCTCCAAATAATGATAAATCATTTATCAATTCATCAATCTCTCCTACAAGCATCTATAATAGCATTCTAGCATCCATCAAAGCCATCATCATTATCCTACATCCATTGGAAGCCATTTTCAAGGTCTCACAAGCAATCCAAAAACCCAAGTTTTTATGATCCAATCACACAAGTTAAAGTCCTATCATGGAGGAATGAGAAGGTAAAAAGGATGGTAAGAATGTTCTATTAGCTCTGATTTATCTCCTCTATCTATTCTTATTAGTTTTGTTAAGTTTTGAGTTTCTATTATCATTTTGATAATATTGCTTGAACTTGAAATTTGGTGCATAGGGATCCTAGAAATAAAGTAAGGTCAAAACGTTATACTCTCATAAAGGGTATGATCATGATAAAATATTAATTAATGTTGAGGATGACTTTGAATTATATATTATAATGAGTGTCATTACATGACTATGGATATTTCTCAAAGGATCCAATATGATCCAACTCTCAAAATAATAGAGAATGAATTTGACAAGGAAAAATATCTAGAGGAGACTAATTAGTAGTTTAAAATAATAATACTCCAAGGGATCCCTCCTCCAAATGTTGTACCTCCATAGAATACTTCTCTAGATATGAGTATAGTACCTAGGTTTTCACCATCTCCTTAGGTTACATAGATCTCACTTGTTTCTCCTCAAGCTCCACTAAGCCCGCATAGAACCATCTATAACCTACAAGAGGAATCATACCCAAGTTATATGTTGTTTCTCAGGCTACATAGGGTCCTTTTTTTTATTTCCCCAACTCAATCAAGTCTACCAAAGAAAATTCAATAGGATGCATCTCAAATTCAAGGGTCATTAATTCTTCCCTACTCCTTTGACACTAAAGACATATAATTTGGATATGATTCATGGGAGGAGAACATCATAACGTATGACATGAATTATTTTCACCTATCAGCCCTAAGGTCCCTGGTCCTAGCTCTATTTTTATTCTAGTTACTTATATTATGTCAATACGTGTCTCACATAAAAGTATTACCTTAAATAGTACAATAATAATGATAGACACTTCCATTGCTACCACTATTTTTGGTACAATAGGTGTTCCCACTTCTATGGGACAAGATCATATCACACCAATAAAGACTACCATTACATAAACTATAGTTTCTCCACCAAGCACTATTTTTATAGTTCCTAATGTCTAAGATTCCTTAACCTCTACCTTTCAAACCCTAAGGTTTGAATATTTGGTTTCCCAATCAATTTTTACCACTCAACGATTAAAAATACATTCACAACTAGTTTTATACATGCCTACAAATGCTTTAGTTACATCCCTAGTGGTAAATAGTATAAATGACCCTCTTGATTCAATCATGTAAAAAAAAAGATTACAACTCAAAAATTAAGTTAGCAAGGGAAATAATGGCCAATCCTCCATTACCCACTTCTCTACTCTCCACATCTTCCATTTCATCCACTTCACTAGACCCATCAATTCTCATTCCTACATCTCAATTCACCATATCATCCCCTAATCCTTCATCTTTTGATTCATCTTCCTCTATCTAACCAATTTTGACATAGCCATAGTTGTAGTAGTTACAAATTAAGAAGTTATCAAGGTAGAATTCAATCATCATTTAGGATCCAAAGATCTCCTTGGAATTTGAAAAACTAACAATAAGGCTAAAAAGATCAATATAAGGAAAATGAAAAGGTGAATCGAAGAGATTGAACTTCAAAAAGAAGAATAAATCTTCTATTTGACCAAAAATAGAAATACCACACCCAAATAACATGATGAAATCAAATAAGATCCAATCTCAGTTATAGAGGACACAAGTGGTGTAATCATTAAGATAGTTTTCAACCTTAAACAAGAGAATAAAAAGTTAGAATCATAGGCCAATATTTAGGTATCCACATATACATGTGTCAAAGTACAAGATGAAATATAGTCTCTTTAAATTATTTTGATCATGATACATTGAACCAAAGCCAAGGGACAACTTGAATGGCAATGGGTTATTAGTTTTAACTAGACTTTTAAGATATTTGATGCTAGATTATAAAATATTCCTAAAGTGGTTAGAGAAAGGATGCTCCTTGGGTTAAATTTGTTGTCACTCAAGAACATATGGTTGGCTCAAAATTATGTCAATAGAAAAAGAGAGGATTTTAATAAATTGGCATAGTCAAATGAAGATTATTATAACTTAGTTCACTACTTAGGAGAATAAAATGGATTATCTATGAAGTGAAGTGCCCATTTATTGTGTATATAAATTTGATGTCTAAGTCATACATCAAAACCTATTCAAAATTCAATTGCAATAATGAAAAAGGAATTTTAAAATGAGGATCAATGATGTCATTCAATGAGATACTGATCAGGTTATTGATTTAATTATATTTTCAAAAAATATATAGAATGAGCCCAAAAAATTAGAGTCATTCCAAGTCTCCTTGGAAATACATAAAAATATTATGGTAAAAATGAGGTTGTTAAAAAACCTCATTATTTATTGAAACAAACCACGTAGCCTATGAAATAGCCTATTAAGAGAAGAAAGAATGAGAGAATGTAGAAAATTAAAAACAATTTACAGCCTAAATAAAATTTCTCTCATCTAATATTTTGCATTCTCTTAAAATTACCACAATAGCATCAACTTTAGTTGGAGTCATGTTTTCAAGTGCATTACCATCTTCAACAACTATTGTGACATCTTCTATTTCAATTACTATAACACCAATGAATATAACAACTTCACATTTGGTGTAACTTCTACTATAGTAAGTACTTCATAGTGTCCACATCATAAACTTTGACAATTTCTATTCTAGGACCATCCAGGTTCATCTATAATTATGGCATCATCTACTACATTTCCTTCCATGATAAACACTTCCACACAATTTTTTTAACTACCTTTCTATTTAGCGTGGTTTATTTTAGATCTTTCTTATAGGGTAAGAAACCTTTTACATGTAAATATTTTATGTGAAAATAGATTTATCTTATTTTTAACTTTATACATGAAAAAATATTTAAAGATGAGGTGATGCCCATCCAAAGCCTATATATGCATGGCCTCAATTCATTGTAAAGGGGAGGAGAAATTTTGAAAATCTAATGCAAGTTGGAAATTTTTTGGACTATTCGTAGGTTGTGTTAAATTGTTTTCTTTTCAAATTTATGGTTGATTTGAATAATTTATGTTAGGTTGATGATGTTATGTGAATTTGGGCATCTATTAATATTGAGGTTAGATTTAACTTTATGTTTTTCTATCCAAATTTATGGTTATTATCCATTTTCCAATCTTGTTGGTAATTTTAATGTACTCTCACAATTCTCTATTGATAATATATTTTGGGTTGTGGTCATGAAGTTATTATTCAATTAATCTTTCCATAGACTCAATATTATATCTATTATTATTTTTTTCTTTTAGCTAAGATATAATTGACATTGGTAAATTGTAGATGTTTAATTTCATATATGTAACTCAATTTGAGAGGGACTTTTTATCAAGCCAGCCATAGACCAACTCCTTTTCTTCCTACCATGCCTTCTTTTTTAAGTTTTGATCCAATTCACCTTAGCCTAGATCACTTTTGTATAATCTAATCTAGGTTGACTAATTTTATATTATAGGTCATAGGTTGGAGTCATATTCACATTTTGACCATCTAAGGTAACATAACTACTATTCCACAACATGGTTATTTACAAAATTGAATACCTAAAACTTCTGCCCTTGAGTGAGAAATCAACAGTCCTAAAATGAGAGGGTTTATTCCCCTAAGTTTGTGAAGGTGTGTGTAAAACTCACATCAATAAATAAAACTAAAGGAATATCTACACATATCCCTTACATGAAATAATATAAAAAAATTCTCTACATTACATTATGTGAAAATGTGAAGATTTTACCTTACCTAGAAGAAAGTGGTTAAACAAATTCATATAAAAATAGATTGTTGCTAAATTTTAAAAATGATGGTGTGGATATATAAAATTATGGTATGGTTGTACAAAATGAGGAAATACAGATGGGTACAACTTTGAGATAATGTAAAATCACATGGAGTAAGCAGGGGAGTGGTCATCATCAATTTATTATTGCTATGTTTAATTGTAATAATATGTTCTAATGGTGACATGTACAATCATGGTTTGAAGTTCAAGTGACATGCCACATTACATTTCATGATTATCCATACAGACATGGCAATTTTAGATAATACATGCCACATGCCATCCAAAATGTGAATGCAATGTTGTAATTTCATATTTGAATTAAAAATTTTAAAAATGCCAATTAAATTGGTTATTTAAGGTAATCCATCACTAAATCATTATATAAATTGTAATTTCAAGTTGTATTAGGAATGTATAATAATTTAAAACATGAACTAACCTAGCGATAAGTATATCAAATTTTGTAATAAATAAACCTTCACTAATCCAAGAAAATAATTGTGTTGAATCAAATGATATGGCTTTACCTTCTTTAAATTTTGAATTATTAAAATAATAATTCATATTTATGCATGAAATAAGATAATAATGATCAAAGCATGGGTAAAATCACTTTAGTCCTTGCTCAAAATATTTGTGCATGTTTTCACTTCACATAGGTTATACCATGGTTTTAGCTCCCTTAAGATAATATTTTAAGTATTATAGAAAGAAATATTTAGTATAACTAGTTTTAAAACAAGGGAAATAAGGGTGCTCTACCCCTTATATAAAAACAACAAAATAAATTCCATAATTGGTACACTCATTCAAAGTAGTGTGTCATCACCAAAAACATTGTTCTATAATACCATAGTACTAAAACATTGAAGAATTTACTATTAACTTTATCAATAAAAAAGTTTCAAGTGAACTCATAGAATTTATAGTTTACAAGAAGCAAAACCTTCAAGTAAAAATCTAACAGATGAAGACATATTAATAAATGCTTTCACTGAGTTTTGCCATATATTTTATTGTCATCATTATATAATTTTTTAGATACTAAAATCTAATTATATATAGCATCTCAATCTTGTACACTTGAAAAATACCAATCAGGTCTTTACCCTTCAATCTTATACCTTTCAGTTGCTAAAAGGTTTGCATTTATCATTTCATGGTGCCTAACTATTTTTCTTATAGTTTGACCCTATCTTTTTTATGCCCAGACTACCTATACACTATAGAAAACTTAAAATATGATAATATCCTTCAGTGTCAGTTACAAACCTTTATAAGTTTTTTATCATGTCAAACACTTACATTTACATAGGTAAACTAGTGTCGATGCTAGTGTCTAGCTTCCTTATCAAGTGTTTGTACCTCAAAATTCATCCAAATTGAAAATATTTCAAAACATATGGATTAGCCTATTTATCCTATCTAACCTGTGTGAGATATTTTCAAAATGTGTAATATAATTACAAAATAAATACTATACATCATGATCAAGCACATATGTAATAAAAACCAAATAAGCACCTATTCGATCTCATTTAATCAATTATACAACTAAGTTATACTTCCTTATTCTTCCCTATTTTTATATAAGTCGTAGGTTTAGTCATATGATAGGTATGAAGAATTCAAATAATATCCCATGAGTGATATTTGTCAATTTATAAGTTAGATCATTACATGCTCTTACATATAACATATTGCACCATTATGCACACACACAATCCCACACTTAGGGGAGACCTACATATGTATGAGGCCTTATTTTTATTGTTGTCTATGTAGGCAATGCTCATTTATAGATGCATCTTTGAGGTCAACTCAACTCCATGAACCCACTAACCCATTTTTTGCAAGGTGATATAACCTAAGGTGAAGAGCTAGGGTTTGAGTTATACATAGTCATATAGAGCCTATGCACATGATCCAAAACATCAACAAAAAGGTGATATAAAACCCTAATAGTCATAAATGGTTGATCCATAATACATTAAATATTTTATACATAATAATTGCATTGATATTCTAATAAAGTTCGATGCAAGTGCCCATACGTTGACATAACCAGACCTCTAGAAATAATATTTCCAGAATCTAATGAGTGGATAATAAGCATCAACCTATCTACTTCCATGCCTACACACCTTAAAATAAGCTAAGTATTATCCATTATTTATGTTACAATTATCATAATATCAATTGGCATTGTACTTTCCATATTTAATATATTTGTAATAACTAAATAAGTTTAATTAGCCTTCTTTAGAATAGTTTTATTTATCCATTTGATTATGCTATTATAGCCTTTAACTCTAAAACCACAATCTTAAAAAATTGTTAAACATTTGGTGAACCTGACCTCTATGTCTTTGTGTTCAAACCCTAGCTTTCCTTAGGATTTTTTAGATTTCTAATTTCTAAACCATGAATATCTTAAAAATCAGATCTGCATTAATTAGAAAAGAAATTAATCATGCTCAAAATGGATGAATATGGTAGTTATTTCCTTGTATAATATGTGATAGTAATCATTTCTTGTTATATTCCATACATTTCTAAATCAATCGATGACATAATCAATAGGAGGCAACAAAGTGATAAAACAAAGAGAATGTTTTACAACAAGATTATAATATAATTTTTATTTATAACTCTTATTGTAATAATATTTATAACAATACACATGTTGAGATCTCTTTATTGAACTCATAAATCAATCAAATACCTATAAGGATATCTTTTATGAATCCTTATATGAAACACAAGGACTGAGTGATATAAGACCAAATTATTTTGCAGATATTATGCAAAATCTCCAAAATATTGCAAATCTCATCACTTTTGACTATAAAGGTTTACTCTCAAAGGACATCATTAACAAATGTTTGCCTTTATTAATACAACTTAGTTTTCACAAAAAATGAATCCAAAAGGAGTGCATAAAATAATTATCAATGGCATATTTTATTCCAAATCACTCCAATGATGCTATTCATAAAATTTCACTTATAGAGTTATTACATAAGTCTTTCAAATATAAGATTATTCTCTTGGAAACATTATGTATGATGACATTCCAAAGTAATTTAGAGAAACCATATTTTGCCTCCATGGTCAACTATATCAAGTGTACAAAGCACAAATTTTCATATGAAAAGAAGGATTTACCACCTCAACCTTGCATTGATCATTGCATTCAAGTATTTGTTTATTTAAGTATGGATACAAAGGTCAATAAAGAAACAACCACCATTATTAATATCGTGTCATAGGAACCTAATCCTCTTATCTTATCTAATTCATGTAAGAGATAATTTATATGATTCCCTAAGTCTCTAAATTTGTTACTTAAGAATCATGTGGAGTGTCATCCCATATCTCTCCCTCTTCCTATAGAGGTTGATATGATTAAACGTCTACCAAAATAATATGATGTTAATGCATATTGTGACTATCACCAAGGCATCATACATTATACAAATAGATGTTATACTTTCAAACATAATATCCAAGACCTTATTGATAATCAACAAATTACCTTTATTGATCCTCTAAAGGATTCAGGATCATGACCTTGTGATCATCAAAACCAAAAGACATTTAATGATTCATTACAAGATAATTTTAAGAAATATATAGAAGTGAAAATGGAATATAATTCACACATTCCTCCACCATATCATGTAAATTCATTAGGTGAAAATAGTATTACATTTCCACACATGATATATTATATATTTCAGAGGCTTTCTTTTGCAGTTTCTAGAATTCCATGTGAACATCCACTTGAACAAGAGAATTTTATTCCAAGAAAACTAATAATAAAACCTATTAAGGTTAATCATACACAAAAGGTAAGAAATAATTAATCCTCTTTCCTAGGTAGCTAATACTTGAGATACTATTACACCAGAGATATAGTGGATTCCATGGAGTCCTCATCTACACGTACATAGTCCACCCAATTTCTAAGAGAAAATAAACATGTTCTAATCATAGCTACACCAAAGAAGCCATAGAGCACTAAATAATTAATTACAAGATCCACTACTCCTTATATTACCTCTTCACATCCATAGATTCTTATGAGACATATGTAGAGTACCCCAGATTCTACAGTTCAAGATATGACACCTATACATGCCCCTTGGTAATATCATCAATTTGATGTACCATATTTTGAGTTTGGAGATTCTTATGACTGTACCTTAGAAGAGATCATAGTTTAGACCTTTTTCCTTTACAATATTCCAAAAAAATCTAAAAAAATCAAACATTTCAAGAAAATACAAAAACATTCAAACAAATCAAAAATACAACAAATTATTTAGTATACACATATTTACTAGTTTCTTGGCATATATGTTTTTTTATTTATATTAGTAGATAGTATATAATTTATTCTTTATATACATATATGTTTAATTCATACTTGAGTGTGATACATCCATACACTAGACCCATGATAATTTCACATACAAATGTTGGACCTTTCCTCTTCCCATGTGGCATACTACATTAGGGGCATTTACTTTTTTATCATAATCAACATAGGTTATATTGTTTTATGATCACTTTCACATTATCATGTTAACCTTATGTATTAATTCTTACATATGTCTATACTCATGTTCACATCTTACACTGTGTATTTTATTTTTTATAGTACATGACATTTTTTCTATCAAATATATGTAGGGTCTAGTATGATATGCTTATGTTGGTTGCTTATACTTCATTTATTTCACATTATCACTTCCTTGAGTGTACTTCTTGCTTGTTATTATTTTATTTTTGTAACATTTGAATATGTTATTTTCTCATAGGAAAATCTATCACTAATTTTTATTTCTTTATGTGTGGACATTTGAATATGTCCTCCCTTTGAGTGTGCAGCATTTGAAAATGTCCTTTATTGGTGATCTCCATAAACCCCTTTTTGTTTGACATTGAGTGGTCTTATATGTGTGTTTAATTATCTATTGAGCTTGTATTAGTACTTTTTAGATGTTTTTGTGATCTATATCATGCATATTAGGGATTTTTGTAATCACATGTTGCAAGCTTCATTGATGTATCTACTTAGACATGGTTCTCTTATGTGTTACATGATTTATACATAGATAATACAATTATATTATCCTTTTAAGATACGGTGACTACCAGCGTACATTCCAATCACCTTAAAATGGGGGAATTTTAATGGGGTAATGTCATAGATACATGAATCCACACATACACAATTGAAAAAAAATGATATAGTTTACATGATTTATATCTACACTTAGGTCAAAATCCTATACATTTGGCATCGAGTTTACAGATTTGGGATAGACTTTTTTATATTTGTCATAGATATTATACACATTTATAGATAAATACATGTTGATATATACTTTATCTTGAGACACATTAGAGGTGTGTATGCCATGCAAGTGCACCAAAAAAATTTAATACATATTCAAAACATTTTACCAAGAAACATTATTTTTACCAATATGCATTATTTTTACAAATAAATATTGTTTTGATCCTTTTTTATCCATATAAGTTGGATCTTTTAAGTTGTGTGGTTGATATTATATACCCTCAATGGCCTTATCACTACTTTCCTTTTGTAGGTTGAGTTGGTTATATAATTTAACATGGCTTTATTTTATTTTCATTTGAGTTATGTGATTGAGATTTAGTGATCTCATTGGTCATGTCATAACTCACCTTTGTACTATATTGAGGGTATAATTACCCTCAAAATTCATATATAAACCTCTTTTATCTCCAATGCTTCATAAGGAAGAATATTTACTAAAGTAAAGTACCAAGGAGAAACATGGTTACATTGACACATGGGTGTACTCCTTCCTTACTCTCTTTACTTTCAAGCTTTAAAATTATTCAATTTCAGATTACGTACATTGATTTATATTGTAACATACTCTTGATTATAGGTTATACACTAATAACAAATTTTGTTAGGGATCAATCAAAGGTAATGTGTGTTATACACACTAGATTATGCATTTCTTTCCTTTAACCTAGTAATTTCATCCTTATGCATTACTAGATTAAAGGGGGATCAAATGTAGATACTAAAATCTGACTATATATAGCATCTTAGTCTTGTACACTTGACAAATACTAATAAAGGCTCTACCCTTTAGTTCTATACCTTCTAGCTACTGAAAGGTTCACAATCTTTATATCATTGTACTTAATTACTTTTATTATAGTCCAAACCTATCATTATGATGACCCATATCACTTATACACTACAATTAGCTTAAAATATGATATATATCCTTCACTTTCAGTTACACACCTTCAAAAAATTTATATCTTACCAAACATTTATGTTTTCATAGGGACACTATCATCGACGCTAGTGTCCATCTTCCTTATCAAATGTTTATACCTAAAAATTCATCCAAATTATAAATCTATTAGAATGTATGGATTGGCATATCTATCTTATCTAACCATTCGAGGAGACATTATAAAAAAAATTGGTATAAACACAAAATAAATACCATTCATACTAATCAAGACCACAAGTAATAAATGCCAAGTGATAACCTATTTAATTTGATTCAATCTATTGCACAACTAAACTCTATAGCCCTATTTTTCCATATTTATATATCAGTTATAGGAGTAGGAATATGATGGGTTTGAAGCATTCAAATAAAATCCCATGAGTGATATTTGTGAAGTTACAAGCTAGATCATTGCATTCCCTTACATTTAGCATGTTTCACCCTTATGGTCATACACAAGCCCGCACCTAGGGGAAAAATACATATGTCTGAGGCCCTCTTTAGAGTATTTGCTAGGTAGGTAGTGCCCATGATAGAGAGGTCCTTGAGGTCAAATTGACTTTGTGAACCCACTAACCCATTTTTGTAAGGTGATCTAGCCTAAGGTGAATAACTAGGGTTTGAGATCTACATAGTCATACAAAGCTTGTGCATGTGATCTAGACACATCAATAAAAGGTAATATAAAACCCTAATAGGCACAAGTGGTAAATATGTAATACATTAAATATTTCATAAAGTAAAGTTGCATTGAGATTCAGATAGAAGCATCAACATAAGTGTTTATAGATTGACACAAGTGTCCAAGGCTATAAAAATAATATTTCTAGAATCTAATGACTGGATCTTGAGCATCAACCTACCTATTTCCATAATAGCACATCTTAGACCCGCCTACACATCTAAAAATAAACTAATTATTATCCCTTGTGTTGTAATTATCATAATATCAATTGGCATTGTACTTTTCATATTTAGTAATTTTCTAGAATCAAGATATTTATCATAAATGATAAGTTTAATTAGCCTAATATAGAATAGCTTTATTCATACATTTGATTAAGATATTCTACCCTTTAACCCTAACACCACAATATTAAAAAAGGGTTAAATAAATTTAAAGATTTATTTAATTTTCTAGTATTACCAAAACTCTTCGTGCTCACAAAATATAGAGATGACATCATTTAACATGAAATTTATTCTAGTTACATGTTTAAGATTAAAAATATATATGTAATGTCAATGACATTAGTGAAGCATTATATAATTTATCATTCCAAGTTTTCTCACAATTTTATTATAGTCTAAAACTTCCCATTTGATAAAAATAATTTTCAATGGCATATGCACTTCCTAAAGTGTCTAAGAAAGCATCATTATTTCCTTCAGTGAGGTTAGAAATGAGTAGATTTTGGGGAACTAGATTTGTTCAAAATGATTGATTATGATAGTGTTAAAATTATTCAATTGCATCCTAATTATTTTTATTTAAATTATCTAAATAACCTAAACCCTTGTTCTCTTCCACTTTCCAGCTTAATAAACACAACATATATCTTTTCATGAATGGCATAGAATTTGGAAGATTTATCATTTACCAAAAAGTTTTTAGGAGACTTTGAAGTATTCTTACATCTATTCTTCACAACCTAGAAGATACAATAACTTATTCTAACATCAAAACCTTTGTTTTTCACATTTATATGAAATAATGAGACAATTTCACCATCCTTCAATTTTTTTTCTTGTTTTGTAGGTAACCATCCCTAAGTGTGGCTTCAATTAATTATAGGGGGATGGAATATGGTGGATTAAAAAATCACATAAAACACTATCAAAAATTAGTATTATAAAATATTCATTTGAGGAGGGCCTTCATATACCCCTTCACTTAATAGGCTTTTTTCATTTTTTTTACTATCACCTTTCTCCTAGGGAGTCTTAGGCATCCTTCTATTCCCCATCAGTCAACAAGATTATACTTAGTGTTATTTATAGGAACATGTCAGTCAAGCCAATTTTCAAATTTAGTAGAGTATACCATTGAATCAAATTTTTTATCATTTTGGTAGAGTTTTTCATGTATTTAATTAGGCATAAACAAAAAGGAGATGCCTTGAAAACATAATTTCAAGTTAACCTTGTTCATGTTATTTCCCTCGGCTATCATTTTGTTGTTTTTGATAAGTTCAGTAGGAAAGGAGGGTCTTGACCCTATACAAAGTAGTCCCAAGCACAAAAAGGCCTCAAACGAGCCTAGACTAGTACATTACTAGCACATTAATAGTAGATAAAAAATGAAATAACACAAAAACAAGAAAAGTAACAAAACCATTATGGACAATCAACAATCCAATATTTGGCCAAAAACTTGACCATATCTTTGTAATCACCAAGGCTTTCCACACCCACATATTTGACTTTATCAGCAAAATCTTTCACAACATTAAACACTGAAACCACACAGTGAAGAGCCTTAGCATTAAATTATGCCATCACCCTCCATTTCTTCTACATTTTCTCCATCTTAGTTTTAAACTCCTCAAGTTCATTAGCAGTCCTAACACATAGTGAGTGGCTACCTATCAACTTCTTGCCATGGTCTTCAACAACAGTCTCCTCCATCTCCTCTGAGCTATACTTCCTTATTTCAACAAAGTGACTTGCACCTTCCTCCTCATGAATAGAGTCTATAAGAGTTTCATATTCTCCCTCCCCCATGGTATCTTCAAGTAACTTAGAGTCATCAAAAAATTTAATGTCTTTGGGGTGAGAGGATGAGATTCTAGTAATCCAGATGGATCTTCGAACTCTATTACCACCAAATTTCTTAGCATCAATCCCATAATCACTCCCCTCATTTTTAGGACCAGGGTCCAAAACTTTGATAGGCTCCTCATCCCTACCAAAATCCTCCTTTCTAATTTTAGCCTTTTTAGACACTTAACCCTCAATTTCCCCTATCTGTCATTCCCTTTTAGAGGGCACCATTATATCCACCTCAACCTCTCAGTTACAGGTCACAAGTTTTCCACTAGATTTATTCAAATATTTAGGCTTGGGATTAGAGATTGGTGTCTTAATAGGAGTACTAAATTCTCCAATCCTTAGGCCCCCCTTCAAATTTCTAAGGAGCTTTTAGGAGTCTCAATGGATTTCCTATCTTTACCTTTAATATTAGGAGTCAGAGTCAATGGGTTATCCTCAAGTAGATAGACTTTAATAGTTTTTGGTTGCCACAGCCCAAATAAAAGTGATATAATCTCAAAATAAGGCCTTAGTGAATGGGAATGAGAGGGTTATGGTTTTTAGTATGAGATTCTTTGGCCACTTCAATATAATTCTCCAAAGATGTCAATAGAAAGAAGGGAAAACCAATCTCCATTTTGTTCCTAAAACTATTGTGCAAGGCACAGTGGTAATGATAAAATACCTTAAATCTACCCTCAAGTGTGAAATATTTCATAATCATGAGGCATATTTATCCCCATAGCTTGAATAACTTCTCCCTATCAAACCCCCCATGAAGTTTCACAGTAGATTCTCCTTCTCTAAAAAAATTACCATATTCTTCGAGTCTGGTACCTGACGACGTCAACCATGCTTTCTACCTTTTATGGGGAGCCCCAAGGCTTGCCCAGTCACTTCTTATAAAACCTCAAAACCAATGCCCCCCAAACAAACCTATCTAGAATCATCCTCTCAAAACTCTACAAACTAGAAAGATAGATTCTCATCATGACCATTCATCACCTCAAGGAATGGAGCCACATCTCCCTCCTAAATATTGTACCAGACCATAGGGTCTTGGTGAAATTCCTTAGAGGAGGTTGGCTCAACCTTAATAATGTTACCACCCATTTTTAACTTTTAAAAACATGTAGGTAGAGAAAAAGATTATAAAAAATAGACTATTTAACAATACAAATATGCCCTTCTATATACTTCCCATGGTTCTAAGGCCACAAAAAACAAGTAATGATGGAATAATAATTAAGGATATCAGAATTACAATTTCCACCCTAATTATCATTTTTATAAAAGACCCCTAATCGCCACCTCGAGAAAAAATGATGATCACTTATGATGGGGATTGTGGGAAATTGATTATTTTTGTGCCAAATTATCTTTTGATTATCATTATCTATCAACCTTTGCCATATCATCATCATTTTTGGTTGATGTGTCCTATTATTACCCCATTTGGTGGTCTTTTGCCTCTTCATCATCCTTTTGATCCCAACTATCATTCAATCTATCCAACTACCATTGTCTTGCCTACTCAACATCCTAATAAGCCATTCATTTATTGGAGCCTTTCTCCTTTCTCTCCCATTCCCTATTGGAAACCTAGTCATCTCCCCTTTTTTTAACCTTATTCCCACTCTAATAAAATTGAAAAATTAAAACCCTATTCTTGCCATACTAAGTTTGAAATCCAAAAATTCCATACTCTTTGAAAAACTTAATGCTTTGCCAAAAATAGCCAACTCTGCTAAACTAAAGAATGCTAATGATAAGTAGCCTATAACATCTAATTCAAGCATGTGATTCCAATCTTATTAATAAGATTATGAATCTCCAAAGATAGCCTAGACATAAGCTTCCAACATTGCCAGCCATTACTGTTACTTCTCAAGTTTTCCATAGCATCTGCAACAACATTGTCTTCCCTATATCTATGAGAAATATTATATTCCTCTATAACATTGAGAAGCAACTAGATATCAGCAATAATATTTGATATAGTCCAACCTATACCCATTGATCTTGAGGCAGGATTCACTATAAGCTTCAAATCCCCTTCCACATGAAAGACTCAAATATTTAAGTAAATAGCCAGTTTAATATCCCACAACATGGCTAATGCTTCAGCTTCATTATTAATTTTAATGCCAAGTCCCCCTATATAAGTAGCCAAAAAAATTCTTGAATCTAATATAATTATACCTCCTCCACTAGCCACCCCTGGATTCCCTTTGGCTACCCCATCCAAATTGAACTTGAACCAATCTTTTTGAGGCATAGTCTATTTAGTTTTAGTCCATGCTATCTTTTTGGAGTTATCAATTTGACAAATATTTGGATTAACATTTCATTGCTTCAACATTCTCTAATTTTCCTCCCCTAGTGGGTTATCTATAGCTTTGAATTTACACAAATTGATATTCTCCGCTATCAATTTGGACAAGGTCTGGAACACCTCCAAGGGGGGTTTATACTTTTCCTAAAAATTCTATTATTTCTCTCTTTCCATACATTATAGGCAACTTGATGGGGAATTTGAATCCATATTTCTTTGATAATCAGGGAAGTAGGTCAGAAGGGGAGTCTCTAATCTCTGACCAGGGCCATCACCTTTTCACCAAAAACCCAAGATAAGTTTAATCTCTATAAAATAAGACTCCAAACCTCCCAAGTAAATTTGTAATGCAGAAGGAGGTGGGTGATAGTTTCTTCCTCATTTCCATAAAGAATACACCTATTTAGAATTTGAAAACCTCTCTTCTTTAGATTATCAAGCATCAAGATTTTGTTATGAATTAGGGCCTGCCAAAAAAAATTGGTTTTAGGTAAGAGTTTAGGCAACTAAACTTTTCACCATAGATTGTCTTCTCCAAGTTCTGGTAGCAGTCCATAAGCACTTTTCACACTAAAAAAAATTTTATCATGTTCATCCTAAATCATCTTATCGTGTTTAGGAAAGATGGACATTCTATAATCCATCAATTCTTTATGTAACTGAAGAGCTATCTATTTATCCTCATCTTGATCAATTACATAATCCAAAATACTCTTCCAACTCCTAATACTCCTCTCGCTACTAATATAATTGGCCACTTTATCATTGAATAATATGTAGGCCCTATCCATTAATCTACCATAACCTAAATCTTTGAGGGGATGGTCCTTTAACCAACAATCTTCCCAAAAATTAACACTCCTACCATCTCCAATCTTCCATCTAATACCTCTTCGAAGGAGACCTCAAGTTTTGAGAGTTCCATTATAGATGATAGAACCTTTGAGAAGTCCAACATTAGTTATAATTTTACAACTTGAATCCCCATTAAGATACTCGGCATTCATGATATCACCCCAATCCTTATTTCTTTAAATCATATTCCATCCTATCTTTGCCACAAGGGCCTTATTCATGAGATGAATCATGTTGTTGTTAATATAATGGATTTAAACTATTATATCAACTCAATTATCATTATATCATTTACCTTGTGATCCAAGAATCATATTAGATGGGAAACATGATAGAATAAATTTCATGTAAATCTAGGCATAATCATGACAATGTAAATATGTTTCGATAGTTGGTGTGATTATAAGTAATTATAGCTTAGTTGTCAATGTAAATTCAACTTGTAATAAAATATAATGACAAGAAAGAATACCATTCCATAATAAAAAAATAATAATTATGAATGTTTTTAAGTCAATGTAAGTATAATTAAATGTATTATTTCATTGACACAAAATGTCCAAATATAATTTCTACAACTAAAACTCCCATTGCCAAGATTTTTAGCAAAATAGATACAATTTCTCAATCATTTCATGAACACTTAATGTTCAAGAAATGATATAGAGAACATTTATAAAATAACAATATTAGTACCTATATACACATAATATTTTTAAACTTTATCAATTTTTGATGTTTTCTCTCTTATAGGAACCCGATGAGTCTCAATCTCTCTAAGTGTACACCTTAAAATATGCAACAAAAAAGGGGTGGGTAGACCATTAGTGCTTTTCAAGATTGTTAATCCCTATAACACCACTTAAAACCAACACAAACCTCTCTTATATGTTTTTCTAAGCTTTGACACCTTCCTTACACACTTATTTAAGTAATTCACCACCTCAAATAGCCCCTACCTAAGTCAAAACCTCTTTTTGTCATCCTATAAACATAGTCGAATGGGCCAAACTTATTATAGGAATTGAACACATTATGGGACTGAGTTATCCCATCTGACTTAGTTTGAGACTAAATTGTTTCATTTATTAAATAATTGATTTAATTAGGCTGACTGTGTTAGCTAAAACTTCAAAAAAAATTAGGTTTAGATCCAATTGTATAAATACATCCTTCACCCATTTTCATGAGAGAGAGATAGATATAATCATTTATTTATGCATCTACTTATCCATCATTCTACTTGAGGAGTCATTTCTTAGGGTTTCATACTTCCTTTAGAGAAAAGAATATTGTCTTATGGGAAAAGTCTTTAGATGCATAGTCTAATTCATTTAGCCTAGAACTAGCCTATTTTTATTATCCTTACGAACCACAAAAACCTCTTGAAAAGCACCATTGGCCAAGGAAGAGATTGAGGCTCAGTGAGTTCATCTTCTATGTAAGTAATTCCTAACTCTTGTTCCTCTTTTATTAGTAGATATATTTTTTTATTTGATATGGTAAAAGCTAGGTTTTATAGGGGCCTAGAACCATAAGAGTCCATTACAAAAGTTTTAACAGGCCAATCAGGGCTGGGAAGTTAAAAAGAAAAGTTAACAGTACTTAGAATGGAAGGAAAAAATAGGAAACCATAATAGAAATAAGAAGAAGGTCCCTTTTGAGGGTCACCAGCATCATCAATGTCCTTCACTAGGATGGTTTATTTATCCTTTGAAACTTTAGCCTAAGTTTGGTTCTTGGGGCCTTCAATAGCTTCATCGAGGAAGATCATTCTAGGGAATTTTTTTCCTTTTACCTATATGTGAGATTATTTAGGGGGGACCCCCTTGGGGAGTCCTAAGGGGGGATTTTAAAACTTTTGGTGATTTCACAATAGGGGCCTATGGGGGCTGAGCAAAGTGAACAAAGGTCTGAACTATTACTTTAGTCTATCTATGTAATGCATTCTAGTCCTTGATAAGTTTGGCTAGGTCAAAACCTGCTTGTCACACATCCAAGTTAAAACTTTCTAGTAGTTGTTTATTTCTTTCTAGATCCTCCATAATAATGGCTTTCCCTTTCCTGACTGATTTCATAGGGGTCCCTATTTTGATAGGTTTTTATTTGGGGATAAACAATAATTTGAGAGGGAGGTCATCTAGGGGGGACTATGATAAGCTATTCTGGGGGGTGTGGTCAAAAGGTTGGTGGGAGCACTCAATAGGGTCCTCCTCGAAAGAGGAACCTCCCAGCCTAAAAGGGCTTGGTTGTGATTAACAAGAAGGAAAATTAGACCTCAGTGAAGAATGGGATTAGTATCATTCACTTGGTGAAGCAAGATGGTACTCTCAAGGGATTTTAGTAAGAAATAAGGAAGATTGATTTTGAACCCAATGAAATGATTAAGAAGCAAAAAATGGTGGGAAAAGATTAGTGTATGTTTACCTTTGAGTGTCATGTATCACATTATCTAAAGGCAAATGTAAGGCTAGTAGCATGGGAGATCAGCCTATGGGAATCCTTTTTTATCCATCTATAAAAAATCATTTGTCTTAAAGAAGTGTTACAAGGGCTCTTGTTTTTTTACTGGTCCTTGAATTCCCCATGTTATAACTGCATGACATGTGATGAGCTTCAAGTGGGGCACATATATACATAGTATTTTAAACTTTATTAATTATTGATATTTTCTCTCTTGAAAGAACCCATCGAGTCTCAATATCTCTAAGTGCACTCCTTATAAAGTGCACTGATAAATGGGTTGGAAGACCATTGGTGCTTCAAAATATTATTATTCCCTATACCACTACTTAAAACCAACACAAACCTCTCTTATATGTTTCCCTTATATTTTACACCTCCCTTAAACACTCCTCTAAGTAATTCACCACCTCAAATAGCCCATACCTAAGATAAAACCTCTTTTTGTCATCCTTCAAACATATTCAAATGTGCTAACCCTATTTTGGGAATTGATCACATGACAGCACTGAGTCATCCCAACTGACTTAGTCTAGGACCTAACTGATTTATTTCTTAAATAATTAGGTTAACTAGGCCAACTGTGTCAACTTAAATTTTGGAAAGGTTTAGGGTTATATTTGACTATATAAACACATCCTTCACTCCATTTTCATGACAAAGATAGAGTTAATCATTTATTATTGCATCTACTTATTCACCATTCTACATAATGAGTCATTGCTTAGGGTTTGATTATTATTTTGGAGAGAATAATCTTGTCTTATAGGAAAAGTCTTTTGGATGCATAAGATAATTATTTTAGACTAGAAATGACCTATCTTTTTTATCCTTAAAAACCATAACAACCTCTTACAAAACACCATTGGCCAAGGGAGAGATTGAGGTTCAGTAGGTTCATCTTCAAGGTAAGTATTCCTAACTCTTACTCCTCTTTTATTATTAGATAGATTTACATGTGTTAGCTTATGAATATATTTATCTCTCCATGCATTAGGATTACCTCTACATTGACATGAGTATATTTATTTTTTGCATGTTTAATTTTATGTTTATTATCATCATTTATGCCACAAGCTTTGGTGAACACTAGATTAAATTTGATTTACTTTGTCATTTAAATTGTTAAAAACAATATGGCCTAGCTAGGGTTATTATGTGTTATTACTCAACTAGAGGCTTTGGAACCCTCTCTAGAGATATTGTGTTGTAAGAGACCCCTTAATTAGGTCTAGTAGATCCATATTCGTCATAACCCTGATTATCTAAATGTAGCAACAAGTGAAAGGGATAGTTTAATTTATCTTCTCTAAGCTAGGATTAATTTGTAGATCAACTTTACTTTTCCTTGTTATAAAATACCCACTTGATAATAATTTTCCATGAAAGTTAAAATATGATGACAATTTTTATTATGTATCAAATCTTGCCATATGATCATGAACATCCTCAGTCCTAGATGCAACATGAACATCTTCTTGCCTATAACAAACTATCCATGTGATTAAATGGGATTAAAGACTATGAAAAACCTATATATATATATATATATATATATATATATATATATATATATATATATATATATATATATATCATAAGTGAAACTTCACAAAATAGTGTAAATCATATTAAGGTAAATTTCAAGAAGATATTGGATTAAAGAATACCAAAAATGATATTTTCTAAGCTGTAGTATTTTTTAAAATCAAAATTAATGGTAAATACAAAATATAACTTCATAAATTCACCTCTCCCTTTTGGCTAACATGGGGGTTTATTATAAATTAATGCCACAAATTAATCTTGTTATGCATGTTATGAACCTTCCTGCAACATATTAGAACAATAGTGAAAATACTAGAAATAATACTAAAAATGAATGGAGAAATACTATAGTGCATAAAAAGGGTGAAGAATTACAACGAAATATGTTGGTCTCTTCAATAGGGAAACCTCCTTTGAATAAAATGAATATAATATAGTTTGTATATTTTTTCCCAGTAGTCTAGGCTCCTATTTATACTAATTTTATACTAGTGTTTTACCATAATTTTGAATTAATGTGATGATTAACCCTATTTCTGATAAAATTAATGGAATATAAGCATAATGATGTAAATTAACTTTTGATAAGTAGAATGAAAGAAAAAATATTGAATTTGATAAAGTGCAATCAAATGAAAGAAGACTAACCATGAATAAAAATTTAAAGCCTATTTATTTATATCTAAGATATAACTATGTGAAACTGAAAAATAACTAAAATTGACAAACATGAACAAACCCTAAAATTCCACAAAGACTAAGACTAAAAAAGATGGATAGAATCATCCAACTTTGGATATGATAGATTGCCACTACATTCTTGAGTCAATTGATCTTGTCCTCTATTGAAAATTAGGAAACTCTGATCATGATCATTAAAGGTAGCTAAAATTAGGTCTTTGTGAAAATATTTTACCTTTAGAGATGTGCATAATACCTAAAACTATCTTCTTCAATGTTTAATCCCTAATAGGGTTTTCAATTACTTAAAAACCACAAATAGAAAAAGGGGATTGTAATGAGCTAAGCTAACCCCAATCACCTCCATGATGATTGAATGTTACCTATAGATATAATAATCTAAAGATGTAGTTCAAACCCACATAGTTCCTCCACTTATAGTGGTTTGTGCAATTTTTATCCTTTGACTATATGATCTAGAGATAGATTGAATACTTGATCATGCTTTACTTTGGATTGAATAAAAGAGGATTTGGATATGGTTGAGGACTATTTCAAGTGATTAGAATTAGAATTAGGAAGAATAAGGAAGTTTTACTTAATGTGAAATAGTGTAGGTGTGCCTTTATATTGAAATTTTCTAGTGGTAAAATAAGTGACTTGAGCTTGCCTTTATATCAATCCAAAAGGGGAAAACCTCATGCTACATATCCTAAAAACATGGATTAAACCATAAATGATGGTCCAAATTTAAAAATTTACCATTAAGAGAGATAAGGATAAGAATGTCTCATAGGGGACAAGAGTATTTTCCACTATTGTCCCCTACTCCACATTTTTGTCCTTAAGGGAAATGTGCAAATTTTGGGTCCAGAGATGTTTATACATATGTTTTTAAGGGTTTTTATTAGTTATAAAAAATTTGTAGCTATAAAAAATAAATGGGTTCATATACGTGATAAGGATAGTGTGAGGTGGAAACATAGGTCTAGATTAAGTGCTCAAATCAATTAAAGTGATATAGGTCTAAAACTAACATTATCAAGTATTCATGACCAAATTTGAGTGACTATAGATAGATAAATACTACTTCCCATGAATGTGGGATAATTATAATTAGCTCAAGGGATGACTTAAAAATTATATGAATGTGTATCCTTTATTAATGATAATAATTACAAAGAAAGAGTTAGGATGAATGGGTGCACACATGTCCTCCCCTTAAAAATATTTAGCCTCAAATCTAAAGAAAAGGAAAGTATTTTTGGAGTTGAAAGTGGGGTTCCCAAGTCACATCTTCTAGTTGCATCCCATGCAACTAAACTAGAACCTCACAAATGGTCTAATTGTAAAGTTGATGGGAGAGCCTATCCATAAAAGATTTAGTTCCAATAGGGATAAATCCTTATACATTGAGCTCAAAAATTATTGTTTGAGCTATGAGATTATTTCCAAGGACATTATTCAAATAGAAGATGTGAAAATTTGGTTGAACATGTGAAGAGGGTGGAAGTTTTATCTTGTAGGCAACAAGTCCAATATGTTGAAGAACCTTATAAGTTAAGTATAACTTTAAATCAACTTTATGGTGACCCTTTATTTACCTTGATATAGGACTGCTTATAAGTTTTTAGTTGGAGGAAAACCATATCTCTAGAAAATCACATTCAAAATAGTGTTAACCCGAATACTACTTCATGTGATTATGCACCATGTGAAGATTGTCCTTAAGAAGGTGAAGCATATTATCCTATACACTAAGGGTATTTTTAAATTCCTACCATGAGAACTACTTGGAAGATAAGTGAGAAAATATGATGCTAGGATGCATCCTAGTGGTTGTGTGATATACTATGTTATACCACCATTCTACATGTTCTAACCACTTCACCCATTAATATTGTTTATTAGAGGATATGATAGCTATAATTCTAGAGCCTATGCAAATCAGGAAATCAAATTAATAATTAATTTCATAATCTAAACACTAAACCAAAACCTCAATTAGATTTATTCAATTAAAATAAATAAAGCAAACATACTTACAATATACCATCTTACCAACAAAGTAAATCGTCTTCTACACTAATAAACTTTGATTTTCTCTTGAAATTTAATATGTGGATGCTCAATTAATTATCCAAGGCAAAATAATTTTATAAATATGTGGACATAATTTCTTTATTTTCTTATAGATGCACAAGATGATTTTGATAGCACTTTAATATCTTGATGATGATTTGATCAACAATGAAGGATGAAACTAAAATTTATATATTTTTGAGAGATAATATGGGCATATAGGATAAATCCATATTTATTGGATAATGTTAATTTATAATGATTATATTTGAGTCCTCTTCCAAGTGGAGGAGGCCAATTCCTCATTTGATTGAGAGAAAATGGGAAAGTTAGCTGGTAGTTGAAATTTTCTCATGAATGAGTCAAGGTAGTTAGATGACTCGCCAAGTTGATTGAAAGTTTCAATGATGACTCAATAATTGGTTTAGGAAGTTAAAAAAATGGTTAGATAACTAAACATTTGGTTAAGATAAATATGGAAGATGTTTGGTGACTTGAAAAATCTATATTTTTAATTAGTTTTATAAAATATGTGTGCACAGATAAATAGTTAATTATTAAAAAAGGGAGGAAATTATATTAATGAACCTTCAAATAGAATTAATATGTATGGTGTTGGTTGAGTTATTATGTCTATATAATTCAAAATTAATTATGACACTAAACATGACATGATTTGATGATGGCATGCGAAGGAGAGCGAAGCGGCCTGTCGACAGGCCCCAGGAGGGACGCATCTTTGCCTGGGGCAGGAGTAACAGGGCAGGAGCAATTTTACAATAGCGAGCACTCAAGGCTGAGCAAGATAAATAGATGTTTATTGCATAGACAAGACAGACCAGTCCTGGTCATCCCCCCTGAAGTGGTGCAGGAAGATGTTAGTTATTTGGCAGCACATACCCTGATTTGCAAATTCTTAGGAATAAGAATCTCCTTGATGGCCTTGGATGCTTGGATTCAGTGCTCCTGGCAAATAGAAGGGAATTTTGATGTCATGTTGGCAAGTAATAGTTATTTCTTGGTAAATTTCTCTTCTGTCTCAGACCGAAATTGAGTGTTCGAAGGGGGCCCCTATTTCTATGAACACATGGGTCTCTTCCTCAAACCCTGGCATTCGGGATTCAACTTGATGAAGGAGCTCCCAGCTTGTGTACCAGTCTGGGTTCACCTTCCACGACTACCCCTAGAATTCTGGTGGGAGGACATCCTCAGGCAGATAGCTGCCATGCTGGGTAAACCAACTGCTATTGCACACCAGTCGCTGGAGAAAAAGGTAATTTCATATGCTCATGTTTGTGTAGAAATTTGAATAATCCTCTTCTAGATTCCTTAGAAATTTGCATGGGTGCTTCATCCTGGATACAACAAATAGACTATGAATCTATCCCATTCTAGTGCCGTATTTGTCATGTTTATGGTCACCTGCACCACCAATGTCCTCAGGCTGCTAAAGACATTGAGACAGGCCCTGAATCCTCAATGCCAAATATAGTACTTACTGGTAAAAGGATGGGGCGTGCTACCTTTACTAAAAATGCAAAAACTCAACTTGATAAAGGGGCTAAAGGGAAAAATCCTATGAATTATGCTAATTTGGCACAGGGACCAGTTGAGCAAGTGGTTGTTGAAATGGAAGGCTTTACACCTGTCAGATGCCGGGGGAAAAGCCGTGGTCTAAAACACAAAAACGTGGATAGGCAGGTTGAAATGGCTTTCAACAGATTTGATGCCCTGGATAGTATGGCCATCGAGGATGGAATTCCAATTAAGACTCAGGGGGAAGCGTCAGAGGAAGATAAACAAATTACAGCCTCTAATGAGATACAAGACATGATGATACAAACGAATTTGGGAACCTCATTAAGGCTAGAAATGGAATCACAGGTGGCTGACTTTGATCAACAAGAGAAGGAAACTAAATGGGCAGATTTGGTGAAGGAGGTGGATGCGGGCAGGAAAGACAAAGGACCATCCTTAGCACTTGGGTTAACACAGTGACCTTTCAAAAAGGGTACCTCTTCCATTCCTTCCAAAGCTGGAAGAAGAAAAGACCAAGAGAGACTCAAACTTACAGGTGATTTATTGGTGGAATCAGGGGTTGTTAAAACCCTAGATGAACATTTCCCCCAACCTACCCAATGATTGTATTATCATGGAATGTGAGGGGCTTGAATAGTCTCCCCTGACAAAAGGCTATTCGTAGATTAGTACATGAGCACTCTCTGGATATCTTATGTATCCAGGAGACCAAACTAGCAGTTGAATCAATGTTTGCTTGTATGCCAAATATCTGGCTACTTGGCCAATGCCAATGCATAGGCACTTTGGGGAACTCAGGAGGAGTTGCTACGTGTTGGGATCTGAGGAAAATTCTACCAATCCATTGGATTTCATCCCTATCAGCTCTCTCAATGGTGGCCTTCTCCATTGAAACTGGGGAGATAATATCGGTTACAAATGTTTATGCTCCTATTGATATTAAGGGACAAACTCAGCTTTGGAAACATATCAGCTATGTCTAAAAATGTCATCTGTACCTTCCCTAGATTATTGCTAGTGATTTTAATGTGGTCCTGAGCTTGGAGGAAAAAAGAGATGGGCTGCCTCAGCTAGGCCCCTCTTCGGATTGTCTACGTCACAATGTTGAAGTACTACGCCTTTCAGATGTTAAACCATCAAATGGGCTTTTCACGTGGAGCAACAGAAGAATGGGTAATGCTGCCATTTCTGAACGTTTGGATAGATTTTTTGTGTCTTGTTTTTGGCAGTCAAATGTTGTCTCTCTTACCTTAGAAATCCTGGATTGGAGAGGGTCTGATCATTGGCCTATCAAGCTGTCCTCTAGATATATTGATGGGCCCAAAAAGCCCCCCTTCAAATTCCAATTAATGTGGCTTCAAGACTCATCTCTACATGACTCCATTTGGCAGTGGTGGAGACAAGGGAGCCCAGCTTTTGGAACAACTATGTATTCTTTCTAGAAAAAGCTTCAATATGTCAAAAGAAAGTTGCAAATTTGGAACCAAAATAGCTTTGGCAACTTACATTGCATGAAGAAGCAGGCTCAAGATTGGCTTGATGAGACTACCAGACAAATAAGAGACTGTGGCTTCTCAGAAGAGCTCCATGAGGAGGAAGCTAAGGCTGTTATGAACTTAGCGAAGTGGGAACTTCGGGAGGAAATATATTGGAAGCAGAAGGCCTGCATTGACTGGCTTCAGGAAGGGGATAAAAATACTGCATTTTTTCATAATTTGGTTCAAAGAAGGCGAAACAATAACTTCATCTCCTCTTTGACTACTCAAGAAGGGGTACGCCTTACCTCTACCCATGATATTACCAATAAGGCAGTCCGATTCTTCTCAAAACTTTTTGCAAGGGACCCTCCGCCTGAAGAGCTGGCTAAAAATTCAGTTTTGTCATGCATACCTCCTCTGGTGTCTGTGGAGATGAATGAATCCCTCATGAGGCCTATTAGTATAATGGAGATCAAGGAGGTTGTTTTTAGCATGAAAAGAGGTAAAGCCCCAGGCTCGGATGGATTCCTCGCTGAATTCTTCCAGGACTTTTGGGATATCATTAATCATGACTTGCTGAATGTGGTTCAGGAATCCTTCTCTAATAAAGAGATGTTGAGAGCTTTGAATGCCACATTCTTGGTGCTTATTCCAAAGAAAGAACAGGCTCATAGGCTTGATTTGTTTAGGCCCATTGCGCTCTACAATGTGGTTTATAAAATCATTACCAAGCTCATTGCTCAAAGACTAAAAGGGTACCTTCCTAGGCTTAATGTCTGAGGAGCAAGGGGGTTTCGTGGCAGGCAAACAGATTTTAGATGGTGTTGTGATTGCCGCAGAAGCCATCCACTCCATGAGTACTTCACAGGAGTGTGTTATGTTCATCAAGCTAGATCTTACCAAAGCGTATGACAGAGTTAGCTGTAGATTTCTTAACAGTGTCCTTCTAGCATTTGGTTTTAGCCAAGAGTGGATTGATTGGGTGCTTAGTTGTGTTACTATGCCCTCCTTTTTGGTCCTGATCAATGGGGCGTCATCAGAGCTATTTGGTGCCATGAGAGGCCTTCACCAGGGAGACCCGCTGTCACCATACTTGTTTATTATTCTGGCAGAGGGACTTGGGCGGCTTCTAAAATTTTGGGTTTCTCAAAATGTCTTGCATGGGTGGAGATGGGGGAACGAGGTTGCTACTCTAACGCATCTACAATTTGTGGATGACACCATCCTGGCGGGTAGAGCATGAATACGGGAGGCAGAGTCTTTTTGGACTACCCTTGACAGCTACTTGGTGGCTTCTGGGTAGAAAATTAATGACCATAAGTCCTCGGTTTTCTTCTTTAATACTCCTATCTCTATTGAGAGAAGGATTGCTGCCATATTAAGGTTTTAGATTCACACCCTTCCTATGATCTATCTTGGTGTTCCTATTGTTGTGGGAAGGCAACCTAGGCTATCCTGGCAGAATATTCTTGACAAACTTAGGTAGAAAGTCGACCACTGGACCCATAGGTGGCTCTCCACAGTGGGTAGAGTGATCCTCCTTCAATCGGTAATTCAAGCGCTGCCCATATACTCTTGTATGGTTCAGGCAGCCCCTGTCTATTTTCTGAAGGAGTACGATGCTTTGTCTAGACAATTTCTATGGAGTGGTAACTTACAAAACACAAAGTGGAGCCTCATCAACTGGGCCACGGTCTGTCGGCCTAAGAAAGGAGGTCTTGGACTGCGGTCTGCTACTCTTGCCAGTCAAGCCCTTGCGGCCAAGCTTTATTGGAGGTGGTGTTCTAGCCCCTCTTCTCTTTGGGCCCGTATTCTCTCAGGTAAGTACTTTGTTGGTGTTGACTCTCATGATATTCCTAGGCTCCCTCTCAAAGGGAGAGGTTCGATGGTTTGGAAAACTCTTAAGCTTGGGGTTCAGCTTGTGAAAAATAGCCTATTCTGGGTCTGCAATAGTGGGAGGGAGGCCCTATTCTGGAGTGACTCTTGGGATGGAGCGCCTCCCCTATTATCTTCTCACCTGCATTTACAACAACTTAGTGATGCTTTTCATTCAGCTGGTTGGTATACAGTGGCACATTATAAAGAATAGTTTGATATGGGGTCGACTTTTGGGTACAAGTGGAAAAGCTCCTTTGTTTGGCCGCAGGGGGGCTCAAAAGAGGAGAGAAGAGAATTATCTCAGCTTCTTGGCTCCAAAGGCTGTAGCTCCCTTCAGGGACGTGATGTTCTTGCTTGGGGGGGAGATGCCACTGGGCAGTATACCGTGGCTACTGGTTATAAGGTCCAAGCTAAACATTTCTATGATGAAGGGCAGTTCCTGTGGGGGAAGAGTATCTGGAACAGGGCTGCTTGGCCCAAGTGCAATTTTTTCTTATGGTTACTTACTTATAATAGATGTCTGACCTAGGACAATTTGTGCAAGAGAGGTTTTCAGGGACCTTCCTTTTGCTTTCTATGTCACAGCAATGGGGAGACTGTCTCTCATCTTTTTTTCCAATGTGAGTATGCCAAACAAATTTGGCATCTATGGTGGACAGCTTGGAGGACTCCTTGCTGGCATGTTTAGTCCTTGGGTGAATTTTGGAGCCAGCTTGGTCAGGCTCCCTCTAATATTCCTTTGCTTCAAATGGCCTGGTAGATTGGGCCTTCTTTCATATTCTGGAACCTGTGGATCGAAAGAAACAAGAGAGTCTTCAGGAATGCCCAGCTAGAGGTGCGTGCTCTTTGGAGACATATCACCATTACGCTCCTGGAGACTTTGCAAGTTAAGGGTGCGTGGGATGTTGACTTAGACCCGGAGGTGGCTGGGCTTTGCTTGCACTTGGGGCTAGACCTGACCCTGACCCGCACGGCTAAGGGAAGTTACAGCTCGATGCTTGGCAGAAAACAAAGGGCACAGCTGGTGAACAGAGTTGGTCACTGGAGTTCTCCACTTGAAGGGGTGATTAAATCAATTTGGATGGCTCCTCCCGTGGGAACCCAGGAGAGGCTAGACTTGGGGGAGTCGGTCATGACAGTATGAGCAAAATTCAGTTTATTTTTTCAATTCACAAAGGACATCACACTAACAACCTCATGGAAGCCATGGCTATCCTGGAAGCGGTCCATTACTATTGTCTGAAGGGGTGGAATAACATTATGTGCAAATCAGATTCACAAGTTGAGGTCAATCTGTTGAATAGACGTGTCCCGAGGAAGATGGATTGGCAAATTCAGGTTGTTATTCAACAAATCTTGCAATTAAGTACTTCTTTACATTTGATTTCTTTCAAACATATTCCCCGTGAGTGGAATAAGGTTGCGAACTGCCTGGCTAAGTGGGCCTCGGAGAATGGGCCTATGTGGTATATTACTGAGTTACGGATGCTTCCTATGTCCTTATATCAGAAATTGGTCCAACTGGTGGACCAAGATAATGAATTGTAACTGTTGTTTTGACGTTCTTAATAAATTTTTACCCCTCGCTTAGTTAAAAACATGACATGATTTAGCTGTCTACATTTTCCCCTCTTTAAAAGAGTGTTGCAACTAGAAGCAATGCCTTTTCAAATAATAAAGAAAAAAGTAGAGTGAAAATAAATGTATAAAATATGTCTTAGGTTGATTTAAATGATTATTAATGATGCCCCTCATGTGGTCATGTAGAGGAGAATGGATGTAGATAAGGGTTTGAAATGAATGAAAAATGAAGGTTAGATAGATAGATAGATAGATAGAAAGAAAAATGGTATATTTGATACCACAAGAAATAAGATTACTAATCTCAATAAAAACACTTATAGGATTTATATGTGCATGTAAATTTTTTTGCCTATAGAATGGGGCTATGCAATATAATGGATAAATAATATATCCTTAGATAACTTGCATGCTTGGATTGTACCGCATGAAGATTATTACATGGAATTGATGTGGGAACGATATATCTCATTGGTAAGTTGTGGGTCATAAAAGAGTAAATACATTTTCCAATGATTTGGTTAAAAAGTGTACAATATTTGATTTTTTAATAAGAAATGAAGATAGTGAATAATTTGATTAAATGGTAGTATGATATTGATGCAAGAGCATCTACAATAGCTTCATGGAGGACAAGTTGAGGTCATCAAACATGCAAGTTCAAATGATGTTATAGTGTGAAGTTGAATTCAAATTCAAATTCTTATTTTCCCTCCAAATTGTTTTTAGATTTCAAACCTTTACCTTGAGATTAAATGTAATTGACAAAATTAAAAGTGAAAAAGTTAAAAGTTAGGTAAGAAAGAATCCTATGTTGGAATCCAATCTTGGCTTAAAGAGAAAATAAAGGGAGTGGTTAAAACCTTTCAACCATATGATATTAGTAGAGATAAATCATCTCCAAATTAGCATATTGGTTAGATTGTAAATCTTTCTTATTGCTTTTAGAACCCAAGTTAGGCATAGAAAAGAGGAGTCTATTTTAAAAGGAGTGATATAAGTAAATAGGATATCATTCAAAGAGAATGTAGAAGAAGGAGAAAATGATTATCCTTCATTAAATAAGAGAGAAATAATGATCAGAAGGATGTAAGAAAGCAAAATAAAGTGGAAATTACATGTGAAGAAAGAAAGAAAGAAGCATGTAAGTGTCTAATAAGACTTTAGAAGTCATTTAGCATTGATCATGAGGTATTTATAACATCTAATTTGTAAGTATGCTCATTAATTAATATAATGTGATTGTATTATCATTTAATCTCACTTAAATAGTTCTCTTAAGTGTTAAATTCTGGTATACACAGTGAAAAGAATGTTTAAACTGTGTGAGTATATTTCTTAAGAGTTTAAGGAGAAATGAATGTTTGTTAGATCAAGAAAAGCATCTAGAAATTAAAACATGGAATGAATGACATTTTTAAACTTTTTTTCTATGTTAAAGGATATTTATAATGTTTGAATGTTCTAAGAATTTATGAACAAGATATAAACAGGGTCTTGATAAGTTATGCCAAGATAGCCACAGTCCACTGTTGTTAAATAGATCAACATGTAAAGGAGTACATGGAGATTGTAAGAGAATGGGGATATGTATATAAGGTAATGTTAGACCTAAAAGAGCAATAAATAGCCTTTGAAAACCCCCAAATTTTTTAAGAACTTCAAACCCTGTTCTTGAGCCTGTAAGTGACAAGGTACATTCAGTGATAGAAGTTTAGCATGTTTTATTGATAAAAGGGGATGAAATTAATATTTTTGGCATGAGAATATATAAAAGATAAAATATGTAAGTCTTATTAAGACACAACACCCATTGGAATAAATTTTTATTAAACCCTTGGAGTATACTATTGGTTATCATAAAAATATAGTGAAAACAATGATAGATTTCCTTGTTTGGAGTGAACAAATGTTTATCTTAGCAAAGTTGACGAATGTAAAAGTTATATAAATATATAAAGACCTAAAAAAATGAATTATATCCCTTTAAACGTTATAAAACACTCTTACATCCATTTAGTATGCTCTCGGCCTTGTGAAGGCTTGGGAAAGCCCTAAACTAGGGTTTAGGCTCTAAAATGAGTTTCAACCCTATAAAATGTTTTTAAAACTTGTAATGTTTCCACTTTAAATTTTACCAAAATATTTTAGGTTGTTTTAGGTTGATAAACTATGGAAAATTATATAAAAATGACAACCAAAGTCAGGTTCTAAGAGTATGCAAGAAAAGGAGAATAGGCCAATCTAGAAAAGTGGTTTTTGTCCAAAGGATGGGGAAAATAAATGATTGATTAATCTATAAGGGCCTAACGGGTATCTATAAAGGTGATTATTTTGGTCAAAATTTTCATACAATTTTTTGGACAAGGAGTTTTGCACCAAAGAAGGGTTAATTGGAGTAGGGGCTAAAGAAGGAAGTATAATTCTATACAAATTAACCTCATGAGATTTTTAGGTATGTTATAGAAAGGAATAATGGGTATCCATAAGTGATGTTACATTCATGTTTACATAATTTGAATAAATATATGGTCAAAAATTAGGCTTTGTAGGGCTACAAGGATCTTAAGCCTGCCTACAACACTGTTAAGGTTTCTAAACAATGTTATACCAAGTGAAGATCAAGAAAGGTCATATTAGGTATATTTTGAGGTTATTGATGATAGCATAAGTGTTTATCTATTTATATGTTTATTCTTTCTTCTTGGTTGAATTTTTAGATGACATATGCCAAGTGTGGATTGTAACAGTTGTAAAATGAAATGAAAAGTTCATCATTTGAAAAGAACATAGATTGAAGTGATATATTGGGAAGGTAATTTAAGGTGTAAACTAGGTGGGGTTACACTAGATATGAAGGGGAAAATGAGGTGAGAGATTTGAGAAATAGGATAAAAGCTTTGGATTAGGGGGAATGAATATATAGAAAGATTTAAAGAATGGATAGGCAGAGGAGGATGGTATGGATATGGATGAGGGTATGGATGTTATAGTTGAATTAGATTAACCTATGGATTTTATTAACCCATTTTAGTTCATGCTTGCACATTTTAATTAGATTTAAAGATGGAATGATTTTCCCATAGCAATGATATATGTAAGGATCATTTTGGGAATGATATATCTTGAGATAAGTTGCATTATGTTGTCCCCCAAAAATATCAGCTATTTTTAGGACAACATTTGAACTATTTTGGTCCTACAGACCAAAATTGTCTCTTTCCTTTTTAAAATTTGTCCTGGGCATTCAAATTCCTAATTTTTCAAGCTTCTCAGAAATCTACAGACTCTATAGGCTTGAATCTACAGACTCAGCAGGAAGAGGAAATCTATGGACTCCACAGTTTCTATAGGCAGGTTCAACCAAAAGAATCAGTATTTATCACTTGGTCATTTTCAAGATTGGTTCAGTGCCTTGGTTCAATCAAAAATGTCTATCGGCAAGCATTCAAGAAAAAGAGGCTTGAACCACTTTGGTTCAATCGGTTAAATACTTTTAGTTCAATCGGTTCGTTCACTTTATTTCAACATTTTGGTTCATCCTTTGGTTTAAACACATGGTTCAAAGGCAAGTTCAATGGTTGGTTCAAACACTTGGTTCAAAGGCTTGGTTCATTCAATTAAACTATTGACTTGAACTATCAGCTTGAACCATTTTGGTTCAAAGCCTTAGTTCAATGAAATGGTTCAACACATTGGTTCAACAAAGATCAAAAGACTCAATCGAAATAAGGGAATGAACCATTAAACCAAAGTTGGTTCAATCGGTCGGTTCAAGTGACAAATTTCAAAGGAGTGCCCCCAGAGTCAAAGACACAAGTGCCCTTGCCAAGGGAGTTCCCATGGAAAAAAGTGGCCAAGGCAAACAAACGAATCGAGATAAAAGCCCGATAGAACCATATGGATGTTACCAAGTGTCAATGGCCAAGCCCCACTAAATTTTGTTTATGTGAATTGGCAGATATTTCCATGTGTCCCTCTTGAAGCTTGTTGGGAGCATTTAAGTGTCAATATCCACATTCTCTTCCCTTAGCTTCACTATTTTGAGTAAAGACCATGGTGGGCTCAGGGATGAGTGACTAAATGAAGTAGAATGTGCCAAGTGTCTGCATCCATGTGACTAACAAATGTATTTAAACCACACCATGTGTCCCTTGCAAAATTCGGTGAAAGCCGACAAGTGTCAATCTCCATAATTTCCCCCTCTTACTTCTTGTTTTCATAAAGACTGTGGTGGACCCCCAGTGAGCTACTAAAGAAAGTAGAACGTGCCATGTGTCATCATCCACCTGACTCTCCAAAGATGAGCGAAAGCCACCACCTATTCATTTATAACTCTGTGAATAGCAACATGTGTCTGAGTCTAAGTTTTGAACACGTTTCTAAGCTCATCTTAAGCATTTTTTGAGCACAGCAAAGACCACCGCGTGTTATCATCTGCATGAATCTAAAATAAGTCTCAAGTGTTTTCAAAGGCTGCTAAAGTGAAGTGGAGACTGCCATGTGTCATCTTTCATAGGGATCTCAAAGGATATGTCATCTTTTGAGTCTCATTTCACTTTACTTCTAAGAGCCACGAAAGCCACCACGTGCCCTTTGTAAGTTAAGTGGAACACACCAAGTGGAATCATCCACATGAATTTAAATGAGTTATGCATAGTTCTATAGTGTTTCTAAAATGCAATGGTAGTCGACACATGTCATCCTCTGCAAGATTCTCAAGAGGTAAATGAAAGCTACCACCTTTTCCATTGTAAATCTGTGGAGATCAACAAGTGTTTGCACCCATGATTCTGAGTTTCTAATAAGTTTCAAAGCCTCTATCAATAAACATTTCTTAGAGTCCCATAGAAGTTGCCACATGTCTTCACCTATTTAGTAGCAGAATGTACCACACGTCAATTACTAAAGACCAGTAGAAAGTGACTAAGGAACAGAGCATCGAATTGAATCTAAGACCCGATTTAAATAACCAAAAAAGGAGGAACAATGAAGAAGGATCAGATCACTAGGTGGACATTGAAAGATGTAAACTTTCAATAGCGTGACTTGTTTCTCTTCATTAAGAAAAGCAAATGGATAGATGCCTCTAAGTTCTAGCCTACCTTCTTAGCAAATTTCAATGCAACATGATGTGTTACTGTTCTCGTGTCCTTCTTGAAGAGGCTATATAAGGGACTCTCTTATATTGTAAAGAGATATCTCTTTTTTGACAATTAGAACAAAACTCTACCCAAATTGTAAGGCATTATTGAGACTTTGAGCTCAAATTGTTGATCATATTTTGTTACTGGAATAAGAAAGCAAGTGACTTTTCAGACTTTGTGTTGTGATATATTTATTGTTGGGGAAACTATTCTTATGTCTTTTTCCTTGATATATTTTCTATTCCTTTAATTCAATAAGCAAAATTAATGAAAGTAGTCAGGAAGGTGTCCTAAAGAGTCAAGTGTGGAGAGACTTTGTGCCCCCATAATTGCCTTTAGTGTGTTTTCTTTTCATTTCTGTGTAAAGGACCTTGGGATGACTTTATGCCCTCATTTGTCCTTTGTGTCTTACTCTTGAGCAATTCAGGTGGAGACTTTGTGTTGCATCTTGATTTGTTGGTTACTATATCCTTTGTTACATTTTGCTATTACTACTAGGAGTACTCTTGTGGCTGGCTGAATAGTACTTTTGAAAGAAGAGGAATGTTGTCTGTCATTTCCTTTGAGTTTTTCCTTTGATTCACATGCATCATCTCTAAAAAAAGAGAGATGGATGGTTTGTCCTACCCCTAAGTATTATTTTCTATTTATATATATATATATATATATATATATAGCTTATCTATAGGGAACCTCCCTTTGATGAGAGGAGAGATCAGTCCCTTTCTGATGTGGTGAACCTACACATTTGGATGACTAATCTTCCTACTTTGGCTGATCAGACCTATTTTATTTATCAGTACATTGATCGACAAAATATTTAACCAACACATTATATATGAAACAACATATGCAACTATATATGCAAGAGGGAAGATATGGGAAGGATATGTCTCATCAAAAAACTATGAGCTTGGATTGGAATGATAGGTTGATTAATTGATTAATGATTGATTTCATTTAGATGGGATAAAAGATGGATGTCATGATTTTTCAATTCCTAATCAACAGGTGTGGGAGATTGAATGGAAATATCAAGTAAATGATTAAGTGGAGATTTTTTTTATTAATTCACAAGCATAATCGAAGAAGATACTCAATTTCATAGATTAAATATGATTGATCACATGATTGGATAACATGGATTTGATTTATTGTTGGTAGATGAAGCTATATAGTTTTTATTTGAATGGGTTGATGTTATATATTTAGTATTTGAATACATTGACATGTGTTAGGGATGTGATGTATGTTTGGAGTGAGTTAATGATGTGGATTAGGTGAGTAGATATTTTTTGTAGGCTTTGCATGGAGTTCCAACATAATTTCCAACATGAATTGAGTAACCTTACTTTTTATTTTTTGCATGACAATATGCACCAATGGTGTGGAAAACCCATGATGACTATTGTGTAATAGGTGTAAGGACTAATATAGTCATAACTGCATGATATAATTCATCATGATATGGAAGATCACAATAACATAATTTGTAATGCACATAGTGACTTGATTGAAAATAACAAAGAAGATAATATAAAATATATAAAACAAACAAATAAAACACACAAAGACAAAAGCAATTAAAAACACACCCAAAAGCAAATGCATGTTCTACATGAAGTTAAAAAAAAAATGTTTAGTGATTGATGGTGATAGGATTGATTTTATCAATTGATTAAGGATTTTAATAGGATGTAGGCAAAGACAAAATGATTTCTAGATTGTGCAATATTTTTGGATTTTCTTTGTTTTCTAATGTTTATATGTTTATATATATATATAAGGGATACTGGTAAATGGAAAACTTGTTTAAAACTGAGGCAGGAAGTGGTAGTGGATGGAATGGATAGCTTAGGGATGGATAGGAGTGGATATGGATTAATATGAAAACTCCTAGGAACACATTACCTAAAAACCAAGTGTCTAGTCATTAAATTACCATTGTAAGGATATACAAAGATGTTTTAAATAACATGTCTTAAGACATTTTCACTTCCTTATCAAATTCAAAATTGCTAAGAAGGCAGATGGTATGATTTAAAGGATTAGATTGATAAGGATGTTATTTGATAGTTTTTGTATGGGTAATGATTCAATGGATAAATATGGGTTTGGATAAGGATAGTGTTGGATGCAGGAATGTTTAGGATAGGTGTAGGATGGTTAAGAATGGAGGGATGATTTAAAATTCATAAGGTTGAGATGGAATGAGTTTGCCCCAAAGTATAAGGTACATGTAAGCAACTGATTATTTCACGCATTGTGTTGAAAATTAGTTTTCATCATGATACTTGTCCAAGGTGCCATATAAATAGTTTTCATCAGTGGTCAAATTTATTTCTCTCTATTTTTTTTATTTTTTGATTTTTTTTAAGCATCTCAAGTAGGAAGAGTTTGATATTTAATATGATGCCCCTATTGACCTTTCAGGTATATGATCTAGATATCTCTTCAATAACTTTGTCAATTTCTAAGTTATCTTCTTCCAAATTTACCAAAATACCATCATAACCCTTATGATAGAGGGTGCTACCATAAAAGGTGAAGTAGGTGTGTTTGATAAATAATGTGTGTTGAGTGAATGAAGGATTTAGAGGGATATTATGATTATGATGTGAAGGTTTTTGTGACCAACAATATCACATTCTACAAGACTAAGAGTAGTCACAAGTTAGATGATTGGGAGATTTTATGATTCAATGGTGTGTTCAAAAATTAAAGGAAAGTTGTTTTGTGGTTATGCTGACACAAGAGAGAGATTGAGTTATTTATTCATTAGTGCCTTAAAAAAGTTTTCACCAAGGAAATCTTCTTGATTATTTTGATTGTGATTGGATGTAGATTATCTGATAGCACCTCAAAGAGGTTTTCACTAAGGGACTTGTATTTTTTATTTTCTAGACTTGAATTTTGATTTGGATTGTCCCATTGTGCCTCAAAAATGTTTTCACTAAGGGACTTGTATTTTTTATTTTTTGGATTTGGATTTAGATTTGGATTTTCCCATAGTCCCTCAAGAATATTTTCACTAGGGGATGTTGATTTTAGATATGGATTTTCTGGATTAGAGGATTCATTTTGACTGAGAAATGGTTATTGTTGCCAAGAATATGGTGATGATACTTATTTATGCTCTTTAGGTTGAATGTTAGTCATAAATTCTACAATTATTAGATTTCCATAGAATAAATTTGATGGTAGGTAATATTTTTAGTCCTAATCAATGGGTGTGAGAGATTAATTGTAAAGTATGGGAGGAAGAATAGGTGGTGTTGATGAAAGATGTGGTGGAAACATGATCCTTGTAGGGACTATGAATGGATCATGTTTTTTATTATGTATGAAGTTTCCATAAATACCAAAAAATTATCGCTAACGTATTTACATTGATTTGTAAAAGGTTTTTAACTAATGTCATGGATTCCCTTATCTATGCTGGAATGGATGGCTTTTATAATTCCTTGATCATAGATTTTTTTGTCTATAAGTACCTCTATCACTTGAGGTGTATATTTTAGGGTGATGGGGAATTTAATATTTGATAATATATTGGGTGATTGAACAATGCATGATAGGTGTTGGTTGGAGGAGGATTGGTCAAAGATGAAATCTTGGACAAAAATGGGCTCCTAGTTGAAGATAGGTTCTTGGTCAAAGATATGGTGATTAAATATGATTTAGTCAAAAATAGGTACATAAAATATATTTTCATTTAATACTAGTGGAAGGTTAAGACCTTGATTTAAAAGTTTAGGATATTGATCGTACTCAGGGAAGACATATTGGCATACCACTAATCTATAATTATCAAACGTGAATACACTTGGTTCTACTTTAATGTCCCTATTGTCAATCAAAACTTGAATATAATATTTAAATCCCATGAATCTATTAATAAAATGGCCCTCAATATTGTTATACTCATAGTATTCACCCTTTATATACCAAGTAGGTAGTGGTTGGCTCTTATCAAAAGGTTTGGTGCATAGATACACAATCATGTTTGTAGCAAGCAGTTGGTGAAAGATCATATCCAAGGGATACTTAAGAGAAGTATAATGTCTCTTTTTAGACATGGATGGATTTTATGCTTGGATATGTGATGGTTTGTGGTGTGGAAATGGTAGGACATAGTTACATTATTAGATTTGTTATGGCTTTGGGGTCAGTATGATACTAGATGTTAGGGGTGTCAGAATTGTTTTCCCTTTGCTAATGTGATGAGGAATTTTATAATCAAGCCTATAGCTAGTAAATATGTATTGTTTAATGTGGGCTCTATCAAGATTGATTTTGGGTGCCACAACTCTAGATGGTTTTGAATTTAATATGTTTTAGATTCAAGATGGATTTTGGATTTTAAGATTGGTCTAGACTTGGGATTGCTTATTTTGAATAAATTTTTTGATTAAGTGAAAAATAAGGTTTTATTTTGAAAACTAATTAATTGGTTTTGACTTCATTAAACAAACTTTGGTTTTTCAACACACAAAAACATTTCAATTATGTTTTTTTCACAAGGAGATAGCATACAAGATTAACTAGATGCAAATAGCATGCAAATCACATAAAAAAAAAATCTAGGCAAGGGTCTTGAGTGACTTGTAGGCTATTGTATTTATTGGATCATCTATTGGATAGTGTTGGCCCAATGTTTTAGAGCAATGACTTATAAAGCTAGAACCATACCCATATCCCATTAAACCTAATCTTGAGGGTAAGTTGAGATTATTTTCCTAGATCTAACTACTTATTGGTGCACTACAATTCAGACAACTGAATGTCTTATTAAGGATTAAGGTCTTCATAATATTAAGTATAGGGTATCCCCTATATACCTTTCATTATCATAAGGCCCAAGTCTATGGAAATTTTTGATTAACAAGATGCACAAAAGGGTCTAGTCCCTATGTTCCCACTCCATCCATAGGATTTTAATAAAGTGCCATTGGAAAATCAGATTTTGAGATATGTTATCTACGGTTGGAGTATTGGAGGATGTAACACCCTCACTTTATAGTGTGCTTGAAACACACAATTTTTTAGCCACAAATGATAGCTCTAACTCAATTTTTATACCCCACTAAAACACAGGGTTCAGCCTACTATGTGGTGATGAAATCCACAATTGATAGAGCTCGTAGAAAAAATATAAAAAAAGGAGACTATCTCATTTATAACTTTCAAGGATCTTCACCAATGTGTTGTGAGGAAAGCATGTATGCAAGAATAGCTTAGGTAAATAAAAAATTGCAATAATTGATTTTGATTTCCAAGTATTATCACCAATGTGACATGAGGAAAGAGCATAAGTAATGTCTTGTAATACACAATTAAATTTTAAAGAAATGAAACTAATTAACTGCTACTTAATTAATCAAAACTTGAAATAAACAAAAAGATGAAAACAAAAATTACATTTGGTTTAACTTCTCTTGGAGTCTTTGGCTTGTAGTACTACATAAAATGATTAGTATTTTTATGGATAGTGATATTGACAAGAGTTTCCCTGTAAATAAAGGTTAGGTACATGAAAAACATCAAATATTAACCTTGTAAGCCAATATTTTAAGATAGGGAATATTAACATACAAAACAATAAATATCCAACCTGTCTGTGAGAAATCAAGGATTAGAAATGAATAAAATTTAAATATGTGATTTTTAAGACATAGTTTCAAACCCATTGGAATATGTTTGCATGTTTCTTTCCAATATCTTCATTTGGTATAAATGGGAGATCATGTTAAGTTGTGGAGCTAAAAGCTTCACTAATGCAGACATGGAGGAGGGAGCAGAAGGGTTGTTGAGTGTCACAGACATCGGTGTCAGTCAGGCCAACCGACGTCGATAGGATAGGGCAGGAGAGCAACTGGTGTCGGTTAGAGATCGGCTGGCATCGGCGACCTCCAAGCAGACAGGGACCGGCATCGGTCGCCTATGTGGTTCGACTGTGAGTATATTATGGGCAGTTAGTTGACGAACCAAGTGTTTGCATGCTTAGTGCTAATTATAGACTGAGAGCTACGGATCTAATTATTGTACTAGGTGTCTAATTATTGTTTGGATGAGATCTATATAATAGACTCATGGTTGTATTGTAAAATTTGTAGCTAGGGAGTAAGAGAGCATTATTATAAGCTCCTTCTGTGTGTGAGGTAGAGTAATGGTGTGTTCCTCCTAGTGCCACAGTACCAAGGTGGGTGCTGGATTGGAGAATCAGCAGGGTTCTTCAGGAGTGTATGATCTTGGTCATCAAATGAGCATGGCTATGATAGGAGATCTACATGGTAAGTAAGATCATTGATATGCAGGTGTGTGTGTGTGTGTGTGCAAGGTCAAGGTTCACAGGTGTGCAGAACTAGCTTGATCTGTAGGTTGGAGATTAGATAGGATAGCAACACAATAGGGAGCAGTATCAGGAGAGATCTACTTGGAGCATAGAGGAAGGCAAGGAAGATCCTTCCATAAGTAAGGTCTATTGAGGTGCAGGTTGATGCAGGTTCAGGGGAGATCTACTTGAAGTACATTTGTGTACTTGTGAAGTGCGTGGAGCACTTGTGGAGTGCATGGAGCACAGGTATAAGGTGAACACCAACTCAGTGTGTGAGTTGGGCATTGGGACCTAAGAGAGAGAGCTTTGAGGAGAAAATTACTATTTAATTGAGGTGTGGGAAGCCTCTGAAGAGGTGGTGGAGAAGAAGTGGCATCTTCTTTATTGTATTCTTTTTTGTATGAGTATTAATACAAGTTGTGTATTGTCTCTCATATCTTGTGTTATTTTTGGATTCTAGTTACTTGTTGATTCTGGTTATTTCCGCATATTAAGTTGTTTGGTATTTGGTAATCAATTGTGTGCTTCCGGTGTTTCGTATTCCCAACAAGTGGTATCAGAGCATGTTTGTTGTTCTAGGTGCCTGACAAGTGGTATCAGAGCTAAGGTTACAGGAAGCAAGTTTTGTGTTTGGTTACAGGTCACTCTCAGGGGTTTTTTGATTGAGTGGGAGTAGAGCAATGGCAGATCAAAGTAAGCTAAGGATGGAGGAGTTGAAAAGCACAGATGGTCACTTATGGTCTGATGGAAAGAAAGAGCAAGTAAAAGAAAATTGTTGGTTTGTGGAAGATCAGCAAGGAGGAACTGAAGAAGCAGATATTGCAGGTGATGTGGCAAAGGATGCTCTGGGAGGTTTCTTGGATAAAGTTGAATCTTGTCTTACAGATTTGGTTGCCTCTTTTCATGTAGCCCTAGGTAGAGGAGCTGGTGAGCCTTGCCAAACAATAGGCAAAGGGGAAGTGAAGCTGAAATTACAGGTGGCCAACACATGGGTGTTGAAGGAAGTCATGCAGGTCCCAGGTTTGGAGATATGGCTAATTTCTTCAGAAGATTTGGGTGATGAGAGATGCACGAGAATTCTCATAGCGGATGCACTTGAATTAGTTGGTGGTAAGAAAATAGGTACTCTTTATCTACTTGTTTATATTACTGATTCTTCTTTTGTTACGGAGACGTGGCTTCGTAGGCTTGGTCACATGAGCAGGAAGGAGATGCATGTTCTTAAGCGGAAGATAGATATATTTGACAGGCTTAAGAACTGGAAAGCCTTGGTGTTCTTGGAGCAGATGGCGAGCAGAGACCAGTGGATGGCACTGGATACTTCTGAGCAGGGCAGTTTAGACATGGGGATTGATTCAAAAGAGCTCGCAGGTAAAAAGTCATCACTCACAGGAAACACAGGTACCGGCATCAACATAAAAATCAATGTCAATAGTAGATAAGACCGATGTTGGTCACAAGGACCGACGTCAGCAGCAAGAGGACACTGACATCGGTAGGTTGGTAGTCAGGACAGGCACAAGAACCGACGTCGGTTGGATGCAGACTGTGGGGTGGCTGAGGTCAGTCACTGTAATGGATTTTGGGTGGACAGCGAGCTGTCAAGGAGCCTTAAACACCCATACGGAGGACTGAAGACGTAAGTAGGCCTCAAATTCATTGTTCCTCTTCTTTATACTAGTTGCTAACTATAGAGCAGGAAGGATCCAAGAAATAGTGGGAGCGTGGCATGGAGAGATTACAGAACCAGATAGGAGATTTGGAAGGGTTGCTAGCCGGTATGTTAGCACTGCAAGATGAATGGATTTCTTAGTTGAAGAATAGAGAGAATGGACACATGAGACAGAAGGCCGGTCATATGGTCTTGAGAGAGCTGCAGGACAGTGGGATAGGACTAACAGGTGGTACCACGAGGATGACAAAGCAGGGCTTTAGTCAATGTCGGTATAACCATTGTGTTTGACTTACCAGGTGGATGATGGTCACAACATCATTCTGTTGTTGTATGTGGAGGATGAGCTTGGTACAGGTTCAGACATATAGGGTTTTACTGAGCTAAGGGTAAGATTAGTTCAGTGGTTTGCTATGAAGAATTTGGAGCAGCAAAATTCTTCGGCATGGGAGACATGGGAGATCACAGGGTGATTTTGTTTCCAGTGGGAGCTAATGTGAATCAGGTGTTGGCGAGATGCAAGATGCAGAATCATAGCACACCAAGGGCTGGACAGTTCAGTGTCTAAAATCACATGAGGTCTAGGATAGACCTAAATTTTACCAAGCAGTGGGAGCTGTCAGAGAGTTAGGAGCCAATTCAGAGAAGTGGATTCTCAGGTATTTGAGAGAGACCAACAGCAGGGATTCATGCTATTTAGGGTCAGAACTTCACTACATGAGATTATAGGAACAGATGCGGCAGGGTACTCAGATGACAGGAGGTACACCACAGGTTGTGTGGTGGGTTGTCTTCAGGACTGAGCTTGAAGAGGGATACAAATTAGGAAATAGATTAGATGGGGTACAGGTATAGGTATAGTGCAGTTGTTTATCTCCAAGTGGGAGATTGTTAAGTTGTGGAGCTAAAAGCTTCACTGATGTAGACATGGAGGAGGGAGCAGAAGGGTTGCTGAGTGTCACAGACACCGGCGTCGGTCAGGCCAACTGACGTCGGCAGGATAGGGCAGGAGAGCAACCGGCATTGGTCAGAGATTGGCTAGCATCGGTGACCCCCAGGTGGACAGGGACCGGCATCAGTCGCCTGTGTGGTTTGACTGTGAGTATATTACGGGCAGTTAGTTGACGAACCAAGTGTTTGCATGCTTAGTGCTAATTATAGACTGAGAGCTGTGGATCTAATTATTGTACTAGGTGTCTAATTATTGTTTGGATGAGATCTATATAATAGACTCATGGTTGTATTGTAAAATTTGTAGCTAGGGAGTAAGAGAGCATTATTATAAGCTCCTTTTGTGTGTGAGGTAGAGCAATGGTGTGTTCCTCCTAGTGCCACAGTACCAAGGTGGGTGATGGATTGGAGAATCAGCAGTGTTCTTCAAGAGTGTATGATCTTGGTCATCAGGTGAGCATGGCTACGATAGGAGATCTACATGGTAAGTAAGATCATTGATATGCAGGTGTGTGTGTGTGCAAGGTCAAGGTTCACAGGTGTGCAGAACCAGCTTGATCTGTAGGTTGGAGATCAGATAGGATAACAACACAATAGGGAGCAGTATCAGGAGAGATCTACTTGGAGCATAGAGGAAGGCAAGGAAGATCCTTCCATAAGTAAGGTCTATTTAGGTGCAGGTTGATGCAGGTTCAGGGGAGATCTACTTGAAGTACGTTTGTGTACTTGTGGAGTGCGTGGAGCACTTGTGGAGTGCGTGGAGCACAGGTATAAGGTGAACACCAACTCAGTGTGTGAGTTGGGCATTGGGACCTAAGAGAGAGAGCATTGAGGAGAGAATTATTGTTCACTTGAGGTGTGGGAAGCCTCTGAAGAGGTGGTGGAGAAGAAGTGGCATCTTCTTTATTGTATTCTTTTCTGTATGAGTATTAATACAAGTTGTGTATTGTCTCTCATATCTTGTGTTATTTTTGGATTCTAGTTACTTGTTGATTCTGGTTATTTCCGCATATTAAGTTGTTTGGTATTTGGTAATCAATTGTGTGCTTTCAGTGTTTCGTATTCCCAACAAGTGGTATCAGAGCATGTTTGTTGTTCTAGGTGCCTGACAGATCAAACGGACACCTGAGTCAAAAGTTATGGCCTTTAGAAGATAACAATCTAAGTGGAAGCATGAATTCACCCCTATACAGTACAAACTCACCACTAAATAATGCAAACTCACTACTCAACAATAGTGAATTCATTCAATAAAATGGTGAATTCATTATGTTCAAATTAAAAACATAGAAAACACAAATGCAAAAATGACAAAATAGAAACAAAAAATGATTGTCTTACAAAATTGTTGTTATATTGAACAATACAGTCAGAGTTTGCTCAAAACCATTGAATTTTGCAACAAATTCATTATTTTATCCTCTAAAATAGAAATAAACAAAAATAGAAAGATAACCAAAACTACAATTTTATAGAACAAAATTGCCAAAGTTTATAATAAAACCATTGAAGTTCATAACAAATTGATCATAATATGTAATGAATTCATTGTTTCATGCTACAAAATTGTTGCTCTATAAAATGACAAAAAATAGATAATAGAAAGAAATAAAAATTTAATGACAAGAAGACATAAAGGTTGAAAAGACTAAAAACCTAAAAGATAAAAGTAGAAAGAATGCCTAGAAATCAAACAAAATAAACTCATCGATATACATTACAAAATCATTGAAGTTCAGCACAAAACTACCACTCTACAGAATGAAACTCTTTCATAGAAATCATGTAACAACTCACACAAATCCAAAAATGGCACCTAAAATAACAAAAATAACCTTCTCGACCAAGATTAAATAGTGATGCACCTTAACTGAAGTTGAAAACAACAAAATATCTAATACAAGCATACAAGATGAAAAATGTTTGGGAAAGGTCCCACTAGGTGTGATAAAATGTGATAGCTATAATTTTACAACCTATGTCAGTTAGGAAATCAAATGAACAATTAACTTCGTATTCTAAAAATTAAACTAATTCCTTAGTTAGAGTTATTCAATCAAAAGAAACAAAGCAAACAAACTTACAATGTACCATCTTACCAATAAATTAAATCACCTTCTCCATTGATGGACTTTGATTTACTCTTACAATGTGATATGTGGATGCTCAATTAATTCTCCAAGGCAAAGGTAATTTTATTAGTATATGGACGTAATTTCTTTATTTTCTTATAGATGCACAAGATGATTTAGATATCACTTTGATAGATTGATGATTATTCAATCAACAATGATAGATGACACTTTAATTTATATATTTTTTATCAAAAAGATGGGTGACTAAGATAAATAAATATTTATTGGATTATGTTAATTTTGGATAGTTGGATTTGAATCCTCATCCAAGTGGAAGAGACTAATTCCTCATGTGATTGAGATAAAAAGGGAAATTTAATTGGTAGTTGAAATTTTCTCATGAATGAGTCAATGTAGTTAGATGACTAGCCCAATTGATTGAAAGGTCAAATGGGGACTCAACAATTGGTTGAAGAAGTTAAGGAAATAGTTGGATGACTCAACATTTGATTGAGAGAAATATGGAAGATTTTTGTTGAATTGAAAATTCTATATTTTTAATTATTTTTTTGGAATATGTGTGCATGAATAATTAATTAATATGGATTAATTAATTATTCAAAAAAGGGAGGGAAATTATATCAGTGAAACTTTAAATATAATTATAATTTAGGGTGGTGGTTAAGTTAATGTGTCGATATCAAACAAAGTTAATTATAACACTAAATGTGGTAGAATTTAGGTGTCTACAGAGGCAAAGCAAAAGGATATGTTTTTAAGAATTTATTTACAATTTCATTCTATCCATCTATATATGGATGGTAACCAAAGCTCATTTTTATTTGGGTACCCATGCACTTGATGAGTTCTTGCTAAAAATGGCTTATGAAAGCAAAGTTACAATTAGATACAGTAGAAGTTAGAATTCTGTGAAGGAAAATGATCTGACTGAGGAATGTTTAGGTGATGGTATAAGTAGTGTAAAGATGGACCAAAGCATAAAAATGGGAATATTTATATAGGTGGTTTATCACCACCAAATTGATTGATTTTCAACAACACTTCAGTAAGCCTTTTATAAGATCCATGGAGATGTTTGTCTAAATGTATTGAGGAATGGGTAGTGGTTGGAGTGATCCATGTGTTTCCACTATCTCTCCTTTATGATGTTAACATACATCACATTCCTCAACAATTGTCTTTGTATCTTTCTTGACACCTAGCCAAAATAAACTATGATGAATGCATTCATAATTTTTTTTAAATATTAAATGACATGCGAAAGGTGAGACATGTAACTCACCTAAAATATTGTGTCAAAACTTGGATCTAAAAACTAAGATAAATAAACCTTTGTATCATAGGAATTGGCCATCCAAACTATAGTTGGGTTTAGAATAAGTGCCAATATGCAACTATCAGATGATTTTTTGCATGTGATTATCTTATTTCCACTCTTGAAGGATATTTTACATCCATTCTAAAATGGGGTTGGATAAGGAAAACATATATGGACGTTCTTCATACTGGTAGGATAGTACATCAACAACCAAAATTTTCTTTCCATTTTAGTAAGTGATATCATAATTGTACCCCATTAATTTAGAAACCCATTTTTATTGACTCAAGAAGAGACCCATTATTCCAAGGATTATTTGAGGCTTTGATGATCATTTTTTATATAAAAATGTAGACTCACCAAGTATGGTTTCCACTTACTGATAGTATAGAGGATAACTATCATTTCCTTCTCATATGTTGATTGCCCCAAATTGTGCCCATTGAGGGATTTTCTAGTGAAGCCAATGTGGAATCTATATTGCATGAGGCCAACATAAATATTTTTGCCACATGTGTCACTTTCAATGAAAAATGTCTTTGATAAATCTAGCATCACCAAAACATGTGCAGTACACATAGCTCACTTTATTATATAAAAAAAACTAATTGCAATGGAACACAAAAAACAATCCTTGTTTAACATAGTTTTCAATTGGGTACCAAGTTTTCCACAATATTTACAAAAAAAATTCTAGTACCCATTGAGGCCAATAAATCCATGAAGGCTTTTGAGTGTCCTAGGTTTAGGCATATTTTCCATGGCCTTATTTTTTATAGCTTTGAAAATGTGGCCTATGTACTCCACCTCCTACTAACGAAAAGAACATTTGGACCATCTTACATAGATATCATAGTCTTCAAAAACATTTAAATTAGTGTTGAGGTGTTAAAGGTATTCATCCCAAGTTTTATTATTAATAAAGATATCATTAAAGAAGACTAATATGAATTTCCACAAATCCTTCGAAGGTGGAAGGGGCATTGGTAAGATTTAATGGCATAATTTGGAATTGATAGTGGTCATCATGCATGCATAAATTTCTTTTTTAAATTCTTCATCCTGAAGGTAGATCTAATGATAGCCAAACTATAGATCTAATTTGGAGAAGAATTGGGCACCATGAAGTTCATCAAGAAGTTCATTGATAATTAGGACAAGAAATTTACCTTTAATAATGAGATTTTTTAGCTCATGGAAATCAATGCAAAGCCACCAATATAATTTTTTTTGTGAATTAGAAGAACTGGGAAGGAGTATAGGGATTCTGCTTGGATGGATTACTCCTACCTGAAAGAGTTCTTGAACCATCTTTTTAATTTTTGCTTTCTAAAAAAAGATAGCAATGTGGCCAAATTTTAGTGGGTACACTACCAAGACATAGTTTAATATAATGGTATTATATTAAACGAGGATTCAAGCCTTGTGTATCTTCAAATACTAATACATTTTTGATAAGAACATTTTATAAGTCAATAGGCTAGTGGGAAGTAGGAGATGTGTTGAGCTAAATAGATGAAATTTGGGCAATTATTTCATGTGAAACTTTCTTGATCATATTTTCCTTGTAGTGAGAATTGATTACACTATTGGATCTTGATAAGATTAATTTTATAGTGTATTATTATCCATTGTCTTAGAATTACATACAAAGTTATGAAAATTCCCACAAGATAGGGCCAAAAATGTGTAACATTTGATTTCCAAGAACTACATCACAATCACTCAACGGTAAAAGTAAACCTATATGAATTAAGGGTATAGTCCCCCACATAAATATGAACATGATAATATTTACCTTTATAAGGTAATATTCCTCTATTGGTAATCATTACTTCAAAATAGGAACATTGGTGCATGAAACAGTTAACTTGTTTTGCTAGCCAAGGATCGATAAAATTATATTTGATACCAAAGTCAATGATAATAATAAGGGGGTGTTTCTTTAAAAAAACCTTAACTCTGATAGTCTGAGTAGTGATTACCCCAACCAATGCATGCATTTAAATTTTTTGTTGTGACTCCATGTTGTTAGGTTCTTCAACTTCAATTTCTTCATTATGGGAATCGTGATCATCTTCCAATTCTTCAACATTTGGTGGTGAATCAAAATGAAATAAATATAAATTTTATTCAATGAACTTCTATCCCTTGGTGAAATTTTCATCACAATTATAACATATCCATTTTTCATGATGAGCATGCATTTCTACCTCCATAAGGTGTCTAATGGGGATCACTTTAGAAATAAGATTTGTGACTGGTCATTGGGCTATAGAAGACTTGAAAAAACAAAAATTAGAAGAGTGACATTGGGATGTCATCTTATTCACTACAAGCTTGGCCAATCCTAATGTTTCCATCATGTTTTTTGGTTTAAACATCTTTAACTCTATGAAAATCATATATTTTATCCCACTCATGAAACATCTTTTCAAAAATTATCCTTTAACCCTTTAGCTTGGTTTTCTAATTTTTCAAATCTAGCTTGATACTCATGAACCATTTTGGTTTATTGTAGTTTAGTTAGTGATCATGTGAAATCATCATAAGTTTTGGGACCAAAGTGAACCAACAAAATCTTGAGAAAATCATCCCAATTGGGTTTTTCATGATATTTTTTATAACATTGGAAACATTAGATAATGACCTTCTCTAATTCAAATGAGGTTATGGGTACCTTGTCTACCCATAGTGTATTGTGCAAGATAAAATATTGTTTAACACAGTAAATCTAGTTGGTATGATTTGTACCAATAAAATTTGAAAGCCTAATTTAGGGCCACATGGTGTACTTTAGGAAAATAATATCCTTCAAAATGCATGTCCCAATTGAGATTGTTTGAGAGCATGGTAATTTGTGTATTGATGTCATGTAGTCATTTGTTTAACTTAGTTAGTTAGAAATCAAGCTAAAATTAGAATTTGGCTTGGAGTTCCTTAATATTTATGTCATGGCCTGGGTTACCACACAACCATTGATCATATGAGTCTAGAGTGTTGATAAAATCAATTTATATGTTAAAATGATTAGCTCAAAAAGATGATAACAAAAATATAATTTTTACAAGGGATAAAAAAGTGCTTTTGAAATTATAGGTGAAAATTAAAAAATGAATGCATTTATTTCCAAAAAAATGAAATACTTGTTAAAATGATCATCTCTTCGATAAAATGACAATGGTGCATTTTTCATATGGGTGTAAACAATAATTATACTTTTTTTTCTAAAAATCTATCCTGTGTCTAAAAACTTGCTCAAAGATAAGTGACCTAAAAGATTCTATCACATTGTTCTTGTCAGATTAGACCACAATCAAAGATCAAGGTTTGAGTATACATGAAGCATAAATATTTGTTATATTAGAAATAAATTATTCAAAAGAGATACATGTTATATACGTGAAATCAAACATGAGACAAAATAATCTTGTCTTTAATAATCGAAAGATTAAATTATTAACATTATCAACATTAGCAAAAATAGTTTTAAGAAAGGTACATATATAAGTGGAAGATATACATGACCACATATCCTCATTCATGTGGAATTATCTTCCCCAATGACCTAAAATAACACCTAAGCAAGCTAAATAACATGTGTATGAAAAAACTATTAAATAGAATAAAAACCTACACTAACACCCCCTTAAGCATAAATTAGGTGGGTAGTATAATTTGGTCCCTAAAATAAAGCTTGATAATATACCTAAGTAACTATAAAATTTCCCCCAAATGAGGATTATAGAGTTTCTCTAACTCCAATAAGAGACCGTACATGAAGATACTTTCTCTTCATGAAGGGTTTGGTATATATATATCAGTAATTTGCTCAGTAGTTTGGATGTAGTTGCGATCAATGACTTACTCATGACTAAGCTCTCCAATGAAATGCATGTGAATCTCTATATTCTTGGTCCACTAATGGAGGACCAAATTTTTACAAATCTATATTGTGCTTTGGTTGTCACAAAATATGACCATTGCTCATCAAAATTAGACACTGAACTCAATGAAAATCACCTTAAGCCAAATATCCTTAGTGGAAAAATTAATAGCTCCTATGTATTATTCCTCTATAAAAAATAAATCAATAGAATTTTGCTTCTTTTTTGACCAACTAATTGGTCCTAAACCAATGGATAAACTTTAGACTAAAGTAGACTTATGTTTTGGAATATCACCAACCCAATATAAATCTATATACCCAATTAAGTCAATGTCAATGCTTTATCCATAGTGAATCCCAAAATTATGAGAACCCTAAATTTAGTGGAGAATTTGCTTAGTTACTTTCTATTACAACTCATATGGTTCATGCATAAATCTAGAGATCATGCCCACTACATATGAAATGTCAGGTTTAGTATGTATAAGATAGATGAGACTATCAACAAGTTGTCAATACAAAGTAACATCAACCAAAGTAAAAATATAATTAGCCTCAAGATTTACACTATATAGAAATGGATTTAAAGCTAGATTATAGTCAACCATGTTAAACTATGTAAGAGTCAAACTGAGAAATTGTAATCCCAAAGAAGTAATACAACAAGCCCAAGTCAATCATTGAGAACTTATCATAAAAAAAGGTTTTCATTGCTATAAAGGTGGATGAATAACTCCCTATGATTAATAAGTCATCCATATAGAAAACCAAAATCAACAGTGAAACATCATGCCACAAAATATAGACATTATGATAAGAATGGCATCTAGTGTACCTAACCAAAATAAGAAAAAAGACCATCTTGGCATATCAAGCTTAATGAGCTTATTTGAGGCCATAGATAGAGTTCCAAAATATGTAAACTAAGAAAGAATCTTCATAAATCCTTATCGTTGTTCCATGTGTATTTCCTCTTTGAAGTTGTCATGAAGAGATGCACTCTTCACATCCATCTTATGAACATGCTAGTGATGTGTTGTGGTAATGGAAAGAGTGACTCGGATTAAGTTTAGTTTCGCAACTGGGGTAAAAGTCTTGGTATATTCAATGCCAGGTACATAAGAAAAACCCTTTTCTACCAAATGTGCTTTGAAATTATCTACAGACCCATTGACCACAAACTTTGTATGATAGATCCATATACATTGAACAAGTTTTATTCCCTTAGGAAGAGGGACCAAATCCCAAGTGTTTTTCCTAAGATAATAACCATGATCCTCTTCCATAGCACTATCCCACTCAAGAATGCCTAATGCCTCATGAAATTATTATGAATTGGAAGTAAATGTAATGAATGCATGTGGGACATTTTAGAGTTGTGACCATGTTTGTCCGGTGTCTAATGGATCTCCAACCCAATGGCCTACACTTTAAAGTGTCTATCTAGCCCAATAGGACTAGATAACAAAGATTCAGGAGGATATTCTTCATCATCTAAAGATAGTTTGGGAGGAGGAGGTGAGTCCCCATCACTACTTGTATTATTAGAATGAGAAGAAGAATTTGGATCATCAAGAAGTTACTCAGGCATATCTGAATCATCATAAATGTCACCAAATCCCAATGCATTTAAGGAAAAAGGAGAACTCTCAAGTGTGAATTTTGAAGGAAACTCTTTAAACTAAACACTTCTCTCAATAAACAACTCATGATTGGTGGTATGGAGAAGCTTTTATCCCTTGATACCCTCAGAATATCCAATGTAGATGCAATGTCAACTCTAAGGTTCCATCACCTTACATTTATTCTTAGGAATGCAGGCCATATCAAGGGAACCAAACACTCAAAAATGCTTAATTGTGGGTTTTTTAGCACTTCATGCTTCAAAAGGAGTGACTCCCTTCATTTTTTTATGAGGAATTCAGTTTTGGATAAAAAAGCACAATTAATGGCCTCAGCCTAATATTGAGGTGCAAGATACTTGGAGTGAAGCATAAAGTTGGACATTTCCTTCAAGGACCTATTCGTACATTATGCAACACCATTATGTTGAGGGCTATACAGAACTATATGATTTAATTCAATCTCATTTGAAGTGCATAATTGCTCAAAATTATTACTAACATACTCATAACCATGGTCTATGCACAAAATCTTATTGGCTTTACCTAACTATTTTTATACAAGTACCTTGAAGTCTTAAAAATGATCAACGACCTTAGACTTCTACTTAAGAAAGTATACCTCAAAAAGTCATCAATGAAGGTAAGCATGTATTTAGCCATGTTGAATGAAGGAGCTAAAAATAGACCAGTAATGTCACTATGAACTAGCTCAAATATTTGGGTATCTCTCCATGATTTGCCTTTTTCATAATTCTCTTTAGGATGCTTACCAAGTATGCAACCTTAGAAAACACTGTCATAAAAATGAACACATATCAACCCTAAAGCCATGTCATTATGAATGACTTGCTTTAGGTATCAATAATTAAGATGGTTGAATCGCTCATGCCATAATTTACTCACCCCATCTATATGAGTTTGTAAAGAATTAGAAGGTTGATCAGGATCAAAATGTGAGAAAATGTACAGCTAGGATTGGTGATCTACTTTTCCAAATGTAACTATGGAATCACTATGCCCTTCCCTAAAAACCACATAATCTGGTGTGAACTCAACTCTCTTACCTAAACTATTATGATTAATCTGATAAATCGATTAGATATTAGTGGAAAATGAAAGAACACATAAAACATTTTGAAATGTATCATCATTCACTTCAACAGAGCCTCTCCCATTAAGTTTTATAGAAGTATCATCACCCAAAATAATGGAAGGCATATAATAAGACTTGCACTAGAATCATTCACCCATGTGGAAGGTTGGGATGTAACTATAACAAGTGACTTACTCTTACTACTATTTTTAGCCTTAGAATACACCTACACTGATGAACTCTGATTGGATAAATCAAGGACACTGATATTGTGTTTCTCAAGCATCTTTGTTAGTTGGTCAATCTAATTTTTCATATATTTGGTTTCATCATACTGATTGTTATTATAGTAGGCACATGTGAGTCTATTTCTTGGGTTTCCCGCCTAAAGATGAGAACTCAGTTGACATTTTGGACTTAGCATCAAATTTTTTACCCTTGCTTTGCTCTAGGTCCTTCTTATTCTTTTTCTTCTCCTTATAGATGGAAACCTTCTATTTTTCATGACTCATAATTAAGGCATGCGATTTAAATGACTTTAATATACTCATTTTAATAAGCTTTTCTTGATCTTGAGTTAAGTTAGTAGTAAAATCATCCAAGGACATCCTAGTCCACCTATCATTAAGGGCACACTTGGTGGCATGGAAGGTAGAAATGAAGATAGAATATTCATAACCCAAATTTGTAAGGATGGAAAGAATAAATTGATCATTTTATTTGTCTATGTTGTATAGTTTCAACTACAACCTAAGTGATTTGAATATTTTAAAGAAGTCTTGTATAGTGTCAAAATTGTTTGGGCTTAAACTGGTGATCTCATTTTCCAGTTCATGACCTCTCATTAAGTCCAATTTCCTAAAGAGTTTTTCTAAAATTTTCCAAACATCATTAGGAGAAGTTCCAAATTCAATATAAAAGAGCAAGTCCAGAGAAATTGGCAGTCATAATATATATTATACTTTATCACTTCTATTAAACCACTTCATTTTCTTTGCATCAGGGGTTGGTTATATTTTTTATACCCATAGTGATTAATTTTAAGTCTTTACTCCTCAAGAGGATTTACATTTTGAATTTTCACTTGAGATAGTTGAATGGTGTAAGAAGCAAAACTTGATTATGATCCATTGTAGTAAGTAGGCATGTGTTGAATTGATGGTGAAATAAATATAAGGATGTGTTACACATTTAATTTAAATAGGTTCAATGTTAAAATGCTCAAGAATAAAACCAATGTGTAGAGCTCAAAAAAACTCACACTTAGAAAGAAATAACACCTTGAAAGAAGTTGTAGGTTGAAAGTTATGGAAGTTTGATGTTCTTGCTCACAAATAAAATTTCCATTTTGCATAAATTTTTGGGTGTGCAAAAGTTGGACTCAATTTTTCAATTAAAATTTAAGCCCCCTTGAGTTATATGTGACCAAGGGATAAAATATCATATGACCAGGGTTAATACCTAGGATGAGTGCACCCCCCTCCTTGATGATGTCATCCTAGGGGAGTTTTATGGTGCCACCATGATGGAACCCAATTCCAAATGAATAGTGCCATAACTTGCATGATTAAATTTGACATTCACATGGTTTTAGTATCACAAACATAAGGGAAAAGTGTGTTCATCACATCATAAACATGAGGGTGGAAATTAGAATGTCATAATCAAGTGTCAGAGTTGTATTAATAAGAATCAATCACATTGGGATCACATGGGTGGAAATTAGATCATCAAGAATAGCATAGGAGTTACAGTAGTCAAAAGTAGGGTGTTAGACTTACAATCATTGAAATTAGTTGCATTAGAGTCAGGGCATTAGAGAGTAGGTGAGCAGAATCAACTAACCCAAAATCATATGTGCTAGAGTCAAGGGCATTAGAGAGTAAGGATAGAAGTAACTGACCTAAAATTAGATGCATCAGAGTTAGGGGATCAACAATGTTAGACATAATCAAGGTAAATGTAGGTAGGGAAAAGTTATCTAAGACAAAATTAAGGGTTAGGATCGATGAATGTTGGAGCAGATCTCAAATCTACCAACTGCTACAGTAGGTCAAATTTTTATTGAAGGGATACAATAAGGTATAATAAGTCTTATTTGTCAAAAAAATATAGATTCACTACAACTAAAAAAAGTCTACTAAATATGAATTAAGTTTCTAAATAAACTCAAAAAAACACAAAAATGGTTTTCCCTTAGGAGACCTTGGTGGTACAGAATTACACAAAATCTAATAAAATGCCTTCAAACCCTCCAAAAATGGCTAAAATTGACTCTCACAAAACTAGGTCATGTTTACCATTGATCCTAGGGTTTGAGCACCTTTAAATTCTAATGAAACAAGTTATTTTCTATGAAGATATATCAAATGAAATGTGACTTGTGAGAGACACCTTTTCCCTTAGTTTTATTGAATCTAGATATGCCAAGGACCCTAAAAGAAGAGAAAAATTTGAGAAATGGTGAATCTTAAAAGTGTTATTTCAAATAATGGTAGATCTATGACATGCAACATAAAACTCAAGATTTCACAATAGGGGTTTTACCATTTAGCTAGCAAAAACCATGCTTTGATACCATATCAGATTAGGCCACAATCGAAGATCGAGGTTTGAGTAAACATCAAGTATAAATATTTTTAATATGAAAAATAAATTATGCAAAAGATATAACTATTATAGAATCAAAATCAAACATGAGCTAGAAGAAGCTTGTCTTTAATAATTAGAAGATTTAATTATTAACATCAACAACATTAGCCAAAATAGCTTTATCAAAGGTACATACATAGGTGTAATATAGAAATGATCTTACATCCTCATGAATGTGATATTATCTTTCCTAATGACCTAAAATAACACCTAAGCAAGCTAAATAACATGTGTATGGAAAACTATTAGATGCAATGAAAACCTACACTAACAATTGTAACACAGCTGGTGATGTTGCAGATTATTGTGTGATAGACTATGATGATGTAAACTATTAATATATAAACCCAGATTGAGATTTTGTGAAAACTAATTTTTGCTATCATCTATGCTAGTTCTAGTAAAAAATTTCTAGTGGTGGTTTTGATCAACTCTAGATTACTGAAAGTAAACACAGTCAAGAAAAATTGGGAAGGTTGCTAAAGGGTGTGTTTAAGTTGTGGTATTGCATTGAGACATACTACGTTCATAAATAGTGTTGTTTTAATGTTTTAAATCACTAATTATGAGGTTAAATAAGTGTCTAATACATTATCTCATCTACGATGTTAGTTACAATTAATTCCCTATAGCTAACTGCATACCAATACACCATAAGTAACAAATGATTGAAGTCTTCCTATGTCTAAGCTATAAAACAACTAGGATGTCTTCCTATATACCTAAAGGTACATGGAATTTATAATGACTTTCATATTTTGGCATAACCCCTCACTCCATGGAATCTAGGTAATCGATAACTACTTAACCCAAAATAATAACTTTTTGTTAGATTTAAAACTAATAGAATAGACTTTATAACCTAAAGGGAAAGAATTTGGAAAAAATGATATATTGGGTAAAATATATTACTATCACCACCCTATTACCACTTTTTTATCACCAAGATATTGATTGGGTGAGGTGAGATCATATGATGGACAGGAGTAGAGATCTCTAAACCACCAAAAATTACTATGAAAAATTGGCCCTAGAACGTGCTCTAATACCAATTGTTATGACCCTTCTTATGATAGATTAGATCAATAGTAAAAATACTATAAATAATACTTAAAATTAATGGGAAAAAAATTGCATGAAAAAGGGAGCAAAACCATATTACAATATTTTTGGCCTCTTCGATGGGGGAACCTCCTTTGAGCAAGCTCAATATAATATAATTTATGGATGGTTTTCCACTAGTTTAGGCTCTCATTTATACTAATTGTATCTAGCTAATTACTAATTCACATGAATATGGGATCATTACAATTAACTTAAAGAATGACTTACAAATCAAATGCATCTGTAACTTGTATTAATGACAACAATTACAAAGAAAGAGTTAGGATGAAGAGGTCCTAATAGTACACTTCTCCCACAAGGGTCTTAGTGTGTTGTAGGTAGGGAACAATCGTGTGAAAGTCATCCACTTGTATAATGTGAACAATAAAGTAATAAATGGACCTACACTACCCATATAAAACATAATCATTGAGTATTGACATAATTTTCCCAATAAGAACCATATTTCCATCCACATACAAACCCACTACTTTATTTTTATTTAAGGCATGATCCTTATTATAGTTTTTTTTGCCTTAATTTCAATATCACATTACTTTTCATCTATATGATGTATTAGCATAATGCATAGACAACCATAATTAAATTCACCCTTCGACTAGGAAACATATTTTGATGCTTGAAACAATTAATAACTTGAACCAACATATAATCGTTAAAACAAGGTGTGTGAATAATTATTTGAGATTATTTTGTCTCCAAAACATGCCCAAATGCAATAATAGCCTCGCTTATTAAGAGGTCAACAATATATCTAAATTAGCATTTAATAATTTGGTTAATTTTAGATATGCTTAGAAATGACTTAAAAATATTGATTTACATTTTTTCAACAACCTTTTCCACAACTTCAATATCATTGTGGACCTCACAATCATGTGCCATTCTCTTTTCATTATCAACAACTTATATTGGATTGTCCATGTAAATATAAACTCCATTCTTATTAGGAATAAATACAAAAATTGATGTGGAATAATTTCATAGAATCGTAATAATAATACATATGAATAGAGATGCATAAAGAATAAAAATAAACATGCACAGCAAGAAGACCAAATTTAACATGGTTCACCTGATGTGGGCTATATCTACCAAGAAACACTTTCTCAGATTTTATTACAAGACACAAGAGTACAATCCACTCTCAGATATGTCTTCTCATTATTACAATGCACAAATATTATTTGGATTTATGCTCAACAAACTCTCCTAAATTCACACTCTATTCTTCCTACTCAAACCCTTATTCTCATAATGTATTACCTATTGAATATCCATCTATACATAATACATCAACATAGCGGTTTTACAAAACAATGGGTACCAAAATCATGGGCCAAGTCAACCCAAAATGGTTCCCCATTAAGAGGGTCCAAAAAATTAGAAATAATCTCCATTAACACAACATAAAGAGTGTATAGTACATTTTAAATGTACAGTATTTGAAATACATTATAATTTATAAATAGGCTCCACAACACAAAATTTCCATCATCTATATGCACATTTTTCTTGACATCTAAGTCACTTAGATTTGTTACATTACTTAGTGGAATGGTATGATAACCATGCATTTATGTAAAAAAAAAACATTGGATTCTCATCCTAGTGCACAAAAGGGAAAATCATGAAAAAACATTTCATACTAATGAATATCTTTCTAATGGAATATAAAGAGTGTAATAGTTTCAACTTTTTATAAATCTTGCCAATCCCAGTTTACTTGATTTTTTTCCTCCTTTTTCTTCTTCTCCAATACATAGACATTAGCTTTTGTTCCATGGTTGACAACACTATCTTGCATTTCAGGAGTGTTCATTTTTTAAATCACAACTCAAAATCCACCCCTATATTGATTTAAAAATAAAATTATTATAAATAAAAGAATAATATATACCATTCACTACAACAAATAAATTAATCTCTTTTGTAAAGTTGAGTACAAATCTCAATTTTTTTGAAATGCATAATGTGGAGTAATATACACTCACCTTGACTCCCTTTTTAATCTCTCCTTTCCTTTATTATTTTTTGCCACACCACAATTATCTTTCTATTACATACACTAAATATAATTTCTTAAAAAAAACTAAATTGATTAAAAAATAAGAATAATTAAAAATCAAGGACAAACAAATATTCTCACCTTCAAGTCTCATTTTCTCCCCTTGCCATTCTTGTTTTCAGCCAAGGCCTTTTATTTTTCTTATCAAGTTTCATAATTCATGTGTAAGTACAAAATTTCAATGTATTACTCAAAATAAGAATAAAATAGAATCACACAGTGCATTACTTACTTTCACAAATTCCCTTCTCCTTAGTATCTTTCTCATCCTTTTCTCTTTATCTTATTTGTAATTGTAAATCACGATTTCTTCCTCTATTACTTCCAACACTTCTTTTCTCAAATCATTAGACTCATAAACAAGTTATTTCTTCTTTAAAGAAACTTTTCTTCATTTTTGCATCTCATACACTTGTTTCTCCAAATTCTAAACCACGGACCTCCATTTTATTTTATTTATTGGATGCCTTTTTGTTTGATGGCCTATAATGGGAGTTAACCTGTGCATTTTAACATGGTGTGAATTAAATTTTTATTTTGACAAAATATCTTGCAACCTTTATAAAACACAAGACATTGGAGTGAAATACAAAAAAAAGGATCCTTGGTAAAAACTTATTAAAAATTATTTTAAGCATGTTTTTCATAATCAAATGTAGTCTACACACATAAAAATTTGAAATTGAACATAAGTGTCTTCAAAATGAACATTGAAGTATGTAATATAATATAGATGTGAAATGAAAATTGAAGAACATCAAATAATTACCCTTGTACAATGAAACGGTTGGGGCATGTCACTATGGGAATCCTATGGTAACTCGTGTTTTACATCATCCTCATGCTCACATGAAACACGTGAATATTTATTTCTTAGAGATGGTAATAGGCTCCTATGCAGGTAAAATTAGAAAATCAAAATCAAAATCATGTTTCATACCACTTTTAAAAACTTACAAACCTCACATATTACCTTATCCTTCTAACTATGTCCATGTACATGTGAAGAGGTTACAAAGGATATTTTTTAAATCCATTTAATTCTTTTGATCTTCTTATGATTTCAAACATTGCATCCCTCATCAATAGTATTTTCTACCTAACAAATAAGTGTGACATTTAGATTTCTTAATTTATTATATAATAAGATATAAATGTGAATTAAAAATAGAAGAACATCAAAGAGTTATGAATTCTAAATTAAGTATTTAATATGATATACATGTTAATTAAAAATTGAATAACATAAAATAATTACATATGTACACTACAGTGATTGGGGCATGTCACTATAGGAATCCTTTGTTGACTCATAATTTACATCATCCTCATCTTCCAATGAAATAGTTGACTATGTTTCTGTGATGAGGGATGATAATAGGATCTTGTATAGGAAAAGAAAAAAAAATGTAGATTAAATAATGTTTCATACCACTTTGAAGCACCTGCAAACCCCACATATTACTTTCTCTATGGGACTATGTCTTTGTGCATGTGAATAGGTTACAAAGCTCAATTGCATTTGTTTAACTCTTCTGTTCTTCCTACTAATGACAATAGTTCACCCCTTTTCATTAGAATTATTATGTTACAAATTAAATGAAATAGTTATAATTTAAAATAAAAATTAAACAAAATAATATTAATAATTTAATATAAAAAAATAATAAAAATAAATCACCTTTTTTACTATCTTCCTTGTGTCTTCCCTTTTTTGTGGAAGTTTTTAGAGGAACTCATGGAAGCTACTCTTAGGTGTGGCATGGGCCCCGTGCTCCATAGTATCATTAAAATACTGAAAAATAAATGAATTAGTTAAAATTCATAATTATAATTGAAAAAAATAATATAAGAGATGAATACTAATAATTCACCTTATGAATATTTTCAATGGGAGCAAACTAGGGTCTATGTTCATCAACATTAACATCTTGTATTGGTTGTGAACCACCAAGGGTTTTATGTATCCAAGTTAAAATCATGAATGGTTAATGGTTAAAGTAGTGTATAACATAAAATGACTTAGAAAATTTAACAAAGCAAATTAAAACCAAACAATGTTATGAATTTATCAAATCAATGTCATTAAGTTCAGCCAATGTGTCTTCAATCATTTGTGTTGGAATATATTCTACTTGATCATATGTTTGTCCAAAAATATACAACTTTTTCATTGTTTTTCACTAGACTCATGGAAATTTATTGGAGACATTTCAACTACCAAAGAGTGAAGGCTTTGAAAAGAATCTCAGCCACGTTTTTAATAACGAACCATTGTTGAAGTGATTGATAATATACATGCAATTTCATAGACATTATAATACACTATTATATACTATTGAAATGATAAATATATGAATAACATAGGCATAAATTCATCTATATGAAAGGATCAACATGTAGAGAGATTTAAAAAAATAATAATTTAAGGGAATAAATGGAATGATTGTTTATATACATTCTCTATATATTGAAGGGATTAAAATGCAATGTATTGTCTATATGCATGTATACTTTTTTATATGCATTGTCTTTATATTTAAGGTATTAAATGCAATGATTTTTTGTGTATTATCTATATATTGAAGGGATTAAACTGTATTGTATTGTCTATATGCATTGTCTACGATTAAATGCAATGTATTGCATGTGTAATTAATATATTGGAGGGAGTGTAATACCCTATTATATAAAGTCATCCCAGTGTTAGAGCCCTTTCAAAGGGAGATTAAATGGGATGAATTGTATGTATGCATTGTCTAGTATTAAAGGGATTATATCAAAGGGATCAAATGGAATGATAGCTTATATGCATTGTTTGTACATGGAAAGGATTAAATGTAATACATTGTATGTATGTACTATATAAGATTCAATGTAGTACATTGTATATGTAATTTATATATTGTAGGGAGTATACCATGTTATATGAATATTTTATATATTATTATGTCCAAATTATAATCACAAACTAACTCAACTCATAAGGATTAAAACTTTGGTATTAGGTTTAGTCAAAAAAAACATAATTTTTAGGATTAACACCATTTTTCAACATACTTTCTCATGTAGGGTTTATATGGGGAGATATGTTTATAAATCTCATGATCTCTAGAAAGTGTACTTTGAAAGACTAACCTACTTTATATGTATTCCTAATATCCATTTTAATCAAATGAAATAGACTCCATGGATTACATCTAACTATTGTATAGTAAGTCCAATAGATGTAGAAGTCTAAAAAACATTTTTCAATGCAATGTAATACCAAGATTTGACTAAGGATCCAATTTGATCAATTAACCATTGAAGGTTTCCTATTGTATTTCATCCATATCTCTATAAGGTCATCTTCTACCATTATGCGGGGTTAAAAGATTGATATTTGGTACACATAGAAACTAGGAAGCCACTTAAGGATAGTAGTTAATTATGTGATGCTTAGTTTGGGCATACACACAAGGACCCAATTAGAAACTCATTTGTATATTTCAGCACACAACTTCATTCCTTTATTTAGTATGAAGGAAAACAAGAAAAATAACATTATAGTTCAATAATAATAGGTTTTAGATACAACTTCTAGAAGTATAATCCATATGTAAATCTCAAAAACACACCCCAAGAATAAGTGCCATTTTCCTATATAATGAGGGATTTTTTTGACCCTTTACATTCCAAGAAACTCAAGGCATTTCAACTTCCATCCCAAAACCTATCAATCTCAAAAGATTCAAAAGAAAAAAATAAATTTGTTAAAACCCACTATAGTAGACCTACTTGGTGTTTTAGAACATTCTAGACGTTATAAAAGTTTAATAGGCCTAACCAAGCTTCCAAGTGTAGCTAGAATTGTCATTAACACCACATTGATCCCCAACTTAGTCAGTCTTTGGGCTCTGGCTAGCACTACAGGCATTGTCAAGAACTTACACTAACCTAATTAGGATTTAAGGCTCCAATTATCACTATGAAACAATACTAAAACCCATTCATTATTTAAGACCTAACTAAAAAAACATCTACCATGCAAATGCCCAACCAACCTAGTTAGGGTTTAGGCTTTGATTACAACTGTATGCTTCACTTGAATTCTTCCATGACTTAATTAGAGTCGCTAGCCTGAATAGCACTAAGACACTTCATCGAGCATTCTATAAACTTAATCAAATTTTTTAACTTGATTTATAATATGTCCAATAAACGTATCCTTCAGAGTTTTAATCAGGGTTTCAAAACTCATTTATCACTATGCACTTTGAATGAACTTGCCACAAACCTAATCAAATTTTTTGGCCTGATTTACTATTGGTAGTAAACAAGGCTACAAAATGTAGACTATAATTGATATACATATGTTTGAATCACACTATTTTATATGTATAAATTACTTGAAATCATGTCAAGAGTCTTCAGAATGTGAAGATCCTTTATTTTGTTCATAACAAAAGGATGGAATATGAAGTGATAGTGCCTTGTAAAATCTCTCTATATATAACTCATTTGTATTATAAAAGAGTTATGATGTGATAAATATTAATATAGAGTTATAAAATGGTTTTCCCAAATGCCTTTTATCATTGTTCTATGTGTAATGAATGTTTTGTTTGTCTAAATCTATTTAATCATGTTGTATGATTGTATTTTTGAGCTATGAATCTAAACTACATAAATAGCAAGTTTAACCCAAAAGCATAATAACATCAAAAAGAGAGAAATGTAGGAGCAATCAAAAATTTATGATTAAATCCTTACCATCACCTTATTTCTAGTACAATCCCTCCAATATTTTCCAACCGATTTTAATGTTATTTGACTTGTATGTGGATTGCTTCAGAATGGCTTTAATGGCTTCTTTAGATGTTTGAGTGGATTGCAAGAGAGAATGGATGATTTAGATGGTTGGTATGAAGATATAAGGAAGGATTATGTAATTTATAAATAGCTTATTCATGATCCAAGCATGGGTAGTTATAGGTCAGTAGAGTGAATTTTAGGGGAATTTTTAATTATTTAGAAGCCTCTAGTTTAGAGATTTATAGAATTTTAGAGAGGGTTCTCTAGATCTACAGACTTATAGGTTAGAATAAGTGATAATAGGGATTATATGGGGGTTTAATGAGGTTTAAGGTTCATAGGGATGTAGGAAAGGCTAGGGTGGTAGGTTGGCTAGGGTGGTAGTTGAATAAATATGAATTTTTAATTTGCAAGTGGGATAGTGGCTAGTTAATGAAGTAGAATTAGTAGTTTAAGTGGCATGTTAGTAGGATAATGAGATGATTAATTGGTCATGAGGGTGTATAAAGGTTAATAGGATGTATGGAATTTTTAATAGGAAAAAATATTTTTAATTAATTGATTAGGATTATGGTTATTGAATAAATTAGTGAGATTAGTAGAATAATTAAGGCAAGCAGATTTAGGTGCATACATTTTGACCCTCTTTGAAATGGCATTATGATTGGATGAAGTGGAAGGATTAATGGTATTTCAAATAAGAACCATTTCATGGATAAGTTATCAAATGATGGTAGTAGACATGATGCCCCCTTAAGGGGACATGTAAGGATGAACGAGCCAGATGGCCACTCAAAGAGAACTCCCTAGGGTGGGATAAGAGTAGGATGATGAGGGGTTGGGATGCCTTGAGTATTTAATTTAGATATGATAAGATGACCTAAGTATAATTACAATGGGATAAATTTATTTAGGCTCAAAAGATAAGTTCTAGGCAATGACCAATGCCTACGAGGGAGGTAGTTCAATTAAGATAATAAGACAGAAATTATTGAGATGTTGACAAAGGTCTAGGGAATAGAGAGATGAAATATGCCATGAGCTAGTGATAAGTCTTAAGTAATGACACATGCAAGGGAGAGCTTTAGGCCGATAAAGGATAGTCGATAAGTGATTATTGATAATAGATAACTTTAATATGAAGTTTGTAGCTCAATATGAATTAAGAGATTTATGTCACTTAGATGGGATAGGATAAGATCAATCATTAATAAAGGTTGAGCTATCTTTGGGCACTAACAAAGTGGCCAAGTGTCACCTATATAGTCTTAAGAAACCTGAGGCCAATGTAGTTCTGACTTAGGATGTCAGACGTAAAGTGGGTAATGGAAGGCCATGCTCTGAAAAATGACTTAGAACAAATTAAGGATGACTATAATCTGAGTAAGTGTGATAATGAGATGGATAAAAGGATTCAATGGTCAAAATTAGTTAGTGGGGGTTAAATGGGATGAAGGGGGTAGATATTGGGGGGAAGTGGGGCTAAAATAGAAAAGAGTGGGGTGAAAAGAGTCATTTTGACTCTTAGTGATAGTGGATTTCAGCTTTGGAGAGAGAAAATGATGGACCACCTTATTTTCTCATCACACTATAGAGAGAAAATCTAGGAGTACTAGAGGGTAGTTGACATAGGACCACTGGTGAGTACGTAAAGCCTTGCTAGTAATTTTTATCATTTTTACATTTATTTTATTCATTTATTACATGTATGACCAAGGAAGCCAATACTACCTCTAAGGGCATTTACCTTAGTTGTGATATTACCATCGTAAGCTTTGGTAATACAACCACAAGTTATGATCTTGAAAAAATGTAAGGGGTGACCTATAGTTTTGCAATACCAAATTAATCAATATATAGTATTGTAATACCACAAGAGGGGATAAGTGATTTTACAACTTGTAAGTGATGACATTATGGTTTTGTAAAATTGTGATTTGAGAGTTGTGGTGTTGTCAAACTTGTAAGTTAGGGCAAAAAGAGACATGTAGTATTGAGGAAACGGATGTTAAGGTTGGTTATGGGGTTATGCATGGAATGGAGGGCTGGATAGGGTAGATTAAGGTGTTAAATAGGTAAGGGAGTAGAGGACAGGGGATTTGTGTTAGGTAGATAGGTAGACTAATTAGATAGTTAATTTCATGGGTGATTTAATACAAAAATTAGATAAGTGGAAAAGTTATTTAGGAAGGGTTAGTTGGATAAGATTGATTAGTTATATGGGGAAGGTTTAGTGGTTGGTTAGATAGGTTAGATAGGTTAGTTAGATGAGTGATTAGATAGGTATGCACTAGTTAGATGGGATGGGTAGGATAAATAGGCATGATTAGATAGATAAAATAGTTATGATGGGTTGGATGGATAGAATGTGATAGATTAATAGGGGCCATGGATTAATAGGATGTTTATTAGTGTAGGATAACTTAGGAGTATTGTCATCTAGACTATGCCACCCTTTATTACTTTATGAGATGCATAGATTGACTCCTGTAGATTATAAAGTGTTAGAGATGATTGGCCTCTAGTATATTATCATGATTCCAGTGATCTGTATAGATAGAGCACTGATCACAGCTTTAGTGGAGCAATGGCATTCATAAACTAGTACCTTCCATTTTGTGATTAGGGATATGATGGTGACTTTAGAGGATGTGTTATAGATTTTTTGGCTGCCTATAATAGGTGACCAAATCTACTAACGATCTTGGACCCTTAATGTGACCATGTAAACACTATGTGGGCATTTACAGATCAAAATATGAGATGCCTAAATAGATATCGATAAAGCATTTAGAGAGGAGATGATTGATAGTCTAACACTGATGGTGATGTGTCTTGTTATTGGCATAATTTTGCCAGACAAGAATGGATAATGATTTCACCTCAGGTTAGGAGATGTATTAGCTGACATGGTGCACGACTATCATGTTTTTGTGTGCGGTCCTATGGTAATAGTGCATTTATCTAGGGAGTTGCATATGGATGCATATAAATGGGAAGCTAGCCTAGGTCCATCATTGTTATTGTAGATATGGATTTGGTAGCATATAGTTATAGAGAGACTACTAGGTACTTAGGGAGATAGGGAGCCTAACCAGCCTCTAGTGTTTACATGGTATATTATTTTGGGAGTTTAGAAAGTGCATGCTAGAGAGATGTAATTTTATAGGGAGGCATTTGATAGTTTAAGGGCTGACTAGATTACCTAGATGCCCTATAGATAGGGCAAGTGGGGATGGGTTGGAAAAAGATGTGACATGATTCATGCTTATAGAGTATTATTTGACTAGCCAATATGACTATATCATTAAGAGATATAGGCCTAACCAAGTTTAGTGGTAGTTTGGTTGATAGTAGGATGTACCAAGAGAGGAGTACCTATTTGCATGTAATGACAAAGAGAGGCCTTAGTGGGGACCTATAGTAGATAGATTATTAGCAAGGTTTAATTATGTGAGTATTACCCCAGTGGTGTGGGATTATCAGACACCCATGATGGATCCTAGAGTGACAAACACATATACAGCATGGTGGGCATAGAGGCAACCATAAAGATTACTAAGATAGGTGGTAGGGGCAAGGAGGAGAAGGGAGATTCAAAGGTTTCTATATGCATGGAGCCATTTGGGAAGGAGGTGAGCTCAAAAGCCATAACCCCAGGCAAAGGATGGATGTGATCGACATGATGAATAGGTGGGGTAAGATGGATAAGAGGGATATGGGCTAGTCATTATGGTCATTAATAGTGGAGATTAGGGGGTTAGGGGAGGAAATTAAGTTGTAGGTGGAGATCAAGTGGCCAGGAGAGTGGGTTCAGATGATGTGGGTCCATCTAGGTCACCTCTAAGTGTAAATGATAAGGCATTACTAGATAAATTGAGGTGAGATGTATAAGTCCAAGCAATAGAGGTGGTGATATTACCACCAAGATGGATAAGATGGTAGAAGACCTACAGTGCTAGATGATATAATGGGATAATAAGATGGTGGGTGTATTAGGTCAGGTTATAGGTTTATTAGGATAAGTTAGAGTTCAGGATGCCTAGATTTCATCCTTATAGGGTCAAGTTACATCATTGCAGGGTTAGTTAAGATATAACCATGCTCATGATGGGCATATTACTATATTTTATAGGCAGATCTAATCCTGAGATGCACAGATACTAACATTATAGGGGTAGATTGCATAGCTTCAATCAATACTGAGGTGGAGAGAAGAAAAGTTGCAGGTGGATGAGAAGGCCAAGGAGGAGGATGATGTTATATTATAATATTAGGGTATGGAGGATGTTATAAGGTAGATATATTGACTAACACATGAGGCCTAGTATTACATGGATCTATACCAAGGAACAGTTTCACCAAATCAACATGACCCATCCTTTAGAGCTAGTACATCTGCCCAATCCATGCATCAGCCTACTAAGAGGCCACCTAGACAATATTGATCTATACTTGTATTTGTGAGACATGGTGTATATTTTAGACATGTATTATAGCACATTAAAGCCCATGGGGGCCATTTTTTACTTATATATTTTGACATAGACTCTTATGGACATTATGAACTGATTATATGATATTTGTTAGTGTGATTATGATTTAATTATGTATGTGATGATGTATGGACTCATTTATTTTTCATGTGATTATTTTTTATGGATATATGGATCATAGATGATGATGGTATGGATTTATATTATGTCATTGAATATCTATGATGATGATGTATGGATTTAAATTAGGTGTGATCATGGACATTTTTTTAATTTATAATGATGTGGATGATTGTCTTTATTATGTGATATAGTTTAGAGATATAGTGTTTATTTCTCATGTGATAATGTGATGGTATAATGAAATATAAAATTTGATAATTAATGACATCTCCTAGGAGATAGATAAATAATAGATTTATTTAATCATGTCTCACAAATTGATTTTGGGTAAAATATTCCTACACCAAAGAGGGGGGAGGGGGGGTTAGTTAGTAGGGGACGATAGTTAAATAGGATAGTGGGGTGATTAAGGGGAATGGATATGTATTTTTGGGGACTTGAATCCATTAGATATCTAGGTGATACTATGTTGATTTTGCACTGTGATAAATGTACCTATAACACGAGGATAATTGAGGTCATATTTGACTCAGAGTGCATGAGGGACTTAGAGTGGGAACTCTGTTAATGACATTTTCATTTTCCATATTGGGTAGTAATTTAAGGCCATCCTCATTCCCTTTAGTAAAAAGGACAAGACTATCACTTAAAAAGATAACATAACCAGATAAAACACTTACAAGATTATGAAAATATTTACATATGAATTAAAAGACTAATTACACATATTGACTCTTAACAAGATAACATATATAAAGGACAAGACAAGATAAAATACTTAATAGTTGAAAAGACAATATAACATAACTTATGAAAAAATAAAGACAACTTAATAAAGAGTAAATATATTCATTGACTCTTAATAAGAATTCTAATAAAAGACTTAAATGATTTTAAAATATAATTTATAAAGACAACTAATCATTGTAAATAACAAGATAAGGATGGTATTATTTAAAAGATGGTTTAAAACCTTAAAATGACCAAAAGAGAGTTATTGGTTTCAAAACATAACCTAAAAGGTGACTAAGCAAAGGATAATAATGATAAAATGTACAAGATGATCTAACTTGTAATAAGGCTAAAGGAATGGCTAAATGGTTATTAACAATGGTAAATTATGCCCAATAATATTTGTGATGATCGAGGTAAGGATCAAAACCAATTATAATGAAAATCTTAGGATTTAAAGTGAATGTTCAGGGTTCGGTTACAAAACATACTATAGATGTTGGAGTAAGAATATTGTCTGACCCTCTTTTAGTGATGAGGTTAGTGGGTTCACATAGGTTTATACTTAAGGGGTGAATGGGGATGGATGAATTGGGTGTGATCAAGGCTAGTAGGAATAAGAGTCATCTAGGAGGATACGATTAATCTTTTGGATTAAGATGTCAAAATGGAAAGACTAGTTGTAAAGGTGGAGTAGATGTTCTAGATAACTCTTCAATAGGTATCCCCTTTGCACTTGCAGCAATGATTTACCTCATTTTGAAACTCATGTCTCATAATTTTTCCCAAGCATATGTTTTGTACTAACCCCAATAGTGGGGACTTACATACAAAGGATATTTGGAGCCCTCTAAGTATAAAAATGCTTCAGGTGCATAATATTCATGGGCTCGTCAAGCTCATCACCATCTAATATGGCCAATTTGTAGTCTCCTGATCAAAATTTTGTAATAATAATATAGGTCCCAAGCCAATTTACTTCAAATTTACCCTTTTTATCACTTGGCATTGGTGTTTTTATGATTCTCCTTGAGGACTATGTCACCAACTTCAAATTCTCTAGATTGGATCTTTTTACGATATTGACCCTTCAGCTTATTATGATATTCCCTAAGGTACTCAAGGGCATTTTTATATTTTTCATCTAATAGTTATAGCTCCTATATCCTCTTTTGTTTATATTTATTATTAGTGATCATGCCTTGTAAATAAATTTATAAGGAGGGGGTCTCAACTTCAATAGGCAAGATAACCTCAATGGCATCACATATAGAAAAATTAGCATCCAACAATGTACACAAAACATGTAGTGGTGTCTGGTGTATCGACTATGAAACTGAAGGGCATATAAGAAACAACTACCCGCAGAAGAATATCCATGTAGTACTAAAATAAACATGTGAAATCTACCATAAGGAATATGATGTTCATTCTTGTCCTCTTTTTCAAAGGTATATTCACACGAAGGTGTTTGAGTATTTTAAAATTTTTGATGCCTACACTCGTGGCACCAATGACTATTGATTGATCAGTGATATCCATGAAGTTCGAGCATATGGCACATGCCAAACCTTAGTCACTAATACCCAAGACAATGGTGGCTACCGTGGGTGAGGGAGAGGATGTGAACAAGGAGGTAGATGGTCTCCACCTAGGACTTGCTACAAATATGAGTCATCATACCACTATTAGAGGGATTTCCCATAATACATGATGTGTGCATTTTTCAAAAAGGACCATTGATTATAAGAGTGTCCTGATCTATATGTGGCTATCATCAAAGAACAGAATGAATAAGGCACTAGTATGATTCAAATTGATAAACCACAATGGTGCATACACCTAACCATCCCCATTGTTCAATAACTAAACATTACCACCTCTATCAAGGGACACACCCAGTCAGCTAATCTAGTGGAGAAGGTACAATGAGAAGAACCATGAACTAGAAAGTACCTTGATGCTCAGAAGGAAAAGGATGTTCTTCAAGATACGATGGAACTCATATAAGAGCTCTAAGGTGAGATTCAATACCTCAAAGACAAGGATGTAATGTAGCATATTGTTGTGCAAAGAGAAGCTAAACTCTAAACTGTGGCCTGGGATGACTTCCAGGAACTATGTGAGTGAATGTTGGATGTGGATATCATCGAAGCTGATGATTACCTGGCCCTACTAGGAATTTTGTAGTTTTATGAGAATAATACCAACCTAAGCTTTAAAATTTTCTACATTAGCTTTGAGAACATTAATCAATGCATTGTAATACCACTAGATCTAGCACAAAGACCCCTTTATATAGAACTTGTTAATGTGGATGAAGATATCAACCATTTATACAATGTCATAGCCCAAAATGATGAGCAACATGATCTAACCCTAGATGGTATTCTACACTAGATAGATACTTAATCAATTTTTGATACTATAAGCAATGCATGTAATTGTTGGGCCCATGGTGATTATGATTTCACTAGGAGAGTATGTAGCACCATCATCAGTCAGGAGAACCTCCCATGCCCACTCCATAAATGCCACAAGTTTGTTCACCTCATGGTTTTAATGATGAGAGGGCCACTAATAGGCCCACTACTGGAAAGACTTGATGAATCCCCATAGTTCCAAGGGCAAATGGAGGTACATGACTTTGTCCAGCATCTTAAAGAGTTATATGATATTGAGAATGATTAGATGAGATTATTAGATCACATTTTTTATGGCATCACTGTCAGACAGTGGTGAACTCGTAAAGAGTGCCTCTTATATTGGGATCAAGTGTGATCTACTCTATAACACAAATTTCATCATGACAACAAGATTAGGGGAACACTTAGTTTTAGTGGTGTGCAAACACCTAAACCTCACATTGAAGCTTGTGAGACAATATGGAAAAATGAGGAAATATACCTACCAGAGTACCTATGGGTACATGCATTCTATGGAACCTTATGCACATGGGCATGGGCCTGGTATATTCATGAAGAGTAACACATGGGACCTAGGGTCTGGCAATTACTAAAGGAAACCATGATATCGGCACTCTCTTATTCCTCACCAAGGATGGACTTGTGCCTTACTCTTCAGGTCATATGTGAAGTAGTTCTCAAAAACCCAAGTCTTCTAGAAGACCACCTATGGAACATCCATCAGGAACTTAAGGAACCTTTACACTTGTTCAATGAACCTTCAACACCTCCAACTTGTGCACCTACTATAGTTCTTGATGAATTATGACGTGAACTAATTTACTTGAGAAAGCAAAAACTCATCTTTCAAGTTGACAAAGGTGAGGGATTTACTTCATTCAACCCCTTGACCAACCATTTAGATGTTCCTACAAGCATTGGTACATGAGTTGTTCAGGATACAAGTCTTCAAATAGATAACCCCTATCATGGACCTATTCAAACTATACAATGCAACATTAGTATGGAGCAAGAACCAAAAAAAGGTGATAGTCAAAAACTATTGGACTGAAACAAAAATCTCAAAAATCTTTGAGTTACTGAAAGAATACCAAGATGTTTTCCTAAGGAGTTATAGTGAAATGAAGTGATTCCACCCATATTTAGGGAAAATGCACATCAAGCTAATCAACAGTGCTTGACCACTGAATAAATTCCCATACAGAATGAATCCTAATCTCTAGGCACATGTTAAAAAAGAGATCAATAGTATGCTCCACACCAAAGTAATCACTCCTATGGCCAAATCTGATTAGGTCAATCCCATGGTAATTATTATCAAAAAGGATGGATGTACCTATATCTGTGTGGACTACAGAGTGTTTAATGCATTTTATGTGACCGATCCCTTTTTCATGCCTTTCACATAGGAAATCCTAGAAGGTGTTGCTAGTTGTGAAGTGTATTTTTTCACGAATATATTATTGAGATACCATCAAGTCCAAATCATTGAAGAAGATGAGTTTAAAACAACATTTTTTATAGAATAGGGATCTTTTGCCTATACCATTATGCTTTTCAGATTAAAAAATGCCCCAGTAATGTTTTCATAGATAACAGTTGAATATTTTAATGATTTCATCCACAAATTCTTCCAAATCTACTTGGATGACTAGATGGTATATGGGTTGGTCAAGGACCATTATGACCATCTCAGACTCATGCTTGAGCACTTTCAACTATTACAAATTTCCTTTAATTTGAAGAAGTACCTATTCATGACACCTTTTGGTGTACTTCTTGGGCATATTATTTATAATGAAGGACTCCTAGTGGACCCAGCGAAGGTCTCCATGATTCTTCATCTCCTAGCACTAAGACTCAATGTGAGGTGCATGCCTTCTTGAGGCACATGAGTTATTACAAAAATTTCATTCATGGTTATGCTAAGATTTTCATGCCCTTGGAAGAACTTTTAAATCATAATGAGTTATTCATATGGATCAATTCTTGTAAGGCAGCTTTGAAACACTTAAAGAAAAGTTGGTTATTGCTCCTATCCTAAAATTCCCTAATTGGATAAAGCCTTTTCATGTCCATGTTGATGCATCTAGCATGGAAGTTAGTGCAATTCTTGCACAACTAGGTGAAGGACATTTAGACCACCTAATTTACTTTGCCAGGAGGAAGTTGACACTAGCTAAAATAAATTACACCACCATAGAGTCTTAAGCTTTATCCATGGTCTATTCTTTAGAAAAGTTTAGGTAGTATCTTCTAGCTACCCCTTTTACATTCTATATAGATCATGAGGCCTTGAAATACCTTGTCAACAAAACAGTGCTACATGGAAGAATTTGTTGATGGATTATCTTATTTTAAGAATTCCAATTTTATGTAATGGTAAAACCAGGAAAGGCTAACTATGTACCTAGCCACCTGTTCTAGATTGAGATTGAAAAAAACCTATGTGCCATAAAAGATGATCTTCTTGATGTACAACTCTTCCAAGTTTCATGGGTACCTAAAGAACTAGAAGATATCATAGTATTTTTAAACACTAGTTCCGCACCTGACTCTCTCACCACACCAGAGAAAAGTAACTTGCAGTCTACACTGCATCTTATCAGCTCATAGTAGGAGACCTTTATAAGATGGATCAAGATGAGGTACTTCACTACTATGTAATGCAATATGAGCACCCTAAGGTACTATGATAAGTTCACAAAGGCATTACTAGAGGACACTATGCTAGAGAAGCTATTGTGTGTAAGGTATTATTAGTTGGACTTTGGTGGCCAACTCTATTCAAAGATGCTAAGGTGTATGTTAGGAAATGTGACATCTGCCAGCATGCAGGGAAACCTAAAAAATGAGATGATATACCTTTTTGACCCATCCCTTCTCAAGAACCATTTGAAAAATGGGCTATTGATTTTGTGTGGCCCATCACTCCAATAGGATGATGAATGAGTTCTTGATACATCATTACAGTGATTGACTACCTCACATGTTGGGCTAAAATAACACCAAAAAAAGATTGTACTGTATAAATTATCATGTGATTCATTTGGTAGAATGTTATCACATGGTTTGGATTTCCCCTAAGTTTCACCAGTGATCAAGGAACCCACTTCTTGAATGAGATTGTTTGCATCTTATTAGTCGAGTTCATGATCATGCACCATAAGATGATACCCTACCACCCATAGGCCAATGGAACTATTGAAGCTTTCAATAAGATCCTCGGTACCACTTTAATTAAAAAACTACAATGTTAGCCAGACTGATTGGGATGATAGAGTATTTACAGTACTCTGGGCCTACCAATTTACATACAAGTGTCTCAATAAAAGCACGCTATTTAACTTAGTGTATGGAAAGGAAGTGGTTATGCCAGTGGAGTTATTGGTCCTATCCCTCTATATAGAGCATATGGTAAAATTGGATGATGACGCATCTTTGAAACCATGACTAGATGATTTAATGAAACTAGATTAGACTCAGTTTCTCGCCCATTGGAGTCAAGATGTCAAGAAATGAAAACAAAAGGCATGGCATGATCGCCATATCAAAAACAAGATTTTTTCTCCAAGTATGAAGGTCTTGTTATATGACTCTAAGTTTATGCTCCACCCTGGAAAACTTTGTATCCTTTGGGATGGCCCATTTGTAATACATAATATTCGACCTATAGGGGCGTGTCATCTAAAACACATGGATGGTTGGTTCCTCCCAGAGTACTATAATGGGAGTCAACTTTGACCGTATTTCACATCAAAATAACTAACTTTTGTAATCAATAAGGCTTATGCCATTAGATTAAGATTCCTTGATTTTAATAAAAACAATACCTCCATTGCGTCCAACTCTTTCCTTTTGATAATTTGTGTTTCTATGTTTTTATTTTCATGGAGGACCATGAACCATTTTAGTGTGGGTTAATAAGTTACATGTAAAGTTAAAAATAAAAAGTGTGCAAGTAAATGGGCATGTAAGATATTTGGGCACACAAGTTGTATAGGCGTGTAAGTTATTAAGGCCATAAGAGCTATTGAAGGCACTAATGAGTAAGGTTCCTGCCACATGTTAGAAATTTAAAATGGGACAGTTGTCTCCCACCACCTTAAAAGGGTGGGGATCTAGCTATCACCCATTTCAAAGAAAAGCACAAAAAGGGACGTGCCATTAATGCAATAAGGTTAATTATGGTGAAGAGCATGCTAAGGGTGAGATGAGACAAAACCGTTAAATAATTAATTGTGTAAGGTAAGGTTCAAAATATATCATCCATTAAAATATTTGCATTTATCCCAAGACAAGCTTGAAAAAGTTGATAGAGGCATGTGTTTTTGTTTGAGGGTTCTTAACACTATGAAGCTAGTAGACTGCCTATGCATAAGTCCTTCAAAATTACCTGTAGCCATCAGAATGATATCTTTTATTAATTGAAGAGTCTTCCAAGGATGACATTATATGTTTACATGGGTGTATCAAATATGCTTATGCCTTAAATGACCATAAGAAGATCTGCAACTTCATTTCTTCAATGCAAGTGAGAGGACAGTCTTCACTTGGCTTAGTCTCTTGCTTGATAAATTATCATATCACCATGAGGAATACTTGGATGGATTTTGGAAGGTCATTATACCTCTGCCTAAGCTCAAAAGGTTTCTCCAAATGGTTAAGAAGTTCAAACACTATGCAAACTAGTCAAAATAGGTAGTTTTAGGCCCTTTGCCATGTTTTCTCTCCACGCATGCCAAATTGTTAACCCAATATGTTACCATGGTTTGTGAATATGTCATTATATTGTTTATAATACAAATCATGTGCATTGGAGTCACATAGAATAGCATTTACAATCATTGAGCTCTTTTTAGTGTCTCTTGGTAGTTTTGAGGTCTTCAACTTCTTAACAATAGTTCATAAAGGATAGCCCATTAATGGATTGACAAATACAAAAAACTTGGATGGCATATACCTTATCAACATACCCTAATGGAATTTTCCCCCATGCACCTACTTAACTAACTTCACACGTGAGGAAGATGACCTTCTCGAGCTTGTAGGCCTATAGGTGTGCATTTGAACTGAGTGTTTTAGGCAAAAAAGGCTTCAAATTACTTGTTTATGATTGTAAATGTCTCCTCTAGGATTTATCCATTCCATATAATGTATGTAGTTGTTTCTCCAAATATTTTAACCCCTTAAGCCTTTAGAACTTACTTTAGCCCATGTCAAGGGTTTGTAGGTAGTTTGACAATTTTGACCCTAATGGCCTTCTTTGAATCATTTTCTTCATCACAGAGGGTCTAAACACTCCAAAAATATTCTTTTAAGTCTCTCACACCTTGTGTGACCTTCCAAACTTCATTTTCAACACATAACTTACACTTTCTCTTCATGTTTATACCTACAACATTGACATAGTCAAGCTGGGCATGCATGCTCATGGTGTTTCTTGGCAATCTAGACTTGTAGCTACTTGTTATAAGCTTTATGGGAATTTATTAGGTTCCACACAATGTTTAAAATAAGTTTTCCATCACTATTCATGCTTGAAATCACCTCATAGTTCAACAACCATGCCTCTCATCTCAAAAACAATAGAAAATGGCATTTATTGTCAATAGAAGTCTAATCCATGGAAATTTGCCTCGGTTTTAGTATTATATGGGTTCTTAAGCCTCTTATGAATGTTTCTCATTTGATTCTAAGCATCCATTGAGATCTAAAATGATGTTAAGAGGATCAAATTGGTGTGATGAGGGTTTGTAGGGTTTTAGAGGCAGTAGAGTTCTTAATGATTATTTATAGAGCTTTGCCCCTCAAACCCAAAACTTTTGCCATAAATTTTCAAGGCATAGGGGTACCCTCTAACCCTTAGGAGCATTGGTATTTTTTTCCATTTTCCTCCATGAACCAACGTCATGAAACTGACCTTTCTTCTCTTGCCTATGACCTGATGGAGGATTTGAGGGATCCATGCTCTGTTTTGGACCTGTAGACTCTATTTTGGCATAGTAGAGGCTAAATGAGACCTCGAAGAGGCTTAGAAGACAATATTTAGCTTGAATACCCTTCAATGAGACCTTTACCCAATCTTGAAACTATTTTCTCAACTTCACAAATCGTTCTTCCTCAAGAAACCTATTCATCTGGATAAATGCCTTGTTGTACCTTCATAAAAGATTGAAAATGGAGTTTTTATTGACCTATACCATGAGATTATAATGTACAAAGAACCTTCATTTCCTATCATTCATCATGTTATTCTATGCTTGAGAGCTAAAATAATGAACAAAGAAGTTTTAAATGAGAATCTACATTAGAAAATGATGATTTGACACCTTGATTGAGTGTACAGGCATAATAAAATACAATATGACCTTCATCAAATGCCAAATGATCTAAAAGAACCTCTTTTGACCTCAACACATGGTGTTGACTCTTCGCATTTGATATCTCTCAAGGGAGTCACTTTTCCACATTGCAACAAGCAATAAAACAAAATAAAGTGAAACCTTGATTTCCACAAAAATACCTTGAACTTTACTAAGGTTTGAAATGACAAGGTTGTTATCTCACTAGCTTTGCTTCTAGACTCAATCCATTATAGAACACCATGTCATCTTGTAAGATCATAACATCAATGCTTTCAACTTGGATCAAACATACCTTAACTTTTACAAAATAACATTAAACTCTCCAAAGTTACCTTAAACTTTTTACAATGCTTGCAAAAGACTTCATAAGTGATCATGTTAAGGAGATTGATTGGGTAAAACACATATCATAGCTTGCTTTCTTGAGAAGACCTCACTGAGACCTTGAAACAACTTGATACTTGAAACCATGACAAGACAAATATGACACCAAGACATGACTCTCAACAAGACCACTTACAAGATTAGATGACTCAATTATCTGTTTTGAATAGACCTTGGTCAAGGGTGGTTGATTAGCTAACACATCCATCTACACACAAATAAATCGAGTCAATCAAATGTAATCACAAGGTAGGTGCAATGGGATATATAGTCAAATTTAAAGTTTACTGCATTTTCAACTTTTGCTATTGTTGCATCTAAAGATAAAAGCAAAAAAAAACTTATTTAAAGGTGCACCCAAGGTAACCAAACATAGTTTCAAGTTAAATAGAGTCACAAACTATAAGGGGACTACCAATGAGACCACGAAGTAAAATTTTATTCCTTGAAGTCAATGACACCTCTGTCAATCTGTCAATCACACATTTTCAAACATTTTGCATATCTATTAATAACAATAGGTACGCATGCCATAAGACAACCCTTATTTTTAAAGCAAGTTTTATTATATTTTAATTACGATGTTTTGATTGATTTTGGTTTTAGTTTTTGAGGTGGTTATCGGTTTTGACTGGAGCTACAAATTGGATTTGGGACATAACAGGGGGCCTAGTCCCCAAGAACCACTAAACCAACACAAACGGCCATCACTAGCGACCGTAATTATAAAGTAAACTCAAACAACCACATCTGCCCTACAAATGCGAATAAGATTAAACCTCGATGGGGCTCTACACAACCAACTCACATACTAACCCATCTACATCTCTTTAGCAATTTTGATTTATTTATTAAATAAAGTATTATTTTTTATTTTTTTGGTACTATGTATTTTTTTATTTTAATAAACAGATTGATGCTTTGTCAATTACCAAAATAATTTAATTCGTTATAAAATTATAATCAAGTCATTAAAAAGTAAAAAATATTATTTAATATTTTCATAACATTCATAATATTATACTAATCACTTTTTATTATATGGATAAATGTTCTACAATAATTTTAGAAGGTAAAGTGTTGGCATATCCCATAATTTTTTTCTTTTTATTTAGAAAAATCAATCAAAAAAATTATTACATCTTAATTATACAATAAAATTTATAACCCTTTTTGTTAAAAAAATTCTTTAAACTCAAATAATAATATACTTAAATTGATACCATTTAATATTTAAATGATAATAATAAATAAATATAATATATAAATACAAATAAAGAGCGTGGAGGATATGAGCTTCACATCTTTTCATTCCAATTTATCATGGGTTTCCCATTTGCGTTACCCTTTTAAACTAACCACCTTTTTATGATTACAAATAAACATATGATATTAGAAATTTTAAAAAATAGGAAGTCCCAACATTAACCCATGTTTGAATGCTTGATAGTCAACAACTTGGCCCAACCTTCAAATCAACGTCGACTGATCTGATCTGATTTAATATATGTCATTGTCAATCATTTACAAATTCTTATGCCAATCCAAAAATGCAATCCGAGTCATGAAATAAAATCTTAATTCAACACACAACTCTTAAAATGTATGAAATGACTCATGCAAATGTGGAATGGTTATCCATATACCTTTCCCTTTAATCTCTGTGACATAATAACAACCAAAAGAGGAGACAAAATGCTTAATTAATTGAAGGGAACTTTCTCTCCCCTAGATAGAGATATTTTAGTTTTTCACAACCACCAATCTAATATGTTCTTCACAACCACAAGTTTGATAATAGAACAGAACAATATTAGGTAAGGATTGTAAATTAGAGTTTTGAATAAATTTTAGATTGTTGGGTTAAATTTTGATTTTTTCAATTATAAAAAATATTAGATAAAGATTGCAAGGTGAAGAATTAAAGAAAATATTAGAAAGAGGATTTTCCATTATTTCTTATAGATAAAAAACTTTAAAGATACATAATATGTGATTTAACATATAAAAAGAACAAGATTGTATGATGATTATTATATATGACAGAAGTGAATTATGATTATAAACGTATAAATATTTTCTAAATATATTATAATTATATAAATAATATTTTTTAATGTAATAAAAATAAAAATTATAACCCTGTTAAGAATATATATATATATATATATAAGATGCACAATATTGTTTTTCTTTGTTCTGGTCGTCAATTAGTTATATCGTTCCACTTCATGAGCAATGCTTCTGCATTCTCTTTAATGAAAGATATCTAGTTTTTAAATTGCACTCTTTGAAGTATGAAAAGGGTATAATTTGTGTTTAAAGATAAAAAGGAACTTAATAGTTTTTTAATTGATTAAACAGGCATAACTTTTTCTTAATTATAAATAAGAATAATAATTATATTTATATTATTAATTTTGAAATGCATGAAAGTAGGCATAAGATTTTAAATATTTTAATTAATTAATTATAAATAAATATATTTTTTAATACTTATTATTAAAAATTATATAAATTTTTTATTAATAATTTTATTTAAAATAAAAAAATATTACATTTTTATTAGTTGAAAAGTATATTATTTAATCTTAAATTAAAGTAAAAGTTATAGTTTCTTTTACAAATAGTAATAGGCAACATTTAATGTTATATGAGAGTGTTTACTTCTTGAACAGGGTGAAGATGAGTATAATGAAGATGAGCATGAGAGAAGATGTGTTGATGCATATTTAAATATAACATATTAATAAAATATAGGAACTCCATGTCTGCAATAATAATATGTAAAATTTTATAGAGGTTACAGAAGATTTGGCTTGATAAATGTAGACGTGAAATCGTTGATATATAAAAATTTAAAATATTTGCATGGAGCATTACAAACTTCACTCTAATTAAAAGGCACATGCAAATGTTTCCAATTTATTTTTTTAGTTATATCATCACCAATTAATATGCTTACAATTTAATAATTACATCAATCACAGTCCAATGAAGCTTTCCTACACGGACATGGATGTTAGGCTCTTACCCCTTGGAACAAAAGGACAAGGGAGAAATCTAAATTAAAAATTAAAAATCTTTTTCGCTTAAATCTCAACAGTACTCTGGTTGAAGACATTTTTTTCGAGCAAGTGACCCCTGCCCAATCTTGCCAGCAACAACAAAAAGGTAGAGGCTCCCAAGTTTTCTTTTGATGGAGTGGTTAGTTTGTATAGGTGTTTATTAGAACCTACTAAGAAAAAGGATATTTCCAAAAGGAGAGCTATTAGTGGGATTTAAAGTTTCAATAGCCACTATTCACGATGGAGAAGGATCTGCAGGGATTAAGAGCGATCCCCTGGACCTCAAAGTAGTTATAGAACATGCAATAAACACCAGTCACAGACCTTAGGTGTTAGATCAGGTCATCTTCCTTCCTATGCTATTATGGTTTTATCCCTACCTGGTGGTTCAGTAGATAAGGCTCCTAAGAAACGTTGGATTTTTGTCAGTTGTAGAAATGTGTAGAATCCTTACCATGATTATGGAGAGTTATGCACATCTTTGTTCCCTCTTGTTGTTATCCCCTCTTTAGCTTACAGGCCCATGTTTTTAGAGTCCCCCAACCTAATGTTTTGGAAGATGGTGTTACTCGACTTGTTTGCTTTGCTTTGTCCACACATCCTCCTCCTTTCTGTTTTGGTGATGTTTCAATGATGTTTATGGAAGAGTCCCCAAAGTTGAAATTCTCTGACTCCTCTATTGAGGATATGGAGCATGCGTTGGGATACAAATCCTTGTTTGATAAGTGTATGGGGGGCATCTTTCTTTATGTGATCTCTCAAAATAGGCCTCGACAGCTTGGAGTTCCATCATTGTGCCCTCCACCATGCTTAGTGTAGGTCTTTCCACATGATATTTCAATGTTTTTTAGATAGGAAATTGGTGTGGTCTTCATGGCCATGGTTTTTTAGAAACTATGGGTTCTTTTTTACCCTTGGGAACTATTTTTTGAACCTTCTAGGATTCAAATCACAATGGCTCCTCTTTGGATCAGACTATATCACATCCTACCTATCATGAAAAAAGAGGAGCACATCTAATCGTTGGTTAATAGAGTGGAGTCTTTTGTGAAAATTAATGATAGCTCGATGGGAGGTAGATTCATGAGAGTTTGTGTTATTATCAACCTTTTTAAACCTCTATTCCATTAGATCATTTTGTTCTCTTCCTAGGGTAAGTAGACTTAGTTTATTAACTACAAAGGTCTTCCCCTTAGATGCTTTCATTTTAATCATCTGAGGCATCAGGGGATGATGTGTTCGTTAGTGGTCTAGTTGATCACTTCATCCTTTTATCTAGCAATTTGGAGGAAGGAGGGTTCCCCTAGTCTAGAATTATGGTGGCATAATCATCATAATTTCCTTCATCATCTGACTTCCTCCCATTCACCTTCCTTCACCAGGGATCCGCTTGACCCTTCTAGGAAGGTGTCTCCTTTGAAAGAGGTCTTCATGCTAAAGGTGGCTTTAGGTTTTTCCCAGCTGATTACAAATTTTACCTCCCATCCCAGGTCTTCGGGTAAGAGACCTAAAGCAAATTTGGGCACTATGACTAAAAAGAGGATGAATATCAGAGGTTGAGATATTGAGACTGGAAGCAGAGTAATTGGTGAATAATAACTCTCAATAGATGATGAAGGACCTCCTTTCTAGACATGAGAGAAGATAAACTTCATAATAACTCACTACCAATTGACCTTGCCACTACCAACTGACCTTGCCACTGCTAACTGACCTTGTCACTACCAACTGACCTTGCCACTGCCAACTAACCTTGCTCTCAACAACACTCTTGAAAACCTAATTGTCATCATACCTTCACAAGACCCTTCAATGACAACACTAACAAATTCATTCTGACCTAAACCTTGATATCAACCTTGACATGCTAACCTAAACCTTGATATCAACCTTGACATCAACCAATCAAGAAGATAAAGCTCAACTAACTCACCTTGTCACATCAAGTTCATACCTCAAAGGACACTCACCATACATCTTCACCTGACGCACCTTGACATCAATGATATCAACCTTGACATCAATGACAACACTTCTCAACACTCATAACTAGATAAATGAGCCTCTTCGATTTAAAGATCGATTATTGCTCTGCCCACTTTGATGTTCAACACTGTTTTATTTCAAGTCACTTTTCAATTCCCCTTGGATAGGGACTTTATTTCTAATATGGGCCTATGGTTTTTTGGAAACTTTGGGATTTTATTCTTCCAATGGACCCTTTTCTTTGACTAGCAAAGGCAGTTATTTCAACAACTCTTCTTTGGATTAGATTGTACAACCTTTCTCCATTCATGAGGAAGGAGGAGCATATCGTGTTCCTTATAAATTATGGGAGTTCTTTTATCAATCTTGATGATAACTCTTTGGGTTTCATTTTTTTTAGAGCATGTATTAATATAGATATCTCTGAGCCTATCTTTAATTTGATCAAGATGGTCTCGTCTCATGAGATTTTAACTTAATTTCTTAATTATGAAGGCCTTTCATTCAAGTGATTTTACTGCAATCTCTTTGGGCCTCAAGTGATTGGGTATTTAGCAAAAGGTTTTTGGAATTATTATTCTCTCATTTAGTTAGTTTGAAAGAATAAGGAGGGTTACCCCAATTAGGATTTTATTTGGCACAATCATAGTGTCTTCTACTATCTCTCAAAGCCTTCTTCTTCTTTGTCATTGGTTGGTTTATCTTTTTTTCAAGTGAACTCCCTATTGATACTGAGAATTTAAGCTCTCCCCATCTGAAGATGATAAATCTTATAAATTATGGGAATTCCTTTATCAATCTTGATGATAACTCTTTGGGTTTGCATATTTGTGAGATCATGTGTTATTTTGGATCTCTACAAGACTATCTTTAATTCAATAAAGATGGTCTTATCTCATGAGATTTGAACTCAATTTATTAATTATGAAGGCCTTTTGTTCAAGTGATTTTGCTGAAATTTCTTTGGGCATCAAGTGATTGAGTGTTTAGCAAAGGGTTTTTGGCATTCGTATTCTCTCGTTTAGCTAGTTTGTAAGAATAAGGAGGGTTCCCTCAATTAGGATTTCATTTGGCACAATCACAATGTCTTCTACTATCTCTTGGAGCCTTCTTCTTCTTTGTCATTGGTTGGTTTGTCTTTTATTCAAGTGAACTCCCTAAATTTGTTGAGACTATTATTTCAACAACTCTTCTTTAGATTAGATTGTACAACCTTCCTCCCTTCATGAGGAAAGAGGAGCATATCATGTTGCTTATAAATTATGGGGGTTCCTTTATTAAGCTTGATAATAACTCTTTGGGTTACAAGGTTGTGAGATCATGTGTTATTATGGATCTCTCCAAGCCTATATTTAATTCGATCAAGATGGTCTCATCTCATGAGATTTTGACTCAATTTCTTAATTATGAAGTCCTTTCATTCAAGTGATTTTGATGCAATCTCCTTGGGCATCAAGCGATTAGGTGTTCAGTCTTGTTTAGCTAGTTTGTAAGAATAAGGAGAGTTCCCCTGATTAGGATTTCATTTGGTGTAATCATAATGTCTTCTACCATCTCTCAAAGCCTTCTTCTTCTTTGTCATTGGTCAGTTTGTCTTTTCTTCAAGTGAACCCTATGTTTCTACTAAGACTTTGAGCTCTCCCCATTTGAAGATGGACATGGTGACTTATTCTTGTCCAATTATGATAATTAGCATTATACTGACTTTCTCGATCAAAAGGTTGGGATGAAGATTAGAAGTTGAAAGGTTGAGGCTGGTGCAGAGGAATTGGTGAATGATGGTTCACAATGGATAATGGAGGGTTTTTTATCCCATCGTGGGAGAAGGTTAATCTCCTCTTATGGTTAATTTCTGTGAATCTCATTGTTGTTGATCATTTGGCTCCTTAGAGGATGGTATAGCTTGGATATTTTTAGTTTTTCAACTCAACTTTTAAGTAGTTGGATTTTTGCCTTATTATTAACTAGTTGTTATTTATTTGTTATTTTCTAGTAGTGGTCACTATCGATGTGTTCTTCCTCTATTATGGCCTTTTTGTCATTCTGTCTACTTTGGTGTTTTGGCTCTTTTTGGTCCTTTTTGTACAAGGCTCCAGGACCTTTCAATAACCTGGAACTTTTACCCTTAATAAAAAAATATCTCCCATCTGGGTTTTAAAAAGCAATTAAAAAATGAAAATTATTTTAACTTACGTAAGTGTAATGCTTATAGGTCAAAGACATGTAATCAAATAAAACTCAAGTAAAACTTCATTTTATGATATGATTTTTTATAGTTAACCTTACAAAATAGTTATGTAGAGTACCAACACACCTCATACATATATGTATATGTATATGTATATGTGTGTGTATATACATATACATATATGGATAATGTAGATATTTAATTTTGGTATAAAATTTGTTATTGCAATGATAAATTACTATTATTTTGTGCATATGGATCTTTAGTTCGAATTATCATCTTGTTAGTGTTTGTTTTTGTACTTTCATCCTTCTTCTCTTTCTCTGTGCAATCCCATAGTATCTTGTTCCACTCTTTTTCTTTACTATTTTGATCATTTTGTGCCTACAAGTATGCTTTATGTGTTTTGCCTTTGTTCTCTAGTCTTTCTTCTTCTAGGACAAATGTGATGATCTTGTCAAATGTGCTCTGGTAGGATTCAATGTCCTGTTAAATCTATCCCTTATATTTTTGTGGGCCCTTCTACCCCTCCTCAAGTCCTTTGAATGTGTGGATGTGTATGTCGGTTCTTTACTTTTTCTTTAGCTGACTTGCATGTAAATAGATCTTTGATAATATGGGGATTAAGAGCAATAAAAAAGAATAAGAAGTATTTACAAGTTCAAATATTTCAAGAGGAATTCAAGTCTAGGAACACTCTCCATTATTATTTTTTACTTAAGGGCTTTTTATCAAAAGTTTAGTTGTATCTTATACCAAAATAAGGATATGTGAATGTTCATGTAGTTGCCTATCACATAGGGAAGAGGAGGTGAAGCCAAGTTCACTTGAAATTTCATTCACACTGCACACATAATTTTATTGGGTTTGATTCCAACACATGAGATATGTAGCTATATAATTTCTTGAAGAATGCCCAACCCAAGTAACTCTTTGCTTTTCCTCTTGTAAATGTTTGTGGTGAATTAAGTGAAGAAAATAAAAGAAGATAAATTAAACATATCATGCCCATGAATTCAAGAAAGCGTTTACACATGATTGTATGACATTTACAATGTATCATCAGCGTTAAAAAATCTAGATCCATAAAAGTTGTGTAAATAGATTCAATGCAATCGTAGAGATTCAAGGCAAACACAATAAGGATAAATTTGATAGCTGAATTTGTACCACAACATATTCGATGACATCGATCAAGAGTGAAATTCATAATTTGAGTTCCAAATAGTCAGATATCACATAGAGCATTTACGATACCTACACAATCTAGATTCACTTCCACATGTTAAATCAGGTTCTAGATGTATTAGTTTTCATCACTTTTGCTTCTCTTTCAAATTCATTACTTATAAACTTTGTTTTGTTAACATTAAGTTAATATTTTTAGCACATATAAATTAACTTTAACTTTTATTCAAATTGATTTATCTGAAATCTAATTATATATCATAATTTTATTATTTATAAAATGTTATTATACTTTAATATTTTTATTTGATAAAATAAATGAAAAAAAATAACAATATTAATATATTAATTTTTCAAAATTTTAAAATATATTATTTTTTAACATCCTTAAATACTGAACTCTATGAGATTTAAAATTAAGCATCAATTAAACTTAAATGATCCCACAAACCAATTGTCCTCAAATAATAAGCTACGGTCCACCAAATCATATTGGAAAACAAAGTTATACTATTATTATAATTGCTATAAACCCTACCATAAAAATAGGGAAAAAGGAGATTAGAACTTAGGTAGTGCCATATTTGATTTGTAGGTTTATGGTAATTGGTGAATCCTCTTGGATTTCAAAGATGGTTTCTCTTAATTAGGCCCTATGATTTATTTAAATCATTTTTGAATGCAATTGTAGTCGAACTTGCTCTTTATCCAATAGGTGGCATAATTATTCAAAGAAGTTGGTTATTCTTAATATTCTAATACCTTAGTTTTAAATCGCCGACATAAACCTTGGCATTAATATCACCTTAGACGAGGATGTGAAAGCTTCCTTTGAATTTTTGGTAGGCGAAAGCTATTCAACGACTAGATTAGGCGATTTTGTTGGCAAACATATCTATTAGGACGAGTGAGTGAGTGGAAATAAAATACGAAAACAACGTCATGTGACGGGCTATGCACGGAGGTGGATTTTAAATTTTTAATTATATAATAATTTATGCTACAATAAAAGGGTTTGATAAGCACTAGACATTGTATTTCAAAACAAGCCTAATCCTTTGGATGTTAATGGCTTGATATTTATAAAAAAAAGAATTTAAGATGGTTAAAAGAAGGCGAAATTAAGAGGCATGTGGTAAAAAAATATTTATAATAGTTAGTATGTCGCTAAATTAAACGTGAACACTTAAAACAAGGAAGATGACATGAAGAAAGTGTCTCTAGAAATTTTAACATTCCATAATAATTAAAAAAAATGACATTTCATAATAATCAAAAAATGAAAATCGTTTTAACTCGATGTATATTGGATAATTTATTTTATGCAATTTTTTATATGTCTAAATATATTGTGTAGAATTATTGAATTAATAAAATGTTTGTATTTATATTTATATTTTGAAAATAAATATATAGTAGATTTACAATATTGAGTAAGTATATATATTTGGTGAATATTATTCTATAATTAGTCATTCTGTGATGCAAATATCTGAAATTGATTTCACTATTCACTTCATCTCTCTCTAGAACAGCGCTGGGCGTGGGAAATGAAGACTTAGTTTGAAATTTCTCATTTGGTCTCACCAAAAAGACTTTGAGCGTGACTTTTTCCCTGACCCTGTTGACATTGGGGAGGATGTTGATGAACTTGTTGAGGTTGGGGATGCCCTGTTCGGCCTACGAAAAGGACTTTTACACTCTAACGGTGCTAGCAAGTGTGCTTCCATAGTTTCAACATTTTTACCTTCCCAACCGATGTGTGACTATCCTTCGCATGGTGTCATCGTTCTTCAAATGGGTTTGCGATGTCTTATGTCTTGGTTGTGGCTGCTCAATTAGTTTCATCTTCCCCTAACCCGTCGTCCTTCGTGGTGTTGCCCATACAAGTTCACTCTTTGAATCTTATGCCCTATGTTGTGGATGTTTCAGTTGGGGCTAATGCAATGACAGTGCTCACATTTTATTCATGTAGTCGGATTCATCCCCTTGCTCATCCCCCTATCACTACTCCTATGGACAGTCTCTCTGGTGGTCTAGTCACTTCCTCTCCCTCTCCCTTTTGTGGTCCTCTTCCTCCAAAGGCAAACTCAAATTCGATGGGTGGAGATCCCATGACTATTGAGTGTATCCAAATTGCAAGAATGCTCTCAACCCATTCCACTATTGCTCTGATTTTTGCAAATCTTAGATCTCCTCAAGCTCTAACTCAGTAGCCCCTCTTTTGGTGGATGCATCCTGTTTGTCCGCTTTGGCCTCTACTACGAACCTTCAGCATGGTAATGTTCAGATTCAGGTCACCACTTTGGTCCCTGAGTTGGTTATCTCCTAACCTCCTCTACTGGGGATCGAAGCTAATATTGGCAACAAATCCCTCATCAAAAAATGTGTGGGGTCATTCACTTTTCTTTCGGTCATCTCTTCTTGGGCCTCAAAGGAATGGTGTTCCATTGGTATTCCTTCCTTCTCTTTGTTACATGCTAGGCTTTTCTTGGTGGAATTTCAAAGGCCAACTAATAGTAATTTTGTGTGGAACTCCGGTCCGTGGTTCTGGCTTTTCTTCAATCCTTGGAACCCTTTCTTCTCACCGAATTTGGTTCAACTCAACATCGATTTGATGTGGCTTTGGCTCCATTTTCTCCCCCCGATGATGAGGAATGAGCACTTCATAAATCTATTGATGGATAAAATCAGTACTTTTATGAAGATTGATGTTGCCCCTGGGGCCTCAGCTCGATTTGTGTTTGTGCTTTCATTGACATTTTAAAGCCACTATTTTTTCAGTTAATTTGCTCTCCTTGTGTGGCTCATAGACCCAACATCTCGATTACAAAGGTCTTCCCTTTCGTTGTTTCCATTGTCACCTCCCTGGTCATCGCATTGTTGGGTGTCCCTCCAATGCCCGTCAACGCTCTCAACAAATCTGGAAGAGAAAAGAAGGTGAGATCGACCCGATTTTCAAGTGGCATAATCATGATAAGTTCTTTTGCTACCCTTTCTCTCACATGATGGAGTTATCGGGCGTTGTTGTGGGCTTGTTTCCCTTACCTCCCCGCCTCCCCCTCCTCGCCTCCCCTCTCAGATTGTTAAGGACCCCGCTTCCCCACCCTAGACCATCCCCTTCATGGAAGACCCCTTGCAGGCAACTCTGACCTCTAAGTCAATCCCTCGTCAAGGAGACCCTTCTTGGGTTCCCCCTTCCAAGCCTTCTAAACGCCATGTAGATGTTGGTGTCTCCTCAAAGAAGAAAGGTCACAGATCGGAGGCAGAGTTATTGAGAGTGGAAGCACACTCTCTCATCTCCAATGGATCTCAATGGACACTAGAAGACCTCCTTTCTAAGCGAGGGTATAAGGTAGTTTTGACTTGTGGATAGGCCCCTCTGGTAGAGAGTTAGCAGAGATTCATCTTGGGTGTCGTGTTATTTAGCTCCATTCTTCTGGGTTCTTTTGGTGATCCTCTTTTGTCTATCTATTTTGTTGCAGTCTCCACTATATAATTAGTGGATTCTGTTTATCCTTTCTACTATTATTTCTCTACACTATTGTTTCTTTTCAGATTTTGTGTCCCCCTTCCTTTGATGTTTCTTGGAGGGCAGTGTCTTGGTGCTATTTTTCTTGTCTTTCTTCCTTCTGTTTTGGGGAATGGGCTCCCAGTGGTGTCCCATACCAATTCAGAGCTCCGATCAAAAGTGCTTTACCTAATCAAATTTTTTTTTAAAAAATTAAAAAAAAAAAAAAAATATATATATATATATATATATATATATATATATATGAGTGAGTTCTTTTAGCTAAGCAGTCACTAGTAAGAGGCATCTACGTCGTTAAAATCATCCGAGGCATGAACCTAGTCTTAATTGCTTGACTCTCCGTGTTGAGTATCTACAAGAATTTGCACTTTGGTGGATAAATATAAACAACCATCATCCTCACTTGTCAGAGTACAACGCTTTCAATATTCTATGTCATTTAAAAGTACCATATAAAATATTTGAAATTAGATCATTCATGATACAAAAAGAAGTACACACGATAAATTTTTGTGTTCTATTAAAAATTATTCCCTCGACATCAAAACAACAACAAAGACAAGACAACATTTTTGTGGTTGGTTATAAGAAGTATTTTAGAGAATGCAACACAATGAGATTTTTTGGTTTAAATTTAATACTGCGGTGATTATATCTTTTGACGTTTATTTTATGAGATTCAAGTGAAAATATATTTCATAAATTTTTTTTTGGATACATGGTAATTATGATAATAAAAAAGATATGACGTGATGCTATAGAAACGAACATTTAAATCAGAATAACCGATAAAGTGTAAGGGTTAGGCACATGCCGCGGGTTGATGCAGACCTATATAGTACGTGGGGATGTTGCATATAAATTTTGCAAAAAAAACATCTAAACTTAAGCTTATATTGAAGCTTTGGCCCATTTGAAGTGAAAGGGCCATCTTACCTTCTGAATATCTTTGTACTGTATAAAATGCGCACAGTATAGGAAACTGCATGAAAATGCTAGAAACACGGAATTGCATGGATGTCCGTTGCAGTGAAACGGGAAAGCGCTTGGCAAAATAATTGCGCACGAATCCCCAACACTCCAGAGATTGAGTGGATGTCGAAACCATTCAAAATGTTGTGAATAAATAAAACGCCGAAATTTATAAAATCAGGAATAAAAAACAAAAAGGAGTCGTCAGGTCCTCCTCGATATCCTTTAATATTTCTTTATACTCTGATCCACTTTTCTGGTGCGTGGTCATCGTGTTTTCCCTTTCTACCATAATTGACTTATATGCTTTTCTAAACAAAGTATAAAAACCATCACCACATTGTCCATGTATCTAACTATGTTCATTTGTTGTTTACAATCTCAATGACAATTATCGTTATGCTTCTAGTAATAGTAGTTCTTGCGTAGGTATCCATTTTAATAATTTAGATTAATTAATTTATATTGGAAATTATATATTCAATATAAATAAGTTTTTTTTTTTTTTTTAAATATTTAAAATTCAATATTAATTTTGTAATAAATATTATAAAAAATACATAATAAAATAATTTGTTTTTTATGTATTGATTAAACTTAAAAGATATGACTAATTTTCTTTAAAAAAATCGGTGTTTATTAGACATAAAAAATATATATATTTTTCACTTTGAAATTATTTTTAATGTTAAATATGTTGATATGATAACTAGTCCCCACACATTCTTATAGTTTGCATTTCGCAATCAAAGGGCCACCTCATTCGGGAGCAATGAAAATATTCTCAATATTTTTTATATACAAAAAGATATTACAATTTACAATCAACAATTATATAGATCGGGATTTGAAATTATTTGTATGCTACATGTGGTCGACAAAAATGACTGTAGATTTAAAAGTTTGAAAATATTCAATGCTTTCTTGTTTCGCTCAACATGAAGGCACATAGTGCAGACTGATTCAATCTTCTCCAAATAAATAAAACAATTTTTTTAGTTAAATGAATGAGCCCAACCACCTACAGGGGCAAAATTTGATGGTCATATCACTGTGTTTGTATTTTTTACTATAAAATACAATCAATTTGTTTGGTAGATTGATTCAGAGGCAAGCCTAAATTTGAACATATCGTCAAAAACTCAAAAGAATTGTAATAAATATATAGCATTTGAAGAGCCATGTTTAATATATAACCATCGTCAAAATGTTTGACAATAAGCATGTTTGGCCTTCGAATTTAGTCCATGCAAATAACGACCTACAATAGTCGAGAGATTTTGGATGCATACGGTGTTTCAACGTAACCGACTTATATTTGGGCAACTCATCATCATTATACTTGTCTTTGCCACTTCAAACCTAAAAAATTAAAAAAATATATTACAAAGTAAATTTCCAAATGGCTTACGACAAAAATTAACTCACCTTAACTTCTTTCTCTTTCGAAAATACTCTGAATCTATAGAAAGAAACATTGTAATTTTTGACAAAATGAAGGTTTGAAATACGATGGAACGAGGGTTTTAGAGGTCAGATAATGAGAGAGTTTTTAATATAATTCTATGTACACAGGGAAAACACCAAACATGTTCTCTATGATGATAATTACTATTTCATAAAAACTGAAGCTTGAAACAATACAAACCTGTCTTTCAATGACCTTGTGCCTATAGATACTAAAAATAAATATTTATGACATCTTAGTCTTGTACTTGTGACAAATACCAATCACGGCTCTACTCGTCAATCCTAGATCTCTTTATTGCCGAAGGGCTCGTATTTGCCATCTCACTATACCTAAATGCTTCTCTTAGTTCGATCTATATCATTCTGATGAGCTAGGCCCTTTGTATTGAATATAAAACTTAAAACCTAATAAACATAATTCACTATCAATTTTAGACCAATACCTATTTTCTAGCCCTTTAGACACTACCGTCGATGATAGTGTCTAGATCCTTATCTAGTGTTCAGTTGCCAAAAGTCACCCAAATTATATAATGATTGAAAAATATGGGTTAGCCTAATTATCTTGTTGAATCCTACTATGAGATATTTTCAAAAGGTGTGGTATAAATAATAAAAGTCTAAGCCTTCTCATTCCTCATCTAAAAAATACTAAGCAAACATCTGTCAAAGTTAAATCAATCAATTGCACAAGCACTCTATTTTGTCCTTTTCATCCTTATTTTCATATCAAGCATAAGAGCAGTCATACCACATTTCTAAAACATTCAAAGAGCAGCGCCCATGAGCGATATTTGTCAAATCATAAGCTAGATCACTACATGCATTTGTATATAATATATTTTACCATTGTGCACACACTTTCCCACATACAGGGGAGAACTACATAATTTTGAGGCCATCCTTGGAGTAATGGCTACATAGGCAATGCCCATTGATAGAGGGGTCTTTGGGGTAACTTGACATTGTGAACCCACTAATCCATTTTTTAGCAAAATCATTTCAAGGGTTAAGAAGGGTGAAGAGTTAGGGTTTGATCAATAGACAAATAGCAATAAATTGTATCTTGTATCTAAACACACCAATAAAAAGGCAAAAAAAATACAAAATAATGATATTGGTAGCATCCAGATCTAATCATTATTTTGTACTAGACATTTGCATCAATCAGAAGTAGTGTCAATGATAGTGTCTAGATTTGATGATAGTGTCTGCAACCACATAAGTATAATTTATAAAGTAGAACAACTAATCCAAAAAACTAATCATGCATATTTTGTACTCTATTTCTAGTATAGATTTGCATGGACGCAATAAACTAAGTACCATTATTTCCTATTTATTGCAATATCTTCCAATACTTGTACTTTACTATTTTTTAGTAATCTCAACTGTATAAATTCAAAATATTGTTTATCTAGGTTTTCTATTAATTGGCCTTCTACAAATTGGTTTATCACCCTTGTATTAGAACCACTACTATATTTCTTAACACTAGATCCCCCACACATCTAAATGTTAGGGTTAAACAATGACGTGCAAGATAGCCTCCACACTAAAGCGCTAAGATTTCACCCAATACTAATTATACCTTAGCAAGTTGTTTTGGTGTTTGTCTTATTCAATGAAATTATTTTTACCCCCTTTTCATATTCTAAGTAACTTTAAATGGAGAAATAATGTACAGTTCTTACTATTGAGAATGATTTCTTATTTTTTATACAAACAAGACAACACTTTCCAAACCATAAAATTATAATTATATAGTAATATATAAGATATTAAAACATAATAATAAATATATTTACAATTATATTATATATATAATATACTATTATTAATTTATATATATATAGAGAGAGAAAAGTTTAATTATACCTCATAAAGGTCATTAGCCTCCATACCATATAAAGTTAAAGATTTACGTTGAAGTATAGTGTCAATAATAATCTTTTTTTCTATATGGCATCAAATATTAACACTTTGGTATTATCTTTATGTTGTGTGCGAATGCGCACACACACACAAGTTATGTATTTATTGAAAAGATGAACACAATTTTAACTATACCTCAAAAAGGTCACTAGCCTTCTTACTATGTAAAGATAAAGCGTTATGTTAAAGTACAGTGTCAATAATAATATTTGTTTCTATACAGTCTCAATTATTAACACTTTGGTATTATATTTATGTTACTTGCATGTAATCGTGTCAAGTTACGAAGTTCATTAAAAACTCTTCATAGTTTTCAAGGTGATATATGTGGTAACCAATAACCAAAATAGTCATAATGTCAAGATGAACATCACATGGCCTTATCACAAACTGCCTCTGACCACAACAAAAAATGAAACTTTAAGCCACAAAATGATATTAAGCGACTAAGTAAAAGTTATAAGTTATGCGATCGCATAAAGTTTTAGTAATAACAATTAAGCCACAAGACTAAGCCAGATGGATTTTCTATAGTCACTTTTAATAAATTAACTCACAAAGATCTCATCTTAAGGCTTTCGCATAAAAAGTCTTAAGCTTGAGCCATTTGGATGGTGACACTTGTCAAATCTCTTTCCCTCCAAATATTATTCTTAAAAATAGGTACTAAAGCCACATCAAAACACTTGTTCTTTTTAAACTCATTTTATAGTGATCCTTGAATAAAATACGCCAACAATTAAATTAGATAAAATAATGTTTTTTAAAGCGAGAGATAACCTTTACTTTAAATAACTATTTTCTCACAAAACACCCTTATTATCGCTTAATTATATTATTGTTTTTTATTTCTAAATAACTTTTTCCTTTTCAAACTAACGTTCAAGTAAAATATTGCATGACATCAATGGTATGGAGGTTTTCTCCTTGCTACTGATTCTATACATTTTTGTAACCCATGGTGGCCAAACATCCTCTCTTCTTATTTTTATTGTATCAAGTACAACAACTTGAAAGTAAACAACTTACTTGACTTATTTGAGGACGTGAGGGTAGACATAACAAGTATTTTTTATCAATATCTATAATAGAAAACCCAACATTAATTTTTTTTTTGCAAGACTAATAAACAACCCTTATGTTAACTAGATGTGTTAGTACGAAACACCTTTATTATGTGAGAGAAATTCAGGATAGTCATGTGGACAAAACAACCTAGAAGGAAAAATCCATACTATATCAAAGAGTTTAATCTATTGGAATGCTTCAATATGATTATTATTAATCAAATAATAACATACAAAAGGTTACACAGTAAAAAACTAATTGGTATGCACAACTCAAACTTCCTGTCAGAGGAAAATGTTAGCTCAAAATATGTAATAATGCTGGAAAAAACATGACACCAAAACAACATTACATATATCTCGTGCACATAAAAATAACTAAGGCATAGGCCGCAACACTCAAAGGGGGAGGTGGAGGATCGTCCTTGGCAGTAGAGGAGATAATGAAGGTTTTGTTGAGGGAGGATCTAGTGCCACCCAACCATCCATGGTGTATGTAGGAGTGAAAGAAACAATTTCCCATCCATCAAGAGGCTGCATCACAGTGCTAGAAGAGCCAGTTAGCACCCCCCACTAAGAGGGAGTAATATCAAAGTTTTGACACAATGATCATGATGTCCATCCTCCATGCTAAAGGGGGTGGAGAATTGACTGTGATTATGAGATCGACTTTGGTGACATCTATGGGCTGGAGGTGATGGGACCTATAGTGAATAGTTTGGGGGGTGTGACTCACCATGTAAGGGGCATTCCCCTAGTGATCAAGTAGCTCTTGAATATGTTTGACTTCCATGGTGACCTTTTCATCTTGGACTTGAATCTACTTGGAGGCTCAAGATAATACAACCACCTTGTCGTTCATAGACAAATGAAAAGAATATTCCTTATTATTGAATGAAATAGAGTTCAAAGCTTTCCATAATTAAAATAGAATGAAATCTCAAAGGAAATTCCATAAAAATGCTATCGAGGTTGGCCAATTAGTAGAATCCCTAATGAGGGCCAAGCGCCATAGGAAAGGCTCATGGCGGTATGAATGAAATAAATTGTGTATCCATTACTAGGTAGGGTGGGCTTTGAGACATATTTATAATGTGTGCTTGAAGGACTTTGGTCTACTACAAACCAAACACTTGGGTTGAGCAATTCCCAAGTGGGAAAGATGATCCCTAAGAGGAAGGCCTTGATAGACTACGCACTAGAGGAAGTGAACTAGCTTGGGTTCAAACTTGGCCATGAAAATTATGTTAAGTCAGGCAAGCCATGTTCTAGGTGAGATTCAAGGTTCCAACACCTATTGAGCTTGCAGAGACCTAAAGGAAAGGGAATCATCCCTTGATAAAGGAGGGCTAAAGAATAATTCTTGAAGTTAGTATCACCTTTCCATCTCCAATCCTTACACCATGAGCATGGAGGTTGAAGACCCAACTTGTGCAACATAACATCTAGTATTAGCTCATGAATGTGAAGAATAACTGATAAGCCATAATTATTTAGATGGAATTTCACTTTTAGCATAGGCCAATGAGCCTAATTGTGAGAGAAAATGAAATATTTTTAATATGAATCCCTTTTTTTTAAATCCTCAAGGCTTTTATACTAGACACTAATACCAACAAAAGACTAGTATTGGTCATGATGGGAGACCACAAGATACCATGATCATCGAAAGAAACACCACTATGAAAGCCATTGCCAACCCACTTTAGATAAGGCTTAACAACCTTACAGGGTTTCCAAATGCTTTTAGTCACAAAAGAACCTTCACTTTTGACTGGATCAAATGTAATTAGGAGAGTATAGAAGCTAATGTTATTCCAACTAAATTTACTATAAGGAGATCTAGATGATATCCAATGATGTAGAAGCATTTTCTAGGATTCATTACCTTTAATGGCTCTAACTACCCATTTGGAATACACACAAATGCTATATCGATATATGTTAATAATTCCCATATCTCCTCTATTACGAGGCAACCAACAAATGTCCCAGGTAACTCTGTAAAAACCTCGCATTTGTTTGGCATTAGACCAGATAAAATCTTTGAGAATTTTAGCCAACTCGTCATATGAGGCTTTAGATGGGGCCCAATAAGAGGAATATTAGACATGAGTAATGGCCAAATTTTTGGTGCACACCAAAACTTCCCCATGAGATAGAGTGGTTTGGTGACCCAATACTCCACCTTTTTCTCCGCTTTGTTTATAACAAACCATGATAGCTCCATAGGGGAATTGTCAAAGGTGAAAGGGATTCACAAAAACTTGAATTGTTCGCCTTTGTGAATCTACTTCCATCTATACTGTAGAAACCACTCGACCATGGGCATCATACTTAGTTTAAAACATTGGGTCTTATTCCACTACAAGTTGGACCTCAAAGATAAACAAAAAAATGTCAAGATAGTGCATAACTTCCTTAAATGACTTTTCTTTCTCTTCCAAAGTGAGGAAGGTGTAATTTGTAAAGTGGCCAGTGATGAGTTGAGAGGATCAATCAAGGAGAACAATACCCCAAATGAGACCCTGCTCGACTCTATGAGATAACAAATACCCCATAACTTAAATAGACAAAACATATAAGGTCAGGGTAAGGGGGGAACCTTAACGAATGGAGCGATACATGACAATTCGGTCATATTTGAGACCATTGATAGTGAGATAGGATGAGGCATCTGTAAATAGAGTTTGAACTACTACTAAAAAGAATTGGCCAACGCCAAGGCTGGCCAAACATGGTTAGAATGAATATCCATTCAATCCTATAACAAGCATTCTTGAAATCAAGTTTGAGAAAGATGGTTCTTCAACAAGAAGCTCTCACCCAATACACACCCTCCCAAACATCAACAAGGTTGTCAAGAATACATTTGCTTTTGATAAAACCATATTACTCATGTTTGACAATGGTAGGTAGGATGAGTCAGAGATGATTGGCCAAATCTTTAATTAGAATATTGTAAGAGACATTCAACAAAGTGATTGGATGTCAACTAGCAACAAGTTCCAAGTTGCTTCCTTTGGGTATGAACTTGATATTTATTTAATTAATAAGAGAGCCCAACAATTTGTTTTGAAGAGCCTCTTTGTAAACTTGGAGCAAGTCAGGCCCAACAAACTCTCAAGTGCCTTTATAGAATTCACAAGGGAATCCATCAATGCCTAAAACTTTGTCATTACTCATGTTATGAAGGGCCTATGAGAGCTTATGAAGCAAGATAGGAGCATCACATAACCTTAACTTTGCAAGGGACCACATTGAGGCATTCTTGCAAGGCTTGAGCCCTCTCAATTGTGTCCCCCTGAGCTTTAAACACTAATTTATAGTGGTTCAAAAAATCAAAGGAGATGTGAGGAAGAGTAGCGAGTCTCAGATGGCTTGACTTGATGGCCTTGATTTGGTATCAAGCTTGTTTGGATTTAATAGTCTTAATGAATTCCTTTGAATCCTTATCTCTAATTTTAAGTCAATGAAGGTGAGCATGAAGCTACGCCCCTCTGGCTGCATGATGGTTCATCACTTTGAGTTGGTGTTTGAGAGAAGTGACCTAAGTTTTAGACTGTAAATCAAAAGGGTTGTACTCAAGAATAAATACAACCCTCTAGTGTTCTTTGGGCACATCCTCTTCCATCCACTTTCAAACATGAGCAATCTACTTGCCATAACAATGAAGAAAGGTGATGGTGTGACAAATGGCCTCATTCCTCCCATATATCCAACATGAATCAAAAGGTAGTTGAGGCTCGGGATTCCAAATCTAAGAAATGATGTAGATGGTGCCCTCATGGCATATGAGGGAGGTGTTAAGGATGAAGAATTACATGGCACCTTAAACTGACTATTGCTCCACTTCACTCTGCAAGTGATCAGAGAGTGGTATGAGAGAACATGTTCATGATAGGCTGGCCACCAATAGCCACAAAATATAAAATATTTTGATTTGAAAGCATATAATAATCTAACCTCTTAAGAACCCTATGATTGCCAACACGATAGTTGGACCACATAAACCAAGTCATGGTAGTTATTGAGCACTATTTAAAAAGAAGGTCAACTAGGCCCCACCAGTTTTTAAAATAAAACCAAGCTTCATGTTATCCCACACACCATCTTATTGGCAAGGCTCCAACTTTGTCCTTTGGGCATTCCACCATATTAAAATCCTCACACACTAGCTATGTGGTAAGGGGTAGGTTGTCTATCAAATATTGCTATAAATTCGGTCTATCAGGGCCATCATTGGGAGCATAAATATTAAGCACCCCTAATGAATGTCCATTAACATTGATGAGAAAGCAAATAGCCCAATGTGACGAATCACCCCCCATGGCAATAACTAATGAGAAAAAATTTGAGGAAACCAAGATATTGGTGCCACTTCATCCATCAACATGTGGAGTGGAGAATTGAGTGGTGTTAGACCATATGCATTTCAGATTAAGCTGTAAAAGAAATCCTAAAAAGTTTACTTCTTGTAGACATACAAATCTAGTGATCCAAAGTGTTGATAGACAACTCACATAGAGAATTTTTTAGAAGACTTTGTGAGACCTTGAACATTATAAGATAAAAATTTCATTTGGAAACATCATCCATAAGGAGTTCCCCTAACCATCTTCAAAGCCTTAAAGAGTTGCAAAGCTGTTACACTAGTTTGTTAGAATAAAAACTATAAGTGAAATGGAGTGGTGTTTGGCCTCATTTTCCTTTTGGGGGGAGTCATCGCCACTGCGAGGTGGGTTCCCCAATTACCTAGAGGAGGAATTGCTTGTAGAGCAATCCTAGCGGGAGAAGAGCTCACTTAAGGATGTGAAACTTGTGCAACATGCCTTTACTGGGCCATAGGTAAACTAAGAGTTTCGAGTGGGGGGCTAGCAATGTGTGCCTCTGAAGATGGTTTGATCATAAGTGGTAATGGACGAGGGGGAAGACTTAACCTTGCAAAATGCCTTTTTATTGGTTACCATTGTCCAAATGCTATTTTTTTGCCACCTTGGGCTTCTCAGATTGCAAGGGTTCCACTATGGGTTTTGACTAGTCCATGAGGGGGACGTCTTTGATTTGGTGGTTGGGGGATCGGTTATGATAAAATGTGTTGGGGAGGTTGAAATACACCACTTTTTACACCCAACACTCGTTGCCAACTTGAATGTCAACCTCGACACAAACTCATCTGTTTGGGCTTGTAAAATATAATTTAGGAGCCTTGTGGCACAGGGCACACCCTATGGGTTGGATAATCTCCTTAATAAAAGACCAAAGAGGGATATGAAGGCAAGGGAGTTCAATCTAGATTGACACCCAAAGGGAAGCCTGGTCGATTACCTTAAATTCTTGGATCCATTTGGACAGTATCAAAAGCATGTTCCTAAAGAACCAATAACTTGACTTTGCAATCAAAACTTGGACCTCAGATGACTCTTTAAAGGAGAAAAGAAAAAAAACTCTTATTAAGGTTTCAAACACCAGTGACATGAACATGCCTCAAAACCAGGTATTCCATTGAGGCCAAAACCAGGGATTGAAGGTCTCCTCCGAAGGGATTCAACAAACAAAATAAGTAATACACAAATAATTTTCAAACCATTTGCATACACTATCAATGGCATCAAACTTTAAACATGCCTCAAGCTGAGAGGGAGAGTTAGAGGTATTATTTCATCATATACCTTTGACACAAACTTCCTACTTGTTTGGGCACCATACTTCTTGCTGCTTGCAACAATAGTTGCAACAGAGAGGGTAAAGGCCATTATAAAGCAAGAGCTCACCCAAAGGGCGATGCATCGAGCATAATAAATGCATGAATATTATTGAAAATCTCACATAAGCAGTGTAAAAGACATGGATGACAAGCAATCAAAAAGCAAAGATGACATAAAAATCCTAAAAAAGCCAACATAACATGTTTGTTTCTTCTCATGTAGAGCTCATAACAAAAAATTTGGTGTGATAATTTAAAGAGTTCAATCTCACATGGGACCATGACAAAAATGCCTTCATATGAATAGAAATCAAGTGGAAGACAAAAATGTCGACAGCTCAGTTAAAAACTAGCTCGCATCATCTTAGAGATGAGACTGATAGATGAACAATGCCCAAGGAGGAGTGGGAAATGAGAACATCCATAGTTTGTAATATAGGAGTGGTGGAGACAATGACACTTTATTAAGGCGTTCAAAATATATAGTAATATATATGTCAAGAACAATGACACCTTGAGAGTAGACAACCTAATTAACTTGTTCGAATAGGCGAGGCTAGACAAAATGAGTAGTTTTATGATCAAGATCTATAGTAGAAGATCTAACATCAAAAAAAAATTGAGAATTTTGTAAGACTAATAAAATATCTCATATTAAACGGTATATTAACATTGAATAATTTCATTACAACACTTGATCCATAAACTATTTGGTCTCGTGAAAGTTATTAAAATCTTCTATTCATTTACAGATCGTATTGACATTATCAAGATCTTTCATATACAAAAACAACTTAAGGATTGACAACTTCACTGAATTGTTTGAAGAAGAAAGATTAAATAGAACAAGTTTTGTAATCAAAATATATAACAAAAAAAATCAACATAATTTTTTTTTCAAATTTTATATAAATAATAGAACAATACTTATATCAAATAATTATATTAGCACAAAATAATTTTATTATAACATTTCAACGCATAAACTATTTGATCTCGTAAACATTATTAAAATCTTTTTGATTTTTTTAGTATGTACAACCAAAAACATTTTTGTTTGTGAACCAAAAACATTTTTGTTGAGACGCGCCCCAACGGAAGTCCACAATCATAAGTAAAACAAATAAATTTTAATCTGACTTTACCTTTTTCCAATCAATATATCTTTTCCACAGTAATAATACTTTTGTGCAAGTAGGTCCAATAGAAGGCGCGGCGAGCGCCACGTTCATAGTTCCTCCTCATGACACGTGTCCAAACGTAGGGCACAGTTTCAGCACAATCATTGACCTCAGTGCAAGGATACTCTTTTTCCCTTTTTAAACTGCGGACCGTAAATTTAAATATAAAAAAAAAAAAAAAAAAAAAACTTTTACCCCCTTGGACAGGAGTCACAACTTACAACTCGATGTCTCGCCGAACATGCCACGTGTTCAATTGTTAGTGGTATAATGACACGTGGTTCTGTCACGATGGCTGTATTGACAGACCGCAATTAATATTGGCATGGTGACCCCCCAGACAAGTCTGCGGAATAACTAAGCGGGATTGAATTAATGATCTTACGTCCGGCAGTAGAAATGGCAACAGGAAGAAGCGGTCGGAGCCACGGGCAACAACCGGTATCTTTTCATAGTTTCGAATATTAATAAATCTCAGTTTGTTCTTTTTTGAACTTTTATTGTTTTTAATATTACGATCAATTGTTATTTTTCCAAATTGTTTTGCTGCGCCTCCCGCTTTGTCTCAGTGAGCTGAATTTTTTTCAGTAATGGTACGTAATTTGAGTTATTTCTTTCTTATTGCGACTTTTTTTAATGCATATTGGAAGGATTTAAGTGGCAAAATTAGCATAAAAATTATGTGAAAATTCATGAAATTGTTTAATGATTTTTTTTTGGAGAAACGAATTGAGTCATTTGTGCGGTCTCTGCATTTTTTTAGACGACCTTTGAAGCTTTTAAATGGCTGCAAATAGAACAATTTTTTCTGTTAATTGACTTCAAATCGAACAAAAGTTTTCTGTAATTTGACGTTTTTATGAAGTATCTGAACGTTGAAAATGACGGCAATCTGTTTGTATTTTGACGGATTTTTTTGATGGTAAATGTATTGAGGCTACAGATTTTTTTTTTCTGCAATTTGACGTATTTATGATGTATTTGAACTCTCAAAATGACGTCAATCTGTTTGTATTTTGACGGATTTTTTTTCTCGTTTTTGGTAGTATATGCTTTGAGGCTCGGAAAATAGAGCAAAACTGCATCAGCAGGAAATATTACAAGCACATCGTGTGTTATTATATAAAGTATGTATTCGAACACAGTTTCAATGTATTTTGACGGATTTTTCTTTAAAGCGGTTTAATCCTTGAATGTTTCGATATCACAGACTCAGTAGAGAAGATATTGTGGCAATATTTGATCTTTTTACACCGATTAACATTTCTGTTCCAGATCTTTACTGCTTTTTAGATGAGACGACTTTAAATGCCTTTAGGCAAAAATCGTTTGTAGCAGGTATTTATTTGCATTTATTTCTGCAGAATATTGTTCATATGCTTGTCCGCCTTTAAAATAAACTCTACGAGCTTCTTTTATTGTGTTAATGTACGATTTTCTGTATGATACTATGATTGTGTTGATTTAAGGTTTTTTGTATGATTTCTGTATTCTAGGTTATAATTGCAAATGTATGTTTGTAATTGTATGTAGTGAGGGTTAATTTAAAAGTAATGTGTTTGCTTCTCATATTTTGTGCCTAATAACGATTGAGAAATGACAATTTAAAAGGAAATGTGTTTAGTCTTCTACTTCATTTAGGTTACACTCTATAGATACTTAACCATTCCCAAAATGTGTCTGGGGTTAGTAGTTTTACTGTCTGTACTTTGTGTAAGTTTTTTTTTTTGTTTTGCATATGTGAGCTTTAGTCGAACGTGGCTGCAGTATCTAAATCTTTGCATGTTATTTTAGCATCTTATTACCTTCAGCTGAAAATCATTGACTTATTAGTGTCAAATTTAAAGGCATAGCAAGTAGAGGATTCAGAGAACTTAACAGTTCCTACTCAGCGACACATTAGAGTCAGAAGTTCAGCTTAGGCTGCAAAGTCAACATAGACAATGCCGCCATCAAACGTATGATTCTGAAAATAAAAATAACTTAGGCCTTACAATCCTTTGTTGAATTGTATAGCTTAAAGCTAAGCAGTTCCATTCTTAGTAGTATGAGTTAAGGTTGGTTACAACCGCAAAGGAGAATTTTTGATTTGTTTTTGATGTCTAGACTGCTGCAAGATTATACAAATGAGGAAATTATGGGGAAAAGATCTTAAACAGTTCATTTAAACTAACGTTTTAGTCAGTACAAGTTTACATCATTGCTAGATTGTGCTCTTCAGATTCTAATGTTTCTTCTCCTTTCAGCTATAATGAGGTAGGGGAGCAACTTGTGTGGTGCATCTGCAAATTGACCTAAAGTTTTTTATTTCCGGATCAGGTATGGTTAGTGCTCGGAGAAATTTCTCATCCCGATTTCAAATCTAGACAAAAGACAAGTTAATGCAGGTCAGATGCTGTTTGCACAGCAGGGAATCAAGTAGATTCTGATGCCGCAGCATCAACCATCTCCATCTCCGCCCAATCACAATTCCAAAAACAGAGAACCACAACCAAAACCACAACCTAATCCACCTGCATCCTCTCCAACAAATCAGGTATGCATCTTCATTCCTGTCACAAAATCATTAAGATAAAAAAACACAAGTTTCTTTTTTCCTAGGGTTTACGGTTTTGGTATGGTGGTGTTTGTATTTTTGTTTTCTGGTAGATATTATTAAGGACAAAGACCACATTCTTCTCTTCTATTAGATACATTGGTAAAAAACATGGATCCATGACAATATGGTATATGTGTTTACTTCATGTTGGCAAATATCTATGTTTTCTCTACTCCACAATGCAACTTGTTTGTAGTCCTAATTTAGCTTTCAATTTGGAAAAATAACTTTATTACGCAGTTGATTCTAGAAGAACCCTATTTATTATTACATTGTGAAAAAACTAGTCTCAAAACCTCAATTAACTTTCAATTTGGAAAAGTGGTGGTCTATTTTCCACATGAATAGATCTCCACTTCTTGGCCCCTTATCCCCCTCCCTGTCCCCAAGCTATTGGTCTATTCAATTATCATTCCTTGGATTTTTGGGGTTCTTTTAGACGTTCCGTTTTCATTGGGATTCGGTGGAACATCTAGATAACGTAGGTCATGGTTAAACCTGATCTGCAGAGCTCTCCAATAGCTGCACTATAATCTCTCAAGATTCTTATGCTTGCTGGAAATTAAAAGATGCTTTAGTTTCCTACTCAAATTGGACTTCAAATTGACAGAGATAGACTGTTGAATTTTGCTAGAATTAGTGTCCTTAAAGTTGCTGGAAAGACACAAACACTATAATTGAATAAAGTAGATGGAAAAAACCTTGAAAACAGAAAAGTACAAAATCACAACAAGTGTGACACAAAGCAATTTAAGCTGGATATCTTGGTGTGGAGAAACCTACTAGAAGTGACAATTTCTCCGCTTCCTTTTCATTCTTCTGCCAAAACAGTTGCAAAGAGCTGAGCTAGAGCATACTACAGCAATCTCCCTACTGCTATGCTCATTCAAACTACTCTGTACCAACAAATCTTCCTCTTACAACTGTCTGATTACTAACTCTTGCTCTTACTCTTTCCTCTTTCAACTGAGCGTATGCATTTTACAAATAGCATATCCTTTTGTGTACTAAAAAACCTCAAATTGTCATAGAACTTGAAGAGAACCTGTTTTCTACCATTACTCTCTTTTTCCGTTTGAAATGGGCATTGGGACAAAACCACCATGCCACTAACACATTGGCCATGGCCCATGACACATACGGAACTACCACTGACACATTCGAGGCTGCCATGCCAATGATGCAACTGCCACCCTGCTGTATCTGGTGGTTTTGTCGCTGTGCAAAATGTTCTCTGTTTCAGATTTGTTACTGATCGAGTTCTGGGTTATTGATGAAGTGAATTGTCTTCTGGATCCTTATGGATCAATAGCTTGACATTTTCTCTGTTTTTTTTAGTATCATTGACTGGGATAGAGTTTTCACTTATTTGAATACTTCCCTATGGTGCCCTAGCCCTTAGTTGTCTGAAATACTTGTGAATTCAAAGTTTCTATAGTAAGGCAGGTATAAGAGCATTTTTCCGAGTCCTCTTTGTTTGCTTTATATTCCATTGTAATTTATTGGGGAGCTTATTTCACAATATTTGTACATTCTTTTGACAGCAAGGAACTGGATTCAAGCACTTGTGTGTGTGGGGGAGAGAGAGAGAAAGAGAGAGAGAGATTTTCAAAATTGTCTGTCAGAAGTATCTTGATAATCACATATTTTCTTGTTGTATTAATATCAATTATTGCATTGTAAAGCCTGTAGAATCTCAACAAGACCAGGACCAGCAACACATATCTCATGACAGTACAGAACAACTATCAATTTTAGAATTTCCCGAAGAGCTAGGGGATCAAGCGCTAGAGGAGCCAAGTGAAACTCCAGTGAGCAAATCTGGTTCAGATCCTATTTCAAGTGGTGAAACCAGAAAGGTGTCATGCGAAGATATTCAACTTGTAAGTACTATGCTTGAAAGTTGCTGGGATATGTTACATGTTCGAAAGTCTAGTTTTCCATTTATGTTTATTTATAGAGGAGGAAGAAGAACGAGCTAGTTGTGCACTGCCAAATTCAGTTTACAATGCATGGCTAGGATGAAGTTAGGTTTGGCAGTGCCATTGGCATTAAGTTCTCTTGTTCCTTGATTTTGCTGATATCAGATACCAATAACATCAAACCTTTGTTTATTCTGTTTAAGCCATGCCCGTAGCCATTTCTCACTGTATTGACTATCTTGCAGGTGCAGAATTTGATTGAAAGATGTTTACAACTGTACATGAGTCAGGACGAAGTAATTAAAACTCTGTTGAACCAAGCAAGGATAGAGCCAGGCTTTACTAGCCTTGGTGAGTTTCTTTTTGTAGTTTTATTTTTTCTGCTATTGCACTAAAAGTTGCAGTAATTACCTTTATTTATGATAGCATATACATAGTTAACATACATGCTAAAACTATTAGCTTTAGGATGCAATGCTCTACTAAAAGTCTGAATGAATTGTCTCAGCGAAGATATTTTTCCTATATTCCTTGCCGATTTACCTTTCCATGAGAACCTTGTGTGATGTCCCCTTTTTATATAATTTTAATAATTAATAAAATTACCTAAATAGTGATTTTAATCATTTGAAAATATAAGACAATTAATTAATTATTAAAATAAAACTATTTTGATAATGAATTATCGGAAAAATGGTTTTAACTATTTGAAAAATTAAAGTAATTTTAATGATTATTCTAAGAGGCTTTATAATTAATAAATTGCTTGAAAAATGATTTTTATCACTTTAATTATTAGAGCAATTTAATTAATTATTTAAGAACCTAATTATTTAATTTGCCAAAAATTAATTTTAATTACTAATTTATTAAGACAAGTTATTTAATTATTTAAAAAAGGCTTAAAGTGAAATTAAAAGGAATGTGGCTTGGGAGCTAAAGCAAGGAAAATAAAATTACAAATATAAGGTGAAGATCACAATTGAATATATGTTGAATTTTGATAAATTGTTTTTCATGCTGGAAGAAAACTATTGGGATTATGTCAAATAGAAGTTCGCTACTTTAGTGTTGATCAATCTAAAAAATGTGTCTTTTGACATCAACTTTGCTAGGGAATTCTTGTTCTTGTCTTAGACTTGGGGTGATTTGCTTTGAGGAGTTCGTGTAGAGTTTTGTGAGGGTTTTGTGGTTCTTTTCTTGCATGTTAACCTTGCTAAATATTTATCTTTTTTTTGCAAGTGGAGCAAACCACCTTGGAAGTTTGGATCTAGGGTTTGGAGGCCTCTTTTGGTCTATTTTATGCAAATTAAATAATCTGATTTTATTTTTTAATTTTCTATGTGTTAGTGTGAAGAATTGGAAGAGTTCATGAAGGGTTTGAAGAAAAAAATTAAATAATAATTTTTAGAATTATTATTTAATTATTTTGATGGGGTTTGAAGACTTTTCCACTCGTAGAAGACAAGATTTCACTCTCTTAATTTTTTGCCTATTTTTTCTGCACTTGACAAGTGGAGCAATTGGCTTGGAGGGTCATTTTTGGCCATTTCTATGCCCAAAAAAGATCGCTGTATTTTTTTGGTATATTTTGGGCACTTGTGAAAGTTTTTGGCAAGGGTTTGAAGAGGAAAAACATTCAAAACAACTGTAAATTTGGAATTAAATCAAAATTTTTTGCCATAAAAAAGTTGCGTTTGAGATTCAAAAATTGGGCAAAAAGATATTTGTTTCGTGCATTTAAATTTTTAATTATTTTTACAAGTTTTCAGTTAATTTTAGAACAAGTTATTGGCTAGAATTCATCTATAAAACCCTACTATTGTGGTGTCTAGGGTTTCTAAAGCTTAACAAGGGTTTTGTGAGCTTATTTTGCAAATTAGGGTTTGCTGATTGCATTTTCAAAATTGTGGTATTTAGGAGAAAATCTATTTTGTATGGAATCATCTCATTTGGGGGCATTACAGTGGTATTAGAGCACCGGTCTTGTCTACCTGTGAGTTGGTTGTTGGATGCAAACAGGGAAAGAGTACATAGTTTATTAAAAGAAAAAGAGTATGGGGGACTAAGAGCCTCAAGGGTTCTCTTCAGAACAAATTAAGTTTATGCCAAGATTTATCAAAGAAAGCCAAAAAGAACTTCAACAAACATTGAGTATACAAATTGTAGCCATGTTGAAGGATACTACTATTCCAAGGAAAGATCACCCCTTCAATGGAGGACATTTGAATGATAATGAGAGGGTTTCTATTAGCCCCCCTCATAAATTCTTCAAGACCACTTTTCTGCAGAGAGAATCAGTAGTAGAGATGAGGACACCAAGGGATGATACTTTGGAGATTCGTTAAAAAGAGTATGCAACCCTAAGATTTGCCATGCAAGCATTATTGTCTTTTTGGGATCTTTGTGAAATGAAGGATGGATCAAAACCAAGGGTACTAAGCAGGGAGCTTCGTAGACACTTGCATCAAAGGGAAAGGCAAGGAGTCATCAAGGAAGAAAGGACCGAACTACATGGAGAGTTAGAGAAAAAAAATGAAAGGACAACCCTTTATGGGGACACCTATGAGAGAGCCAATGAAGCTAAAAAATTAGAATTTGTTGGGCAGCCCATAGAGGTGCAAGTGAATGATAAAAAAGAAGAGGAAACTAAGAAGCATGGAATAAAATAAGTGCAAGGTAAGGATCTTTTATTAATTGGAGAGGTCTATTTATTTTCTAATATTTGTATACATGATAGTGAAGCCACCAAAGATGATAAAATGAAAGATAGGGTTTGCCAAATGAGGCATGAGGATTCCTTGATTCAAGTTCACAATTATTGGCATTAAGAGGTATGAGATCCTGGTAATTTTTTGAGTTTTACAAAGGTTCTCAATCATAATTTTAGATTCTTTATGACTAATTCCATGGGAATAAAGAAAGAATCAGAATTGTTTGGGGCATGGAGAAATATAGGCATGCACAAATTAACGTTGGAACTAGAGATTAAGGTGGGAGATTATGAGGATATTTTGCATGGTTTGAATGACACGAAGGCTCCTTTATTTTCATCAATCAACATGATAGGAGGATATTTTATGAGTATGAGGAAGAAGGATGAAAGGAACAATGATAGGGCTGATATGAGACATCATGGATAACCATGTGCTTGCAAAAGAAGGGACACTACAACACAAATGGTACAACAGTATATAGAAAGGGATAAAATCCAGTATTGGTGGGGATTGTTTGATGATGCATACATATGTGAGGAAGCTAACAAACGGCAGCCAAGGGAAGGACATACATCTTATATAAGGGAATCCCTACCAATGGGTTTAGATGGTTATGATATATACTTGCAAGGTATGTTTTTCAATTTGGTTAAGTTTGTGTTTTTTCTACAAATAGGACTATATTTTGAAAATGAAGAAAGATTGATATGGTATAAAGGTCATAGCACACCTTGGAATGCACACTATGGGAGCACACATCCTCTAGTGCTTTTCCATGAGATGAATTTAATTATGGGAAGCTTTGCTAAGCATATTAATTTGGTTCAGTTTAGTAGTCATAATCTTCTTCATACAGAACATAAGTCCATGATGGTTTGTTGGGAAAGCATGGAGTTAGAGAACCCATTAAGGATCAACTTGGTAATGAACAAATTAAAATTTCTGAGTAGAGGCATGACTGTGTTTTACTATGACAACCAACATATTTGCATGCACAATCTATGAGTAGAGGTTTCAACTTATAAGGGGACCTTGTGGATAAGTTCAAAGCATGATAAGAGGTATGATAGCTACTATTTTGACTTATATGACACATTGAGTTCTTTTGAGCAACATACTAGGTACAAGAATGGAAAGGTAAGAAGTTCTAATGGCATCCCACAGATCATGGAAAGAAGAGAGAATGCAAGTATTAATTCTAAATTTTGTTATGAAAAATAAAAATTAGACATGTACTTACAACAATATCATGAAAGAGGAAAAAATGATTTTTGGGGACTCTTGATGAGTTTATGGAGTGTTACATGCATGCATGAGAATGTTGATAAGGGGCAGCCTTTGGAAGGGCACATGGCGTGCACAAGGAGTGTTAGGTTGTGGAGTTAAATCTTGCTATACCATAGATCTACCTGATCATACACACTCGGCACCCTTGTGGAACTAGGAGGAGCTACCCTTGCTTTCTTCACATTGAAGGAGCTAACCAAGCTCTCTCAAACTAACACACCTTTCAATACAGCCCATGAGTCTATTATATAGATCCCATGCAAACAATAATTAAACATCCAATTACAATAATTAGATCAACAGCTCCAAGACTAAAATTAGCCTTTAACATGCAAACAACCGGTTCGTTAACAAATTGTTCGTGAAACTCGTAGTTTGAAATCGCACAGGCGATCGACGTCGGTCCCTGTCTGCCTGGAGATGATCGACGTTGGCCGATCCCTGACCGATGTCGGCAGCTTCCTGTCTACACCTGATCGACGTCGGTTGGCCTGACTGACGCCGGTGACTATGACACTCAGCAACCTCCTCCAATGTCTGCATCAGTGAAGCTTTTAGCTCCACAACTTAACAATCTCTCACTTGGAAATAAACCACTGCACCTGTACCTGTACCAGTACATCTTTCTAATTTGTTTTCTGGCTTGTATCCCTCTTCAAGCTCAATCTTGAAGACCAACCACCACACATCTTGTGGTGCAACACCTGTCATCCAAGTAACCTGTCATATCCGAAGTGCCTGACCCTGCATAGCATGTTAACCTGCTGCTGGTCCCTCTCATATACCTGAGAATCCACTGAACTACTCTCCAGTGCTTCCTTCCCGGATTGGCCACAAACCTGCTGACAACTCTCACTGTTGGGGCAATATCAGGGAGTACACATGTACTCAACCTCATCATGTGATTGGGGACCCTTTTTTGTGAACTGGCCATCCATAGGTGTGCTTGCCGTTCTGCATCCTGCACTACCTTCATACAATCATCCTGTGACAACATCAACTTGTGATCTTCCTTGTCTCTAGGATTACTCATGCCAAAGAATTTCGCTCCTTCAAATTTTTCATGACACACCTCTGAACTAACTTTACCTTTAGCTCAGAAAAAACCCTGTATGTGTAACCCTGCATCAAGCAAACACAACATACAGTAACAGGATGATGTTGCAATCATCATCCACCTGGTAAAGAAACCACAATGGTTACAATGACATTGACTAAAGCCATGCTTTGTTATCCACCTGTCAAACCTGTACCACTGTCCTGGAGCTTCTTCAAGACCATATACCCTGGCCTTCCGTCTCATGTATCCATTCTCTCTATTCTTTAACCAAGGAATCCATTCGTCTTTCAGTGCTTTCATACCGGCTAGCAACCTTACCAAATCTCTCGTTTGGTTCTGCATCCTAAGAATCAAATTCCTTATTCCTGCCATCCTCCCACTGTTTCCTAGATCCTTTTTGCTCTGCAGTGAACAACGAGTATAAAGAAGAAGAATAACGAATTTGAGGCTTACTTACCCTTTCAGTCCTCCATATGGGCGTTTGAGACTCCTTGACAGCGTGCTGTCCGCCCAAAATCCGTTCCAGTGACCGACCTCGGTCACCACACAGTCTGCATCCGATCGACGTCGGTTTCATTAGATTGTCCTGACTGCCGACGCCGGTTTTCTGACCGACGTTGGTGTCTACCTGTCGCCGACGTCGGTTCCCTGATTGACGTCGGTCTTACCCTGCCCGACACCACCGGCTCTAGTCTACACATGACCGACATCGGCACTTGTCTGTTCGACACCGGTTCCTCCTGACCGACGCCGGTACCTGTGTCTCCTGTGAGTGATGACTTTTTACCTGCGAGCTCTCTTTGGATCAAAACCCTGTCCAAACTGTCCTGCTCAGAGTTACTCAGCCTTCTCCACTGATCTCTGTCCGTCATTTCCTCCATGAACACCAAGGCTTTCCAGTTCTTAAGTCTATCAAAGACATCTGACTTCCTCTTAAGAACATGCATCTCCTTCTTGCTCATGTGACCAAGCCTACAAAGCTACGTCTTTGCAACAGAAAAAGAATCAGTAATATAAGTAGATAGATAAAGGATACTTACTTTCTTACCACCTGTTAATTCAAGTGCATCCACTGTGAGAGTTCCTGTGCATCTCTCATCACCCAACTTTTTTGAAAAAATTAGCCTCATCTTCAGAATTGGGACCTGCATGACCTCTTTCAACACCCATGTGTTGGCCGTCCGCAATTTCAGCCGCACTTCTCCTTTGCCAAAACTTTGACAAGGCACACCAGCCCCTAAATAAATCTTTCCAAAGTCTTCAAGGACCTTAACATAGAAAAATACTCTATTTCGGGCTACATGGAAAGAGGCAACAGAATCTATAACACAAGATTCTTCTTTATCCAAAGAACATACCAGAGCATCCTATGCAACAACACCTGCAACATCTGCTTCTTCAGTTCTTTCATGCTGATCTTCTACCAACCAACAATATTTCTTTCCCTGCTCTTTCTTTCCATAACACCGTAATTGACCATTCGTGCCTTTGAATTTCTCCATTTTTAGTGTACTTTTTTCTGCCATTGCTATACTCCCACTCAATCAGAAACCTCTGAGAGTGACCTATAATCAAACACAAAACCTGCTCTCTGCAACTTTAGCTCTGATACCACTTGTTAGGACCCGAAAGCACAATTGATTACCATGTACAAGCAACTAAATGCGAAATTTAACCAGAAGTAACAAGTTTTTAGAATTCAGAAATAACACAGAATATGAGAGACAATACCCAATTGTATTAATACTCTTCCAGAAAGAAATTACAATGAAGAGATGCCACACTCTTCCACACTTTACAGGGTTCCCACACCAAGTGTACAGTAATTTACCTTCAAGAGTTAACTCTCTCAATTACGGTCCCAACACACAACTCAAACACAGAGTTGGTGTTCACCTCCAACCAGTCAGTATCACTACTGCCAGTACCACCAGTCAGTATCACTATTGCCAGTACACAAATACTCCATGATCGAGTACACACCGTACTACAAGTACACAACGTACTCCAAGTAGATCTCACATGATCTTGCTACTTATTGTGTTGCTGATCTCTCTGATCTTGCTGCCACCTGCAGATCAACTTGGTTTTGCAACACCTGCAAACCTAAACCACGCACACACACACACCTGCAAATCAATGATCTTACTTACCATGTAGATCTATTTACACCCTGAAAAACCCTTGTCCTTGCCTCACCAAGTCCTTATGATTCTCCAAACCAGTACCCCGGTGGATCTTCTACCAGATCTTGCTATTTCGCAGATCTACCTGATCATACACATTCGGCACCCGTGTGAAACTAGGAGGAGCTACCCTTGCTCTCTTCACACTGAAGGAGCTAACCAAACTCTCTCAAACTAGCACACCTTTCAATACAGCCCATGAGTCTATTATATAGATCCCATGCAAACAATAATAAGACATCCAATTACAATAATTAGATCCGCAGCTCCAAGACTAAAATTAGCCTTTAACATGCAAACAATCGGTTCGTTAACAAATTGTTCGTAAAACTCGTAGTTCGGAACCGCACAGGCGACCGACGTCGGTCCCTGTCTGCCTAGAGATGACTGACGTCGGCCGATCCCTGACCGATGTCGGCAGCTTCCTGTCTACACCTGACCGACATCAATTGGCCTGACCGACGCCGGTGACTGTGACACTCAGCAACCTCCTCCAATGTCTGCATCAGTCAAGCTTTTAGCTCCACAACCTAACAAGGAAGCCCACATATGATGAGTTGAAATACCTTGAGGCTTCACATCATGGTAAATTTGCAAGATGGTACCTAGCTGATTTTTTTTACATGATTGGAGAATTATAACATGGCATTTGGAAGGTCATTACCCTCAGGGCAGCAAAGTAAACAAATTCTATTATATTTTTTATGTTAACTTTTGTCCACATCACTTCCTTGGAGGGTATAAGGGAAATGAGCTTCCTCATCCACCATTTGGTATTGAAAGGGATGTTTGACTGGGAACACGTGGAGCCTTTGGAAGGTTATGAGGACACATCTAGCACTTGGGGGCAGTCCCCAAGGTATAGATACAACAGGTTCATGGCTCCGTTGAGGGCTACCACTTTTTGAGAAGCAAGAACAGAGTTTGTTTGCATTATAGGATGTGTTGGCAAGGTGGGATGGTATTTAGTATCCATTTGGGATATGACACACTATGCTTTTTGGCAAACGTTATTCCACTTAACAAGGACAAGAGCAAGGCTTTTTGAGCACTACAACAGGTTTTATCATTTGGACATGGTAATTGGGCATATGAACTTGCATTTGCTTAAGGGCAAACAAATTTGGGAAGGGAGGACTGTGATCTCTCATTTTTATATAATTTTAATAATTAATAAAATTGCCCGAATAGTGATTTTTATCATTCGAAAATATAAAGCAATTAATTAATTATTAGAATAGAACTATCTTGGATAATCATTCGAATTATCGGAAAAGTGGTTTTAACCATTTGAAAAATTAAGATAATTTTAATGAGTATTCTAAGAGGCTTTATAATTAATAAATTGCTTGAAAAGTGATTTTATCACTTTAATTATTAGAGTAATGTAATTAATTATTTAAGGACCTAATTATTTAATTTGCCAAAAAGTAATTTTAATTATTAATTTATTAAGACAAGTTATTTAATTATATCAAAAAAGTTTAAAATGAAATTAAAATAAATGTTGGTTTGGGAGCTAAAATAAGGAAAAAAAAAGTACAAATACAAGGTGAAGATCACAATTGAAGATATGCTAAATTTTAATAAATTGTTCTTCATGCTTGAAGAAAACTATTGGGATGCATGCCCAATAGAAGTTCGTTACTTTGGTGTTGATCAATCTAAAAAAAGTGTCATTTGACACCACTTTTACTAAGGAGATTTTGTTCTTGCCCTAAAAGTGAGGCGATTTGCTTTGAGGAGTTCGTGTGGAGTTTTGTGAGGGTTTCATGGTTCTTTTCTTGCATTTTAACCTTGCTAAATATTCATCTTATTTTTGCAAGTGGAGCAAACCACTTTGGAAGCTTGAATATAAGGTTTGGAGGCCTCTTTTGGTCTATTTTACGCAAATTAAATATTCTGATTTTATTTGCTAATTTTTTACATGGTGTGAAGAATTGGAGGAGTTCATGAAAGGCTTGAAGAAGAAAATTAAAAAATAATTTTCAAAATTATTGTTTAATTATTTTGATAGGTTTTGAAGACTTTTTCATTTGCGAAAGGCAAGATTTCACTCTCTTAATTTTTTCCCTGATTTTCTTGCATTTGGCAAATGGAGTAATTGGCTTGGAGGGTCATTTTTAGCCATTTCTGTGTTAAAAAAGGATCGTTGTATTTTTTTGGTATTTTTCGGGCACTCGTGATTTTTGGCAAGGGTTTGAAGAAAAACATTCAAAACACCTGTAAATTTGGAATTAAATTAGAATTTTCTGCCATAAAAAAATGGCGTCTGAGATTCAAAAATTGGGCAAAAAGGTACTTGTTTTGTGTAATTTAATTTTTGATTATTTTCTACAAATTTTCAGTTGTTTTGGAACAAGTTATTGAATAGAATTTATCCATAAAACCCTATTATTTTGACGGTTAGGGTTTTTAGGACTTAACTAGGGTTTTGTGAGCTTATTTTGCAAACTAAGGTTTGCTGATTGCATTTTCAGAATTGTGGATTTTAGGGGAAAATCCCTTTTGCATGAAATCGTCTCATTTGGGGACATCACAACTTGCAAGGTTATATGAGTGCGTTGGTGCAGGGGTACGCAAGGTGTGGATACACAGTGCCTAGTGTGATCTCCCAAAACTTGGTTATGCGGTTATGATGGTGTGCGGGTATGCAAGGTGCGTAAAAACTCAAATATAAAACTTGAAAATTGAAACTCAAAAGTTGAAACATAAAATTATCATGAAACGAATCAAATTAGATGCATTATATGACGTAAAATATAGATCATATTAACCTAGTTATATAATTTATACCATATTATTCATATATTTTTCTCTCTTTTTTTTTAGTAAATAAAGGAGGGGAAGGGCCCTCACCCAGTACAATAAAAAGATGTGGCAATGAAAACCAAAGGAACAAGCTACCAAAATAGCTCAAAACACAAACCAAAAAGCTAATTAGCCAAGGAAACCTCTAACAGAGGACCAATACAAAGCCAAAAGAGTGACAAAAAACAGGCAACTAAGCTAAGAAGGACAATTAGCCAACATGAACAAATAACAACCATTCCCAGTCCAGATATATGGAAATCATCCACAGTGTCTCCCACCAGAAAGTATTCTGTGAGAAGACCAGAGATATCAACTACATGAAGTTCCTTTGAATTACAGCTGCTACCAGGCAAGGACAGCTGCGAACACTCCTGATTCTTGGGAAAGGAAGCAATTAAATCAACCAATAGTAAATTAAAAAGCACAACCCACTTGAGGATGGGTAAATCAAGTTTTTCTAACCTCACCAAATCCCCTACATTGCCTAAAAATAGAGAAAGAGTGTCATCTTGGATGGCATCTAAAGCCACAAACTCTTGAGGGCCTCTAGAATAGTTCGAAACAGGGGAAGGTTGTGCATATCCACAATCAAAGAGGACTCTAAAACATTAGAAGCAGACCCAATAAAACCGGACAGAACCTCTTCAAACTTATGAAGCCTGCAGTCATGGTTCTTGAAAAGAATATCAAAACCCCTAAAGCGGTTTCCCAAATATACTTATATAACATTATATTGATTTATATAATGTATATCATATTATATAAACCCATGCTTCAATATGTGTCACAATCCAATCACAAAACAATATTCAAAATGTTTATTACTACACAGAGATCAAAATCATTAGTAAATAGTTTTTTGTTATTAGATGCAAATCTCAGCGATATGGTTGAAACTGAACTCTAATGTAATAGTTGACTACAATGCATTGTGAATGGTAATATGCATTAAGGGTTTTAACCAAATCAATATTTTGATTTTTCGTTTGAACATTTTAGGTTTTGCTTAATTGATTTTCTATGGGGTGTGTATGAAATTAAGGGAAACACACTTGGTGTGTCTAGGGTGCATTAGGCTGCCTTGGATGTGGGTGTGTCTCTGGTGTGGCCCAAATATGGTCAAATGTGTGCACCTAGACAACCTTGCAAGAATGTAACTATTTACTGAGAGTTAGATATTTGTTTCCAAAATAAATTTCCTCTTCATAAATTTACTTCTTGTTTGCAAATTGTCAATCTATGAACATCACTTCTTAATTGGCAAAATAATTTGTTACCTCATCCAGCAAACAGCTTTAGGTTCCAGGGATTCTTTGATAAAAAATATTGGATAATAAGCCACATGAACTAGTTATTTCACAAATGTATGTGTTTGTATTTGGAATTTTTCATTAGGTACATATTCCTTGTTTTTGTCTAATGTGGAAGTTCAATTAAGGTGCTTTGGTATTAGGTAATTTAGGAAATAGTTTGAAAGTAGAATTTTCCAAGGTAGAAATGGTTATTTATGACGGTATCCTTGCAAGCCAATTTTTGTAATCAGACAAAATTATTCTCAGCAACAAATTATTTTGATGCTTAACCAAAGAGAGTTGCAATCCAATAAAATCTGGGGTTTTAGCAGTGAATGTTACAATCCAAATCTGTAATTAGACACAAGTAACATTCGCAAAAATGACTTTTAACTGTTCCATGAGCCTAGTTTTCGTTTTGTTCATTTGACTCCAAGACCATAAGGAATTAAGTACATGTATTATATTAGTTTTTGAGATCTTTCAACTTATAAAGAACCTTTCATTTGCATATCAATAGTTTCAACCATTAGTAGGATTTGATGAGATTGCATGAGGCTTAACAAACACCTTATAAAACTCCTGTTAAAATTTGAATTCATTAGACATAACCTTCATTTTTTATGTTCAACAAGTGGGTCTCACAAAGTATCTGAAACCATGGTTTTCTTAGTTACCAGGAAATATATTAGATGCTAGTGTATAGAGGTTTCTATTACTCTGTGTTGCACAAGAGTGACTAATCAAGCAAAATTCCGTGTGCTGTATATAACCTTTTAAGAGGATGTGTAACAGTGCTATGCAAAGGTGAACAGTTTGGAAGTAGCAAAACTGCCTAAAACAAATATATCTATAATCGTAGAGTCAGAAGTTGATGTACCAGGGGAAACTGAGCTAGTTGCATGTCTCTGTCTTGTAGTGAAGAGCAAATTAATGCCCAATTGCTAGTGCCATCTACATCGGCCAATGTTGTGTGCTATTGAAATCTATGTTTCCAAGTGCTGTAGTGGGACTACCACATGCACTGTCATGGCACAAGTTGCTAGTGTTGCGCAGAGTGAGGTTGAGGTATCAATAGGAGACACATTTGAATCTTTCGTCCCTCCTTGGCAGCATTGGGTGCTATTGCTTCCTTAACTCCTTTACAAGGTAAGAGAACCATTGCTAAACATAGCTAAATGTGTAAGACATAGATTGATGTGGAAAATGTCCTTGCTTCACAATCTGCAATATAGGTCTCCTTCACAATTTGGAACATGTTGGAATAATGCATATTTAAGCTTACCTAGGGTTAATAGGGTAAGTTATTTATTACTGAGGATTAATTTTATTTACCTTGGTTAATTTATTTTATTGTTGAGAATCTCTCAACAATATATTTGTTCGTAGTATGAGAAAACAAATAGTTTGTTTTCTCTATTTTGTAATCTTACAAATAGTTTGTTAACATGAAACAAACTATTTGTATTATAAATACTTTGCATTATATGAGAAATGAACGAGAGATTATTAAGAGGATATAGAGAAATTTGTGGATTATCACCTATTTTCTAGGTGTGACATTTATTTATTCTCTGGAAATATTTGCAGGTTATTTGTTGTGGGTTCTTTCTCCTGGATTGATCCTATGGATTCTGTGTATCTCCTGTTAATTCCTTCATGGTATCAGAGCTTGGAGTTCCAGTTGAAGATCTTCTTCCCTGCAATTTTTCATCTGCTAACACATTCAAAAACATTATTTTATTGATGTGTTACAAATATTTTTTTATTCTCTCAAAATCTGGTTCTTGTTTACACATTTTTTTTGGAAAATTCTGTACTTTATGCTCATTAAATGACCGTACAGATTTCCAAAATCAGATTTTTTTGATAGAGGCGTAGGAAATCAAGTCAGGAATCCATTTCAATTCGAATTTTCTCATTTGGATCAGGACGTACAGCTCTTTCATTCAAAAACTTGCTGACTGGTCCCTGTTGGCACACTGTTGGCAGACTGCAGTACCTGTTCGTTTTTCTGATGTGGCAGATCGTATGGTTGACTTTTTTGGAATCTGAGACCTGTTAATGAAAGCTGACTGTTATATCTTTCTATCCATATAAATTTTGATGAATTTGGATCAGGCCGTACAACGTTTTGGAAGCCAACAACAGGGATTTAAAAACTGTTTTTTTTTGCCTACTGTATAGCCGTACGGATTTCTCATTTTTGAACGCCTTATTCTATATAAAATCAAAATCTGAAAATTTCATGTGATAGCAGACTTCCAAAGCTTTCATTTCATGCTGAGAAGGACGGATTTGGAGCAGGCCGTACAGTCTTTTGGACAGATCCAGTGGAGCCATTCTGCAGTTGCTGAGAGGTGTTTTTGCTTGGCTGTGTTTACAAAATTTTCTCAAATATTTCCCTGACCACCACGCCTTGCTGGAAAGAGAGTTTATTTTTGATAAAGCCAAAGATTATTCAGTTGTTATCTCACACGTGTGAGTCATTTTTGGCTTTTTTTAATTTTTTAGTTTAAATGCAAGTCTCTAGCTTTGAAAGTTCAAATTTGACTTTGCTAAAGCGGCTAGAGATATTTTGTTAAAAATTTGTAGGGAGGAGGTCTTGGGGTCAAATCCCCCTACATTTTTTTTTGCATATAGCCGTTTTTTAATTTTGTATAAGCCAAGGCTAAATTTTTTTTTCGTCGAGAGACGTTAAATTGTAATGGGAGGGGTGTTTTTTTTGAGGAAAAACGAATGTCTAGATTGTTCTTGTCAACTTCATCATCTTCCTCGGGAATGGAATCTCGATTGTTTGAACCTCTAAATTCTACAAATTACCATGTTTGGAAGCCGAAAATGCAACAACTCCTTCAATCAAAGGGCTTATGGAGAATTTTTTCTGAAACGACACCTGCAGCATTCACCACTGAAAAAGACAAATATGCATATGGTTGTAAGCAGGATGAGGCTCTTGGATTGATTTGCCTCAACGTCTCAGATAATCTTCAATTTCACATTGCAGATGCTACTACGCCAAAAGAAGTATGGAAAAAATTTAAAAACCTATTTGGCAAAGTTAATGAGTTTAAAATTTTGCAATTAGATGCAGAATTGAGTACTCTCTCTCCATCAGATTTCCCTTCAATAGATGAATTCTTGGCAAAATTCAAATTTATAAGGTCAGTTGAAAGCTGGTGACAAGGATAAAAGTGATCAGGAGTGCATTTTCATGATTTTGCCAAAGTTGAAAGGACCATATAGTGTTTTTTCCTCTGCTATTTATACTATGATGGATACATTAGGTGATGAATTCAAATGGCTTTCCTTTGAAGTTTTTTGTGAAAGATTGACTAGGAAGCAAACAAAATTAATGGCCTTAGATGCTCTACCTAGTCCTAGTCATGCTCTAGTTGCTAATTCTTCTAAAGAAAAACCTTCACCTAAGTCTAAAAAGCAAGCACCTTCAAATAACCCTCCAGAGTCCACCACCCAAACACCTCATCATTCTAAATCTACTAAGACCAAAAAGTCCTTTAAGCAAAAGAAGAAAACATTTGGTCCATGTAATTTTTGTGGTGGTCCTAATCATGATGAAAGTAGATGTTTTAAGAAGATGGAAGCATTAGAGGCAGCAGTCAGACAACACAAAATTTCCATTCCGTCTCCATCACCTTCTACTTCTGCAGGAAAAGGGAAAGCACTTTCAGCAAGGGCTATATCTTCATGTCATGATCAGTGGATTTTTGACTCAGGTGCTTCTCACCATCTCACACATTCTAAGGATCTATTGTCTTCTTTTACAGATTGCAGTACATCACATATTGTTATGGGTAACTCCTCACAGATTGAAGTTTTGGGATTTGGTACTGTTGATAAACAAGATGGATGCTTTAACAATGTATTACTTGTACCCCAAATCTCTTCTAATCTTCTCTCTGTATATCAAATATGTAATTCTGGTACTGGTAAAACTGTGGAGTTTACTTCACATGATGTTGTAATAAGAGAATGTAATGATCTTAGTGAGATAGTTGCTACAGGTACAACAGACCATATTGCAAGACTCTATACTTTTGATAAGTTTGAGTCTTTTATGTCTTCTAGTTCTTCACTTATAAAACATGGTAATAATCTCAGCAAATTGTGGCATGAGAGATTGGGACATTTGAGTTATGGATATATGCAACAAATGAGTACAAAACATCTTGTAAAAGGCCTTCCTAAGGTCTCATGTATTGATGGGGTGTGTCCTGGTTGTCTAGTTGGTAAACAGCACCAGGATCCATTTCCAGTTGGTAAGGCCACGTGCAAATGCACCCTTAGAGTTGGTTCATAGTGATTTGATGACTTTTCCAACTCATTCTTTTTCAGGGGCTAAATATGCATTCACATTCATTGATGATTTCACTCGTAAAACTTGGGTATATTTTCTCAAGTTGAAAAGTGAAGTTTTTGAGTCTTATAAGGCCTTCAAAGCCTTTGTTGAAAAACAATCATCTCTTCCTCTTAAGAAGATACGCACTGACAATTGAGGGGAATATGATAGTAATGCTTTCTATGATTTTTGTAATGAGCATGAGATACAGCACCAATTTACTGTCCCACACACTCCTCAACAAAATGGTGTAGCAGAGAGGAAGAATCGAACATTGAAAGAAATGGCTAATTGTATGATTCACTCTAAAAATTTGGGTCCACAATATTGGGCTGAAGCTATAAATTGTGCAAACTACATTCAAAATCGTATGCCTCACAAAGCTGTGCAAAATATGACACCAGAAGAAGCTTGGTCTGGGATCAACCCTGATATTTCAGATTTTCACATCTTTGGGAGTCAAGCATGGGCATTTGTTCCTTATGACAAACGTAAAGCATTGGAGAAGAAAAGCCAACCACTCATTTTTGTTGGTTATTGTGAAGATGTAAAAGCCTACCGTCTTTTTGATCCTGTGACACATGATGTGTTGTTTCGACGAGATGTTCAAGTTGATGAGCTACCCACTCCACAGGAGTGTACATCTAGTTCTTCTCCCCCTCTTACCGAGGATAGTGAGGATTTGCTTTTTATTGTTGATGATGATGATGTTGCACTTGTTCAGCCACCACAGCCATCTTCTTCACCACCTTTGCCCAAGTGGGCGAAGAGCACTCTACAGGCAGCTGGTTCTTTTGTTGGTGATCCATCTGATTCTCGTCGCACTCGCTCACAGACATCTGGTATTGCTCTTTTGGGACAAGCTTGTACAGATGATCCATTGTTGTTTTTCGAGGCTATTGGTATACCCGAGTGGGATGTTGCTATGTATGATGAGTATTCTTCATTGATGAAGAATGATACTTGGGATCTTGTCCCTCTTCCTAAGGGAAGAAAACTTGTAAAATGTAAATGGGTCTATAGGACCAAATATGCTGCAGATGGATCAGTAGATAAGTACAAAGCTAGATTAGTAGCTAAGGGTTTTTCACAGGTTGAAAGGGTTGATTACTCTGAGACCTTTGCCCCTGTAGCTAAGATGGATTCTATTTGGCTTGTACTCTCTTGCTGCTTCACATTCTTGGTTAGTTTTTCAGATGGATGTGAAGAGTGCTTTCTTGCATGGTGATCTCCATGAGGAGATCTATATGGAGTAGCCTCCAGGATTTGTGCAGGACTCATCATTGGTTTGTAGACTCCGTCGTTCTCTTTATGGCCTCAAACAAGCTCCTCGAGCTTGGTATGAGAAAATGGATAGTTTTCTTTTGAGTTCTAGTTTTATTCGTTGTGAGTCAGATCACAATGTATACATCCTGAAGCAAGGTGAGGAGCTTGTCATTTTGGTTCTGTATGTTGATGATCTCATCCTCACTGGCAGTTCAGATTCCGTGATACATGACATCAAGGACAAGTTGGCAGATAGGTTTGATATGACAGATCTGGGACTTCTACATTATTTTCTTGGTCTTCAAGTTTTTCAGTCTTTTGAGGGCATTTCTATTGGACAGTAGAAGTATGCGACAGATCTTCTTCATCGATTTTGCATGGCTGATTGTAAGCCTGCACCCACTCCATATCAGTCAGGGATTGTGTTGTCTGCCACTTGTACGACTCCTCTTGTTGATTCCACTTTGTATAGTCAACTTGTAGGTAGTCTTTTATACTTGACTCATACCTGTCCTGACATCACATTTGCCTTGAACCTTGTCTCTTGGTTCTCACATGAGCCTCATGAGAGTCATTGACAAGCAGCCAAGCGTATTTTGCGCTACATTCGGGGCACCACTCACTTTGGTATACATTACACACCACAGAGTTCTACACAGCTTGTTGGATACACTGACTCTGATTGGGCTGGTGATGTTGACACTCGTAAGTCCACTTGTGGATTTGCTTTCACACTTGGTTCAGGTCCAGTTGCTTGGGCATGCAAAAAGCAGACTGCTATTGCATTGTCCTCTACTGAGGTTGAGTATCGAGGTGCTGTCAAAGCTAGTCAGGAGATACTTTGGCTTCGACAGTTGCTTGGAGAGTTTGGCTTCACACAGCAGGGTCCTACTACTCTTTGGTGTGATAACCAAAGTGCAATTGCTATTTCACGCAATCCTGTTGAGCATCAGCGGACAAAACACATTGAGATTCACATGCACTTCATTCGACATCTTATTCAGGATGGAGTTCTTTCTTTGGAGTTTGTGCCTACAGCTGAGCAGATTGTAGACATCTTCACTAAACTTTTGGCTTCTCCTCGTTATCTTTAGTTGCGAGCGATGCTTGGGGTGAAGGAAGTTGTCCTTGGGGGGGATTTCCCATGAAGTCCTTTTATTTTTCATATATTTTGATTGGTTTGTACATGGGTACCTTATCAGGTCTAGTAGCTGGGATCCATCCTTGTTTGTCATTCTCCCTATGTTTCGCTTAAGGGAGGGTGTTGGAATAATGCATATTTAAGCTTACCTAGGGTTAATAGGGTAAGTTATTTATTACTGAGGATTAATTTTATTTACCTCGGTTAATTTATTTTATTGTTGAGAATCTCTCAACAATATATTTGTTCGTAGTATGAGAAAACAAATAGTTTGTTTTCTCTATTTTGTAATCTTAAAAATAGTTTGTTAACATGAAACAAACTATTTGTATTATAAATACTTTGCATTATATGAGAAATGAACGAGAGATTATTAAGAGGATATAGAGAAATTTGTGGATTATCACCTATTTTCTAGGTGTGACAAATTTATTTATTCTCTGGAAATATTTGCAGGTTATTTGTTGTGGGTTCTTTCTCCTGGATTGATCTTATGGATCCTGTGTATCTCCTGTTAATTCCTTCAGAACATAGATTAAATTAGTGCGATGTGTATGCTTCAGCGCATAATTAGAGTGTTATCTATCAAAGTTGCAATCAAGTAATCTAGATCTAAGTGGGGTGCACTACTATGTTTAATGCAAGTACTCTAGATCTAATTAATAAGGTTTCAGTAGCTCAAAATTAAGCATTGAATGCATTCCAAGATTCGGTGGTAAGTCCAAGTAGGAAAACAATTATTATTCTGTGCTTTCGAAAAGGTATGTGATCCATAATGATATGGCTTAAACTTCTTTGTAAGGGCTGTTGAAATTATCTTTCTGCGAATGGAGTCAAACTTTGTCGCCAATATCAAATTGATGAGGGATGTAATGTTCATGATGGCGCTGCTTATCTTTTTTCTGTGGCTTCACGAGTATGTCATAAACTTACTCCTATATATGTTGTATCTTCTTGGTGAATTGCTCTGCTTTATCTTGCTTGCATTGCAGTAAGAGTTTTGCAGAGGATGACGACCATAGTTACCAGGTTCGGCCGCATCTGGCCGAAATCCGATAAGTATCGCATTTTTTCGCCAGTCCGAATTAATAAATGTGGTTCGGCGCTTTTTTAGCATTAAAATAGTAAAAAAAGTCAAAATCCCTAAAAGTTGTTGCAAACCCAAAAACCTGCAGCAAAAAACCCTTTAAAAAACTATTTATATGCGCGTTTTGAAACAAAGTGAACACACTGAACTTTGAGAGTGAGAATCGAGTGTGGAATGAGAGGAAGAGTCCGTCGGCACCGATAGAAAACCCTAGAGGGCCGGTGGAGCACGCTGGTGGAGTGGAGTTGTGGTCGTGGTGGCCCGAGGCAGTGAAATCCAAGCAGGAGTGGCAGCAGTGCGCGACAGCAGGGTGCGGGAGCGGCGCGCGGTAGCAACGCGCAGGAGCGGAGCATGGGAGCACCATGCGGGAGCAGGGCACGAGCGCAGGCCAAAGAGTCCAGTAGGGTTTTTTTTTTTTTGAATAATTTAAGAAAAATTTAAGTTTATAATTATTGACTAGGTTTTTAGTAATAATTTTTAATTAAACGCTGTTATTTTATTTTATAATTGATTTAAATTTAATTAGATTTAAATTAAAAATTTAATATTCATTTAAATTATTTTATTTTATTTTATAATTAAAATTTATAGTTTAAGATTATTTATTTTTAAATCCTAATTTATATTTTATATTATTTTTTTTCGAAAGTTCGAAAAAAAATAATATAAAATATAAATTAGGATTTAAAAATAAATAATCTTAAACTAAAAATAATATAAAATATAAATTAGGATTTAAAAATAAATAATCTTAAACTATAAATTTTAATTATCTTTCGAAAAAAAATAATATAAAATATAAATTAGGATTTAAAAATAAATAATCTTAAACTATAAATTTTAATTATAAAATAAAATAAAATATAAATAAATAAGAAAAAAAACATAAAATAAATAAAATAAAATAATTTAAATGAGAAGTAATAAATTTTTAATTTAAATCTAATTAAATTTAAATCAATTATAAATTAAAATTATAAAATAAAATAAAAAACTTTTAATTAAAATTTATTACTAAATAAATTAATATTAATATAATATATTTAATCTAAATCGAAAAATTCAAAACTACATTTAAAATATATGATAAAATTTAAATTTAAAAATAAATAAAAAATAAACATTATAATTTATAATATAAAATATAAATATATTTATATTTTTATATTATAATTTATAAATTATAATTATCTTAAATTATATATATATATATATATATATTATTTTCTATAATTTTTCAAAAAAATAATATAAAATATAAATTACAATTTAAAATAAATAATCTTAAATTATCATTTTTAATTATAAAATAAAATATAAATAAATAATTAAAAAAACATAAAAATATAAAATTATTTAAAAGAAAACAACAGATTATTAAATTAATTAAATTAAAATCAAAATTATGAAATAGAATAAAAACTTTTAATTAAATTTAATATCAAATAAATTAATATCAATATAATAATAAATATTATATAATATATTTAATCTAAGTCTAAAATTTCAAAACTACATTTAAATTTTAAAATATATAATAAAATTTAAATTTAAAAATAACTATAAAAAAATAAAAAAATTTAAAATAAACATAATAATTTATAATATAAAATATAAATATATTTTATATTATAATTTATGAATTATAATTATAAAATCCATCAAATCTATTAATATTTTTGAATTTATATTTTATAATATAAATAAATTCAAATTTTAAATATTACATACATAAATTTTATAATAAAATTAAATATAATAAAATAAAAAATACTTAAAAAAAATATTATAAAAAATAAATTATCATTTAAATATAAAATAATTGGACATTATAAATATATAGTAAGATGAAAAATATTTAAAATAAATATTATAAAAAATAAATTATAAGTTAAATATAAAATAATTGTACATAGTAAATTATAATTAGAAAATAAAATTTAAATATTTATTATAATTTTCTATTATATATATTTTTTATTTTTTAGAGTTATGTCATTTTATTTTTATAAGTCATTTAAAATTAAATTTAATAATATTGTGATATGGTTTAAATTTTTCTTATTTTTAAAGTTTTATAATTTTATTTTATACATATCATTTAGTTAAATTTTAAAAAATATTTTTACATATTTTAAATGTGTAATAAAAAAATATTTTTTAAACTTTTGCAGGGAAGCATATAATCATGGCAAGTCAATTGCTTGAGAAGAAATACATTATTCAGCGAGACGCAAATTTCAGAAATATGCAGTGCACTCTTTGTGGTTCCAATATCATTGGGACTCTAACAAGGGTTCGAAACCATTATATTGGAGGTCCAGATGTGAAATTTTGCCTAATAGCGTCGCAAAATCTCATGTATGCACCATTTGTAAGTCAAATCCGAAGTAAATATATAATAAAGACAGTTGCATCAACATCCGAATCTTCAAAGAGGGTTAAAATTCAACGCAGTCTGACACAGTTTGGTTCATTTTCTAGCTCAACGCATCCTTCAACATCTACCAAAGCGAGTGAAAGTGCACATCAAATGTCCCAATCCCAGTCTTCTTTGAAAGCTATGTGGAAGCCGTAGGAAAAACATGAGCTAGACAAATTGGTGGCTCGTTTTTTTTATGCAAATGCCATCCCTTTCAATGCTATTCAAAATCCACATACAAAAGCAATGGTAGAGGCGATTGCCAATTTTGAGAAAGGGTATACAATGCCATTTTTTTAAAATCTGAGAACTGTTTTGCTAGAAGAAGAGGCGACATCTATATCTAGTGAACTAGATAAAATGAAAAGGCATTGGAAAAAAACAGGGTGCACTGTAATAAGTGATGGGTGGTCTGACACAAAGCGAAGACCCCTCTTGAATATATTGATTCAGTGTCCTAAAGGTTCTATGTTATCAAATCAATTGATAGAAGCAATGATGTGAAGACTGCAGATTTCATTTTCAAATGCATTGAATCTGCTATTCTGGAGATTGGAGAGGAATATGTTGTCCAAGTTATTAGAGATGATGCAACAAATTGTAAAGCAGCAGGGGAACTTCTAATGGACAGGTTTCCTCATTTGTTTTGGACTCCATGTGCAGCTCATGTTTTAGATCTTTTGCTTGAAGATCTTGCAAAGTTGGAGTGGGTGAATAATGTTGTAAAAGAAGGGAAACAAATTTCAAAGTTTACACTTAATCACCGCTTGACTTTAAGCTTGTATCGCTCATTTGCAAAGCATGAACTTCTCTCTTCAGGTGAAACAATGTTTGAATCTAATTTTATCACTTTGCAAAGGGAGGTGGAGGAGAGGACAACATTGAGAAGGGTTGTAGTCAGTGAAGAATGGGCACAATCTAAGCTTTCTAAGGAAAGCGTTGCAAAAGACATTGAGAGAATTATCTTGGGTAGTTTATTTTGAGAGGGTGCCGAGAAGACCCTAAATGTTTTTGAGCCACTTGTCCAATTATTGAGATTGGCTGATGGCATGAAACCTTGTATTAGTTTTGTGTATGAGGGCATGGAGCAAGCAAAAGAGCAAATTAAAAAAGTACTGGCAGATGATGGTGATTAAGTTCAAAATATTTGGGACATTGTGGACCTCCGATGGAACATGTTACATCGACCTATACATGCAGCAAGTTGTTATTTGAATCCAAAGTTGATAGAGGTGGATCATGATGCAGATGAGGAGGTAAAGAATGGTGTATTGGCAACAATACACAGGTTGATTCAAGATGAAGATGAGAAGGCTAAGGTGAGAAGGCAATTGGCTGCATTCAAGAACCAAGAAGGGTTGTTTTCCCTCAAGAAAGCACAAGAAGACATTGTTAGCATGGATCCTCATTTATGGTGGCAGACGTATGGTTCTTCTACTCCAGAGTTACAAAAGCTTGCCGTGCGTGTCTACAGTCAATGTGCCAGTGCTTCTGCATGTGAAAGAAATTGGAGCACGCATGATTTGATCCATACTAATAAGAGAAACCAACTAGGAGCCAAAAAGCTGTCAGATCTTGTATTTGTTCATAGCAATTTAAGATTGCTTGAGCACAATCTTGCAAAAGAAGATGACAATCTTCATCTTGGAGAACCATCATTTGAAGGAGTTGAGGAAAATATTGATAGTGTTGATGAGCTGGATGGAGGATTCGTTGATGGTGCTAGTGCTAGTGCTAGTTTTGATTTTGAAGTTGGGTTTGATGTTGCAAATGTTTGAAACTTAAGTTCTATATCAATTTTGAGTTTAGGCTCTAAACTATGAATATTTTGGTATCTTTTAATGTAATTCAAGTTTGAAATTCTTATGCATTTCTCATTTTTGCAAGTGTTAAATTAATGTTCATTCCTTAGTAGACTGAAATATTTTGCATATATATATTATTTTATTTTCTGAACCGGATTTTACCGGATTTTTTCAAAAATTTCGCATTCCGCATTTTTTTCGCCTCCCGAATGCATTTGGATTTCCGAACCTGGTAACTATGATGACGACACAAGGAGGGACTGTCCATCAAAGTGCATGGTTGAAAACCAAGGCAATCTTGCAAACAGCTATGCACATTTAGGAATGCAAGTTGCAGTTATATGAATATCGTACAAAAGGCAGATTCTCATCCCAAAGTGCAGGGATGGTCATGGTTATACATGCTCATAAAATGAATTAAAGTGAGCTTCACTACTTTGTTTTGTCCATATGTTTGCTTATCATCTAGCAATGACTAAAGTGCATTCCAGAAATGGAATACAAACACAGGGCCATAGTCAAAAACAATGAAATACATTCAAACACATATAAAGAATTTCTTTGCCATTTTAGATGCTATAATGGCTTTCTAGGAAATCATTATAGCCATCTTGAAATCCCTGTCATCTATAACAAAAACTACAATTGTGATTATAGGTCACCTTTTTTGCACCTGCTGCCACAAGGGAGGATAAGTGCACTAGATGCACTCTGATGAATGCAACCTGAATACACTAGACACCTTCCAATTTCTGCACCTGTTGTAGAGAGGACGGTTGATAAGTGCACTAAATTCCCTCTAAAGAAAGCATCCTAAATACACTAGAGACTTACAATCTTGTCTTTTTATGTGCTAGACTAACAGAAGGACCCTGAGTATGGATTCCAACACTACGGATAAAAAACAAGGGTTGGACTGACTCAGATTTTGACTGGGATTGACTTAAAATGGGAAAATAAAGGCAGACCAGCATTTTTTCGCGACTACAAAAGGCCTAGACAAGGGAATTTTCGACTGTTTTCTTTTTGCATCTGATTTTCAGCATAGTTGTAGGTCTTGGATTGCCTAGAGTGTTCATTGGGCACGCACAAGAGCCACCTCTGCAATGTAACAATGTAGATCGATGGCAGTGATATGTGTGCAAGAAGTGAGCAAAATAGAGGAAACACAGCCTTTTATAACATAGTTTATTTCTTGTTTTGTTTTGGTGTAGTTACCAGTGTAGAAAATAAATCTTATACCTTTTTCTTTACAGATAGAAAGAGACGAGGGAGTGGGGCATAGCTTAAATGGATTTTTTTACTTTATCTTACCACCTAACAGATGCAAAAGCACACAAATTTCAGAGTTATAAGTAGAAAGAGAGTGGTAATATATATTTATTTTATATGGAAAACTTAAACATCAGGCTAACATCTCAATTAACTTCCAAGCATTCAAGCACGTAGACTCACAGACATTTGAAAATGGGTTCTTTGAGAGTGGTACTAGTTTTAGGATCAGTGGATATGCAAGCAGTCAAATATCCAGGCCCTTAGAAGTATACTGATGATAGCTCTCACCCACCTGCCTGAGCCCTGAAGTCTACAAGGTGTTGAGCTGTGCCTGAAGCAGTCAGCTCTCTGTGTGGATTTGGATATGCAAACAAGAAAAGAAGCTCCTCAGCTATAGAAGTTGTAGATCTAAGTGTTGATGTCTCCTCCAGAAGATAAAACCAGCCACAAGTAAGATAGGTATAAAATGGAGGGCAGAGGATCAGGTGGAGTATGAAGGCAAAGTAAAGGCCACAAATGAAAGGATCCACACTGCCAACATCCATAATCAACAGTAGCCACAAATCCTGAGAGAAGGAGAGGATAACACATGGTAGGTACTTCATCAATTTAGAACTTGTTGAATGATATTTCCATGTAAGAGATATCTTAAGCCCTAAGAGAATTGATAGGATGGTATATTAGTGAAAACTGAGCTCAAAGGATGGCAAATGTGATGGTTGAATCAGATCAGATTGCTAGACAGTCATTGTGGAGGTTATAAAATGCAAAGTGTGGGAATCATATGATAGGAGCACGAGTATACTGTCAACAGATCCAGAAATGTATGAGAGGCTATATATATATATGGACATTCATAGGAAAGACCTATGGTCAATAGGAAATGATACCGCTTTCAAGAAATCAGGTGGGATCCCAAAATCTGTGTCCAGGGGGGAAAAAACAATTGGCCCCGAAGCTTGTCACTTTTTTCAACGAAGGTATAAGCCTATAATAGGACACATGATCCTAGATTTTAACCATGAGACAACCCTTTAATGGTCTATAAGGTTATTTGCCTCATGGCAACTAAATGAGTCCAAAGATCAAAGAGAAGTTCAAGAAAGAAGAAAGACGGAAATTATATAAATCTCAATGAGTGGCCAATATAGGTCAAATGGGACTCTGGGATACATCTAAGTATGATGGACAAATGTTAGGGACAAAAGTGGCCCAAATAAAACTCTAATTTTCTAAATCAATACCAAAGCTAAAGGGTATGACCCAAGGCGGATATACCCAAGCACCGATGCTTAGGTACCTAGAAATGAAAGTAGTTGTGTGGAGGTGAGAGAAATCCATTAGAGAAAGGAGGATCTGATGGAAGCTTGAGCAATAAACTGTTGCTATATTTGGAGACCACCATCCCACTCATTACAAATGACACTTAGAGCAGATTAAGAGTTAATATCATCAATCATCTCTAAAGGGCCACTACAAGATCTAATGATGCCCATTAGCAAATGCCATGTGCTTAGGGGGACAAACTGCATAGTCTTATAGAGAAGTAGTGTACTTCCCCTAGAGCCTTTCTAAAGATCCAAGGCTTGAATCGCTTGAATTAATGAGGGAATTGGTGATGTGAATCTGCCTTTGATCCTTGTGATGTTGATCAGAACTAGAATACCCTTGACATTGAGAAGAGAAGGAAGTGCAATATCCAATCTGTGAGTGAGAGGATTGGGAGACCCTAGTAGTATGTAGTGAAGCATATCGTCTCAATGACTTGTCCTCACTAGACTATATACTTCTTGTATTCGAAGAACTTGTACCAACCTCAACATCTACTATAGGCTAAAAAGAGGTAATCAACATGGCATCTCGAGAACAGTGTAATGCCTTTCTTCTAAAGCTAAAACACCATTGTGAAAATGACCAAGGACCTCTGATCGGCTTACAAAAAAAGTGGATAGTGGAACCCCCAAATCTTTGTACAGGCAATAATATCTCCCTTAGATCTCATAATAGACAGGGTATTTAAATTTAAAGTGCTCCTCAATCTCTACCTTCTTGTACTACATGATGTACAAAAAAAACTCCTATTTATGATGGATAGTGATCACACTATGCCAACATATATGATCATGATAGTGTGATGATATCAACCCGGAAAAACAAACATACTAGATATGTAATATCGCCAAATACAAAGGAGACCAGAAACATGAACTGCAATAATGTAAATAAATCACCAATGGAATCGCCTAAACCAACAACAATTAAATTAACTACAGCAACAACTAAAGTCTAAATTAAATAAATTGTCCATATGGGAAGGAGTGCCACATTTAATGCAAGGAATAGAAGTTATATTAATGCAAGCCATCCCATTTGATGAAAAGACACATCATTGTGGAAAGGAGACACATCATTTAATGCAAAGCTATGAAGGGCATTTATAAGAACTTGGTGAAGGAAAAGGATATATATTCAGATTTGACTTTCATTCCCTTATTTGAAGTTTAAGCAACAACCTCTTCTTTTATAATTGAATACAAAACCCCTCATTTATTAGGTACAAGGATGAAACCCCTTGATATCAACCCCTCAAGGATGAAACCCTTTTAGAGTTCTCTATTAGAATATTTATAACCAAGATTCCGCATTGCACATTTGATCATTGTTGGCCATTTTTGGTCCACATAACAAAATTTTGCCTAAATGTGAGAAGATGGACATTCAAGCAAAAGCGGCAAGTTCATAACAACTTCGGGCTTCTAGGAGCAGACAACATACAGTTTCGGGTTCTTGGAAGGAGAAGGCTTTAGGCTTTAACAAGTAAAAAACTTCGAGCTTTCTCTCAGAAGACTTTGGGTTTGTCAAGCAGGAAGACTTCGGGTTTGTGAAGGCGCACTACTTATTTCACTTTATAAGTTCCAAGTAATATTTGAAGTAAGTAGTGCCATTTGAGAATCCCGAATTGGTCTTGGCTAGTGCTTTTCAGGTTCTCTCTGCAAGAAGACTTTGGGTTTGTGGGGCTGCCTTGCTTAAAAGGTGAAGTAAGTTGCAAGCAGTCAGAAACCTGAAATAAGTAAAGGGACATGACAAACCCGAGCTGGTCTTGGGTGGTGGTTTGCGGGTTTTAAGAGGCAAGTCTTCAGGTTTTCCGAGGTGAAAGACGTAAATTATTTTATAAGTCATAAGCAGTGGAAACCCCGAAGTAAGGAAGCAAGAAGCAAGTTGCAAGGAGTCAAAAGCATGAAGGAATGAGTAAAATCGATAGTTCTGAAAGGAAAAATATGGAAAATAGTCTGCGGAAAGCAAACGGCCGTGGAACATTAAGGTCAATGATCAACAAATCCAAGGGGGCAATCAGTCAAGGACAAGTGACACAAGTGCATACAGCTCACTTCCAGAACATGCAAAGTGGTCAAACAGGGATTAGACGTGTCTGGGTGGAGCAACGAACATGCAAGGACCGATTGGGATAGTCCAAGTTGCAGTAAAGAGCACACCAAGTTTTAATGCAAAGATAAAAACTCTCAGACTTGGTAGAGACATGCAACTACCACTGGTATGGCTTGCTCAGTCCAAACAAGAGAATTGAATGCATAAAGAGCTCGAGGAGATGGGTGGCAATTCTGGACAGTACATCTCTCGGTCAAGGTAGTTGCATGCTTTTAATGCAAAGGGAGCTCGAGTACAATCGATAGTCATCGACGACTTCTCTTCTCCTTGCTCTCACACAATTATGGGATTTCTCTTTCTCTCTCAACCATATAAATAGAGGCTCTCTGGCCAAAAAGGTGGTGGGATCTCTCTCTGGATTCTCTCTACTCCCTCACTTGGGCATGACCAAATTTTGCCAAGACGGAGCTTGTAACCTCTTGATATGAATAAAAGACTGTGTTTTAGACTCCATTGTTTTGGTATAATGTGTACATGTCAGATTTGCGCATGTGGTAGAGTTTTCTCCCTTGTCAAATTATGGTCTCACCTAGTTACTAGCTCATCTTGTTATGCAGGTCATGTTTAGTGTTCTACATCTCTCAATTGAAGCCCGTATGTGGATACTGTGATTGGTTAATGTCTTACTCCAGACCTACCCCTTCATTTCCCTCAGCTTAAATCGTTTGATGAACCTCCTCATGAAACATTGATGTATGATAGATATTTGGGGACTTGAATCTGTTTTTTGCTTGTTTCATTAGTGTTCTAAGAGTCGAGCGGGGTAGATCAACCCATAATTTTGGTGCATCACCTCCCTTAGCTCAGTTTTCCTTTTTATGTTATCTTTCTCTTCCTTTTTCTTGGTCAGCAATAGATTCTAGTGTGGGAAACAAGCCAAAGTAAAACATCTGAGGAACTAGCCTCATTAAAAACCCTAGAGGTTCAACCTCGCTATAGGATACCCACAGCGTGAGGTTGTTCCCATGCTTATCACTGGCAGTGAGAGAGCCTGAGAAACTCTCCCACAAAGGGTGCAATTCTATGCCACAACAATTTCTAGCATGCCCGGTGGGACTAAGGTCCAAAACAGCAGAAGGATTTTTGGTGTTGTTCTTTTGCATATCAGCCTTTAGAGGCATTCAACAAACATTAATGGCGACTCCAAACATCTATCAGCTGGTTTGAACAGTCCAAGTGCCTAATCATCATTATCTGGTATGTATAATCAACCATCTTTTGACCATATGCTTATTCTCTACCTCAGCATCACACTTATCAAGCTAATAATGTTTGTGTTACCCCCAAGTGGCCCTCAAACAACCTATCAGCCCTATCATGGCCTTTGCCCCCCTTCCAACCCTGTGTATGACCAAGATCAACCTCCTAAGCATTCAAATCAGTCCTCTAATTCCCCTTGTCAAGACTATGTTTATCTTGTTTCATCCTTGTCAAGATTCAAGCAAGCATTATCAAATTATATTGAGTTGATAAGGGAGATTGGTAGGGGTCTAGAACTTTCTTCAGTCATCCCTATTCATGTCCTACAAGAGGCAAGGAATGCTCTTCAGCTGGTCAAGAATAGGTGGTCAATTTGAGAGGATGAACAATGGGCAGTTTGTGAGGGGGAGAATAAGGTGTGGTTGAGAAGCATTGTCCAAAATTTGGAAAGTGTGTTGATGTCTTATGAAGATCAATAGACTTAGTGCAATCAGTCCTATGTTTCAAATCAACCCCCTGCGCCCATTCCCACTCAAGAGTTTGAATCCCTTCCATTATGGATCTTCTCCAATACTTTTGACCTTGGCTATGTCATGCCCTTTCTTGTGAAACCACCTCTCCTGTACTCGTTCAAAATGAAGAAAAGGTGGCTGTTCCCTGCACATTTCCATCCTGGAAATTGGTTCAGCCAGTTCAAGAGGAGGATTTAATGGTTGAAGAATATAAAAAAGATGTGTTAGCTCAGCTCAATGATCCTACCTTACAAGAGTTCCATGATTCTTTCTCCCTCCCTCAAGAGCCACCAAAGAGACCACTCAAAGTACCTAGCTGGAAAGACACTCTCTCAAGCTGCAAGCAAGGTGAACTTTTTCACCCTCCCACTATCTCCCTCTTGGAGGAAGAGCCTGTTTTGCAAAGAATAGAGGAGGAGCTTACAGTCAAGTTTGAGCTTGAAGAAGACAACATAAGTGTCTATGATAAGGAGACCATGATAGGTAGTCCACTCCAGAAAAGGGAGGAGAAATCAGGTTTGGACCAGCTTTTGTAGCATGGCTTTGATATTGATGAATTGGAACCTGAAGGCAGTACTGATGCCTTCATGCTTAAAGAGGTGTGTATTTAGGATGCCGCTGAGAGCAAGGAGGATTTTGTTTGGTCCCAAGAGCTTTCATTTGGCATGGTTGCAGATGAAGATGACCAAGGTGCAGAGATTGACGTAGTCAATCAGTTAGCTGACCATGTTGGAGAGGTCATGAATGAGCAAGAGGATCAAGATGAAGTATGGCAACAGCTGTACCATGACTTCATGGATCAAGTAGAGGTTCTAAACCAGCGTATGCCTCCTCCAAAGTATGAGGATGAACTCGCCAATCAGGTTGAAGAAGCTGACCAATCCCAAGATGAATTGTCCATTGAAGACAGTACTGATGTCTTCAAGAATGATGGGGAATGGTTAGATCCAGAGCCACAAAAATATGACATGTTGAGCCTTAGATGGATTGACGAACTACCATATGGCTCCTTTCAAAGCAAACAAAACAAATATGGAGTTGAAGTTGGCATTGTCTTGAATGACCAAGAGGAAGCTGCCTTTTGGGACGACTTGGAGCTTTTCTACTTAAGTCTAGACAATAAACCAAGCACCAGCTCAAAGGAGCCATCACATGTTGTGCTTAATTCAGAGCACAAAATTGAGCCATCAAATGAGAAGATTGCAAAAGCCCCTACAGTCCAACATGAACCAAGTTTGGAGGACACGAACTAGTATGTCTACATCGGAGACATGTTTGTTCCATTCCGTCTATTAGAGAGCATACCAAAAGGATCAACCATAATGCTGCCTGGTTCACCAATTCTGGTACCTCCAAAGCAAGGTATTTTTCATCTTGGTTGCTAGAGGTGAATGATACTCACAGTTTCCCATTTGATCCAGGAGGGAGATACTTGTAAATTGTAACCTTGTATATATTAGGATAGATTTCATGCTTTCTTCCAAGTGCCTTGTACACATTTCCTTTTTGTTTTGTTTTTCCTTTCCCTAAGTGCCTTGGGCACTTTGTTTTGTGTTGTTTTGTTTCGCTCTTGTTGTCCTTGTTGCTTCAAGAGGAAGTTCCAGAAAGGGTCAGCCTTGTATCCAGTTTCAGACGAGCCTAGTTGTGGAGGTTGATGACTCCATGCCCAATGGACTAGACAAGGCAACATGAGCTGGGTTCTCAAGCATAGCAGACATGCTTCCCTGTGAGTCACTAGAAATGTTGGCCATTTGGCCCACATATCAAAATTTTGCCTAAGTGTCAGAAGATGGACATTCAAGCAAAAGCGGCAAGTTCAAAACAACTTCGGGCTTCCAGGAGCAGGCATTAGACAGATTCGGGTTCTTGAAAGGAGAAGGCTTTGGGCTTTAACAAGTAAAAGACTTTGAGCTTTCTCTCAGAAGACTTTGGGTTTGTCAAGCAGGAAGACTTTGGGTTTGTGAAGGCGCACTACTTATTTTACTTTATAAGTTCCAAGTAATATCCGAAGTAAGTAGTGCCATTTGAGAAGCTCAAATTTGTCTTGGCTAGTGCTTTTCGGGTTCTCTCAGCAAGAAGACTTCGGGTTTGTGGGGCTGCCTTGCTTAAAAGGTGAAGTAAGTTGCACGCAGTCAGAAACCCAAAATAAGTGAAGGGACATGACAAACCTGAGCTGGTCTTGGGCGGTGGTTCGCGGGTTCTTCAAGAGGCAAGTCTTCAGGGTTTTCGAGGTGAAAGACTTAAATTATTTTATAAGTCATAAGTAGTGGAAACCTCGAAGTAAGGAAGCAAGAAGTAAGTTGCAAGGAGTCAAAAGCCTGAAGGGATGAGTAAAATCGATTGTTCCGAAAGGAAAATTTTGGAAAATAGTCTGCGGAAAGCAAACGGCCATGGAACATTAAGGTCAATGGTCAACAAATCCAAGGGGGCAATCAGTCAAGGACAAGTGACACAAGTGCATACAACTCACTTCCAAAACATGCAAAGTGGTCAAACAGGGATTATATGCGTCTAGGTGGAGCAATGAACATGCAAGGACTGATTGGGATAGTCCAAGTTGCAATAAAGAGCACGCCAAGCTTTAATGCAAAGATAAAAACACTCGAACTTGGCAGAGACATGCAGCTACCACCGGTATGGCTCGCTCAGTTCCAAACAGGAGAATTGAATGCATAAAGAGCTCGAGGAGATGGGTGGCGATTTTGGACGGTACATCTCGCGGTCAAGGCAGTTGCATGCTTTTAATGCAAAGGGAGCTCGAGTACAATCGATAGTCATTGTCGACTTCTATTCTCCTTGCTCTCACGCAATTATGGGGTTTCTCTTTCTCTCTCAGCGATATAGAGGCTCTCGAGCCAAAAAGGTGGGGGGATCGCTCTTTGTATTCTCTCTACTCCCTCCCTTGGGCATGACCAAATTCTACCAAGACAGAGCTTGTAACCTCTCGACATGAATAAAAGACTGTGTTTTAGATTTCATTGTTTTGGTATAGTGTGTACGTGTCAGATTTGCGCATGTGGTAGAGTTTTCTCCTTTGTCAAATTATGGTCTCACCTAGTTACTAGCTCATCTTGTTATGCAGGTCATGTTTAGTGTTCTACATCTCTCAATTGAAGCCCGTATGTGGACACTGTGACTGATTAGTGTCTTACTCCAGACCTACCCCTTCATTTCTCTCAACTTAAATCAATTGGTGAACCTCCTCATGAAACATTGATGTATGACAGATATTTGGGGGCTTGAATCTGTTTTTTGCTTGTTTCATTAGTGTTCTAAGAGTCGAGCAGGGTAGATCAGCCCATAATTTTGGTGCATCACCTCCCTTAGCTCAGTTTTTCTTTTTATGTTATCTTTTTCTCCCTTTTCCTTGGTCAGCAATAGATTCTAGTGTGGAAACAAGCCAAAGTGAAGCATCTGAGGAGCTAGCCTCATTAAAAAGCCTAGAGGTTCAACCTCGCTACATGATACAGCCTGAGGTTGTTCCCATGCTTGTAGCTGGAAGTGAGAGACCCTGAGAAACTCTCCCACAAAGGGTGCAATTCTACGCCACAACAATCATTATACAACATTATTTATTATATAAATTTATTTTGTTAATAAGAACATGATTCTATATTCATTGAATATTATTATTTCGAACTTTAAAAAGGAATTCTAAGAAATCCAAATTAATGTATAATATTTCGATTTGAGATATTACAATGGTATCAAAGCTCTTCATCCTGTCAGCCTGAGGGTTTCGATAAGCTTTATGCATTCAAATCATAAGGTCAACATAAACAACATAAATGATGCACAGTTTGACCGGTGGGCCTAAGGGAAAATTCAAGTATATACATTGATGTCACAATTAGTTCAACAAATACAGCGGTGGAATAACTCGCTAACTTAGAATTCTAATGGTGAGGGAAGATCATCACAAGCACAACAAGGTTATACATTTAATAATAGTCGTGAAGGACTCCCATCAAGGACTTATGTACGCCCAACCATGCCCACATTCCTTCAACGAGAGGAACCAATATAGGAAGAAGATGAGGTTGAGTTGATTTTCAATGATATTAATGCATGTCACAATAAATATTTGAATCTTGATCCTATGATAAGGGATGAATTGACATTCATAGATTTTTGCTGTTTATATGGAAAATATGTTCTAGAGGAAGCTGAATGGCAGCCAAATTCGGTCAAACAAGTCATCACGGAGCAACTAACGAAGGAGCATAAAATTTGGATGGTTGACAATGATTTAGGCAACAATCTTGAGTTGCAGGAGCAGCCGGTGGAAGTAAACTATTCAGTGTTGAAAAACATTCCAACAACATCACTCAAAGAATTCTCTGACCCTGAGATGGAGGTGATGGTTCTTGAACTTGAACAACTAAACAAATGTTGGAATCATCTTATGACAACCATAAACGCATCCTATTATCGCAATGAAAACAAGTATGAATCTTTTATCAAAGATGAACCATTGCTTGGTCTCCATGATAGCACAAAGAAATGATTTGTCTTCATGGACAGTGGAGGTGAGTCATTAATGGAGATTGTAAGGGTAGATTTGGTGACAAATGAGCTTGAACAGGTAATTAGTAGCCCAAGAAATGATCAATTTGGAGTACGTAAAGGTCCCAGGATCCTTATGCTCAGTCAAGATCTCTTTAATAATTATAACAATGGTTATAATGGCAAAAGGTTGTGGGATCTGGGAAAGAACAGTTGTAATAATCCCTTGCAAGAGAGAACTAACAATAATGCAATCAGTTCTACAAGGATGGGGAAAGAAACATTTAAGCTTGGAGCAGATTATAGTTTGTTGTAGAGTGTGATAGCCTCAAACATGCTTCAACCACATTGACACCCATAAGCGCTTCATGGTTGGCATTAACTGTGGATAACTAACATCTGAAGATTTGATGATTTTGCACCATAATCTTTCCACCACAAATTTGTAAATAGGACATTTATAACTTTGTAAGTCAATTACGCTTGCAGTTATTAAACAAATAACAAGACTACAATTAAAGGACTCAATTTGAATTGGTTTGTTACTTTGTTGATGGGTCATTCTCCTCCAAATGTAGAGGTGAAGAAAAAAGCGTCCCCTCTGCAATCTTGTAAATCTGTAGCTCATCAATAAATATGTCTCTAGTGGCTTCATCAAGGATCATCCTCTCTGTTGGTTCCTAGTTATACACCTCTTGCACTTAGCGTTGCACACTTGGGCAGTATGGCAAACAAAGATGAAAAACCCCCAAATATGTCGTTATAGCTGGGGAAGGGTTTAGCATCAAGGTGGACTGAACACAAACAATGACTTGAAGACACCGGCAGAGGCTATGGTTAGCTCCCTGCTACTTCTAGCTCTACCTGAACCAAGGTGAGAGGACCTAAGGGGTAGCTTGCTCACATGGAGGGATACTGCAATTCAATCTCCATGGGGATTATTGGCACACAAAAAACACAAATCTGACCAGAACATAACCAAATTTGCTCACTCCACTCGGTAAGAGTTGTCACACGGAATGAACAAATGCTTTGGGCCAAACACAAGCTACTAAAGACAGATGTAAATATGATTGCAACCTTCATTTTTAAAGAAATTTTCAACAACAGAGGGACAAATGGAAGACTGCAATGCTGAGATTTAAAGCACAAAACACGTATAAATTTTAGATATGCAATATTTAAGCATCTGTAGGCAAATAACACTCATAATATGCAACAGGGTGTATTATTTGCAAGGTAGGATAGGGTAGGACGAGTTAAGTTTTTTATAAAAGGGTGGTGTTTTTTTTCAAACAACAGGATCTCCTTCAACAGGGATGACATCATTCATTTGCAAAGATGAAAAAGATTGAAATACAAGCTATGGAAACTACCAGGAATAGTTTGCATCCATTAATGCCAATACAATAAAAATATTCAAATGATTCTTGAAACCCTAGAGCATACACTGCAAGTAGAGATTCAAATGCTTTTTCCTATCAAATCCATAAACCCAGCGTGCCCTTAAGAGGTTATCAACAACATATTTTCATATCACTATGCAGAAAGGAATTTACAACTTAGATCTATGCCCAAAACAGCTGCCACCATTGATAAGTATAAACTAAATACCCAATCAGCAGAGCATGTAAAATATGTTATTGCATTTTAATGACAAGATACATCAGAAAACACAGCTATTTTTCATTATCTTGAAAATAAATCTTACATACATCAATGTTTCAGAATGTTATCATGGGGAAAAGCATGGCGAGTTTGCTCTTAAACAAAGGAGACATACAATTCTCTTAGAGCTTGCTAATGGCTGTACAAATGCAACATCTTAGCAAGAGAGACAAAACATACATACAACAAGGATCCCAAAATTTGAAAGAGCCTACGATCTAGAAAGAACAACCGACAACCTTGAAAAGAGGACAAGCCCTCTTTTTATACATCTCTTTCACCCAGAATATTCCAAGAATATGCTTCAGCTGGAAGATGTCCTTGATCATGCCTAGAAGCTCATGACTTGCAATAAAATCATTTTGGTAATTGCCTTCCTTGCAATGATGAAGATTTCAAGCAAACCCTTGATCTTCTTGGTTGGAAATGCGCTGCACTTGGGATCGGGAGAGAATATTCCCTTGGGAGCAAAACAAACTCCTTGTCTTCATGTGTAATTGCTTGGCCATGCCCTCCCATTAATTATTTGTAAATTTGGAATCTTCTGGACAACTGCCCTTCTCCTTGTGCAGACCAAAGAACATCCCTTGCATTGTCATGATTGCATTGGAAAAATCCAATTGTGATAGAAGCAAAGAAGGATCCATGGCCGTTTGGAAAATATGCTTGGAATGGCTCACCTTGGCCTCATAAACCTTGCAAGAAAGATATTTTTCTTCCAAGGAGGTCTTCAACACAAGCAAAATATTAAAAATGACAATACTTAGCTTTGTTTTACCTTTTTGCCTTAATGCCAAACTTTCCTGTGCCTTCCACATTTCTATTTTGCCTTTGACCTTCTAAGGTTGCCACCAAACTTTTTAATGCCTAAGTGCATTATTTTACCTTTTAAAGGCTTGGCCTCATCGTTTGACCCTCCATGTGGATTATATTAATAGCGTGACTCTCTTTTATTTAAAAGCTTGTGCTTTGAAATTTTTTAACTTCCACTTGGACATGTCATACATTTTGGAATTAGTAAAAATACTGACGTGGCCTCTGATTTCCTTTGAAACTTGACTGCTCCCCTTTTGAACCATCTCTCCTTTGATTGCATGTTGACTGGTGGGTGGCGGGCATTGGCTTGAATCGAAGGCTCTGAGCACAAAGTGTCTGAACAAAAAGTCCGACACAAAAAGCCCGAGTAAAAAGTTCGACGACCAAATCCTTTGAAGCAAGGGGAAACTCAGATCAAAATGTCCGACCAAAAATTCCGAACAAAAAGTCCGACTTGCATAAAGTCTGACTTGAAAAAAGTCCGACTTGCACAAAGTCCGACTTTACACAAAGTTCGACTTTGCAAAAAGTTCGATTTTACAAAAAGTCATGACTTGCAAAATTTCCAAAAAATTGAACTTGAGAATTTTCGAATAGAAAATTAAGAATTTTTCAAAAAACTTAAGAATTTGAAAAAGTCGAACTTGTGACTTTTTTGCAACTTGTTTTTCTGTGATATATTTCCGCAGACCTTTTCACCCCAACTGCAAATTGCACTAATGCAAACTTGCATTGAACCTTAGCAATTCTACCATTTCAAAGCCTTCTAGAAGATGGAAAACATCATACTCAACATTATTTGATCTTTCCGACTTGATTTTTTTCACAGACCCTACAATCTTATTAAAACATAAAAACGTTAAGCATTAGCTAGAACCAGGATTATTCAGGATTTTCACAAGACAAACGCTGGATTTTGAACTTAGGTGAACACTTGCAAATAGGTGTCAACTTTTAGATATTCAGGCATTGATATTCGGAAACAAGGAACAAATTGCTAAGTGCAAGTTTGGGCACTAACACTGGCTCTTGTTCGAGGATGTACACCCTCTGTAGGTGTGCAAAGAACCCCATAAAACAAGACCAAATGCCAATCCATTGGGCCATGGAGTCAAAACTTGACAACTTATTAGCAAACACTCACAGAAATTGAATTAGATAAAGGCAGACCAACAAAAACAGATCAGGAGGATTTGAGAACGAACACACAACACAAAAACACCAAAATGAACTATACAAAGGCCCAACACAATGGGGCAACAAAACAACAGAACTATACACTGTACAATACTTTACACAGTCATGGAATTAGTCAAGGAAATATTTTAGATGACTGCCATTAATTGGCAGCTTTAGTATCTCACTATCCAGGTCTTCTAAGAAGGTGTGTTCCTATTTTTGCAGTCAATGGAATAAGGGCCCATCCACAAGATGTCAAATTTTTCATGCTTGCCTTTCTTTTCATGCCTGCTGTCCCAAAGTAAAACCAGATCACCTACTTGAAAAGTTCTTCGAGCAACCTTTCTATCAAATATTCTTTAAAGTCTTTCCTTGAACTTGAGGTGTCTCTCATGAGCTTGTCATCTAGTTTCAACAAGCTCAACAATCTGGTTCATTCTACTTTCATAGTGGTTGACTTGCTCATCTTCCTCTAGTTGCATGAACTGATAGGTTGGCAATTGCAAATTCATGGGTAAGATAGCTTGAGCTCCATAAACAAGTTCAAAAGGGCTCTTATCTGTAGCTCTCTTATGCATAATTCTGTCAGCGCACAAGACAAACTTCAGCTGTTCACCCCACTTCTTCTTACTTGCTTTTAAAGTTCGTCTAATGATTTTGAGCAAGTTTCTATTACTAGATTCTGCTTGCCCATTCCTTTGAGGGTTGTAATTGGAAGTGTAAGCTAATTCGATCCTGTACTCTTTGCACAATGCCACTAAAGGCTTAGCTCTGAAGCTCATGGCGTTATTAACAATTACCTTGACAGGCACACCAGATCTACAAATAATCTGATTTAGCAAAAATTCCATAACCACCTGGTGTGTAGCCTTCTTTGTAGAGACAGCTTCAACCTATTTCGTAAAGTAGTTAGTTGCAACCAATATCCATCTGTCTCCAACACTTGATGAATCAGTGGTTTCCCCAACGAAATCCATTCCCCATTGTCTAAATGGGCCTTCAATCCTCACGTGCTGCAAAGGAAGAGAACCATAAGCTTTCAGCCTCCCAACAAAGCGTTGACATTTTTCGCATTTTTTAACTTTCTGTGCAACATCTTTGAATAATGACGACCACCAATAACCAGCTCTCAGAATTTTATGAGCTGTGATTTTAGGTGCAAAGTGACCACCACATACTCCACTATGGAAGTCTTCCATCAGATATGTAGTTTGTTCTTCTAACAGGCATCTTAGGAGAACCCCATCCGGATTCTTCCATGCCAATCCACTTTCAGTAAAGAGATATTTTTGGGAAACAAGTTTGAGAGTTCTCCTTTGGTTCTTTTTTAAGTCAAGGGGACAATTCATATTTTGCAAGTAATAAACAAGGTCTTTATACCACGGAGATATGTTAATTCTATTCAAAGAATCATCAACAATAAAAACAACAGTGTTTACCTCAACAACTTGCAAATTTGTCTCAGCGATAAGCTTGGCTAGACCCATCCCTCTCACTAATTTGGTGGTCAGAATATCCATGTCATGCTTTTGCAACTTGTTAACCCACCTGCATCTCTTGCTCGATGCTTCAATCTAAGTCAAGATGTCCTTCACCATTGTATGTGGGACATATGCAACAATCTTTGAATTCAGAATATAAGGTCTGAATGTTTTAATAGCCTTCAAGAGAGCGAAAGCTTGTTTTTCCATGATGGTGTAATTCAGTTTAGATCCTTGCATAACTTTGCTAAAAAACGCTATGGGATGCTCATGACTGTCATCATTCTTTTGCAAAAAGACAACTATGCTATTATGTGATACAAAAGAGAACATTTGGAATGCTTTAGTGTAATCAGGACTGGCCAAGATAGGGACAGACTTCAAGGCTCTTTTGATGTCATTGAATGCTTGCACAACCTTCTCCTCCCTTTGATGGTTTGGTCTTTCTTCAACATGGAAGTAATAGGCAAAGTGATCTTTGCAAAGTTAGACACAAATTGTCTTACAAAGTTGATTTGCCCAAAGAAGGACTGAATTCCCTTCTTGGACTGCGGGATAGGCACTATATATATATATATATGTACCCATGACGTTGTAATGGGCACCTCTGTTACGCCCAAAACTAACCCAGCTGAAAACCCTTACTTCTTCGTGCAAGTTTTAAAATCCCTTATGACTTTGGAATGGTTTGCTTGTATTGTTTTTTTTTGTTTTTGTTTTTGCAAAGTCTTATGCATGTAACATGAATATAGAATTGAAAGCATAAACACTCATAACTGAAATAACCAACACACTGTATTTATATTGATTACAGAATGAATAAAGTGCAATGTTGGCCATGCGATAACTCACTAAAGACTCCAGCAATAGAATGGAATGAACATTGTTTTTATTGATCAAGCGAATATCCTCAACAAATACCGAAGGTACAATCTGCTGCATCAAATTAACCAAGTGCTGCTACAAGGAGAATACAGTCTGCTGCTATAGTGACGCGGCTGCTACAGTACGCCGCTGCTACGGTGACACGGCCAACAAAGGAAGATATGAGCAATTTCGAGACTCTACCTGTAACTGAAAAATACCCCCACAAACTGCAATAACCATGAAGCTGAAAGCATAGACTCCAAAGACCAATCCCAAGGATTGATGTCTAGAGTGATATAAATGGGAAGGACATTCTCAAATGCCAAAAACAACCTGCAAATTACAAGTACATCAATTCTTCTTCTCATCCAACATGTTGAATGAAGCCACAAATGCTTCCTTTTATTCTTTCTCCAATGGTCGACTCAACTCTCATGAGCAATGTGGGATAAAAGATGCGCAACATATTAAAATATTCACTTATGTCTCCCTTGGGTACACATCCCCATAAAATAAATATTAAAGTAACACTAATATTTTACAATTAAATTAAATGTTACTTTAATAACACTTCAGGCATTAAAATATAATAGCAATCGGACTCTGAATAGCGCGAGTGATAGTTTGTCGGAAAGCTCTCGCCGAGGAGTATCAAATCCAATCACCAAAACTGGCCTCTGCTGTGTCCTGCTAACTTACTAAAAATAGTATGCCTGAAATTGAGTAAATCAACTCCGTTTTGGCCTAAACTGGAAATGACTAGGCCAAAACACTCTAGGATCCCTTTAAACCCTTCGTTAGCCCTTGAGACCATGTAGAACTAGGCTAATGCACACACACTTGGTCAACTGCTAAAGTGGGGACATTTCAGTCCGCCCCCCTTGAAATTGCTTGTCTTCAAACAATCTCATTCCAGCCTGCTGAATAACCTGCTCACTCTCCCATGCAGAGTCCTCCGACAGGTCTCTCCATCTGACCAAATACTCCTTCACTATCCTGTTTTTGAGTTTCCTCTCTCTGGTGTCCAGAATAGCCTGAGGTACTAACACGAGCTTCCCCTCCTCATCCAAAGGGGGTAAATCTGTAGAAGGCACTACACTCTGACCAATGGCTTTTTTAAGCCTAGACATGTGAAATACATTGTGCACTTGATTGCCCTCTCGGAGCTCAAACTCATAGTCGACTTCGCCCACTCTGCGAATCACCCTGTAGGGACCATAAAATCTAGGCTTCAGCTTCTCTGCTCCGTTTTTCTTGAGCGATGACTGCCTATATGGCTGTAGCCTCAAATACACCATGTCCCCCACCTCGAAACTGCGCTCTACCCTATGCTGATCAGCATACAACTTTTGCTGATTTTGAGCCTGTTGTATATTCTCCTTGAGCGCTCTCACGATATCCTGACTATCCTGCAACAGGGATTTGTCTTTGGGCACTCTGCTGTCCCCCAAATCTAAATCCATGAAGCTTGGTGCTTCATACCCATACAATGCCATAAATGGAGTCATCCTGATGGTCATGTGATATGTGGTATTGTAACAATACTCCCCCATGTGTAACCACTTAACCCAAGCTCTCTGCTGCGCAGTCACATAGTTCTGCAAATAACCTTCCACCCATTTATTTACTATCTCCGTCTGCCCATCTGTTTGAGGATGGTAGCTTGTACTAGGTGTAAGATCTGTACCGCACATCCTGAACAACTCTTGCCAAAAGGCGCTCATGAACTTGCTATCCCTGTCAGTAACAATAAATCTCGGTAACCCATGCAACTTGAAAACCTCTCTGAAGAACAAATCTGCTCCTGAGCTGCTATGTAAGTAGAAAGGATAGCAAAGAAGTGATCAAACTTCGTCAATCTGTCTACCACCACATAAATGCAATCTCTTCCCTGCACTTGTGGTAAGCTAGTGATGAAGTCCATAGAAATGCTTTCCCATTTCTTGTCCGGAATGGGCAAGGGTTGTAGTAAACCAGCAGGAAACGTGTGCTCTTCCTTATTCTGCTGACAAACTGCACTCCCTGACATACCTCTGAACATCATCCTTGAGCCCTCTCCATGAGAACCACTCTCGGATCTGCTTGTAGATCTTGAAGACCCCCGGATGCCTAGCTGTAGGTGCATCATGAAATGCCCTCAGTATCGCCTCTCAAATGTGATGATGGAATCAAATAAATCCTGTCCTGAAATCTGATCAACCCATCTATCACCTCATAGCGATCATCTTGTATAGTCCCTGAAATCAATCTAGAAGCCCAAGCATCTCTGGCATACTCTGCTATAATCTTATCCCTCCAATCTCTTGAAATCTCTGCAATAGCACAAATGTGAGGTCTTCTAGATAAGGCATCAGCGACTACATTCTTCTTCCCTTTGACAAACTCAATGTCAAAGTCATAAGCCTACAATTTAGTGACCCACTTCTGCTGCCTGTCATTCAAGTCTTGCTGGTTCATGAAATACTTTATGCTGTTGTGATCCGTCTTGATCACAAACTTCCCTCCAACCAAGTAGGATCGGAATATGGCCAAAGCATGCATGATGGCCAACATCTCCCGATCATAAATAGAATAGCTCCTCTCCACCCCTCGGAGCTTCCTACTTTCAAAAGCAATGGGATGCTTCTCCTGCATCAATATTGCTCCAATCCCATCACTCGATGCATCACAATGAAGCTCAAAAGGCTTCGTGAAGTGGGGTAGAGCTAGAACTGGACATGAAGACATCCCCTGCTTGAAATGCTCAAAACACTGCTGTGTTGCCTTTGTCCATACAAAAGTACCCTTCTTGGTGAGATCTGTTAATGGTGCTACAGTCTGCGAAAAACCCTTCACATATCTCCTATAGAATCCACATAATCCAAAAAACCCTTTGAGTTGTGTAAGGCTTGTTGGAGTAGGCCAATCAACAATCGCCTTAATCTTTTCTGGATCCACCCTAACTCCATCATCACTGATAATATGGCCAAGGTAGAGCAACTCTGTCATGCCAAACTCACACTTCGATTCCTTGGCATATAGTGACTCCCTCTCCAAAATAACCAACACCTTCTCTAATTGTTGTAGGTGCTCCTCCCAAGTCCTACTGAATACCAGGATGTCATCAAAGAATATCAATACAAATCTCCAAAGCTGCCCTCTGAACCCCTGATTCATACAACTTTGGAAGGTAGTTGGAGCATTGGTTAGCCCAAATGGCATAACCAAAAACTCAAAGTGTCTGTAGCGACACCTGAAGAAAGTTTTTTCTATGTCCTCTGTTCGCACCTTGATCTGATGGTATCCTAAACGTAAGTCTATCTTAGAGAAATACCATGCTCCATGCAGCTCATCAATCAACTCATCAATTCTAGGTATGGAGTACCTGTTCTTAATTGTCTTTTTATTGAGAGCGCTATAATCAATGCACATACACATTGTCTCATCCTTCTTCTTTACCAAAACAGCCGCTGAAGCAAAGGGGCTTTTGCTTGGCCTAATATGCCCCATCTCCAATAGCTCCTTTATCATCTTCTCTATCTCATCCTTATGCTTTTTAGGATGGCAGTAAGGGGTGATGATGATTAGTTTAGCCCCCTCCTCTAGCTCGATAACATGCTCTATACCCCTCTTGGGAGGAACCCCATGTGGAATGCTACCAAACACCTTATCATGCCTATAAATGATCGCCTGTATATCTGGAGAATGGCTTTTAACCTATTGCTCTGGAGGCGTAGGCATGATCAAACATTCAGCTACCCACTCTACATCATGTCTAAATAACCGTTCCATCCTCTTCAAGGATACCACCCTGAGCCCCCCATCTGATAAACCTCGAAGCACCACCTTCCTGCCTTGATGCTGAAACCTCATCTCCAACTTAGCCAAGTTGAAGGTAAACTCTACCAGAGAAGCCATCCATGTCATTCCCAAGATGACATCATAATCACCCATGTCAACTACATAGAAATCATCCTCCAACTCATAATCTCCTCCCAATCTGATGCGAAGATTTGAAATCATCTGGGTGCATAATAACTTGTGGCCATTAGCCACCATGACTCTGAATCCTGCGTGCTCTTCTGTCTGAAGGCCTCTCTTGGCCACCATTTGTGCATCGATAAAGTTATGCGTTGCTCCTGTGTCAATCAATGAAACCACATGTTGCCCCTGAATCATCCCTCTTACCTTAAAGGTGATGGCCTTCTGGACCCTTGTCAACCGAGTAGGAGACTTCTCATCCTCCGAACTCTCCTCAGCAGTGCTATCACGCTGACTAGACTCTGAATTTAAATGTTGCTCCTCGTCCTTGGAAGGTGATTCATCTGCTGAAAAATACTCCATTTGTTTAGCCTTCGCCTTAAGCAGACACTTATGGGAAAGATCCCATGGCTTCCTACAATGAAAACATAGTTTTTTCTTCCTAAACTCATTGAGGGTGTCATTGTCCAACCTTTTAGTTTCCCCCTTAGGCTGCTGAGGGTCCTTTTGAAATGTCTTCTTTTCCTTATCCTTCTTAAAATGAGTCCTTAGAGTGAAATTTACTCCTGTAGGAAGAAGGTGCTAGGTCTCTCACTTTCTTAATAGCCTCCTAAAGTGAAGAAGGGTTGTGTCCCTTTACCCAACCTCGCAAGGGATCGGAAAGCCCATCCATGAAAAGAACGAGTCTCCTCTCAGATATATCTGTCACCAATACTGCCAGCTTTTGGAGCTCGGTGATATAGGCCTCCACAGAACTCCACTGTCTAAGCTTTGCTAACTCCTTGAAATGCAATTCCGGGTCCTTAGTGTCAAACCACTCGATCAACCTCTCGGTGAACTCTGCATATGTATCAATCTAGTTATGTGCAAGTGTCACCATCCCATGGTGCCACCACTCATGAGCACTGCCATCTAGATGTAGAGTTGCGTACTTGATGGCATCATCCTCAGGCATCAGACTGAGCTGGAAATATGTATCGAGCTTTTGCACCCAAGCCTTCGCTGTAGTTTTGCCTGTACCATCAAAATATGGAATTGAGAGCTTACCCACTTTCTTCTTAAACTCATAATGTTGTTACCTGTTGCCTCTCTGAGGTAAATGTTTCAGCCTAACATCCATGTACTCCCTTAAAGACATCTCACAATGAAAATCCGGTCCAAAATTTCCCCAATCCAATATTTGGTCCTGTATCTCTTGTGGTGTAGGGCCAACATTATTCCGGTCATTCTGTCTCGGAGGAAAACGTGGCATGAGTGGTCTTGTAGTAGAACCTGCTCTAGCATATGTCCTGGTTCCTCTATTAACTGATGGATCTCCATTACCTCCATTACCCTGTCCACCTACCTGGTTAGTATTATTACCCTGATTGGCATTATTACCTTGGTTGGTATTATTGCCTTGATCTGCTCTAGTCAAATGTTGTGTAATGGTTATAGCCATATGCTACAATGTATCCTTTAGCTCCCTCTGACCCCTAGCAAGATCACTAAGCATCTCCCTAGTGCTAGGTTCTCCCCTTTCCCCATCTCTGTTACCCATCGCTGGTGCTGAAAAAGGGTCACCCTCCTCTTCAATCTCTGGGAAATTATGTAAGTCTGGGTTTGTCCGGTTTCTCCTCAAGTAATACTGATGTGTTGGATGCATGAAACCTCACAGGATGGCAGGAAAACAAGCTCTGATACTATTGTAATGGGCACCTTTGTTACGCCCAAAATTAACCCAGCTAAAAACCCTTACTTCTCCGTGTAAGTTTTAAAACCCCTTATGACTCTGAAACGATTTGCTTGTATTGTTTTTTTTTTTGTGTTTTTGCAAAGTCTTATGCATGTAACATGAATATAGAATTGAAAGCATAAACACTCATAACTGAAATAACCAAGACACTGTATTTATATTGATTACAGAATGAATAAACAAGTGCAATGTCGGCCATGTGATAACTCACTAAATACTCCAGCAATAGAATGAAATGAACATTGTTTTTATTGATCAAGCGAATATCCTCAGCAAATATCGAAGGTACGATCTGCTACATCAAATTAACCAACAAGTGCTGCTACAAGGAGAATACAGTGTGCTGCTACAAAATGCTATAGTGACGCGGCTGCTACAGTGACACTGCTGCTACAGTACACGATTGCTATAGTGACATGGTTGCTACAGTGACGTGGCCAACAAAAGAAGATATGAGCAATTTCGAGACTCCCTGTAATTGAAAAATAACCTCACAAACTGCAATAACCATGACGCTGAAAGCATAGACTCCAAAAACGAATCCCAAGGATTGATGTCTAGAGTGATACAAATGGGAAGGACGTTCCCAAATGCCAAAAACAACTTGCAAACTGCAAGTACATTAATTATTCTCATCCAACATGCTGAATGAAGCCACAAATGCTTCCTTTTATTCTTTCTCCAAGGGTCGACTCAACTCTCATGAGCAATGTGGGATAAAAGATGTGCAACATATTAAAATATTCACTTATGTCTCCCTTGGGTACACATCCCCATAAAATAAATATTAAAGTAACACTTTAATATTTTACAATTAAATTAAATGTTACTTTAATAACACTTCAGAAATTAAAATATAATAGCAATCGGATTTCGAATAGCGCGAGTGATAGTTCGCTGGAAAGCTCTCGTCGAGGAGTATCAAATCCAATCACCAAAACTGGGCTCCGCTGTGTCCTGCTAACTTACTAAAAATACTAAGTATCCCTGAAATTGAATAAATCAACTCTATTTTGGCCCAAACTGGAAATGACTAGGCCAAAATACTCTAGGATCCCTTTAAACCCTTCGTTAGCCCTCGAGACCATGTAGAACTAGGCTAACGCACACACTTGGTCAATTTCTAAAGTGGGGACATTACAGACGTATCCAAATCAAGGTTTTTGAAAAATGGCGTACCCACGTACCAGAGATGTCCCCATATCTATACACGTACCCGTACACGTACCCAAACAACATAGCATTAAAATATAAAAAAGTCAGAAGCCGTAGAAAATAGTCAATAACTCTAAAAATACTGCTGCAAACCCTAATTTTTTTATTTATAGTACTCTTTGTGAAACAAAATGAAACACAACGCTGTCGAGTCAATGTGAGTGAGAGATTGAGTTGTGAGGAGTTCACAGTCACGTAGAGGGTGGAGAGCAAGAGACACATTCAAAGGTGGAGAGCAGGGGACGCATTCGAAGGTGGAGTGGCTCCCATTTTGCTTGCCTGCGAGTGGTCTCAACACTGGGGGAGAGTGGTCGAGTGGTTTAGAGCGCCACAAGAGGACATTGTTAGCATGGATCCCCATTTATGGTTGCAGACATATGGTTCTTCTACTCCAGAGTTACAAAAGCTTGCTGTGTGTGTCCACAGTCAATGTGCCAGTGCTTCTGCATGCGAAAGAAATTGGAGCACGCATGATTTGATCCATACTAACAAGAGAAACCGACTAGGAGCCAAAAAGCTGTCAGATCTTGTGTTTGTTCATAGCAATTTAAGATTGCTTGAGCACAATATTGCAAAAGAAGATGACAATCTTCATCTTGGAGAACCATCCTTTGAAGGAGTTGAGGAAAATATTGATAGTGTTGATGAGCTGGATGGAGGATTCGCTGATGGTGCTAGTGCTAGTGCTAGTTTTGATTTTGAAGCTGGGTTTGATGTTGCAAATGTTTGAAACTTAAGTTCTATATCAATTTTGAGCTTCGGCTCTAAACTATGAATATTTTACTATCTTTTAATGTAATTCAAGTTTGAAATTCTTATGCATTTCTCATTTTTGCAAGTGTTAAATTAATGTTCATTCCTTAGTAGATTGAAATATTTTGCATATATATACTATTTTATTTTCTGAACCGGATTTTTTTTCGGATTTTTTCAAAAATTTTGGATTCCGCATTTTTTCTGCCTCCCGAACGCATTTGGATTTCCGAACTTGGTAACTATGCTCAACATACATCTAGCTCGCTTCATGATTGTACGGTTCATTTGTTCAACAACACTAATTTGTTGTGGTGTTCTAGCAATTGTCAACTGCCTTGCTATGCCATGCTCACTACAAGTTGATTAAATTCCCCTGAGCAGAATTCCCCTCCGTTCTCTGTTCTAAGACATTTTATTGTCTTACCCTTCTGATTTTCTACTAGAGCTTTCAACTTCTTAAAACGAGAAAATTCATCAGATTTCTTCTTGAGAAGATAAATCCACACCTTACGAGAGTGATCATCTATAAAAGAAACAAAATATGATGAACCCTCAATAGATGAAATAGTTGTTTGCCAAGTATATGAATAAATAAATTGTAGAATTTTTTTACTTCTGGTAGTGCATCTAAAAAAACGCAGTCTATTCTGTTTTCCAAACAAACAATGCTCACAAAAATTCACAACTAGAGATTTTACATTTGGGGAAGGTTTTTGTCCATTAGTACCTTGAGACCACGCTCGTTGATGTGGCCTAGTCGTTGATGCCAAGTTGAAAATGATTCCATTGTCCCATCCGACACCATTGCAGCCTCTCTAGTACAAGTTTTTCCAACCAACTTGTAGAGATTGCCCACCTTTTCTCCTTTTAACACCACCAACACTTCCTTTGCTACCTTGAGACAACTATTTTCCTCAACGAATCGGTAACCATGTTCATAGAATACTCCAAGTGACAACTCAATCCCAGAACATGTCTAACATGTTGAACAATCTTCACTGCCCATCAAACATCTTAATTTTGACTTCCCCTTCACCAATAACTTTGCATGGGTTGTTATTTTCCATGTAAACCATACCTCCGTCACATGATCGATAAGAAGAAAACCAATCCCTGTGAGGAGTCATGTGAAAAGATGCTTCATAATCAATAAGCCAAACATGATGCAATGGATATCTCAGATTAGCAAACAAAACCTCTTCATTTTCCAACGGTGCTTCAACTTCTGTCATATTTGCCTTGGATGGCTACGAGCTAGGATTATCTTTGTTTGCCTTCAACACCCTGCAATCCTTTTTGACATGCTATGATTTTCCATCATTCCAACATTCGACTCTTTTTTGCCCCTTGGATTTTGACCTAGTCTATCCACACTCAGGTTTCCCTTTCTGTAGTTCTGCCCCTTGCAACTAGGGCTTCATTGGAAGAAGGCCCTTGAGATGTCTTCTGCCTTGACTCTTCATAAATTGTTGCGGCCACTACATCTTCAAAGGCTAGTTTCCTCTGTGGTGTTGAGTTACTAAGCACCATAACTAACTAATCCCAAGATTTAGGCAAAGAGCACAATAAAATAACCGCCTTGTTCTCTTCTTCGATTTTCACCTCTACTGAAGCCAACTTGCTAATCAATGTGTTGAAATCCTTGAGATGATCTACAATTGATGAACTGTCACTTATCCTCAAGTTATATAGCTACCGACGTAACAAAATCTTGTTTGCTGATGACTTCGTATCATACAACTTTTCAAGCTTATTCCACAAGTTGTGCCATTTTCTCCTCTGCAAAATTGAACAAAACCGAATTAGCCAAAGATAATTGGATTATATCCCTAGCCATGCCATCCTTCTCGTCCCAATCTCTCTGATCAATGGCTGCAGGTTTTGACACGACCCCTTTGAGAGCTAAGGCGCATTTATCCTTCACCAATAGGGCTCGAACCTTCAGTTTCCACAAAGCAAAATTAGAAGCATCAGATTTCTCAACCTCAAATCTGATAATCGTGCTTCCTGTGATTCTTCACTTCTCCCAAAAAACCTCTCTGCACTAAACCAAGCTTTGATACCAACTGTTAAGAAAGTAAATAGTACAGAAAGAAATATAATAACAGTGAAAAGCAATAAAAATGGATAGATCAGTACACAAATTTATATGGAAACCCTGGAAGTGTTCTAGGAAAAACCATGGGGCAAGGGTCTCTTAGTATTTAATTAATATCAAAAAGCAATCCGCTATTGCATCAATGGCATAACCACTCTTTAGCTCCAATAACAAACTGTACTTATATATATTTCTCCTATCCTACGAGTTCCTTTTATATAAGGAACTCGAATTAGAACTACAGTATAAAACCCGTGTTGCACAACCACGTGCCATCTGCGTGTATTGTACCATATAGTTGCCAGTAAATGTGTTGTACGGATGCCAATTTCGTGGAATTAGTTATCAACTGCTCTATCAATGCTGGAAGAATAAAACTGACTTCACATACCAACATTAGTCTGAGCAACTTAGTCTCTTCATATCCATCAGACAAGGTTGTCCTTTAGCCCCCTCACTCTGTGTTAGTTGTTGAAGGCTTGGATACCTTCTAAGTGACTATGCTTATAGAGGGTTTGTCAAGGGTATCTCTCTCCTTAACTCCCTGGGTTCTCAACTCATCAATGGTCACTTTTTGATGATTCCTTCCTCACTATTCTTTAAGAGAAGTTGTCAGCAACACTATGGAGTGCCTTCAGAATTTTTGCTTTGCATTAGGTTCTTGTATTGAATAGTCCTAATTGTTATGAAAAGTCCTTTGGGTTTGACAACTACAACTGGAAGCAAATATCACATGGGGATATTTTCAAATTTCTAGGTATCCCCTTTGCCTTCCAAGCTTCGCAAAGCTGAGCTAGGGAAAAATGATGTGCAAAGAGTGAAAAACAAGCTGACTTATTGGTTTACCAAACAACTCTCTCTTACTGGTAAGTTCTAGATATTCTCTAAGGTGATCGCTGACACTCATCTCTATTACTCTTCCTATTGGCTCCCTTCCAAAGCTTGCCTACAGCAAGTTGAAAAAGCTCCTTTGAGACTTTCTTTGGGTTAATTCAAAAGGGATGAACGGCTTTCGTGAAATATCCATTTGAGGGCCAAATTAAACAATTCTGAAATTTGTAGAAACCCTAAACAAAAATTGGAGAATTTTGAAAAGATCTACTTAGGCATGAAAATAAAACTCTAACCCCATAGAAACCCTCACAAAAGTATGGAAATTCGATCAATTTATTTAACATAAAATCTGATTTTTTGAATAATTTGATGTAATGTCCCCAATTTGGGACAAATCTAGAAATAAGGGTTTACCATTAAACCATACCAAATCCGAAACCCCTTCCTATGAAGAATCTGAAAATGCAAATTCAGTTAACACAATTATGAAAATGAAAGCAATATTCAGAAATTCCTCTATCAAACCCTAGGTGACTAGGGCAAAAATCAGATTTTGATACTTCTAGCCATAGTTCATATAACCGGTTGGGGCAAGTACTCGCCAAGTGCCCAAAATGGGTAATCGACGGTTATTTGACCCACTCGGTCGAATAACAAGTAATAATCGACAAAAGCAAACAATACTTGAATTTATAAAAATAACATTTTTTTAATAGAAATTATGGAAATAAAATAGATGGAATGAGTCTGTAAAACATAGGGAAAGTGTTTTCTATTACATTTGAATACATAGAATGTACAAAATCGCATAATCATGCGAATACAACAAAGTTACAAAGTACAAAGTTACAAACTACAATAATACTTATAGACTTATAGTCTTATACAAGAATCTAGAAGACTACAAGTACAAATTACAATAATCTATAATTTTCTCTTTCCTACTTTCCAGAAAAATAAGGGAGGCTGAGAAACTTCAGTTCTCCCACTCGGTTGACCTGCCTCGTTTTGTCTAAAACGCGGCACCTGCCCCTGTGGCTCCACCTCTGCCTCATCTCCAAGGATGTCCTCCAATCCAATCTCTCATATTTTTGCTTTAGTTGAACCCTCCATAGCTTGCCTCTCGAAATCAACAATCTCCTCTTCTGTGAACATGGGGGCCTCTTATGCAATCCAATCGTTGTAGGGATCGATCTCATCTAGATCGATAGGCGTCTCCGATGCGTTCTCCAACTTCTTTGTGCGAAGTCGAAGGTTGTATTGCACAAAAACCAAGTCATTGAGACGTTGGCTCAACTTGTTGCATTTTTTTGTGTGAATGGAGTCAAACAAACTCCAATTGCGCTCACATCCAGAAGCGCTACAAGGCTGAGATAAAATCCGGAGGGCTAGCCTTTGAAGATTTGGAGTATTTCCATTCCAATCTTCTCACCACGACTCTACAAACAAGATATTCAAAACTTTGTAAGAAATTAATAATTGTAAATTTGTAAATATGTAATTAGTAAGGTACAAGTAAAGACTTAATTTTGTATTACCTGGGGACTGTGTGGTTCTCCCTCGAATAACTAGTGTTGAAGAAAAGAGTTTTTCCCTTGCCTGCTTGTAGTTCTGCAACTCTGCAATAATGAGGTCCCTCACTTCAACGTCAGGTGTCATACTCTTAATGCATGTTGAGAGCCCCTCATAACCTCTCCATTAACATTTATGAAGCTTTCGAAGTAGAAAAACTTGGGGTTAAGGTAGTACCCCACTGCATGGATGGGTTGGTGGAGTTGATTGCTCCACCTCTGATCAATCAACTCCCAAATGGGATCAAATATGGGATGATCCCCTCTATAATAATTTTGGACTGCTTCTTTAGCCCTATCCATGGCCTCGTAAATTTATCCCATTGGATTTTGCTCTCCATCTACCAATCGCAAAACTCTCATCAAATGCTCCGGCAGTTACAACATTACAAACAAATTAAAGTTAGTGTTACAAACTTATAGATAAATTATAAAATAAATACTTTAAGTGTAAAAAATTGGGAGCAAGAGAAAAACTTGAAATTTAAATTACAATTTCAAGTTACCTTCACAATCTTTGTAGCTCTCGTTTCGAAGGCCTCATTGAAAACTGTCTTCGAAACTTTCACTCCATCAGCGTTCTTGGAATAAGATGACTCCATCGATGCTTGAGAGACAAACATCTGCTTCAAAGGAGTCCACAAACTACAAATACTTTGCAATGTAAGGTCATTGCAAACCTGGTGACTCCTACTCGAACAAGCTCTTTTCCCTTGGTGTGTTCTCTCATCAAGTTGAGAATCCAAAGGTGATTGTAGATATTTTAGTTATTTCTCTAGCTTCTTTTACAACTGGTCGCCCCCAATCAAGTTTGCCTATGTCCTCCGAAAGAAAGTAAAGACAATGTGTTGCACAAGATGTCCAAAACAGAGATGGATGTCTCCCAGCTGCCACATATGCTGTGCATTGTCTGTGTTAATTTGGACACCATTTTCGATGCCCACCTCTAAGACAACCTCTTCTAGCATCAAGCTCAAAGCTTTTGCATTTTTTATTTTACTTGATGCATCGATAGACTTCAAAAATACTAGCTCACCATTTGAAGATGCTAAAAGTTGATGAGAGTGTGGTTTTTTCCATCCGTCCATCTATAAAAAAAATGGTGCATCCAAATTTACGCCAGCTCCTCTGATCTTCGACAATCACATTTGCATCTTCAACTGTATTCTTGAGCAACTTCCCACTCAAGTTTTTTAAAGAGGGTGCCTTGTACCTTTTCTTTGCAATTGTCAAAGCTGTAACCAAATATTCTTAGTACGAGCTCCTCATCACATTGAAGGGAAGGTTGTTGAAGTACCAAAAATTTACGCATGTTTTATCTGTTTTTGCATGAGCTAGTTTGTTCCATCTTGTAGCTTGGAGTGAAGGTTGTGTCTCAAGTGTGTTTCTAAGCATAAAAAAAGTAACTGAGATGAAGCCAGTGCAGATGTGCTATGGCGATTGCGTGGACCACGACTAGAGCCCACAATTTCTATCATTGCTACCGTTTCTTTCTCTGTTGATGTGGCACTAATGGTCGTTGTTAGAGCCGCTTGCATTCTTGCCCTTTCTAGTTTCTTTTCGTCCAATGATGCAAGCTCAGCTATCATCTTTCGTTTTGTCTCTTCAGTGACATTGGGACAAGGCGCAATGTCATAGCAATGAATGCATGAAAGATGGTACTTCATGCGATTGATGCCTCTTGACATCCTTGTCGAGCAAAAGTTGCAAATTGAAATTGTTTGGGACGTTCCAATCCGCGTACCATACTTCCATGCACCGGTGCGAGCACGAGGGGGAGTTGATTGGCTGCCATTGATTAAATCTAAGCTTGATGCACTACTAGATGCCATTGTTTGTTAATGGATACCCTGCAAAACGCAAACATGTTAAAAACGACAAAAAATAAAAAAAATAAAAACATTCAATACAAATTATTAATTAAAATATGATAAATAAATGATAATTATAAATTATTAAATAGAAACTAAAATACATTTATGATTTACAATTTCAACTTACAAATAATAAATATAATCTATAACGGTTATTTAATGGAATAATAAACAACAATTTTAAATAAATAATAAACACGAAAATTTAACAGAATGCATGAAATTAAAACGGAACGCATCAAATTTGTATACTAAGCATCAAAAATATTTATCAAACATGTATTTAATTAAATTATAATTCGTTTATATGCTTGAAATTTTTTAAAATAAATAAATAAATGCATAAAATTTGACGAAATGCATGAAATTAAAATGGAATGCATCAAATTTGTGTATTAAGCATCACAAATATGTATCAAACATGTTTTCAATTAAATTAGAATTCATTTACATGCTTGAAAATTAAAAAAAAAAAACAAAAAAAAAATGCACTAACTTGGAAAAATCTTTGCTCAATTCTCCTCAATCCGCCTTTGAATGCTCCAAATCTTGTGTGAGTGAAATGTGAGGTGTGTTGCAATTTATAAGACTGGATTCTGCATCTTTTCTGTGTTTTTGGAGTGTGGAGGAAAAACCGTGGTTTCCTAGCGGTTTTGCATGTTTATTCTGTGTGGGTTCCACGGAACGCAAAATCGACGAGTTACTCGCTGGTTATTTTTTTAATACTACCGACGGTTTCAAGTGGCAAGTATTCGTCACCAGGAATTCCTGGCGAGTAGCCGACGAACCAGTGGTTACTCACCAGTTATTCCTCTATGCTTCTAACCCTTCAAAAATTATGAAATGAGTTTTATATTGTAGCCACTAATTTTAGAAGTCAAAATCGTCACTCAAAAGCCGAAATTCAGAGTTCTGGAATTTATTATTGCAAAATACGAAACTTCTAAATTCACAACTTCCACAATACTTGGATTTACAATACAAATGATAGCTCAAAATGATACTAAAAATGGCAGCTATCAATCAAAACCAAATTTAGAATTTTCCACCATGGGGAGCCATCCAAAATCTGCGTCAAAATTCCCAGCAAGGTCGCCCAAGCTGGAAATGAACGAAAATAGCTTGGCAATGCTTCCGAAAATTACATAAAAATTATTTGACAATTCAGCCAACAATAACCAATCAAAACCCTGATTTCTGCAATGTTCAAGGGCTGGAAAATATTACAATAAATTCATAATGTTATTAGAAAATTCAAAATATTTGTTTGGGCATGAATTAGCCCCAAACCTTTCACAAAACAGCCCTAGGGCAAGTCGCCCAAGCTGGAAAATTAATTCCAGCCCTAATCCACACAACGTTAAAATGTAGGGGTCTTCAACAACCAACAACTGATCAGCCCTTCCCCAAAAGCAAGTCGCCAACCCTGAAATGTCCTCTCTGAATTTGATGCTCAATGGTAGTTTCTAGGTGAAGTTACCTCAATAAGAAATGAAGGTTTTCGTCTCCAAACCCTTGTGTCCTTGAAGGTTTTCGTCTTCAAGTCACTTAGCCAAGCGTTTCATGCTTAAGCTTTAAAAGCAAATATTATAAATTTATGGTAACCTTTCAAAAGATCATCATACCACCTTTTAAACCAAATCTTCCCACAAGTCCTCCCTAAAAAGGGGCGCTACACTTGGAGGGAGAATTAAAGAGAATTTAAAATATCTTTTCCCTTTTCTTCATTAAGGGTTAAGCTAACCCTTTATCACAAGTTACCTTTTAAGTTATAATATAAAAAGATATATAAAAAAGTATCTTTTATAACTTAAAATTAGAACCAATGTTTTCCTATTTCCCTTTCCTCCCATAGCCTAGGGAAAGCACCAAAGAACTAAGCTAAAGGTCATGCCCATGCTTAGGTCAAAAAGGGGGACATGACATTTGTAGGTCTGTAGAAAGGAATAAATTACAGTTGAATGTATGAATGACAAAACACAATAATTCACCAACTGAACAATCCTCAAGATGAGTTTTTGACCCCTCTAGGGAAGTCGCTACCCTCCAAGAGACCTCTTTGAGTTGTGCTTCACCTCAAATGATAGTCCTAATTGCTGCGTCAACCTCCAAAGGTTCTAAATTGCTGCGCCACCCTCCAATTGTGCCCTAGATGCTTGAAATGATGATGTTCTGCGCAATTGTGACCCCCGAATGAAGTCACCAAGAAGATATTGAAGATTTTCATCCCTAAATTTGAAAGCAAATGAGGGTTTTTGTCCTCAATGGATGAAAGTGCAAGCATGTTTGACTTAAAGAAATTAATTGATAGATGATCATCGATACCGAAAATGTACCTCCACCTTCCTTTATACCTATTTCCCTTGAAACCAACTCCCAAGTGGGGTGTTCCAAGTGGGAAGAAAAATTCAAATATTCAAAAAGTGATTTTCCTTATAATTTCTAATTAAGGGTAGACTTGCTCAAATTAGAAAGTCCCATTTTTTAAAAGTCAAATTAGAAATAAGTTTCTGACACAAAGTCACTTTTTAGCAACTTGAACAAAACACCATGTTCCCCTTTTTCCTTCCTTTCTTTAGCCTATGAAAAACCAAAATAATAGGCTAAGGGTAATCCTTTCTACACCCGAGAAGGGGACACAACAGTCCTCTCTTGAAATTGCTTGTCCTCAAGCAATTTCTAGCTAGGGTGTTGTAAAATAGCTGCCCTTTCCCAAGTAGCATCCTCAATGGGCAAGTATTTCCAATGAACCAAATACTCCATGATGCTCCTATTTCTGAGCTTCCTTTCTAGGACCTCTATGATAGACTTGGGATCAAAATCAATTTGCTCTCATCATCTAAAGGTGGTAATTCCGTTGAAGGAGTGATACGTTGTACTAGTGCCTTTTTGAGGCACGAAACATGAAACATGTTGTGGATCCGACCATGCGCAGACAACACTAACTCATATGCAACCTCTCCAACCCTCCTCTGAATTCTATAAGGACCATAGAAGCGAGGTTTAAGTTTTTCTACGCCACTATGCTTGAGAGAAGGTTCCCTATAGGGATGCAACCTCAGAAATACCATATCTCCCACCTCAAAAGTCCTCTCCAACTGGTGTTGGTCTGCATATAACTTATGATGGTTTTGGGCATGTTGGAGGTTCTCCTTGATCACTTCCAATATATCATGACTTTGATGTACTAAATCCTTGGCCCCCGACCCTCTATGATCTGTCAAGATCAAATCCACAAAAGAAAGTGTACTCATACAAAGCCTTAGAGGGTGATATACCAATGGACATGTGATATGACATATTGTAGCAATGTTCACCCATGTACATCCAAGCTGATTGCTGCCTTGCAACATTGTTCCGTATGTATCTTTCAATCCATTTATTTACTATCTCCATTTGCTCATTGGTTTGCAGATGATAGCTAGAGCTAGGAGTCAATTTTGTGGCCGTCAAACGGAAGAGTTCTTGCCAAAACAAGCTCATAAACCTGTTGTCCCTATCACTCACAATGTGTCTAGGCAACCCACGAAGTCTAAAAGCTTCGTAGAAAAAAATATCAGCCACTAAAAGTGCATTGTACTTGGCTAGAATAGGGAAAAAATCATAGTTCCATGGAGTTTCCTAACGGGGGGATGGGGGCCTAAGTTTGGGAACAACGGGGGGGGCGGGGCGGCGATAGGGGAGCGATGCAAATACATTTAGTACTTAAAAAATTAGTTATAAAAATATTTATAAGGAATAAGTATATTGCATTGAACATCAACAATTTAACATTTAAGTTTTAGCTTTTTAACAATGAAGTTTCAAGTTTGAACCATTGAACCAATGAACATTGAATATTGAAAATGAAAATGAAAATATTGAATTCAGAATTTTCAAAATTTCATAATGATGATTCATGATTACAATCAAGTATCAACAATGTTCTAAAACAAAATACAAAATACTAAATACTAATGAGTCAATGGCTAATCATCCCCAAAGTTCTCGCCAAACTCCTCATCACTAGAACTGCTGGACTCCACATGCTCAAGCTCGTCCAAAACAATACTAACCATCCCTTTCTGTGTAGCATCATCATCAATCTATGTTGGCTCCTCTGGCTCTACATCCCATCTGGGGGCTGGACTCTCCTTGTACGTGTGTTGCAGTTAATGAGACACAAGGCACTATGTATAGCCACAAGCTTCTCTGCCCTCTTAGAGGTAAGCTTGTTCCTTTTAACGGAGTGGATGAAGCTATAAGTAGACCAATTCCTCTCAACAACAGAGGAATTAGAAACCTAGGACAACAAACAAATGGCTAGATTGGTAGTCAAAGAAGCAGGCCCATGCAAAGTCCACCACAAAATCGGTTTCTCTTGTGCCATTGTCTCCCTATCTATTTTGGCCTCCTGTGAATATCCCTTAAGAGTGACAGATTTTGTCCACTTAGTACGAATGATGTTGGCCTTTGTAGAATCGTACATTTTTTGAATGGCCTTCATGAACCTTGCCTTCATCTCAGCATATTGTATAGATGTAACTCTACCAGGCCTTTGCACATACCACTTAGGTTTCAATGCATAGGCAACCATGTGCAAGGGAGTGTTGAGCTTCTCCCATTTGTGATGAATGATTGGTTGAATATGTTTTGTGTAGAATTGCAATGTGGGGTCCTTGTATACAACAACCTTCATTTGATCAAGCATAGCATCAATGCACTCATACACCTCTCCAAGGGTAGGTGCATTAGCATCCCCATATCTAATCACTGTGAAGACTGGAGTGATGATGGAGACAATATATTTGACATCAACCCAAAAAACATCACTCTTCACCACCTCCTTCACCCTCTTCCCCTACTCTCTCACTCTTGCAAACTTCTTCCTCTTAGCTTGCTGCCTCTACTTCACTCAATGAAGTTTTTGTGTGATTTGGAATGAGAGGGATAGGGCTTTTTATAGGCTTTTGGGAGGCCTTTGGGCTCACAAATCAATTTTTTTTTTAAATTTAAAAAAAAATGCCTTTTTGGCGTCCACCAGCGTGGGCGATGCCTGTGTGTTTCCTGGGGGGTCGAGGGACCTCTGGGCATCCCTTGAACACCCAGAGTCCCCCAGACATCTCCTTTTTGAAGGGACGCCCTGGAGACGTCCCCTCTTAAAGGGAAACGTCTCGGAGATGGTGACGTTTTGGGGCAGTGGTGGAGGTGCAGCAGGGGGACATCCCCACGTCTTGGGAACGTCCCCATCTCGAAAATGTGGAGATTTTGGAGGACATGTCCCTGTGGAACACTAGAAAAAATGAGCATATTTAGTGAGCCTATCAAACCACCACAAACATACAACGCTTATCTTGAACCACGAGGAGTCCCGTGATGAAATCCATGGAGATACTCTTCTATTTTTTGAGTGGCAATGGGTAGGGGCTACAACAAGCTGGCTAGAAAAACTTGCTCAACCTTATTTTGTCGGCAAGTGAGACATTTCTAGATGTATTGAAGGACCTCCCCTTTGAGTCCCTTACAAAAGAATCTTTCCCTTATTTGTTTGTATGTTTTGAAATACCTCGGCGTATCATGAACAACTCTCATTATTTTATGTTTCATCTTAGATTTAGGGACCAAAAAGATCCTATTTTGGTAGAAAATCAAACCATCTATTACCTTGTACCTCTCATCTTCATTTTTACTTTCAAGGACAACAATGGTAAATTCATTCTTTGCATACTCAGCTGTTATAAAAACGTTCCAATTCACTGTGATTTCAGTTATAGAACAAAGAGTAGGCTTCCTAGACAATGCATCAACAACTACATCATTCTTCCCTTTGACATACTCAATATCAAAGTCATAGGATTGAAAATTGCTTACCCATTTCTGCTGTCTATCACTCAAATTTGTTTGGCTGAGAAAATATTTCAGATTATTGTGATCAACTTTGACCACAAACCTGCCACAAAACAAATGCTACCTGAATTTGGCCAAAGTATGCATGATGGCCAACATTTCCTTATCATAAATGAACCTACGCTCCACTTCTGAGTTTCTGGCTCTCAAAGGCTATTGGGTGCACTTTTTGCATCAAACCAACCCCAATACCTTCCCCTAAACCATCACATTCCAACACAAGAGAAATGGAGAAATCCAAAACAAGTACTGGGTACAAACTCATCACTTCCTTGAGTTTATCAAATGCTACTTGGGCTGTTTTAGACCAACTGAAAGCCCCCTTTTTGGTTAAATCCATCAATAGAACAATCCCTTGACAAACTATCTATAGTAGCTGCACAAACCCAAAGACCCTTTCAAATGTGTCATGGTAGTACGTGGAGGCAAATCTATGATTGCTTGGATCTTTTGTTGATCCACATGGACCTCTTGGGCATTAATTATGTTCTAAATATAAAATTTTAGACATTCCAAATTCACATTTAGACTCTTTTGCAAAGAGTGTTGACTGGCCCAAGATTCCCAGCACTATGTCCAAATGTTGAAGATAATCCTCCCATGTTTTACTATACACTACGATGTTATCAAAGAAGACCAACACAAACTTTCTTAAGTGTTGTCTAAAGACATTGTTCATACACGATTGGAAAATTGTTGGATCATTAGTTAATCCAAAGGGCATAACCAAAAATTCATAGTGCCTATAATGACATCTAAACGCTGTCTTTTGAACATTCTCTTCTCTTGTCCGAATTTGGTTATATCCGTTCTTCATGTCAATATTGGAAATGTAGATGGCCCATTGTAGCTCATCAATCAATTCATAAATCCTAAGTATGGGATACCTATTTTTGATGTTGTTTTTCCAAACATCCTTAGTTCCATCAATCTTTTTCACTAGGACAACCGAAGAAGCAAAAGGACTAGAACTAGGCCTTATATGCCCCATATCCAAGAGCTCTTTGATGGCTTTCTCAATCTCTTCCTTGTAGGCTCTAGGATGGCAACGTGGAGTCATGGATGGCATAATTGGTGAGTAATTGCCAATCAACGGTTACTTGCCAAGAAAATCACCAGGTGAATAATGCTCACTCGAAATCGCGAAAATCGAAAAATCGATTTTTTTTTTTAACTGACGAGTACTCGCCGATTATTCACTAGTAACCGATGAGTACTCGTCGATTACATTTAGATAACCAGACAATATATAAATAAAATAAACATTTAAGTTTACATTTAGATAGGGACGTCTAGTTTCTTATACTTTAAGTTATATTTTATTTATATACTTTCAGGATGTTTGAGAGTGGTTTCGGACCTCTAGGAGCTATAATGCAAATTCTAGGTTTTGGAGGATCTTATCATATTTCAGACTTAGTCAGATTCCAGGGTTTCAGGGTTTCAAAATTTCAAGGAGACATCATAGGAGGGATGAACGCTGCATGAAGGGATGTAGGTATGATAGAATAGTATGAGAACATCTCTCACAAAGTGCCACAAGTCAACCCCATCCCATTCCCTGTGCATAGATTAAAACTGATATAGTGATACTTATACAAGAATCTACAAATATAAATTACAAGAACCTATATTTTTCTCTTCCCTACTCTCTGGAAAACTAAGGGAGACCGAGAAAGTCTAGTAATTTATGCATAGGGAATGGGGTGGGATTGACTTGTGGCACTTTACGAGAGATGTTCTCATACTATTCTATCATACCTACATCCCTTCATGCAGCCTTCATCCCTCCTATGATGTCTTCTTGAAATTTTGAAACGTTGAAAAATGGCTAAGTTTGAAACCTTGAAACCCTGGAATTTGACTAACTCTGAAATATGATAGGATCCTCCAAAACCTAGAATTTGCATTATAGCTTCTAGAGGTCCAAAACCACTCTCAAACATCCTGGAAGTATATAAATAAAATATAACTTAAAGTAAGTATACTTAAATGTTTATTTCATTTATGTATTGTCTAGTTTAGGCGAATTTCAAGTATTTTTTGCCTTTGTCGGTTATTCCCGGTTATTCAACCCCTGTCGAAAAATCGCCGGTTACCCAAAATTCTCCCTTGGCGAGTACTCGCTGGTTACGATTATGCGAACTATGGTTATTACCACTTTAGTTTCAGGGTCCAACTCAGTGATATGCTAAAAACTTTATGGTGGTAATCCATGTGGAATGCTACTAAAAACCTTGGCACGCTTATCAAGGATGGGTTGAATATCCTTATGATGTTGCGCTGTTCCAAATTTTGATTTGTAGAACTCACAAAACACTCGGTTGCCCAAGCAATCTGCCATCTATAAAAAACTCTTTCCATTCTTTTCGCTGTCACTATCATAGGGGCTCCATTAGCCATACCACACAACACTATTTCCTTGCTGATTTGAACTTCAGCTCCATAGTTTGGTAGTTTTGAGTGAATTCTCGTAAAGAATGCAGCCATTGCACCCTAAGGACTAGGTTAGTCTGACCAATCCCAACCACATAGAAATCAGAAATCATTTTCAATCTTATGCCTTCCCATAGTAATATTCAGATTTTGAATTTTCTTTGTGCATTGAATGGTATAGCCATCCACCATGGTTACATTGAAGCCTTTGAAATCTATAGTTTGTAGCCCATATTTAGATGCTAAGCCTTCATCAATGAAGTTGTGGGTTTCCCCACTATCAATTAACACTGTTACTTTCTTACCTTGCAACACTCCTCTTGTGCTAAAAGGGTGATATCTAGGAGCACCGAACAATGTGACAAGGGTTTCACCCATGTGGTCATCCTCTTCTTTCCTTTCTTGCTCCTCTTCATTAGGGGCTGCCCATTCTTCTTCTTCTTCTTCTCCATCCAATACTACCTCATTGTAATGAACTTGTCCTTTGCCAAAGCAACGATGACCCAATGTCCAAGGATCTTTGCAAGTGAAATACAAATTTCTCCTCAACTTATTCCTTGATTCCACTTCTTTGTTTGTCTTTGGCAGATCCTTTTGCTGTCCATTACCTTGCTGATATGGCCTTCTTTGCTGTCCATATGGGGTTGTCCTTGGCTTCTCGGAAGGTGCAGCCCTAGGCTGTCCAAAAGAAGGTGTCCTTTGCTGTCCTAAAGGCAGAAATTTGCCCTTAGGTGCTGCTATTTCAAGATCAAAAGCATTTTCGATGGCTTCTTGGAGAGAACAAGGGTTGAAAGCCTTGACCAAACCCTTGAGTGGGTCAGCTAGCCCTTCCACAAACAAAACCACAAGCCTCCTTTTGGAAACATCCAGTACCATCACTGAAACTCTTTGAAAATCAGTCACATAATCATCCACAAAAGTTTTGTCTCAGCTACGCTAACTCCCTAAATTGGACTTCTGGATCAGCTCTATCAGACCTCTCAATCAACCCCCAATTGAACTTATCATAAAAATTGATGAAGTTGTGCCCTTGTGTGACCAAACTATGGTACCACCACTTATGTGTCGTGCCCTCAAGATGTAAATTATCAGCGTCATCTTCCATCATAGGTCAGAGGGAAAGGTATGTATCCACGTTTTGGATCCAAGCTCGAGCGGTACTCTTGATAGATCCATCATATGTAGATAGAGAGCTTTCCCAAAATATGTTGAAGATCCTTCTGATTATTCTGAGGTCTAGGATCAGACATAGGTCCCTCTTTGTTTCTGTTCAACTGCATGAAGTTAGTGAGGGACATTTCTCCCTTGATTTCAGGCGGAAGAGTCATATATTCTTCATAACTGGCAGTAATATCATCCATCACTGAAGGCTGAAACTCCACCTTAGGAATGACTTCCTCTCTACGGATGAAGTTACGTTGAAAAGGCTTAGTTGATGCTCTAATGGTTGCCCTTTGTGTAGGAGGCTTATTGTTGGTTCCTGAAGCACTCCCCTCACCATTGGGAGGATGCTTGCATTCATGCTCCACATGGTGTGACCATCATATCAATCATATGCTCTTGGTTTTGAGTATATTTCTCAAACCGAGCTCGATTTGGATCATCCATATCCTTGTGCCCTGATTGCTCAAACCCTTCTGTTTGTCAATTTAGACCCTTTTTCTTTTCTCCTTCGTAATACCGAATCTCTCTGTCATTGTCTGGCATGTAGGCATCTCTGCAAACAACTCAATCCCCATAGATGGCAAGGAGATGGCTCAAATACCATTGAATTATCCATTTTAGGGCAAAATTAAACAATTCTGAATTTTGTAGAAACCCGAACAAAAATTGTAGAATTTTGAAAAGATCTACTTAGACATGAAAATAAAATTAAGACCCCATAGAAACCCTCACGAAATATGGAAATTCAATCAATTTATTTAACACATCAAATTTGATTTTTTGAATAATTTGTAGGCCTTTAAATTAGAATAAATTACAGCTGAGTGTATGTATGACGAAATAGAATAATTCACCAACCGAACAGTCCTCAAGCTGAGTTTTGAGCCCTTTAGGGAAGTCGCTACCCTCCAAGAGACCTCTTTGAGTTGCGCTTCATCCAAAATGGCAGCCCTAATTGCTGCGCTAGCCTCCAAAGGCTCCCAAACTGTTGTGTCACCCTCCAATTGTGCCCAAGGTGCCTGAAATAATGATGTTCTGCCCAACCGTGACCTCCAAATGAAGTCACCAAGAAGATATTGAGGGTTTTTGTCCCCAAATTTGAAAGCAAATGAGGTTTTTCATCGTCAATGGCTGAAAGTGCACTCAATAACTGAAAGTGCAAGCAAGCATGCTTAACTCAAAGGAATTAATTGATAGATGATCATCGATATCGAAAATGGACGTCTCCACCTTTATATCTTTTTCGCTCCAAACCAACTCCCAAGTGGGGTGCTCAAAATGGGGGGGAAATTCAAATATTCAAAAAGTGATTTTCCTTATAATTTCTAATTAAGGGCATATTTGTTCAAATTAGAAAGTCCCCTTTTTTAAAAGTCTAATTAGACATAAGTAGCTGATATAAAGTCATTTTTTGGCAATTTGAACAAAACACCACGTTCCCCATTTTCCTTCCTTCCCTTCGCCTATGGAAACCGAAAGAATAGGCAAAGGGTCTTCATTCCTTTCTACACCTGAAAAGGGGACATGACATTTCGCAGAGTGGCTTGGGACCTATCTTGCTTGCCCAAAGAAGCTAGAGGCATGAAGTTGATCAATATTCAAAAGCAGGGGATTGCTCTATGTGCGAAATGGATCTTGCAGGCCATTGAAAGTTGTGAGGCTAGGAAGGTCTTACTTAGGCATTGTATTTCTAGTGGCAGCCCTTATGGCAGATAAACTTGGAAGGGACTTGGTTTTCATACCATTCTCATTGCTCTTATGCCTATAAAAATTGTGGGCACCTTTGTTTCCAAAAGCATCTAGAAAGCTTGGGAGCCCATTAAACCTAATGTGTTGGCCCAAGCTCAAAGCTATATTTGGGCTCAATAATAGAGATTTTGAGTATTTAAGTGAAATTCAAATAGCAGTTCTTGATGAGGTTTTGCGGAAAATGGGCCTTAAAGCTCATCCTCAATGGTGGAAGGATTGGAATTGGAATGTGGCCACTCCTATGCTCCCTACAAACACCAATCAGGTTAGTAGTGGCTTTCCCCCAAGCTAGTGCCTTACGAGATGTTCAACAAGTGTTGGAATCTCAATAATTACTCTTTTACTCAAGCCAGCGGATTCCTCACTATGTGGTCTGCCATTATTCAACCCAAGAAAGCTCAATTTACTAGATGCATTCTTTACCAAGGGCTTCCTATGGGTGATACATTGATACATATAGGTATTCCCACACCTAGATGCCATGTTTATGGTTAGATTGAGTCTTTCAAGCACATCTTTTGGTTTTATGTGCGAGCTCAACATGCGTGGAAGTGGATTCATTCCTTCTTCAAACCATTTAGCACAAAGTCCTTGACTTGGAACATATTCCTTAGAGATGTTGCCTTACTCCCTAAAAAATACAAGCAAATATGGCATATATTTCGCATTGAAATTCTCTTTCGTGAAGATCATAAAATGCAATTTTTAATCATGAATAGTTAGAAAAATATGTCAATGTTACTAACATATATTTTTTATAATCACATGCAATGCTATAAATTTAAGTGCAAGCAAAAAAAGTGGCTTTGGAGATAGAGCATCTCCATACTTTGATTGGTCACTGGGACAATGCACCTTGTATTGTAAGCAAAGTTCCTCCATTGATTGGTCATTGGGGCAATGCCCCTAGTACTGTAAGCAAAGTTCCTCCAAACTTCCCTAGCAATGGCTCCCCTGGATGAGGACAAGGATGCAGGGATTGTGTAAGGGGTTGGCGCAGGTCTTGCAGCTGCGATGTCTTTTCCACACCTCCCCTGCTGACACTCACCGATAGGCCTTGGGTGTTGTGGTTTTTTCTTGGGCATTGTCCCCAGTATGACTTTGTGGTAGTGTTTGCATGGGGTGTGATCTCATGCCACCCACCTCTTTGATTGGGCATGTATTTATGTTTTTAATATTATGAAATATAATTTCATACTTTCAATCAAAAAAATATTCCTTGTATGTAATCTTTTTTATGAATGTTGAGATGGAATACACCATTTTATATATTCGATATACATGCTACAATTTTATGTTGAATCTACAGTTCCAGCTAATTGTAGGAGATATATGTAGGTAGTTTGAGTAAGTTACAGAATATAGCAAGCAAAAATGCACATTGAAAAGGTTTTGTTATTGTTTTACAATGTTCTTGATGAAGGTTTTGAATGATTGGATTGAGTGCAAATCAGATTTGCATCTCTCTAAAATTGAAGCCATGTATCGACAAAACTGTCCTAGAATTACTCGTTGTCAAACTAGCTATATTGTGAGTGAAATTGTTGATTAAAATGTGTACTGAATAGCTTCAAAATTGAAAATATATGCTTGCTGGTCTAAAATATTATATACCTACAATAATATCAGAGATAAAACATACAATAAGCTTCTTAATTCAAATTAATGCACCACACTACCTTTGCATGTAATTTTTATTAATAAAGAAAGTTGAGATAAGTTTATTACAAAATAATTTGCATTACAAGCTAAGTCTAAAATTAGAAAATATAACATAATATTCCCAGACCACTAAGTGAACAGAAACTCAACTAAAAATAGAATAAATAAACTTAATTTAACTCACTATAAACTTTTGGACATCATGCAAGGAGTCTTCTTTAATAGTAAAGTCAAACATGCAACTAGCAAGTCATTCCAGTCAATTAACTAAGCTAATTAAAGCAAATTAACTCAAATTAACTTTAATTAAAGTCATATAATAGAAAACCATGTGATTCCTCTTTGGGAACGAGTGGATAATGATTTAGACTCAACTAAATATTCAAATAGTGAATTAGAGTACACTGAAGTGAACTACAGTAAATTAGAGTGAACTGTTAATTGAAGCTATTTTTTAGGAAATTATTGAAAAGTGTCCCAAAGTGACTAAAACATTAATTATGGTCATAAATAAATTAAATAACCTTCCAAAACACCTAAAAAACCAAAATATACTAATTTTAAAAATAAGATTCAAGTGCCAATATTGGCATCATACTCAACACCGAACAGTTCCGAAGAAAGCATTGACTTGTAATCTTGCTGATTTTAGTTGGCATAAAGAGGCATATGCCCACGTTGTTGGATTTTTCACCTCTAATTGGTTTCTTTGGAGGGATATATTGTGTTAGTCATGCTTGTGTGTTATTGTTTCTCTTATTTCTTGCTCAATTGCATTTTTTCCAGTTGATTTCATTCCTCAAACTTGAAAATATTCTGATTCTATGTCAAGCTGATTTCAAGCATAGTTCTTGATTTGCAGCAGCAAATAAAAGTCATACATGGGTAGCAGCAAACAAAAGTAAAATTAGTCACTCAAGTATTAGAATATCAGCATGCTTCTTTTGTTACACCTTTGAATTTGTGTATGTAGTAAATTACAAATCGGTAACCAGCCAAAAACGTGTATAAAAATCATAGTTACCAAGTTCGAAAATCCAAATGCTTTCGGGAGGGTAATCAAATCTGAAAATCCAGAATTCTTGAAAAAAGTCTGCCAAAATCTTGTCTGAAATATATATATATATGAGAGCATAATTTTATAAATATGTGAAATTGACAAACACAATAAAAGAAATTGGTAACGTAATATAAAATGTTAATATTTTTAATATTATATAATATATAAGGTTTTTGGGTGTTTTTTTTTGGGCAGAAAACACACACACACACACATGGGTACAGGAATGGGATACATAGATACGGCGATTTTTTTTGGGGCCTAGATATGTGTTTGGATGTGGCCGTACAAAAATATACATTAAAACATAAGAATATAAAAAATATAGCCATATAAGCAAAATTAACCACATAATATCAAAATGATAGAGGAAACAAGGATAACCATTTGGGGTACCTGCCTAATATCACCCGATACAAAATTCAAGGATTCATTTTAAGTTTTAACCATAGGCTATAGCAATCCAGTTTTTAACATATTCACAAAGAAAGAAGAGAATATCAAAAACATTATTTCTTGTTAGAAAAGTTTGAAATACCAACAAAGCTCTGCCATTGAAGATACAAATCTTCCTGACCCTCAGCCCCCCTGGAGCCCCCGTCCTTCAGATACATAAAGCATTATGTAATCCCATGACCTCGTTCATATGCCAGCAAAATCTGGGTATGCTCACCACTGATCTGCCTCAAAGTTATGCAGAGCAGGCATGGAATTGACATCATACAGCAAGTTAGACACATGACAAAAAAACCACAACCTGCCATTGGGTAAACCGGTAAAGGTTGAAAAAGAACAGTCTTCCTCCAATATGATTGGCTTCACTGTAATCTTATCTCCAATTTAGTTCTGGTATACATTCCTTTGCAGGCCTGACAAGTGTGGACGGAGGTTTGTTAATATAACATTGGCTCCCAACAGGGAAATAATGACGCTTGCAATGCCTGTGCATGCTTCTCATTCCATGACAGTTTTTTCCATGACTTTTTATTAAGCAAAATTGAAAAAAAAAAAAAAAAAAAAATGTTTTTGCTTCGGGATATGGGACGGATACGCCCTGCACCCTGTGGGTATGCCCGGATATGTCCCGGGACATATCCTTCTTGTAACCCACCTGTATCCATATCAGCAGAGGGGGGTGATGGGGGAGCTATCCGGCAACACAGTATATATTAAATTTAAAAACAAAAACAGGGCCGTCCCGGACAGAACTTATCTGGGCCAGCCCAAATATCCGGAAATGGTCAGATTTTGTGCATATACGGACAGGTTTGTTAACTATGATTAAAACTGATTTTCAGCAGTGTAGACATTAATTTGGGAAAATGTATAATAAAGGATGTAGATGGAAGCCTATAGCTGTAACACATTAATTTTCAGCCTTACATATTTTGGTTTCAGTAGCAATTTGCATTGGGTCAGCACATTACATTTAGCATAAACAATGTCGATGGAAGACCATAGCTGTAACATGCATTGACTTTCAGCAGCTCAGCCTTATGTATTTTGGATTCAGTAACAATTTGCATTGGATCAGCACACAGGCAATTTAAATCTGTGTTTAATAATTGTGCCTTAGAATATCAAAGTCACTATGGATCAATGCAATCCCAACTTTAAAGGCCCTTCATCTCCTTCCTATATATGCTGGAGGCTGGAGCTGGCTATATTTCTTGATCCATATGGTTGGAGCGATGATTGTTGGGACATGATTGCTTTATTAATTTTTGTGCCCAATGGATTAACTGTGATGACTGTTACATTGGAGTAAGCTTATGCTTAAATTTATCTTTGCATGTTTTAAAGCATGTGTCTCTAACTCAACCGTTTCAATTTTCATTTATGATGCAGTGTGGCAAAAATTAGAAGAACAGAACCCTGATTTTTTTACAGCTTATTATGCTAGGCTTAAGTTAAAGAATCAGATCATTTTGTTCAATCATCTTCTAGAACAACAGTGTCAGTTTATGAAGATGCAGGCCACTCCAAAGTTCCCTTTGGCGCCCATTCATAATGGTATGCATCTGTTTGCTTCTGGAAGAACTTCCATTTTCTAGAATTACCCTTCTTCTCTGGTTGCTTTTACTTTAGTCAACTAGAGGGATTGCCATCATCAATGTAAAACTATTTGGTTGCAGCACACCATCTTCCAATGGGCTACCCAGTATTGCCACAACACTCACTTATAGCAACTGGACATCCACACATGGTTCCGATGACCTGTGGACCATCTGGCATTCCTGCAGTGAATGGAGCTTCTTTTCAGGAAAACTTCCTCTCTTCCCAAGGGAGCCCTGGAACAGAGTAAGATGAGCTGACTGATTGTACTTCAGTATTGCAATTTGAGCCTTATCCTTTTTTATTTTGGAATGTAATTTACAGGGCAAGTATAATTTAATTAAAAAATGGCATAAATGGAACTGCTATTCATAACAATTATTATTGATGCAGTAATTTGACAGATATTTCAATGGAAGTCCATCCTGTTGTGCAGTCTCCTTGTACTACCATATCAACTATGAATGATATGTCATTGAGCCCAACCTCGGTAATGTCAAGCAGTCCTTTCCCATTCAATCCAACGGATATGTCTGGTATTGGCATGTCCATAGATGGAAACCTTTCCTCTGGTGACAATCCTGGACCAAGTGGCATTGGCACATTAAACATGGTCACAGATGGGGAAAACGGTGGCGTAAGGGATTCCCTTAAGTCACTATGTCAGCTGCCTCGCAATTTCAGTTTGTCGGACCTCACTGCAGATTTAACACATGGAGGTATGATTATGCATTTAGGTCAAATATTTTGGGGATTGGGACTAATTTAAATCACAATCAACTGTATTTCATTCCTTTCTATTTATGAAACTATGCAAGACTTCGGTAACTGGTACTTATTGTCTGGAAATTTTATCAATAATTGCAGATCTTGGTCCCCTTGGAAGTTATTCTGGTTCACCCTTTTTGACACCAGAAACGGAGGCTTTCTTTGGGTCCCCAGACAAGGATGAACTAGGTAATTACTGTTGCCGTTCAAACAGTGTACCTAAGTGCTTTTTGAAGAGATTTTTCTTGCAAAGCTTGCATGCTAAATCTGAATTTATCTGTCATTGCAGACGAGGAGAAAATGTTGGACTCCATCATTGACCCGTGTTATCAATCTGATGAAGGAAATGAAGGATAAGAACTATTTTTTTTCGTTCCTGAAAGCCGTTCAACCTTTAAAAGATCATGATTAGAGTGGGATATCGACGATATTATTGCATTAGATGTGCAAACACTAGAAAATTTAATTGAAGTCTCCATAGATTCAGTGGTGGTAGTAGGCTACTTTCATAGCTAGAAATGAGTTTATTTGTACATAAAATTGAGGCCTCTCCATATGCAGGATAATTTATGTTACAGGCATATCTTGGCTGTGTCAAGATGACTCAGCTGACAATTTTGTCCCAATTAATCTTATGTAGATTCTGGTGGACATGGTTCATTAAAAGTGGAGATCTGATATGTAAGTGGTTTATTGGGCAAACTGCAGATCTAGTAACCTTTTGCTTAAGCCGTCTTCTTTATGATTTTGTTGCTTCAGTGTGTAGTTGTTGGTAGGTTATTTCCTATTCCCACTACACCTGAGATCATTTGCTTTGGATTTTCTTTAAACATGCATTGCAATTTTAAATTTTTCTCCTTATATTGGATAAACAAATTTGGAGGGGAGGAGGTCCACTTGGCAACTTATGTGGTGAAACTTTTGGTTTATGCCGATGATCTGATCCTAATGGTAAAGACAATCCAAGATTTAAAAGACTGTTTCTGAGCTCTAGAGTTATTTTGTAATGTAGGGATGCAGGTAAACATCGAAAAAACCAAAATTATGATTTTCTCAACGAAAATGAAGGAACAACACCCTGATTCCCAGTTTATATAAAGGTATCTTGAAGTGGTGTCAGAGTACAAGTATCTTGGCCTCAACTTTCACAACAAGCTCAAATGGGATACTTGTAGGATGAAAAGAATACAAGGTGGCTAAAGAGCTTTCTACGTACTTCAAAACTGATGTAAGAATGCTGAGTTATGGGATTGGAAGACCACTAAGGTCTTATTTGGGTTAATTGTCACACCAGTGATATTATATGGTTGTGAGGTGTGGGCTAGTGGAACAACAAGTTTGAAATGGAAGCAAATTGAAAATATTCTAAAGTGTCTAGTCACGAACAATTTCAAAATCGAAGACTTAGTGCCATATGAAATTATTCTTGTAGAAACAAGTACTTTCCCTTTAGAGGCTACCACTACGACCAGGGTATTAATTTATTTGAAAAAACAAAAAGCATGAAGATCAACAGATGGCCAAGGGCAGCAAAAGAAGAAGAGTTGAGTAGGGGGAAGAACACTTAGATGAAACAGAACCACAAATGGATGAATAGGTGGGATATCAACCTAACTGAATGTCCAAATTGTAATAAACATCAAAAAGTTAAAAATGGTAATGTGGACGAAAAGGATTTAGCAAGAAAAAACAACAATATATTTCAATGTTCAACCCGACTTACGAGCATAATAAAAAAGCCTATATATGGGCCAAAATCAATTGGAGAGAAAAGATCTTAATTGCTCAACTAAGAACTGGTTCTCATAAGCTTTTGTGCGAGATAGGGAGATGGACAAATCCTAAGGAGTAGTGGGGTGAGAGGGTTTGTGTTCTTTGCACTGTAGGGGTGGTCGAAACAAAAAAGCACTTCATCTTTGAATGTCATTAGTACATGGACGCATGAGCCAAGTATGTGGAAAATTTAAGAGTTGATTGTGTGATTAATATATTTGAGGAAAAAAAATAGGTTGGAGGAGATGTTAATCCAGTTTAGAAAAAGATGAAATAGTGTTCTAAAAGATGCTTCATGTCTTGAGAATCGCTGAATAATTGGAGCAATTGGTCCTATAGACCATTTGGTTTTGTCGACATAATTAAAACCATTTCATTTCAATCAATTTTTTGTTTTTTTTAAAAATTTTTGCTGCACTTACTTAAATGAGTGCCATTTAATGAAATTAATTTGAGGGGTTGATTTTTTGTGTTAAATTTACTTAAGACTTGAACTCTGCCTCATTCTTTTACAGAGATTTGTACCTAGATAAATAACACAACAATTGTAACTTATCATCAACTGCACCAATTGAACAACCCCCCTTCCAATTACATGGTTGATTTTTTTTTTTTTTTTGAATACACTCATGTTTTCCAAAGGAATATGAAGCTGGCATAAATCTCAAGTTTTTCTTTTTTTAGAATCCATCTAACTACAAATAGGAAAGCAAATTTAGGAAAAAATTGGGATCTCAATTTTTTTTTTTAAAGGATCCATCTAACTACAAATAGGAAAGCAAATTGAGGAAATATATGGATGCAAACTCTTTTTATTAGGAAAAGAAATGCCCTCTTCCTATGCCAAATGCTGGCCAGTCAATTTGCAACCAACTAATGTAGAAGGGATTAATTCAACCTGTTACGCCTTGGTCCTATGTAGCTGCTTACCTGAATTTTTTTAGAAGGTGCTCTCGTGATGATTGTGACACAGATTTGTTAAAAAAATTTGATTGGTTAAGAGTGATTTTTGACTTCCCAAAAAAATCTTTGCAGCTGCTTGGAAGCCGTTGCCTCCCATCTCTATATAACTCTGAAACTAGTTGTCCAAAACAATCCCTACTACTTTTATGTGAGAGATTTATTTGTACAGATTTAAGTGTTTAGCAGTTGGATGGAACCCTTAAAACAGACTAATAAGAGCAATAGCCCCCTTCATAAAACCATGCATTTACATCGTCTCTACTTTACACCACCTTTTATTGATAAAAAAATCAGAAACGTATAATGTATCCTCCAAAGCAATGGCTTAATCTTAAATCTAGACTCCCACGGACTTGCATACTTTCCATGCACGCCTTTGAAGGCGAAGTCTGAACGGTGAGACAATTGGCTTATAAAGAACCCATCAAAGTTGAATTCCCAAAGGTGTGGGTTGGTGCCCGGGCAAGCCCTAGGCGACATTTATTTAAGTACCCCATCGTGAAACGCCTTTCGTGTAGTCTAATGGTCTCCATTGTTCAAGTTTTGTAACATACCATAGGCCTTGAAAAATACAACTATTATTTTGAAGATGCCTCGATAATCTTCAAGCCATAAATCAATTCTTAGTATATATTGAATGAAATAGGGAGGATGACATGTCTCCATATTCGACCAATCATGTTTTATTGACATGATTTGTCATTCTTATAAAATGGATCAAATTGTTATTGCTAACTTTTTCCATAATTCATTCTTTCAATCAAAAAATATTCATGCACTAGGATTAATCAATGTTTATATACTATCAACATTTGTATTAATTTTACCTTTGAAATATGGTAAAGCATTGAGGATCGGTGGAGGTATTGAGTTTCTTCCTTTCCGTCTAGCTGCCTTAGACGAGAACATGCACCTATGGAGATAATTAGATTTTGTATTGACTGTTTAAAAAGTTTGCTTATGATTATCTTCTACTATTTTAAGTGTTAATTTAGATGGGTGACAATGGTGGTCCATTTCTTGTTTATATTTTTTTGGAGTTATTTTTAATTGATTTGCAATTTTAATATAATGTTGGTTAAAATTATTAATTACACCAAAGAAAACATAGAAAACAATTTTTAAATTAAAAAACTAATTAAATTATTGATACGAAATGTATGTACAGTTATTTTTGAAAATAGATGTAAACCATTTCTTTTATATTATTATAAAAATTTCATTTAGAAGAGATCATGTGAATTAATTGCAATATGCTTTTTATTATGCTATGCATAGTACAAAAGGATAACAATCTCTAAAAATAGATGTGAAGCTTTAACCCTATCTCTTTCTACAACATGATAGCAATCTTTGAGAAGATATGTGAATCGATAACCCTTTCAAATATGTTTTCATTTGTTAAAATTCCTTTATTGATGTTTTAAGAGCAAATGTAAAGCCTAAAGAGTGAATTGATGAATCTTAGAATCTAAAAAGATGCACAAGCATCCCCCCAATAAGTTGGGAGGATCGGCGATAACCCTATCTCTCTTTGCAACATGGTAACTGTTGACAATTTTGACCCCACATATCAAAATGCCACCCTTATCATTCGAAGCTTTTTGTCATTGCAGTGGAAGGATCCAAGTAGGGTTTTTGAGGTGTTTAGGGCCGGAAGAGGCCAACGTGTATACATCTTCAATCTTCGGGCCAAGTGTTGGCATTCAAGTTTTCCTTCGACATAAGTTTTCCACAAAGACTTTGCGGCAAAAGAACAACGCCTGTTTCTTTCAGAAGGAATTCTTTCGGGTTTTGTCCTTTGCCAAATTCTTTTGGACTTTTTGTTCGAAGCATTTTCCAAGACAACTTTTTTTGAAGGGTTCTATTTCATTTTCCCGAAGACCATTCCCAAGTTTCGAGGGACCATTTGCCAAAGTTCGAAGGTCTTTTTCTCTTTGGAAGGGTTCTTTTTCACAAACCCGAAGGTGCATTTCATTTCTTTCGAAGGGTATGTTCCCTTCGAGAAGGTTCTTTGCAAGTAGAAAAGGCATTTAACAGAAACGCTGAAGGTTCATTGAAGTTTTCCGAAGGATAGAAAAGGACTTTTTGAATATTTTCAAAGGTCCTTTTCCATAAAGCCAAAGGGTCATTTTATTAGAAAAGGACCATTGTCAAAAGCTTGTAGGGCAGTTTCGAAAACTCGAAGGGTCATTTTCTTCAAAAAGGACCATTGTCAAAAGCTTGTAGGGCAATTTCGAAAACCCGAAGGGTCACTTGGAGAAAATGCCGAAGGATAGTTTCGGAAAGCCCGAAGGGCAATTTTCATAGGAAATAATTCTTTCGGACTTTTTATTCGAAGGAAGTTTACAAAGGAAAAGGCAGTGGACAATTTGTCCTAGAACAAAAATGTCGAATGACAGTTTCAAGGCTTCCAAAGGGCAATTTCCTTCGGACTTTTTGTCCGAAAGAATTGTCCATTACAAAATTTTTGATAGAAAAGTCTAAGGCTTCGGACAAATTGTCTGCGAGAAAGGGACCTTTACAATATTTTCGAAGGGTTACTTTACCATTGGAAAAGACCATTCGAAAATTTTCGAAGGGTAGAATCCCTTCGAAAAAAGATCAATTACAAAATTTTTGAAGGGTATCTGCCCTTTAGAAAAGTTCAAAACAAAAAATCTGAAGGGTTATTAGCCCTTCGAAAAAGGACTTTATAGAACATCTGAGGGACGCTTTATAAAAGCCCAAAGGGCAATTTGTTAAGGCCAAAGACAGGAACAATTCCTTTGGACATTTTTCAAAGGAAATAAACAAGATGACATAGCATGTTCAAATAACTCGAGGGGTCACTAGCAACAATGCCGAAGGGTATGTGCCCTACATAAAAAGGCAAGGGCAATTAGGACAAGAATTCCTTTGGACTTTTTGTTCGAGGGAATTGTCCAAAGGAAAATGTCTGAAACCAATAAGCCGAAGGAAAGTGCCATTTCAAACAATCCCGAGGACCATTGAATAAGTCTAAAGGAAATGAGCAGTAAGGAATAAGCCCGAGAAAAATACATGCAAAAGAAAAGTCTGCGGAAAAGACACAGACAAACAGAAGGAATATATGCATAGAAACGAAGAACCATAAACAAAAGGCAAAGGATTTCAATAGCCAATAAATAGATTAACACGTTCTACAGTCTATATATAGAGCATGCAACGTGGCCCAAAGCAGGTTTAGACACGTCCAAGACATGCAACGGTTTCAAACACAACTCTTTAAGTTCTAAAACGGAGACTCGAATGCATGAATGACTCAAGGAGTTAACGTTGGAGAGCTTAACATAAAATTTCATGCATGCACTCTTGTTTGTCTCTAGCCTTTCAAACGTTTCCAACAGTTTAAGTGGAGTTTTAAATTCAGTTTTGGCATTGATTTCATGCAAAGGAAAGCTTTCAAATGTTCTAGTAGTTCAAGATGAGTCTATATTTGAAGATTGGTGTAGCCTCATGCATGATGAAGATTTTGATTCAACTTGGTCTCTCCTTTTCTATTTTTAACGTCAAAGAGCTTTCATGCAAGGCATAAGACAAAAGTAGATTTTATTTGAAGGCTGAAATAACACAAGTTGGACTGAATTGATCTCTTCTATTTTCAACGTCAATCTCTTCGTTGTTGTATACTTTTCTATATAAGTTGGCTTTTCAACCTTGAATTGTATCCCTCTTCTGGCAAGACCAAAAAATTCTGCCAAAGATTGAGTTGTAACCTTTTTCAGAATAATAGGATTGTTTTTCAATTTTTAGCTGCTGGTATAGTGTATTTATGTCAGTGATTTGCACATGTGGTAGAATTTTTCTTCCTTGATAAGCCCTGATTCTTACCTAGTTACTGGCTGATTAAATTATGCAGGTCATGTTCTGTGTTTGATGTCTTTTGACTGAAGTTACAGTGGATGCATGTGGGTTGTTAGTGCCTTAAATCTAGTGTACTCCATCACTTCTCTCAAGCTTTAATCACCAAATAAAATCTTTTCATGAAATATTTATGCATATTGGTTACTTGGAATTGGATTTGAAAGTTCAACATTTTTCTTGTCTAGCTAGTGTTTTTAAGAGCTTAGATTGAGTGGATCAACTCAAAATTCAGGTGTATCACCATCATTAGATAAGTTTTTTCTTCATTTTTTTCTCTTTTCCTGGGTAGTTTGTAGCGTAGAGTAGACATCCTAATTGATACACCAAAGGGAGCTAGCCCTTAGAATCTAGAGATTCAATCCATAGATTAGGTCACCCACAACTTAAGAATTATTTTCATGTTTCAGCAGACTGTGAAGCTTTGAAATTACCTTCACAAGGGTGCGAGTTTGATTGACAACAATAACATGAATTGACAACTGTTTCATAATATTTAACATGTGAGTTGCAATTGCTTTATAATCATTTTAGCAAGAAATGTAAAGTCTAAAAATAGAAAGTGAATTGATATGTTGTAGAATCTAAAAGGATGCATAAGATTCATTCCCCCAATAAGTTGTGAGGATCGGTTGTGAGATGAGACTCATCAAAATATTTTTATATATTTACATTTTTGAGATTGTTTAGAGAGCTTTTCAAAGAATGTGACATTCCAAAGCATTGCTAAAGAAATTGTGGCTCTGACAAAATGTTTATCTTAAGAAGGTGCCTTGAACTCTAAATTTATCTAGGATTTGAGCCCAATCTCATCATTATTTTATGTTTGGTTTTTGCAGTCAACAAGAATTAATCGTTAATGGACCATTTGTGAGCCAAACAACTTCATCAATGGACCAATTATATTTTTAGAGTACAAGTACTTTTGCCATATTGCTTATCTTTTTTAGTTTAGATTAATTCTCAAGTCTCATTAATATATTTTGATAACTCTTGGACATTAGCATATATATATATATATATATATATATATATATATAGGGTTAAAGGAATTTTATATTTTCTTTTACTTTGCTTACTTTTTGGTGCTAATTTATTTATATAGTGACCAAATAAAAATATAGATATTTAAAAAAAATATTAATAAATTTATTTTATATTAAAATACTTATTTGGTAATAATTATGTATGATTTTTTACAATTAATATTTCACCTCACACTATGATGAAATGATATTGTAGAAACCTAAAATTTGCCACTTTAATGTCTTCACTAATCTATTATCATTGACATTCATCATTTATCCTAACTAATTCGTCCATTGTAAAAAATTCAAAGTGATATCACTCTAAATTTGACATGACCCCATCCTATTAATCAAATAATTCTATATAATCCCACTAACATTACTCTTCAATTAATTAACTAATTAATCTTTATTAGTTAGTTAATTAGCTCTTAATTAGATCCATGCACACATAATTCTATAAAACACAATAAAATAAATAAGTCCATTATCCAACTTCTCATCCCAATCTAAATAACTCATTTGATTCATTTAGCCACCTCATTTACTAATTCAACACCTCATTTACTAATTCAACAACTCATTTAACCCATTCAACCCATTCAACCAAGTCATCAACCAACTTCTTTAACTTCCTCATCCACCTCATCAATCCCTTCAACTTCCTCAACCAACCAATAAATTCCCTAATTCCTCATTGAATGTGTTGACTAATGGATAAAATCTTTGCCATATAAAATCAAATATTTCATATATTTATAGATTTATCTTATATGTTCATTCTCTATTTGATAAATCTATAAATTGACTCTTCTTATTCCATTCAATGACAACCCTTTTGGAAGCTAAAGAGATAATGCAAATTTGAGATAACCAGTCATCACCTAATCAATCATCACGTTATTGGAAAACTACTGTAATTCTTGCATGGAACTCTTTTCAGCAACCACAATCCAAAGATCAAGAGCTAATCCATGTCAACAAAGGAGAATTATGTATTCTTGGTAGGTGAATGTATGTTTTTGTTTTGTCTTATTTAACTTAATCAGAGAATATGTTAGACTAGAGTAGGAATTTTATTTATTTCTAAGTTTTTGTTCACGAGCTTTAATATTTTCATATTACATTTTGGTGTGCCCGGTGGGAGCCGACCCCACAAACCCCTGATTATAAATCTTAAGCCAATTTGTTAAAAATAAAATAAAATTGACCGGTAAAAATGCTATAGCTTTTGATTAACAATCTAGTTTTTTTTTGGTTTTAGGTTAGGAACAATCTTTCAAAATTTCGTGCAAACTCAGGTCATCATTTGAGAGATATCATCAAAATAGTAACTATTTTGAAAAAGTGTGATTAATAAATTTGATTTTTTTGGGCAATTTTCTGGTTTTTCTCTACACCATTCTTTTGTGAACATGGTTGCTAACATTTTAGTTTGTAGGGATATTTCTCATTACTAACTCTCTTGTACAGGGAATCATTTGCCAAAGACAACATCAAAACTACTAATCAGTTTGTTACATCTCTTGTCCAAGTTTTCAATTTAAAATACTTTATTGCTAACATTTTTAAATCAATTTTATTTACTTGCATTAGTGTTTCTTTGCATCTTATTTGCATAGCTAGAGTTGCATATGTTTTTTTTTGTGCTGAAAGTGACCTTGGAAATCATAAACGAGGTTGACTTTATATTTTTATTTTCTAAGGTATTTTTACTTGGATTTCATCACCAAACATTGAGACCAAGCCCATGTTTTGATAGGCTATACAAATTACGAAGGAGATGTCATTATTGGCTAAGTGGTCACCTATTTTATTGACACCATGAAGTGAGGTGATTTCATCCACCAATATGTAGACCCTAGATAACACCTTTATACATAATCGTGTTAGATGTACTAAAAGGTATGTATAAGACTCTCATAGATAGACCTGTTTAAACTTAGATTAAGAGCATTTGATTATAATTATGTAGGAACACAACATTTTCTAAGATCAACCACAATGTACCTTTTAGGGTATTATTGATGTACCACTATTTGGTTACACACATACTTAAATAACATAGGCTTGTCTTTGTATATGTGTACTTGTTTTCTTGTGAAAAATGAGTATCAAACCAAGTTAGTCAATCTCAAACAAAAACTAAGTCTACCAAAACAACAAACTTGGACCAAACTAATGGCATATCAAACAAGATATCAAACTAGTTGAACTAGGAAATCGAATATCTTTTTTATCATAAACCACTCTATCCTGATAGCCTTGCATATCAAGCCAATCACCCATCCATTAGTTATAATCCCAATCCACATGTCTCCCTTATCAATATTGGTAAAGGGAAATTGATTCTAGATAAACAAGTCTGTCAAAACCAAAACCAATTTATGTTTGACCAAATTCAACAAATTAGCCAAAAGTTGGCATCATTAGCATTCTAAATCAACCCTTCAACATTAATACCTTTATCATCTAAGCAATCTAACAACCTATATGTTGATGACAAAAATTGCGCTTGATTCTAATCAATCAACAATGGGAAGTTTCAACAGTTTTTGGCACGCCTAGTGGGACCAAACTTTCAAGGAGTTGAAGAATTTTTGGTGTGTTCTTCGGCCAATTAGCCTTTGGAGGTTTTTGTTTTATCAACACCAATGACGACTCTGAGTCAAATCAACCGATTAAGCAGTCCTGGTATCATCAAGAAATCACCATTTGGTATGTATAATTCTGTTACTCATAGCTATGAGTCTTATTCTCCTTCATATGTTTTTAATCAAGATCAAGTTTCTCCTAGAATCACGGATGCATATGGTCATGAGTTTCGCCCTTCATAAGTCTGATATGACCAGCCTCAGCCCTGTCATGAGCTATACCAGTCTTATGCCCAGTCTCCCAAATGTGTCACATCCCATGCTCAACCTAATCTTATTTTCACCTTCAAAAAAACATTACTGGGATATAAAAAATATGTATTGGAGCTCGACAATAGAAGGGGATGTGGTCAAGAAATTCCTAATCATGTCATCCATCAAGTGAGGGATGCAGTAGATCCGATTAAAAGTGAGTGGGTTTCCATTGAAAGAGCAAATTGGCAAAGGCTTACGTATGAGATGCTGGATGTGTGTGGATTGATTGCATTTCTAGAAGAGAAGCTGAGCATTCATGAGAGACAGCCTTACCAAGTCTATCAACCTACACATTCACTGCCACAAGTTTCATATCAGATATATTCAACCCCTGCTCATGAGCCAAATTGAACCTGTCAAGGTTATTTCCCCAATAATGTTGAGTCTATGTTGGCAGCAAAGGGAGTGGACTCCAAACCTTCACTTTTCCCTCAAGTCCCTTCCACCCTTCCTCAAGAAGATTCTTGTTTTTCATCAGAACCTTCTTCTTTATCCCTTTTTAAAGAAGAATATATTTTGTACGAAGTAAATAAGTATGCAGAGGAGTGCGTTCAATTCATGTCTAGTCAATAAGATTTCATAAGTATAGATAAGGAGGAAATCACCATGGGTACACCCTTTGATGAACAAGAAGACAAGTCACAAGCTTTTGCCTTAACTTCTGATGAGGAAGAGATCATTTCTGACTTTTTTCTCACTTTACAAGAAGATATGGAGGAGCATGGACACTTCCTTGATCAAGTCATTGGGACAGGTGACATTATTCTTTAAGAAGGCCATGAACTGGCCAAATGTGGAGAAGACAACATCAAGACTCAGCTAAATATGCAGAGGGGATGCCAGCTTTTAGATTTATCCTTTCAAGAGGTTGAAGTCATCGAGGAGCATGATGATGCAATAGAACCCGAAAATGAGGCAGAAGGAGATAAGCCAAAAAATGATGAATATCAAAAGACAGAGTGGAGAACCAGCAGCCATCAATTTCTTGATGAGACACAACAGCATGAAGAACCAGTATTTGACGAGTTTTTGAGAGCAAGAAGAGCTTATGGATGTTGAAAGCATGTTTGACTCAGACTCACTCAAATACAGGTGAACCCGTGTTGCCTACATAGAGGACATTTCACCAAAGATATACCCATTTCAATCACTTGTATGGCAACTAAAGATGGCTCGTCGTGAAGGAGACGGTGGAAATTTTGTTTTTAATCCCGAAGGAAAATAAGGATGCTTAATTAATGTAGTTAGGTAGTTTTCCATTCCTACATTGTTGTTGTTTTCCCACTTTCCTTTTGAATAACTGTTTTAAACACAGAGTTGGCGGCTTAGAAAGTTTTTAATTCTTTAAATTTTGCCGCATTAAATGCTTCCCAATTTTTTTGAAATCTTTAAGGTACCTTGCGCTGCAACTTGCATAGCGTGTCCACCTCACTGTTTCCTGAAGATTGAGTAGGATCTGCTAACGGTCATCCAAATTTAATGATATTTGAGACTTGATAGGCCCATAAATATCCCTTAGCAAGATTTAAAGTTTACAAATTCTCAAGCATTCCTGCACCTGCAAAAATATCCTGCTCATTGTGATTGTTAGCGCCTAGTAAAATTTGCTTCAGCAAGCGGGTTTCTATCTTGCACAAGGTTCATACCAGGTATTACATAAAAGATATAGAGATGGCAGGAACATCATCTTCACGACAAGGAGCTGGGACACCTAGATCTCTTGATAGGTTGCTGGCTAGTAAATCATACGTTATAGCTCTTGCGCAATCGTCGAGAACCTATCCAAGAACCAGAATCTTGGGAGTTGGTTAATCCAGTGACCCCTCAAAGGTAAAGGATTACGTAGATGAAATCATGGACCCAATCTTGCAAAGAACTAGTAGTAAGAGTCGTAGAGAAAGGGCACACCAAAGGTGTCTTCTAAGGGCCAGAGCAGGGCAATACGAGATGTTCGAAATGAGGATATGAACCTCACAACTGGCTCAATTCATTGTCCCAGTTATGCATCCATGCCTTGATTTGATTAAATTATGCATATACTTGCTCCATGCACCATCTTGCACCATTCAACAGGGTCCCTTCATGATGCAGATCACACCACAAGCTATCAGAGACATGCTAGCCCTGCATTATGACAATACCACTATATTCCCCACTATTGATAGGATGTAAAGGATGTGGGCAAACGTCAACACTTAGACAAGGTTTTTGAGGTTTGAGTTACAAATGGCCGATGGTGATACTACGATACCCACGCTCCCTGCACTAAGAACTTAGTTCGCACCAGCTAGCCAAGACGTGCTGTCAATGATGGCTCTCATCTTTGGCATGAAGGATGACATGGTGGTATATGCAGAACAAATAGCCATGCTTTTCAGGTTGAAGACAGTCGACAAGATGCAGGAGTATCGACTTGACTTCTTGGAGCACATTGCCTTTTCAATAGTGGAACAGTTGACCTAATTCAGATCAAAAGGGGTATTCAGGTATTCCTCTTATTTGTTCCATCTCATACTATATCAGAACCTTGACCTTTTCACCCAACATATGAATCTGAACCTATATGACCCAGGTTTTGACCCCCAAAGGACCATTCCTGTGTCTGCATGGACACACATTTTATCAAGAACTAGTGACTTGTATGATTTTTGGGAACTATTTGTTACCCCATTATTTGTTGCCTTAGCCCTGAACCTATCATAAACAAGTTATTTCCAAGTGTTACGAACCTCCTGGTCAGTTGTCCAATCCCGTGTGACTTCTATTTTGGCTCCCACTACATGATTATAAGGGTTCATGGTTTTTGTGGGGAACCAGTGTTGCTATCGAAGACTGTAACTCCTAGGTTGGCATTCTTGGAAGTCACCAGATAGGTGTCGGTGGTTGATAATGAGTATGGCTCCGAGAAGAAGAAAATAAAAATGTACAATCTCTTATGGATGGCATGCAACAAGAGTTTAGAAGCCAGAGATGCTGAGACTGTGCTGCTGAGAAAGTTGGCCTTCCTGAGGTTCCTATTAGTCAAATACAAATGGGTTTATGACCCAAGTGATTACATAGCTTTCGTGGTAAGGACCAATAGGATTGGGGCCAAGATTGCACATGAAGGCCGCCCCTTTTGGGAGACTAGAAAAAACCCTGCAGAAGATGCTCCTGGTCTCTATGTTGAATTCAAAGATTTACCCCAACCACAGAATAGGCCATGGGAAACCTTCTATAATAGGTAGAGGGATTATGATCCCAAAGTCATGATGACTTTTGGTTTGAGAAGGACGTTGAAGAACAAGGGTTGGGATGCAGAGAAGATTGAAGCCTATTGGAAATATAGGCAGGAAATTTCTCAAACCACCCATGCTTTTGGAAGCGTGGATTCAGATGAAAGATGGGAGGAACTCTGGGATGAATGCCATCCCTCCCCTGCATCTAGCCAGAAACAAGCCAATTGCCGACACTTGGGATAGAGTAAGAAGTTGGAGCGAGACCAAGCCAGCAACCACAGGCCTCAAAGCAAGCTATAAATGCAGTCACTACATCAGCCTGGCCCTAGCGTCTTAGCAGTGTGGAACAACAAAGGAGTGTGGTGTCTTCACCAGCAAAGGCTCTCCCATCATTGGAAGTGATTGAAGTCTCTAGTTCTCCACAAACACCACTGGCAATAGCAGAGGTGGAAGGGAAGCAAATGCAGCTAGAGTCAGAGACACCCAGGAAAAGAAAGAGGGTGTAGTTCCATTTTGATTCAGAGGAGGAAGAGGAACCTTCACAGCACCAAGTGCAGAGCACTACAACTTCCCCTTAGGTAAGTATTACTCCTCCTCCTCCCTCTTAGTTTGTTCCTTTCCCTTTCGACGTGATGCCTCCACTGAGCCAAATGATGCCTCCTATCACCTCTGCCATCCCCATTTCGCAATTCACCCCATCCTTGGCATCTCAAGCCCTAATGTTACCCCATTTCTCCCCCTCTGTTCCCAAAAATATGCCCCTTCAGCGTGCCCCTAGCCAACCAATGGCTATCCAATATGCACTGCCACAAGGATATCCTTTTGTGGGAGGACATATTGCATCCCCTTCCACCTTTTAGACGCAGATCGATGCTGCTAGGAAGGTAAGAGAAGCCTGGATAGAGAAGAAAAAAACCAAAGAGAATAAAGCATTAGCTATTCCACACCTATAGTCACAATTTGACCCTATTTAGCAGTAGTTAACGGTGACCCATTTGTCACCCAACGTTGTCAAGCCGAGCGAGCAAATGTAGCTGGAGGATTATACAATGAATGCAGTGGCCATTGATATGTCCCTATTCAGACCCCAAGACAGAGTTGAGCTATTGACAGAATCCACTTCTGCAGTCACAGAAGATTATTTGAAAATATCAAGAAGACTGCAAAAGATGGAGGCCGATTTGGCCAAAGAAAAGGCAAACTATAGTTGTTTGGCTAAAGAAGTAAATAAGAGAGATAATGAGATAGCAAGCCTAAATAAATAGTTGCAAGATATTGTTTCCCTTCAGAATCACTGGGTAGTCCAGGCCTAGAATGATTCATTAAAAGTAGAGCTCATGCTTGTAAAAGATGCAGCAATAGCCCTTAGGCGGGAGAAAGTAGCATTGTAGGGAAGAGTCGAAGGACTTCAACTGCAAGTTACCCAATCACAACAGAAGCTGCTAGATGAACAAAACAAGGTTACGGCTTTTCAAGCCCAGTTCCAAGTGGAGCAACAAAGAGCAATGCAACTGATGCTAAAGCTGGCTAATAGGCCACAAGGTGTAGGAGTGATAAAACTGGTGAAGGAGCTCTACGAGTCAATGTGGGAAAGAATCTCCTCAGAGATTATCCAGCTCAGGCCATCTCTCACCTTCCTGCTCAATGCATAGAATTGTGTGAGAAGGTGGAAGATTTCATGCAGAACACTCTAGCCACAGTCTTCAACAGAGTCACAGACTTCTAAACCTTGTTGCAGAAGCTCTACGATGTAATGGATGTGTCATTAGCAACTACGAGAATCACTGACAGAATGGTTGCTGCAAAATGGGTCAATGAGGTGCTCAATTGCATTGTCACAGCCAATAGTTGTAAAGAGCTTCTTGAAGTTGTGAAAGAAGGCATCGGCGAGATGAGACAACATATTGAAGATCTGGTGCAATTGGGCCTTCCTTCTCCATTTCTAGATGCCAACACGGTGCTGATGTTTGATCAAATTGAACCATTGCTGCTGGCCAAACAGAGGGATCAAACAATTTTTTAGGGCCTGCGAGATGATTTCTCAGTCTCAAAAGTCGAAGCTATTCTGGTTCCTATTTTCTAGCTGGAATTCAAACTGAAAGCTACAGTCTAGATTCTACAAACTTTTTCACATAAAGATATCATTAACCTTGATCTAGCTTTCGTTGAATTGCAGAACAAGCAAGGGTTATCTGACCATGAATGGTCCATCTACCAGACAACACTTTTGAAGTTGTAAAATTTTGAAAGTTTGACAGAGCGGGAGTCGGCTTTCTTTTTGAGCAGGCTCAAAAGTCCTAGGGGTCACCAGTAACTGTAGAGTAATTTTTTACTCTACGTCGTATTTAAATTTTTAGTTGAGCATTGCAATTTTGGTTCCCACATACCTTGGACGTAGCGGCAACATTTTGGAGCAGAGAGCGGGTTTATTTTTGCCTAAGTGTCGAAGTGCAGTGGAAGCTACCAAGTGGCATAGCCCGAGCATAGGTTCTCTTTCCCCTTTTACTCATCTCCTTCATTTCATTTTTGCCTAAGCATTGAATTCGAGCGGAAGTTGCCAAGTGTCACTTTTTGAAACATGGAGCTGACTAGTTGGCATCATCCGAGACACTTTTCATAATTTTTAGGAAAGCCACGGATCGTGCCACGAATCTAATAGTGGCTAAGCAGAATGCACCACGTGTCAGCATCTACATCTCATATCGGCACCCGTGTTTCATTCTATTTTTTGGCAAAAGCTTTCAACGAGCTAAGCAGTAGGATCATGCAGAGGGCGCTAGGTGGCAGTCGTAGAAGACCCTGGACTACTTTTTCAATAGAAAGTGGAAGTCACAACGTGTTGACATCTGAGGGATAGTCGGTCCAACGCCTAGTTTCAATGTTTTGGTTCAATACCTTGGTTAATGTGTAGATGGGGCACAATGTTGAACCATTGAACCATTTTGGTTCATCGGGTAGTTCAAGGGAGTGTCCCCAAAAACCAAAGGGGTCAAGTACCTTTTTGGAAGGCAGAGAAGCATCATTCCATTTTGTCTAAGGATCGAAGAGCAGCGGAGGCTACCAAGTGTCATTCTCTGAGCCCCTTTTACTCTATCCTCAAGAACAACGAAAGACACCACATACCCCTAGTATGAGAAGCGGAAGATGCCACGTATCTTCCCAAGAGTAGCAAACGTTGCCATGTGTCAACTTCTGAGAGACTATCTTTGAGCTTCATTGCTAGATAAAGATTGTGGTGGGTCTCGGGTGTTACTCCAAAGGTTTGTGGAAGCGCCAAGTGTCAACATGCGAAGACTGCTGCATGCATCCATCCCCTTTTAAAAGTTGCTTGGGCAAGGAACACGGTAAGTTTTATTTTGTTAAAATTGCTAAGTATCGAGAAGTAAAATGTGACAAGTGTCGAAGGTGAAGCGTTCTTGAGGAGGACATAGAGAAAGTGGAAAATGTCACGTGTCTTTGATAAATTAGGCACAAAGTGCCAAGTGTCATTCTCTGGTGCCTTCTAAGCAATAAGGAAAATTTTCAAAAAATGACTAAGTGTCCTCTCCCATTTCAACAGAATAGAGTGTTTCATGTGTCTGTTACAGCAAAGCAAGATGGAGGGAAACTCGACGGGAGTTATTTCTGGTAGATGGAACAGTTCACTGGGTAGATTTTTGGAGCCTGCAAGCATTAAAAGGGCTGTCTATTTGTCCCCTATAAGCAGAGGCAAAATAGACAGTTGAGTGGCTAAGCAGGTGATGGAATGAGAAATTCAGGCATGAAAGGAGGTACTAGTCATGAATTGTCATGCCGTAGTCAGGGCAATTCTTGATAAGACCAGGATGCATCCAAGGCATTGAAAGCGCTGTTTGTTTGTCCCTCGTGAGTTAAGGACAGAGTAGATTTGCGCAAGAAGGGGGATGATGGAAAGAGACATTCAAGGCTATAAAAGAAGAAGAATTGTAAGAAAAAGGGGGAAGGAGACTTTCTATAGTTTTGGACTGACTAGAGTTTTTGACTAAATAGTATCATTTACTTTTGTCTCATTTTCTTGAGTTGTAAAGTTGATGTAACTGTGCATGTTTTTGTGCCTTTTATATAGCTGAATGAATTAAGAATATTGAACTCTATGCCTTGGTTGATATTATATGTGTCATTTGCAAAAGTAGTCTAAACTGTGGATTTTCTAAAGTTGTGATTAGGAATGTCATTTGCTTTTGTCTCATTTTCTTGAGTCAGAAGTTCTACATAACTATACGTGATTTCTGTACCTCTTATGTGATTGAAATATTCTATTAAGAAGATTAAACATTATGCCTTTGTTGACATTTCCTGTATCTCAGCAAAAGAAGTCTCTGTTGTGAGCCTCTGTCTCTATTAGTTCGATCTTTTACATTGATCATGCACTTGTCTGCTCTTAAATGTAATTGAATCCTATATATAGTCTCACTGTGCTCAGGTTAGGATTAGGATTACACTCAGGTGCATCACCACAGTTAGGTTTCAACTCCTGCATTTGCATTTCTATTTAATTTCCTATCCCTTTTCCCCCAACACTTGATACAAAAGAAGAGACCAGCTTCTCTAAAATCTGGAGGTTGTTTCAAGCCGCAATATCCCACAGCTTGAAACTTCCCATTGTTGATTGATTAGAATCAAGCACAATTTTCATCATCAACACTATACAATCCATAATCCAATAATCTAAAATACCAAACAAACCAAGCCCCTGTGCTATACAAAAACCACTTATCTTATCTTTATCCAACAAACAAAAATCTAACAATCCCTAATTAAATAATCCAAAATCCCATACCAATTAGGGAAAATTACATTTTCACCTACCCCCATTCAAAGTCCCATCCATTCACTTGTCCACCAATCCATCAATGATGATTCTAGAAATCATTCCTTCTAAATCATCTAATAGTCAACCATCCCATACTAATCCGAGCTCTGAGCCACAAAAATACAATTATGTCCTACCATCACTACTCTAAAGAACGCTGCTTACTCAAGAACTAAGTGCATCAATGTCTAAAAATAACAGTTGGGGATATGCTAAGACCCCTATTTAAAATATGATCGAGGTCATCCAAAATCACACCAAAGTCAACCCATCTTCATTGAACCCATTGTTGGTTCACCCATCTTTGATGAACCTATCTTTAACCAAGTAATCTTTAACCACCATGGCCTACCTCCAATCTCTAATGAACCCATTTTGACTATGAAATCATAATTGACCAAACTTTGAGCAACCCATCTTTGATGAACCCACCTTTGGCCAATCCATTTTTGACAAAAACCCATCTTTGGCCCATCACACAATCTCCCCTATAAATTAAGGTCTCTAACACCAAGAAGAAGGTACTTGTAGACAATGAAATTGATGTAGATACATCTGTATAAAAGTGTATTTTTTTGTGAATTTTAGTCAATTTTGGTTGTGAGTAGTCTTAGAAGGTAATGAGTGGTCAATAAGAATCCTTATCTAGGTTTCACTTATCATTTTTAGGTCTTTTGGCAATGTTCCTAGGTTTCCTACCAAAACTAGAAATTCAAAATTTGAATTTGTTATTAATAGTTTTGAAGGTTTTGATGTATTGTGAAAGTATTGATCCTTTGGTAAGGGATCCTTAGGGTCTAAACACATGTAGTATATGTCCCTTAACCATCAACTCAGTCTAAACTTGTCATAAACCCAATCAAGGTGAAAGTAACATAAGGGAAAGGCAAATTAAGTATGTTTTGGATAAGTCTTAAAGTTGAGAGATCTTTGTTGCATAAAAAAAAAATAGAATAAGATTAGACCTCCAGTAGATGGTAAATATTGAACCATAAAAAAAAGAGGTTAAGAATGTATGGTGGAAAAGATGGAAGCTTAAGTTGCAGGTTGTTGGTGTGTGTGAGAAGCTTGTAGAGTATGTGTACAAGTTTTAAGAAATATATGATTGAAAGAAGATTTTGGTCATGATTTGTATTGATTCTCAGAGTTTTGAGCATGTAATTAAATGTTTTTTGGATTTGAAATTATCTTTAATTTATTTGAAACAACATTGTTCAGGCTGTAAGCTTGAAAAGAGAATGCAAGTTTGTTATAGTTAAGAAGAGTGCAAGTATAACCAAGGAAATATTGTTTTATTCACTTTTTAGAATTGTTCAAGGTTTAAAATTGCATGTAAAGGTAGATAATAGTAGGGTAGACCATCTCCAGGTGTTAGATATGAAAAATAATCTTAAAATTTTAATGTATCCATTTTTGTGTGCTCTCGGTTTCTATACTTGCCTGTTAGAGTTTTGAGCACAAAAATCACTATAACTTGAAATTTAACCTTTAAATATTCTAAAATTTTGAAGATAAATGCATGAAGATGTTTATGAGATTTTTAATCTAGTTTAAAATGTTTTGGAGTTATATAGAAAAAGATATTGCTAAAATATAGTCAATAGGTCTACAAATGAGGGTTTTAGAAGGGTTTATGAAGACTAAAAAGTGCATAACTTTGAAATGAATGATTCAAATGAGATAAAATTTTGAAGACATGTTTAATAATATTTTTATGACCTGTAAAATTTTATTTAAAATTTTTGAGGCACCTAGTGAGTAAGCTATTGGTAAAACTTAGACTTAATGTCTTGTTAAGAAAGTCAAAAATCCTATTTTAACAACACAAAAACCTCAATATCTTAAAATATGATCATAAACATAACCTAAAATTTGTAGAGAGGTTGGTTAAAATTATTTTAAAGTATTAAAAGTGGTTTTATATTATTTTTAGCTCTTGAAATAAAGCTATATCAATTTTACTGTCTGCAGGCCTAGTTTCTATGCCTAGAAAACCTTGTTTTGCATATCTTATAATTTTAAAGGTGGATAAAGGTATAGATGGATATATTGAGTTGGTATAATATGTGAATGAATTTTTTAATCAATTTTGATTATTCTAAAATTTAAATTAGTCCATTATAGTGCAAAAGGAACAAACAAACCTAGAAGAGAAGGCTATAAGCTTGTAAATCAAGTTTGACTATTGAAGGATATAAGATCTTAAAGAACTCCTTACAACATTTTTGTTATCAGAGCATAAAATATATCGAATCAGAAGAGAGATAAATATAAATAAAGGTTTTGGTTGTCAAAGAGTGACCTGTAGAGAAGGTAGCAAGTTGTGAAATAGAAACTTGTAGAGGAAAGTGCAAGGATGCCACTCAAAGAAAGAGGTGATACAAGTTAGAGAGGGAAACCAAAAAAAACATTATTGATGAAATTTTTTCAGGTATGCTTGACAACAATTGAAATTTCTCAAGCAAGATGGGTTGCAACAAATGAGGTAACAAATAATGAAGAATAAATAGAGAAGACTTTGATCAAAGCCACTTGTAAATCAAAAGGTAAGTGTTGTAAAGTTATTATTGATGATAGTGGCACTAATAATATAGTTTATTTTTACATAGTTGAAAAGCTAGAATTAGAAACATTGGCACATACCATGTCATACAAAGTGACTTGGCTTCAGATAGGCCATCAAGTATTGGTTAGTGAACAATGTAAAGTTGAATTGCAAATTGGTAGTTACAGAGATGAAGTCATTTGTGATATAATGTCTATATGTATTTATCATGTTTTTATTGGTAGACCTTAGAATTTTGATAGGAAAGCTATGTACTATGAAAATCACAATACCTATGCATTATAAAATAATGATAGGAATCACACCTTAATACCCTTGAAAAATGATAGTTTCGAAACTGAAAACAATACTAAAATGTTACTAATGAGTGAAAATAAGTTCTTACAACAAGACAAATAAGAAAAGATAGGTAATATGTTGATTATTAAGCCACAAGAGGAAAAGTTGCCATGTAAGCAGTTCAATCATGTGAATGAAGAACAACATGTGAGTGAAGAAAATAAAGTTTTCGTGGAGGACAACAAAGAAGTAAGGTTCTCATGTGAACAACTTAAAATTGAATTTGTAGACAATAATGATTAGATCATAAAGGAAGAAGTCCTCATGAAAGAGGAGATGGATGTGATAGGATTAAAGGAAGAAAATAGTTATGAAAAGAAACAAATGAAATAAAATGACAACCTATAAAGCAATCACCAAGAAAGCAACCAAGAAGAAGTGCAAAAAAACAAAGAGAATGAACAAGATCAGTTGCATGTTTCCATGACAGAAATAAAGGATATAAAGGTGGTTATGCAATTAAGTGAAAAAAAAAAAATTATAATTGAGGATCAATAATGTAATAGGATTGAAAACATAAATATAGATGAGGTAAGGGCATCATGTAAAGAGAAGGTTGAGTTTACAACTGAATCATCTTTGACAAATGAAAACCATGTACATGTTTTCATGGAGTTAAAAAAAAAAAAATAGAAGTACAAGCAAATGTACATGATGAAGAAGAGGTAGAACATAAGAATAAGAATAAAGATTGGATTAACATGAAGATATTTGAGAATAGACATTGTAGAATCCATCATGTGAATGGAAAACATGAATAACATGCTAAAAGTGGATAAGGGTTGGAGATGCCTCAAAGGCATGAGGCAATGATTGATTATCTTAACATATTTGTTTCATGTGTAGGTATAACAATGGAGAATATATCCAGGAAGAAACACAACTGTGATTCATTTGAACATGTACATCTATATGAGAAGCAAAGTGAAGAAAATATCCATTTACAATAGTTAGAGCAGTGTTCATTAGACTTTTAAAGTTAGGGAGTTTGATGTAGGTACATCTGTATATAAGTGTTATTTTTATGAATTTTAATTAAGTTTGGTTGTGAGTAGTATCATAAGGTAATGAATGGTCAATAATAAGCTTTGTCCAGCCTTCACTTGTCATTTGTAGGTTTTTTGGTAATTTTCCTAGGTTCCTTGTCAAAACTAGAAATTCAAAATTTGAATTTGTTATTGATAGTTTTGAAGGTTTTGATGTATTATGAAAATATTTATCCTTTATTAAGGAACCACTAGGGTAAAAATTAATGTATTAAATGTACCTTAACCATTAAATTAGTCTAAATTTTTCATAAACCCAATCAAGGTGAGAGCAACGTAGGAGAAAGGCAAATTAAGTATGTTTTGGATAAGTCTTAAAGTTGTTGAGAGATATTTGTTGCATAAAAAAAAGACTAATATTATACCTATATTAACAAGATGATAAACCTTTAACCATAAAAAAATGAGGCTAAAAAATTATGAATAAAAAGAGGAAAGCTCAAGTTGTAGGTTGTTGTTGGTGTGTGTGAGAATACTACATGGTATGTGTATCAGTTTTAAGATATGAATAAAAGAAGATTTTGATAAAGATTTATATTGATTCTCAAAGTTTATAATGTATAATTTAATGAATTTTGGATTTTAAATCATCTTTATTTACTTTGGAACAACATTGTTCATGTTGTAGTCTTGATAACAGAATACAGGGCTGTTATAGTTAAGAAGAGTGCAGGTATCGCTAAAGAAATATTGTTTTATTCATTTTTTAGAAATTTTAAAGGTATAAAATTGTATGGAAGGGTAGATAATAGCGGGTCAGACCATCCAAGTGTTATATTTGAAAAACAATTTCAAAATTTCAATTTATCCATTTTAGTGTGCTCTCGGCCTCCGTACAAACCTACTAGGGTTTTGAACACAAAAAACACTATAAATTGAAATTTAAGCTTAAAACATTATAATTTTTTTAGGATAGATGAATGAAGATTATTATAAGGTTTTAAAACTAGTTTCAAGTGTTTTTGAGGTATTTAGAGAAAGAAATTTCCAAATTATAGCCAATAGGCCTGTAGATGACGATTTTAGAAGGGTTTAGGAAGACTAAAAAGTGCATAACTTTGAAATGAATGATTCAAATGAGATAATTTTTTTAAGAAAAATTAATAGGATGTTTATGAAATATAAAATTTTATTTAAATATTTTGAGGTACTTGGTGAGGAATTTATTGGTAAAACTCAGACGTACTGTCATGTTAAGAAAATAAAAAACCCTATTTTAGCAGTACCAAAACCTCAACATCTCAAAATATAATAATGAAAATGACCTAAAAATTTGTATATAGGTTGGTTAAATTTTATATGAATTATTATAAGTGGTTTCATAATGTTTTTACCTCTTAAAACAAATTTATATCAATTTTACAGTCTGCAAGCCTAGTTTCTATGCCTCAAAAACCTTGTTTTGCATATCTTGTAATTTTAAGGTTGGATAAAGGTTTAAATGGATATGATGAGTTGTTATAACATGTGAATTAATGTTTTATGAAATTTTTATTATCATCAAGTCAAATTAGTCTATTATAGTACAAAAAAAACAAATAGACCTAGAAGAGAAGGCAACAAGCTTGGAAGTCAAGTCTGATTATTGAAGGATCTAAGATATTAAAGAACCCCTTACAAAATAAATACAAAATGATTTACATATGGATACACTTACCATATCTTATAAAATTCATAATAGTCTAAACATAAAAAAAAAAGAACCACCAATTTATCAGTTTGATTTAACATCATTCATCAAATTTGTCTTTCTTAAAAATATGAAGATCAGAATCTCCCATGATTCCTTGCCATACAATAATGGTCTAGCCTCATGTTTTGAAACAATAAGTATCCTATATCAAATGAGATGTGAAAAAATATTAATTATAAATGCAAAGAACTCAACAAACATGAATAAGGAATCATGAAACCTATCCAAATTAATGCAAACAAAAAATATTATGACATTGGTTACAAACCTCCTAGTGGTGATCCACATGAGGAAGTTATTTATACTTATATCATTTCTGAGGAATATTATTCCAATATTGAAATATGTTCCATGCATAGGCTCTATGAAGATCTTGCTATCACCAATCCTTTTAATAACAACAATTATTTTAATGACAGCCATGCCTCCACAAATCCTTTCAATGACACCATGATCATTACTAAAAACCTCGACATACAATACCCTCCATTCTTTTATTGCGACTAAAAAAACCACTTGTCTATCAATCTCTTTCAAAACAATTTAACCATTACAAAATTCATGGGACTCTCACAAGCCTTTTTGCCAAGTGATCACAAACAAGGATTTAAAATCAACTTAAATGCATCAACATACTTTAGGGAGCAGGAAAAATTTCTTTATCAAAATACATCCAATAAAGTATAAAAATAAAAAATCAAAGTCCCATAGTGAAAACCTCTTTGAGGCGCTATTGGACCAAAAGCATCAAAATTAACAAAATCAAAATTAGAAACTCAATCTTCCTCCTATGCCAACACAGTTGCAAGATAATCAGAATCACTTAATAATAACACCATTGATATCAATATTGGCAATGAGGAAAATTATAAAATCAACAAACTTGTAGCAAATTTCAGTCCTAAGGAAGATGAAATCCTTATAACTCTCTTAAAGATTTTTCAGACATCTTCACATGGCCAAAAATAGTATATGAGATAGTTGGTCCTAATTTCCATTCATTCAAAACATATACACTTACCTTTACAATTCCACCATCCCTTCAAATATTTTATACAATCAAATAAAATCCTTTATCTATCATTCATCCCCGTTTATCCTCCTTGGTTACACCCTCTATTATAGGGGCTATTATGGAACCTTGTTAAGATATTCAGAAGGAGACAATGTGGAAATCACAGAAGCCCATGATAGAATTTGTGGAACATATATCAATGACATGTTACAAGAAAATGAGTTATCTAAAACAAGAGTTAATTGAAGGAGTCAATGTGGCTACAATAAAACATAAAAAAGAATAAGTAAAAAAAAAAATGATCCAAAGGTGAAACCCATTTTGATGGCACCTTGGGCAAGTATCATGATGAAAACCAATTTCTAGCATCATGCATAAAATCTATTATCTATAAGCACCCTAAACATGGGGGTAAGCTCATTCCATCTTAATCCGATGCATCATAGACCATCTTTATCAATATAAAACTAAAACATCCTTCCAAATCCTAAACATCTTGACCATCCTTACCATCCTAATTTGTTAACTCCATTCAATCCCAAAAATCCCTCCATCCAAACTCATCCAAACCTATTTATCCTAAAAAGTCTTTACCTATCCTAAAACATTCTCACTACCCTAAACCATCCTTACCCATATTAAAACATTCTTACCATCCTTATCCATCACTCTTTGTGATCATACCCATCCTATTTCCTACTTTTGACCTTGACAAGGATGTGGAAAATATCTTGAAACTATATACACATAATATTTTCAAACTTTTATTGATTACTGACATTTTTTATCTCACAAGAACCTGTCATGTCTCAATCTCTTTGAGTGCATGCCTTAAGGGGTGCATCAGGAAAGGGGTGGGTAGACCATCGATGCTTCATAAGATTGTTATTCCTTTTGCCATTTGCCATCTACACGCTAGCTCCCTAAAATTATGAACCCTAGGCGTGTTCTTATCTTTCATATCCATTCTAGTCATTATCATGCTTTATTCTTTCATTTCTTGCCTTATTACCCTTTTTACCTATTTAGTGCACTAGGTCAACATGGTCGACCTAGTGTATTCTAGGGACACTTTACCTATTTTGCCTTGTTAGCATCCCGACTGACCTAGCAGAAACTTTAGGCATTAGCCCAAGAATGTACTAGGTTGACCTGGTTGACCTAGTACAACCAACATGTCCAAATGGTTTTTAGGCAAGATACTACTATATATTCAAGGTCATTTACCACCATTTAGAGAAAAAGAAGAATCAAGTAAAGTGTGAATGAACATCTACTTATTGACTATTCTACTTTAGGAATAAAGCTTTAGAGTTTAATAATTTATTTGGAGCTCCAATCTTATCTTGTGAAGTATTTTGGATGCTTATGTAGGTCGTGTAGCCTAGAGATAATTTATCTTAGTTATCCTTACAAGCCACAATAAGTTCTTGAAAATTACCTTAGCCAAGGGAGAGGTTTAGACTCAACATGTTTGTCTTCAAAGGTAAGTATTCCTAACTTTGTTTCTCCTTTATAAGAGTAGATAGATAATGCATGATATATTCTTCTCTTCCATGTATTAAGATTCCATATACATTAACATGAGTATATGTCTCTTATACATGTTTATTTTAGTTGTTGTTTATTTGTTTTGTTCTAACCCACACTTTGTGCCACAAGCTTTGGTGTGCACTAGATTAATAGATTAATTTACTTTTCTTGTTATTAGAATACTTTACTTTCTTGTTTATTAATATAAGTGTTTATAAAATCATAGGACTCTTTTAGGGTTATTGTGTGATTGTGTTAGACTGTAGGCTTTGAAACCCTTCCTAGCATGGTGTGTTTTGACAAGTGATACAAGTGATCCCTTAATCGGGTCTAGTGAATCCACATATTGGTCATGCTCCTGCTTAACAAGTGTGTACCCAATTAGAAGTGTAGGTGTGTTCTATCTTATCTGATCTAGGATTAATTCATTGTGCATCATGCAATTCTGATTGCATACATTAAGGTGAATCTAACATGAATCCAATCCTTGTTGGATTCATTAACTTTTATTTCATTATTTTATCATCATTTCTATCATATATTTTGACATAATAATTCAATTTTATTGACCCAATTCTTTTTCTTTGTGCATAATAACATACAAATAAGTTTACCAAATTGACCCAATACAAGTTTTTAGCACTTTTTGAAATACCAATTTAGTCTACTAGGTTGACCCAGTCAACCTAGTGTATTTTAAATCATTTTACAATAGTTTCTATATAGACTGATCGATCAGCTTGACCTATTACAAATTCTAATTTCTAGTTGGAACTCACCTTATATGCTAATCACATCTTCCATTTCATCTATTTTCATGCTTAGAATAGTTAACATTCTAATTAGGAGGTTTTCAATTAAGCGTTTAGTTGCACTATTTATATTTTATGCACACACAACCAAATCACTTAACATCAAAAAGCATTTTAACATTTGACTACCCAAGCCAACCTACTTGGATTTCATCACCAAAGGGGAAGCTGACTTGATACTCTGGTCAAGTATAAAGCATGGTTAATGGTATATTTTGGCTAAGCACCCGACACCCTTATCACTACGGTGTGTGAAGTGAGTGGGTAGGCCCCAATACCAAGTCTATATCATTGCCAAAATAGTTCCTTTAATCATAAAATCACCTAAAACCATCTATGGATTGCTATTTAGTACCTTATTTATAGCCAAATTTCTATCATTTAAAATCATTCTTAATAATCTATCATTCTAGGTTGACCAATTAGCTAGCTTTACTTTCCAAGTTGTTTGCTTGCTCGTTGTTTAATTGTGTGCATAAGATCTTGCATTAGCCAATATTGGTGTAAAATTTTTGCTTTGTGTGCATCAATTGGATTGTCTAACATCAATTGAATTGATTTTTTGTTTAATTTTAGTATTTACTTTCTTAGATCAATTGTAAACTATCTTATTTCATTTCATAAACTTATTGTCAACTCTTTCTTTTTCTTGTTTATTATACTAGGTCAATCAGGTCGACCTAGCATATTTTTTAGCTCCTATACACTGCACTATGTTGAACTAGTCAACCTAGTACTATTTTTAGTCTTTCCCCCCTTTTATACTAGTCTTTATTCTCTTACTGGGTTGATCTTGTGGACTTTGTTTAGTTTCATAGACCCAGTTTTTGCATTAGGTCGACAAGGTCAACATAGTTCAGTTACATTCACCTTTTGATTCTTTATTTATCTCATCTTGTCTTTCCTCCTTTCATCATGGACTATCTATTTGGTGATAAAACTAAAAATCAATCAACAAATATGATGGAATTCACCAATCCTAATAGAGTCTCCCATAGACAAAACATGGTTCCTTTCGAGAATGCTAGTAATATCCACATTGCAACCTATACAATGAATTATGGGAATCCTCATAATACCTATTTGCAACATAACCCTCTCTTCTTAGAATATCAATTTGAGTTATAAAATACTCCTAATATTATTTTCTTTATCACAAAATTTCCTCAACATAGAGGGAAAGACCCTTCTACCATATATAACCTCATGATTAGCTGTCAAGTTGAAGAGCCTCATTCTCCTGCTTCCACTTTCTCAACTAGATTTGGAGGTACTAATTTATTTTCTTCTCCACCTCTCCCTTAAATCTTGACTCCTTCTTATGCCATGACATCTTCTTCCTTAACTTCTGCTACCTCCATGCCTAGTATCTCAACTAACATGGTAGGTTCTACATCTAGTGGGCCTCTCATAAGATCCACTATCCTTAATCCTTCCACTACTTCATTTTTTGCTACCCAAGGTAATCATGATTCTAGTGATTTTTCATTCCAACCATTTAATATTCTATCTTTTGCTTCACAAGCAAATTTTAACTCTAGTGATTCAAACTCTCATAGCTCTTCTCAAGCTCATGTCAACACTAATAGTGGTACCCAAGCCACTAATACTAACTCAAACACCAACACTAATCCTAATAACACTAATCAAACTCATAAACTATGATTACAAATTCTCAATCAAATTAACACATTTCAAGCTCATAACATGAATCAAATGGTGAGAATACAAAACCACCTTCTTAATCTTCAAACACAATCACAACCAATGGCTTGAGGCATACATAACCAAAGTGTTCCTCCTCGCCCTCTTCATTATTATCAAGGTAATCTCATTCCTCAACCTCCATTAGTCAACAAAGTTATCAAGCATTTATAAAATGAACCTCTTACTACTCAAATTGATAACATTGATATCAGAGGTATAACACCTACCATCTCTTATAATGGATCCACTGATCCTACCCTTCATCTTAAAACATATGGAACCCTTTATAAAGATTGGGTCAAATTAAACACCTTTGATTCTACCAAAATCCTTGCCAAAACACTCACAAGTGATGCATTGTATTGGTATAATCAACTTAGATCTCATTCCATCACTGGTTTGGAGGATTTAATGAATGCTTTAGTGCAAGAATTCCAAACTAGTGATCTTCCTGAAAATGCTTTTGCCCATTTCATCAATTGCAAACAAAATAAAAATGAAACCACTAAAGCCTTTGTTAAATGATGGAAGACTTTATCAAACAAGTGTGAACCTACATGGTCGATGAAAATCTCTTTCATCTCTTTAAAAATGTTTTATTTCCTAAATTATAATATCGAGTATGTACCCTTTCTCCATGTACCTTGGAAGAGGCCATTGATCAAGCTAAAAGACAAGATTTCATCATGTGTCAATTTGAGCTTCCCTAAGCTTCCATGGATCCTTGTCAATTACTTAAGAATAAAAATTGAAATATTACCAATGATGGTGTTACTGATTTATATGATTTCATTCACAATGTTCAAACTATCGTTCCTACCCCTTCTTCAGAACTAGCTCCTTATCAACAATATACCAATCTTCATTTCTCTTCACCAAACAATGTTAATGTCCATAAATCTCTTTCCTTAGCTAAACTACTTAAGTGTCTACCTAGGCTTCTCCTTTGAGAGATTGAACCTACTCATCTTATGAAAACTTGGTATGATCCTAGCAAGTTTTGTTGGTTTCATGCTAGTTGGGGTCACTCTCATGAGACCTGTAGATAACTTCATAATTTAGCTATGGATTTTATTCTTGGTCTTAATTTTGATCATGATGTTATCACTCACAAGCATAAATAATCTTATGAATTTAATTTCAAGGATTACAAAACTCATGATAAAGCCCAAGCCTTAAATAGAAAAAATGCTCATTTAGCTATCTACAAAGATCCTTTACCTAATCATCAACCTATTCAAAAAAACCAAGACAAACCCACCCCTTCCACCAATAATGTAGAAAGTCTTGTTTAACCCACTTTCAAATAAAACGTGTTTAGCATGACTAATATGTGAAGGGTGGTGGCTTTCATCAATTCTCAACCTAGCTACACCTCGCCTCTTTCTAAGACATTCTGTGTTATTCAAGATTCTTCTCCAACTCATTTGAATGAGTTGGGGCAAGAAGACCTTATAACCTTTGATGATGATCTAATTTATTATTCTCCCTTGGATAACACATCATATTCTATTTATACTATTCTTCCATCATCTTTTAGTAATAATGATAACCAATCTTCCAATGATCATCAACCTTCTATTAACACTTCTTCTACTTCTCAATATCAACCTAAACTGATTACTTTTTCATCACCAAATGACTTACAACCTTATTCTAAACCTTCTCATTCTTATCAACACAAATTTCAATGCTCTTTGATTCCTCCTTCGAAAGACCTCCTTAACCATTACACACCTATATCTAATAATCTTCTCATGGGTTATGATGAGTGGGATCCCATTGCGGAACTCACTAATCACCCATATCAAATTCCATTTCTTGAGATTATGAGGACCTCTCCCATTCATCAAAACCATATTATGAAACTATTATATGAGATGAATGTCCCTCATCCTCCCTTAGCAGGTTGGGAGGCATCCTTATCTAGTTCTTAGGATAGTATCTTACAATAATGTGAAGAGATGTCCATCAATGTTGATGAAACTATCAACACTTCTATTTATTTGAAATTTCCCATCACATCTATGATTCTTAATGAGATTATACTTCATATAGATGATCCTCCCTTATTTATTAGTATCCAAATAGGTGATATGCAAGTTAAACAAACATTGATTAATGAGGGTTCTAGCACTTGTGTTGCTTTTCTTAATTTTATTAAGACCCTTGGATATTCAAAATGCAATATTAAGTCTACACGTAACACCTACCAAGGATATGATAGAAGGAAAATCCCTCCTCTTGGGTGTGTGTGGCTTCCCATTATTTTCCCACCTATTACCATTCATGTAAAGGTGATGATATTTAATTTCCCTCTTTCTTATAACATCTTGCTTGGTAGGCCATGGAACCATTGTGTGCGAGCTATCACTTCTTTTGCCTACCAATGTGTTAAATTCCCTCGTAATGGAGTCATTTACAAGATTCAAGGAGATACTAACCCTTAGAATTTTGAACAATTCCAAGATCATGTTGTTTTCAAGATTCCTATCATTGAGCCTTTACCTAGCATTCTATTCTTGTGAATTACAACATTTCAATTTTATTATCAACTCAATTAGAGGTTACAATGGGCATCCTGAGCTCATTGGTAACATTCATCCTAACCTTTTAGACTCTGATGATGATGAGCCTGATGAGAATAACTTAAAGATCAAAACTTATGATCTCATGCCTAATCTCATCTCACAACTTTTGGCTTCATTGCAACCTCATTCTCACAAACCACCTTGTTATGACATTCTCATAGTCTTATCCAAGACTAGGAATTATATTCACCATGCTTCTTATGATGACAAAGTTATTCCAACTTGTGTCATTGATCTTCATATGCCAAATTATGATGATTGCTATTATTTAGATGATCCTTTATTAGGCAGTCTTGTCCAAGCCCATGATGTCGAGATTGTGCATTATCATTCCTCTTTACTTGAGTCTTTTCATGCATATTCTCATATTCCAAAATTTATAGTTCTTGATTCTTGCATTTTTCCTCTTTATCACAATGTATAAATGGTACCAACACCTCCTATTTTTAAGGAGACTTATAGGACTATGCTCATGGATCATGCTATGACTGGACCTTACCATTTTTATAGGTTCCCTGATTCCCATCATTGGTTCACCCCTGAGGTTAATGGAACCCTCCTTAAATCTTCTATCGATCTTGCTCCTCCCATAATGGAATCTATGTTAGAATAAGTTATTATTGTTTCTTCCACTATTGATGAGCCTACTTTTACTTCTTCTATTAGTACTCCTTTTATTCAGCCTAGTTCCATTCCTTCTCCATCACCACCTTCTCTTGGTGATGGTTTGCTTCTTTTGCCTACCAAATGGGCTAATGATCCATCTCCTTCTTCATCCACATCTATTACACCTTCTCCCATGAGTGTTTATCTTAAGAATACTTACAAGCATATATGTTACTTCCATGGGATGGATAATCACTCTTCTACCCATTATCATAATTTACAACAGTATATTGATACCTTGCATCATTCTTCCTCATCAATAGACACTACCATACCTCCTTGAAAGATTCTTCTTGAACATATACCTAAGTATGGTGATAGGTATTTTATATGGTACCAATGTGACACACATCACATTAATCATTGCCGTATCCTTCAGTAGCATATTACGGATCATCTTATAGCTATTCCTAGACCTTTTACCATCCCTCCCACAGGTTGTTCTCACAAGAAGGCTCTTCCTTATTCTCCCATATCTACACCTCTTATGGTCCCTTAACCACCTCATTTGGTCCCTCCACCTGTGGTTCCTTCTCCACCTGTGGATCCTCATTCACCCATGGATTCTTCTCCATTGGCGACTCCTACATTTCCCATAGATCCCATTCTCATGCATTCTTCTGACCATCCTTCACCCAATTCCCCTCCTTAGAATGATCCAATGAGTATTCTTACTTTTTCAGTTGAGGAGATTAGAAAATAAGTATTTGCCTAATATTTAGCAAAGATTGATGGGACACTAGCAGTAGTTCGTATCAAGCTTCATAGAGATTTATCTGATGTTTTGGATAATGTGTGTGGATATATTTATCAATATTTATGAGCACATGCATGGTGCTTTCTCATTTACATTTGGATTGGACATGTGCTTCAATCTTATTTTTATCAATTTTTGATTATATCATTTAACATTATGTCAAATTATTTCTTATCTTATATCATGTTGTCCCTTCTTGTTGTACTATAGTTCATTTTGATTATTTATCTTTTCACATCTACTTGTCTTTTCCTTATCACTATTTTTTCCTTATCATTGCTTTCTTTTCCTTTAGAGTTTTTCTCAAAAAATTTCCCTTGTATCTTCATGATTGTTTGCTATCTTATATTTATTTTTCACAAATAGTTATCATGGTGACTTGGTTATACATACCCTGTTCCCTTTAATTATTATCTCCTATTACCATGTGATCAGTTAGCAAATAATCTTTCTCATTACTATTTCATTTTACCGGTCCTCCTTTGGATCTACTTTTTCCTTCTTCCTTTTCTATAAACTAAGCATATATATGGTTGAGACTTGAGATCACATGCTTGTTCATTGTCAAGCCTAAGTATCCTAGTTAATCCTTTGTCTTGGGTTACTTAGCTTTTTTTATCCTTATCCTATAGCTCATTTGTGTGTATCACTATTTCTCTCATGATTGGCCATTCCAAATCTATATGGAGGAGGAATATTAAAAATTCTTCAAAAGAAAGTTAAAATCCATATCATTTAAACAAAAGGAAATGATATCAAAAGGCAAAAATATTCTCAAAATTCAAATCACACTAAAAGATGTGATTCAAAGTACATCTCCTTCTTCTAGTCAAAGCTCAAACTCCATAGTTGGACTCATGATAGAGTTGAGGTCCTTTGGGGTGTGGTAGGCTAGTAGATTAGAAGAGGATAATTAAAAAAAAATTCTCTTAGTGCTATCTACTTTCTCATGCAAGTACCCAATCTTTGTAGTAGACCGACAGTTCTGTAAGGTATCCTAAAGAGTAGGGAACACGTCGTGGGGAGGTAGGTTCATATTACTTTTAGTTATACCAATCTAACTTCATGAGTTGATCTTAGTAGCACACTTATTTGCCTATAAAGCTTTGTGTCTATAAGGGAATATGTTTCCTTTGTATATAGACAACCACTAGTCACTTTGTGTCTTCTCATGTCCTTAGTATGCCTCTTGCCTCCTAAGGTCTGCTCATAAGATGCCTAAGTTTTTGCTTTTTACATTCCCTTTTTGATTCCCTTTCATCATATTTCCTCTTGGGAAATATTTTTTAGCTTTTTGATCACTCCCCATGGGATTTCATTTGTGAGTTGCTTTGTAAGATTACGGATAGGACCCAACATCCTTCACAAATTACCACCTTTTCTATCTTATTACCCATATCCTTGGTTTACCAGTCCTAATACTTCTACTTACCAATGTTTTTTTGGTATCCCTCAGGATTTCTTTTGTGAGTTGTAGTGTAAGACCACGTATAGGACCCGACCCTCCTCACAAAATAACAAAACAATTTTTTCCCAATAAACAAGTCACCATCCAAATTCCATGTGTCAAGTAAGAGACAAGTTTCAATCGATTATGAGGTTACACATTATTTGACATACTTCCCATCTTGATATTTAGTATGTTTTATGATTACTTCATTTTTCTTTTGCCTTTTATTTTCTTATTTTCTGAGTGCATGTAAGATTACACCCATTTCTTGAATTTCTTGTACTTCCCAGCTTGAATTAGTGTGATAAATTTAAGACCATGTTTTTGAAAATTTTGTTTCTATTTTATACTTCCAATCATGAAATAGTATAATTGATTGACCTAATTTTGATTTGTTTTTATTACCGTTCGTGCCCTTTTCATCTCTTCCATTTTATTAATTTTTTGGTCATACTTCCAAACATGATATTTAGTATGATTTCACTTGTTTTAATTTGGTGAAAAATATTTTACATTGGTTTAAAAACAAATCCCCTTTTACAATCTCATTTTCCATTTTCTTGGATTTTTATATTTAGTCATTTTTTATGTTATTACACATTTCCCAGCTTGAATTAGTGTGTAGTGCATTTTTTATTGATTATATTTTTCCAAATCTTTTCACCTATTTCTTTTTAACCATGCATGTGTTATCCATAATGCTAGAAAAGAAACCACATCACATTTTTTCCTATAGCATATACAACAAAGCGAAATACATGTGTTAGAAAGAAATATATCTAAAGCATCCACATACACAACCAACATAATGAATAAACCCAACCTTCATAAGGATAAACATACAACCAACATCAATAAGCCAAAATGATACATCATATATATATATATATATATATATATATATATATATATCTCATAAGTTTGATATAACATATACAACCATATACAATGCCTCAACACTAGGGCTAAACTCCACCATGTCTATCTCATAGCCTAGCCACATTGCCCACTGAGGCCTTAGTCTAACTCCTCCAAATGGTATGCTATAATGAGGCATTCCAAGATCTCAATCCCTCTACCTATCCCTATAGATGTGCTATTTGCACCTATGCCTATACCAACTTAGTTGGGTCGCTACATGTGCCTACATTAGATGGGTTTGCATCACCGTATATACTTGTGTCATCTATGTCACTATGTCTCGATGCACAACTCTCTCATTAGCTAGGGCTTGCTAGAATTATCTCTCCCTTACACCCATATCTATTGGTGTCTATGCCCTCTCTCTACATTTGTATCTGCCTCACAACCTCTCCTACTAGTCTAAACTAACTTGCTTGAGTTGGGGCAGATGGTACAATTAGATCTCCTAGTGTCATGGGGTCATACAACTATAGAGTCTAGTCTAGGATGTCATGGAGTGCTCATATAACTAGGGACCCTCATCTCTCCTCCTCATCCTTAGGTATGCCTATAAAATCACACCAAATGGATATTAGATCACTATCATATCTCATAATATCTATCTACCTACCATATAATAACTTAAGTAATAAATTAATCATACTTTTTCTTACCTATCTATGTCTTAGCTCCTATGGTCTCACCATCTATATGACCTCCTATCATAGTCTCCACATATACACAACCTCCTAGTACCTATTTTATAGGTCACCTCCTCAGCTCAAACCTAGCTATCATGGATCACATCCATCTCAGCCTCCATTTGAGTGGTCTCTTTATCCTCTCCTCTGGCTCTTCTATTGAATTGCCCAGGATGACAATGGTCTCTGCTCTCTCCTCCTGCCTCCATCATTATCATGTCCTTAGTGGTCATAGCTCATATTTATATGGAGATGGTGGTGATACATCTAGTATCTCTACCTCCATCTCCACCTCCTCCCACTTTAGCCCTCATCATACTTGACTAGTCCATGGTCACTCCTAGTGTGGCCTCAATGTTGATCTCACTATTAGTGGTCTGAGTACCCTCTTCCCTTATGGCTCTCTCACATGCTAATTCTAATACTCAAGCATGAGTATCAATGTAACTAAATGAGGTAGACCCATCTGCCCTAACACCCATGCCACTAGATGTGGCTCTCTCCACCATGTATAGTGCCCTATCACCTCTCTCCTCTCTAGCACTGGTCCAACTGTGTGCTAACTCTCCTAGGTAGTCATTAGCTACTCATATGGTCACCATACTATGTTGGTATGTTTCACCATCTATAGCACTAGCATGTGGGGCATGACCCATGCTACTTGGTCTTTCCTCCATCTCCTCACTTGAGGTTACCTGTCATCAACCACATAGGGCAACCTAGACAATTGATACATAAGAAATTTCTCATATATCTAGGTTGTCAGTAGTATGATTGATCCCATGGTATTATGTCCTATGACTTGCATCTCAAATAGATCATGAATAAGCTAGACCCAGATGATAGACCCCAGATCATATTACACTCCGTCCTCTAGCATAATCCTGCTCAAGGCTATCATATATAGTGGTACCTTGCCATCTGACTTGTGACATAGCACTCACTGTGTCACAAGGCCTATCATTGCCTTTTGGAGATCTAAAATTTATGACATATACACATCATCCATACTCACTCTACACCCTTGAAATATCATCTCTGAGCTTGTAGCTCACATGGCTAAGGATCCCCTCTCCTCTATGTTATATGGTATCCTTACGATTACTGGTGCTCATACTATGGGTAGTCTAAGAATGGCATGGACATCCTTTAGTGTGATAGACACTTCTATCACATCACCATCCAGCTCCCATCTAAAGGTGTTAGTCAACCATTTCCAACAACTAAGGAACATGACCAACACATTCGCACTTAGGGGGATCCTGCACATATCCGCTATACCTCCTAGACCTATCACTACCAGTCTAGCTCTATCTCCATTTGTCAATATTTCTAACAAATTTGGCAACTAAGACACATCTAGCAATCTCTAGAACTATGGCCGTCTCTGCAATTGAGAAACAACAAAGGATGTATTAGTCCCTCCATGTCATGTATAATCACAATGCATTCTTTATACATTCTATTTTTAATTAAAAGCAAGCATAATTTATTCATTTTTATCTATTTTATCCTATTTTAGTCCCTCTTGCCTTTCTTTGGTGATTCCAGGCCATTCTAGCCTTCTTTTGGCTTTCATGACACTTTTTTGTGTTTATTTTGGCTCCTTGGTCAACCTAGTCTGACCAAAATTTCCTTATTTTTGTCTTACTTTATCCTATTTTTTTTATTTGTCCTTTTATCTTCTTTTCCCCAGTGTTTAGGTTCCATTCTGACCCTTAAAAACTAACTGGACACCTTTTTACCTAGTTTTAGCTAGTAAAATACACTAGGTCAACCTACATCTACTAGGTCGATCATATGGATTTCCACCTTGATTCAACCTACTAGGTCAACCTAGTCGACCTAGTAGGTTCAGTGTGCTGACCTAGTGTATTTTGCCCAAAATGTGTCTTTTTCTTGTTTTATCCCTATTTCCTTCCAACCCATTTCCTGTCTTTCTATCTACTACCCTTAGAACCTAATTTTGTTCAATTTTGACATGTCTAAATACTTAAAATCAAAATTTACTCAAAATTCATTTAAATCAATGCAAATTTCAAAAATTGTTTTGAGATTCTTGGTTACATACTTGTAGTGCACCTCCTCTTGGTCTCGGTGTTCTCTCTCGCATAACATGTCATTCCCTCTGTAGACACCAAAATCATGTCTACCCCTTGGTCCTTTCTCCCTCCTATTCCCCCCTTGGTCCATTCCTAACCCATACAATTACTAATTTAAAATAATAAACTTATTTTGAATTAACCCCCCCTCCTTGGACACATCACCCATGACACCTCGCCTAGGACACCTCGCCTTGGACCATTTCCAACCCTATGACTCACCCAAGACCTATTCTTACTCCTTTCCAACCACCTAACCAACTCTCGTACGTATTTAGCCTAACCTTCGACAATTCCCCAACGGCTTATGCATATGGCGGATGGAGAACAGTTTTGTTGGCCCTTTTTCTCGTTTTACACCCGCCGACATCGGTCAATTGTCGACCGATGGCGGCGGGATCACCGATGTCGGTTTACTTAAACCGACTTCTGACCTCCTTTTGGGGCTAATCACAAACTCTGAATCACAAAATCATGAATCTTGAGAGCTAATCACGAATCTGGAATCTTCAGTCTTCAACCATCCGCCAATTAATCTGCTAATCTCTCAGCCAAGCCTCTCACTCTCTCCCTCAGGTGCAGCAATAGGAATTCTACCTTCAACAACTCCATTAGCATCTGGGCTTTCACACCAGCAACACCAACAACAGGGACACCAGTCTGCAGCACTCCTTCAGCAGGCACAGGTAAGTATATTGTCTGTGTTTTTATTCTCTTTTCAGTTATTGCTTTCAAACAATATCTCCCCAGACTAGACTGTTAACCAAGCCAGACCTGAATCTTTACTTCTCCATCTCCCTATTGCCTCTATCCTCTGTCGGACCATACACTCTACCCATTCAACTAGACTCTCAGACCCAGACCCCCAGACCATTCAACCAAGCCCAAAACTTTGTCTCAGACCACTCAAACAGACCTAGACCATTCTGCACGACCAGAGCCTATCCACAGGCCACAGACCCAGCCAGACCCCATCCAAGCCTACTGCCCCGACCGACGCCGGCCTCAGAGACCATTGCCCCAACCAACGTGGGTAGCCTAACCGACGTCGGCAGACCTTGACAAACCGACACCGGTAGGACCACCGACGCCGGCAACTGTGACCAGTCCGACAACATCTTTCAGGTAAGCCTTTGCTTCCATTTTCCTTTTCAGTTTTTTATCATTTCAGTTCTTTATCATTCTGTTGTTTATCAAAAACCTCTTTTTATTAACTAGTGGGTTGATATCCCTTAAGGAAGTCTTCATACTTTTGGAATCAAGCTTTCGCTTGGCAACCCACCATCTCCTCATCTAACGCCTTCTTTATCCAAGTCTCTTTTCTTTGCAGGTGTCATTCCTCCACAACCAAAGAGGAGTTCTCACAGTGTCTGGATTACAGTGCGCATGACTACATCCAGGTACATACAAGCCTCAGACTATCTCTTAGTTTCTTAATTCTTCTCTTGAATGCAAAAAAGCGAAATTAGCATAGAAACATTCTGGCATGCCCGGTGGGACCCTTAGGGCCTTCCTTGGGTTCCTTTTCTTTTTGTTCATATAGGGTGCATTAGGATCCTCCCTTTTCACCTCTTTCTTCTTTTCTAAATAACATCATAAGCAGAAATAAAAGGAACTTTTTCTTTTATTTTCTTGCACTTCTAGACTAGTCAAAAATCATATTCTTCAACCTTTTCTCGACTTGTTTTTCATTCGAACTCAACATTTTGACTTGAGGCTTAAAACTTATTGCATTGCATTTCTGCTTTTGCTTGCATTTCTTAGTCCACACTTAGTAATTAACAAACTGCAAATTGAATTAATCTAGTCCACTTTATGTTACACAACCTAAACCACTTGCACAAAACAAACATCAAACTTACTTGAGACAAGGCCCGATTGGGATTTCATCCCCCAACGGATACCTTACCTATCCCAGTGATCCTACTTGGATTTCATCACCAAGGGGAAAGCGCACTCTGTTCTCTGGCAGAGTCTAATCTCTAGGGAAAGTATATTTTGGCTAAGCGGGCCCAGCTTATCACTGGACTCGTGAAGTGAGGGGAGCTTGCTCCTTAGCACCAGGCCATGTACGGAACCTAACCCAGACTTCTTGAGCGCCTAAACAAAACCTAAAACCATCCATAGATTACCTCTTCTAGGACCCTTCTAACAGCCAACCTCTCAAACATCACTTTAAGGCATAAGCCACAAGATTCTAAAAAGTTGATTCTTAGGATTTAACGATTAGGCCCTGTCTGTCTCCATCTCTATTTTTCTGTCTCTATCTAGTTTTTTTTGAGCTAGTGAGGACGTTCTTCTTTCTTTTTTCCAAGAATCTTCAAATTTTTTGAGTTTTTGGAAACCACAGTCACCGGCATCGGCTTAACCACCAATGTCGGCCACCTTCCTCCACCGGCATCAGTTATCTGACCGACGTCGGCCATATTACCTCACCGACATCGGTTTTTTAACTGACGTCGGTCACTGTCACAGTCCTTTTTTTAACAACAGCTTAAAACCCGACCCTATTTTCTGCCAAAACCCCCATTTTGAGTTTCTAAAACTAAAAAAACATAGTTTTCTGAACTCTGACCCTTCTTGCCTTGAATGGTTTCGACACGCAGTCAAACCAAGGCTCTTCTTGACCACACTAGACAACAACCACTTCCACCTTCACAATCCATAACAAGTCCTATAATGGAGTTCCACTCGGAGACTGAAAGAACTCCTACTCGCCTGACCTCGACTCAAACTCCCATTGTCCCAGAAGGGGACCAAGATTTTGAAAGATTCTTGGACCTCAACGTCACAACCCTCCAAAATTATCTCGCGAGAAACCTAATGCGAGACCTTTCGGGCGAAGTGGCAATGACATCAACACCATTCGCTACCCAACCTTTTATGACCCAGCCTTTTGCCTTAACCGTTAACCTGACCATGGCCAATATGCAAAGTTTGGCCTCTCCATCTATTTTTAGACCGACCTCCATCGGGGTTTCATTACCCCCTCAACCACATGCAATTCAACCAAGTTCTACATGATACCAGAACTTGATTGTCTCGACCCCTCACACTCTTGCACCCATATATGCAGGAGTGCCTACCTCCCCTTTTGTCTATGCCAACACACAACCACCTTTGGTGGTATCCAATCAACTTATACCTTCTACTTCCATAACCCAACCACACTTGGCCTCTACATATATCCCTGTGACTAGTCATCCATACGTTGCACCCCTACAACCGCAACCGACTACGTCGTATGCCTCCTCTAGCCTCTTTCAAGCACCCTACAACTTAGGGGCACCCCGTCCACCAATCCGTCAGCAGACGTCATCAAGATGCTGATGGATAAAATGTCCAGTCTCGAGACCTCTATCTCTGGTTCACGCAATGCTCTCTCGTATGACCAAATTTGCAACGAGCCCATTCATCCTTTCGTCCCTATCCAACCATACCCTAACCAATGGGAGCTTCCTAAATTCACTCACTTTCAGAGTAAGGAGGACCCGCAACAACATCTACGGGCATTCAGACATGCCTGCTATCTTATAGCGCATGACGATGCATTATTTTTACGCACATTCCCCATGTCACTTTCTGGCCCCGCCCTTGACTGGTATAGCTCTCTTACCAGACATTCTATCTTTTCATTCATTCAACTTGCCCAATTATTTCTTGACCATTTTTCTATCAACATCACCAAACAAGTCTCAATCACAGACCTCTACTCCATCAGGCAATTCGACGACGAATCAATAGTCAATTTTGTCGCTTGTTGGAGAGGCCTGATTAACCAGCTCTCCTTCTCCTTACCTCAACCTGAGCTCATCGAGCTCTTTTCTCGAGCATGTGCCAGGCACATCTCTTCTACCTTGCGGATTTAGACATTCTGCACTTTCAATAAAGCTTTCACCATGGCTCGAAAGCTTGAACTCCGTGCTATTGAAGAGGATAAGGTCAAATTACGTAATACCAATGCAAAAACCAATGACCATTCTTCTTCCAAACCTTCTTATTTTGCCAACTCCAAGTCCAAAGGAGTGGCCAACACTGTGGTCATTAGATCACCATCCTCGATGACAACTAATCAATCTCAACCTTCAACATCTCAAAGCATCACCAAACAATTCCAACAACGGTACATCCAGCGTTCATACACTCCACTTGGAGAATCATACGCTTCTGTTTTGAAAAAACTTGTCAAGCAGGGGGTCCTTAATCTCCCTCCAATATGACCAACTCAATTTGACCCTTCAAAAGCCATCCCTACATGGTATAGGGAGGCCGACTTCTGGCACTTTCACCGCGTCCCCGGTCATGACATCGATAATTGCCAAACCTTCAAGAACAGCATCCAAGACATGATTGACAAGGGGGATCTTATTTTAGATAACCCAAATGCTCTGCCAAATCAAAACATCGACATCTTCAAACAACCATTTCCAAACCATCCTCCTACTCAAAATAATGTCCAAACCATGACCAATGACTCTCACAACCATGATATTCACACAATCAACACTATCTTGCCTCTTGTCTCTGACCAACCTCCTTCACAGGTGGAAGAATCCTCTTCTCCTATTAATCCTCCATCAATCTCTTTTATACTGGAGGATGCCTTGACCATGCCATCGCCATTAGCTCTACCTTCATCTGAAGACCCTACCTTGCCTACTCCTCAAACACAAGCAGAAGGCACAATCATCCTTGCCTCCTGCCCTCTTGAGGAGCCGCACTCTTTTATTTCTTCTCCACCAAGAGAAGACCCAGTCTCTCCACCCATTTCGACCGAGGAAGACCCAGCCATAGTTTTCTCTTGCCTTTTGCCTGAGATTGCTACATCTCACTCACCTCCATCCATATCTAAACTCAAACCCGCATCTAACCTCGCCTCGCACAAAGGTGGCCCTCAACCCAAACCAAAGAAGGCCACTAGACCACATCGGAGGACTCCTCCCCCACCTTCCTCATTACCTTCAACTTGGGCCCGCATTAGTCCACTTTAATAGGAGTGCTTCCTACTCCCATACTTCACAGAGGCAAGTCGCCTCCATTACTCCCTCAACCCTTCAGACATATATCTCCTCCAAACTATCGACCTATGCCTCTTACACCTCTTAAACCAAAGTCATCAACCCTCACTGTAACAAAACATCCAGACCCGTTAGCAGGTTCTTATGCCTTGCTGTTACGGCAATTATTGCACTCCTCTCGCATCTATCTCCCACCTCTTAAACCATATCAATCTCTCAGACCAAAACCACCCTAGTTCGACGACACTCGCATTTGTGTGTATCATCGCACACTTGGGCACGACACTGAGCATTGTTGTGCCCTCAAGGTTGTCATTCACCAATGTCTGGGGAATGACACCTTTCTTCTCGACCACACTGTCAACAAACCTTCAACACCACCCCACTCATCAACTCTCAGATCAAGGCCATCTTGGTTCGACAACTCTAAATTTTGCCACTATCATCACACTCCAGGACATGACACTAAGCATTGTTGTGCCCTTAAAGCTATCATTCATCAACAACAAAGAAAGGGTACCCTTCTCATCAAGGACCCTCTTGACCTCTCCTTCGACAAATCATCAACACTAACCCATGCCTCTCAAATCTCATCGCCTAAATCGGGACCTCCACGCCAGACTATGGTCCCTTTACCACCTTTGACCCCATTATTTGACATCAACATAGTCAATCTGACCACTAAGCCTCAACCGACCTTGACCAATCTATCCAACATTCTTCCTAAGCGATTGGGGGAATCCAACCTTATCCTAACCTCGACCAAACATTTGACCAACTTTGACCAGACATTCGACCAAAGTTTGACCAAGTCTCGACCAACCATCAATCAACCTTCCTATCATAACCTCGACCAACCATCGACCATGACATCGACCATGACCTCGACCAGACCTCGACCACACATAGTCCAATCATCAATCAACCTTCCTATCATAACCCTGACCAGCAACAACCAAACCTCGACCAAACTTCAATTATCAAACATCAACCAACCAAGCACCTATCACTTCTTCAAACCATCATCAATCATTGTGACCAATCTCAAAGAGGCAAATGGGGCAAGTCCACTCCTAATTGACTCGAACCTTAATGCACTAGCATGGCCCAAGGACTTATCAAAACTTGAGCCCTTTTATGCCTTGCATCCACGGCCATTCTTCTGTTAGTTGAGTATTCATCACTTGACATTTTACTTGAGCTCGTCCCTTGAGCAACCCCGTCCTCTCAATTCCTATTCCTTTCAACCCTATTCCCTCAAACAAGGCTTATGTCAACCCCTTTTGTCAAGCATTAATGCTCTGTCCTAATAAAAGGGAACCCTTAAACCTCTACAGGCTCATCCATGGCTAAAAACTTCAGTCAACATATATCAAAAATTTCAATACCTATCATATCAAAGGTCATTAAACTTTAAATGTAGACTGCTCCCTCGAAGGACAGCTACACAATTGCTGTATTACTAGACTGCTCCCTTGAAGGACAGCTAGGCCAAGTCATTATCAAATATATAAAGCAAAATATAGACCACTCCCTCGAAGGATGGCTATGACTAACTCTTGCTACAGACATCACTTCTTTTTGAAGCTTCTCGCATCGATCAGCTTCACATATATGACCACCACTCAAAACATCCCTATGTGGACTTCCCGCATCGATCAGTCCACCATCAAAAAAAAAAAAAATGATTGACAAGTTATAAAGTCATGGACATGCCTATAGTCGTTCTTGGGTCACCTATAAAAGGGGCAAGGTTCTTCCTGCCACAAAAGGGTTACCATATCCTCTCATATCATAATCCTACTTATTACCCCAACATACTCAAGGGACTTTGAGCTCACTTAACGTCAAGTGATTCGATTACTTCTCTAGCACAACACTGGTCCATGACACGATGCATACACTGGGCTTTTGTTCTAAACAACCCCTATCCATGCCATCCTTTCTGGTCCTTGTCAATGAAAGAGCAATATGCCTTTCACTTTTTCTACACTTTGGTCACATTCAACCACATCATTTGTCCACACAATTCAACCTGACTCTTTTCAAACCACTCATATAGCCTACTCATTCTAGTTTCTATGGACAACAATACACATGGGAACTATCGACCCGACGCAATTTATGTTAAGCATAAACCAATACTTGCTGAAGCATAAATAGACCTCAATTCATTTTTAGCATACATTCATCACGAATATGGAAAATTGTTAGGGATGAAAGACCACTCACCAATGTTACAGAATACACCATTGGAAAAGGCTGTAACATCTTTTTCTCCTCATCATTTCGACACATGACCAAACCAGCCTATCGACCTCTTTGACCCTCTGTCCGAACTACATTGGCCTGAGGCCCTTCCATAAGGGCTATGTAGGTAGCACTCAGTCTTCTAAGGTTAGCTCGGCCATTCCTTTGTCTACCCATCTGCTCATTCGTCTCTCTCAAGACGTCGACCTTTTCATCTTTCATCATGACCAATCAACCAGCCCTGCCAATGTCGAAGTCATTTTTGACTCCTCATGGGGCACATTTGAGATCACTTATATCTCAACCCAATTAGTGACCATGGAGATCACGCCTATCTCCGTAGACCCTGACCACTTCCGAGACAACTTTGCCTTGGTTTTGTTTGCATGCATGCTACCTCACGAATAGATAGCAAAATTGTTCGCAGACCATATTTTTTGGACCCTCACAAGTATAGGATCGCAAGCCGGTTGATCCCCACTACTTGTGACATTTTTGTGTTTCCAAGAGCACTTCTTGAGCCTGGGATACCTAGAACACGATGACCATTTAGAGCTACAGCTTAGATTGAATAACCCGATTAGCTACGACTAATGCTGGGGCCCAGTTATTTCAATTTTGGCACTCCTTGACCTTTTGACTGCGACCATTTGACCTACCTGTCCCGTGAAGTGGTATGCGCGCAATCACAATTATTGTAGCGTTTTCACTCACTCTTCATCCTTCTCATCCACCTTTTGTCAAATTGGCACCTGACATCAGGTTCCCTTCCCTCGACTCCCACTTTGAGGGGGAATACCTCATTCATACCTCGGGGCAATCCACATCATCTCATACCTGGGGCAACCAACTCCTATTTTTGTCTTGCAGTTCATCTAGAACAACGAACAAGATAGAAAGGGGCAAATGTAGACACCAAAATCGTGTCTACCCCTTGGTCCTTTCTCCCTCCTATTCCCCCCTTGGTCCATTCCTAACCCATTCCTAACCCATACAATTACTAATTTAAAATAATAAACTTATTTTGAATTAACCTCCCTTCCTTGGACACATCACCCATGACACCTCACCTAGGACACCTCGCCTTGGACCATTTCTAACCCTATGACTCACCCAAGACCTATTCTTACTCCTTTCCAACCACCTAACTAACTCTCGTGCGTATTTAGCCTAACCTTCGACAATTCCCCAATGGCTTATGCATATGGCGGATGGAGAACGGGCTTGTTGGCCCTTTTTCTCGTTCTACACCTGCCGACATCGGTCAACTGTCAGCCGGTGCCAATGGGATCACTGACATCAGTTTACTTAAACTGACTTCTGACTTCCTTCTGGGGCTAATCACAAACTCCAAATCACAAAATTCTGAATCTCGGGAGCTAATCACGAATTTGGAATCTTCAGTCTTCGACCATCCGCTAATTAATTTGCTAATCTCTTAGCCAAGCCTCTCATTGTCTCCTTCAGGTGCAGCAATAGGAATTTTGCCTTCAGCAACTCCATCAGCATCTGGGCTTTCACACCAGCAACACCAACAACAGGGACACCAGTCTGTAGCACTCCTTCAGCAGGCACATGTAAGTATATTGTCTATGTTTTTATTCTCTTTTCAGTTATTGCTTTCAAACAATATCTCCCCAGACCAGACTGTTAACCAAGCCAGACCTGAATCTTTACTTCTCCATCTCCCTGTTGCCTCTGTCCTCTGTCAAACCATACACTCTACCCATTCAACTAGACTCTCAGACCCAGACCCCCAGACCATTCAACCAAGCCCAAAACTTTGTCTCAGACCACTCAAACAGGCCCAGACCATTCTGCACGACCAGAGCCTGTCCACAGGCCACAGACCTGGCCAGACCCCGTCCAAGCCTACTGCTCTGACCGACGCTAGCCTCAGAGACCATTGCCCCAACCAACGTCAGCAGCCTAACCGACGTCGACAGACCTTGACAAATCGATGCCGATAGGACCACCGATGCCGGCGATTGTGACCAGTCTGACAGCATCTTTCAAGTAAGCCTTTGCTTCCATTTTCCTTTTTAGTTTTTTATCATTTTAGTTCTTTATCATTTTGTTGTTTATCAGACACCTCTTTTTATTGACTAGTGGGTTGATATCCCTTAAGGAAGTCTTCATACTTCTGGGATCAAGCTTTCGCTTGGCAACCCACCATCTCCTCATATAACGCCTTCTTTGTCCAAGTCTCTTTTCTTTGTAGGTGTCATTCCTCCACAGCCAAAGAGGAGTTCTCACAGCGTTTGGATTACGGTGCGCATGACTACATCCAGGTACATACAAGCCTCAGACCATCTCTTAGTTTCTTAATTCTTCTCTTGAATGTAGAAAGCAAAATTAGCATAGAAACACCCTCACCATCCTTGTTTATTTTCTCTCCAGAGATTTATTTTCTCTTCTCTCATAATTCAAATTAAAGAAATGACTTCTCTTTTTCCTATTTAAAACTACTTTATCAAAATTTAAAATTCTCAATTATTTTTCCTTCGGATTCCTTGTTTTACTCATATCTTTGTTTTTGCTCATCCATTTTAAAAACTGTAAAATGTGTTAGATTTGTGGTGACATAAAGATTATTTTCCACTATCATATGCCTATCTTCTAAAACTTTCAATTTTTGGCAATTTTTTTACTAACTTCTTTAGGTTCGCCTAGTGTGCTTTACATTAGATGCCTTCACTTTCTTGCAGTCTTCTTATTTATCTATGTCACTAGGGAAAGTTAAAGGTATGTGTTTTTCAATTTAGTCCTTTCATTTATCTTATTTTATTTTTACTTCACCATACTTAGCATCAACATTGTGTGTTATCATGTTCTATCTCTGAAGCACCATTCTGTGTTGTACTTATGTGACACGTGATGAGCTTCAGCTGGGGCATATGTATACACATAATATTTTAAATTTTTAATTAATTACTGATGCTTCATATCTTATAATAACTTGTCAAGTCTCAATCTCTCTGAGTGCATGCCTTAAGGGGTGTTCTGAGAAAGGGGTGGGTAGACCATCGGTGCTTCGTAAGATTGTTGTTGCTTTTGCCATTTTTCATCTACATACTAGCTTCCTAAAATCATGAACCCTAAGATTTTTCCTCTCTTTCCTATCTATTCCAGTCATTATCATGATTTATTCCTTCATTTCTTGCCTTATTACCCTTTTTACCTATTTAGTACACTAGGTCAACTTGGTTGACCTAGTGTATTTTGGGGACACTTTAGCTATTTTGCCTTGTTAGCATCTTGATCGACCTAACACAGACTTTAGGCATTAGCCCAAGAATGTACTAGGTCGACTCAATCAACCTAGTATAGCTGACACATTTGAATGGTTTTTAGGCAAGATACGATTATATATACAAGGTCATTTCCCACCATTAAGAAGAATCAAGTGAAGAAGTGCGAATGAACATCTACTTATTGACCGTTCTACTTGAGGAATAAAGATTTAGGGTTCAATACATTATTTGAAGCTCTGATCTTGCCTCATGGTGAAGTATTTTGGATGCTTAGGTAGGTTGTGTATCCTAGAGCTAATTTATCTTGGTTATCCTTACAAGCCACAACAATCTCTTGTGAAGCACCTTGGCCAAGGGAGAGATTGAGACTCAATAGGTTCATATTCAAAGGTAAGTATTCCTAACTTTATTTATCCTTTGTAAGGGTAGATAGATAATGTAATATGTATTCTTCTCTTTCATGTATTAATATTCTGTATAGTTCAGTTATTGTTTATTTATTTTGTTCTACCCCCACTTTGTACCACAAGCTTTGGTGCGCACTAGATTAGTTTACTTTTCTTGTTATTAGAATAGTTTACTTTCTTATTTATTAATATAAGTGAAGATCAAATCATAGGAATCTTTTAGAGTTGTTATGTGATTGTGTTAGAATGTAGGATTTGAAACCCTTCCTAACATGTGTGTTATGACAAGTGATACAAGTGATCCCCTAATCGGGTCCAACAGATCCCCATATTGGTCATGATCCTGATTAACAAGTGTATACCCAATCAGAAGTGTCTTGTCATTAATATTATTAAAATTCTTATTCAATTTTAAATCGATAATTGTAGCCTCATTAGGATATATCATTCCCACAATCAAAGCATGTAACATTATCAAGACATATCATTCCTAAATTTAACTCCCTTGCATATATCATTGCTTGGGGAAAATCAAAGCTTACCAATTTATTAGGATACATCATTTTCAATCCTATCAGTATCATCATTCACCAAATATTAATAATTTTAACTTGATAAGGGACAAGGCATATCTTATTTTTATGTGTTTTTTTTACTTGTTTGTTATTACTTGTCTATTGTTGACTGTTTGCATGTTTTCTTATTTTTTGCATATGCATTAGTCCTATTGCATATGAGAATAATGTCATCAATATTTTTTATTTCATGGTGCATCCTATCATATGCTATAGTAAAACTAAGGTTCATCAAATAGTTATAAATACTTACAAGATTAACACCATATCATCAATATCCATTTCTAAACATCATCCATAAACAATCATTCACACATGATAACTAATCTCCACAATTAATATATCTTCTACCTAACTATCCAGAATTAATATCCATTTTCACTATCCAAGTGTGCATCATGCATAAGAGTGTTAAACCATCCATCACATCATCATCTACAACATCTCAAATCCATGATATCTATAAAGATGAAAATTCATCATAACATAATCAATTCACACAATTAATTAACTCATTGCTTTATGCTTGCACATCCAAATAATCCATAAAATCTAAACTCTTAGATTTATTGGGATGTATCATTTTCAATTCAACCCCCTTGCATATATCATTTCTTGGGGCACATCAAATTTTGTATATTTATTGGGATATATAGCTCCCAATCCAACCCCATCACATATATCATTATTTGGGGAAAATATAAACAAATAAAAATATACAAGCCTTAAATCAGGTGCGCTAATCTCATCCATCCATAAAATACACCAAAATATTTATATCCACAATTATCATACTCTGTCATCAAGTGCACACCCAATCCCTATTTCAGCCCTAATTCATCCATGCCAACCCTTATTCTCATTCAAAGATCCCCTATGTGTCTTTCATACCTGCACACCCTCTAGATGGGGTATCATACCTAACCATCATCCCCCTAGTCACCAAGCCACTAGGGGCATCCTAATACACACATCCTTCTTCTAATTTTTCATTATTATTTGAAACACTACTAATTATTCTAGTTTCAATGCATTTGCAAAGAGGGGAAAATATAAACACCTAAATTCTACCACCTCATCATCACTAATCAACTATCATTGACATTCATCATTCATAGATTAATATCACCTTAATTACAACATGACCCCCATATTATTAATCAAATAATTATATATAATCCCACTAACATTACCTTGTGATTAAATTAAATTTAATTCTTATTAGTTAGTTAATTAACCCATAATTAGATCCATGCACACATAATTCTAAGTAACACAAATAATAAAATAAATAAATCCATTATCCAACTCATCATATCACTCTAACTAACTCATTTAATTCATTTATCCACCTCATTTACCTATCCAAACCCACTAATTTACTAATTCAACACCTCATTTAAGCCATTCAACCCAAACAACCAAATTCTTTAATGTTGTCATCTACCTCATCAATCCCCTCAACTTCCTTAACCAATCATAATTTTCCAACTTCATCATTGAATTCATTGACTTGTAGACCAAATATCAACCATCCAAAATTAAATATTTCAAATAAATTCAGATTTATCCTATCTCGTCATTATCCATTAGATATATTTATAAATTGACTCTTCTGATTCCATTCAATGACAACACTTTTGGAAGCTAGAGAGATCATGCAAATTTGAAATCACCAATCATCAATCAATCAATCAATCAATCAATCAATCAATCAATCATGTTGTCAAAATTCTTCTAGAATTATTGCATAGAACTATTGTGAGAAACCATGATCAAAAGATCAATATTTAATCCATGTTAACAAAGGATAATTATGTATGTTTGGTAAGTGAAGGTATGCTTTTTTTGTCTCCTTTTGTTTATCTTAGTTGGGGTATATGTTAGACTAGCATAGGAATTATAATTTATTTATAGGTTTTTGTTCATAAGATCTAATATTTTCATATTACAATTATGATATAGCTATGAGTTAAAGCTCTTTATATAGATAAATCCAGTCAATTACATGATATTAAAATGGTCCCACTATAGAAGAAGGTAATAAATAAACTAGGAGTGACAAACATTAATGCTTTTTAATTGTAACTTATAGAATATTAAATAACATAACTCCTAAAGTGAGAACCAATCTCTTTATTGGCTTGATTAGAATGGGTCTTAAGGAGTGGCTTAAGGCTAAGCCCTCATACCTATTTAAACTATTTGTATGCTTCCCAATCTAACCATTATCCCTAGGGTGATGTTTGAATAGTGGTTCTCTATGAAATTACCTTGGAATCCTCTATGTGAATGTGATATATAGTTGAAAAGGAGTGTTTGACTCCAATTAAACTTCATTATTATTTCTCATTTGATGTTAGCTTCGTGCTCCTTACTCTTGTAATAATATACCTCTTAGTTTTCCTAATGTAAGGAGCACACAAGATCACTCAATAAGATAAACCCCCTTCATTTGTTAGGGTCCTATATGATCTTTAGAAGACTACAGATTTTTAAAGATTTTTACAAGGAATAAATGTAGCTTTGATATTTTCGTTCTTATGTATTTTTTTAGATATTGTTGAAGATCTTGTCAACATAGAAAAGAAACGCCATTGAAACCCTTATAGAATCATTCAAAATTTGACATCACTTAAGTATGTTTTTATTTTTTTTGAAATCCTTAGAGTTTTTTTTTCCATTATAGCCATTCATCCTAAAAAATTTAGTCAGATGACTAATTTCTTGGTCCAAATTTTATTCATAATAGATCTTAAAGGCTATTATGGTGAGGGTCTTGAGTACACCTATTTTTATGTTGGGTGGTGACGAGAATTAGCATGAAGGTAGAGACCTTAATGTGTAATTTTTGCATACCTATTGAGAAGAGTAACTGTCATCCTTCCTTATGAAGAGGGTGGGTAAGTAAGCCAAATATCATTGGTCTCCATCTCTATAATGAAAATGTTATTTTTGAAAATAATATTGGTATGAGTATGAAACTTCTATGGCTTATCTACACCATGTTTCTAGCTTATATTTGTGTCAAAAATATATCTTTTCCATTGATTTAGTAGGAAGTAATTGAGTGCCTTGAAATATTTTATAAAAATATTGGCCACCACCAAGGAAAGTGGAGAAGCCATCACCACACCTTTTCTTTTGTGGATAAATGATACTCTTGAAAAAGAAGGAAGTAGATTTCAAAAAAAGGTTCTATTAAAGAAGTTGTTTCCTCATTCATGTGAGCTATGACCACATTGATTTCCTCCTTAATGATGAACCACATGGTGTAATTCGACATATTAAAAATTAAAAAAAATTATCACAATTTTTTTTGGTTATGTTATTGTTGTATACAATAAAAACCTACAATCCATAATTTATTTAATTTTACAATTTATTCATGTAATAAACAAGTTAAAAAGAAATTTATTTTATCTTCTACATCATTTTAGCTACATCCTGGCAAATCCTTTGTTTCCAATTGAAAAATCCATTTAGAAATTTTAAAACATAAGTATACAGCTAGATATTATATAGGTTCGAAATTTATAGAAAGTAATATTATTATTACCTAAAAAATCAAACATCCAAACCATAATCAAGACTAAATTGGAAAAGTGGAGTTGTGCCCACTCAAATCTAAATACTTATAGCTAGGCTAAATAAATAATGAATGCTAACTTTTAAAATTCTCATTTTTCTTATAAGAAGTGTGTTATCAACAATTATCTTGTATAATGACATTTAGTAACAATTTCAAAGTATATGGATCCATAAAGTATATAAACACCTCTAGGTAATGTTTTTTTTCTATATATAATGAGAGAATTCGAGATCTCATTCGAGTTTAAACTATATAATCCATATATTAAACACTCAATAATATTGACAATATTAAAAAGAAGATACCAATGGAGATACTACAATAGTTCGTTGGATAAGTCATAAAACAACCCAATCATAAATACCAACAACCAAAAAATAAATTAAAATGAGAGTTTGGAGCTAAAATAAAATATAAAGAAACAACTTGAGTCCCAACTAAAACCTCTACCAAACTAAGACACATAGGGAAAAAAGTACATAATTTTTAGTCCTTTAGGAAGAAATCATTGAAGCAACCCAAATGACTTTGCCACCTAGAACTAAGAAGCATATCTGAAACTAATCTACAAGATGATAAATGGAGCATTAGAATAAGTTGCATCACCTGCCATGTTACCCAAGACACCCACATCACTCAGGTAATCCAAGTCTCCAAACATGTCCACAGATTAATGCAAATGAATTTAATCATAAATGATAAGATTTTTTAAAACTCCCCATGGACTAACATTCTTAGAAAATATACTTTAGCTCCTCTCTTCAAAGTCACTATCCTCAGATTAGCGAGGAAATCAGTGGGTTTATTCATTTCATTGTAACGATTCTTGAATTAAATTGCAAATAATAAGGGAAGAATATAACAATACTTCCCACAATATTTCTAATTCTTTGACTTATTTTTGTTGACAACATTTGTAATCAGCATTGAGTCTCCTTTTAATCCATTCAAAAATAATTTGGTGGTGAAAATCACCAAGGATTCATTCAATAACTCATTTTTAAAATAAAAATACAACATTTTCTCATATTGATATAGGGTAAAATAAGATATATAATTCTAAACTAACTTTGCTGCAACAAAATATATGAAAGTGTAACAACCAATAAAAATTGGGAAATAGATCCCAATTTATTCTTGGAATACAAGAACTTATGTACTTCAACTGATTTCTTTAAGAAATACATGAGAAGTATCTTATTTTCAACATTTTATGGGATAACATATGGGGAACCCAATGAAGTCTCTTCATTTAAAACATAACATGGAAGAATGTATGGGGCATCTATTAAAATCACTAAATGAAATATATATGAATTTTAGAAATTGGATATTTTGAAAGATAACATTTATTTAATTTATTTATGTATACGTAAGAGATTCAATAGCGTTGAACATACCAAGATATTTACTTAAGAGAGTAAAAATTGGTCAAGGATGGAGACACCTTAGCTTGAAATAACACGGTTTGCACACATATTCCTATGGGATGAATGACACATTCTTCCTTGAGTAATATTTTAATGAGATTGATATTTGACATATATTATATGTGTTTATTTGAAAATAAAACACCTTGAGTGCATTTTAATAGAGTGTATATAATAAAATAAAGCACATTTTCATGGGGTATGTATTTGAATATCAAGTTCAACTGCGCTGGAGACCTTAGAGGAGAACAAAAGGTTTTATGATATTATTGAAATCCCAAGCATATTAATCACAAAAAATATAAATAACATCACCCTCAATACTTAGAATACCACCTACTCCAACGATACATGGGTTACCTTTCGACACCCCATCAAAATTTAGCCTGAAGAAATTTTATTTTAGAACCTGCCAGATAGCGTCATATCCAGGGTTATCAATCTATTGAGAGGGAAGAAAATTATTTCTGAGTAAGTTTCATTTAATAAGAAGATATCTTTCTTCATCCACAATTTTATTTTTTGGCACATGAAATTCTACTCTAAAAACCTTTATAAAAAGTTTTTATAAATTCCTTTAAAAAAGGTCTTCAAAAATATTGATGCCTCTGAAAACTCTATTATTTCTTTCCCTCCACATACTTTAAGAAATTAGTAAAGGTGCCATTGCCCACAAATTATTGTTTTTTAATTTATCCCATTCAAACAAACCACTAAAAACCTATTGAATACTAAACAACACAATCTAATAATGCTTCATTTTATTAAGAATACACTCTACACATTCCAAGAAAATGGGAAATGAAGAAGAATATGGTCTGGGTTCTCCAATGTCAAATGATAAAAAATACAATTTGAAGGTACTTAATACCCAATTATTTGTAGTATATCCCCAAAAATGTATTTTATTTTCATATAAAACCAAAGAAAATTATTAGCTTTTAGAAAACACATCGAGCACCAAAATCTATCGACTAGTTGGAAAGTAGCCCAAAAATTCCCAACAAGCTTTAAATAACCATATTTAAATAAATACTGCTAAGAATAATGGCCAGTCCATTTCAAATAATCCTCATTATTAGAGATACCAAGATGTTGGGAAAGCATAAAGTTGTGGAAAGAGGCAATTAAGGGAAAATAAATAGAAGGAGCTCCAGAAAAGGGATCTCTCCAAGACCTTTGCCAACCCTAACACTGATGAGTTTTAGTCCAATAATCTTTCACAAACACACCCCAATCATTAGAAAATTATTTTTATAAAATATTTAAATAAGTATGCAAGAAAAGAGGCCAAAGGAAGACTAAATATATCTTTAAAAAAAGGGTCTTCTCATTGTTGGAGTTATGTGTTCACACTAGGCTTAGATTAACTCGTTATTATCTACCTAGCCTAGTTTTGTGTTAGCTCAATTGCAATTTTGTGTTAGATTAAATTAAGGAGTTGATTTTATATTATTGGAGTAAAAATTTTATGTGCATGTATATATTATTTGAGTGCACATATTTAGTTGATTCTCCTATTGTATGGATTGTTCAAAATAACCAAGTGGTTAGAGTGAAACAATCTTTCCAGGGTATTTAACATGGACACTCCCCATTGTATTTGATAAAATTATACATAATAGAATAATACATATATGATTAATGAGAGAAATATACATAGATGCTTAGAATTTTATGCATTATGGATTTTAAGATAATCTTCATGTCTGTATAATCTTGAGTTTATAAGGTTGTGTTTATAATGGCTTCCTTTCACTGTGGTAATGGACTAAATAATAGATCCTGGAGATTAGTATTCATTACTCTAATACTCACCATTCTAAATATCCCAACAAAGATAATAAACAAGAACAAATCTACACTTACCCAAAAAATTCTAGATATGAGAACTCTTCTTCTAGTTTTCTGTAGTAAATAGTTTATTTGGATCATTACAATCCAAAATATTTTTTTCTAAGTATCAAACTCCAAATAATACCATGTTCTATAAAATATCGCTAATTTTTTTTTATTCCTTAACACAAAGTAAGGGAGAATAAATTTCTAATTCCCACTCCAACTTTGGATTTAGGTTTACAAACTTCCTCCCATTTCATTAAAGCTTATTTTCTAGAGTCATTCACTTTGTTCCATAGAAAATTATTCAAAATATAAATAAGTCTTACTTTAACGCTTTTTTGAGCTAGAGAAACTAACATGAGTTAGGTAGGTTGGAGCTTGAAAATAATACATTTGAATAAGTTGAATTTTTCTAGCCCAAGAGAGTCATCTTCCCTTCCAAAAATCCAATCTATTTTGGAACAAAGAGAATAAAATTTCCTAGTATTTTTTATTAAGGTGTCCTTAAAAAAGCAATAGCTCCAAATACCTATTAAGAAGAGAGATAATTTAAAAACCCAAAACAATCTTAATCTGCATTTGCCTTCCAAGGTAACAATTGAAGAAAAAATAGATTTAGCATGGTTAACACTCTGACTAAAGGAAAGTTGGTACCAATCTAAGTTTATTTTAAACATGATTTCTTCATGAAGCTTAGAAATTCTATCCATGATAGTGTCATCAAAAAATTGACCATGGAAAATGAAATATCATTAGTGATTATGATTTCCGTAATCTTATTGAGACTTTTTTCTTTGAACAAATCTCTCCCCAAAGATTCAATTAGTACAATTAAAAAATATATGGAATAATTGGGTCTCCTTATCTTAATCCCTTATAAGAATTAAAAAAATCAGTTAGAACCACCTTAAAAAGTAATAAAAATAGAGGAGAAGACACATAAGCATGAAACCAACTATACCAATATTCAAAGAAATCAAATTACTTCAAAATTTTAAATAAGAAATTCTAGCTTATCCTATCAAAGGTTTACCAATATCCAATTTAATAACCATGGCTTCTTCTTTTTTCAACTTAATTAATTTAGTGGATCATGCATGATCACCATCCCATCTAAAATTCATCTTCTATGAATAAATATACCTTGTTGCTTAGAAATGATAAGATGAAGAAGGCTTTGTATATGATTGACCATTACCTTAGTAATAATCTTATAAATCATGTTCCAAAGAGCAACTAGTTTGACTTTTGAAAGTGAATCAATGTTAACCATCTAAAGGATGAGTGCTAGAAAGGTCAAATTGAACTCATTAAGAATTTTTTAGAATATTTGGATTTATTAATAACTTTGCAAACATCTTTCTTAATAATCTCTTAAAACTGCTTGAAGAAACTAGAGGAAAAAACTTCTAGACTTAGAGATTTATCACTTTCCATACTCTATAGAGAATTTTGAATTTATTCATACTTTCAATATGGGAAAGGTTTTATGGCACAAGTTTTATTTTCTAGATATAGTGTCTATGCATTGAAGGATGGGGAAAAAAATAGCTAGTGATCTGAGAAAATTTTATTTTTCCATCAACATAATATTTCTTAACACTTTTTTAGAAAAAATAAAAAAATGCTTTCTTGGCACCCTTGTCCAAATTAGCAGTCATTAGATTCATCTCAATGTGATGATCACAATGATATAAGCCTCTGATACACTTTTTTTGGCATTGAAACACTTCACCTTGAATTCCTAAACTCTAAACCATAGAGTTCATGCATGGCTAGTCCAAACACTCGAGGTTGTGGAAAAGGTCAAGCCACTCTAGAAAAAATACCTAGCAAGGATAAAATAGAGTATGAAAATTTTGATTCAGGGTTTTCTAGGTTAGTTACTTGACTCTATATATATGTGTAAAGCATGGTGAAAAAATAATATCTAGACGTGGTCAAAGGATATGTGGATGTAATGAAGTTAGAGTTGAACACCATTAATGGGACATTGGAAACTCTCTTGGCTCATTTTATGGTAATGTCACCATCTAATTATTCTCCATCAATTTACTTAAGTTCTCCCAACTAGAATAATTGATGGTCAAATATAAGTTTACAGAACTTGCTACCGAAAATAAAAGTCTGCAAGTTTCATGGTAAGGATCCGATCATATAGATCAATTAAACAAAAAAATTATTTGATTTATATCAAACCCCATGCACACAAAATGTGGTCATGCCATATATATATTTAAAACCAAAATAATTAATTTGGTATAGATGGTTATGCACTCAAAATAAAAATAAGGGTCTTATTGTTACCTAGTGAGTTTTTACTAGTGAGCTATAGATGCACTATTGCAAGAATGTGACATAAATATATTTCATATAGTTAAAAAGATATATACAAATGGGGAATATCAAGGATTATATTCAAAACTTTTAGAACCTATCATTACACGTAGATGACATCAAAGAAGACAACCTTAAAAAACCTAGTCTTGGGTGGGCTCAAAGATAACATCCAATTTGATGTTTGCATGCTTTGTCTTAGTTTAGTATTAAAGTTCATGGTGTTTACATGAAGGACAAAGAAAATATATTTTATAAAAAGGAAAAATTTCACTATTGGAAAAGAGTGTATTATTGCATCATAATTATTCTCTCAGCCTACATATTGAATCCTCCACAAATTGAAGAGAAACGAGCAAAAGGGTTATGTTTCAAATGTGATAGAAAACATAGAAAATGACATAAATGTGTTGAAAATAAATTATTATACATTAAAGTGGCCAATGAGTATGAATATCATGATGAATTATGAAGTATTAGCACTATAAATGTCCTCAAGTTTTAGGTTTCCTCAATAAATAAAAGGTGACAATACTGATTGACTTAGGGAGTACACATAACTTCATCAACAATAAGTTTGTGGCACACTTGAATTGTTTTTTATCCATATCCAAATATTAGGTCATGATTGCATCTAGTGGCATAGTCAGTTGTTCATAAAAATGTCATAGTATCAAAATCACCATGGGAGATAATAGGCTAGACTCTCTAATGTTATATATTCCCTTGGTTGGGGTTGACATAGTTTTGGGAGTCCAATCTCTCACAACCTTGGGTACAATAGAGATGAATTTATATGAGTATTTCATTTTTTTCATTCTAAAGGTGGGACATTTAAACTAAGGGGGAATGGGTTTGTAACACAAGTATTTTCCTTAGAATTACAACCAACAAAGATGTCTACACAACTTGATCTAGAGAAGAAATTTGATAAGCATTTTTTTTAGCAATGCAAAAAAGACTAACATCATAAATGGAACATGATCATGCCATTTGATTGATACAAGGGAATTAACCATAAAACATTAGATCATACAGGTTCCCACATGTCCCAAAGAGAGAGATTGAAAATATGGCCTATGAAATGTTGGAGGCTAGTATGTTTAGGCATAGCCAAAGTACATAAGAAGGATAATAACTAGAGTATGTGCCTAGATTAAAGATAACTCAACATGTACGCCATCAAATATCAGTTTAAAAATTTGTCATAAAAAAAATAGATGTAAAACACATATCCAACTTGAACACTCTAAAAGCTTGTTCAACTATGGTAAACCACAAAAATGAGTCTTTCTTAGCATAGCAGTCAATGGGAATATTTTTTCCTATAATATATTTAAATTTATCACAATACTTAGTGAGGTCAATATATACAGTAAGGATTTTGAGTGTCTTAAGTTTAGGCCAAATTTTCATGGCATCAATTTTTTTTGTATTGACCCAAACATCAGTTACTGAGACAATGTGGCCTAAGTACTCCATTTCCTACTCACCAAAGGAACATTGGATATTTTTTCACATAGATAGTGGGTTTTAAGACATTTTAAATCCATGTCAAGGTTTTAAACATGTTCTTCCAATGTTTTGTTATAAATCAGGATATCATTAAAGAAGACCATGATGAATTTTCACAAATAGGGGTGAAATATTTTTTCATCAAACCTTGAAAGGTGGAAGGGGCATTGGTAAACATGAAGAGGATGACTAGGAAATCATAGTGGATGTCATGTATGTGGAAATTTGCTTTTGGAATATCTTTATCTAAGAGGTAGATCTAATGATAACCAGATCGTAAATCTGATTTGGAAAAGAAGTGGGCACCATGAAATTCATCAATATGTTCATCTATCACTAGGATAATAAATTTATCTTTAATAATGAGCTTGTTTAGATCACAAAAATCAATGCAAAGCTACAAAGATCAAATTTTTTAAACTAATAAAGTTGGTTAGGAGTGTGGGCGTATGTTTGGATGCACGACTCTTGCCTAAAGGAGTTATTGAACCATAATTTCAATTTTACCTTTCTATAAAAAATGATAGTGGTATGGTCGAATGTTATGGGGTACACTACCCAAAAGGAGTTTAATATAATAATCTTTTGGTCGACAAGGTGGCAATACTTTTGGCTCCTCAAATACAAATGCATGTTTGATTAGAACAATTTTTAAGTTAGTAGGCTAGTGGGAATCATGAGATGAGTGGAGCTAAGTAGATGAGAGTTGAGCAATGATTCCATTTGAGAATTTGTCAAGGAACTTATCCATGAGGTGGGAAATGATGACACTAATAAGTCCTAGTAGAAGGATTTTAGTGTGTATTATTGGCTATTGTGAGAGAATTACTTCTAAAGTTTTGAAAAATATGACAAGATAGGGCCAAGAGTGCACAACCATTGGGCTCCAAGAACCACATTATATCCATTAAGGGTAAGACAAATATGTTTATTTTTTGGGTATTGTCCCCCATAAAAATATAAACATTGTGACATTTTTCTTTACATGGAAATGTTCCTTAATTGGAAATCATCACTTCAAAGTTGGAACATGGTATCATAAAACATTTGTCTTGTTTGTCCAACTAAGGATCAATTAAGTTGTGTGTTACCAAAGTCAATGAAAATAGTGAGGGTGTGGTTCTTAAAATATCCTTTCACTCTCATATTATGAGGAGTGGTTACCCCAGCCAAGGCATGCATCAAAATTTTGGGGTGTGACTCCATGATATTAAGTTATTTGACTTCAAGTTATTCATTGTGTCCTTTGGTGAATTTTTCATCACAGTTGTAACATAGCCCTTCTTCACAATGAGCACACATTTCTACCTTTATAAGGCATTTAAAGGAGGTGAATTTTGGAAGAGGTTTTGTGACTAGACATAATGTTGTATATGTATTGAAAGAATAATAATTGGAAGATCGGTGATGGGAGGTGATATTATATTCCTCAAGTTTGGCCAATCCTGATGCTTACATAATGTTCTCTAATTTACACATCTTTACCTATATGAAAATTATATCTTTGAGCCCAGTGATGAAATAAATTTAGAAAAATACATCATTAAAACCTTCTGTTTAGTTGGCCAACTTTTTAAATTTAGTTTGATACTCACAAAACATTCTAATTTGTCATAGTTTGGTTAGGGATTTGATGAAATCATCATAATCATTGGGACCAAAGTAGACTAAAATAATCATCCCAAGTGGGTTCTATATGAGATTTTTGATAGCATTGGTACCAATGGATAGATTCCTTATGTAAGTGAAATGAAGTGATGGGTACCTTGTTTACCCTCAATGTAATGTGCAAGTGTTTGGCATAATAAATCATGTCGGTTGGTTCTACACTATCAAATTTTATAAATTTTGATTTAGGGCCACAAGACATATTTCAAGATTTAAAAACTAGCTTTAGAATGTTTGTCACCTTTGAGTCTATTGGATAGGATGGTATTGTTTACTTTTATGCCTTATATTCATTTTTTATCCCAATAAGTCAGGAATTGAGTTGAGATTGGAATTCATCTTAGAGTTTCTTAATGTTTTGGGCCATGGCATGGCTTCCCATAGGAGTGAAAACCATTGAATAAAAAGATCTAGGGGGGCCATAAAAGTCTTACTAGATTTATATGTTAAAATTATCAGCTTGATGAGATGATGGCAATCATATATTTTCCATAAGGGTGAAAAACATTATTTTTAGGACTGCAGGGGGAAATGTATGAATTTTTTTCTAAAAATTTGAAATACATGTTAAAATGATCATCTCAATAATAAAAGCAAAACAATATATTCTCCCTATGGGATATTTTTATTTTATTTTTTTAATTTTCTATTAGTTGGGTAATGCATTGAGTTTAGGTAATAGTTTTGGAATATTCCAACCCTTCTGGAAACTGCTTGTGGTTACTATGTTTTTGTCAACTAGTATAATATGCTACTATTTTATGACTATTGGTTGTTACTACATTTCCATGAAATTAGATTTAGAGTATGATTATATGAATATCAAGATTATATGAAAGGTTATTAAAGGGTGTGTTTGGTATATGAGCTTAGAAAATTTATACTAATCTCATTCATAAAATAATGTTAGCTCAATATTTCAAAGCATTAAATATGGAGGCTAAACATTATATATCCCACTATCATGTCTCTAAGGTAGAGTGAAAGTAACTTTCTGAGGCTAATTTCTTACTGTTGCATCACATAAATAAACAGTTGAAGACTTCTTATGGCTAGGCTGTGAAAATGACTATATGTCGTCCTATATTCTTGAAGGTACGTGAAAACACACATTCACATACAATTTTATATAATGGATCATGTATTGGGGTATAACCCCACACTCCACATAATCAGGTAAATTTGATAATTACTTATCCTAAAATGAAAAATTTATGTTGGTTTCAAAATTACCAAAACACAACTTATAACCTAAGGAACATAATAAGGAAGAAAAAAAAATTTGTGTGAGAAGCTTAGTGTCACCACCCTGTTATCACTTTTTGATTACTAAGATCCTGATTAGGTGAGGTGAGAGCATATGGTGGATAAAAGTAGAGAATCCTAAACCAATTAATCTAATGTAGAAAAATGGACTTGAAAAGAGCTATGATAGTAGATGATATGATCCTTCCTAAAATAATTTATAAAATAGCGCAAATACATGAAATAATACTAAAAATGAACAAAAAATCCTATATTTCATAAAAAATAGATTAAAATAATATTAAAATATTGTTATGCTCTTTGAAGGGGAAATCTCCTTTGAGCAAGCTCAATAAAATATATTTTAAGGATGCCTTTCCACTAGTCTAGGATTTTATTTATACTAAGTATATCCTAGCTAACTACTATTTACCATGCATGTGGGATTATTAAAATTAACTCAATGGATGACTTAAAATGTATAGGTGTCCATATATTTTATTAAAAACAATAATTATAAAGAAAGAATTAGGACAAAGGGGTCCTAACATTACCACATTTCTTTGTAGATTCTTATTGAGTTGTGCACCAATCTAGAAGCTCCTTTTTCAGACACACAAAAGATAAGATGTCATTATTTATGTTTTGAATACATGGAGTAATATTCTAGAGGAAAACATCACAAAATGTTTTGTACTCCAAAAGTGGGAGAGTATAGAGGGGAAGGGAACCTTGACAAAAAAATGGAAGACATAAAAATTTGGAACAACCTCTATTAATTTTTATAGAAATGTGTTCTTGATAGAGTCTAATGTATGTTTAACATCTAGGACATCTCCATGCCATCCTCACAAAAATCACAATGAACTAAATCCTTTCCCAGTTGGCTTGACGCAAAATAAGCACATGAAGAATCAAATCTATAAGGAGTTATGCTGATAGTGAGGATCCAAAATTTGGTACATAGGCTCACATAGACACTGCAAACAAAACTCAGAAAAATCATATCTCTATAAGTAGTTTGGCTAACAGTAACAAGACTAGGACTACAACACTAGATAATAGGGTGCCCTATTTTTGATGGTCCTATCCAATCAAGAAATGAACTTTGGATCTCAATTTATTATAGTGTCCCAGTCTTGTTATTCTAGTATAATAAATAGGACCGCCCACATAAATCAAACTATAAGATTAACCTAATCCTGATGCCATGGATGAAAAAATTATGCACTTAATATTGAATAGAACGTAATGAGTGTGAATAATAGGAGAAATTTAAATAGGATTTGACATTTAAATGCATTTTTTAATTCATTTTTTATAAGGCATCTGAATTATTCCACATGCAAGGTGGTTTTAGGTTCCATCTTATCAATCATGTAGGGAGGATAGAAGAGCAAATGATGATCATTACAAGATAAATCTGAAATAATAGGTTGAATAACTTTGATGGGGGAATTATATATTTGTAATTAATTTTTAAAATAATATTTGTTCATGTGAATTAATTTTCCATTTAAAAACATGTGAGTTTTAATTAGTAATGTTACGAGGAGTCATTTTGGATAGTTTCCTTGAATCCTAAACCATCTAAGGGAAGGGAACTCTTGATTTTTGAAAGCACACCTAGATCTAAAGCTTGCATTGGTGAGGTGGCCTATTGCATAATTTTAGTCTTAAAATAAACAAAAACTCACATTTGAGGTTGGCATAAAGAAGGTAACTTACCTTCCAAATAGGGGTCTTTCCATGACAAGCTAAGAATCTCCCTCAGCTTCGAAATGATAGACAACTTATGCCCCCACTAGTCTAAGACATTTCATAAATCCCAAGCCTTTTTTTTTGTTATTGGTTTCAAAAGAAACAAATTAAGAGAAAGTTATGATAAATTTACTTTGATAAGATCATTGGATGCAACCCAATCTTTTAGTTCTAGGATTTCCTTAAGAGGCCATCAAAGTTGACATTGACCCATCCATATTTTGGAGCTTACCATTTAATTATAGATTGATCGATAGTTTTTACTCTATGCCCATGAATGAGAGGAAGATTAATAAGGTAACAATCAAGGAGGATTCCGCGCCCCCCCCCCCCCCCCCCCCCCCCCCCCCCCCCCGCCTCATAACTTAAGGATTTGGAGACCATTTTAGTTTAGTTGAAACCCATTTTTATATGGAAAATTTAATGTGTTAAATAAAAATTTCCCATGGAAATAAAACATTTTTTAATATTAAATTTTTACGCTCTAACCACATATGCCACATAATCATGATTGGTTTATAATCCCATAAAGGGCCCATTGATGAGGACACACAATGCCAATAATGGAGGAGAGACATAAGAGATGGGGGGAATTAGGTGTAAGATAGTTTATTAAACAACTAGGGCTAGGTTCATTGAGCTATAATACAATAGACAAAAAAATGTGCTTTGTTCTTTTGAGTCATATTCATACAAAAAATACATCTACTTGGGCTTTGGAAGCCCTCACACAAAATTTTACCATAATTCAAGATATTCTATTGTGTTTATATACATATGAAAGCACTTACTTTTAGAAGGCACAAGGTAGGTAAAATTGAGCCTGGACACTAATTCTATCTTACTTTGGAGAGCATGTATCCATATTTTACTAGGGAAGAGCTAAAAGGAGATCTAAAACATGGAGAGATTTGTCTTGATAATTAGTTGAATGTAATTCATGAGGGAGGATCCATAAGACTATAACACCACTTCATTTAGGGAAATGATTTCCATATTTTTTACTAGTGGCAGAAATCCTATCCAAGAGAGAGAGAGTAGAAGCTACCTTTTGAACTAGATCCAACTTCTCATGTGAGGTGAGGATATATAGCATTTCAACAAGATGAAATGAAGTCCCAAATATGTGATCCTTTAAGAAGATAAAAAGTTTTAAAGTTGTGCTCTTGTATTTTTGAATCCAAACATTTTAACATTAATGCCTTACTACATAATGGGTTTGAGTTGACATAGAGCCTCCAAAGCATCTTCATTTCTAAAGCCAAGTTTTGGGCTCTATCAGATTTTCTCTGCCCTTTGATTTTAGAGTAGAGATGGTGGAGACCAATGCTTAGTTTAGAGAATTCATTTTAGCAGTAAAATGCACCCTGTAAAACTAAACCATCTGCCCTTCCAGGAGGAGAGCCTCTAATAAAAAATTTCAATCAATTCAGCCCATAGTTTTTTATTATCAAAACCTTTGAAGGAGATTTAGAGGTACTTGCTAGGGATTGAGCCAATTGAGGACCCTAAAATTTTACTTATAACTTATGGCAGCCTACAATAAGTATCTAAAAAATAAGTCTATTGATTTTTATACACCTGTGGATTGATTTGAGACTATAGAGTATGATGTTATAATATATTTAAATGTGTGAGATTTACTTTTGTATGTTGTGCCTCAAATAATTACAATGATTAAAAAATGTCTTTTAATAATAAATGTCATTGAGAAAGATGTCTACATAACTTGATCTATAGAATATATTTGATAAGCATTTTTTTTAGCAATGCCATAAGGACTACCACCACAAAGCGAACATGATCATGCCATATGCATCACTTTCAATAAGAAATGTCTTTGATAATTTTGGCATAACAATGCCAAAAGGATTACCACAACAAAGGGAACATTAACATGCCATTTGATTATGTTTAACCCTAAAATGTAAATTAAGGGAATCTAGGGTTAAAGGGGGAAGAGATAACTAGGGCATAAGGATGGTAGAATATCTCTAGAGCTTGATAATTATTTGTCAAACTTAGATATAACATATACTAAATTTATAATATTGAGGTGCTAAAGATGGAAAGTACATATATGTTAGATATGAAAATAAAAACAAGATAATTAGTTGGTTTTAATGCTAATATAGATAAAGATTTAGAATTATTATAAAGTGGACTAGATTTGGATTCTAGAACAATCACCTAATTTTAGAAATTATGCCTCTATAGCTAGGGATACTTATGTCAACTTGGGATGGTTACACCGATGTTATTATTTGACTTGTACATACATGACTAGTAAAAAATACTTGTTGAAACAAGATGCAACCACCTAGATGCTTCTAGGTTTTGTGTCACCTTTGCTCTTGTGAATTCAAATCTAGCTCATGGACTATCACTCCTTGTCAAATAATAAAACCCTAATTCTTCATCTTCACATTGGCTATGGGAAAAATGGGTTAGTGATAACATGATGTTGATCTACCCTAAATACCCTTATATCAATGAGAACTTCCTACATAGCTAATACTCTTAAGAGACCCTCAGACTTACGTAGTTCTCCCCTATGTGTTGGGTTGTGTGTGAATCATGTAGTGTGTGATAAATAAGTATAATAATTACCTAACTTGTAACTTGGAAAATATAGATCTTGGGATACTCCTTCAATACTTCATAACTATATATGTGTTGTTCCTATGAGTGATATGGAAATAGGAAAAAATAAATAAATTTTTTCACTTGAGTGCTTGATAGAATGCTTTTAACAAGTTGCCTTGTGATTTACTAGGTGTTTTCAAGTCTACGCTAGGTGAAGAATGAATGAGGGTTGATCATATGTTTATACCAATCCCTTTGGATAATGTCTCATATTAAATAACTTATTCCAATATTTAGGATACATTTAATTTACAAATTGGATGACTTTAGGGAATTATATACTTGCATTGGGATAGATGTTTTCATCGATGTAAGCATCTAACTCAGATGTAAGTGTATGGATAGTTAGAAAATAGGTGTAGGTATAGAAATTGTACATATGGAAGATAAGTAGGTTTATAACATTCTTGGAAATATAGAAGTTATGAGTCATTAAAATAACATTGGTCAGACTAAGAGATAAGTAATTAGGCACATATATATATAGTATATGAAAGCCATTTGACATCATATAAGGTCTATAAGTTTAAGGTACATCCATGATATGTATTTTCCAAGTGTATAATATTGAGGAGCTATATAATTTAGAAATAGTGTCTGAATTTACCCCCACTTTAATCTAGTAATAAAATTGCTAGTTTAAAGGAAAAAAATGTGTACCTGGGTGTGTATAACACACTTTGTCTTTGCTTAAGTCCAACTTGAGTGTTTTAATAGTTATTGAAATAAAAATAAGAACATGTTATAGTATATAATTAGTGAATATAATCTAAAATTTAAAGCATTTAAATGATTTAAATTGAATAAGAGCAAGGTTTAGGAGTAAAACTGTGTATCGATGCAACTGTCTTGCATTTTAGTAATATAATTTGAAAGATATATCATTATGAATCACTAAAATTAATATTAGGATAAATATAAATATGGAAATTTCATATATATAAATATATATAGAGAGATATATTGGATGGCACATGCCCGCAACCTTGGAGAAAATATGAGTTTCTACCCAACAATTGAAATTAGCTCAATTGTGCAACCCAATCATACTTATAACCTAGTGAGTGTGAGTGAACCCAATCAACTCACACTATAAAATTGGTAAGGATAAATGATGTACTCAAGTCCAACCTATAAACTTGAAATTATTTAATGATTTAATTACCTCAACCATACCAAAAAGTTAACTAACTACTACATTAGATTAACTTAATATAGTCCATAAAAGTCCAACCTGATAGGTGGTGATAGTCCCAAAAAGTATTTGAAATCTCAAACATATTTAATTTTATAATATTAGGCATACATTACATATTATATGCACCTTATATATGTCTCATGCTGAAACTATGTATAAAAGTGGTACCAATGTATATAATTTGGCCACAAATGTGTATTTGAATCATATAATTATAAATTTTGATTAATATGAAACTATCTAAGTGTGGAGAACATGTTTAAAAAACATCCCCCCATTGTATACAAATAAATATTAAAACTAATATAAGTGATAATGTGGATAACATGTTTCTACAACATGCCCCCACTATAATTTGGGTATATTGAATACTGAATTTTTATGAAAAACATGTTTCAAAATGTACCCCCACTCAATCTAAAACTATGAAAAATATGGAAGTCATACCTCCATGTCATGCCCTCATTGATTTATTCCCCAATTTTTAGGTGAGGGAAGTATAAATTTGTAGTTACCTTACCTCAAAAAGATAAGATAACCATGTAAATTATGAAAGTACCATGTAGCATATAAAGGGAACATGTCTAGGTAGATATATCTTTAAAGCACAAAGAATGTGCTCATACCAAGTTGTAAGATGCATGATGAAGATCATGGAAACATATATATAGTAGAAATATAAGCTAAAAAAGCAATCAACCACACACATAAGAACACTTGAAATAAATTCAAAAGACAAAAGTCCATAGAGACTGTAAACAAGGGGCATGTTCAAATGTCACACAATTGAAGGGACATGACTTAGTTCAATGTCCACAAAGGAAAGAATGACATAATCAATGTCAACATATAATAAGTAATGATATACTCAGATGTCAAAGAGTCAAACAAAGGCAAGGGGGATTCTATAATGGATTATATTCAAATGCTCAGACATGAAAGATAATAACAAGGCAAGACACTCAAGGAAGTGCATAAAGGAAAACATAAGCAATCAACATAAACATATCATACTAGTCCCTAGATATATGTGTTAGAAAAAAAATGTTGACTGCATATCATATCAAATACATTATTAAAGATATAATAATGGATAAAGGCATGTGTAAATACATTTATGAACTCAAATATAGCAATGTAAAGTGATGATAGAATGATATACCCTAGATGTATTGTGTAATCACCTAAAAGTGGTATTTGAGTGATAAAAATGACACTTGAGACTACCTATCCCTAGATTAGACCTAGACCTATCATAGGGCCTATTTTCACACTTATCCAACCTTCATGCGATCTATAGGCATCCCTAGTCAGCTCTAAAGTAGTCCCAAACCCTTTTCATGATATTGACCCTTTATGCCTTGTGTTCTACTAGCTAGACACTAGCACCATAATAAGGACACTAGCGCCAGATGGTGCTAGTGTCCCAATAGTGGTGCTAATGTCCTTTCCCTCTATTTTACACAAAAGGATATATTTTTAAATTAAAATCCTCCTAGGGTCAACTTAGACCTATTTTATCACCCATACAAGCATCAAAATTGATACATGACTTTTAGCCCTCTAACCACCTAATGGAAATAAAATGTATAATACACATTCAAAATTAAAACAAGTTATGCATAATTAAGGTTATCAATCTCTTTTATGACCTAATTATACACATTACAATCTATAGCAGCCCTATGCTTAGATTACTCATATTTCTAGTGTCAAACACATTCAAGGCACTCAAGTCCACTATCATACTCGCATCACTTGCACTTGTACCAACACTTGGGTGGGGATAACTACATCAAGCTTGATCCTTATTCAGAGTATTGGTATGTAGGCGACTGTCATCATAGCAAGGTGTTGAGTATGTCCATCTTACCCCACTAAAAAACACACTTTTTAACTCATATCAATTGGATGCCCTAACTACATGAAGGATTAAGGTTTGATCACAAAATTAATCATAATATGTAAAATATAAGGTTTCATAGCTCACACATGCAAGAACAAACCTTAGAGATCTAGACATAGGTACAACCAAAAGATCAAGATAGTCCTACATAAAGGACACTACTACCAATATCAGGACACTACCACCATATTTATAATAATGACACTACTATTCAATTTTATCAATATTGTCTAGGAGTGATTATGAATGTAGTATTCAATTTACAATACTTAGATCAACTTCCATCTCAGTTTTCATCACCTAGATCATTTATCTTAGTTATTTGTAGCTAAGTTCTTACTTGCACTATTTATTGCTATTTTTAGAAAAGTTAAATCTAGTCAATTTTATAATAAATTAGTAGATATATTTATTGCATATTATTTTTCTCATTTAATCTACTCATCTATTTAACAAACATATGATTTGTAATTGTTAAGTCTTAAAAGGTTAAAATATTTGGTGAACTTGACTTACTTTGAATACTAATCAAACCCTAACCCTATATGCTCCTAGGGTTTGTATCCTTTTTTGTTTCCTATTTCTACTGGTTTTGATAGGTTTTCCATACCTGATATATTCTATCATATTATCCCTCTTCCAAGTTCCATTACCAAATTTCATGAATAAATAAGATTCTTTTCCCCTCCTCATCTCCAAGAGAGTGATAACTACTTTCCCTCTAACTAGGTCCATGCTATCACTCCTCCAAGAGATGAGGTAGCCTATACTACTATTTTAAATGTATATACATAGCCTATCCATTATTCAAACCCTTCCCTTCCTATATCTATCAACTAGGGTTTGCACTTGTGAGACTCTAAGGGATCAAATTATCAGTATGAGCAAGTTAATATTAGAATTAAAAAATAAAAAGTAACTATTAAGTGAAAATTTCACATTATTGGCAAAACAAATTACATGCACATAATCCTTAGAATATTCTAGTGTAAACCATGTGTATGCATCTACACAAAGAAAAGTTGTGCCTAACACTATTTCATATCCAAATCATAAAGTACAACACAATGCATCTATTATAAGTGATTTAGAAAGATTACAAGGTTTCAATAAGAGTTCAAGTGAGATAATAAGGGAAATAATTAAAGCCAAGTTGATCAACCTAAGTCATCTACATCCAGTGAGGAGATCCATATATTTTGGTGGATATCATAGAATTCATGGGCACTATACTGATTCATGTTTAATATTGAAAAGGAAAATACAATATATAATGGATACAGATGACTCAAATAATGAAACATCATATAAACAACATACAATGGCACATCTACAAATTAAAAAGAATAAAATTTATAAATAGTAAAAAAATGGTTACCAAAGCATAACTCAAAATAACAAAAGGTTCAAAAATCATAATCATAACAAGAAAAAATACAATAAGCACATGAAAATCAAGAAAAAGATGCAAATCTACCTCTCTAAAATAAGTCTCAACTTTCAAAGTAGTATGGGTTTGGTAAAAAACATCTAAAATAATTTGATTATCATGGTCAAGGTTTGGGAAAGTAGGTCTAATTCATCACTACTCTTATTCTAGTAATTGATAAGGCTGGTCAATAAATTTTGTGATTTATTGAACATCCTAAGGCAAATCATTCACAAATACATTTTATCAAGGCAACAAATCTAGATACACAATAAATTTTATAGAAAGAACAAGAACTTAAGTTGTAAAATCAAAATCAATTTAAGCCAACAAACATTATCACAAGAGGCTTTCTATCAAAAGAGCCTGCACAACACCATATGCCTATAATAAGCATAATTTCAAAGGGAAAAATCACAATCAATATTCCAACACAATTCAGAAAGGTCAACTCCATAATAACAAGAAATTATTAATACTCATTCAGATATAATATAAGTCAACACTAGCATCCTAGGTTATTATGATGATTTTGACGATGAATAATACTTACATTCATACTATAACACCATTCAACTATAACATAACACTCACATTACACGAGTGACCATATTTATTTTATTTGGCATAAGCCACATTGATAGTGAGTCTCCCATGAGACTCATTAGTTAATATTGTTCCTCCCTTATTGTATATACTTTATTTCTCTCTTGCTCTTTGTATATAGTTTCACTTTCATGTTACTTGTACATAACTTATATCTAGAATGATGGCACCATGTAGGAGGAATAATAATTCAGACTTTATATTGTTAATAAAATATTTGACAATAATAATGTTGGAATAATAACCACTAGGGGTGGGTGAATCAATGTGCAAACTCTTATTTCAATTCGATAAATCATCCATTAATCATTCAAACAAATCTAGAGATATAACAAGGCATAATCAATCATTATTATGAGCATGAAGTAGGAACATAAAAGATGAACACAAGATCTATGTGGTAAACCCTCATGGGAGAAAAATCCACTAACACACATCTTGGACTATATTCCTATAATTAATGAATAAATTTTTTAGTGAGGCACCAATGCCACAAAGAACACCAACCCCTCACTAGTCAAGCACCAACTCAACTAGTTCTTTAGCTAGCACCAACTTGTAAAGAGGCACTAACCCCTAAGTAGATCAACACCAAATTAGATAATTTGATCTTATAATAAAATTTGGACACATATTTATCATTCAAATTAAGATGACCACCTTTTTTTTCTCTTCTCACTCTTTTATCTCTCTCAAACAACCTTTTAGACCTTCTTGCTCAATTAGCCCTTTCTTTGGCATAATTAGGTCATATGACATTGATCATCACATTTAGAAACATATTTATATCTTTATAAAATATTAACACACAAATTTTATGTTATTAAATCCCTCTACCTAGTTTCCAACAGTCTATTTCCTTCACTGATATCCTCAATCTAACTAGTCAAATTAGGCCTATTCAACCTTCTCTTTATAATTGACTCTTGATCGTACCCATATTGGTCAGATAAAAACCTATAAATACTTAGATAGCCTTTGGAATATATCAAAAAACATGTTTCACAGTGAAACACCCACTACATAGGTCGGTCACCACCCATAAGGACCAAAACCACCATTAGGCCAAATAGAAACCTAATGCAATTAGGCCTTCTCAAAGCACATGTTTCACCTTGACCACATTGGAAAACCATGAGCCTTAAAAATGGATGAAAAAATTCACATATGATTAAATTATACCCTTGATAATCTCAACTTAGGTCCCCAACACCATTTATCTCATTTCACTCCTTGAACCACAAAATTAGGTTTACTTGCAATTAGGCCTTCTCATTGCCATAAAGTCTATCTTGCAAATCTAATGTATACACTCAAATTTGACACATAAAAAAATAATCACATGGATAGATAATTTATGACCTAAATGTCATCACCAAGTCCATTATATTTCACAATACATGAAAAAATACCTCAAACTGATCATCTTCATATGCTCACTTAGAACTGCACACATGCTCCAAAAACCCAGTCAAGAGTCTTTGACTTTTCACACCTTCATAGGAATTTATTATGAAGATAAATACATTAAGAATAACATATGATACCTATATAGTAATTTGATTATAATTTTATTCTTCAAATCTATGCAAAAAGACTCAGGAACATCATTCTCACTCATACATAGAAAACTGCCTATAGCTCCAAAAACATAGTCATGAAAACCAAGTCTTAGAACAATTGTGGGAACACTTTTATAAATTAAAATAGTTTTATATGATAATTAATCATACTTATAACACATTGAAATATATATATTAAATTTTTTAATATCAATATCGGTCTTATAGATCAATCTAATGACTTCACCCTACACAAACTTCACTATGTTAGACATGTCACTTTGATAACAACTTTTTTCTTGTATATGGGCATAAAAAAATATTATATCAAGATTTAAAGGTGATATATGTATTTATAAATTACCCCATGTATTTTTATCCATCCCTAATCCAATGTAACCCATCCCTAATCTCATTTTTTTCTGCCTGGTTTTTAATTATCTTCATCATTAGGCATGTTTAGTGATAGATTAAATTACATGAATAGTTTAAAAATTTTAAGGCCTAAAACCTGAAAATAAACTTACATGATCATAAAATATAAGTCTCAAACATCATCCTCCACTCATTTTCATACTTTGACCTAGTCAACCTTGCCTGTTACATAAAAAATCTAAGAAATAAAGGGTTTCCTATAGCTTCCATTCACTCTTCTCATAGACTAATGCCACTTGGAGAAACCTAGGATAGTATTATACATGATATAATAATAAAAATAGGTCATTAAATCCATTCCAATCCATTTACAACAATATCTTTCATATCAGGTCATTATGAGGGTTTTGATTGCTTTCTATTATTAGCAATTATTCATAAAGGATTGCCCTTAAAATATAAAACTAATGATAGGAAATTTAAGCTAGGAAATTTATTAAACTATCATGATTTTGATCCTCATGAAAAGTTTTCACATGCCAATGATCATAAAAAAGTCTTTCTCAGGTCTACAACACCTCATTCTGTGCACATAGAAAACCACAACACCAATTTTCATGCTTTCTTCTTTAGGATATGACCTAAGACTTGGTAAAAAAACTTTATACAACATATGACACATATAAAAATTATCTCATGATCTATATCACCTTAGGAAATAAACTTGGCCCCTCATTAAGCCACACTAGGTCTCTTTTCTCATTAGGCCTTGAACTTCTAGTCATACGTAGACCTTGAAAAAACTTTAAACCTCTTTTACTATTATCAAAACATCATACTCATGTTATTCAACCTTATACCATGATCACATACTACCAAAATTTATCTCACAAGTCTTATACATCTCACCTCATCATGCTACCAATCATATGCCTTCTCACTAGGTCTCTCAAGTACGTAGCTCATAAACTCAAATTCAAGAAAAACAAAGATAACTCAAAATAAAATCAATGAAAACTTCATGTATACCTTAGAACACATTCTCAATAATCTCCCCCTTTGTCATTGATGGCAACCACTCATTGATTATAATCATTCAAATAGGCTTCTCTTATTGGGATACATATCCCTCATATAGATCAATCTCCCCATTTGAAATTAATTACAAAGAACTACCTACAATAAAACTTAATAAATAGGAATGAAAATATCACATCAATAATCTCCCCATATCTCATTGCATACCTTAGACATCTTATTCTTGACAAAATGATATGACTCCCCCTTTGACCTCACAACTTGTGCACTTCTTTCCTACTCTTGGAGCTAAAACACCTCCTTATTAACTCCCCCTAATAATTTTGACTTTCTTAGTGACTACTAGGAATAGGCATCACACCCAATTCTTGTCTTAGATGTTTTAAAGTAGTCTTTGAAAGAGGCTTAGTCAAAATATATGTAATTTGATCCTTGGTAGACACAAAGTCAATCTTGATACTTTATTCACTTACCTATTCTCTTAAAAAATGATACTTGATAGGAGTGTGCTTGGTCCTTGAATGCATGATAGGATTATTTGAAACACTTATGGCACTAGTATTATCATAAAAAATAGGACTAGGACTATCAAACTCCACCTTATAGTCTCTTAAGGGTTGTCTCATCCATAACACCTAAGTACAACATGAAGCTACTGTAATGTACTCAGCCTCACAAATAGATAAAGCCACTAATGGTTATTTCTTGCTTATCTATGAGACTAAGCACTTACCTAAGCATAAGGCTCCTCAACTAGTGCTCTTTCTATCATCAAAAATCCTAGCCCAATCTGCATCTATATAGGCTACTAGGTCAAACTTCTTGGTCCTTAGGTACCATAATCCACATTTTATAGTTCCTGTGAGATACCTAAGTATCCTCTTGACTAATTGTAAATTAATTTCATTAGAATCATCTTGAAATATTTCCACAAGAACCACTTCTGGCATGCTGTCAGGTTTAGAAGAAATAATATACAATAAACTCCTAATCATTGATCTATAATTTATCTGATTGACTCTTTAAGATTCATCCTCCTTGCTTATCTTACATCTTGTAACCATAGGTGTAATTACAACTTTGCATTCTTCCATTTAAAAATTATTTAAAATCTCTTTTATATATTTGACCTGTGAAATGAACACACCTTTTTTATATTGACTGATTTGAATTCCAAAAAAGAAGGATAGTTCTCCAAGCATAGACATTTCAAATTCTGACTTCATCACCTCCACAAAGTCCTTGGTCATGTTCTAATTAGTTCTACCAAAGATGATATCATACACATAGACCACCACTATCAACTAATGATCATATTCAATCTTGATATACAAGTTACTATATGTAACTCCTCTCTTGAAACCTTGGTTCAAAAGATACTTGTCTAGTCTAGAATACTAAGCTCTAGGAGCTTGTTTTAGACCATAGAGTGCCTTATTAAACTTGTATACATAGTAATTGTTATCAATTAATAGGAAAATCTTAGGTTTCTCAATGTATACTTCTTCCTCCAAGTTCCCATTGAGGAAAGTTGACTTGACATCCATCTAGTATATCTTGAAGCCTTTGAAGCTCACATAGGCAATGAACATCCTAATAGATTCTAACCTTGCTACAGGAGCAAAGGTTTCATCAAAGTCCACTCCTTATAATTGAGCATATCCTTTTCATACTAGTCTAACCTTGTTTCTAGTGACTTCTCCAATCTCATTCAACTTGTTTTTGAAAACCCATTTTGCACCAATGATATTTTTGTCTTTAGGTATAGGTACTAACTCCCAAGTCTCATTCTTCTCCAATTGATTTAACTCATCATTCATGGCATATATCCAAAACTTTTCTTCACTTATACATAAATTTTAGGTTAAAATTTAGATATTAATACAGTATTCTCTTGATTAACATCACTCACCATTCTTCTCCTTATTTTATACCTACACTCTTGTTTTCAATGATTTGAGATTCAAGATGATCCTTTTGAATCTACCTAGAAGAAATTTTTGAGTCTTTTCTCTCCTCAATTTATTATTCATCTTCATCTTCATCATCATCTATTTCTATTTATTCTTCATCAACCTTCATATTGTGCTCTCCACTATCTTTTGTAGCCTTTTTTTATAAAATCTGTAAGTAGCACTTACTGATGAATATCCCAAGAAAATACCTTTATCAGACCTTGATTCAAACTTTTATAAGTTCTCATCATCTCTCTTGATATAACATTTACTCTCAAATACCTTAAAATGTTCAATACTTGTAGGTCTACCATTCCATAATTTATATGGAGTCTTGTCACCATTGATCCTAATATGTCCTCTATTCAAAGTGAAAAATATAGTACTCATAGCTTCTCTCAAATATCCATCAAACAAATTTGACTCATTCAACATGGTCCATGCCATTTATTGAACTATTTTGATCTTTCTTTCAACCACCCTATTCTGTTGAGGTGTTCTAGTAGCTGAGAACTATCTTCTTATTCCATTGACCTCATAAAACTCATTTGACTAAAAATCTCCTCTTTTATCAGACCTAAGAAACTTGATCTTCACATTCATCTCTTTTTTAACCAAAGATTTGAAAGCTTTGAACTTACCTAGACCTTCTAACTTCTCCTTCAAGAATGCCACCCAAGTCATTCTTGTGAAGTCATCTATAAGCAACATGAAGTAACTATTACCTTGAATACCTTAAATCCTTGTAGGACATATAGATTAGTATGAATTAGTTCTAAAGGTCTAGTAGTAGAGTATTCTTTAGACTTGAATCTCTTCCTCATATATTTACCATATGGACATGCCTTGCAAAGAGAATCTATAGGTTTGGAAATTTTAGGCATGTTCTTCACAAATCCCTTGGAGTCAATCTTGAATAGATTGTCAAAGTTCGTATGACCTAACCTCATATGCCATATCTAGATTTCATCTATCTTATTCATAAAACACTTTTATTTTGTGATCTCATTTAGTACATATAGATTTTTCTCAGTTCTCTTGGCTTTGGAAATCAACCTTCTTTATTTTTCTCTCCTTATCTCAAATCCTTTGTCATGAAAAGTTAGAGTATGTCTTTAGGTGCACATTTGACTTACACTCAACAAGTTGTGTTTCAATCTATCTAAATACAATATGTTTTCTGTCTTGGTCTTCCCATTATCCAAGCTCAAAGCACCTTTGCCAATTATATTAGTAGATGTGTTATTTCTAAATCTTACTAAACCTATGGAATTCTTCTTCAAATTGATTAATTTGATCTTATCTCTTATCAAATGACTTGAACAACCACTGTCTATATACCACTTCAAGTCTTCATTATGAGTAGGAAAGGTAGTTTGGGTTATCATAGATTCTTCTCCTCTAGATTCTTGCTTCTCTTTCATCTTACCCATAGGGTATAATTTCTTGATCCATTCTTTAGTATCATGAATACATGTCTTCTTAACATGACTAGTTTTACTTATAGATCTTATCTTACTCTCTTTTTCAATGTGTCCTCTTTGGTTTCAGTTATAACACAAAATTATACTTCTCCATCTATGATCAATAACTCTATGTCTAGATTTACCATAGGAGAAATAATATCCAATGAAATAATACTATGCTTATTTAACCTTATTTGTATTTTGATGATCATAAGATGATATGCCACTACCTTTGATATCATTTTATGGAGCAAAACCCTTATTGGCTTGTTGATGATTAAATTCAAACTTGACCACTTCTGCATACGTCTTGATTATACTAGCTTTATCACTCCTTGATCGATCAATGAATTTTGGAAATGGATTCTCCTTAAACTAATTTTGTTCTTATTTGAAGCCAAGTCCTATCATATCATAAAATTTCCTTCGACTATCCAAAATATTGTTAAGCTTTTTAGAACTCTCCTCAAATTTTTGATATGTCATTATCTTGATTGTATTTTACTCAACTTATGCCTCTAAAGTATTTAATTTCTTTATAATTTGGGTGCATTCTTCCATATGATTATTATATTTTGAAAAAAATTCATAATTTATTTAAATTACTATGGATAGATCCTCATTACAATCATAAAAAACATTTTCATTATCAAAATCCATACATATGCTCGAAAGATCTCCATTAGATTGTTAAAACTACACAAGGGACCTTGCTCTGATACAAATTTTTGGAAGAAAAACCATTGAAAAGGGGGTGCATTAGTGTGAAAAATCTTATTTCAATTTCATATATCATCCATTAATCATTCAAACAAATCTAGAGATATAACAAGGCATAATTAATCATTCTTATGAGCATGAAGTAGGAACATAAAACATGAACACAAGATATATGTGTGAAACCCTGATGAGGGAAAAAAACTCATGAACACATATCTTGGAATAAATTTATATAAGAAATGAATAATTTTTTTATTGAGACACCAACCCCATAAGGAACGCTAACCCCTCACTAGTCAAGCACCAACTCAACTAGTCCTTTAGTAAGTACCAACTTGTAAGGAGGCACAGACCCCATAGGTAAATCAACACCAAATCAGATACCTTAATACTATAATTAACTTTAGACACCTGTTTCTCACTGAACTAAATATGACCACATTTTTTTTTGCTTCTCACTCTTCTATCTCTCTCAAACAACCTATTATACCTTTTTGCTCAATTAGCCCTTTCTTTAGTAGAATTAGGTCATATGACCTTGCTCATCACCTGTAAAAAATAGTTATATCTTCATGACATATTTAACATACCTATATAATGTTATTAAATCCCTCTACTTGGTTTCTGACACTCTATTTCATTTTCTCATATCATCAATCTAATTAGTCAAATTAGGCCTATTAGACCTTCTCTTTATACTTGACTCTTAATCTCACCCATATTAGTTGGTCAAGAACCTATCCATACTTGGATAACCATTGTAATAGATCAAAAAACACATTTCACAAGTAAAAAACCCACAAAATATGTTATTCACCACCCATAAGGACCAAAACCACCATTAAGCCTAATAGAGACCTAATGCAATTAGGCCTTCTCAATGCACACGTTTCACTTTGACCATATTGGAAAACCATAAGCCTTAAAAAATGGATGAAAATATAAAAAAATGATTAAATTATAACCATTATAATATCACCTTATGTCCCCAACACCATTTATCTCATTTCACTCCTTGAACCACACAATTAGGTCTACTCGTAATTAGGCCTCCTCACTACCATAAAGTCTGTCTTGCAAATGTGATGCATACACTCAATTTTAACGAATAAAACAAAAATAAAATAAAATTTATAGACCATATGTGATATTAGTTTCATAACCAATTCCATTATATTTCAAAATACATGGAAAAAGACCTCAAATTGATCATATTCATATGCTCACTTAGAACTACACATAAGCTCCAAAAACCTAGTCAATAGTCTTTAAATTTTCACACCTTAATAGGAGATTATTATGCATATAAATAAATTATAAATAAAATATGATACCTATATAACAACTTAATATGAATTTTATTCTAAAAATCTATGCTAAAATATTTAATAACATTATTTTCACTCATACACATAAAACTGCTTGTAGCTCCAAAAACATAGTAATGAAAACCAAGTCTTAAAACACCTATGGAAACACTTTTATGAACTTATAATGGGTTTATATGATATTTAAACATCTTTATAACATATTTGAATAAATATATTACATGGTTCAATATCAATATTGGTCTTACAGACCAACCTCATGACTTCACCCTACATAGACTTCACTGTGTTAGATAGGTCACTTTGAGAACAACTCTTTGCTTGTTTATGAGAATCACCAAATATTATATTAAAGGGGAAAAGGTGATATATATATTAAAAAATTACCTCATGAATTTTTATCCATACCTAATCCATTGCAACCCATCCCTAATCTCATTCTCATTTTTGTCTGGTTTTCTCATTGTCTTCCTCATTAGGCCTGTTTAGAGATAGGTTAACTTCCATGACAGATTTAGACAATTTAAGGCATAAAAAATGATAATAAATTTAAATTATCATAAAATATAAGTCTCACACATCATCCTCCATTAATTTTCATGCTTTGACTTGGTCAACCCTACCTGTTACATCAAAAATCCAAGAAATAAGGGGTTTCTTGTAGCTTTCATTCACTCTTATGATAGAATAATTCCAATTGGAGACACTTGAGAGAGTAATATACATTATTAAATCATAAAAATAGGTCATATAATATATTATAATCCATTTACAACAATATCTTTCATATTGGGTCATTATGAGGGTTTTGACTGCTTTCCATTCTTAGCAATCATTCATAAAAGATTGAACCTAAACTCAAAAAATAATTCCAATAAATTTAAGCTATGACCCTTCCCAAACTACCATGATATAATTGGATCTCCATGCAAAGGTTTCACATACCAATGAGCATAATAAAGTCCTTCTTAGGTATGAAACACCTCAACACCAATTTTCATGCTTTCTTCTTTAGGATATGACATCAAACTTGGTCAAAAAACTTGATAAAACCTATAACAACTATGAAAATTATCTTATGATTTATGGCACCTTGGGAAATTAACTTGAACCCTCATTTGGCCACACTAGGTCTCTTTGCTCATTAGGCCTTGAATTTCTAGTCATACTTAGACCATGAAAACACTTTAAAACCTATTTCACTATTCTCAACACCACATAATTATGTTATTTTAAAATCATACCATGCTCACATACTACCAAAATTTATATCACAAGTCTTAAAAATCTCACCTCATCATGTTACCGGGCCTATGCCTTCTCACTAGGTCTCTCAAGTATATGGATCATGAACTCAACTTCAAGAAGAACAAAGACAAATTAGAATGACATCAATGACAACTTCATTCATACCTTAGAACACATTCTCAATAAATAATAAATTTTATTATGTCAGGTTATGTTTACAATGAAGGTGAAGGCTTAAATAACTTTCACATGAAGTTATAAATAAACCAACTACCTTATGGGTTCCAACTAATCCAAATAACTTAAAATTATAAATCTAACAAAATAAAATAAACTATATTTGGATCATAAAATGACCCAACAAACTACCCTTGATCCCAAGGAGTATAAAAGATGAAAGAACAAGAGTAATGACTTTGAAGTCAGTAAAGAAACTCTAAAGTAATTATAATTCACACACTGTACATCTTGGTAATAATCATAACCAATGCCACTACATAAAAAAGCCCACCCTATGAGTTATGACATAACATACTGATGAACGAGATCAAGGCCTACTCATCCCCTATGATTATCGTACCATACTATAGTAGAACACAATCAACCCCTGTCCAACTACATTAACCCACATAAGGTCCTACACAAGGACCCATATAAGTGATAACTTGTATTCTGTATGACACATATTCTTGATTCTCAAAAAACATTGATGACTTTTATTTAACATTAAAGGTGCTAGCAAGCCCTATCAACTCGTATTATCACTAACACTGATCGAAGACTAGCTAATGTAATACCTTCTCCCCCAATCAGGTGAGAGATGAGAAGCTCTACAATGAAAAAAATAAAATAAAACTAATAATTCCTACTCCATGTAATGAATATCAGATATAAAAATCCAAAAATGGAACTGAAAACAAAACATAGGGCAAAATTGGCATTTAAGCATTGAACCCAAAATCCAAGTGAATAGCTAACTAGAGAAGTGTAATAGTCCTCCAGCCTTTAACGGATCCTCCAACCTCTAATTTGACAATTAAAATTTGTTAATTATAAGGATCTTGATGGACCTATAAAATATGAGATGATATTCATTAGCACAAGCATGAGGTGTCATGAAAATTGTCATTTTGAAGGTGTCGATTTCTATCGATAATGCACCTTTATACATCATTGAATAAATTTATCCAAAAAATATATGGAATCTTAAAAACATAAAATAAACCATTTTATTGAGTCTAAAATATCCAAAAACCTATATTTTGATTGGTCACATGACCACCTTCAAACAAAATAATGATGGGTCAAAAAGATTACAATCGGTGTTGCAACTTACACCCTTATATTATTGATTTGACCAAAATAATGCTTTATAAGGAATTGAACATGTGATGTGTCTTTGGTGATTGAATTTACAAAATTCTCATCACCAACCCCTCTAAATTAATTTGAAAACACAAAAAGAAGATATATGTTTTAAACTATACTTTCTGATTTTCTTAAAAAAAATATTGTGCATCTAAAATCAATTCAACATGTTTTTCACTTGCAAGTGAAAAAAATATAAAGTGCCTTTATTACTTGTTTCTTCCTTGTGGGACTGAGTTGGAAAAAAAATGTAAAAAAATGTTTTTCAAAGCTTTACAAGATAATCTTATGCCATTATCCTTGGGAAATCTCTACACCATTTTATCTTCAGCAAGCTACAAATCCTTCAAGCATTCAAATAATTTGAATGATTTTTGCTAAATAGATACAAATAAAGTTTTTCAATGTTTGGGAAAATTTATGATACCATTGAACTATGTACATGAGTAGAATTTGTATATTTGTCAAGATAAAGAAAAAGAATAATCACATGAAGATTAACTAGTGCAGTGATCATATCAAAATACATAGTTATTCTCAGATCTATATGGACTTATATGTTTTGAAATCAATAAGCTTCCCTCTATATTGCCACAAATTTATTAATAAAAAAATCCCTTCAATTATTACAAACACTATTTGAGTTTGAGTAAGGCAAAAATGGCTTTATTTATCAAATTTGCCATAAATACTATCAAAAGAAGGCATTTTAAACCTATGGAAAGAATCCAAGAAAGAAGGAATCCTGGATGCTATGATTGATGGCATTAATAGGTTTAAAAACAAATATTATGAGAAAGTGGAAAATACTCCCCTTGTATGGCAAATACCAACTAGGTATAATAAATTTTTATTTTCTTTGTCTATTATTTTCCTCTGTATAGTTGCATATAACAAAAAAATGTTGTCTTTATTTTTCCATATGCCAATGTTTTCTTCAATCCTCCTCTTCATATATCCAAACTATGATATTGGTAAAACTATATCACATATACCTTAAGAAATTACAAGCTATTTGAATTGAATTTGAACCGTAGAACCTCAACATTATCTTTTTTTTTCCATTATCATATTCATGGCTTCCTCCAAAACATGGTTCTAATACCACTGATGGAACTAGGTGGGAGGAACAATAATTTAGAATTTACATTTCTAATAAAATATTTGAAAATAATACTATGTCAATTTATGTTTACAATAAATGTGAAGGGTTAAATAACTTTCACGATAAGCTATAAATAAATGAACTACCTTATGGGTTTCAACTAACCCTAATAACTAAAAATAATTAATCTAAAAAAATAAAATAAACTAACTTTGGATCATAAATTGACCCAACACAATAAATACAAAAACAATACAATATATCAAAAACATTCAAATATTTACTCATAAAATACAAAATTATAGATTGTATGCATTGCTATGTTTACATTTCTTATATTTTCCAAAAGCTGCATATGCTAGCTATCTTAGTATAGTCAATTTTATCATACATATATGCTTCACTTGTTCTTGTCAAATGCTTAAAAATTTATACAGGACTCAGGTCCCCTACACTAATCCAAATTTACTATTATCTACCCACTAGGGGAATTTGCATAGATGCACAAGTTCTTCATTTGACATATTTGCCCATTTAGGGGCACCTTATACACAATTTTGATTGCCATGTTCTATCTTTCTATACTATATAACACTAACTTAGACTCAACATAAGTACATCATATCTCTTACAAAGTTTTTTATTACATATTCATGCATACTTTCCCTTTTAGCTTTCCTAGTTTAGACTTGATTGCATCTCTATGCTTATTCTATCTTGAAGGCCTTTGAATATGCCATTGTTCTTTAGCTCAACACCACTTCTATTCATAGTATGTATGAGTTGGACATGTGCCCATGTCCTTGTGTGTGCCTTCTTGATTATGGATGTGGATATTTAAACATGTCCTTGTATGTGCCTCTAAGCCAACTTTCTTGTTACTTACACATATGAACGTTTGAACATGTCCTTGTATGTCTTATTTTTACTTAGATTTAGTGACATGTGCCTATGTCCCTTGTATTTTGGCCCCTTGGCCTACTTTTCATGCCTCATGTATGTTATATGTATGATTTATTGTATGCATCATGACCATGACACTTATCTCTTGCCTATTACACACTCCTATATTTACATGCCATGAGGGACCTTATACATCTCCCGTACCTACTTGGGTGTCATGATGGGCATCATGCCCCATACCCATAGGTAGTTATTTAGTTATTACATAGATTTACTATTGCATACATTAGTGTATCTATATTGACACCCTTGTGAATTTTAGACATGACATACATTGCACATTACAAACTTATACTCATATTATTTTACATTCTAATGTTATGCATGCACATTATATTGGGTTATTACATAGATATCATATATGATATGGATAACACACATTTTATAGAATTTTTTCTTTTGAGGAAAGTTCTTGTACAGGTTCAATAATTCCTTTCAAAAGAGGGGGCATTCATAGGGGTTTCTCATAGAGATCAGGGTATTATAATGTATTCACAGTACATTTTTAGCACACAAGTTTAGATTATAGAAACTAGACTTAGGTAAACACAATGAGGAAACAATGACATAAAGATTAATATAGTTGCATAGCAATCAAAATAGGACACTAGTGCCTAAATTGGGACAATAACACCACATGGTGTTACTATTTAAAATACGGTGCTATTATCTAGTAGCCTTAGTTTTAGAAAAATCTAGATTGGCCAAAAAAGTACAATAGGTACAATATAGGTTTAGCTACAGATTTATCAATTTTACTTAGTTGTGATCAAATTCATACCAGTTTAGCTCAGATTTACACCATTTTGCTCAGATTGGGGGCATCATGTGCATCATGACCATTCCCACATTTAGTTCAGATACAAATTATTATAACTCAATTCAAAATACATATGATTACATATCAAATTTGGGGGCATGTTTGTGGTACATTATTTCTATATTCTCACTTACGCATTGGTTGATAGATAGAATGACAAATTCCATGTCATTCTCTATGTTGTACACATTTGACATTATATTATAATTTATGCACTAGTTTCATGCTTTACTCCATCTCTATTGGTTGGCATTCCCAAGTGGCTTGGAGTTGCCTAATGTATCTAAGTGGCTATGGAGCCAACATACACAGCTATATATTTCTAGTTATAATGTGCAATTTTAGTTTTATATGCATCTACTATACATGGGTAGAAAATGATGGATTCATATCCTACTTGAGTTCTTGAGCCACCTACATGAGAGGGTTGGACACACCATCAGTCCAATCTAAGCTATTCATAGGTCATGATACACCAAGTAGGGTGGGTAATGATGGAGTCAAAATTGGATTAAGTTCTTGAGCCAACCACACATGAGGATTGAGAAAACCATCAACTTAGTCCAAGATATTTATTGATTAATCACTTTATACATGCACACACACAAGTTGTCACCAAGTTTATGAATTAGTTCACGTACCTAATGAGGGGTATTCATTCCTTTCCTCTCTCTTATCTCTTTACTCAATCTTACTTAGTTTTACTTAGCTCAATTATTTACTCAGTTTAGTCTTTGATTTAAATATCTTTTAAGTAAGAACTAATTTATACACGTTTCATTTACCAGACATGCATTGGAGTACATACTTAGGCTCAACTTCACAGGCTTGACCTCTTAGGTAAGTCTAGGTCTACTTCTTTTAATTTTATCCTAGTCATTTTTCTTTGTTGTATTTTTAGAATAAAGGGGGGGGCACAAATTTAATCACCTAAAAGTGGTATTTGAGTGCTAAGATTGATATTTGAGATAACCTATCCCTATCTTAGCCCTAGACTTATCATAGAGCCTATTTTCACACTTATCTAACCTTCATGTAGGTCACATGCATCCTTAGTTAGCCCTAAAGTAGTCCTAGACCCTCTTTTCCTTATCATGGCCTTTTATGTCTAGTGTTTTGCCAACTAGACACTATCACCATAATAAGGACACTAGTGCCATATGGAGCTAGTGTCCCAAAAGTGGTGCTAATTTGTTTTCCCTCTATTTTGCATAAATAGGAATATTTTCAAATCAAAATCCTCTTAGGGTTGGCCTTGTAACAACCCCTCAGGGTTAACTAGAATTAGGCTATTTTTTAAAAAAACTCATCAACAATTAACTTTACTGATTCTAAATACTGATGATTTTTAACTAAATGCATCATTTATGTAAACTAAGATATTAACCAACATGTTAACCATGTGATTCATTTAGCTAATTATCCCTATAAATAAAAATATTGATTTTCTCTCATAAGACACCGAATAGTACTAATTTACCCAAAATAACAAATCAACCACTGTTGGTTTAAACATCACAACATGTACATATATAAACAACCAATTGTTGTTGTTATTAAATTAACATCAAATAGTACATATATATAATATCACATATCTAAATATCAAATTATAAATATATGATGTTCCTTAAAATATATGAGTCTAAATGAACTCATTAATATCCAAAAGTAATCATGAGTAAAGCCTTTATCAATTGACTGCTGGAAGGGGAGGGAAAGTATCATCCAAGTGCTTTTCCACACCAACCATGGACCATTTATCTGCTACACAATATTATAACAAGTAAATGTCCCTCCTTTCATGATTGGGTAGATAGTGATAGTGCAAAAATTGAGAAATTCAACTACAAACCCATGTACCATAAGATAACTATCACATGCAACATATCATAAAGAAATACATTCTAACATGATATCATGCACTACTTATAAACTAAATCAAATGGGTGAATTGATAATATTCAAACCATAAACATTACTTTGGCCAAAGTTTTAATAAAGTTTTTTCAGATCTCAATATCAGTCAAATTCACACATAACTTGTTTAGATATCCTCTTATTTATCTATTAGTGGCACTAAGTAAGTAGTGAAATCCATCTCACCTACTTGCTTAGAGTCATTAATACCATATTTGTTTATCTAATAATAATACTTAAATCAAAATATTTAGGTACTAAATTTCCATATAAAAATTCCACGACACAAATTAATACAAGGAAATCATTAAATACCACACATTTCATCACATGCGTCAAAATGTTATAAATTAGCTAATTGACTTTAAATAAAACCTTTTATATAAAACAATTTATTTATTTAACATTAAACACTATTAATAATCAATTAATCTTCCATTTAATTAATGATCTTGTGATTAAAATCTAACTTTCACTAAGTTTAGATTATCTATAAAAATATTAATAAAGTACATATAAAAATTGTTATTTCTTGAATAGCCACTTAACAATCTATTAATATATCATGAGATCATTATAATTTCTTATGTAATGAATAGTCCTTTTTACATTATAAATCTCCAGCTATAACTTCAATTTAAATGATCATACATTAAATACAAAGATACAAATAATTGTGTAAAATATATCAAATAGAAGTTTAATTTCAGGTAAGATTCATATACAAATATAAGAGTATACCAACTCAGTAAAACATCAGATAGTATACAGCCCTAGTAAAACCTCAAATACTATAAAGCTTCATACTAATAGATATGTAAAACAATTGTGTGTGTGTGTGTGTGTGTGTGTGTGTGTGTGTGTGTGTGTGTGTGTGTGTGTGTGTGTGTGTGTATTATGGCCTTAATGTCATTAAGCCATAAACCTTTGGTACACACACACATTAAATTACAAAATTTGATTTGAATAATCCATCTAATGATTCACTCAAAATTATAGGTTTCATCAATGAAAAAATAATTATAGACATATAGTCATAATTTAATATGCCCATATAATTGTCCATTAAAAAGACATGGAACCAAACATCTCACAAAAACCTTGTAACAACTATAGGCTCGACCCCATACTAATTAATTTGATCCTCTAACTTTTCTAAAAATTAGATAATAGCAATTCAAAAAATCATATTATTTAAAATAAAATACAATCATGTATTCATTATGAATATATTCAAATTATAACCCATAATGTTCATATCTAACTTTATCAAAACCAATAAAACCAATTTCCTAAATCAATACTCAGTCCAAATTTATTTCCAAAAATCATTCAATAATATATGAATTCAAACATTTAGGTATATATAAATCACCAATACATATCTACAACTCAACCCCATTATTTTTTATATAATTCCATTTCCAAGTTGACTTGACTAAGATCTAAACCAAGTTTTAAATAGAAATCTTACATATGGTCAGATCAAATAGTTAATTTACATCTTGCCCTCAATGGGTCTCGAATTCCATATGTAACCATACCCCTTTTTACCCAGAATGTTGAATTCAAAGAATCATAAAACAAACATGAAAGACTTCATATATACCACATTCTATCCACCAAATTTTTAAAATATTTAGCAAAATGCAAGTTTTCAATCTTTTTTCCATGTCAAAAACATAGTGATAGAATAAAACTATAAATATTTTTTAGTTATAGAGAAAAAATATACAACAATAGAATGAGAAGCTTTGGCCATGGTGATATCAATCTATAAGTTTAGACATTATCTATTGGCAATGCCATTTTCATTTTTCATTGATCATTAGGGTTTGTAATACTTAGTTAATAAACCTATGTTGGGAGGAAGGATTTCTCATTGGTTGATGTTATTCCAAGAATTTTAGTTCAAGGTTGATGTGAAGTCGAGAAGGGAAAATGTGAGGTGAGATTATCTGAGCCAAAAATATAATAGAGAATAAACCAAAGAAATACAAGATGAATCACTAGATGTGCATCTCTTTCATGTATTTGTGATTCTTGAGAACATGGAGGACATCACATATATTTTGGAATAGGAGATATTTCCTACACATTATGTAGAAAGGGATAATAATAAATTGATTAAAATATCCACACCATTCAACATAATTAATGAGTTTCTATACAAGATGGGGAAATATGATGTACTATGTAAAGTGGTTTTATAGCACTAGCAACCTCAACTTCTTGAGGAGGAATATCAATGAATCACAGGTGAATCAACTAAAAATAAAATATTGTAAAGTGGTTTATGGTGGCCAACTCTGTTTCAAGATGAAATTAGGTTGAAAAAAACTATGATATCTACCAAAATATGGACAAGCCTAATTACAGAGATGAGATTTCATTGAATCCTATACTAGTAGATTTTCTATTTAAATAATGGGGATTTGACTTTTTTGGGACAATCAATCCATCTATTAAGTGTAGTAATACAAGATACATCATTACCACAAATTATTAGTTCACTAATTGCTTTATTTCTTAAGAAAAGAAAGTTGTAAAACTTGAAATAAGGGTGAGGTTAGTAGAAGCTGATATGTTGTGGGCGCATTGATCCTGATGATTATGTAGACTCCTGTTTGTCTAGGAAGGAATGACCTGTAGATAAGAAAGAACTAAATATATGGTTGATTAGTTAGGTATTAGGGTGGATTGCCTAGTATGAGATAGATCCAAGAAGCATGGGCTCTCTAGGAGGCTATCAATCCACACGTTTAAATAGTTAAGTTCTGAAAATGAAAGATAAATTACTTACATAAGTAATAGAGGATACTAAAATCAAATACAAGAAGTACTTGAAAAGAGATGAATTTGACTAATTATAGTAATAAACAATTAGATATCAATGCTAAATAAATTACACGTGGTTCAAAAAATAGGGTGATGTTCTATGATCAGGCAGAAAGTGGGATTTGGTCAGGGTTTGATAGGTGAAATTAGCCTATTATTAGAAATTGACACACAATGACCATTGATAGTTAGGGGAAAACCATTAGCAGTTAGGTGAAAATTGGTGGCTAGGTGACCATAAAAAGTTAGGGGTAAATCATTGGTGATTAGGTGACTATTGATGGTTACTCTCAGATTTGGCTTGGGTAAAAATAAGTTTAGTTGGGAAGGTTGGAGAGAAGTTACATAAGGTGGGTTGGGAGAGAAATAAAGGAACTAATTATTGAAAATAGATACTTAGCTTTGATGTTGGTATGAATAATTTTGAGGTGAGCAGCTAAAAACTTGTTGTATGCCCTAAAGAAATTCTAGTAGAGTGATGATGCCTTGGCTGTGGATTGATGAGTAATAACACTTTTGATATTTATTATGGTTGTTGGTTCTCTAGAAGCCTTCTTGGATTCACCAGGAGTGAGAAGAACACCTGCACAATAAGTTTTGATGCACAAGAGTTTGATGATTGATCATTTTTCCTCCACTTTCACATCTTCCTCTTCTCTTTATATAAGGAAAAGGGATTGGTGAAATAAGAGGTTCAACAACAAGTTCAATGAGTTGTCTAATTTTAGCATTAACATGCATTGATTATGCACATGAATCAAATATCTAAAATAAAAAATCAAGTTGTAGTTGAGTGGAAGTTAACCCTTGAGGTGGTTAAAGGTCAACCATTGACGATCGAGGCTAACCATTAGCGGTTAGGGGTTAACCATCGATGATCGAGGTTACAGTAAAAAATGGCTAAGTTTAGCCATTTATTTTAATGATTGGTGGGGTAATGGTTAGGAAGTAGTCCCTAGGGGGTCAAGGGGTGGTCTAAAGGTCAGTACAACATCTATAACTATAGTGTATAATTTTTAGTGTCTACATTTTGCCCCTTTTTATTATGCAATTTGTATCAACATGCTACAAAATAAAAAATGGATGGTGGGTCAAAGGTTCGACTATCTTGAGTATGGAAATAGGTGTTCCCACTCAAAATGGGAATCAATGAGGTGAAACTAAATTATGTATGGATTTGATAAGTGGGTAGATGATGATAGGTTTAGGCATTAAAGCATAAACATGCACATAAAATGGGACTAAGTGCAATAGTGTAGATCATGCATAGACTGGCTTGCCATAGTTGAGGTAAGTGGGTAAAAATAATGTCATCACTAGAAGGACAAGTGACAAGTGGACCAAATGACTGTACTGTAGGCATGGTAGTTGGGCTACACTCATAAATTCAAGTATCCTAGGAAAGGTTAACATATTCATAGGTATCCAAGGTAGGAAATGATCCCAGGAAGAAATAAGTAGTTTATGTGCAAAAGTAACATGAATTCAAGTTGTTTAGTCATGGTAATGTAGTCATTATGATCAAAATGACCAAGGAAAGGTAATCACAAAATATGCAAAAATTAGGCCAAAATGACCAATGTCAAGTTGATATAGTTGGGTAATTAGTTGGTGGAGAAGTTAATCTCCATTGGCATGTAGTTATATTAGTATTATGTTTTAAAAAGGTTGGGTGGGATTGCAAAACCCCTAAAGGGGTCGACCGTTGGTGGTCACAAAGTGACCATTGATGGTCATATGTCAACCCTAAAAAGGTGACTATAAAGGGTTGAATGAGGGTTTTATTCCTCATTTACAAATTAAACTCTGATGATTGGACTTGAGTTTGAGAAAATTAAGAATGTGATGACTGGTGATTAAGGGAGTTGAGTGATTTGCTAAGAAATTTATTGAATGAGGGTGATTTTGTATTGATTAAGGTTGATTGGTAGGAGGTATTGACTAGAGAGGATGAGGGGGAGTGCAAGGATAGGTGGTGGTAGTTTTAAGGGCTCTTCCATGATGATAGTCATGTAATGAGGTAGGGGTGTAATTAGATTTTTAGATTAGAGTTGAATATACAATTATTTTGTTGTTTTGTTTTAGTTGAATGTGGGAATTAGGGTTTGAGGTTTTTAAATGAAATGTTTAGAGGGGCTGAAAATAATTGGAAATGGTTAAGGTAGGGGAGGTTTTATGGATTTATTAGATAGGTTTTGTGGTTGATTTTGACTATTTTAGAGTCTTTTAGGTTTTGACCTAGGTTATGTTTGTCAAAGGTCACAACATAATGACTATCAATGATCATTATTAACCATCATCAATCGATAGGCAACCATTGAATGGCCAACATGTGGATTGTCAATGGTCAACCTAACCATCGATAATCAATGATTGATTAGTGATGGTTTCAAAAGTAACTGTCACTAGTCGACACCTAACCATCGATGGTTGGGAAATGGGGTAAAGTTGGGTTAGGAAGTAGGGTTGGGCTGAATTAGAAGGTTGTATAGGTTATGGGTATAAAAAAATTACTCAAGGTTTTGTTTATAAAAGGGTTAATGGTATTAGTTATGTAGTTTAAGATGAGTTAAGATAGGTGAAGTTAAAGGTAAGTTTTAGGTATAGGTCAGAGTAGGCATAGTTTATGTAATTGAGGTGAGCAGTTTAAAGTAGGAGGTAGGGGTAATAGGTATAAGTTTTAGACCAAGTATATCAGTATTAGGTGAACTAAGGTATTAGTATCTAACCCTACAAGTGAGGGAACAATTGTAGATGAGAGATTGGGTTCCCTAAATCCTAGACAAGGTATGCCAAGGCATGATTGATGCAGATTGGGATCACATGACTGATGTAGGTCCAAGAGGCATGAGGTAATACCAACATATGCCTCAAGATACAACTATGTTAGTGGTACTCATTGAGATATGATTCCCTACCACTAAAACATTCTTACTACTGACTAGAGAGATGACCATTCTACTAGAAGACATCCACGAGATAGTGAGGCTACCTATACAGGGTGAGATGATATACCATAGTAGTAGTGATGAGAGAGATGGGCATATGGATCATTTATATGGAGAGGACCTTGTGTTAGCGAGGTGACATTTTAGAGGTTTTCACTACACATTATTGTACCACAGGGATAGGGATGTGAGATGGTTATTTACGATGATGATGTTATCCATCACATGATATGCACTATCAGATTTGAGCAATGAGAGATTTCCATACTTGTTTTCAGGGGTGTTTATTGATATGTGATTGGATCATATAGTGTTTTCTTGGGTACTTGTTTTTTTAGTTTAGATCTATTGGGATCTATAGGGATATTGTGCTCATAGGAGATATGGGATCAATGTCAATTTTGTGCTACATTGCTAGCCATAGGAGTACATCAAGATACTAAATCCTGAGGGACTATTATGGCATGGTTTTGTTTATATGGATTTTAGGGTTAGTTACATGTGATGGAGAGGTGATTTCACACTCACCAAACTAAGGGAAGGATCTCAAGACCTAGACTGGTAAAAAGATCAATTATAGGCACTTATGGAGGGTGAGGTCATTTGGTGACCATATGCTAGATTTCCAACATGGGAAAGCTACACCAAACATACTCTATCATTATAGAACTCTAGGTGGGTTTTTGGGAGGTGAGACCATGAGGTGGAGTTTGTCCATTTTGATAGGGTGAGGAGACAGTTTAGGCTCATTTAGGATATTTTGGGGAAGTTTCCAAGATATAAGATGGAAGATGAAGAGTTCCCATTGCCTTTTCTAGAGCTAGAGGATGTGTTCATTGATCATGAGGAGCTACTGATGAGGGCTAATGTTGATGATGTAGGTGTCACTGATGACTACCCTGCATGGTTTTACACACATTATGATGTATCCATGTTTGGAAGAGATGATGGTCAATAGGACATGGATGTTGACATGGATGAGGGTATTAGAGATCAGATGGTAGTAGATGCCCCTGGTAGGTAGGCACTGATTACTAAGAGAGATCAAGCATGGGTAGCACTAGACACAACACAAACATCCTAAATAGTAGTGACCCAAGAAAAGGATGCATCATAGGGCTAGGTGGTTAATCTTACTGGGGAGATGGATCATGCTAAAGCTTAACTAGCTATGGTTACACATGAGAGGGATTCTCTTAGATAGGTAGGAGGGAGAGTATCAGTGCTTACAAGACCATCAAGTACCTCCATGATGAGATATGCAATGACAGTGGAAGAGCTGAGGTATTATGAGGCCTTGGTTTTTACACATCTTCTAGATGATCCTAGATGGGGTGAGTATAGAGTAGGGATCACCCAAAGGGACAATAGTGTGACACTAGGTCAATAAACTTCATCTGCAAGTGGACAGGTAGCCTCAGGAGGTGGGCAAGCTCTAGGAGGTAGTGGTGCTCTAGGGTCTTAGACTCGATGAGACCTTGTATTATGATGTATTATATGATTTTGATATTAGTGTATGAGCTGATGTAGCAAGATGTATATACCCTATTGAGAGACATGTACATTATTTTATATATGATCATTATTTTGATTATGAGCTCATGATATATAGATGTGGTCATGGTTTATGGATTGTGTTGATTGTTATAGATGTGATGTTGTTCATTTTATGATGATTATGTTTACTCACCTAGCTAGGCATGTGATGATGTGGCTATTTAATTTATGCTCATGATGATATTCAATATTGATGGATGTTTATGACATGATGATGATTATGATGTGGTTATGGTTTATTTTTGACTATATTTATGAGGCATGCTCATGATGATCTTTATATTTTACGGATGTTGTTTATGTGATGATGATTAGCATGTTATGTTTTGTTTAGACATGGATATGATGTTTGTGATTATTGTCATGGTTATGGATGACAATGTTCATGTTGTGGTTATGGTTTTGATGTTATGGTGTTGATATGATTATGTTCATGATGATTATGCTCATACTTTAAATTAATGAGTCTACACTTCCTTATCTAGATTAGACATGTGGTGGATAACATATGTGAATGACTCATTTATTTTTGATTTATGATTAAATTTTGGTAAATATGATAGATGGTTAGTTGATGTGATCGATCACTAGATGATGTTTGATGTATGAGATCGTTAATTTATTAAAATGTTCTGATGATTAAAAACACTTGAAAAAATAAGATAGGAAGGCCATCACTAAATAAAATACATGGTTGGTAGTTAAATGATTTTAATGAATTGCATTTATTTAGATGAAGGTGAAGTAATCTTAAAACACAAAGAATAAGTTGGATAGTGTAACTAAATATGAGAAAAGATAAGAAAATCAAAAGACAAAAGTCTTAATGAATGTATCAACAAGTAGGTATGAGAAAAATAATAAGAATTCATGATGTTTCTTCATTGATAAAGACTGAGATAAACTTAAGTTAGATTGGATTATAAACATAATCCATTTGAATGCTTCACATTATCATTCATTGGTTGGTTAAAATTTTTCTTGACCACACAGTGTCAAGTAAGCTCAAAAATCCCTTTCTTATAGAGGGTAAAAAGGGGAGGTGGATGATGATGGAACCTTCTTGTGAGCTAGTATGACTTTTATATAGGTTATCAAAGAGCTAGTATAAACAAGTCTATGCCATATAAGGTGTAGATTTATTGATGTAGGAAGTCTACTTATGAAATCCAGTTGTGGCTTCCAAAATTATTTTTGCTTTTTTTGATTTTGATAATGGGTCTGTTGATAATTTGATAGGTTTGAGGAAGCTGATCGATGTGGGAAGATTCTAAGATATTTATTTGTTTTTTTTGATAAATACTTTACTTAGTCATCCTTCTAGGGGGTGGTCTAAGTTTTTGAGATATATTTAAGGATCTTGATAGTTGTCCTACAAGGGAGCAATCTACCTTATTTGAGTAATTTTGATATGTTTTGGTAGTTGTCCTTCAAGGGAGTAGTCTGTGAATGCATGGAATGACCCATAGAATATATGAGTTTTTGATTTTTGTGATTTTTTGATTGATTTTGTTTTTTCTATTGACTTGGATTTTATTATATAGGCTCAAAAAGTTCACCTTCATGAAGGTAGGATTAGAGCATAAGAAGGTTGATGAGGGGTAAAAGAGGTTTAAGTGATAATTGCCATGGGAATCCATATAATAAAGGGATGGAAAGTACCATGAGAACCATTCCATGGGTAGATCCATGGTACTCATTTTAAATATTAGGTGAAGGTTGTAACGGATAACCACATGATTCAATTTTAATTAGTCATCCTTAAAATAAGGAGATGCATGTGGGTGAAAATAGGGGATGAGCTTAAGTTAGATAAAAGGTGAGTTTAATCCTATTTAAAAAAATAAAATACGTAAATGTGAATCATTGAGGGGCTCGGGTTTTGGTTTACCTTCAAGAGAGGACAACTGGTAAGCTCTCGATCCATACTTATGCATTATGATATAATGTCCAATCCAATTGAAAGTAAAATTTTCCCACTTGTTTTTCTTCATATTGGTGACATGTTGATTTTCATTTAAGATGAGATATCTAATATTGAGTTTTTTCTCTTTAAGGTGTTTATTATAAGCATGCTTGATAGATACGAATATGGGTAAGCATGACTAAATGACATTTGTTAAGCAGCTCAAGTTGGGCCAACTATTCTTGACAATAATCACCCTCATAAATGAGATCTTGTAGGGATATACAAAGAGATGGAATTTAGACTTCGAGAGGAAAGATAACCTCTGTTCCAAACACAAGAGAGAAAGGGGCAGCACTCATAGGGGTTTGAATGCCTATACAATATGCCCATAAGGCAAAGGGGATGTGTAGGTTCCAATCTTGACCAGATGTATTAACCATTTTAGTTAGCATGTTATTGAGAGTTTTGTTAGAAGTTTTAGCCTTTCCATTTTCTTGTGGATGATAAGGCAATGGGAAACTTAACTTGATACTGAATGTGTCATAAAAACCTTGGACTTATTTGTTCTTAAAATATTTACCATTTTTGGTGATTATTTTATGAGAAACACTGAAACAATAGATAATGTGATGGTTGATAAAATCGATAATATTTTTCAGCTTTGGTTGAGATGAGAGGAATAACCTTTACCCATTTGGTGAAATAATTTTTTGTAGTGATGATAGAACGATGTCACTTCTAAGAATGTGGGTTAATTTCACCAATAAGCTATAGAACCCATTGCAAGAAGGGCCATAAATCTTTGGATATTTAGAGACTATGACTAGGTGCATGATGTAAATTGGCATGTTGTTAACATTTAAAACACTTATTTACATAATCATAACAATCTTGGTTAAGTGTGGGCCAATAATATCCAAGGTAAGGGATGTGTTTAGCGATGGCTAGGCCACTAAAGTGTCCCCCACAAATCCCATCATGCATTTCCCTGATAGTATGAGAGGCTTAGTGACTATGTAGGCAATAGAAGAGGAGACCATCAAAATTACATTTATAAATAATTCCACCTAGTATGGTATAATGTGAGGTGCTCTAAATAAACACTTTTAAACATTCCTATAAATTTTAGAAGGGATGATGGCAAGGTTGAGATAGTCGAAGGATTGTTGATACCAAAGCTTAGGTTGGATATCCTCCACATTAAAGATGGTTGGAGAGTCTAACTTGATATAAGAAGGATCAATAAATCGATGGATAATGATAGACAACTTAGAGTCAGTAGGTGTAGATGGGATCTAGGTAGCGAGAGAAGCCATCATATTAGCAAACTTGTTCATAGATCATGGAGTGGTTTGGATGTGGTAGTGTTTAAATGATGCTAAGAGTACATCACTTAGTTGTTTTTAATATTGTAAAACATCATTATTATATTGATAAGATCCATTTATTTTATTGACCATGAGTTGGGAGTCACTAAAGATGTTGATTATTGTGACTCCTAAGGCTAAAGTAGTCTAGAGACCTATCACTAAGGATTCATACTCAGCCATATTATTGGTACATTTAAAATCTAACTTGAGGGATAAAGGAAGAGATTCATTGTGAAGGGGAGTAAGGATGATACTAGCTCCCCTATCATGTTGACATTTTGATCCATCAAATAACATGGTCATCTGATAGGTGATGTATTTTTGAGAAAGGATGACGATGGACTCATCAAGAAACTTAAGGGATGGAAGTTGGTTATCTACTAAGGTTGATTTAGCTAATTAGTTGGTGATGACTTACCCTTTTATTGACTTTTGATGGGGAAATCAAAGTCAAACTTAGCTAAGAGCATGAGTTACTTAACCATACCCTAGTTTTGGTATGGCTTAGAGTGCATATACTTGAGTGGGTCAGTATTGGTTATGACATAGGTCTTATGGTTGAGAAGGTAATGGAAAATTTTGGAGGTGACAAAGATAAAGACTAGGAAAAGCTTTTTGGTATGGGTGTATCAAGTCTCATACTCTATAAGCATATGGCTTATGTAGTAGATGGCTTGTTCTTTATGCTGATCATCTTGATGAGCTAACATTGCCCCTAAGTAGTGGTTGGTTGCAGAAATATAAAGTTAAAAAGGTTGATCATCCTTAGGAGGAATGAGGATGGGTGGAGATAGAAGGTAGTATTTAAGGGAATCAAAGGCCTTTTGACAATCTATGTTCCACTTAAAAGATATATCCTTATTCAGAAGGTGGTGGAAAGGTTGACATTGATATGAAAGATAAAGTGATGAATGGATTGGAGCTTCCCCTGTAAGATATGAATTTGATTGAGGTGGGTGGGAGGAGGAATGTTGAGGATTTCTTAGATTTTGGTAGGATCAACTAAATTCCTTGAAGGGAGATGATAAAGCTAAGAAGATTTCTAAAAAGACCCCAAAAATACACTTCTTGGGGTTAAGGTGGACATGATAATAGATGAGGCATTCAAAGATAATCTTAAGAATGGCCAAGTGATTTGTATGACATTTGGATTTCCCAAGAGGTCATCAACATATTCTACTAAGATTTTATGAATAAAGTCATGGAAGTGTAGGTCATAGCATGGTGGTAGGTTACACCAGTGTTATTCAAACCAAAAGGTATGATCCTATAGAAAAAATATCCCCATGGGGTGATAAAGGTGGTTTTGTGTTGATCTTCAAGGGAAATTAAGATCTGATAATAACCTAAGAACCCATCCATAAGAGATAACATCTCATGGCTGACTGTAAGATTGATAAACTAGTCAATGCTTGGCACTGGAAAGTCATCCTTTGGAAAAACAAGGTTAAGGTCATTAAAGTCTACACAAATGTGAAGTCCCCTTATGGATTTTGTGATAGGGATGATTTTCAAAACCCATTAGGGATAATTAATGAGTTGAATAAAATTTATGGATTGGAGGTATTGAATTTCTTCTTTGATGAAAATGGATATGCAAGGGTGCATCTGATGATGTTTTTGCCTAACTAGCTTAGCATCACAGTTGGTGGAAATATTATGGGTGGTGATGGAGGGGTCGATTCTTAGCATGTCATTATAAGACCAAGACAATACTATGTTACAGTCTTGTAGGAAGGAGGGGAAATCCTAAATCTCCTTAGAATTTATTGATTAGCTGATTTTGACAATACATGGGCTATTAAAAGTACCCAAGTTGATATTGATGGTGGATTCATTAAACATGGTTGAAGTTTCAAGAGGAAGGGACCTGTAGATAGAATAATCTTCACCACCTAGATAGGTAATAATAGAATTTTCATCCTGACACTGAATGGTATTAATGGTAGGAGAGTCATCTCTTACCATCTGAAGATGAGTCAGAGGAATGGTTATGGTCTCCTCATCCTTTTGATAAGTTATGGTTCCAAGGTTGATCATGTTACTAGAAAAAGAATTTAGGGGGGTTGATGTTGAAATCCTTAGATATTGATGGTGGAGTGGACGATAAGGATGGGACTTCCTCATCAATGATGGTAATGGGAGGTGAGTTTGTTGGTTCTTTGGGTGGAGTGAAATTGAGACCAAATTTTTCACAAATATTTTGAGTCTTACATGGAGGCAACTTATGTGGCCCATGATTGTAAAATCCTAGACCAAACCCCTTCTAAGCACACCTATGGAGGTATGTCTTGGTGAACTCTAGTTTATCTAGGTAGGAGAAATTAGAGGTGAATGGTCAAGGAGAAAAGGAGGTTAAATAAGTGATAAGTGGTTGATCAAGTCCCCCATAGATAAGATTCATTTAGCTATGGGTAGGCTTAAAATAAATAGTGGCTTTGGTATTGGGGTTGGAACTAGGCATCTGGTTAAGGTACCCATAATCTTGGGGAGTGGGGAAGGTATCCAAGGCCAAGAGGTGATATTCCCCAAGAGAGAGGCATTGGAATGTGGATTCTAAGGGGTCCCCTATGGGGATTTAGGTCGAAGTAATGGATTATATAGTTGAGGATTGGTTGGTAGAAGAAGTGGAATCATCATTGGTTGATGAAGACTTAGTAGTGGGAAGGAGGAGAAAATAATTTAGAAGGTACATTATGTTACACAATATAAAAGGTCTAGGGTCAACTTGTATGGTAACTACTTGAACCTCATGCTCAAATTTGATGTACCAATGGAGGGTGGATAGTACAAATTCATGGAATGAATCCAAGGGTGTCCAAGTAGGACATTATATTGGAACTTACCTTCTACTGCGTAGAAGAGCTCAAGAAGTGTGCAAGGTCTAAAATGAAGGTGGAAGATGATAGTTCCTAGATTTTTTCCATAGTGTCATTGAAGGAATGGAGCACTACTATGGTTTTGGACATGATGTTCTCTAATAATTTCATCTTGTCATATGTATGGAATGAGATAATGTTGATGCTATCCCCTCCGTCAGTCATAACCCTTTTGATGTGAGTTTGGTTGATGTATGTAGTAATGAAGAGAGGAGGATTCAAATCATGGGGATGAATGGAGGGTATTTATGAATCTTTGAAGGTAATAAGGGTGGAAAAGTGGAGGTCTCCAACAAATGTTGCTAGAGGTTATGGATCTTTGGGTTGGACTTCTATAGACTACAAAGCTTCTATCATTACCTAGAGGCGATGTGGTAAGGTATTGATTAGTTCATATAAACACATCTTCACTAATGTTTGAAGAAGTTGGTTGAAAACTAATATTTGGATTGACTCAAAAAGGTTGGATTTATAGGTACCCAAGATGGATATCTTAGGTTTGGGAGAAGGTATGGGTGTCTAGGTTTATTTAAGTGATTGGGTGGTAGAAGAAGGGTACGTCCATGGAATGGAAACCTTTGCCTTTCCCTTATCCTTTTGTTGGACTTATGATTGTGTGACCACATGGATGGTATGGATTTGGGGAGGATTTGGGTTAGAGTACTATTTCGGTTCCTCCTCACTCTTGGATGAGAGTATGAGAGAAGGTAGGTTTGGGGTGATAGGTTTTGGTTCCTAGAGTGTTTATGGGGTTATGGGTGGATCTTTTGATAATAGATCATCATCAGCATATAGTTGATGGACTAGGACCTAGAAAGATTTATATTTATTTGTATAATGTCTTGGTATTCTATGGTATGAGTAAATCAGGTTGTCATCAAACTAGGATGGCTTAGGACTATGGGGTTCAAATGGTTGGATGGGAGGCAAAGTTAAGAAAGAATCTTGTAATAATCTCTATAGGATGGTTGAGTAAGACTCAGGTAGAGGTGGAAGGAATGTTGGAGTTTTGGATTTGACTTTTGGGGTGGAATCCTTCTTAGGAGTAGGCTTAGTAACAAGAATTTTGGGTAGTGGAGTACTCTTGGTAGTCGATAGTTTGGAGGCCAAATTTTTAGAAATAGTGGGCTTTATGGTGGGTGGTTTGAAAATAGAAGGGTTTGGAGGATGAGGGAATGAAAAGAGTAGGTAGAGGTGTATCTAGAAGAGGAGGTTGGGTTTGGGTTGTATTTGGGAAATGTGTTTTCTTAATCAAAGGATGTGGTCCTAGGAGGGAAGAAGTACACGGTCCCAAAATGGAAGGCAAGGTAAAAATAAGTGGCAATGTTTTGGTTTTTGGGATCCTAGGTGGCTTTTCCTATTTGGTTGGCTTGATTGGAGGTTCTTTTGATGGGTTAGGTGGTGATAACTCCAAATTTAGTGGAGGGTGAGTAAGGATCTGAGTAGGAAGCATGCCTAGATTTTTTACAAGCTTGGTTGTAATGGGGGAAGCTACTTAGGATACTTTAGGTGGAGTTGGTTTGGTCGGTCCAAGTATGGCTTGAGGGGTAGAGGTTTCTAATGGTTTGGTTGAGATGGTGGTGGGTTTAATGGTAGAAGTGGGAGGTTGGGTTGACAATGGTGTGGTTGAGGATTCTTGCTTGGGTGTGTAAGGAAGCCTGAGATGGTACCAAAATGTGGCACAATCTATATTGGTTTGGGATAGATAATCCAAGTTTTGAACTAGTTTGGAGAAAGGCTTATAGATGGGTTTGATCCCTTTGGTATTGGTCTCAAAGGAAAAACCCATGGGTAGAGAGAGAGGAGTGCTTACCTCATCCTTTTCCTTAATCAAAGGCTCCAAGGTTTAAGAATATGAGTCTTCTATAGGATAGGTAGGTAGAGTAATCTCTTCCTTAGGAGTGATTTCCAAAGGAAGAGTGGATTTTTGTATGATAGAAGAGAAGGATATGGTGGTAATGACTACCTCTTTTGGTATGTCTTCCAAAGGAGACGTCGGTAGTTTCAATACCTCAATGAGTGGAAAAAGGGGAATATTTGTTTACTTTATTTCAGTTTTCAAAGGAATAGAAGGCAACTCCACTACTTCAATAAGTGGAGGGGAAGGGAAGGTGATTTGGGAAATAGTTTCAATAATGAGTTCACTAAGAACCACATTAATGGTATGAACCTCATGGTTATGATAGGATTTTGCTCTAGTGTTCTCATTGTTCATGAAAGGGGCATGATTGGGGGATGGATGTCTAAAGATGTCAAGTGATTGATTTTGGGGTGTATTGGGATTATCCAACACAATTTAACCCCTTTTCAATTAGACTTTGGACAATGTTTTTGAAAGTATTGTACCTAGTAACATCATGCCTAATGACATGGTGGAAGGCACACAATCCATTCTCTTTATACAAACCAGCTACAAGATGAGAGGAATCAAATTACTATGGATGTTTGATCAGAGGAAGTTATATGATATTCACTTTCAAAAACTTTTCTGAGACTGAAGCATATGACTCCCCTAGTGGAGTAAATTGATTTTGGTTGTTGCAGTTTGGGTTTTTAGTGTTTTAATTGGAGGAACTGGAAGAGTTGGGTTGGTTAACAACCAATGAAAGAGTGATTTTAAGGACAATCACATTTTTTTTCCCTTATTTTTGGTGCTAGTTTTGGTTTGACTATTAGGTTTGGAGGAGGAAGCCTCTTTTGATTTGAAGGTGGAATTCTTGTTTCTTAGTTTTAACTTCCCTTCATCAATGGCTTGATTCTCTAGTTTTCATGCCATGGTGAAATCCTCGTCAAAGGTCATGAAGCTCTGAACCCAAAAAGTGGAGGAAATGTGTTTGGCACAAGCCTGAGAAAAGAGTTCAATCAACTTGGGTTAGGGAAAAGAAAAAGAGAGTTGATTTATCAAGCTTATCCAATGAGATATGAAGTCAATAATGGAATCATTATCAAATTATCAAATGGAGTAAATATCGATGATGGAAATTTTCTTAGAGATGTTTATGGAAAAGTGGTCTAAGAAGGTTTGATCTAGTTGGGCAAAATAAAAGAGGGAGTGCTTGGTGATAACACTATACCAATCTAGTATTGGCCCTAATAGAGACATGAGAAAGGTGCGAAGAAGAAGGGCATCATCATAGGTAATCAAATAACAAGAGTGTCTAAATACTCTCAGATGTTGTTGATTGTCTTCCTTGTTCTAAAATTTTGAGAATTTCAAAAACAGCCATTGAGGAAGATAAGGTCGAATAGGGATGGATGGATGAGTTGGTTAATTGCAGATTTAGTCATATGATAAGAGGTTATGGGCACTAGAAATAGATGACTCCAAAATAGTCATTTTGTCCATCAACATCTTTACTAGATTGGTATGTACTTATGCACCTCCAAATTTTCAAGGTGTATTTTAATAAAATTACTTATATATTCACACAAAATGATTTTATATTTCATATAATAATAAAATATGAGAGATTACACATCGATAATTGACAGTAGAATAGAATACTAGATAATATAACAAAGCCACTTTGAGGGGGTAACCTCCACAACAATGCACTATTAGCAGAATACTTCATACATGATGCTTAAATACTAACCAATACCACCTATATATAGTCTACTTATCCAAGGTTATTCCATAGTCTAACCTATCTAAGAACATAGAGAAATGTGACAAGTAAATAAAAGAGGCATGTAAGCCCAAATCAGCCACACATATCCCCAGACACACCAATGGTTAAGGGCATAACAAGTGGTTTCACTTCAAAAAAATGTTGTCCTCAATGTTGTGGCAACTCTAAATGATACTACATAAATGCTTCATCCTCCTAAGGGGCATCTTCACATGGCAGATTCTTCCATTTGATTAGGTATTCTGTAATTGCTCGAGAACACAGTTGCTTGGTGCGTCGTTGAAGGAACGCCTCAGGATCAAGAATAACTTTACCTTCCTCATCTAATTTTGGTAATTATGTTTGAATGGTAAATCTATTTCCAATGACTTTCTTCAGGCATGATACATGAAATAATGGATGTATGCAAGTGGATGAAGGAAAATCTAACTTGTAAGCCACACTGCCAATTTTTTGCAAGATCTGATCAGGCCCATAATACTTAGGGGACATCTTGTTATCCTTTTTTTTTTAATTCAATGACATCTATTTGTATGGATATAAGAAAAAAAAGACCCAATCACAAATGTAAAAATGCCTCTCACTTCTATGTTGATCTACTTGTTGCTTCATGTGATTGTGGGCCATAGTTAAATTTTCACATAAACTTACAAGGACCTCCTGTTGATGGTGATTATGTTCTTCAACTGCATGAACGTTAGGATGGACCTTCAAGGTGGAAGTGATGAATTGAGGGTGGTATCCATATAGTGCCATAAAAGGAGACATTTTGGAAGAAATATGAATAGAAGTATTATAACACCATTCAACAAGTGGCAACCAATAAACCCATTTATCTTGTTTATCAAAAACAATATAATGGAGATATCCTTCCAGACATTCATTGACTACCTCAATTCGTCCATCAGATTGAGGATGATAGGATGAAATATGAGTTAATTGAGTACCTAAACATGTAAATAAATCAGTCCAAAAATTACTAATAAAAATAAGATCTCTATTACTGACAATGATCTTAGGATTCCCATGCAGTTTTTAAACTATATTGAGAAAAGCAAAATCTACTGTACTAACAAGAAATGGCTGGGCTAATGAAAAAAATGAGAATACTTATGGAGACGATATAAAACAACCATGATAACATTTTGACCATCAGATCTTGGTAACCCTATAATGAAATCCATAGAGACCTCTTCCCAACACTGGCTAGGATAGATAAAGGCTATAAAAGACCTAAAGTTTTAATGGTTTCACCTTTGTTTTGTTGACAGATCAAACATTCAACCACACATTTTTGGACATCCCCCTTGAGACCTGCCAAAAAAAAATCTTGCTTGATCTTGTGATAGGTTTGAAAAAATCTTGAATGACCCCCAATTGGAGTTGCATGAAGTTTTTGAAGGATTTTTTGTTTAAGAAGAGAATTATTACATAGGTATAATCTATTTTTGTACCATAATGCATTACCTTTTCATGTGAATTTTTCAAATCCATCTAAACCCTACTAAAGATTTTGAATCAAATCATGAGTAGTACTATCATGTTCCCATTATGATCATGCTTCCTCTAGCCAATCTACCTGTAAAATGGTTATGGCACATAACAATGCCTCAACTAATTCATCTTTTTCGGATAGTGCATCTACCACCACATTGTCCTTTCTTTTTTATAGACTATTTAAAAATCATAGCCTAACATCTTAGTTACCCATTTTTGTTGTTCTTTAGATGACAATCTTTGTTTTAAAAAATATTTAAGACTCTCATGATCAATTTTTACCTAAAAATGATAACCCATCAAATAAGGTCTCCATTGTTTGACTGCATGCAAAATGGCCATCATTTCCTTCTCATAGATGGGCTTGTGCTGATTTTTACCCTTGAGTTGTTGAATTTCAAATGCTAGTGATCTACCTTCTTGCATGAGTACATCACCTATACCATACCCAAATGCATCACATTCAACCACAAGAGTCTTAGAAAAATTAGGAGTGGCCAATACTGGAGTAGTGTACATAGCCAATTTCAATTATTCAAACGCTTGGATAACTAAATATGTCCATTGAAAGGAGTATTTCTTTAACAAAGAGGTAAGTGGGGCTGCAATACTACCATAATGTTTGACAAATCTATTGTAATAATCAATAAGTCCCCAAAATCCCCGAAGTTGCTTGAGTGTCTTAGGAATTGGCCAATCTACCATTGATTGGATTTTTTTAGGATCCACTTTCAATCCTTCATAAGATACCAAATGACCCAAATATTCAACCTCACCAGCCCCAGAAGTACATTTAGAAGGTTTTCCATACAATTGATTTTGCTCCAAAATGGAGAGTACCTGTTTCACATGTTGCAAAATTTCTGCCCAATTTTTACTATAAATGAAGATATCATCAAAGAACACCAAAATAAATTTCCTCAAAAATGGCTTAAAAATAGTATTCATCAAACTCTGAAAAGTAGATGGTGCATTTGTTAAGCCAAAAGGCATAACCAAAAACTCATAATGGCCCTCATGAGTCTTGAAAGCGGTTTTGGGTATGTCTTCATCATGGATCCTAATTTGATGATACCCAAAATGCAGATCTAACTTGGTAAAATAAAGAGCACCATTCAATTCATCTAGCAAATCGTCAATGATAGAAATTGAAAACTTATCTTTGATAGTGTACTTATTGAGTTCTCTATAGTTAGGGCACATCCTCCAAGTGTCATATTTCTTTCTCACCATGACAACTAGTGACGAGTATTCATTTTAGCTATGGTGAATTATTATTGCATCCAACATCTCTTGTACCATCTTTTCAATTTCAATTTTTTGGGCATAAGGATACCTATATGGCCTAATGTTGGGTGGTGTACTACCAAAAATAAGTGTGATAGCATGATCATGTGTGCGGCTAGGTGGAAGTCTTTTTGGCATGTCTCTAAAAACCATAAAATAAGCATCAATTATTTATTTTAGATCAAGAGGTGGAGATGGCTAAGTTGGTTGTACTTCCATAAAAAATAAGTAGGCTATAAATCCCTCAGCACCCTTATGGAGAATTTTTGTCATTTGATAGAAGCTAACAATTTGAAGAGATTTAGATTTTAATCCTCTTAGCTCAAATGTACTTTCTTTCAAATGAAAATGCATGAATAATTCTTGAAAATTCATCTCAATAGTGCCCAAAGTGGTGAAACACTAGACTCCCAAAACAATATCAGCTCCACCCATAAGAATAACAAACATAAGAGAATCTAATAAGTAGTCTCCCATGGCCAACTTAATACTATGAAATTTTCCTAAACAACTGATAGTACCACCATCTGCAATCATAACTTAAAATTCTAGAGCTAGATAAATGAAATAGTTCAAATGAGCAACCAACTTACTATGGATGAAGTTGTGTGTGATCCCAAAATCAATCAAGATAGTGACCTTCTATTTCTTAAGGAAACCCATCACCTTAAGAGTTTGGGGCGTATTAATACCTGATAGGGCATGACATGAAATAGTAGGCTAAGAGTCTTCAGATTCTTCCTTAGGAACTTCTACATCCACATCATGTACTTTTGCATCCTCTTCATCATCATTGGCACCTTCAATGTAAAATTTCTTCTTCTCAACATAATGATGGTATTTGATCTATTTGCTATCAAAATCATAACACAACCCTTTGGCTCACTTCTCCTTAATTTGTCATTGTGTTAATTTAGTGGGTTGTGGAAATGATGGTGCTAGAAAGTTGCGATCATGACTAGTAGTGAAAATTTTCCTTTTGAACATCTCTTTTTATTCTTTCATGCATGCCTTAAGGATAGCTTTTGATATAGATTATGGGTTAAACATTAACAATTCATATTGGATGCTATCTTTGAGGCCACCCAAAAATAGATCTGTCAAATTTATCTCAATGATATTTTCCACCCTTAAAGTGAGATTCTAAAATTGATGAATATAATCCTTCATAGGTCTTGTTTAGCACAACTTGGATGTAATAATTCTAAGAGACGTTATTCTAATAATGAGTTGTCAACTCCTCAATAAAAATAGTCCATGTAATAGGATCACCATTATTTTTCTTTTGAGAACATAACCAATGATACCAAATGAATTGCTCAGGTTCCATATACAAGGATGCCACCATCACCCTCTGAGAACTCAGGGTTTGATGCAGCTCAAATAAACTCTCAATTTGGTTAATCCAAGTGAGAGGATCCTTACCATCAAACTTATTCATGTCCACTTTTGGTAACATCAGTTTCATACCAGTATGGGAGTTGTTGAGAGGAGGATTTGAATGTTGAAATGGAGGATTATTAGCTAAAACTGAGATGTGAGGGCAGCCAATTGCATAGTGATATGTTGTAATTCACTGTGAACTCCATTAATCTCTCTATGCATCCTTGAAACATCAACTTAGACTACAACAAATTCATCATGCCTCTCCAAGTTTTGTGTGTCCTCTTAAAGCTAAGAATCATTGAATCTGAAGTTCTAGATTCCATGCATTGGTAGAAAGAGTCTTAGGAGTTTCTGGTACCCCTTTTCTTCCTTGAGTTGAAGGACCTACCATAAACAAACCTTAGGAGGGTTTTGACCCCCCAAAAAAAAGTGTATCGATAGAATACACCGTTGTGATCATCTCATTGAGATGAATCCAATGACTATAAGTGTGCAAGGGTAAATTTTTTTTCCAAACTTATTTATTTTATTTTATTTTTATTTTTATTTTTTTTAAATATTTTTTTTTCAAAAAAGTGTTTCGAGAAATACTGTACTGACAAAAAAAATTAATTCTTCCCAGATTGCAAGTTATGTTTTTTCACTTTCACTACTCCCAGAAGCCATGCCTCACCAGATCCAAAAAAAAATGCCATAGGAAACTTGCCCAAATTAAAGCTCTGATAGCACTTGTAATTAAATTTCTTAGATATTCACACAAAATGATTTTATATTTCATAAAATAATAAAATATGAGAGATTAAATAGTGATAATCGATAGTAGAATAGAATATTAGATAATATAGAAAAGCCACTTTGAGGGGGCAACCTCCACAATAATGCACTATTAGCTGAATACTTCACACATGATGCTTAAAGACTAATCACTACCACCTATATATAATCTATTTAGCCAAAGTTATTCCATAGGCTGACATATCTAAGAATATAGAGAAATGTAATAAGTAAATAAAATAGGTATGTAAGCCCAAGTTGGACACACATATCCCTAGACAAACCAATGGTTAAGGGCATACCATATATTTTACTAAGGTTTGATATGTGCAATATACATATAACTAGTGGGATATTGAGAAGCTACCACATATTGATATGTGGACATGGGTGGTTGGGATGATTCCACATATGGATATGTAGAGATAGGTGGTTGGGTGGAAGGTAGAGGTACATACCCTTGTGGGTTAGGGATGTAGCTCAAGTTTGGTGCAATGGGAACCTATTGAGGGATTAACATAGGTTGGGTTGGAGGTATGTTTGGATTGATAGGTAGAGGATAGGTGGTAACTTTGATACTGATGGGTGGAAGGGTAGAAGGTATATAAACCACCAAGTTTTGTAATGGAGTAGAGGTTAATGGGTTAGAGGTAAGAAGAGGAAGGGTGGCCATGCTAGTAGAAGGTACTCTAATGGTGAGTGGAGTATAGGTGGCTAAAGCTTGGGTTACTTCTATGCTAGAAGAATTGTTGGTTAGGGTGGAAGGTGTTTGAGTGTTGGTAGGTTGGGTAGGTGGGTTTTGAATAGTGGTATTAGAGGGATTGTTTGTATAATAGGATGCTTGGATGGCTAATAGTTGGTTGGAAATGATGGCACTAGATGTGTCACCCATAAGATGGGATGGTATCCCATAAGGTGGGTCAATAGGCAGAACTGATGTGGGGTTATGGTGAGACATGGTATTGAGATAATGTTGAAGGTCTATATGATTGTTATCAAGGAAGGTGTTGAAGTCTTAATCACCTTGGGAAACTATTTGAGGTAAACTAGGACTTTCATCAGGATGGGGAGAGCTCTCTACATCTGAGATGTAATCCATAAATGAGGGAGAAGAAGAAGATGAATGATTAGGAGGTGGATCTTAATTTGCTTGGTTTCTGATTTTTTGCCTAGTTAAAACCATGGAAATAAGGGGCAAAGAAAAACATAAGTGATCTTACAATTCAAACAAAGAGAAGATATTAAAAATTCAAGGAAATAAAACACTCACTAAAAACATGTTAAATACTAAGGTTCCTTTTAGTCTCTCTTGTGGCTTATACCTTAATCTTTAAGAATTATGTGACTCAACTTTGGTTTGTAAAATAGGTACTAGAAAAGAAGTTTATGGTTGGTTTCAGGTAGTTTAGGCTCTCAAAGGGATCTGTGTTTAAAATTAGTACATGGCTTGATATTGGGGCCTACCCCCTCACTTCACACACTGCAATGGTAAGGGTGTCAGGTGCTTAGCCAAAATATAATGAGTTGCTAGATATTATACTTAACTGGTGTACTGAGTTTGTTTTCCCCTTGGCAATGAAATCCAAGTAGGATAATCGAGGAAAGGTGATCGATAGGTGATTAAATATCATTCGAGCCTTATGTCAATGTTTTTATGCTTGATTAGGTGTAAGTTGTTTTGTCTTGTGTGTGTGATAAGAGTGAAGTTACAATTAATTCACTTGATTAATTAAGCTATGTGAGCTAAAATAAGTAAGCAAACAATGTATGCAGTTAATTTTAAGCCCAAAATGAAATTTTAATTTCATTGTATGAGTAGAAAACAAGAAGAAGAAGCACCTAGATGCAACTATGAAACTAAGAAAAGACTCAAAGGTCCTACCGAGCATACCATAATGTTTCACTAAAATTTTGCTTTATTTCTTAAGAAAAAAAAGTTGTAAAACTTGAAAGAAGGGTGAGGTTAGTAGAGCCTAATATGTTGTGCACATGTTGATTCAGATGATTATGGAGACTTCTCTTTGTCTGGGGAGGAATGACTTGTAGATAAGAAAGCACTTTAGGGATGGTTGATTAGTTAGATAGTAGGGTGGATTACCTAGCGTGATCTAGATCTAAGAAGCACAAGCTTCTTAGGAGGCTATCAATCCACAATTTTAAACAGTTAAGTTTTGAAAACAAAAGATAAATTACTTGCATAAGTAATAGAGGATATAGAGATAAAATACAAGAATTGATTAAAAAGAGATTAATTTGACTAATTATAGTAATAAATGATTAGATATCAATGCTAGATAAATTAGACATGGTTTAAAAAATAGGGTGATGCTCAATGATCAAGCAAAAATTTAGAAAGTGGAATTTAGTCAGGGTTTGATAGATGAAATTAGCTTACTATTGGAAATTAACACATAGTGACCATTGATGGTTAGGGGCAAACCATTGGTAGTTAGGTGGCTATTGATGGTTAGGGGCAAACTGTTGAGGGCTAGGTGACCATCGATAACTATTGTCAAATTTGTTTTGGGTAAAAATAAGTTTGGTTGGGCAGGTTGGAGAGAAGTTTTAGAGGGTGGGTTGGGAGAGAAATATAGAAACTAATTATTGAAAATAGATACTTAGCTTTGTTTTTGGTTTGAATAGCATTGAGTTGAGTGGATAAAAATTTGTTGTAAGCCCTAGAGAAATTTTGGTAGAATGATAATGACTTGGCTATGGATTGATGAATAGCAACACTTTTGAGCTCTATCATGGTTGCTAGTTCAATAGAAGCCTTCTTGGATTCACTGGAAATGAGAATAACACCTAGACAAGAAGGTTTGATGCATAATAATATGATGATAATTTTTCCTCCCCTTTCAACTCTTCCTCTTCTCTTTATATAGGTAAAAGGGAGTGGTGAAACAAGAGGTTCAACAAGAGGTTCAATAAGCTGTCTAATTTTAGCATTGACATGCATTGATTATGCACATAGATCAAACAACTAAAAATAAAAAATTAAGTTATAGTTGAGTGGTAGTTAACCCTTGAGTCAGTTAAAGGTCAACCATTGGTGGTTGAGGCTAAATGTTGATAGTTAGGGGTCGATCATTGACAGTTGAGGTTACAATAAAAAATGGCTAAGTTTAGCCATTTCTTCTAATGATTGGCAGGGTGATGGTCAAGAAGTGGTCCCTAGGGGGTCAAGGGGTGGTCTAAAGGTCAGTGCAACATCTAGAACCATAGTATATGATTTTCTAGTGTCTACAACTATGATCTCAAGTTGTAGTGTTAAGGATGTAACCAAGTTCCTATATAAAAATGTCATAACCATATTTGGGTGTTTGATCAAACTATTTAGTGATACCATTAAGAATATCATTGAATAATTCATGATATCACACAACAAAATAACACATTATCATCCATAAAAAACAAAAACAAAAAGAGGCATCAAATAAAGTCCTTGGTAAGTTTCTCACCAAAATATGCAATGTCAAAAGAGATGATTGGGAGGATCAAATTCTTGTGATAATATGGGTGTATAGGATAAATTATAAGCATGCTATAGGTTTCATGCCATTGTAGCTTGTCTATGGAATTGAATCAGTAATGTCTATAGAATACATAGTTCCTAGTCTATGTATTGTAATTATCATGAGACTAGGGGATTGAGATTCACTATAGGCATGATGGATGGATTTAACCAAAATAGAGGAAAACATACAAAGGGTATAAATGGGTTAAATAAGTTAATAAGCTAAGTCATAAATCATGGCATGATCACAACTTGTGATCTAAATAATTCTATCCAAAACAAGTGATATTACTCTATGATAGTAGATTTAGAGCATTTTTGGACAAATTGCACATTAGATGGAAGGGACCTTATATCATTCATGTCATTTCACATTAAGGAAAAATAATCTTAAAATATATTCAATGAACCATTCTCCCAGGACATGTAAATAGATATAGGCTTAAGATTTACCAGCATTAATCTCTATTAGTTATCATATAAAAATGAGAGAGGGTATTGAGTAACACCATGTAGTTTAGGGTTTTTTAATTAATTTATTATTTTCCTATTTTGGGTTTAGGTTTGTGTGTGTTTGTACAATACAATTTATATATATTAGGATAACATAGCTATAGTCAAAAATTCAAAGTTGTAGATTGTGATCTATAAACAAATCTAGTCTAAGAGAAATATAGATTGCAACAACTACATGATCATTATCAATTAAGTCCAAGAATGAGACATCGACAACCAAAGTATGAAAAAATGATGATCAATGGTCATTCCAAATTGTTAATTATGATACACTTGAAAGATTGATTTTTTTTGAAAGTAGATCAAATGTCAAAATGAAAGGATGTACAATAAATAAAAGTGGACAGGGGAGAAGATGGCACATAACATCAATAATTTTAATCAGATGGATCAATGTTTTTAGACATATTAACAACTTTCACATCACCAACAACCAATTGACATTAATTCACAAGTTAAAATCATGTACTAACCAAGTCATCACATTTAAACTATTATGTCAGAGGGATTTGAGTGGTAAAAGGTATATAACAAGGGACACGAACAACATATAGACATTACACACTTTTTTGAACAAGAGACTTCTAGGATTTGACCTTAATTCAATCAATTGTGTATAGATTCCTTAATAGTGCTACTCTAGTCAAGGAAAATTTTAAATCAAGTCTACAAGAAGAACCATGGATCAAGTATAAATTTTAATCCCTCTTACAAGTGTATAAAAGGAAGAAATACGGATTGGGATAATACTTAGAGAAATTAGATATGATGATCTAGACCCATTCAATTTCATTGATGTCATAGAGGCCAACATGTTCATCCATAACCAATCAAAATAATCACAATTAGGAGCCCTAACACTTTGACACCATTTGTGAGGTTGTAATACTAAGAGACTCCTCAAGCTTCCTAATTTTTTTTAGTTGGATGAGGTAATGCTCACATTACTCAGAATATATAATGAGTGTGTGATGCATCTTTCACAGGATGTTACCATATTCATCAGTGTTGCAACCATGGCATAAGTAATAGGATGTGTAGCTTGGGTTAGATATATTGTGCCTTATTAAACTAAATCTCCACCCATTCATTTAGATACAAATAAAAACTACACTAAGTCATATAGGGGAATCCCTGTCAACACAATAAATTACATATCAGTGTGTGTTCTCTCTTAGTGCATCACCAAGTGGTTCTAGCATAAAACCAAGGTTACATGATAGGAAACAAAAGGGGTCATTAGCATTGCCTAGAAAATGATATGGATGCATGAGAAATTCAATTGGCCTAAATTTTTGGCCTTTAATTTCATAACAAACATTGATAAAGTCCTTTTTGGAAAATCACAAGTATTCCAATACCAATTTGTGGTCTTACCAATTTATTTTACATAATAGAAGTCACTAGAGGGTCTAATTAACCTATATGAAGACGTTTGGCTTATGAATTCATTCATAGACCTTGCTTAGACCAAGGTCAAGTAATACTATGATCAATTATACAATTTTAACCAATGGTGGGTTGAAATTTAGGCCTTGATCATTTTGAACCCTAGGGTACCCAAAACCATTCTACAATATTTAGGGTAGCATGCATCTATCATAAAGTTGCATAACGAGATTCATATCAAAGTCCATAAATTTACCAAAGCAACAAAAAATCCACTACATGTATACAATCAAAAATACATCAGATTTATAAATCAATCCTACCTCAGAGAAGATAGATCCTACTTACAATTATGATTGGGGATACATTACATAATTGGGAACATGACCATATGTGGATCTACTAGACCCAATTAGGGGATCTCTTATCACAAATAATATCATTAGGGAGGGTTTCAAAGCCTCCAATCAAGCAAAACCATGTAATAACCCCAACTAAGTCCTATGTTTTCATATTCACTATACTAATAATAAGTAAATTAAATAAATCTAATTTAGTTCTCACTAAAGCTTGTGGCACAAAGTGGTGGTAATAAAAAACAAAAGTAAAACATGAATAGAAGACATATACTCACATCAATATATATGGAATTATAATGCATGGAATAGAATTACAAATGTATATCTATCTAATCTTACAAATGAGGAACAAAGTTAGGAATACTTACCTTTGAAGATGAACCCATCTAGCCTCAATCTCTCCCTTGGCCAAGGTGATTTGCAAGAAGTTGTTATGGTATGTAAGGATGACAAACATAAATAATCTCTTGGTTACTTAATCTATCAATATATCCAAAAGAATTTTCTACAAGATAAGATCCGTATCTATAAAGAAAATATTGATCCAGAGTTTAGTTTAGAAAAAGTTTCCAAGTCATGATGAAACCAATTTCACATCTTATATTTCTTTGTGATCTTTCCAGCGCTTTTCACGGTTTGCAAAATGGACACCGTATGCTCAAGTTATAGGCCATTGAAGTTCTAATGCGACAGGGAAAAATGTGGTGTCGCAAGATGACGTGCCACAATGTGGACATGCCAAGTGGACCAATCAGAGGGTGACACATGGTAGTCAATGGGTGTCTATAGATTTTAAATCACAAATTCCATAGATTTGAAATTGCAAAGTCCGTAGAAAATATTGCAATGTATTTACAAGTCCATAGAAATTTTAAAATTGCAAGTCCGTAGAAATTTTAAAATGCTTTGTAATGCCAACTCCATAGAAATTTTAAAATTGCAAGTCCTTAGAAATTATTTGTAATGCCATGAATATCCATGCTAAGCATTTGATCCAAGTTACGAATATGCTTTGAACCTTTGCATCCACATGGAGGAGCCACGTAATACTAAGGATCGAGCACCTTGCCCAAACCATTGGATGTGGCATATGCCTTAGCCAAAAGGCATCAGAAACTATTAAGTTGGAGGGTCAAGCTAATAAAAGTTTTATTTGGTTTGAAATCAGTAAATGTGGGATTAAAGATAACCCACGAAATAAAATCATAGGCAATGGCTGAAACGAAAACCTAGGCCGACGACTTGAAACCGTTTCCCATATTCAATGTAGGATAATGAGATAACCCAAGCGCCTAAATAGAAGGGATAAGTCTTGAACCTTAGACCTCCCATGTAAAAATGATAAGATTTGACCACTTATTCCATGGATTTCTAAGTGGTATGAAACCCACGAATTTGCATTTAAAGCTAAGCATTCAGTCAACTGTGTAAGGAACAAAATAGATCAGTTTGTTGTATTTCCTCATTTTGAAGCCCTTAGAGGCTGAATCAGAGCTCGGAGTAAACTAAAAAGTTGTTTAGAATTCTGATACACTCTGTGTAGTATATTAATTTTCCCATTTTGGAGAATTTGTGATGCCATTTTGAGCTATATAAGTTTCCAATTTCGATTTGGAGAAGCCTTTGCTTGTGATTCAAGAAGGTGAAGGGCGTGCTGAGTCAGCCAAGGTATTTTGAAGGTTTGAAACACTATTTTTGTAGAGAGATATGATATTTTGTTTTTTTAAGTATTATTTTATCTTGAAAATTTTAGTAACATTAATGGATCGGTTCGATATGAACTTGGGGACTTAGGAATTCCAAACCCCGTAAACAATTTATGTGTTTTGATATTTTGATTCATTTTTGCATTTCAATTTCATTTAATTTGCAAATTATAATTCAAATTTTAATCAAGAATGAAAAAATTAATCATTTGATCATTTATGGGAAATTGGATAAAATCAAGAATTTGGAAAATCTGACAGTTTTAAAGGATAAATGATGTGAACTTTCAATTCATCTGTATTTCAATTTTGAAACTTGATTTGGATCAGATTTTAATTAGATTTAATCATTCCAACATCTTAAAAGTTGAGAAATTTTCCACTTCTAATTTAGTTTAATTTTTGGAATTGAGAATTTTAAAAGATCCATTTATAACATTTTTATAAAAGTAGTGAAGTTCCTACTGGTGTTTATGGATCAAATATGAAACCCTAAGCTTGCTCCTCAAGTAGAATGTTGGATAAACAAATGTTCAATAGCTCTTACTTATTCTTCTTTTCTCTAAATAAAGGTGAAATGTTCTTGAATATATAGGTAGGTTAAACCCTAATCCCTTCCAAAAGTTTTAGCTAATAGGGTTAACCTAGTTGACCTAATATCATTATTGACAAAAACTCACTAGGTTACAAGCTAGGTTGGCCAAGAGCTGACCTAAACCCTAAATGAGTTTCACTAATAAGAGTACAAGGTTGACCCAGTTGACCTAGTTGACCTAGTCATGTAAACTATCAAAATGGGTTTTAGGTTAGTGTTATAGGATTAATTTGCACCCTTGGAGAGGGTTATTCAAGATCTCTCCAACTAAGCTATAATATTAGGACAACCTCAAGTTGTGGGTAACCTATCTTGGGGCTGAACCTCTGGAGTATGTTGACTTCCTCTTTGATGCTCACCTAAAGTAATGTTAATCTTAATGCTTCATGGGTAAAAGGGTTAGAAAGGGGATAAGGCCTCCTCAGAAAGTTAACCAGGGGATGCACCAAATTTAGAAGGGAAGCTCCCATAATCTTGAATCAACACTAGATCAATAGAGGACAATATTAGCTCACAAAACCTCAAGATCAAGCTGATTGCATAAGTAATTCATAGAAGAGGTTCAAAGTTAAAACACTAATCTAGACCTACAAACAACATTGAAAACTCCCTAAACAAGGTCAGAAAGGAGGACAATGGAAGAGGAAGATTCTACTTCACATAATGCCATCATACACAGCTCACCAAACATAGACTCAAGGCAAGAGATAGGTAAAGAAAGTCCTTATTGCATCAAGAGGTGGTTATTACAAAATCTTGACAGGGTCAAGCCTAATCAAATTGAGTATACTTTGTAGTATCCCAAAGAGTATCTCCATCTTCTAAAAAGATAAAAAGTATAAAATCTGAGAACCTTTACAAATGGAAATAATGGGATAATATAGATAAAGGAGAGAGAGAAGAGAGAGCATGTTTCAAGAATAATTAATGAGCTACCAGCTTTCAAGGGATGCTCCATCACACTTTGGTCTAATCAAGATGTAATCCATCATGAACAAGACAACATGCATTAGCTCCAATAGTATTTAATTCTTCTTATTGGCTGAGAGTGAGGCATTAGAAGGTAAGAGCTTATTTTTCATGATGAGTCATGATACTTTTGAGGAGAAACTATCTCCAAAGGTACTGATCAAAATTAAATCTTCTAACTACTTCTCCAATTCCCCAATCTACTCTATGAACCTCACCATTCTCCATTTGACTTCATGATGAGGGCAAAATCCTCATATCTTTAAACCTTACTGAGCTTTGGTTATGTCTAATTAAGGTGGCTATCTATCAATACCATGGCTCAAGACATTCTTTCATTGACTACACATAACTACCACTTGCTTTGAAAATTGGATATGGGTTTACTATAGAGGAAAACCAATCTAGGATTATTGGTTTTCCTATATTCCATATAGGTGGCACTTTTCTTGATGCCTAGTCCCTTTTTACAATAATTTGCCACCTTTTTTTGCCTATATTAGTTCTAAAAGACCTATTTTACCTCTATAAAGTCCTGTTGGTAATGCTTGGTCTTTTATTTATCCTAGTTAAACTCAGGTTAGACTCGAGCTTGGTTCCATGTATTTTTTACCAACTTGAGTTGGATTCGAGCTTGGTTTCTTATGTTTTTCACTAGCTTGGGTCCATTCATTTGCTTTTCTCAATTTGAAATACTCCATTGACCCTAGTAAAAAATGGCCCAGATCGGTCATTTGTTTATTGGTTATCGATAATCTAACTTAGACCATTAACTCTTTGACTTAACTTATTTTATTTATCCTTCTCTATATAATTGAGTGAGATCCATGGATCCTTTACCGATTCAATATGGTTGAAACACTTGTCATTCATGTATTTTATCCTTGGATTTACTTGATCCAGCTTATGTCTTCCTTTCCCTCACTTTGTTGGATTTACTAGGTATGAACAAATGTAATCCCTTAGATCTATCTTTGAATTATCAACTCTATCTCTACTTATACCACATGTCAAGCATGTGTTAATCCTCAGGATCCCACTATTATTCTATAGCCTCACATGCTTGTGTTATGTGTCAAACTCTTGATATATTTGACTGTTTGACCCACTCATGCTATCAGATCAAAATGTATGATCAAGCGAGGACTGTTAGATCAACCAGGACCCACTATTTGAAATCTAATGACTAGCTCATAAGATTAAAAATGAAGTCCTCACTTATATCAAAATATGTTTACATGATTGTTATTGACATTCACATGACCATCAAATTTAAGCTCAATAGGATTTTTTTATTTAAGCTAAAACTTGACGTTAGCATGAATGTCTTACTGCATAGGTCTAACTTTAAAATCTTGTTACTCAAGCCAAAAAGCTTGAACAAGCCTAATTTTTTGTGTGGATGATCCTAACATGTAAAACTACATTTGTGATTGATCTACTGGTTGCATGAGGCTTTTAAGTGAAGATATAAAATACACAAGTTGATTGGTCTATTTGTTCCTGTGTAACATCTCGGTGATGGTCTAGCTCTAAAACTTTGCATAGTTCATCTTTTGATCCTTTTTTGAGGTTATGATGGATTTTTAAGGTTTGTGAAACTTCTTCCATGCTTCTAAATGCTTAAAACATATGATAACCTGCTCATATCCCTTCATTTACAAATTTAGACCTATTTCAAAGCCTTTCATCCACTGCTTCCACATGAACTCTACCCATATTTTTAAATATTGGTATGTGGGCCAAAAATGGGCCAACATATTTGGTGATTCACAAGGGTTGCATGCCTGTCTATGTAAAAGAACCCAGACCATGTGCCTAGTCTAATCCATTGGTCATGGAGTCATAAGTTTTTGTAATTGAGTTGATCATAAAGATGATACAAGTTTTCCCCTTTTGGCTAATTCCTCTTGAAGTAAAAAGGACAAAAAAACAACAAAGGTAAATACACATAGAGACGTGTACAAAAGAAATAACAAATAACCTACTAAATAAATGTGCACAAAGGCACTTAGAGAAAAGCAAAAATAAATAAACTACTATGTACAAAGAAAATTTCAAAACTGATCCTCTTGGATCAAAAAAAAATCTTCTAAGATCATTTGCCTCATGATATGAGACATATTGTGGAACAAGCTACCTTTTGATTGAAGCATTTGATATATCATGTTTTTTTCTTGTCAACTTTATTGGCATGTTCTCTAGTAGATCATCAACAAACATGTCCCTAATGTGAAAATACTCACATTGATCTTCATCCCTTACCTCATACTATTGTCTATCTTTGGCAATGTGAGAGACCTCCAAAATGATCACACCCTGATTTATGAGGACAACATCATCTTGGTCACATGGAGATACATGTATATTATCCAATTTTGTGCAAATTCTTTCTAACTCCTCCCAAAATTCCATTCCTTCTTGATCACTTAAAATTATAGTATCAATCTTGCCATTCTCTTGGGGGATAACTAGATCATTTTTAGCTATAACCTGCTCAACTACTACATAGTCACCTCTCTTCTCATCAAAACTCAATCCACAAGAATTAGATTGATATTATCCTTCCTCTATGAAGAATAAAAGCTCATCTACCCATTCAAGGATCAATTCATCATGTCTCTCTTACGATAAACCTAATTTATCTTCTCTAAGAGGCTATCATTCTCTAAAACTTCATGTTGATGTGCACCTTCATGTGATAGAGAGATCACATGCTTGCCAATCAAGTCCATTTCTTCCATGAAACCATGGTACAACTACTACCATACCTAATCAAGATCTTCTTCTTCACCTTGGTTTATCATCTTATCTTGCATTCCTCCATTAAGATAATCTTTATCATCATCTTTGAAGATAGATTTGTTTCCTTATTGATAAAGAGGAGCACCAAGAAATATTTCCTCACCATACATGCTAGAAACATTATCCTTATATCCTTCTTGAGGTTCTTTTGTAGGTGCAAATTCCTCATCTATCCTCCATAGAATAGGCTTTTCTTCATAAAGGGAGACAGTGGGAGGGCAAGAGATATCATGGATATCTCCAACCTAAAGGGTATATGAAAGTCTTAAGAGACTTGAGATCTCTCTTGACTTAACCTCTAAACACTTCTTTTTATCTCGAATTTGGATAGGCATTGGAGAAGTTTCTCTTAAGATGGGTTCCTTTTTGAGAAAGGGAAAGGTAGAAAGTTGATGGATAGGCTTATGGCTTTGAGGTAGAGGATGAGATGTGATGGGGTACTGATGAGTTTGAGATAGAGTATGAGTTATTATGGATGGTTCATCGATGGAGGGGGCCTCCTTAAAACTTAGAACCTTGAGAATGACTAACTCATTAAGAAACTCCTGTAGGGAAAGCAAATTGAGTTGGGAAATGGAGGGGACATCTTCTTGATCATCTATAGCTTGAGATTTTTCCTCTTGAGAGGGTGGGATGGAAGGTTGAGGTTACTTGGATTTGGGTTATTGATTCTCCCACCTCACTAATCTATCTATCTACCATTTGATTAAAGTATTCATTTCATAAAAATCATCATTGATAGCATCATATTGAACTTCTTCTCCAACAGACATCCACTTACCTGTCAACATTTGAACTAACTTCCTCATCCTTTCTATGAGATGAAAAGGGATCACATCAAGTTATCTATCCCATTTTCTCATCACCTCTTTTGATTTTATCATATTTATCTTAAATTCCAACAAGGATGTGGTAGTAGAAACATAGTTTTGACATGGTTAGCTAGAGGGGTAAGTAGGTTAATATGAAGGATAGATAGATTCATTATAGGGTTTATAGGAATTATTAGATAGTTGGTAAGGGTCATAATAAGGCTAGTAGGATTCATTTGGTTGATGGTATGGCTCACCAACTTGATTAAGATAGAATTCTACACTAAATCTAAACATAGAGACTCACAAAAGAGACTAGATACTGATAAAACTTGCTTGAAGGCTTACTTGGACTATTGTAACAAGTTGAAATCTTAGAGTCACCATTGATGTTTGAATAATGCCTCCAAAGGATGATATGTAGAAGAAAAAAATAAAAAATCATTCCACTACTTTGGATCTTAATCCCACCAAACATGCCAAAAATTGTTATAAGCTTAATTTTCACCCTTGGAGAGGTTCTTTAGGCTCTCTCCAACTAAGCTATAATATTAGGACAACCCCAGGCTATGGGTAACCTATCTTGGGGTTGAACCTCCAAAGTAGGTTAACTTATTTTTTTATGCTCACATAAACTAATGCTAAGCCTAATACTTCATGGGGTAAAGGGTTAGAAATGGGATAAGGGCTTCTAAGAAAGTTAACTAGGTGATGCACCAAACTTAAAAGGGAATCTCCCATAAGTCTGAACCCACACTAGATCAACATGGGATAATACTATCTCACATAACCTCAAGATCAAGCTAATTGCATAACTATTTTATAGAAGAGGTTCAAAGTAGAATATTAATCTAGACCTAAAAATAACATTAAAAAATCCCTAAACAAGGTCAAAAATAAGGACAATGGATGAGGAAGATTCTCCTTAATATAATGCTATCATACACAACTCAACAAAAACAAACTCAAAGAAAGAGATAGGTAAATAAAGTCCTTATTACATCAAGAGGTAGTTCTTAAAAATGCTTGATAGGGTCAATCCTAATCAAGTTGAACATACTTTATAGTATGCTAAAGAGTATCTTTGTCTCAAGAAAGATAAAAATTCTAAAATCTATGAACCTTTTACAAATGGAAAGAATGGGATAATATAGAGATGAGAGAGAGAGAGAGAAGAGGGAACATGTTTCAAGAACAATTAATGAGATACCAAATTTCAAGGGATGCTCCATCACACTTTGGTCCAATGAGAATGTAATCCATCATGAACAAGATAGACTACATTATCTCCAGTAGTCTTTAGTTCTTCTCATTAGCTGAGAGTGAGGCACTAAAAGATAAGAGATTATTTTTCATGATGAGTCATGATTATTTGAGGAGAAAATATCTCCAAAGGCACTAATCAGAATTAAATGTTCCAACTGCTTCTCCAATTCCCTAATCTACTTCATGAACCTTGTCATTATTAACTTGACTACATGATGAGGATAAAATCCTCATATATTTAAACCTAATTAAGAATTGGTTATGTCTACTTTAGGTAGCTATCTATCAGGGCCATGGCTTAGGACATTCTTTCATTGATTACACATAGTTTCCCCTTGCTTTGAAAACTAGACTTGGGTTTACTATAGATGAAAACCAATCTAGGATTATTGATTTTTTTATAGTCCATATAGGTAGCACTTTGCTCAATGCCTGGTCTCTTTTTACAACATTGCCACCCTTTTGGCCTATATTAGGTCTAAAAGACCTATTTTACCTCTATAGAGTGCTACTGGTAATGCTTGGTCTTTTATTTATCCTAGTTTAACTTAGGTTAGACTTGAGCTTGGTTTCACATATTTTTCACCAACTTGGGTCAAACTTGAGCTTGGTTCCTTATGTTTTCCACCAGTTTGGGTGTTAGATATGGATCCTGATTGTCTTCTAGGATCATAGTTTAAAATTTTGATGTTATTTTAGCTAGGTTTGGATCCCATTCTTTGAATCCCTCATGATGCAGTGGGTTGCAATGGGGGGAACCCCCCTTGTGGGGTTTGGGGGGATGAGCCCCCTGATGGGGGGTTCGAGGGCTATGTGCCTCAGATAATGTTTTTATTAAAATTACCTTGTTAAATTGTAATTTCATAGTCAATCTAGGCCATTGATTAAAGGTTTCTAAATCTAATGGTAAAGGTTATGTTTAGGTGTTTTTACCCTAAAACATATTGATATATGGATGAGATGTATGATTTTAAAAGAGAATGAAATATTTTACTCAAAGAGGAGGTGGAAAATGTAGAGAGGTGTAATAAGGCTTTTAGCAAGATTTTATTTCTCCTTTGTATTGTTGGAAATAATATATTGGACAAGTTTGGTGGATTTAGCCCATCTTGGATGAACCATGTTAAATTTGGTGTCTCCTTTTTTGTGCATGTTTATGTTTATTTTTAGAAAGTTTGATTAATTCATTTCATAATTTCTCTTATATGCGATTTGGGGATAAATATGGGTTTTAATTTATCCTAACAAGTGGTATCAGAGTAAAGGTTTTTTTTGCATAATTTTAAATCATAAGAAGAAAAAGGTTTGACCTTTAGTGGGAGTTATAGTGGATGGAAATAAATCTAAGGTGGAGAAGTTCAATAGACAAAAATTTGGATTGTGGAAGATGTGTATGGAGGATTAGCTTTACTAGAAGGACCTCTATTTGTTGTTGGGAGGGTAAGCCAAGAAGCCATCAATAATGTCAGATGAAGATTAAGAACTATTAGATTGAAAAGACGTTGGAACCATATGGTTATGCCTTGTATCTTTTGTAGCATTCAACAAGAAAAGACAATATAAGGTATTATAAGCACATTAGGCAAGTTATATGAAAAACCCTTTACCTCAAATAAAATATTTTTAATGAAAAATTATTTAATATGAAAATGTCTAAAAATGGTTCAATACTAGATCATTTAAATGAGTTTAACATGGTTACTAGTCACTTAAATTTCATAAATATTGACTTTGATGATGAAGTTAGGGATCTTCTTATTCTTTATTCCTTGTCTAAAAGTTGGAATAAATTGGTAATATTAGTAAGCAATTATATGTCTAACAATGCCAAACTAAAGTTTGATGATGTGGTGGGTGTTATCCTAAGTGAGGAAATGTGAAGGAAAAACATAGGTGAAACATTCATATCTGGAAATACATTAATAGTAGAGAATAGAGGAAGGTAGAAGAATAGAGGAAGAGGAAATTTTGGAAAATAAAAAAGGGGTGCAAGATCTAAATCAAGAGGCAATATGGAATGTTTGATTTATGGCAACCCAAGACACATAAAGAAAGAGTGCTGGTTTCGAAAGGATAAATTAGGTAAGGACCAATAGGAAGGTAATAGAGAATAAAATGTAGAAGGGGATGTATTACAAGATGCTTTTATACTTTCTTTGGATAATATTTTTGAATCTTGGGTTTTAGATTCAGGTACTTCTTTTTATGCTACCCCTCATAGACATTATTTTATAGATTATGTTTAAGGTAATTATGGGAATGTTTATCCTAGTGATGATGAACCCTATAGCATTGTTGGAAAATAATTTTTTCAGGTTAAATTATATAATGGAAACATTGGGGTGCTAAAGGATGTCAATCATGTTCCAAGATTGAGGAATATCTGATCTTTGCAAGGTAGTTGGGTAGTGAGGGTTATATGGTCACATTTATAGCCAAATCATGGAAGGTTACAATGGGTTCTTTGGTGGTTATAAAAGGTAAGAAAGTAGGAATTTTATATTCATATACAAATAATGCTAATTCATCTTGTGTTGTAGCTATTATAGGTAAAGACACAACTTTATGGAATTACAGACTTGGCCACATGAGTGAAAAGGGAATGAAGATCCTACATGCAGAGGATAAACTCCCAAGTCTAAAAGAATTAGATATGGACTTTTTAAAACACTGTGTATATGGGAAACAAAAATGTGTGAGGTTTTTTAGGGTTGGACTAGCTAAGAAGGAGCAAAAGTTAGAGCTTGTGCATTTAGATGTATGGAAACCAGCTTAGGGATCTTCACTTGGTGGTTCATATTATTATGTTACTTTTCTTGATGATGCAACTAGGAAGGTTTGGGTATACTGTATGAAAATGAAGTCTAATGTTTTTGATACATTCAAGAAATGGAAATATTTAATTAAAAATAAAATAGGTTTAAAATTAAAATGTCTCAGATTAGATAATGGAAGTGAGTATTGTAGTAATGTCTTTAATTATTATTATTCATTAAGTGGAATTCATAGATAGAAAATAGTTCCAAGAAAACCACAATAGAATGGTATGTCAGAAAGAATGGACAAGACTATTATGAAGTGTGTTAGATGCATGATATTACATGCAAGTTTGCCTTTACAATTTTGGATAGATGTTGTAAGTATAATAGTTTATCTAATAAATAGAGGACCTTCGACTGCTTTGGATGGTGGAATACCAGAGGAGGCATGAACTAAAAAGAAGGTAGATTATTATTTTTTAAGATTTTTTGGATGTGAGGAATTTTATTATATTGACAAAGATCATAGGAATAAGTTAGAAGCTAAGTCTCATAAATGCACATTTATTGGTTATGAAAATGATGACTTCAGATTCTAGTTGTGGAATATGGAAGATATGAAAATAATCAGGAGTAGAGATGTGTTCAATGAAAAATTCATGTACAAAGATCAGTTGTAGGAAAAGAAGCAAAAAGAATCCAAAAAGGAATTTACAGTATTAGAAGAGATTACATAAAAACATGTCCCAAAGGTTCCTGATCAAAATGTGCAATAGGAACATGTATATCAAACCCTTGTTAGAAGATCTGCAAGAGTAAGTAGACCACTTGATCATTTTTCTCCTTATTTATATTATTTATTACTTAATAATGGTTGTGAGCCAGAAATATATGAAGAAGCATTACATATTGATGCTAAGGATAAGTGGGAGGAAGCTATGGATGAGGAGTATGATTATTTAATGAAAAACTAGACATGGGATTTGGTGGAGCTTCTCAAAGGAAAGAAAGCATTGAAAAATAAGTTGGTATATAGGATACATGAGGAGAATGCAAGTAAAAATAAATTCAAGGATAGAATGGTGGTTAAAGGTTTTGCATAAAATAAAGGTATATATTTTGATGAAATATTTTCTCCCGTTAATAAAATGACTCCAATTAGAACTGTTTTGAGCTTAGTAGCTATTGAAGATTTACACTTAGAACAGTTAGATGTAAAGACTGCTTTCCTTTATGGGGATTTGAAGGAGTAAATATAAATGGATCAGCCACAAGGTTATGAAGTTAATGGTAAGGAGAATTTGGTGTGAAAATTAAAGAAGAGCTTGTATGGCCTGAAATAAGCTCCAAGATAATGGTATATTAAGTTTGATAGTTTTACGATGGAACAGGGTTATTCTAGATGTCATTCAAACCAATGTGTATATTTTAAAAGATTTGAAAATGGTAGCTATATCATTTTACTTTCATATGTAAATGATGTGCTTGTAGTTGGTTCTAACATGCACAATATTAATGTACTCAAGAAATAGTTAATTGATTGCTTTTCTATGAAGGATCTAGGTGTAACTAAAAAGATACTTGGTATGTGGATGACTAGAGTTAGAAAGAATAGGAAGCTAGAATTATTATAGGGAGAGTACATCAAAAAAGTGTTGTAAATATTTAATATGTAGGATGAAAAATCAATTGGGACACCTTTGGTTGCACACTTTTTATTAACAAAGGAATAATATCTTAAAACATAAGAAAAAAATAATATGATTTCTAACATTCCATACTCATCAATAGTTTGTAGTTTAATGTATGCAATGGTGTTTATGAGGCCAGACATTACACATGTAATGGGAGTGGCGAATAGGTTTATGAGTGATCTAGGAAAAGAACATTGGAAGGTAGTAAAATGGATCCTTCATTACTTAAGAGGGACCATAGATACAATGTTAAGTTATGGTCAATCAGATGTGACGTTATAGGGATATGTTAAATCAAATATGGCAGGTGACTTAGATGGTAGAAGAAACACTACAGGGTTTGTGTTTATAGTATGTGGTATAATAGTTAGTTGGGTATCATGGTTACAAAAGGTTGTGTCACTTTCAACCATAGAGGTTGAGTATATTGCTGCTACAAAAGCAAGCAAGGAAGTAATTTGGTTATAGAGGTTGATAGAAGAATTGGGACATAGTTAAGAAAGATGTACACTATATAGTGATAGTCAGAGTGAAATCCATCTAAAAAAAACTCAACTTTTCACTCTAGGGCAAAATAGATTTAGTTGTGATATCAATTCATTTGCTTAGTGATAGAGGAAGAACAATTAAAATTGGAGAAGATACATATAAATAAAAATCCTATGGATATGATGACCAAGGTAGTTAGAAGAGAGAAGTTAAAGATTTGTTTAGCTTAAATTCATCTTTATGGATGATAATTAAATTAATGAACTTGTCTAGGTCCAGATAGTATAGTGGATGCAGTAGCGGTGGAGTTGCTACAATCAGTCTCCAAGTGGGAGATTTTTAGGTGTGGAACCTAATTGTCTTATAGGATTAGAGGTTAAAATTTTGATGTTATTTTAGGCAGGTTTAGATCCCATTCTTTGAATCCTCATCATGTAGGGGTTGTAAGGGGGGAACCCCCCTTGTGGGGTCTGAGAGGATGACCCCCCCAGTACGGGGTTTGAGGGCCATGTGCCTCAGAGAATTTTTTAATCAAAATTGCCTTATTAAATTGTAATTTCATAATCAATTTGGTCCATTAATTAAAGGTTTCTAGATCTGATTTTAGAGGTTATGTTTAGGTGTTTTTACCCTAAAATGTATTGATATATGGCTAAGATGTATGATTGTCAAATAGAATAAAATATTGTACATAGAGAGGAGGCAAAAAAGGTAGAGAGGTGTAAGAGGGTTTGTTAGAGGATTTTGTTTCTCCCTTGTATTACTAGAAATAATATACTAGAAAATTTTGGTGGATGTAGGCCATCTTGGGTGAACCACATTACATCTGGTATCTCCTGTTATGTGCATGCTTATGTTTATTTTTAGAATGTTTGATTAATTCATTTCATAGTTTCTCTTGTATGTAATTTGGAGATATATTTGGGTTTTAATTTATCCTAACATTAGGTCCATTAATTTGTTTTGCTCGAGTCAAACTATTCCATCAACCCTAATCAAAAATATCATGGCTCAATCATTTATTCATTAGTTGTCAATAATCTAACTCAGATCATTGACTCTTTAACTTAGCTCACTCTGTTGATCCTTCTATATATGATTGAGAGTCATAGATCTTCTACCAGTTTAATGTCATTAAGACACTTGTCATCCACGTAATTGTTCATTATATTTGCTTGGTCCCACGTAAGTCATCTTTACCCTCACTCTGTTAGATTTACCAGGTATGAAAAAATGTGAGCCCTTGTATTTATCTTTGAATTGTCAATTTTATCTCTACTTACACCATGTTTTAAACATGTGTTAATCCTCAGGATCCTACTATCAGTCTATAGCCTTACATGCTTGTGCCATGTGTCAACCTCTTGATATCTTTGACTATTTGACCCACTCGCATCATTAAATAAAAATGTATGATTAAGCAATGACCATTAGATCAATAGGAACCACTATTTGAAATCTAAAAACTAGTTCACAAGCTTAAAAATGATGTCCTCACTCCCATCAAAAGATGTTTTCATGAACGTCATTGACATTCATGTGACCATCAAATTTAAGATCAATAGGATTTATTTTGCTCAAGCTTAAACTCGATGTTAGTGTAAACATCTTCCTATATAGGTCCAACTTTAGAAGCTTGTAACTCGAGCCACAAAGATCATGTGGGCCTAAAAATGTTTGAGAATGATCCTAGCATGTAGAAATACAATTAAACTTGATCCACTGGCCACATAAATTTTTTAAGTGAAGATATAAAATACATAAGTTGACTGGTCTGTTTGTACCTATTTGACGTCTTGTGGATGGTCTAGCTCTAAAACTTTGAATAGCTCATCTTTTGATCATTTTTCAAGGTTTCGATGGATTCTTAAGGTTTTTGAGACCTAGTCCATGCTTCAAAATTCTCATAACATATGAGAACCTGCTTAGATCCCTCCATTTGAAAACTTGGACCTATTTTAAAGCCTTTTATCCACTACTTCCACATGAACTCTGCCCAACTTTTTAAAGCTTGTTATGTGGGCCAAAAATGGGCTAATAGTTAGGAAAAGGGGTACATAAGGTGGTAAAAAAATGGAGTGTGCAAAAGAGGAGAATAATCTTAGGGGAATGGGTTTTGAGAGATAAGTGTGTAGATAACAAGTGACACAAGTGATAACAATCTTGAAAAGCACTAATGGTCTGAAAACCCCTTTCTCGATGCACCCCTTAAGGCATGCGCTTAGAGAGATTGAGACTTGATGGGTTCTTGCAATATAGAGAGCATCATTAATTGATAAAATTTTGAAAATATTATGTGTGTACATATTCCCCACTTGAAGGTCATCATGTGTCACATAAGTGTAACACATGATGGTGCTTTGGGAATAGAACATATTACACATAATGTTGATGCTAAGTAAAATACAATAAGGAGCAAATAAGATAAATGAAAGGATAGAATTTAAAAATACATACGTTTACTTACCTTCATGTTGGAGATAAATAAAAAGACTATAAGAGATGTGAAGGCATCCAATGTGAGGAAGATTAGGCGAACCTATAGAGATTAGTGTAGAAAAGAGTGAAAAATAAAATAATTTGGAATATAGGCATATAGTAGTGGAAAAGATTCTCTATGATGTCACAATTTCATAAATTTTTATAGTTCAAAAAATGAGTTAGTAAAAGAAAAGATATGATTAAAACAAGGAAACTGATGATAAATATTTGAAAGGTAAATAATTATGAATAGTAACTTTAAATAGGGTGAAAAGAAAATAATTTGCTATTGTTTGACTATTCTGAGAGAAAAATAGAGCTTTGAGAGACCTAGAGAAAGCCGAAAGAGCCAAGATGGTGAGGAGATGACTGTTGAGATGAGGAGAATGCCTAATGGCCATAGTGGGTGCAACACAGGTAGGCAACTAAGAATTTCAAATTTGTTTTGAGTATTTTAATTAAAATTAAGTATTTTATAGAAATTTGTAAAATAGATCAATTTTAGAAACTGAAATGAACCCCAAAAGTTTGCTAAGGGAACCAGAGATCAAATGGGGAACTGGGTTGAAAGGAATCAAAGTAATAAATGTCAAAGGCATTTATTAAAAGAGATCAAAGGGTTAGAAGTTTGAAAGAAATAGGTCAACCTAGTTGATCTAGTAGGTTAAAATTTAGGTTTTGATAGGGTTGACCTAGTAGGTATGGGTCAACTTAGTTGATTAGAGAAGAGGTACCACTTAGTACTTAGTTTATTAATTCAAATTATTGACTTAGTTTTAAGGAGGGAAAATGAAAGGGTCAACTTAGTTTTTTAAGTCCAAATGGTCAACCTAGTACTATTGGGTCAACTTAGTATGTTACTAAGTGGCCAATATAGTATTGAAATGCAAGAATTTAGCTAAAATAGTACTTTTAAGGCCCAAAGTGCCTGATTGATTATTTAAATGGCTAATTAGGTTAAAAATAGGTCAAATTGGTAGAAAATGAGTAAATTAAGGTAAATTAGGTTTATTTTTTTTAAAATTTAAAAAAATGTATTTTGATTATAAGTGACATAAAAGTCTAATACATCTTTTATTATTTGATGGTTGTAGGGTTGCCAGAGATTTTGGCATTTGGTGGATGTGTCTTGGATACCAAATCTATTGGAGTGTTTATCAGAGGTAGACTAGGCTAGATTGGTTGCACTAGGCTTAGGAGGCATCATAGAGATATGATGAGTTCCACTGAGTGTTGATCTAGTGGTCATGTTCCATGGAGCTTGGGAGCACTTGACCAATATGTTTAGGTGGGTGGTGGATGGGGATACCATAGAGGTTGGTATCACATTAGATGATGTCCATGCATTACTTTTAATTCCTATAGTAAGAATTCTAATGATCATGTGGGTACCAGATGAATAGGAAGAGATATGAGCATTACCTCAATATTTGACTTGTTTAGATAGGATTTACCTTTGATATCTATATTACCCAAAATATGGATATTAAAAAGGCTATGATAGGGATTGTGTTAACATGAGTGTTGTGTCATAAATCATATGGTAATTTATCGATATATGCAATAACCTTATGCTAGTTGATATTAGAGTAGGAAGCACTCTATGTCTTGGGTTCTATCATATGAGTTCAGCTCATGCATGAAATGTATGGGATGTTATTTAGAGGGTAGGAGATTATGGGTCCAATGGTATTACTGAGTGCTTAGATATAAAAGAGGTTATTGATGTACTGACCATTTGGGTTGTCCCATATGTTCGATGATTGGTTGCCTCAAGTGTTGACCTAGAGACATGATCAAGTGACACAGGTTATGACCCATGTACTAGTGCTACAGATGGTCACATGAGGAGAGATCATGTGGAAACTATATGCACACATTATGATAGTTTGGCCAAGTTGGAGGATGGTGACACTAGAGTTAGCATGAGTGTAGATCACAAGACACTACACCTAGTGGGTAGAGTTATATCCAATAACACACTTGCTCGAATAGTTTGGATTCCCTCACTTGATGGCTCATATAGTGGTTAGCACATTTTGGGGTAGGCATGTGAGAAAGCTAAGGGGGAAAGGAGGAGGAAGACCATCAGTCATAATATTGGAGATCATATCATGGCATAAGAGACCATGAATAGATCGAGCATAATGATTGATAGTTAGAGAGGACATGGATGTAGATGTAAGAGTGTTGTAGGTACCATAGCATGAGGAGTGGTGACCACCTAAGTCACACCAATGATAGAGATACCAATGATGAGAGAGCATAGAGGGTAGTCCTCCAGGATGACCCATCAATTAACTAAGGGCAGAGTTGGTCTATAGAGGCACCACTAAGGTGAGGATTGAGACATGCATGGTTGGTGAACCCATAGTTTGAATTGATTAGGAGGTTTTTCATAGATGAGGTACTCATAGGATGAGCTGATGGAGAGACCATACTTGATGGTTAAATAGATGGGGAGACAGTGCTTGGCGATACTGATATAGGTAATAAATGGTTGAAATTTGTTTTAGATTTGAAAATAGAATACTATTTGTATAAGATTTGTTTGATACATTATAGAGAGATAGATAGATTTTGATATATATATATATATATATATATATATATATATTATATATATAAGATCTAATGTCTATCTGGTTTGAATTTTGTATATCCTTTAGATGAGGAGGAGACCATATGGGGATCCTTGGTGAGGGGATCACTCCATGATATTATAGATGGGGTACTGATGTTATACAACCTTACCACATTATATGATCCTAAGGTACCATCTTCCCTAGATTAGATGAGCTAGTTTAAACTAGAAAAAGAGGCCACAAGGTGATTATAGGCATGCAAAGATAGACTACAACCATTGGTAGGGGTAGGATTGGGAGAGGCATAAGCATCGTAGGCCTTGGCTCAAAAGAGAGCCACACATTTGGCTATCACTATTCAGCTAGGATAGGTATAGGACTAGTTGGATAACCTACATGGATAGAAAGTGGGCTTGAGATCTCAGACATCCTCTTTACAATGTAATATTTAGAGCAGATTATTTGAGGCATCAATGGGTAGCTTGGCTATGCAATGAGATAGACATGATAAAGCCCAGACTTAGAGCTGAAATGATGTATTTTTATACTTTGTATAAAAACACATGATATATATATATATATATATATATATATATATATATATATATATATATATATATATATATCTTCTATTTTGATAGTTTGATGTTGATATTATGTGTTTGTATTATGGTTGTGGTTGTGGATGCATGAATATATTTCTTTCTAGCACATGTATTTTGTTTTTGTCGTATATGTTATAAGAAATATATGTGTTGTGTTTTCTTTTCTATCATTATGTAGGACACATGCATGGTTAAAATGAAACAGGCAAAAAAGGACTTGGAAAAGTATAATTAATCAAAAATAATTGTATTACACACTATTTCACATTGGGAAATGTGTGATAGCAAAAAATGAATAAGTATAAGAAATCAAAGCGTGGTAAACAAGAGGATAAAAGTTGTTTTTAAACCATGAGAAAGAGTGGAACCAAATTAAAACAAGTAAAATCACACTAAATCATGTTGGGAAGTATGAAAATAATGTAATAAAATGGAAAGCATGTAAAAGAACAATGGTATAGAAATAAATTTATTAAGTCAATTAATCAGACGAAATCACATTGGGAAGTATAAAAGAGAAACAAAATTGGTAAAAATGGTTTTAAATTAATCACACTAATTCAAGTTGGGAAGTATGAAAAACTTAAGAAAAATGGTCAGATTCTTCATGCAATTGGAAAATAAGAAGATAAAAGTGAAATTTTAACGAAGTAAGCATAAAATATAATAAATCAAGATGGAAAGCATATCAATGATGTGTAACTCATAATCCATCACATCTTATCTCATATTTGACAAATGTAAATTTTGTTGTGACTTGGATATTGGAAAACTTTGTGAGGAAGGCCAAGTCCTATCCATGGTCTTACACTACAAATCAAAAAGGGAACACCAACAAGGTGGAATTAATGTGAAAATATAGTTAAATGGGATGTTTGGAATGGTAGTGTGAAATTTTTGATAATTTGTGAGGAAGGCCAGGTCCTATCCATGGTCTTATAATGAAACTCATAAATAGAACCCCTAGGGGAGTGATCAGTGAACAAAACAATATTTCTTAAGGGGAAATAATAGGATTTTAGGGAGTTAAAAGGGGCATGTAAAAATCATAATGTAGGCATCTTATGAGAATACCTTAGGAGACATGAGGCATATTAAGGACATGAGAAGATACTAAGGGGATAGTGACCATCAATATATAGAGGATACATGTTCGTTATAAACACAAATTTATGTAGGGAAATATGTGTGCTACTAAGATCAACTCATGTAGGTAGTTTTGAACAAGAAAATTAAAATGGACCTAACTTACCACAATGTGTTCCCCATTCCTCAGGACCCCTTATAGAGTCATCAGTCTATTGCGAAGATTGGGTACTTACGTGAGAAAGTAGGTAGTGCTAAAAGATTATTTTATTCTCCTTTTTTAATTTACTGGCCTATCATACACTAATGGACCTCATCTCTATTATGAGGCTAACTATGGATTTTGATAGTTGATTAGAGAAAGGAGATGTGCTTAAAATCACATCTTTTAGTGTGATTTGACTTTTGAGAATTTTGAATATTGCCTTTTAGTTCATTGTCTTTTCTTAAATGATTTGGATTTTGGATGTTTTTATGGATTTTAATATTCCTCCTCCATATGGACTTGGAATGACCAATCATGAGAGATAAAGTGATACACATGAATGAGCTTTAGGATTTGGCTAAAGGAAGCTTAGTAACCAAAGACAAGATTGACTAGAACACTTAGGATTAACTATGAACCAACATGTTAGCTCAAGTCTAAACCATGTTTATGCTTAGTTTATGAAAGGGAATAAAGGGGATTAAAAGGAGGTCCAGAGTGAATTGGTAAAAGGAGATTATAATGAGATTAATGTTTTGCTAATTGATCACATGTTAAAGAAGGAATGACTAAAAGGAGCAAGGTTTGTATAACCAAATTATAATAACTATTATTCAAGTCTATAAAGATAAGACATCAAAAAATAATAAAAAAATAACAAGGGAGTCATAATAAAATGAACTCAAGAATAAAAGAGAATGCAATGAGAAAAAATAAATCCATAAGAGAACATAATGACATCATAAGAAATATAAAGTGTGAAACCAAAGTCACCATGTAAGATAGAGAAGAATTTGACACAATGTCAAATGATATAAAATAGATAAATGCAAAGGTGGAACACATGTCCAATCCAAATAAAAATGTAAAAACACCATGTATGTGTTCATAATTATTGATATATCTATCCACACACATTATCCATAACATCTGATAAGTCTATATGAAGTTGAATGCAAACTGTAACTCATGTCTCATCCATCTTCAACAAGAGTTAAAAAAATACTTCACATTGAATATACTCAATGGAAAATGTAGGAATGATTGAAGGAACATGTTGATGAGGGATATCATGTAAGGGATGGTCAAGAGAATGCATGGGAATGGTTTCTATGGGAGATGAAGGGGTCATTAGTGGGGAAGGTGCCACGGGTGAGGGACTCACAATTGAAGAAGGATCCATGGGTGAGGGGAGGTCTATAGGTGAGGGACTCACAAGTAGAGGAATAGTAGGTGGAGAAGGGACCATAGGAGGATATGGAATCACAGGAGGTGGAGTTGTAGGGGAAGAAGTGGGAGCTTTATTATGAGAATGACCTATAGGAAAAAAATATAGATGGTGCAGGAAGAGTTAGGAGGTGATCTTTGAGATGTTGTTGAAGGATGAAAAAATGATCAGTGTGATGTGTGCCATATTGGTGCTAGAGATAAAATACCTCTCCATACTTAGGAAGATAATCAGGTAATACATTTAGGGGAGTTATAGCCTTGTCTGAGGGTTGAGGAGTGGTGGGATGCAAAGTGTTGATATATTATCACAATTTATGATAATGCATAGATGAATGGTTATTTGTGTCATGGAAGCAATAGATATGCCTTTGAGTAGTCTTGGTAAATGTACTCATAGGAGGAGGTGAAAAATAATTTGAGGGATCTTGGTATAGGAAATAATCTCTAGTCTAGTGACTAGCAACTTTATGAATGTCACAATAAGGATGATCGACCCATTTAGTGGGAAAAGGAACCAACTATGTTAAAGGGATCAAACCATCACCAAGAGAAGGTGGGGTTGGTGGAGAGATTGGACAAGTCTCAATTTAAGTGCTAATAGGATCAAAAATATGAAGAGACTCAACTATAGAGGGAATGGGAATGGGATCCAAACTAGGTTTTATTGAGGAAAGAGTGGAGTCCATAAAAGGTTGAAGGAAAGTCGCATGCATCTCAAGGATAAGTAAGCTAAAGGGGGTCATGGTATCTAGCAAAGTGATAAGGACCAGTCATATAAAGATCCATAAACATACTCCTATGAGGTTCTTCATAAAATGGAGTTGTCTGTAGCATCTTTACCCTATGATAAAGAGGAAAAATACTAAAATTAAGGAAAAAATATAGGATGAAATATGGGAAGATATACTAAAAGACTGAAGCAAAGATGAATGATAATGAATAATCTCAGCATCTTAGGCCTAAACAAGACCTCCTAAGAATGGATCATCTAAGGTATAACCATCATCATTATCAAGTGTGTGAATATCAATGGCATAGTAAGGATGACCTTATCATCTGATGTGGTATGATGAATAGAATGTTGAGTCTTAGTTAAGACAATGGGGATGTCATCATAAGGTGGTTGTCAAGAATGATTTTGTAAAGAAGTGAAAAGTTGAGAGATGAGAGAGGTCAGAGATTCAAAGTATTAATCTTGAGATTTATCTCATCAAGCTCATCATCATATGAATTTAGGAGGTTAAGGGGTATATTCCTAATGAGTTTAGTATGAACATTGTAACCTCAGGTGGAATTGATAAGAAAGTTAAACTATTGAGATTCATGAAATATAATGCTTGGTAAAGGTTCAAGGGTAGGAATATTTAATATACCATAGTCTTGGAAGTGTTCAAAATTCCAAGGATTGGTGTCACCTTGAATCTTTTAAATGGATCCATTGTGAGGAAATTTGATGCATTGACAAGTGGAAGAGGCAACTAATCTCATGCAATGAGTCCATGGCTTACCAAGAAAAATATTATAGGATAGAGTAAAATTGAAGATCATCAGCTTCACATAAACAGTGATAGGTGGGATGGTAATGGGGAACCACACATAACCTAAAGGAGGCATTTGACTTCGATCATAACCTTGACATGTGTTGTATGTGGACTTAATATTTCATGTAGAATATAAAAAGGTTTTGATAAAATCAAGAGAGGCAACACAAGTGCCAAAACCCTTATCAATCAAGGCATGCTTGATTTGGATATCACCAATTTGGACACTGATGAATAGAGGAAGATCATCTTCATGAAGCAGAATCTCATCAAGGATCATTGAAGCAAAGGTGAATTTAAGGGAAATAGAAGTGTTCATTATTTCATAAACATGTATGGACATCTTTTTGTGTTGCTATAAAATGCTATCTTCTGATCCAAATAAGGTGGCTTTGTATCTTGCTAGGGGAGGAGGAGGGATATGCATTTCAAACTTAAACTACATAAGATGATTATGACAATGTGGAGAGGTCTTCATAAGTTTGAGAAATGGGATTTGAGATGAGAGATTAGTAAGTTACATGATAGGATCCTACTCATCATAACCCATAAGAAGATTGTTGGAAAGAGGTGCATAGTGTTAAAGGAGGTCCTCAGAAGGAGGAGCCAAAGTACATGTGAATTTATGTTGATAAGATTCAAAAGGTTTAATAGGACAAGTTTGTAGATTATGTTGAGAAGATGGAGTAGCTAATGCAGATGTGGTTGGAAGATTGTTAGAAGAAGTGTTGAGAGAATCTTGAGTATCATTAGTGATAGGTAAAGAATATAAAGGGATGGTAGAAATAGTATGAGAAGTATTATCCAAGGGAGGTGTTGAAATTGGTTCATCAAAATATATAAGGTCATCTTACCACAACTTGTTTAAGTGGTTTGGATAAGAATCCTAGATAATACAAAATATGTGAGACAATGAAGGTGTGTAGATGGGTTTAGGATCAATAAAAGTAACCACCCTTTGCATATTAGTCATATTAACCACATTCTCTTTAGGAGTTGGGTCAATAAGACTATCAAAATGATTGGTAGAAGGGTTGGGCTTGTCTTAATTATCTTGGTGATTTAGAAGAAGATCTTTATAGATGGATAAATGAGCATTAGCCTAATTCAAAACTTGAGATTTAGTTTGTGTTTCATGGGATTTAAAAGTAATGTCATAGGCTTGTTAACATTGAGAAATGATATAATTATGGTCAAAATTGGCACCAAGAAGGAAATCCATATCTAAAGTATGACGCTACCTACAGGTCTCTTGAGAATGACCCCAACTAGTGTGAAACCAATAAAATTTATTGGGATCATACCAAGATTTCATGGGATGAGTGGGATCAAAATCTCATGGGAGAGACCTTGGTAGATGCTTTTATAATTATGATATGGATAAATGCTTATGAGCATTGATGTTATTGACTAAATATAAAAGAGGATTGGTGATGTGGTTAGGAGGGGAAGCTTGTTTTGAAGTTTGGTTGGGAGCAATAGCTTGAATAGTGGGAATGGTATCAAAGAGTCCATGAAACCATCATTGGTAGCATGATGATTCTTGTTCTTGAGTAACATGCCAGTACCCATGGAAGTTTGGGATGGCTCAAATTGATGCATAAGGAAATATTGATGCTTAGATTGGTCAATAGCCTCTTCCAAAGTATGTGGAGAGAGAGTTTGGACTTGATATTGTAACTTAAGGAAAAGAGCATTAGTAAAGAGATGGAAAAGATTATCATCTTCCATATTATTTTTGCATTTGTTAGATAAGGTCTTCCATCATTTAATGAAAGCTTGTGTAGTTTCATTTTTAAGTTGATTACAAATGATAAAATGTGCCAAGGTATTCTAAGGGAGATCACTAATTTGGAACTCTTGGACTAGAGAATTAACTAAGCCTTCCAAACTAGTAATAGAATGAGTTTTAAATTTGTTGTACCAATCTAAAGCATCACCAATGAGATTTTTGGATAATAGATTGGTAGCAGCAAAGGTATTTAATTTGACCTGGTCTTTATATAGGCTTCCAAATGTTTTTAAATGAAGAGTAGGATCAGTTAACCCATTGTAAGAAACGGTAGGGGTGATACCTCCTATATTGATATTAGCAATTTGAGATGTAAGAGGCTCATTTTAAAGATGCTTTATTATTTTATTACCAAGGGGATGTTGAGGGATAAGATTACCATGGGAATCCTAGAGGATGTGGGAGAACATTTTTATTGTGCGTGCCCCATGACATTCGTTGAGGGTGGGTTTGAAGATGGATAAGATGATTTTTCATTTACATCATTTAATTTGTATTGTTAGCTTGAAAAGCATTCATTTTATTAACTATTTGTAATAGGATTTGATGGGTTTGAGTTGCATTATTAGCATTGTTTGAAGTATTAGAATTGGTGGTAGTGGGTTGGGTACTATTGGCCATTATTTTTGGCCCACATACAAAGTTTTGACTCAACAATCATGTAACCGGGTTCATGTTGAGAGAGTGGTCCAATGGTTAAACAAATGAATAGAGTTTTAGAGGGAATGTGTGAACTAAAGGGATCATGTAGAGTACAAATCTTTTGAAACATTTTAAGCTTACTTAAAGTGTACTTTGTCAAATTATAAGGGGACGGGTATACAAAATAAAGAAAAATGTTCTTGAGCAAGCTTCATGGTGAAACCAAGCAGTTCAAGGTAATGGAACAATTTTACATAAGATTCAGGTCTTGGTAATTATTTTAGGCTTTCAAAGATCAAACAACATTTCAAGAATGAGTTTAGAAGAGATTACAGACCTTGGAAAAGCTAAGTACAAAACCTTTTTTTGGCTAAAGTCTTTGCTTGGGAATTTTTTCAGCTTTCATTGGGCTAAAACTAAATTATTTCAAACCTTTTATTTAACTAAGTGTTCATTATTTTAGTAAATTTGTTTCAGGTTTTTGGTTAAGTATCAAGAATTATCTTAGACATTTTTTTTGAAACAAAAGTCCCAAAAACTTGAATTGTCTTGGATATTTTGTTTGCAAAAAAATTTCTAGAGGGTCATTCTTTTGGGAAATTGGTCCAAAACAAAAGCTTGAAGGGTCATTTTTGAAGCAAAGTGTCTAAAACAAAATTCCTAAAGGTTCATTTATTTAGGAAAGTAGCCCAAAAAACTTTAAGGGCCATTTCTTTGACAAAATTGTCTTGAGACAAAGCCCTGAAGGGTTATTCTTTTGGGAAAGGGTCCAATATGAAAGTCCCAAAGGGTCATTCTTTCAAGAAACTGTCAAATACAAAAAGCCTATGGATAAAAGTCTGAAGGAAATGACCTAGGGAATTTGTACTCCAGTAGGGTAATGGTGACTATGTAAACATCAATTTTAGGCTACAAAAAGTATCTATTTGAATTTAAAAAGGTCCAAGATGGTCCTACAAGTGTCAAATTCAAGCATAAAAAATAATCATTAATTGGAAATTGGATGATCATATTGAATTCAGCCATGTTGGACTAGATTTGAGTAAAAGACTTGAACAATCTTTTACTCATCTAGGGTGAAAATATAGAATATCAACAATTTTGGCATGCCTGGTGGTACATAACATCTTTGGCATAATTGAAGTTTGAAGATTGAGAATAAGAAATTACAAAAGGAGGAGACATCTACCATAATCAAAAGTTGAAGATACTTCAAGTTTTAGAGTTCATCGCATCTTTCAGATGATGTTTTCATGCCAAAGGTTACAACAAGATCAAGTAAAGGTACTTATTTTGAACATATTGAATTGCCATCTACTTCTTATAAAAGATCAAGATTCATTAAGACAACACATTATCCTCAAAAGAATCATTCATCTGCTAGTTACCCTATTGTTTTAGTCCAATCTATTATCCCCATAAGCTAAATCCTTTTTACCCAAATGGTTATCAAGAATCAATTTTTTATTCCATTTAATAGGGGTAGTCCCCTGAATTTAGCCCAATATGATGACATCCATGTGTCTAACCTAAAAAGTATCCCTTTCTTCTCAAGAGAATGGGATAAAAATACTTTTATTGAGCATATCCAAGATGTTTCCAATCTATGTTATGTTCATAATGTTACTCAAGATAATGTAGATATCAAACTACTTGTTACCTCCTTCAAATTAAAATCATTGTAATGGTATATGAATCTTACATTGACTTCCATTGCTACTTGGGACGAGTTAGGTGCATCCTTAGTTAAATAATTTGATGACAAGTTTGATCATCTATCTCTAGTTGAACAACTGACTGCCATACAAAATTACCCCCATGAGTTCATATCTAATTTTAACCTCATATTCTAAAATACATAGACTAGGATCTCTATATTAGTTAGACTATCTCTAGAGTATGCATTTATGTCCTATCTTAAGGCCCTTAATTTTGACATAAGTGTCATGATATACTCTATGGATGGTAATACCTTTCTAAATGCCTATGAAATTACATTAAGAGCAAACAATAGCTTTACAAGCTACTAAACTTGTTACAAGGCCTTTGTGCTCATATTCCTAGAATTTCAACCTGTTCCTCCTCGTCAAGTTCCCCAAGTTCCATTTATAGCCCCTAGTCCATCTCTAAAGGTGTAAGTTGTAGCACCTTCTAATCAATCTAGTGAGATTGGATATCTAAAAATAATGTTACATACTTTTAGAAATAATATTATTCAACTCAAGAGATAGCAGTACCAAATTATACCTTATTAGTAGCAAAACCAAAATACTTATCAGTCTTTCAATACCCAATGACCTCCTTATCAAAGTTTCAAGGATAATAGGAAACCTTATCAAAATCAAGGAGCCATAACCCAAACTAATCCATATGCATCCCTTGATCCTAATGTACCTTCTAGTTTAAAAGATATTGTTCCTCAAAATAACTTGATACAAGATTCAGGATGGTAGCCTTTCAATCCAAATGACACTTAAAACCAAACCTTGGTGTCACAAGATATTACTATGCCATAAATGACACAAGAAGAGTCCTCTCTTCAAGGTGGTCAGTATCAAGACACTAATATGGAATTCTAAGGAGAATATCAACAATTTCCAAGGAATCTTGATGTTATCAATGTTAATTAGTAATTGGATGATCATATTGCATTCAACAAAGTTGGTGAAACTAGCAACACAAATGGTCAAGTTACAACTCTAACTAGAGATAAAAGAAGAGAAGTTGAGGAAGCTCAAGATGTGAGCAATACTTATAGTGTTCATAATTTTATTTTCAACAGTGTCAAGGATCAAGTTGTTGTTCCTATAGCACAAAAGATTTATAATGTAGAGACAGTGAAGATTCCCTAAATGCCTCTAACTAAAGAACAACCAGTGGCTCAAAATTTGTAGCCAAAGGTTAGTGGAACCTCATTCAGAATAATAGATCAAATGAATAAATAAAATGTTAGAATTAGCATGTGGGATTCCCTTGCCATTCTAAGACAAAAGGACATACTTACTCAAGAGCTTTTAAATCTTAAAATATCTAAAGAACTAATTGAGAAACAAGGAACTATCTTGGCTAATTCAAACCAACAAATCAATCAACCTGATCAACAAGTACATAACATGAAAAAGGCTGACAACAACAATGTCAAATCAAACAAAACCCCTCCCTTTTATCTTTCTTTGATAGTTGGTGACTTCTTAGTCCATAATTGTATGGTAGATAGTGGGGCTAGAAGCACTGTCATGCCCAAACAAATTGTAGACTAGCTTGGTCTTGTCTATGAGCCAAATGCCAAAGGAATATTTTAATTAGATGGGTTAACAACAAAGATAATAGGCATAATAAAAAATCAAAAACTAAAATTATATGCTTTCCCCAATGTTATTATTCAGTAAGATGTAGTAATAGTGGACTTGCCTCCCTATTTTGCCATGTGTTTGTCAAGAGACTTTACTTCAAAGATTTAAGTATATTTATTAGCTGATTAGACCTATTTAATGTTTAGGACCAGGTATGGTACTAAGGTGACAATACGTTCTGAACCTATTGTGCAATATTTCACTTGGAGCCAAATATGTCAAGTATGGTGAACACTAATTGTGTTATTTGTATACACCTTAAATTTGTCAAGAAACCACACATATCATGTCTTTTCATAGGAGACTTTGACTAGAGAATATGAGCCTTGTTCACATTAGCCATGTCTTTATTTTGCTTGTCTTGGTCTTATTTTCTTGCCTTGGTCACCTTTTCATTCATAACTAGTCATCTAAAACCTTTTGACTAGTCATTCTACCTCAGATGGGCAGTGTTTTTCATGTCAATCTTATTTCCCTAGGTCTTGAACCTATAAGATAGGAGCATCAAAATTGGACTATAGCACTGGACCCTAGGGTGTCCCATTTTCGGTGCTCCTGTCCTTTTGCATTTTGAGTCCCAATGCTAATTTGTTTTCATTCAATAGGTATTAAACCCTTCTTAGCCCCTCCCTTAAGTTTTTTTTACCTTTTTGATGTCAACTAACATGAATAAAATCTCCCAGATTCAAAATAGAGAGTATCCTATATAAATGACTTTACAAGGCATTTTATATCTATCACTTACTACTTTGGCATAATAAATAATTAAAATCAATCAATAGTATAACTCAACATTCTACATCACACATGGATTTGCATGCTTGATCAAAGAATAGCCTAGGTGAAAGTTCATTCTTACACCTATTGTGCACGTTTATTATGCACATTCATGAAGGGAGAACTACATTTGATCTAAGACCCTAGCTTGAGGGTTAATGTAGGCAATGATCAAGACAATATGGGATCTAGATCATGTGATCATACTTCCCCTAACCCATTTTTTTCTCTTTTGCTTTGATGTATTTATTATTTTATGTGTGTAGGTAGACCTAGGGTTTTTGAATAAAATAGGTTATATAGTGTCACATACAAGCGATCGTGGAGAAATAAAGACAACTACAGGACCCAAGAACCAAATCGCATAGGAACCCAGAACTAAAAATTGATTTGGATAATAACATCAGAATTAGACTATAGTGTTAGACACCAAAGTGTCCCATTTTTGGCACTCTAGTCCTTTCATTGAAAAAAATCCAAGTTCAATTTTTTAACATTTTCCCAATCTTGCATAATAGTTTTAAGCCTCTGTATCAGTCATCTCAGCTTATTTTTCTAGATAAGTCATTTCTTTTCTCCATTCAATTAATTTAATTAAATTGATATAAATCTATATTTTACTATATTTGATTATATTTTACCCCTTAATCTAGACCCTTTATTGTTTAGTAACTAATCCCTAGTTTCACAAAAATAATAAAATATTTGGTGAACCTGACTTACTTTGAATAAATCCAAAACCCTAGGTACCCTTAGGGTTTTTCCTTCACATTTTTATGCAAAAATTCAATTTCAAAATTCTGATTTTGTATAAATTTTTGTACATTTATTTTATTCAAATTTATTTTAGAATTCAAATTATTGCAATTATTTCAAAATTCTAAAACTCCAACCCTAAACCCTAGATTTCCAAACTAGGTCCTCAAACCCAAAGCCTTCTTCCCTTAAAATTTTTGGATAAATTTTTGGGAATTTTTAAAAATTATTTGGAGTGTCAATTTAAAAAAAAAAAATCTCTATGTTAATAGTCATTCTTGCATTTATTTTTTTAATATTACTTTTACATACTCTCTTTGGTGAAAGCAATAAATTGACCACTAAGGCACTTCTTCTGTCTCATCCTATAGATAAATTTTTAATTTGTTCTCATAATTATGATAATGAATGGACAAATTCATAAAATTGCATATTAACCAAAAATGAAGAAAATGAGTTCATTTACAATGAAGACAAATACTATTATTTCAATGAGGAATATGATGATGTACATGAAAGTGATAGTGAAGAAAAAGTAGATGCATCTTCTTCTCTTAAACCTATCTCTTTTCTTCCCTCTTCTAAAGAAAATAATTTTGATAAATGTGAAAGATACTTTTCACCTCATTCTCCTATGCACAATGCATCAAATATACAAATTAGTCATCTATTTCCAAGTGAACATCTCATTGGTGATAATTTTCTTGCATTTGAACCTAGTCTCTCTCTCTCTCTCTCTCTCTCTCTCTCTCTCTCTCTCTCTCTCTCTCTCTCTCTCTCTCTCTCTCTCTCTCTCTCTCTCTCTCTCTCTCTCGTTAGTTCTATGTTTAAATTACAACAATATAAATGTAATAGAATCAAATTTTCAATGCATAGTTCAAATGATCCATCTCATGTTCTTAACTCTACTTTGTCATCTTAGTAAATGACAAAATAAGGTCCAAATGATAATTCTCTTACTCTTACCTCTCATATTACAAATGAAAATAATGCATGTACTCCACTCAAGGATAACATAGATGTACATAGAATTCCAATTTCACATGATAATTTATTACATATTAGAAAAGAATTAACATTTTCTCTTACAACTCTCCCTAGTGATAATGGAAGTAACAATGAGTATGATAGTGAACATGCAAATGGATATGAAAATGAGAGTGAATATGAAAGTGATACTTCTACTTATCCTCTTTTGAATAAACAAAACTTGGATTGTGATAATGTGTGGAATAATGATGACTATTATGCATATAGTGAAGAAGAAAATGCATCTCATACTTCTCACTCTTCTCCCACTCCTCTCAAACATAATTCATTAAAAAATGTTGCTTTTACTTATATGCATGATTTTATTTCAAATGATTCACATGCAAATGATAACATCACATCTTCTATTCAATTAGAATGTGATTCACTAAATACTTAAGATACCAATGAATATCTAAAGCCACCCCCTACTACAATAGCACCTATTTCTCACTCTTCACCCAAAGAGAATGGTATCCCACATCCCTCTACTAAGGTCCAAGTTACCATTCCTCGAAAGGTTCAAGTGAGCACACCCCCTCTCCATGATCTAATTACTAAATGTAGTATTCCCATGGCTAAAATAAATGATCAAATTCAATGCCTAAATGAACCAATTTAAGATACTAATATACCATCCCAAGAGATTATTTCTTTGATGCATGCAATTGGTGAATTACAACATCAATTACATCTCCTTACTTTGGAAAATAAGGCTTATAAGCCTTGGATGGATGCCAATGACTTACATGGTAAACCTCTTCTAAAGACATTTGTCAAAGATTCATTGCCTAAGCATTTCTAAATACCATCATTACCTAAATTTGATGGAATTGGAAATCCATTCGTGCACTTTAAAGCCTTTTAGAAGGCTTTGCCATCTCACACAAGTCCTTTAATTCTATTGAAGTTGTTCCAATAGACATTAGTGGGTAATACACATAATTGGTTCTTTCATCTATTCCCTATTGGTTCTTTGCATACATATGATGAATTAGAGGATTACTTTCTCAGATATTACATAGCAAACATGGGCCCTCATGCTACATAAGAGAAAATTACCACATTGCATTAGAATCCTTTAGAGTCAGTTAGTGATTATATCTTATGATTTAAGACTTGCATGTTACACTTGATCTATAAACCAACAAACTTAGAGTTTCAACATATCTTTATTAAGGGGCTTCACCAACCCATCTTGGAGCATATATTATATCAGATAGAGTCCTCTTTCATGCACATATGTTATACAGTTTTAGCCTTGGAGAAGAAATTGAGATTGATTGAGGCAGATTCAGTTGATCAACTTACTCTAGATTTCATAGCATTACCTTGATATATAGCTCCTAGCACACATCATCCACCATGTCCCAAACAAAATAGGAGACCATAGCTAGAAAAGAAACTAGTTAAGAATAGATAACTAGCTTCTAGAGTACCACCTATAGTATGAACTATAGAGAATAGTAGCAAGGTACCACTACGTTTTGATTCAAAGTGGGATAGCCCATATGTCATACTATCAAAACCACTAGATAGGAGGTTAATCACATTGCCTTATACTCATCGATGAGATATACATCTCTTATATAGATAGCCACATCGGCCCTTTTATAACTATCATCATATCTATCGACATAGAGATAATGATTGTTATGGACTCAGGGTTTGTATTAATAGATGTGTCGATAACAATATCATAGCATTCACACTAGGGGTACCAAGATCTCTTCCATCATGGATTCCCAAACCTCATTCGTCTATGATTGAGTCATCCCAAGACTTTCCTTCATAGGAATCATTAGTTACTCATCGTGAGAGTAATGCAGCTTTTAGGACAAAGCCTCATATGATATCTCCTATTCCACCTACTCAGAGGGTTTGGATACCAGTACAATGAAAGAAACCTACATATAATAATGTAGTCCAAGGAGTATATAGTTCAGTTGTATATACATATCTAAGACAATCACAGGTACCACAATAGACTGTTTAGGGTCATATCTCATGTAGCAACCCACTATAATTAAGATTAGATGAACCCACATTATAGAGTACTACTCTAAATAGATATTTACTATAAATGAGTTTTTAGGGACCTATTTCACATATAAACCTACTATTATTGAGATTAGATGAGAACCCATCATAGGTTATAGTTCCATCTTGATCTATTGCTTAGTCATATGCATCACAATAGAGGCCATAGGGTGTTATTTCACATAGCACTCCACTACAATTATGGATAGATAAGCCTCCTTCATAAAGCATAGTTTTAGTTACACATCCATTGAGGTTGCATCTTACAATGTCTACATGTACAAATATATTTAACACACTATAGACAACATCAGATACAAAGCATGTTGCTACACAACATGGGCAATATGGCCATTTGTTTAGTTGGCCATCAGGGTTTAGATAGTGATACAACAACCATGGTGATGATATACATAGAGTGATATCTTACATACCCTTTTACTAAAAAATCACATTCTTAGTTCTAAATAACCATCCCTAGCCAGACTAAATTATCCAAATCTTGATCTTATCAATATCCTATTTTATCAATCTTAAACCAATTCATTTTATCAAATCAATTTACCAATTACATAAAAACAAAGTTTTTACTCACATATGATTCAACATCAAAACTAGAATCACACTCAAACCTATCAACAACAATCAAATCATATCCCAAATACCATTTTACCAAACATATGTAACCTTAACATCAATGCCAAATCAATTATTTCTAATCAACCATTTGCAATAAATATACCAATATACTCCAAATTCCATAACATAATATGCATGAGTCAAAATCAAAAAAGTATCCATATACATATATAATGAAGTTTTCAATACATATACACTAGTATCAAGTGCAATCAATCATGAATGGGCATCAAACACTCACTCTCTCCACTAATGCTAGTCCCATAATCTACCCTAGCACCTGATGGCCCCATAACTCCTCGAGCTATCACATGCCTCTTGAGATGACTCTCTCACTCCAATAGCCAACCATGATCCTCACACAAGTCCACATATCATATTTGAAGATATATATACTCATCCATGATCCTCATACTAACAAATCCAAATTCAAGTGCAGGCATTTTATGCCTATCTAGCTCAGCTCCCAACTCATCTCTCTCTCCTACTACCCTAACATATGTAGTTGTTGCTATATCAACCCTATCAAATAGATGGGCATGGATATCAGTTATGACCTTTGCTCACTCTATCAACCCCTCCTCCACTGTATCATTAGGTACATGTCATGTGATCTCTTAGAGTGTCAACTTGATTATTGTTTCCCAATAATCATCATATCCACCTCCTACCCCAACTTGTGCCCTATCTTGAGCACCTCTTTCTTCACCTACTCACAAAATGTGACACTAAATTAGCTATATACATTGAGATCAAACTAAAATAAAAAAAATATGCATAATTCAAATATAATCACTACTTACCTCCCATCATCTAGATCAACTCAAGATCCTCATAATCTATCACATCCCGTCCATCAATAGGGTAGAATGGAGCCCACCAATGCCTATCCCACCACATGAGATATGCATTTGTAAATCCAACATCTTCCACATCTAGAATATCTATGGCCACATCCTTCACATCCAAAGGTAATGGTGTAAGCTCAGCCTTAATAGGCCTCATAGAAGTTCCTTGTCCATGTAGATGCTCGTATACTCCTCACCCACACCCATGTTTTTGGGGGCACATCTTGTGATACCCCAAACTATCTAGTAACATGATCATACTAAAAGTGCTAAGATACTCTAGCCTAATGGTCATGTATCCAATAGATGACCCTCATGATTACAACTATACTCCTTCCTTTACCCACCCAATAAATCTTCTATAAGGCCTCCATATGATGTCACCAACCACCAATCCATATAAAACCTACCTATAATGTTACATCCCATGAGATTGGATATCCACTAAGCTCATCCACCACTCCTTAAATGGTTGTGGAGGTGCCCACTCTACCCTAGGTAATCCAATTGGTCACACAATTGCTCTGTGCTCATAGGCCCAATAAAGCAATAAGGTCACTGCACTCACCCTGTCACTGAAGGAGTACTATGTAAACCTATATAGATCCCTATATAGGTGATCTAGCATAGTCCTCCCCCATGAGAATATAGTGCCATATACCTATACACTACACATAATCTTGTGCATCCTATATGAAATAGATACTTCACTCCCATCCACAACAATAAAAGATGCCAATAGAATAGCCAACCACTTTTTCAAGCATAAAACACTATAATACATAATAACTAACAGTAGCACATCACTATCACTACCTCTCTGATGTGTATCTAAGGGCACACTAGTAAATTACAAAGATGCATCATCAATTTCATCAACACCCATGTCATCCTGTACCATCACATACCACCCAATAACTAGTAAATGAAGTATATGATATGCATCCTTTAGAGTCACAATCATCACCCCTATAGGAATCTAGAAAGTGCATTTATCTACATCCCACCTCTCACATTGGGTGGTCATCAAATATCAATCCCACTGCACTATGCCTAGGTCACATATGTGACCCAACCCTACCCTATCCATGAAAACTCTCTCATCAGTAGACAATGGTAATAACCTCAATGTATCCATCACCCAACCCCTATAAAACTCTCTCATTTGCACCTCACCCTACATTACTAGAAATAACACATCCAATAGCCAATAATACCAAGTCAAAATCCAAGCTAAAATAATAGCAAGTAGCAAAGTAGCATCTCAAAAAATCTTACCTTTTAGACAACAACATTACAAAAAGGACAATAGTAATAGATAGGAGCACTAAAACCTGGATAGGAGAGTTGAACCCTAGATAGGATCTTTGAACCCTAGACAGGAGCATCAAAAATAGAAATTTTTTTCTTAGACCACTTTAAATATCTTAAAAACACCAAGTCAAGCCTAAAAATAAACAAAAAATGAAGCATTTAGGTTACTTATAGGGTCACATTGCCACCAGCCTGAACCTAGGTCGCCAGCTGCTTGAACTGGGTTACGATAAGTACTCATCTCTTTAACATTTTCTTGCTTAAAGCTCAAAATATCAACCTAGTCAATACACAAATGAATAAAAAATCAATCCAATTTCCTATATTAGCCAACTTTTTCAATGAAAACACAATATCATTTTACCCATAACTCAAACCTCGTAGCTCTATTTTGTGAACCATTTCTTTCCATGAAATCATGGCAATGATACCTTCAACATCACTCAAACTTCACTCTCTTACTACATTATCTTCCTAATATGGCATACACATTTTGTTATTTCTCCTATACCTAGACATACACCTTGGTTGTCATTAATCAAAATGTGTTACACTCTCTACAACACAATCTAAGCAATCCAATAACCTTTCAATCTATTCATAACATGTCAACCTTGTTTATATTACTACGCCACTAGTAATCAATTTTGTCTCAACCTCCTCTATCACAAATTTCATCCCTCTCCCTAAAAGGGGGGAATCATTCATACTATTCCTATTTCTACATTTACCCAACATACCCATACATTATCATAGGTGGATACACCATAGTTATTACACATACAATATTTATATTATTAGATTTAGCTTAGATTGGTTGAAATATACAATGATTTAGATTATATGGGTCACTCAACATTACTCAAGACATTTAGAGGGATATACTTTCAGTTTATAGATACATAGAATATTCAGATATAGTGGTTCAGATCATATGGATCCATAGTGATTTTGGTACAGATATAGACTCAAATACCATATTTGGGGGCATGTACATACTACACATCTCACACATACAACTTCATATAGCATGACACCATTATAGAATCAAATAGCAGACTATAGGCATATTATAAAGCACAATTTTTCAATCTCTAATTTTTCACATGAGGCATGGAAAGATATGTCATACCACATGTAGTTATATAGATTACCATATTATACAGATTCATCAATCACATACTAGATTTGGGGGCATGGCACAAATGTTCATGTTATTCATCACTCAGAATTATATGGATGAAATGGAATGGTATGACATGCCATTCTCTTCTTGTACATTGATTAAAGTTTTAGATTACACCTAGCTATACCCAGGTTATCATCAGGTTGGATTGCACAACTATCTATAGTAGTTGGTCCATTGAATTACTTAGATATAGACTACATGAGTTTATGTAGGACATACGATAGACATTGGTTTTGGGCTACTAAGCATTTATCAATTCTAGTTTAGATAGTTAGAGTGGGGGCATGACAAATTTTGCTCTTCACAACATCTAGATTTCTATGCACACATTCTACATTACATGATTTTATGTGGGATAGAGGATAGGCATTGGTTTTGGACCTCTGAGCATTCCTCATATTTAATTAGATTTAGTACAGGGGGAAAGCATTACCCTCCTTCTTCATGACACAAATTCTACATTCAGATTCAATACAAGGAACATCCACTCCATGGATTATTTCTCTCTTTAGGCACCATTTGGCTCTCCATCCACTTCCCTGGCCAAGAAGTGAGTTGGATCCTTGTAGCATATTCACCTCCACATAGGTACATTTAGGTACACATTTATTTTACTTTAATATTTCATTTCGTTACATCACTAAAATAAAATGGGGACAAATTTATACACCCTAAATTGGTTAAGCAACCACACATATCATGTCTTTTCATAGTCCTTTTCATAGGAGACTCTGACTAGAGAATACAAGCCTTGTTCACACTAGCCATGTCTTTATTTTACTTATCTTGGTCATATTTTATTTCCTTGGTCATCTTTTTATTCATAACCAGTTATTTGAAACCCTTTGACCAATCATTCCACCTCAACTAGGTAGTTTCCTCCATGCCAATCATGTTCCCCCAAGTCTCAATCCTGTAAGACAGGAGCATCAAAATTGGACTATAGCATCAGAACCTAGGGTGTTCAATTTTTGTCACTCTTGTCCTTTTGCATTTTTAGTCCCAATGCTCATTTGTCTTCATTCAATATGTCCTAAACCCTTCTTAACCCCTCCCTTAAGTTTTGTTCACCTTTTTGATGTTGGCTAACATGAATAAAAGTTCCCAAATTAAAAATAAAGAGTCTACCATATAAATGACTTCACAAAGCATTTTATATTTAACACTTACTACTTTGACATAGTAAATAATTAAAATCAATCAATAGTATAGCTTAGCATTCTACATCACACATAGATTTGCATACTAGATCAAGGAAGGGCCTAGGTGAAAGTTCACTAGTACATCTATCATATGCATTGATTATGCATGTTTCTAAAGGGATAACTAAATTTTATCTAAGACCCTAGATTGAGGGTTAATGTAGGAAGTGATTAGGATAATAGGAGTTATAGATCATGTGATCATACTTATCCTAACCCAATTTCTTTCATTTTGCTTTTGATGTGTTTGTTATTTCGAGTGTGTAGATAGACCTAGGGTTTTTGAATAAAATAGGTTATACAACAACACATTTAGGCAATCACAGAGAAATAAATACACCTATAGGACCCAAGAACTAGACTGCATAGAAATCTAGAACCAAAAATTGACAATAGTGAAAAAATTAGACTACAACACCAAACACCAAAGTGTCCCATTTTTGGAGCTCCTATCCTTTCACTAAATGAAAACTAGATTCAGGTTTTTAACATCTTCTCAGACCTATACAATAGTTTTTAGCCTCTACATCAGTTGTCACAACTTATTTTTCTAGATAAGTCATTTCTTTTCCCCATGTAATTAATTTGATCAAATTGATATTAATCTATATTTTATTATATTTTACCTCTTAATCTAAACCCTTTATTGTTTAGGAACTAAACCTTAGTTTCTCAAAAATAAAAAAAACATTATCTTAGACAAGGTACTAGAAAATAGTGAGGTGGAATCTGAATCACCTCTAGATGGAGTCCTAGATATTTTCCTTGATAATGGGCCTTTAATTTGTATGGACATGATACCTACAAGCTAGTTGAAGAAGAAGGTTTTGGTGTCTATTATTTTCATGAAAATGATGCACTAATGCTAACACTGATGAAAGATGATCAACCTAGTGATGAACTGTGGAAACTATATTTTGATGGATCTAGGAACAAACATGACACTAGAGTTGGAATGATGTTAATTTCTCCAGTCAATCAAAGGTATTTATATTCTCTCAAGTTTTAATTTGGTTATTCTAATAATGTTAGTGAATATGAAGCACTAGTGCATGGCTTGCAATGGGTAAGAAAGATGAAGGTCATTTATTTACAAGTTTTTATAGATAGTGAACTGGTAGTTCACCAAGTAAGGGGAATTAATATATGAAATAACCCACTACCTAGGTCCTATAAGCATATATTATGGGACATATTCTTCAATATTTCAATATTCAGGCCATATCAAGAAAGAATAATAAGCATACAGATAGGTCGGCTATTATTGGGTCATAATTTAATATCCCAGATGACATAAAAATTGAATAAGTTCAATCACACATCAAGGTATTTATGAGATGTTCTATCCTAGACAACCATGACAATTGGCAAGAATTTGAAGATAATAGTCAAATTGTTAGATTCTTACAAGAGGAAGCTGAATTTTATTCAAGGAACCAAGATAAGTATTTGTAGTAGTATGGTGACTAGATTGTACAATTCAAGATAAAGAAGTTACCTAAAGAGTTGGTCACCCTTGAAAACATATTCAACAGAGATGATGGATTGAGAAAGTAAAAGTTTGCTTTATCAACCAAGGAATAATACTATAATATGTGGAGATTACAACTAGTAAGAGTTTAAAGTTTGGAAAAGTTTACAAATCTTTAGAGAAAGAAACTTTTGTTAAGTTATGTTCAAGTTTTGTAGTCAATTTTGCATGGCAGTACAGTGACCTTAAATGATTTTATCCAAGTCTAGATAAACATACCATTGAGTTAGAAGATGAGATAAAGGCCTATTACCCCAAATATTGAACCTTTGATGAGAGTTGAACTACATAAACTCATTGAGTTAGCTATACTATTTATAATTAAGCACTCAACTTGGGTGGCAAACCTTGTTCCAGTATGGGAAAAGAATGGTCAAATAAGATTATGTGTTGACTTCTATGACTTGAACAAGGCCTCTCTTAAAGACCACTATCTATTACCTTAAATGGAAAAAATTATACAACTAGTTGTAGGCTCAAAAAGGTTCTCTTTATTGGATGGCTATAGTGGATACAACTAGATTTTGGTCAAAGAAGAAGACCAATTCAAAATAGCCTTAACCTTAAAGTGGGGGACATTTGCATATAGAAGGATGCCTTTTGGCTTATCTAATGCTAGATCCACTTTTCAAAAATCCATGGAAATGACATTTCAAGGTCTCCTCAACAAGTTTATACTTGTTTATTTGGATGACATAAAAGTGTTTTCTAACAGTGCAAATGAGCATATGATTCACCTCATATAAGTGTTTGAAAGGTTCAGGGAATTTAGAGTATCTTTGAATCCAAAAAAGCGTGTTTTCTCTATTTATGAAGGTAGGCTTCTTGGACATGTGATTTCAAAACATGGTACAAACATAGATCCTGATAAGATAGATTCAATTCTTCCACTTTCCTTGCCTAAACACAATAAAGCCTTGAAAATATTTTTAGACAAGATCAATTTCATAAGGAGATACATTTTAAATTTTGCTAATTTATCTAGGCTATTTAGAGCCATATTAAATAAGGGTTAGATTTTTAGCTAGTCCAAATGAGTAAGAAGCTTTAGATAGATCAAGAAAGATATAGCCAGTGTTTATATACTCCTAAACCCTGATTTCACCAAAGATTTCTTCTTATACACTTATTTTAACATTGACACAATTTCAAGTATTCTCATGTAGCAAAAAAAATAAACTTTAGAGCAGCCAATAGCCTTATTTAGTCAAGGCTTAAAAGAATATGAAACAAGGCATTCTTTTGTTGAGAATCATGTACTTTCAATCATAAGGTCTCTTAAAAATTTAAGGTATTTATTATCAAATAATAAGATACATTTGATGGTTGCACATCTAAGTGTCAAAGATTTCCTTTTGAATAAAGATATAAATGATAAAAGATATGGTTGGATAACCAAAGTCATGGAATATGATGTTGAGATCAAGGTCACAAAACTAGTTAGAGGCAAAGGACTTTAGAACATCTAGCACAAGACGTGTAGGAGAGTAATGGGATGGTTATGGTGTCAAATGATGAATAAGTTGTAACTAATCAGACCTCATCTTCTAACTAGTTCCAAGATATGGTAAGATACTTATAGGATGGTGTTTATCCTTCTTGTTTGACCCCTTTAAAAAAGAGATATTTTATATTATAGTCAATTCCTTTGCTTTTTGTTGATAATGTGTTGTTAAAAAGGGATAACAATGGCATATTGCTAAGATACATAGAACCAGGTCAAACACAAAAGTTATTTAAGAAATTTCATGATGGGCATGGTGGAAGACATTATTCATCAAGGATAACAACCCACAAGATCATGAGAAGAGGGTATTATTAGCACCAAATTTATTTGGTGATTATCATACATAGGTTAAGAAATACAGACAGTGTGCCATGCTTGTTTGAAAGGTGAAGATTGAAGCCTTACCTTTCCAAAAAAAATTATTAAATCAACCCTTTGTCTAATGGGTATTATAATTTATTGGTCTCATCAACCCCCTTCAAACTCAAGACACGATTGGTTCATAACTGCCACAAATTATTTTACTAGATGGACAGAGGCAGTAACATAAAAAGAAGCCAATGAAACCAATGTTTTGGACTTTGATGAAGGTTTGGTTACCAGATTTGGGTTCACTTTAACCATAATTTCTAATAATGATATAGCTTTTTTAGGAAACATTAGCTAGTAGGTAGTTTAACATAGTATTTTTCTCAATACCTCATCAAACTATTATCCACAAGGCAATAGCCTTGCTAAGTCCACTAATTTTTATTTATTAAAGATCGTTAGGAGGATTGTTGAAGATAATTAGAGATCATGGAATCTCAAATTAAATTCATCTATGTGGGCTAATAGGATTAGCTATAAGAGTTCAATTGCCAATTCTCCATACAAGCTAGTATATGGTAAGGAAGCAAGAATGCCTATTTATCTTGAATTCACTACTTTGGAATTGATGCATCAAATTGAGGTTTTGGGGAATGAGAAAATGAAAATTAGATATGCTAAGCTCATTGAGCTAGAAGAAACCAGGCATCAGTCCATGTTGGCTATGGAAGCCCATCAAGCAATGATAAAGAGATCTTTTGACAAAGGAACTTCTTCAAGAAGTTTTCAAGAAGGAGATTTGGTCTTCAAGTGGGATGAAAATAGAGCTAAGCCAAGAAGGCACACAAAATTTGATTCTCTCTAGAGTGTTCCATATATAGTCTCTAGCTACAAGTCCTGCTATGCTTTCCAACTCATAAGGATGAATGGTGAAGAGCTTCCTATCCCAATCAATGGGATACATCTAAAGTACTGTTACTAAGGAAGCTAAGTTCCTTGTACATAGTTATTTTTAATTTTCTCTAAGTGTTTTCTAACACATTAATTTCCTTTATTTTTATCCTAAATAAGTGATTTTGTTTCACAAATGTTTATTATGTTAGTTTCCCTTTCAAGTTTCTTTCTTTCCATGTTTATTGGAATTCTTTGTCTTTGCAAGATAAAAAGTTGTCTTATAGTCAATGTAAATGATCCAAGGGTCATGTAAATGATCTGAGTTCTCAAGCATAACATGCATGCTTCTCATCTGAGTCACCAAAGATGTTGGTCATTTTTTTGTCCCACATACAAAGTTTTTATTAGATAGTCATGTAGCAGGGTTATTTTTGAAAGAGTTTTATATGGAATGAGTGGACTGAAGGGATCATGCAGAGTATAAAGCTTTTGAAACATTTTAAGCTTGATTAAAGTGTATTTTGTCAAATTCTAAGGGGGCAGGTCTGCAAAATAAAGAAAAAGGTTCTTAATCAGGCTTCATGGTGAAACTAAGTAGTTTAAGGTGATGGAACAATTCTTCACAAGCATCAGGTCCTCATAGTTCTTTTAGGACTTAAAGGATCAAGCAACATTTCAATTATGAGTTCAAAGTAGCTTACAAACCTTGGAAAAACTAATTTTAAAACCTTTTTTTGGATAAAGTCTTTACTTGGGAATTATTTTGGCTTTCATTGGGATAAAGCTAAATTCTTTCGTACATTTTTTTTACTAAGTGTTCATTTTTTTGGGAAATTTATTTTGATTTTATTGGCTAAGTGTCAGGAATTATCTTGAACCTTTTGTCTAAAACAAAAGTCCTAAAAACCTAAATTCTATTAGACATTTTATCTATAATAAAAGTTTTGAAGCATCATTATTTTGGGAAATTGGTCCAAAACAAAAGCCCAAAGGGTCATTTTTCAAGCAAAGTGTTAAAAACAAAGCTCCCAAAGGGTCATTTCTTCAAGAAAGTGACCCAAACAAAATTTCTAAAGGGTCATTTCTTTGACAAAATTGTCCCAAGACAAAGTCTCAAAGGGTCATTCTTTCGATAAAGTGTCCAATATGAAAGTCTCAAAGGGTCATTATTTCAAGAAACTATCCAATACAAAAAACACATAGATAATAGTATGAAGGAAATGACCTAGGGAAATTTGTGTTCTAGCAGGGTAATGGTGGTTGTGCAAACATTAATTTTAGGCTATGATGAGTAGCTATTTGAATTCAAAAAGGTCTAAGATGATCCCACAAATGTCAAATTCAAGCATAGAAAATGACTATTGGTTTTCAAATATCTCAAAAACATCTACATAAATGTCAAATTAAAGCTCAACAATCATCCATTAGGGACCAAAGATTAGTAGTCATGTGAATGTTAAATACATTCATACAGACATTAAATATAGGCATGCAAATGTCAAAGTGAGGCCTCATGAAGTAGCCATTTGATTTCAAATATTCAGATCAATGATTCATATTTGATCATATAGAATATCTAATAATGAGTGGAGATTGGCAGGTTAATGGACCTAGGCAAATCAATGCCACATCTCAATCGTGCATCTAAGATCAATGGTGAGATTAAGGTCAAAGAAGTCAGGGAATCCTAAGGGCAAATACATACATGATAAGTGGCATAAGAACATTTAGTTGGTAGAAGATCAATGATCAACATTCATCTAGATAAATAGGATCTAATGAAGTGAGATTAGTCAATATGTCAATGATCCAGGTCAATTTTTGATAGGAAATAAATAGAGGGCAAGACCAAGACATTTTCAATGGATGTTGATGAGACATTTTTCAGTTGAGACAAGTAAATATAAAGAAGTCAAGTTTGAATATGGTCTAAGATTGAGCTAGAATGTATATGTTAGGATTGAAAGGGGCCATTGAAGCTATATAACTACATAATAGGTATTTTATGACCTGACATAGACAATAGGGTGGTGATTGAGTGTCAAAGTGAGATCAAATATCTAACAATTTTCATTTCATCAACATGAAAGCTACAAAAAAACCAATGAATGTGATTGGTTTTCAATGTATAGAATGACATGGCTCTATCAAGTTCCAAGGCATGAAGAGTTGGTACTCATTAGTAAATCAATTAAAAGATGGTTTAGAGTCTTGAAATGAATATTTAGTGATTGGATAGAGGTAGTTGAGTATTCAATTATTTTACAAGGCCTTTGAAGTTGTGATTTCTTTATAAGATCCTGAGTTAGCATCCTCGAGAGTGCTAATCCATCAAAAGTAGTTGAGCCTATTTCAATGCATAGCTCTCTCTCTTTCTCTTTCTATTTTATATAAATACAAGATTTCAATCCTTAAAATGGATTCCTCTTTTTGGTATGACCAGACTCTACAAAAATTTGTATTGTAATACATTTTGATGCAATAAAGATTGAATTCTATCATTTTCTAAGCTGGATTGAAGTCTGTTCCATGAATTCATATATTGTGGTTAAGTGAATGTATGTTTCTTGTCTATGTCTAAGTTTTTATCACCTTCAGAGATTGCTTAGTGTCTGTTAAAGGTCATTATAAGTGCAATTTATGGTTAGTTCCCTAGCTTGAAATGGGATATTTTCCCTCTCATGCTAATTTGATAATTGATTAATGCCTTATTATAAAATATTTGTTTGTCTTGAATGTGTCTTATAGTGTGTGTTATGTGAATTTGAGTGATCAAATCATTGGTGTATTACCTATTTTAAATGATTTTATAAGTTAATGTCAAAATCTCTCTCCCTTTTCTAAGAAAGTGCTAGTTTAGTTTTAGTATGGGTGATAGATCCAAAAGGAAGTTGACCTTCTCTGGAGCTATGATCTATTATTAGGATACCCACAGCCTAGGATCAGCCCCATGTTAGACTATATTTGAGTAAAAAACTTGAATAATCTTATGATCAGTTAGGGTGCATGTAGATCATCAATAGGTACCACTATGAGTGTTAGTAGGAGCTTGAGAAGAACTGTTAGTAAGGCACTAGTTGAATAATTTGCTTATGTGGCAAAAGATGAACTAATAGAGGGATGAGAAAAAATAACACTAGAGTCATGATTACCATGGGTATTAAATGATGCACTAGTGGAATAATTGACAAGGGCAGATCTAAAAAGAGGTCCACTTGATGTAGAACCTACCATATTAGTAGAGATACTAGGTATGAAGGTAGAGGAAGTCAAAGAAGAAGAAGTCATGATATGAGAAGGGGTTAAAATAAAGGGAAAATGCTAAGAAGTAAATAAGCCAGTATCCCTAGATCTATGTGAGAACATGAGAGATGGTGAATGGGGTTTCTCAAGTTGACCACTTATCATGAGATGGTAAATATTAGAAGGATCCTTTCCTCAATGTTGAAGAAACACATTGATGAAGAAGAGCATTTCTGATGTATACTCTAATTTAGATTGATCTTCAAGTGAGAAGAGAAGATTGTGAAGTGAATAAGAACTAGGAGGGGTCCCATAGTTTGTGGTGTGAATGGATATATAAACATTATTTTCATCTAGGATAGGAGCCACACGTTGCTTATGAGAGAACCTATTAGGGTTGGTAAGACTCTTCATATCCATTGAATTCAAATCAGTGTTATCTTCAAATAGGGAGTTCATGATGGAGGAGGGATATTAGGAAATTCAAATTTTATGCAAAAAGAAGTAAATATAAAGGGATAAATAAGAGTATAGATTCGATTAGGTTGACCTAGTACTAGAAATAGGGTCTGAAAACTAAATTAACAAGGATATAGAGTTAATAGATTCGAACTAGTACTATAACCTAAGATAGACAACAACCTAATAAGGATATAGAGTTGATAGGATCAACCTAGTACTATAACCTAAGAGGAAAAAATGAATACTAGGTTAACTAGGTTGACTTAGTATTGTAGGTAAGGGAAACAGATAGTCAGTAAGAGACTATGTTGAACAGAACATTAGTGTATTGAAAATTGGGAAAAATATTGCAATGTACTTTGAATCAAGAAATGAACTCACACACATAATCAATTAGTTCAATAATAATGATCCAAATTAAGGCACACAACACAAAACTTTACACCAATGCTGGCCAATGCAAGTTTTGGCAATACAACACACAATGAGCAAAGAGCAAGTAGTTAACTTGAAAAGTAAATGCTAACTAAGTGGTCATCTTAAATGTTGTTAGATTATTATAAATATTAGCATATTAGTATTACCTTAGAATATTTTCTAAGGTATATTGTTGTTATAGTGGTTTAAACCATTTAGATAAGTAGTTTTTATAGGCCTAGATACTTTACACTACTTGTTACTTTTGGTTCCGCCCACCTCCTTATTTTTTGGATGTCTCTTTTATGCCTATATAATAGGATTTTCATTGTATTATTTGGTATGTTTTTAAGATGATTAATATAATTTCATTCTCTTCATTGGTTCTAATATGGTAATCAAATCTTATGGTTTAGGAAGCTTGGGAGGAAGCCTATGAAGCAAGTCTTGATAGACTCATTAGGGAGGAGCATGAAGTGGCAGTGGAGTGCCATGAGAGGGATAAAAATAAATTTTTCCATATGATCATCTAAAAATCTAGACTAACAAATAAAAGGTGGATGAGGTCCATAAACTCTGTGACAGAGAGAATGGAGGATGTAGGAGAGGCTAACAAACCCAAATTCTTTTTTTTTTTGCTCTCTCATGTAGGTCGTATGTCATACGACACCATACAACACTTGGAGGGAATCCATAAATTCATCTGGGGTCTATTTTTTCTATTTAGTGTCTCTAAATATTTCTCTTGGATGGGAGAAGACAGTAGGACCTGACATAATTGAATTTTGATCAGAATTGGGTCTGGAATTAGTCGTTAAATATTTATAGGTTGGCCATTTGCACATGCCAGTTTTGATTGGTTAAAATTCTTATAAATTTTTTATACTAAAGTTTTAATCCACCAATCACAAATTAGCTGAAATTATTTTTTAAGTTAAATTGGAAAATCAATTTATTTGTTCAAACTTTAGAAATTGATTTTTACCAAAAGTTTTGCCTAGAGGAACACCTTTAATTTTGTTAGGAGATAACCGTAAAGCCAAATCAATTGAAAATTTCACCAAATTTTGGGCTTTGTATCTAAATGTTGATGAAGAAGAAATTTTTGAAACCAGAGTTATAGATATCTCATTTAAATTATTTTTGTCCATTTTTAGTGATTTTTAAGATGGAAAGTTTAAAATTTTCCAAATGGCGTTGAGTTTTTTGTTGAAAACTGGAGGTATTGACTAGTTTGTGATTTAAATCAGTGGATAGGAGGAATTTTATGTAAAGTCATTATAGTTTTTATGGTATTTGCATGTTTGGAAAAACTATGTCAAAATGGCTAGTTTGCAATACCTCTTATTGCTAGATTCACAAAACTTGACAGGCAAAAATTTTAGTTTGTGGAGTCACAAGGTTTTGATGATATGTGAATATCAAAATCTTGATCAAATAGTGATCGATAAAGAGCAAAGGCCTACCACTGGTAATGATGACTATGATAAACATGTTGTTAAAACTATTAGTAGCAGATACTTTAATCTCAAAGGTTAGAAATGAGACCAGTGCATCAACTTTGTAGACTAATCTTACTTCTAAATATCAGGATTCTAAAGCCAATAGGCTATTGTATTTGAATAATTTTTTGTTTTCCACTAAGATGTAGGAAGGTGGATCCATTTTTGAGTTTTTGTTACAGATCAAGGACATCAGTGATCAGTTGAAAGCTATGCAAAAGCTTGTTGATGAGAAAAATTTGATTGCTCTAGTTATGTAGAATCTTCCACTTTCATTTGAGTCAGTTTTGGAGTCCTTGTACATGATTGTTGATATTATTCATAACTAGAGAAATCATGTGCAAGGACTTCCAAGTAACTTCTGATTATTTTTCTAACTTCCTTATTTGGAAAACTATGGTTGAAAATAAAGTGGGATGATTAATGAAATATCTTCGAACAAATAATGGGGGTGAGTTCATCTCAAAATTGTTCAAGGAGTTTTGTGCCACTGAAGGCATACATAGATAGTACACTACCCCTTACACTCTACATCAAGATGGAGTTATGGAAAGGTGAAATAGGATGATGATGGACATGGCTCATTGTATGTTCCAAAGCAGAAATGTCCCATATAGATATTGGGTATAATAAGTGAATACGGTGGTGTACATCCTCAAAAAAAATCCTACAAAAGCATTAGATAATATGAATCCAGAGGAGGCTTGGTTAGGTCAAACTCTAGATGTAAGCATTTTTTAAAAAATTGGTTGTGTAGCTTTTACAGTTATTCCTAGTCAAAAGAGAAGTAACTTGAATGCAAAAATTAAAGCATACATGTTTCTTGGGTACAGTGAGCAGTCAAAGGCCTATAGATTAATTGATATTTCTATTAACAAAGTTTTGGTAAATAGAGATGTCATATTAAATGAACAAATTCCATAATTCATAGCAACTGGTACAGTTTTAGATATTGAATCATTATTTTCTTCTAATGATTTTATTATAAGTCGTGATGTGAAAGTTGAATAAGATTCTAGTTCATCAGTGAAATCACATTCCAGGAAGGGAATTATTGCAAGTCATTGTGAGGTTCCAAAAGAACAACCAAAGAATCCAAAGTGGTATTCTTCCATAATAGAAGCACTAAAGGAGGGAGACTTGCCACAAGGTGTGGAAAGAAGAAGATTGAGATCAGGAAAGTAGTTTGGTAATAGAGGTGAGCATGATAATTTTGCTCTAACAACTATTATTTTGCATGTATTTGTGCCTAATTCATTTTCATAGGATAAAGGGAAGCATGAGTGGGAATCAACCATGTAATTGGAATATGATTCCTTGATGAAAAATAAGACATGGGAGCTCATAGAGATACCATTAGGAAAGAATCATTGGTTGTAAGTGGATTTACAAGTTAAAATTCAAAGTAGATGGTTCCTTGGACAAACACAAATCTATACTTATTAAAAAAGGTTATGCACAAGAGGAAAGGGTTGATTATGAAGATAATTTTACTCCTATTAAAAAGATGGTAACTTTTCATTTGATTGTTTCTATTGTTGTTCAGTTTGGATGGCAGATGCACCAAATGGATGTCAAGAGTGTTTTCTTAAATGGAGATCTAGAAGAGGAAGTCTACATGGTTTAGCCATAGGGTTTTTCAGGTTCCTGATAAGGAACATTTTTTTTCAAGTTGATCAAGTCCTTATATGGACTTAAGTAGGCTCTTCAAGCCTAGTATAAAAAAATAAATTCATATCTTAGGGAGTCTAGTTTCAAAAGGTATAATTCTGAACCAAGTATCTATGTAAAGGTGTCTGGTGATGATATCTTGATTCTCATTGTATATGTTCATGATATATCCATCACTAAGAGTAGTGTTAGTCTCATTTATAAAATGAAGGCTGATATTTTTTGTACTTTTAACATGATAGACTTAGGACTACTATAATATTATTTAAGTGTTGAGTTTTGGCAAAGTGATTGTGTTATATTCATGTCAAAAATTAAGTATGCCAAATCATTTATAAAAAGGTTTAAAATGATGGATTGTAATCCAAATCACACACCTATGGAATTTAGATCTAAAATTTCAACTGACACTACACCTCTGGCCAATGAAATAGTGTATCGATAGCTCGTGGGTAGTCTCATTTACCTCACTACCACTAGACCAAATATTTATTTTGAAATGAGTTTTCTATATCACTTTATGTCTAAACCATAGTAAGTACATTGGTTAGATGAAAAATAGGTATTAAGATATGTTAAAGGTATTCTTGACTTTGGGATACTATATAATAAGTCTATAGATTTTGAGTTTTTGGGATATTCTAGCTCTGATTGGGTAGGATCAGTGGATTCAATCAAATATACAATAGGCTATGTTTTCACTCTTGGTTTAGGATTTTTATCATGGTAGAGAAAACTAAAAACTATAGTGGCATTATTCTCAACAAAAGTGGAGTATAAATCTATGGTCAGTGCAGGTTGTGAAACTATGTGGATAAAGAAAATCTTGGAGGATCTTTAGTTTGAGTCATTAAAGCCTACTCTAATTTTATATGATAACTAGAGTGTTCTGAAGATGGTGAAGAATCTAGTATTCCATATCAAGACCAAACACATTGAAGCTCACCATTATTACATCTGACAGTTGGTTATGAATGAAGATATCAGTCTCTTCTATTGCCCCACTATAGAGCAACCAGCTGATATAATGACCAAACCACATGGTTTAGATAATTTCATAGAATTTAAGGATAAACTTGGTCTTGTTTCTAGTTTCATCATTAAGGGAGGGTGTTAACATATTAATATTACCTTAGGATATTTGCTAAGGTATATTATTATTATAGTTGTTTTAACCACTTAGGTAATTAGGTTCCACTGGCTTAGTTATTTTACGCTACCCATTGCGTTTGGTTCCACCCACCTTATTTTTGGGTGTTTATTTTGTGCCTATATAATATGTTTTTCATTATATTGTTTGGTACACTTGTAAGTTGATTAATATCATTTCATTCTCTTTGTTGGTTTGAATAATAAAGTGTTATTTTAAGTATGAGAGGGAAGTTGGTTGAAATTAGGGAACTATAAAGCAATTTATAGATGGTTTCAGGATGTTTAGTTTGAAAGGGATCTATGTTGGCAATGGTGTTGGCTTGGTATTGCGGCTTACCCTCTCACTTCATAATCCCACAATGATAAGGGTGTCAGGTGCTTAGCCAATAAATACCATGAACCACATGTTTATACCTAGCCAAAAAACCAAGTATGCTTCCCCCTTGGTGATGAAATCCAAGTAGGCAAGCTTTAGGTAGATAAATGTTTAAATGCATTTGGAAATTATGTGATTTGGTAATGTGTGCAAGAAAGAGCAAAATAGTGAAACTAAATAGTATATTGAAAAACCAACTAATTATACTATGTGATCTATTTTAAGCATGCAAATAACTAAAATTAAAAGTGTGAAGTACTTAATAGCATGTAATCATTAATTTCTAATTTGAAACATAGTATAGAGTTGGTTTAGATGGCAGTGTATGCAAACATTATATAATAGAGTCAATAGTGTCACTAATGTGCTACATAAGTAAGAGTCCTTACGAATTAAGTTGACCAAGTCAACCTAGTCTTTTAGATAGAAGATAAAATACAAAACTAGGTCGACTAGGTCAACCTAGTTTGTTGTATGATTGAAATTTTAAAGAATACAAAATTTGTAAAAATAGAATATAAGGAAGAACTGAATTGAAAGAAAGAGAAATAAAGTAACCTTGGTGGGTTGTAAGATCTTAAGGTTTGTGATATTTTTGTTGAAGTTCCTTGAATGTTGTTTTCAAATTCTTCTAACTATGTCGACTGGGTCAACCTAGTTCTATAATTGCCTATTTGTTGAACTCTGTTAAGATGACTATACCAGATTGGTCAACCTAGTATGTTAAATAGAAGTTGTCTAGAATACTATGTTGACCTATTCAACCTAGTTTGCTATCTGAAAGTAAATAAGATTACTATGTTGACCTATTTGATCCAGTAACTTGTATCTGATGAAGACCTACACAAAAATAATAGATTCATTTTTGATGTGACTGTGTGTTAAACCTACACATAGAAGTTAGAAATTATACTAGCCCTCTCAACCTAGTATCAAAAATATATAAAAATAATAAATAAAATGATAGAAATGAAAAACATAAAACAAAAACTGTAAGGGTTAGATTCCTATTGGTTTCACCAAAATGTATGAAATCATAAATACATCAGATCTATAAATCAATCCTAACTTAGAGAAGATAGATCCTACTTACACTTGCAATTGGGGATACATTAGATAATCAAGAACATGACCAATATGTGGATCCTCTAGACCCAATTATGGGATCTTTTATCACAAATAATATCATTAGGGAGGGTTCCAAAACCTCCAATAAATAAAAACCACTTAGTAACCACAACTAAGTCATATGTTTTCATATTCACTATACTAATAAAAAGTAAATCAAAGAAATCTAATCTAGTGCTCACCAAAGCTTGTGGCACAAAGTGGGGGTAATAAAATACAAAATTAAAACATGCATAGAAGACATATACTCATGTCAATGCATATGGAATCATAATTCATGGAAGAGAATTACAAATGCATATCTATCTACTCTTACAAAGGATAAACAAAGCTAGAAAGATTTATCTTTGAAGATGAACCCACCAAGCCTCAATCTCTCCCTTGGCCAAGGTGATTCACAAGAGGTTATTATGGTATGTAAGGATGACAAGGATAAATCAGCTCTAGGCTACACAACCTATCAATGCATCCAAAAGACTTTTCCACAAGACAATATCTGTATCTCCAAAAAAAGTATGGAACCCTAAGCTTGCTCTTCAAGTAGAATGGTGGATAAGTAGATGTGTAGTAGCTATTCCTTATTTTTATATTCTCTAAATAATGTGAAAATAATCTCATATATATATATATATATATATATATATATATATATATATATATATATATATATATATATATATATATATATATATATGCAGATTTAACCCTAAGCCCTTCTAAAAGTTTTGGTTGACAAGGTTGACCTAGTTGACCTAGTATCATTATTAATAGAAAATCACTAGGTTATGGGCTATGTCAGCCAAGAGCTGACCTAGAACCTAAATGATTTTCACCAATAAAAGTACAAGGTTGACCCAATCAACCTATTCATGTAAACTATCAAAAGGGGTTTTAAGTTAGGAAAAGAGGTATGAAAGGTGGTAAAAGACTAGAGGAGTGTGGAAGAGAGGAGAACAAGCTTAGGTGAATGGTTTTTAGGAGACAAGTATGTAGATAACAAGTGGAAAAAAGGATAATAAACCTATAAAGCACCAGTGGTCTACCCACCCCTTTCCTGATGTACCCCTTAAGGCATGCACTCAGAGAGATTGAGACTCAATGGGTTTCTACAAGATAAAGAGCATCAGTAATTGATAAAAGATTGAAAATATTATGTGTATACATTACCCTTATTATTTACCATGTTGGATGTCAAGGTATAAGTGATACATAAAAATCCTTAGCTTCTATATCAATGCAACCCTTATAATTTATGCCTTTAGGTGAACAAAAACCTTTACTTACACAATCCCAAGCTCAATCACATGTACCACCATAGATAAAAGTGGGAACATCATAGGATAATAAGGGTAAGTAGAAGGCACCATGATGGTGATCTTTATCACCACCACCAAATAATATGATGTGTAACACTAAATCCTAGTTGGACAATAAACATATCCCAAAAATCACTATAGAATATGACCTTTCAAAATTAGGTGTAAATGAACAGGAAGTCTTGTAGTAAATACTTACAAACATAGGTAATGAGGTTTATGATCAAGAGGAAGGGAAACAAATTTTTATTTTGGAAGGAAGTATGCACCTACCAAGTATGGAACCATGTGCAAATAGTCTTGTCGATTGATATCACCCAACCTTCTCCTTATGTTATTATAGATATTGTAGGGTAAGAGGTATCACATAGATGACTTTAAACTAAGATTTTTCACATGAATTCAACTATAGGATATTTTGATGTGTAAGGAAATCACTCTCCATTATAGGAAATCCCACCACTAGCACTAGTGCATAGTCAAAGGATCAATTATATGTCTAGGGTGTCTCCATCAATATAAGAACAAATGGTTAATTTTGTAGATCTAGTGGTTGAGGAAGAAACATAACATGCCTAAGGACTTGATCAACAACCTCAAGAGATGGTTCAAAATTATAAGAGAGTGAAGAATAATGTCACTCTTCCACCATCTTCTAAGCATAAGGAATAAGCATCAAGAAGTACTATGATCAAATTGACCTCATCATATAATTTGTATTCACCATTTGATTCATCAACTCCTATGTAGGAGCCAAAAGTGACAATATTATCATTGCCTGAGTAGCCTAATAAACAAGTAGAAACTATAGCACAAAAAACAAGTTTCCGTGATGAAAGAATAAGAATAAAATGCACACTCAAAAGTAAGAAAGAAATAATAAGAAAGACGAGGTAAATCATAAGGTTATTGAGGAAGAGGAACAACAGAAGAAGTAATTTGAAGGGGGAAAATGTAGGAAAAAGGCTGAGGAAGCTAAGATAGAAAATAAAAGGGTTGAGTAAGTAGAGGCAATTAATCAATAAAAATAATATGTGAGGAAACAACAAAAGAAATTAAATTAGGAATCACATGCAATATAGAAGAGGAATAATGAAATTAAGGCCACAACAAAAGCACAAGAAGAGGAAAAAACAAAATAAGCATTGTGCATTAAGGAAGAACAAGAAAAGAAGTATGCTTAAGAATAGGAGGCCAAGAATAAGCCAAAGGCAAATGCCAAATCAAAAGTAGAGGTAGAGTCCAAAGCTAATGTAGAGGCCAAATCTAAATCCAAGGTAAGCACTAAGTGCAAGGTTAGACATGAGAGTGTAGCAAAAAATTCAAAAAAACTACCACAATGGTGGAGATAATCAAGTCCCAACAACCATCACATACATTTTAGGGCTCATATTATACTCTAGGGGGTGTGTAGGAGGAGGCATTGTATCATAAGACACACACACACACACACACACACACACACACACACACACACACACACACACACACACACACACACACACACACACACACACACACACACACACACACACACACACACACACACACACACACACACACACACACACACACACACACATCCAATGGTTATGGTATATCTTGTCACCCTCTACACATTGCACAACATTTTCCCTATCCTTGGGATAGATCAAGAAAGCACCTACATTGTCTACATCTATAACTTTAGCCTTAGATACAATGATGCAATAGTCATCCCTGAATGTGTCATAGATACCTTTTTCAAATAAAATTGAGGGAGCACTTTCCTTTAAGGAATCTATCACACATAAGGCATTGGCCTTAGATCAAAAGGTACTAAAATTCAAGGAGGAGAATGCATATCTCATCATTTACCTCACCAAATCTTGTTAGTTGATTGATAATGCATGTCCTACCTTGGTCATTCAAGTTTTTGGTGACCAATTCATGTTAGAGGAAAGTCAGCTCACAAGCCTCTTCTCTCAACACAAAAAAATTGACATGTTGTGAAGAAATTGCAAACATTTCACACATAAGGCTAGAACCTTAAGGCTGAGATAAAGGCCATTTTTGAGCTCCTAGAGGAATATTAATAAGTTCTTGCCATTGATATGCATCAATCTCACAACATATCTTAGAACATGCTTGATTGGAAGCAATAATTATCTAACACATGGAAGAAGGCCACATCATATTTCTCAAAGGTGAATAAATCCAAAGATACCATTAATGACCATTCTAATTAATTTATGTATAGACTCTACAAATTCAAAAACACTCCTCATTTGTTCCTATATGTATATCTTAGACCTATCACACAATATCATGTATTCTTTTGCATGAAGTTCACTCATACTCCCACACACAAGTATCATGCCTACTCACATACTTATGTGCAATGATAGTCTTAGATTGTAGCCTACACATCTCACTATGCACTCCTCGACCCATAGTCTTGCTTGCCTCACTAACATCTACTTGTAGACTAGTTTACCCCATTAGGCTCCACTTCAATAATGTTACATGCCTACCTACCCTGATTGCATGTTTTGAATAGTGGTCCCACACCATCTCATAATTTCAAGACTAATTATTCTTAGCTATCAGCTAAAATTCTCATGATCATGATTGTTAGTCAATATCCTAACATCATACATCTGACTTGGTGATCCTCACCTAGTTGGAAACTCCACCATCACCATGTAAGGAAGGTGAGATGTGTCGAATATGCCTTTATTATAATCTACAATTATTTTTAAAACTTCCCTTATAATCATGCATGTCAAATATGTAACATACACATCTAACCAAAAGGGGTCATTGATGTATTACATAGTCTAACATAGAGAGCATGCTCTACACATATATTTTATAAAACATTCACATTGTACCATTTACACATTTTTTGTTAATGAATAAAAGTTATACTTATTTAAAGTAAGACTTTTGATCTATTGAATGTGTGTTTGATTGTTCTTTCTAAATACATCTTTGTGTATTCACTTTGCACAACCAAACTCAATTATCTCATGCACACTCAGTCATGGACCTTATGGTTTGTATCATTAGTAGTAGATCAGAACTACTCTATTCCTTTTTATGCCTATAAACATGTGAATTCAACTTAAGAGAGGTGGTCTAGTAGTCAGTTCTATCTCAAAAATTCTAGAAGAAGGCCACAAAAAAATCAAGAGGGTTGGTGCCTAGAAGTAACCTAAGGTATCCCCATAAGTTTGAAGTCTCATTAATAATGCACTAGAGACACAATTCACCAAAAAATTTGGTTAGTTCTATGAATTAATTACGCAATTCAACTCGTGTCCTTCTTATCCATCTTCATAGTATGCGTAATCATGATTTCATAAAAAAAAACCCTCAAAGTACAATTCAATCTTGAAATCCCTCTATTCGAAGGAAGTATTGATGCCAAAATATTAGATTCCTAAATTTGATAAATATATGCATACTTCTCAGTCAATTACTTCACCAATGTTTAGAAAATCACCTTCACAGTACTGAAGATGTCAATTTTAATGGTTCACTAGTGGGAGACCTTTAGTTTTCAACATACACAAGAGTCCATTCCACTTAAATCATGGAATAATGTTATTGATTCACTAAAGGAGGAATGCTCCCCTCTCTAACACTTTGAATATTAATACATCAAGTTCCAACAACTATGTTAGTGTAAGGATCAGTTAGTAGAGGACTATACTAACACATTCCATGACTACTCTACACATTTGTAAGAGAACTTGAGTGAACAACATAAGGTGTTGATGTACATCAAAGTAATTTCACCTTATGTCCATGTGAAGATGGAATTTTTGAATTCTAACACTTTGGGGCAAGCATATTTCAATGCCACCAAGATCGAATCTAAGTCAACATTGAAGTAATAGTCCACCTCTTCATCCAATACAATACATAAGGGCCAGCTTTTGCACAACTCCACATCACAACCTTCTACATAGAAGAAAAAAATATCATAAAGGTGAGTATCCTTAGAATATTATACAACACTTGAAGGATACTTGCTTTAGACAAAGGCAAGAAAAGGTCTACCGATAAGTGGTGCCATCGCAATCACTTATCCACTCATGACAATTCTAAATATTATGTGCAACAATCCTTATTACCATAGTCTATATAAAGTCCCACATCAATGGACAATAATGATATATATGCCTCTTGTCTAATCACTATAACAACAATGATCAAAATCTCTAAGGAGCACAAATGTCTCTTCCACACCAAGTTTTGGGTAAACGGTCAACCTCTTCATGTCATCATAGACAATGGTAGTCAGAATAACATCATTGTGTTATCCATAGCTTAGTGCCTTGGTATTTTTACTATTATGCATCCCAAGCCATATTTTCTTGGGTGGTTATAATAGGATAAAGATATACTGATCCAATGAAAATGCACTTTTTAGTATAAACTCAAGCCTATGGAGGATAAAATCACTTATGACATCACACCTCTAGAGGTCTATGACATATTGATATGAAGACCATACTTGTATGATCAAGAAGTTGCATATCAATCCAATCCACAATGTTGGATTATCAATGCTTAAAATCACTTCTACAATCTATTTGAGTCAGTTACTATGATTAAAATCACCTTGGTCTCTACAAAGTAATGCTACAAACTTGTTTTACATGCATAAAAGTTTTTATTGCTCATGGACTGCTCTAAAAACCTGTATAGAGAAAATTATACACTTTCATATTGCACATCACTCACACAACATCATAGCATCAACAACTTGATAAGTGATTAAAGTAGCATAGTGAATTCTTCATAGATCCTAAAGGCATTATAACACACTATGTAGTAAAACACTGCATCAATTTGGTTCTTATATTCCCTCTTATGAATAGCTCCTGTATCATAGATTAGTTTGGGAGAATGATGAAGTCTAGTACCAAATACAAGATTTCCTTGATCAGGGCAAGATCAAGCTTAAATATTCACCTTTGTGGGAATATGATATTCCTCACACCTAAGAAGGATGGGTCCTAGTTGTTGTTCCCAAAATATGTCACTTGTTTTTGTGGACAACCTACTAATCAATTTGGTCCTACAGACCAAAACTCTCTCTTTTCTTTCTCAAGAATGTTCTGAGCAGTTAAGTTTTCTAAATATTCAAGCCTTTTCTTCTAAAGAAGCCGTAGGTTCAATAGGCAAGCCTTCTTCAAAAGAAGTTCAAAACACTTAAGGATTTTCCTTAGTGTTTTGGGAATGGTTTAATGCAAAGGTTCATTCAAAAGACTTAACTGTGGGCTTCAAAGAAATATAATGAACCACTTTGAACCATTAAACCATTGAACCCTGCCTTTGCAAGGTTCAACGAGTTCAAAGGTTCAACGAATTCGGTGGACTTAAAGAAAGGAAGGCTTTGAAGAGTTAAGATTGAACTTTGAACCATTGAACCTTGAACCAAAAAGAGTTTAAAGGTTAAAGGTTCAATGATTTCAATAAGTCTAAAAGACTTAAAGAAAAGAAGGCTTAAAAGAATGAAGATTGAACTATTGAACTGTTGAACCTTGAACCAAAAAGAGTTTAAAGGTTCAACGAGTTCAAAGGGTCAATGACTTAGACAAACTTGGAAAATCCAGAGAGTTTGACGCTTCAAAAGAAATCAAAGAATTAAGATTGATTCATTGAAACATTGAACTTTGAACCAAAATGGTTCAAGGTTCAAAGTTTCAATGAATTCAATGACTTTGGCAGACTTAAAGAGAATAAAAGGCTTTAAAATAAAGAGAATGAATCATTGAACCATTGAAACTTGAACCAAAATGGTTCAAAGAGTTCATAAGTTTAAAAGAAAGCTTCGAGCGAATGAAGAAAGTGGAAGATTCTAGAAACAAATGGTTCAAAGAAATGGTTAAATTGAAGAAGAAAAGAAAGTGAACATGGCCCTTCACAAAATATTAAATTGACAAACTGTTGACCAATTGAACCTTTGAACCAAAAGAGTTTAAGGTTCAAGGTTCAAAGAGGTTCAAGATGACCAGTGACGTCCCCACGGACATCAAATTCAGGGTAATAGAATAGCCATTGATTTTGAAAAGAACTGAGAACAAGCTCAGTGACCAGCCTAGAAAGGGGCTGATAAAGACCATTAGAAAGTGAGAAGGTAGCCTTGAGAGCTCAGATCACCAAGGAAAGACAAAACATGGAAAGAAAGGGGGAAATGAATACAATAAATTTAGAAATATTTGTAGGGGAGTTATACCCAGTAGGTGGAACAGTCCACCAGGTAGACATCAGGGAACACCAACATTCAAGGATGTGGCCTATTTTTCTTCATTGAGTAAAGGTGAATGGATAGTCGTGTAAGTAGTATTAAGAAGACCAAACAACCCATGTTGAGGAAATGACATTTGAGATAATTTAGAATGCCAAAGTCAAGGTTGATGACCTATTCTAGCATGGCCCTTTCCCATATATTCAAGGCATTCAATTCAGCATAGGCCATTTTCATGAAAATTAGCGCCCAAAGTCTTTCTTGGAATGTTGTATATTGAAAACTCCCATTTTGTATGGATGAGATCTCTCAATTATCAAAAGTGAAGCTCTGCCCAAATTGAAAGGTATTCTTGAGACTTTGAGTTTAGACTGTTAATCATATTTTTTTAAGTGAATGAGAAAGCAAGTGACCTTTCAAACCTTGTGTTGAAATATCTTGTGTTATCTAGGAAATTCTTCTTATGTCTTTTTCCTAAATATAGTCTTGTCCATTAAATAAAATAAGTAGAACAAGTGGAAATAAATTGGAAGATGTCTTGAAGCTAACTGTGGGAGACTTTGTACTGCCATAATTGTCTTTAGTCTATGTTTTGTGTAAAGGATACTGGAGAGACTTTGAGCTCTCTTTATCCTTCATTATCCTTTACTCTATTTTAGTTTTAAGTGTAGACTTTAAGCTGCATTTAATCCTGCTATGTTACTTTGTCCTAATTAGTAGGAGAGACAATGAAAGACTTTGTGCTTTCATTGGTTTCTTGTGGTTTATGTTACTACCCAGGAAGGATTCCTGCTATTTATTGAATACCATTTTTGAAAGAAGAGAAATGCCTTCAGTAATTATATCAAAATTCTCCTCTGTTCTGTGAATATCATCTCTGAAAAAGGAGAGATGGATGGTATAGTTTCACCCCTGTGTGTATTTTTAGCATATATATAGTATACTATAGTTTATAGGGAACCTCCGCTTGTTGAGAGGAGAGATTTGTCTCAATCTAGATATGGCCACCACATCCATTTTTCTGTATAAATCTCCTTATGATGTGGTTGATACACCTATTTTTTTGTTAGTCAGTTAGTGACAAAATATTCACCCAACATTTTTTGGCGACTCCACTGGGGAAGAACAAGAAATTTGAAGCCTTAAGCTTCAAATTGAAGTAGTTTTAGTTCTTTTCCATATCCATTTTACACTCTACAGACCCACCATACACACAAAGCCAGAGAGCTCAAGGTATTATTGACCCTATATTTGAGCTTGTGCAGCTAAAGAATTTTGATCTTTCCCCTCCACAAACTCACTTTCAGTGAACTAGAAGTTTTCCTCCTACAAACATTAGGTCTCCAATACCAGGCAAAGCTTCTCTTTCTTCTACTAGCTAGAGCTTTATCCATACATATCCCATAGAGATTTATTATTCCTCCTTTTAATAGCCATATCATGGCAGTCCAAGGCCCTTGGGGTAATACTTTTGGTCCTCTGAATCTAACCCCACCTCTACATGAGCTACCCCGTAGCTCAAGGAAAAATTTCCCCAAGTTCTATGGTGATGGGAAGGTTCATCTTGATGAACATATTATATCCTTTTGCATAGCCTGTGGTGTAATAGGCATTGAATATGAAGACATTGTAGTTAGACTATTTGTAGAAACATTGCAAGGAGTTGCTACATACTAATTTTATCATCTGCAAGCACAAATAGTGATTAACTGGAACACTCTCAAAGCCAAGTTTGAGGCCAGGTTCAAGCCTGCAAAAGATGCACATGCCCTACTAGTTCATCTTACACAAATGAAGAAAGAGCCTCATGAACCCATGAGAGACTTCATTACCAAATTTGACAAGCTGAGGAACAAGAATCCTACGATTGCTCAGTCAATGCCTAAGAATCTCAAATGTTTCTTCATCAGTTCTCAACTTCTTGAAGTAAGTTTCCTATTGAGATGAGCTGGCCAAATAGATCTTGCTATAGCTTAAATTTTGGTGACTGAAGTTGAAGATGACCTTATCTTAGTGAGAAAGATAAGAAGAGATCTTAACAAAGGTAAATCTTTTTTATCTTTTGAATATTCTTCTACAAGCACCACTAATTTAATGTTGCAAAAGCTAACAAATGAATTACTAGCCCTCAAAAGGCAAATGGCACAAGGGATGTCTACTCCTCCTTATCAGGATATACCAAGGAGGACATTTCCCAACCAGTCGTATCAGGGCAATGCTGCCAGAAATCAAGGGCAACCAAATTGCCTTCCTCCCCCACTAGGGAAGCTTACCATTGAAGCAACACCAACTAACTCAGCAGTTGGTTATCTTGAAATTGAATCTAATTCAATTTTCCAACCTGAGTTGAACCAAGAAGATGATGTTGATCTCTTTGCAAAAGGCCAAGAAGAATCAACTAGCGACTCTAACATTGGTTTCCTAAATTACCAAGATGAACCCAAAAGTAAAGGTGAAGCATTTGATGGATCATACGCTGTATTTACCAAGTCCCAGAACCAGTCAGCTCAACAAGTGGATAAAATAAAAATAGGGGAAGAATCTCAACCAGTAATTTCAATTGTTAAATGAGGAACTTCACTGCCTTTCCAATCAAAGGACCCGATGAGCACTAAAAAAGTAAGTACCTCAAAATTTCCTTCACCTTCTGCTTCAAATCCATAGACCAGTCCTACACCCAGTAAAAACTAGATTGATGGACTACCTTCCTCTATTTTAAATTCATTTCAGTCATTTGATAGAATTGACCATGTTAAAAAGACCAAAATTCAAATGTCTAAGTTTGAATTCTTGCAATCCAACCTTGAGTAGTTGGATAAGTTAGTTCAATGCGTCAAGAATAAAACCGTCCCTATAGGACAATAATTTTTGAAAGTAACTTGTGATCCCCCAAAGAACACACCTACCTAAAATAATCTTGTGATAACTCTTCCAGCCGCCCCTGGAAAGATAGAACCATTTTATGTCTCCCTGATGATAAACGGTCATCAACTAAACAATTGCATAATTGATTCTGGTGCATCTGACAATGTCATGCCTACCAAGGTGGCAAAATCTCTTAGTCTCACACTGACTAAGACCTTTGGGAGATGTTTCTCCTTGGAAAAAATATAAGTACCTCTCCTTGGACAAATCAAAGATGCTCAATTTGTATTTGCGGCCTTTCCAAATAAGAGAATCAAAATGATAGTCCTGGTGGTCGACGTCCTAGCCTCCTATGGCATTCTTCTTGAGAATTTTTTTTGTAAGGACATTGGTGGGGAATTAAGCATGGACATATCTGAGGTGAGGATCCCTGTCAAGGGTGTCATGCAAAAGTTGCTTCTTGAGAAGGAATCCAAGTACATTGTCACTCAAACTTCAGCCCCTGAAGCTCAAATTTTGTTTGAGTCTTTAGGCATGTGTAATTACTTCTTGACTACTAAATACATTCCTATTTTAGCAGACAAAAGCTTACTAATTGATAATCCAAAATATTTAGATAAAACATCAAAAGAATTGGTAGGGCATAGTACACATGAAAAGGGATTTTTCCTTTCTAATAGAGAAAAATCTGAGAGAGGATTAAAATTTGATGATGTCTAGATCCTGGAATTTGATGGCAGCAATGCTTCAACTAGTTCCGGAGCTGGAGTTGTTTTAATATCTCCTCAAGGAGATATTTTTCCATATGCATATAAGTTGCAGTTCAACAACACCAATAATACTGCTGAGTATGAATCACTGCTGCTTGGATTAAAGGTCACTCAAGATAAAGGTGTTAAAATCCTTCATGCCAAAGGAGATGCTGAGTTGGTGGTATGTCAAGTGAGGAACCTTTATCAAACTAAAAATGAGAGATTATGGCATTATCACAATCTGGTGTGGGACTACATTGAAAGCTTTGATGCTTTCAGTATTTTTGCCATGCCTAGAGATTTCAACAATCATGCAGATGCATTGGCCGTCTCTGCAACTCTCTTGGTTCCTCACAAGGACTTTAAAAAAGATAGGTACACTATTGAGTTGGTTTTTTTACCAAGCATACTTGATAATGTAGACCATTATCAGGTGTTCAATGGTGATAACCTAATCATTACTTTTCTAGAATAAAGAGACAGATTTGAAAAGCTTCATTTTGAAGGCAGTGAATCCTCTACCCATCATGAATTAGCTCCAGAAATAAATTCAAAAGCTGATGAAGAGTATTTTTATCTCAAAGGGAATAAAATTCCCAAAGGATTAGTTTCTCTTGAGAAACTTTTTTACAAGCATGATAGGTATGTCAAGGAACATCAAATGGATTCAAAATCCTCCAAGGATTTTGATCAAATAAATTTGAGTTCAGAGGACAATCCAAAAATAGTCAACATCAGGAATTGTTGTACCCCTGATGAAAAACTCAAATTCATCACTCTTCTTCACCATTACATTGATGTTTTGGCATATTCATAAGATGATCTAAAATTTCTAAGACTTGAATAAATCTAGCTCGAGATTCTTCTCAAGATTGGGTCATTGCCACACAAGCAGAAGCAAATGTAGTATAATCCCAAGATATCAAGCATGATTTTGTCTGAAATACAAATAATGCTGAATGCAAGGATTATTTTTCCAATCATCATTCCACTTGGATTGCAAATATAGTCCTTGTAAGAAAGAAGAATGGATAAATTTGCATGTGTGTTGATTTCAGAAATCTGAATCAGTCATCTTTAAAGGACAACTATCCCCTACCCATCATGGATCAATTACTGCAAACAGTGACTAGCACTGAGATGTTATCAATGCTAGATGGATTTTTAGGATACAATCAAGTGGAATTTGGTGAAGTAGACCAACACAAGACCACCTTCATGACACCTTGGGGCACTTTTGTATATCGAAGAATGTCATTTGGCTTGATCAATGCTGGCACCGATTTCTAAAGAGCAGTGGATCTTGCTTTCAAAAATGAAATGGGTAAGTTCACTGTGGTCTACCTTGATGATTTGAAAATATTTTCTAAGCATCATCCTAATCATGTGCATCATCTACAACAAGTGCTGGAGCGATGTAGGTAGAATGGTATTTCTCTTAATCCCAAAAAATTAATTTTTGGGATTACAGAAGGTAAACTTCTCAATCACACTGTATCTTGATAAGGCATAAAGATCAACCTATAAAGGGTTAAATACATTCAATAGCATGCTCTTCCTACCAGTAAGACTACAGTTCACTCTTTCTTTGGAAAGGTAAACTTTTTGCGAAGGTTCATTTCTAAATTCGCAAAGAGGACTCACCACATTGTCAATATGATGAAGGGCAAAGCTAATTTCAGCTAGACTAAAGAAGGTAAATCAACATTTAAAGACATCAAATAAGCTATCACCCACATCCCAATTCTAGTTTGTCTTGATTACACCAAAGATTTTATAATGTACAACTATGCTTCTGAGCATACGCTTTCAGCCATCTTGGTTCAACAGAATAAAGAAGGTGTATAATCTTCCATCTCCTTCATGAGTTGTCCTCTTAAAGCTCATGATCTGAAGTATTTGAACATAGAGAAGCATGCTTATGCCATGGTCAAGGCAATAAAACATTTCCATTTTTACATCTTAAATTCATATACTATCATTTTGGTGCCTGATAGAACAGTGAAATCTATCTTAACTCAGTAAGAATTTGGCACTAAAAGGGGCAATTGGATTTCTAAGATTTAAGAGTTTGATCTAGATATCAAACCTACCAAGCTCATGCAGGGAAAGGGTCTCTGCCAAATGATCATTGATAACATACCAGAAGAAATAGAAGCTGAAGACACATCAACAGTTCTCTTTGTCACCACTACGAATGAGTGGTATTTGAATATTGTTCATTTCCTTACCTATGGTAAGTGTCTTGCTCACCTATCTCATAAAGAAAAGAGGACTACTAAGTTAAAATCTACCAATTTTGTCTTGTGGGACAATGTTCTATATAAAAGGAACCTTGATGGGGTATTCCTTTACTATGTGGATAAAGCGCAATAAAACAAAATTTTAGAGTCCTATAATTTGGCTTGTGGAGGACATTTTTATACCCCTGTGACTACCCATAAGATTCTATGTGCTAGGTATTATTGGCCTACTCTATTTTGAGATTCATATGCTTGGGTGCGTAGATGTGAGCTTTGTCAATAGTTCGTTGGCAAACTTAAGTTGGTTGCGTTACCTCTCAAGCCTGTGGTGATAGAAGAGCTATTTCAGCAATGGGAAATTGATTTCATTGGTGCTATAAATCCTTCCTCAAGTGCTGGACATGATTATGTCCTTACAACCATAGACTATTTCACCAAATGGGTGGAATCTATTCCATTCAAGCATGTTACTTTAGAAGTAGTGGGTAATTTCCTTAAGGAAAACATCATTTCTAAGTTTGGAGTCCCAACCAAGATTGTAACAGACAATGCAACCTATTTCTATTCTCATGAGATTACTCAATTCTGTTACTTTTATGGGATTATTCTCTCTCATTCTTCTGACTATTATCTATAAGGAAATGGTCAGGCAAAGTCAAGCAATAAGAACTTGGTGACCATTATCAGGAAGTTGGTAGATGAAAATCAAAGAACCTAGCATAAAGCATTATTTGATGCTTTATGGGCAGATAAGATTATGCCCAAGAGAGCAATTGGTATGTCCCCTTTCCAACTTCTTTATGGTCTAAATACAGAGATACCAATCACCCTAGAATTACCAGCATTAAAATTAGCAAAGGCAGTGAAAGATTCAACGTTTATAAGTTCTATCGAAAAAAGGATCATGTGTTTGACTAAAATTAATGAGCAAAGAACTATGGTGGTGGACCGAATTACTGTGCATCAAAGTTTGGTGAAGAGACTCTTCGACCAGAAGGTAAAGATCTATGATTTTTAGATTGGAGATCGAGTCTTGTTGTGGGACAAGAGGAGAAAACCAAAAGGAATGCATGGAAAATTTGATTCCTTGTGGAGAGGCCTATTTACCATTCATCATTTAAATGGTGAAAATAGTTTCTTGTTGGAATACCAAGATAGAACGTCATTTGCTCTGCCTCATAGTGGGTAGCATCTAAAGCACTTCAATCCTTGAAGCATTTGATAAGTCCATTTGTATATATATATACATTTGTATAGTCTTTACTTGTCTTGTGTTTTTCATTTGGTTTTTGGTGCCTTTCTTTTTGGGTGAGCATGACTCTATAGCCCAATGGCATAGATGAAGGCACTGAGATTCTGATTTCTACTCCATTCGATTACTTCAGCTTTCAATTGATGGAAGTTCCCTAACTAGAGCCAGCTGTTACTCCCAAAATTTGTCACTTGTTTTTGTGGACAACCTACTAATCAGTTTGGTCCTATAGACCAAAACTCTCTCTTTTCTTTCTCAAGAATGTTCTGAGTAGTTAAGTTTTCTAAATATTCAAGCCTTTTCTTTTAAGGAAGCTGCAGGTTCAATAGGCAAGCCTTCTTCAAAAGAAGTTCAAAACACTTAAGGCTTTTCCTTAGTGTTTTGGGAATGGTTCAACACAAAGGCTCATTCAAAAGACTTAACGATGGGCTTCAAATAAATAGAATGAACTACTTTGAACCGTTGAACCATTGAACCCCACCTTTGTAAGGTTCAATGAGTTTAAAGGTTCAACAACTTCAGCTGATTTAAAGAAAGGAAGGATTTGAAGAGTTAAGATTGAAGTTTAAACCATTGAACCTTGAACCAAAAAGAGTTCAAAGGTTAAAGGTTCAACGAGTTTAATAAATATGAAAGACTTAAAGAAAAGAAGGCTTCAAAGAATGAAGATTGAACTATTGAACTGTTGAACCTTGCACCAAAAAGAGTTCAAAGGTTCAATAACTTAGATAGACTTGGAAAATCTAGAGAGTTTGATGCTTCAAAAGAAATCAAAGAATTAAGATTGATTCATTGAAACATTGAACTTTGAACCAAAATGGTTCAAGGTTCAAAGGTTTAATGAATTTGATGACTTTGGTAGACTTAAGAGAATAAAGGATTTAAAAGAAAGAGAATGAATCATTTAACCTTGAACTAAAATGGTTCAAAGGTTCAACGGGTTCAAAGAGTTCATAAGTTTGAAAGGAAGCTTTGAGAAAATGAAGAAAGTAGAAGATTTCAGAAATAAATGGTTCAAAGAAATGGTTCAATCAAAGAAGAAAAGAAAGTGAATGTGGCCCTTCATAAAACATTGAATCGAAAAACTATTGAACCATTGAACCTTTGAACTAAAAGAGTTTAAGGTTCAAGGTGACCAGTGACGTCCTTGCAGACATCAAATTCAGGGTAATAGAATAGCCATTGATTTTCAAAATAACTAAGAATAAGCTCAATGACTAGCCTAGAAAGGGGCCGATAAAGACCATCAGAAAGTGAGAAGGTAGCCCCGAGAGATCAGATCACCAATGAAAGACAAAACATGGAAAAAAAGGGGGAAACAACTACAGGAAATTTAGAAATATTTGTAGGGGAGTTATTTATAGTAGGTGGAATAGTCCACTAGGTAGACATCAAGGAACACCAATATTCAAGGATGCAGCCTATTTTTATTCATTGAGTAAAGGTGAATGGTCAGTCGTGTAAGTAGCATTAAGAAGACCAGACAATCCATGCTGAGGAAGGGACATTTGAGATAATTCAGAATGCCAAAGTCAAGGCTGATGACCTGTTCCAACATGGCCCTTTCCTAGATATTGAAGGCATTCAATTCAGCATGGGTCATTTTCATGAAAAGAAGCACCCAAAGTCTTTCTTGGAATGTTTTATATTGAAAACTCCCATTTTGTATGGAAGAGATCTCTCAATTATCAGAAGTGAAGCTCTACCCAAATTGAAAGGCATTCTTGAGACTTTGAGCTCAGACTATTAATGATATTTTGTTAAGTGAATGAGAAAGCAAGTGACCTTTCAAACTTTGTGTTGAAATAGATTGTGTTATCTAGGAAATTCTTCTTAGGTCTTTTTCCTAAATACAATCTTGTCCATTTAATCAAATAAGTAGAACAAGTGGAAATAAGCTGGAAGATGTCTTGAAGCTGACTATGGGAGACTTTGTGCTGCCATAATTATCTTCAGTCTGTGTTTTGTGTAAAAGATACTAGAGAGACTTTGAGCTCTATTTATCCTTCGTTATCTTTTACTCTATTGTAGTTTTAAGTGCAGACTTTGAGCTATGCTTAATCTTGTTGTGTTACTTTGTCCTAATCAATAGGAGAGACAATGAAAGAATTTATGCTTTCATTGGTTTCTTGTGGTTTCTATTACTACCCAAGAAGGATTCTTGTTATTTACTGAATACCATTTATGAAAGAAGAGAAATGCCTTCAGTAATTACACCAAAATTCTCCTCTATTATGTGAACATCATCTCTGAAAAAAGAGAGATGGATGGTATAATTTCACCCTTGTGTGTATTTTCAGCATATATATAGTATACTATAGTTTATAGGGAACCTCCCCTTGATGAGAGGAGAGATTTATCTCAATCTAGCTATGCACACCACATCCATTTTGTTGTATAAATCTCCTTATGATGTGGTTGATGCACCTATTTTTCCATCAATTAGTTGGTGACAAAATATTCACCCAACACTAGTGACTTTCCATAGACTATCATGCACATAATAAAATAAAGATGAAGAATCAATTCCCATTACCATATATTAATGACCTTTTGGACCAGCTTCGAGGCATACAAAACTTCACCAAGATCAACTTGAATTCAAGTTACCATTAGGTTTCAGTCTATCCTGAAGACATTTAGAAGACAACATTCAATACATGGGAAAGATTGTACAAATGGTTGGTCATGCCTTTCGACCGAATCAATGCACCAAAAACTTTCATGTGCTTGATGGATGATATACTCAAGCCTTTCCTAAACTCCATCATCATCTACTTAGATGACATCCTCATCTTTAGAAAGACTTGGAAGGATCATATGGAGTACATCTCATACATCCTAGACACCTTGTGTCAACATAAGTTTCAAGCCAACTTAATAAAGTGTACATTCAATGTTTTGTAGATTCAGTATCTAGGCTACATAATTGATCACATAAGAATCCATGTAGATCCAAAGAAGAACAAAGTGATCCAAGATTATCCTACTCCATGCAATCTCATAAAATTTAGGAATTTTCTTGGACTTGCTAACTTCTATCACATGTTCATCCTTGGTTTTTCACAAATTTATTGGGATTTCATCCAGATAACATGTGCAAAATCTAATTTGGATTGGACTCAAGCACAACAGTTCACTTTTGAGGCTCTCAAAATTAATGCCTCTATGTAAATCATGTTATTGTAATGCCTAACATTACATATTCATTTGAAATTCACACTGATGTATCTGAGTATGTACTTAGTGACATTCTTATGAATCATGGACATCCAATCACATATCACTTTGAGACATTTAGTGACAAGGTGCCTGGGTACTCTACCTATGAGAAAGAACTATATGATATAATTCAAGCAATCAAACAATGACACCATTATATTATGGGGAAGGAGATAATTATTCTTTTAGATCATAAAAAACTTCAATTCTTATAGATGCAAAACAATCTAAAGAATGCATGTCACATGAAATGGATCACTTACCTATAGTAATTCCATATGTTGATAAAGCATAAGAAAGAAAAGGACAACAAGGTAGTAGATTACCTTAGATGGCCTCCAGTTCATGCACTCATCATGGTGTTGGACACACATGGACACAACTAGATAAATTGGGTATCCCTTTACTCAATTGATTAGGACTTTGCAATGAATTACACAAGACTTGAATAAGGTAAACAAGTTTAAGAGTTCTACTTGTTTGACTAACTTATCTACAAGCTTAGACATCTCTATGTTCCTAGTGACACACCTTATCAATGACTCATCTGGGAGGTGAACTATGCCAAGACCTTAGGATACTTTAGCATGATAAATACTATAGATATATTATAGTTGCACTTATTCTGGACACACATGCACACATACATGGAATTTCACATCAAGTTTTTCATTCGTTATTATATTTCCAATCCCATGAATATGAAGCTAGGACTTTAGACACCTCTACCATTTTCATCAAAACCATGGGAATCTATCAACATGGATTTCATGATTGGTTTGCCTATGATGAGATACCAACATGATGTTGTATTCATGGTAATGAATAGGTTTTCCAAGATGGCTATCATGGTTGTTTGCAAGAAGTACATTGATGTAACTCATATTGTGTAAGATTTATTCAACCATGTTTGGGTTCATTTTAGGATTCCAACATCCATTATCTTTGATTGAGATCCATGATTTGTAAGTCACTTTTGGCAAGCTTTATGGCACTTGGTGGGTATGCAACTAAATCATTCAATAGCTTTTCATCCATAGATAGATGGGAAAATTGAAGTGGTTAATTGCACACTTGTTCATCTTATTTAAATGTATAACTACACACATGATATAAATTTATATGATAATCTCTTATACAATCAACACACCTAAAATATAACTTTACATAGCTCTACAGGTCACAGTTCATTCTAGACATGTCTTGGGTTTCAACCTTCGACACCTCTAGACATCTCCTACCACACAATAGTCAGCACTGAGTAATGTACATAGGAATGGGAATTGGACAAATTTGATAATTTTTTATAGAATGTCCAATATATTCATCAATAGGTTCAATAATTTCTCTCTCTCACACAAGAAAAATATAAGGAGCACCATGACACACATAGCATACCTTGTGCATTCTGAGTTAGTGAAAATGTTTGGTTTCACCTTTAGAAGGAATTCTTAAAAGGTCTACACTAGAAGATCAAGCCTCTGTATTATGGTCCTTACACCATTCTATGTGTAGATGGTTATAATGCCTTCATTGTTAATTTGCCTCAATACTTGGGCATGCATCTAGTATTCAACATGGAACTTATCAAACCTTACACTCTATTACTTCTTGAGCCAAAAGTGACACAACATAATTTTGATTTGGATCCTAAACACTTACACCCTAAAAATAAGGACCAAATAATTGAAGTGACAAACACATGGCATCCACATTGACACACATTAAATTTTTTGAGTGTTAAAAGTAAGACAATATGTTGATTAAGCTAAGTGGTACACTTCTCAACAATTTGAGTGTAGTTTCCTTAGTTGCACATCAATTTAATGGAGACCATTACTCTTTAATAAAGGGTGAATTATTTTTTCATAGCCTCTACACAGTTGAACACAATCCTCATGTATTCCTCTATGCACAATTTTCACCTCTGATGTAATACTATGCACTCCTTTGCATGAATTTCACTCATACTCCTGAACACAATTCTCACACCTACTCACAATATTACATGCAAATATCACCTTAGATCATAGCCTACACATCCCACTATGCACTCCTCATCTCATAGTCCCACCACCTCATTGGCATCTACTCATATACTAGATTGTTCTATCAAGCCCTACTTCATTAATATCACATGTCGGCCTACCTTGATCATGTGCCTCAACTAGTGGTCCCACATTAGGTAAAAATCTCAAGACTGATTATCGTTAGTTATTAGTTAGGATTCTCAGAATCTCTAACATTAGTGAACAACCTCACACCATGAATCTAACTCTAATCACCACTTGGTGTGTACCTTTTTCATATTCTTTGTTAGTGAATAGAAGTTATGGTTCTTCGAAGTAAGACTTCTATTCCATTGAATGTGTGTTTGATTATTTTGTTTGAATACATCATGCATTCACTCTGTATAACCAAACTCTATTATTCCCTACAAACTTGGTCTTGGGCATTGTGATGTGGATCATTTCTACCTATGATGCATTATACATTGCACTCAAGTAATTGCTTGAATCCAAAGATAGAGTCATGCTAAAGATGCAGACTTGGTATGATAAAATGTTGTTGTTGGGGAATTATGATCCATGGTTATATTTGTTTTATTTATTTACTTATTATGTTAGTTTTATGTTTTAAAATAAAAAGTTGGTTCATGGGTTAGTTGTATCCCGTAACCACCCATGAAATCTTTATAATCTTTCATTCTTCTTGTAAATATTATCTGATATAATAATATTTTATGTTGTATAAAAAATCTATATTCATGATGTGATTTATAATTTTCTCTCTCATTCCTGGAGCCATCAATGGTATTAGATCTTAGAAGGAGAAAGCTATGACACAATTTTTAGGAGGACAAGACCTGTTTATGGAAGATCAAATGATTCATATAGAAATTACAATAATAAATATACAGTAAGAAAACCAATAGTATAATGTCCTCTACAACAAAAGCATGTCCTCCAAAGAGAAAGTGATGCCCTCTAAGAAAATTTAGTAAGGTTTTTATAGAATAAATTTTTGAATTTATGTTTTCTTAAATCCATACTTTAGTAGCCCATATTTTGGGATGACATAAAAATAAAGGAGAAAACTTAACTAGTAAAGAGGAGAATAAATTTACAAAGCAACTGAGATTGCACCTGTAAGATCTAAGAATGCTTAATAATTGACCTATCATATGTAAGCCTTGCCATTGTTATGACTCGCCTAAAAGATCAGAGTGTAGAAATAACATTACATCTGTGTACAACACTTAGTAGGTCATATTAGTAAAACGAAAGTAGACACTATGATTTGAGGTAATCTAGTTAATTTTTGAATGCAATCTATCAAAAATATTGAAAATAAAATTCAAATTTTCCTTGAAAGAATGGAAACTTGTACCGTGATTGAGGGTAAGGTCAATGCTCTAGAGAAGAAATGCATTTATCTTCACAACAACATGTGAAGTAAACAAATGAAACAGGGTTTCCATTTTGTGGGCTCCACAAAGCAATGCATTTTTTCCAAGCAAGATAAATCGAATTTATATTTTTACATACAAATTTTCTTGGTAAAATATTTTAATGTAATTTTTTTAATTCCCATGCTAAAAATCATGGCTATATAAGATATTTTACTATCATATTATCAAATTAGTTGAAGGGGAATTGGATAAAGAGATTTTGATAGTTACTTGCCATCAAGGAGAGGTCTAAGTCTCAAAACCTAATTGTATAACTTTTGGTATTATATTTTTATCTCCTCTAAAACTTATAAATAAGTTATAAGGGGTATGATTGATTTTTTTGACACATTGGCGATATAAGGGTGTATTTATGACTTCTTGAGATAATTTTTTGCCTAGTCACTCTTTTATGCATGGTCATGTGACCAACCAATTTGTATATTTTTAGACATTTTAAACATAATGAAATAGTTTTTTTATAATTTGATGCTTATGTATATATGAGGTTTATAATAAATCTATTAAAATGATGTATAAAGCAATATTTTTGGTGGAAACTGACACCTTTAACATGAAAATTTTCATAGTGTCACTTCATGCTTGTGTTTTTAGAGATAACATCATACTTTACAGGTCCATCAAGATCCTTGTGATTGATAAAATATAAGTGCCATACTAGAAGTTTTAGGATCGATTGGATGGTGGAGGATTATTACCCGTTTCTAGTTAGTTATTCACTTGGAGCTTGGGTTCAATGCTTGAATGACAATTTTGGTAGCAACAGTTTGATTATTTGATTTTGTTTCTCTTATTGCACAACTTATCACCTGTCACTTGATAGGGGGAGAATATATAGAATTTGTTGGTCTTTTATTAGTCATCGATGATAATACAAAATTTGATAGGGGTTACTAGCACCAATAGTATTGAGCAAAGGTCATCAATATTTGTTGGACATCAAGAATATGTGCCATATAGAGTATAGGTTGGTCACTTTGATGGGATTATGGGTGGATTCTTATATGGATTGATTTACATAGATAGGCCTTGATCATGTTCTATGGTAGTACAATATGATGATCATAGGGGATGAGCAAGCCTTGATCATGTTCATAAGTCTTTTATGCCACAAGTCATAGGGCAGGCTTCTGTATGGAAAAACATCAATTTTGGTTAGTACCAAGATGTACAGTGTGCTAGTTATAATTAGTTTAGAGTTTTTTTAATGACTTCAAAGTCATTACTCTAGTTCTTTCTTCTTCTATACCCCTTTGGATCAAGGGGGAGTTTATTGGGTCATTATGATCCCCAGTTATCTTTATTTTATTTATTTATTTATTATGTTAGTTTTATGTTTCAAAATAAAAAGTTGGTTCATAGGTTAGTTGGATCTCATAACCACCCATGGAATCTTTATAAGATTTCATTATTCTTTTAAATATTATCTGATATAATAATATTTTATGTTGTGTATAAACTATATGTTCATGATGTGATTTCTAATTTTCTCTCCCATTCTTTGAACTATCAGTTGTGTAATTTCTTTGTTGATGTTTAAATAAAGATGCATGTAGATAATATGGAGGAGATAGCCCAAGACATTAAAGTTAAAGTGTTTAATACATAGGCTATGATCCTAGTGATAGAGGATGAGGACATCCAAATTTTGGTTGAGTGTCAAATGCCACTACGCACTAAAATCAATATGGTAAGATAAGTTATTATGGATTAGACATTGTTCAAAAAGGACATGTCTCATATAGATAGCTCTATCATAGACATCATCTAAGATAATCAATTTTTTCCTCCAAAAAAATTACATTAGGAACTCTATCAATAAAAATTTGATGTAGCTTTGTAGCCCACACCTTAGCCTCAATTTCAGCCTTAACCAATAGATATAGCAGGAATAACTTCTTTAGAGCTGTAAGTGGAACCAATTGCATAGCCTCCTCCACTTCAAAAAACATAGTTCATGCCACCACCTTAATTCTAGGTACTATGCATGCTCCAATTTTGTAATTTTAAAGTATTTTTTAGTAAGAAGGGCTTGAACATTAGAAGTGGGGTCAAATTGGTTGAAAACTTAAAGGGTAGCCACCCATTTATGATAATCTATTAAAAACCTATAAGGGCTTTATTTTAGTATGTTAGTTAAAAACCTAAAAGGGTGGCTAAGTATTTTGTAAGGAGTGAAATCTAGTAAGTGACACCTTGCATGATTATTATAACTTATGTTTCTAATCCATTCCTCATCATAGGCATAGTTTTTCAACTCTAGCATAAGGCACACTTCTTACGACTTTGTCTCAGGATGAGGCAACTATTTACGTTTGAAAAAGTGTTCGTAGTAAAAAAGGATATAAAATCATAGAGTATAAATGATAGATGTGTATAAATTGCACTATTTTTTCTATTTTAATCTATTTATGTATGTATTAGGCACTAGAAAGTATGTCAAGGGTTTTTAGAATGCAAAGAGTCTTCCTTTTCTTTGTATCAAAACGCTTGAATATGAAATGACAATGCATTATAAAATGAGTTATGATGTGATAGAGATTAATATGAGTTCTAAAATGGTTTCTCTCAAATGTATTTTATCATTGTTTTGTGTGTAGTGAATTCTCTATTCATTTGAATATAGTATTCATCTAAATCATATTGAATTTTCTATAACTATTAAGTATGTGTTTCATGCATAATTATATCAGATTTAACTAAGGAATAACTTGGTTCATTTTGAGTTGTATTTTGTATACATTTGTTGCACTTCACACAAATACCCCTATATTAGCATGTTCTGATGGGTTTTCCTAGGAACCTTTGCTAACACATGCTTTTGGTCTACATTGTTGTTTATCTTAATTTATATGGTAATACTTTGTTTCTCCACATAACCAAAGTTTCTAATATACACAATTCCACTTTGCATTTTTGCTCACTCTGTATCCTAAAAATTCTCCTTGTTACTGCATAAACTTAATATTCCTCTTTAGAACAATATTTATGCTCTTTACTTTAAAATATTTCTTCTATATTTCTATCACATATTTTTATCTACTCATCCATGATTTTCCTATTGCATAGGAAAAATCCATCCACAATCTACATCATTTTCTATTTTTACAATCCATCAATGAATTTTGTGACTTCATGTCACCTATATTTATTCTCTTTCTCTTGATGTTTTTTTACGCCAACTCTTTCTCTGTTGTTATGAACATTTCAAATACACATTCCAATACTTATGAAATCATTCTAATAACATCCCAAAGGAATCTAATGTGTATGATCTTAAGTAATATTTTATTTCCTACTTCTTCCACTTCTTTAATATTTTTTAGTTTATTTGGAAAGTCAAATATTTAAAAAATATGGGCTTAACAAACATTACCCATCCTTCCCATTATAAATTTTATAATGCTTCTCATGTAATTTTATTTTATTACTCTCATTGTAACCTCAAATTAGTTTAACACTTATCCTTAAAATAACTTTTCTTATGTCACTTCAATTTAAATGATGACTTAAAAAAGTTTATCTCCCTCTTTACTCTTTGCATCCATTTCTATGTTCCAACCACTATATGCATCTAAGCACTGAAACATCCACTCAATCACCTTCATTCCTTATAAAATTAAGGCATGGTATTCTTCTTCTTCTTGATCAAATATGGGTTCTCTATGAATTAACATTGTCTCCATCATGTTTACACATTCCACATGTTCCTTATCTTGTAAAAATGGAAGATTTTCTTCCTCTACATCTACATCATGTGCACTTAATCACACATCTTCTATTCATATGTATTTCTAAAGAAAATTTTCCATTATTTCCTCTTTCAAATCTTCTTTTCATTTATTTATTTGGATCAAATGACTTTGGTGCTTCATGACTCTACTATCTTACTCAGATTTATGCAGTGTATCTTTAGAAAAATCATCCACCTCAATTAATAGGTCTTCTCTACTATCAATTTCACTCTTTATAAGAGCTTAAGAGAACCTTTTTATCTCCACAACTTTTTCATTCCATATGAGTTCAACTATCTCATTTTCTTCATTTTGAAAAAAAAAATCCTAGTGTCTTCTCTCATTCATTTGCTACACCTGTATACACTCAAAAACATGTACTAAATTCTAATTTTAGAATTCAAGAGTCTCTTCATGTACTTTTTCCAATCATGTCTTTATTTCATTATTATTAATTTTCTCACATGCATTAGCTGATATAAAAATTAGTTTTTCATCCAATCCTCTTCTTCTTCTTCTTCTTCTTCTCTTCTCTTCAACACTAGGTTGGTATATACTAACATTTTATATATAGGCATCAAATGTGTGCCATGTGCAACTAGAATTTCACTCTTCATCTCAAAATTATGACCTTAATTTATTTTTTATATATATAAACTAATTTATAAATCAGTTCATCTACTTCTTCTTTACAAACTTCTCTAAGTACAAGAGTTTGCACTTCATGTTTCATCTTTATTTTCATCTCTTTGGAAGGCATTCTTCTTCCCTATTGCGGATGTTTTTATAACCATATTTTTTTTCAATTTTATCCCCTTTAATTAATATACCCTCTCTATCTTCACACTTTAATTTATAATCTTCAAACTTTAGTTTCTCATGCTACAACTCTCTTCCTTTCATAATTTCCTCCATGCCTTCAAGGAGACATATTGTTGTTTCACCTTGTTATTTCCAATTTATCTAGCTTCATCCTCTTTAATGAGGATGTCTTTTCCTCCATATTAAAATACTAAGGATGCCAATAATGCATCTTAAATTTCTATGTGATCCTCTTGGACCATTATTTCAACTGTGTCTTCTTCTATTTTATTTGGTATAAATAGATCCGCTACCACCATCTTGATTTATTCATTAGGTGTATATACCTACATGTAAGAACCCCATTAGGTTTAACTATAATAAGGTATTTTTTAAACATTTACATTAATTCATTTTAGATTCCATCACACTAAAACCATAACATAGTGATCATTAACTGAATATATTATTTTAAGTTAACCATAAGCAAGGTATAAAGCTAATCTATTTAGCTAATGATCATTGAATAAAGTAAAATTCTGATTATGAAAATGAATATTGTATTTAAATCATAAATGTATATTTAAAAATTTAGCCACTACTGATACAAAATTATAGCCAACTATTGTAGTGGTTAAATATAACAAAATAATACAATTTTTACATAACACATGGTTTCATAATATTTTACAACTATACAATGCTCAACGAAGCATATGAATCTCATCAAATTGAAACATTCATAATTAATCATGAGTTTAGTCTCTATTGAATGAATGTTGAGGGGATAGAGAGCATCATCTGAGTGCTTTTCCACACCAACCACAAACCTTAGATCCCCCACACAATCTCCCAACTAGGAAATGGCCCTACCTTCATGGATGGGTAGATAATGATGGTGAAAGAATCAAGAGTGTCAACTAGAACCCATGTGTTTTAAGATAGCTATTGCATGTAGCATATCATAAAAAAATCTATTCTAACATGATATCATACAAAATATGTAAACTAAATCAAACAAATAAAATGATAATCTTTAACCATAAACACTACTTTGACCAAAGTTATCCTTATAGTTATTAGATCTCAAACATCAGTCAATTTATTACACACCATTTTTTTAGATTACACCATCTCTGCATATTAGTGATAGTAATAAAGTGGAATCCATCTCACCCACTTGTTTAGTATCATTAATACTAGATTGGTTTATATGCTTAAAAATATTAAAACTAGCAGATTTCTTAATGAGTTTTTCCTTACTAGCTGCTATTTTATGAACTAATACAAGAAAGTCTCAAGATTTACATTTAATATTTCAAATGCAATATAATAGTGCAAAATAACTAATATTACATATAGTATAATATGAGCTATAATAATAGATTTTAAGACAGTCATACCATTCACGTAAAATTAAGCATCATACTTTATTTACTAAAATCTTTACATGCAACTCTTCACTTAATTTTATTCATCCATCTAAGGTTATTTATTAGCTTAACCTAAAATCACTTTATTTCTATATACACAAAATGCATCAATATTTTATTCATATACTAGACAATATTAATATGGTTTGTATTGATTCCTAAATACTACTTTTTTAGAAGTTCCCTCAATCCATTATACTCACATTTAAGTTTAGCCTTATTGATTCAAGTAAACAAATGCACTGATACATCTTTGTTATTTCATATAACGTACTTGATCATTGAATGGATAATGCATATATGTATATGGTATACTCAATTTAGAATAGTATTCCATCAATAATTCTTGAGTATCACATATACATATATATGGATATACGAACACATAACTATATTTAATTATTTCCAATACCCAACAGAGGTTAAACTTTAGTGTTATGGCTACATTCTATTTCAATATAATCGATAGACCACAATTTAATATATCAAATGGCACATATTCATAAATAGACACAGTCACACACACACACACACACACACACACACACACACACACACACACACACACACACACACACACACAAACATAAACATATTTAAATATATGAATGGATATAAAAAATTATATTTCTATTATTTTCCATAAAGCATACCATGGTCTCTTAAAATAAGTGTAAATATATATAACAGGTTTACACAATAGTAATATATTTACTATGAACATTGTCCTTCTTTGTTGGGTTTTTATTCTTAATAGTAATTCAGGCACTAAAGTGTATCCCAATGAGATAACGCATTGGCCCTTTCATGTAAGACTGTGTCTTGTGCGCTCACCCAAAGCATGCAACTAGAGATTGATTCCCTAGGTTATGTTGTATAGTAACATTAACTAGTTATATTCTTTAGGTTAATCATATATTTAATTAGATATTACATATAAGAAAAGATAAACTACTTCGATCCATGAGTTACTAAGCTTGGCCATCATAACTACATAGATTAATGCCATTGTAGTTTAGATTTATTATTTAAAAAAAGTAAAAGTTGGCATAGATTTAATATTAAGAACCCACAAAAAGTGCTCAACTTAAACCTACCATAGATGAAAAAATACTAACTTAAATAGAACATAAACACCTAAATGATTATAATATCTATAATTCATATATTATGCTTCAATAAAATTTATCCAAAAATCCATCACGCAGTGCTTTACAATAGGGGTATTTATAATTATTTATCCCTAACCAAGTATTTAAAACATTTAATGATATGAGTAATTGGCCAAAAAATTCTCTACAAACTAAGAGTTATGGTGGTCTATTAACTAATTTTTCCTAAGGATCCAATCCTTTGCACCCCATATATACTTGCTTTATGTTATATCCTTGTTTCCATGTGTCTACCTCCTTGTGAGTTGGTACAAAACTCCTGATGGATAAGGTCTAGGTGGCCCTTAAGAATTACTACTTAACCACTCCCACTTCCTATACGCTCCCCAAGTATTTTGATGCTGTTTTGAGTCTTATGATCTTAAGTTCCTTATGGTTTATTCTCCTCTTTGACTAAGTCATCTCACATTGGTGCTTATGTGCCCTTGTACTTTTGTGCACTATAGGTTCTATGCTATGATGATTATGCACCATTCAAGTTTCATGCCATATAATTTCCATGCTATGATACTTCCTCTTTGTGTTAGTTTATGCCAAAATATTAAAACATTTAACCAAAATTTGGGGTCCAACATCACCCCACACTATTCTCTTAGTCCATCCTAGACTAAGTCTCACTAGTGACCTCTACCAAAAATTTAGGCCCCATTTGCTTGATATGTTTCTTGACATTATCCCAATGTGATAATGTATCAAGTAACATAGTAGTTATTAATTCAATGACCTTTTTTTATGTATTCATCTCTTCAAGTCATCGTAAGGACATGTTGGCATCCTTCTAGATGTCTTTAAGTGTTGAGACTTATTCGACAACCTATCCTTAGAGGGATATAAAAATGGAATTCAATAGTTGGTGATGTACATTGATATTTTCTTCCATTGTTTCCACATCCTTAAATGCCTTTATGCACTTGGCACAATACCTTATTAAGAGGACAACATTAACCATTTATTGCCTTTGGGCTTCCTTTGCTTGGAGTTGAGCCTCCAAGATCTTGTTCAAGCATGCCAACCATTCAAAATCCTATCTAAGATGGGTATGACTTCCACAACTCTTTTTAGGGTACACTTGTAGAATTTAACTACCTCAATGAGTTACTCTACTATTTCCACTCCCTCTTTCCTTAGTGTAGGTTGCTCCTTGTAGTGTTTCAAAAGGGGGTTCACCAAGGTTTTTAATTTATCTATGGCATCCCCATTGAGAGGCATGCCATCCACTAGTGTTGTCTCCTAGCCCAAAATTGTCTTTCACAAGTTTAATGTTTTAACTTTGGCCTCCTTGGATTATTTTATTTATTGATTCAAAGTAGCCACTTCCTTGATAAACACCTTCTTAATGGCAACTTCCTTATCATACATACACACCACCTAGGCATGTTTCTTCTCTACATCATGTGCATCAGACTCTAATAAAATATTTTCGTACATGAATTCCAAGGCCATATTTAAGAATGTTACACTAGCTTATAGAGGGGTGATCTTTTCAAGATCAACCCATAGTGGTTTGAGTATCATAAGAGTATCATGTCCTAGAAGAAGGTTGTACTGAGGGAGTTCAAAAGCATGATACTCATTGTACATGTCTAGTAAGAAGGAAATCTATTGCCTTATTTCCAAAGTTGCATCTTGGGGAAGGAAATGTGGCCATAGATATAACACCCTATCAGGGATGCACAATTGATATCATTTATGCAGAATGATAGATACATCAATGTTAGGTTCTTTTATGGACTCGTATGGCTCCTTCCACTTATTTGAGTTGTATTCTAATACCTTGACCTCTGCATTAGTAGTTAAAGTGCTACCAATGGCCATTATGCTTATATTTTATTCTTCACCATCCCCCTCTTTGTAATATAGGTGCTCAATGTTAAATGGCTAGTCATTGAAGGTGGCCTCCTCCTCTCATATTAGGGATGGTATCTTCTTGGAATTAGAGTTTGAATAATCCTTCTATATTGTAGGGACTTCCTACTTGAGCTCTTGTTTTATAGCTCATTTTGGTATAGCCCCTAATTGTGAAGGTGCCTAAGAAGTTTTGGGAGGTGATGGCAGAGATGGAGGAGTGTGGAAGGAAGAAGGTTGAGGTGGAAGGACTTATGTAGGTGTAACTTTAGGTGGAGAGGGTTGGGGAAGAGAAGGGCAAGGCGGAGAAGGGTATGGTGGACAAGGTTGGCGAGGAGAGGGTCTTAATGGTGAGGGGATTAACTACAGTTCTTGGTTAGTCCTGTACCATTTTTGAGGAACATAATGAGTGCTTGTGCTAGTATCATGCCTAGACCACTTCTTATTTAAGGGAGGTACTAGTGGGAACTTATCCTGCATATGTTATTCACCCTTTAAACCCTTATGCCTAGGCCATAGCTTGTAGAATAGATTATGTACTTATTCTCCCACCAGTATTGGATTCACCTTTATGTTTGTTTAGTCCATGTCCTTCTTCTCCCTGTATGCCTTCTTCCTTGAATAGACATATATATTTTAGAGAGTGTGAATCTCCAAGTTGATTTTGTCTACCTCCAAGGAAATAGGTTGTGCATCATAGATCCAGTTCATGGAGTCGATGAAGTACAATGCCAATAAGGTATATGGTAACTTTATCCATGTAGAGAGTTCTTTGAAAGGGACCATCCTGATGTGCATGAGAGATAAGTTTTGCTTCATAATGAATTGCACTTGTTCAGAAACTAATGAGGGCAAATCCTTTAGGATGCACCATTCATTCCTGAATACCTCATTCATCCCATCAAACCAATACTTCAATTTTATTTTGTAAGAGGGGATGATATGCCTTGGGCATATGAATGCCTTATATTTCTTAGTAGGGGACTTATTCTTTGGTGAGTATGCCCACTATAGTGCTCCCATGGTGTAATATGGTAGACTAATCTCATACAAAACCATCAAAATTAAGAATACTCCCCATGGAAACATGTGACTAGGGATCCAATGGATCTTCTCTACATCCTCAATAAATTTATGGTTAAAATACATAGCCTAGTTATATTTTAATCCCTAAGTGACTTAATGGGAAATGTAGAGGTGAGCCATGTCTACCTTATTTTAAGGTCAGTCCCACTAATCTTGGTCATGATGATCTACACCATAACCCAAAGGGTAGGATCTTACAGGTTCTTAATGTGCATGGCATGACCATGATTTTGATACATCATTGTTGTGGTTGTCTTTTGGACCTCATAAATGTATCTAAAGTCCTAGGCCACATCCAACCCCAAACACTACATCCCCAATACCTTGCTTATCCTATCAGGTGTGATCTTCATATTGTGCATGACAAAGTAGAGATAGTCCTCAAGGATGTGTGAGAGTAGGAACTTGATGGCCTCCATGGGTTTTCAAAATTAAGTCAAATTAAATATTTGGAACAACCCCATAGCATCTAATTCATTAAATATTTTAAGATAATACACCAACTGGTTCTTGGTATTTTGGTACTTGACTCAATAATCATTCTGTAATTTAACCTCATTCCTAAATTGATGATGGTTGTAGTAAAAAATAGTGAAAATGGGTGCTTTAAAAACCCAATTCTCCATGCATATCACCATCTTAAGGTACTTAATTTCTTTAATAATTAGTGGTAGGTGTGGAGATGATTGAGTCTTCTTAGTCTGTCATGTTATACTAGCCTCTCCCCTTTTTCATGCATTGTGCCTGATCTTATGGTATTTCTTCTTTAATGAACATTAATTCTCTTCCAAGAACCTCCTCTTACTATAGTATAAATGGTAATGGATCAATCTTTAAGGCATTTTTTTAGGTCATATCACCCTTTAAGGATCTTGAAGGTTGAGGCACGACCGTCTAACATTCCCAAAGCAATAAGTGGTTATTGTCAATGATTTTGGATTTTTGAGATTCACTACCCTCTAATGGTAAAATTCCACTACAACCTACAAATTTTCCTTATCATGGCATATCTTAGAGTTACCCTATACTTTTCTTGCATAGATTAATGCTTAGCTTAATACCTATATATATACTTACAATGCTTCGTATATTACGTTGTGGAATCTAACTTACTCTATTTATTCTTGAATCTAGTATTTCTTCACTCTCAACTCTATAATCTAAATTGAATTCAAAGTTAAAACATAAATATGAGTTAACTTGTCTTTTTATGGGCTCGAAGGGGTTAACCAAATTTACTAACTTATCTTTTTATAGGCTTAAGGGGATTAATTGCATTTACTATCCCCTTTTAGCTCATCCATCACTTCTTGTCATTAATGCAATTTTAATGGTCATTGTTTTTTATCATCATTTCTCACCATAAATGCATTTAATAGTTGTGTCTTGTCACATTGTTGGCACATTTATCGCACACACTTATTCTTTTGTATTAACAACCCATCTTGTGCCTTCCTTTGAAGTGGAATACATCTTTGTCCCATACTTTTCTTGGAGTGGAAGATAGTTGGGTATCTTTAAAAAAATTAAACTATTGGTGGGAACATGGCTATGTACTTTGCATGCCTTAAATTCTTTACATGATTTAAATAAATTATGCACCCTAAGTACCTAGCATGCCCTAAGTATCTTGCACACCTATATTTCATCCCACACTAAAACAAAGTTATGGTCCTCCACAAAAATACAAGTACAAATCTTCAAAATAAATACATTAAATAAATGTTGTGTGCAACAAAGGCAACACTTTTATTGAAAATAGGAAATCCTAAACTAATGTGAGGATGCTTCCTAAAAAGCTAGCAAATAATTACAAATACATGAAATAAACTACCAAAATTAGTAATATATTAAATCAAATAAGCAAAATTGAATTACAATGGCTGAATCATAGAAGCACTGGCCTCTTCGAGGGCACAACCTCCTTTGAGCAATTTTAATTCAATACATTTCGTGGATGCCTTCATTGGGCCATAACACTTAAATACTAATTCTATTCTAAAAACTGTGTATTCCCATGCATGTGGGATAATACAAATGTTCTTTAGGGATGACTTACAAAGAATATACATCCATGGTAACTAATACACTAATAATATAAAGAGAAAGTTAGGATATGGGTTCCAAACATCCCTTCCCTCTTATAAAAATATTTATCCTCAAAGATTCAAATGTGGGAAGTGCTACCAAATTTGGAATAATGGTTCCCATGTGGCATATATAGGTTTCATGCCATGCCATTGGATTAATGCTTCTATGAAGGAGCGGAAGCAAAGTTGGAAGGTGTACTAGGCCAAGACTGCTTCTGATTCGAGAAGGAGGGAGCCTTCATTATCAAATTATAGTAAAACTATTTGCACTCTAATGTTGATTCCAAGAAAATTCTTCAAATAGGAGACATGAAAGACTAGGTAAATACAAGAGGAAGGTGGGAGATCCAACTTGTAAGCAACAAACCCAATCTATTGGAGAACCTTATATGGCCCATAAAACTTAGGTGCAAGCTTGTGACACCATTTTTGTTTTAGAGATGAGAGTTTGTATGGTTGTAGATGAAGAAAAACCATATTGTCAAGTTAAAAGGTGCACTCAGAGTGGTTTTGATCAACCTATTACTTCATGTGATTTTTTTTCTAAATGGAGATTATCTTGTATGGTACAAAGAATTTGATCTTGATGGTAGAGAGTAGTGTCAACTACCTGAATTGGTGAACTTCTAGGTGTATATGGGAGGAGTGGTGTGGGTGCTTGACCATAAACTAATTCATATGAAGTCATTTTAGTGTGGTATTAGGTATTGTACCACCATTCTATAAGAGGTATCCATTTAACCCATTGATGTTGTTATTTTGTGACGAAACAATGAAGATAGGTTTCTAGACATTTATTGATGATTTCAGTTTGGCCATCAGTCTATGGATGATATCCTAAACTCATTTTCAATTATGTACCAAGACACTTGAAGATTTCTTGTCAAAAATGGCTTGTGAAAGTAGAATCACAATCTGAGACAATAGAGGCAGAACACCATAGAGTCCAAATATGTGATCAAGAAATGTCTAAGCAATGTGGAAGCAGTGCAGGGATGGGCTAAAGTGTAAAAATGAGTATATTTGGAAAGGTAATCTACTATAATGAGAATCATTGATTTGTTGCCAAATTTTGGGAGGCCTTCAATAAAATCTATAGAAGTGTTAGTCCAAATATGTGTGGGAATTGGAAGTGGTTAGAGTAGACCAGGTGGGGAAACTATTTTGCCTTTAGTGTATTGGCAAGTATCACATTCAACAACAAATGTTTTGATATCCTGCTTGAGGCTGGGCCAAAATAAATTATTGTGAACTCACTTATATGTTTTTATAAACCCTAAATGATTAATAAAGGGGGAAGCATGTATCTCCTATAAAACTAAATGTTTGAATTTGGAGCCTATCAATAATAAAAGGTGACTTTTATATCACAATGTGTGGCCATCCCATGTATAGTGAGGTTTAGCAGATGGATCAAAAGATAGTTAAAGAATGAGTTTTTGGTTTGGACTGTCATTATGCCACTCATTTTAAAGATCATGGAGCCAAGTGGAAATGGGAAGAGAGACTGCATAGAGGTGCATTGGGTCTTTAAACTAGTGTGAGAGAGCATCAACCACCAAATTTTCTTTGCCCTTTTTGGAGGTCATTACATAATCATATCCCATGATTTTAGAAATTCATTCTTTTATCTAGGGAAGATACCTATTATTCTAAAAATTATTTAAGGTTTTGATGGTTAGTTTTGATACAAAAGTGTCAACCAATCAAATATGGATGTCATTTGTGAAATGCATGAATGATAGCCATCATCTCTTTTTCATATGTGAAACATAACAAATTGTGTCTAATGAGGGCCTTGCTAGTGAAGGTGATGGGGTGGCCTTCTTGCATAAGTACAGCACTAAGACCCATTCCACATGCCACACTTAAACATAAATGTCTTGTAGAAATTAGGCATGGCCAAGATTGGTGTGGTGCACATGGCATGTTTAAGATTGGAAAATACTTGAGTAGATGCTAGCATCCATAGAAATGTATCTTTCTTAAAAATAGTTGTCAATAGAGCTGTAATTATACAATAATCCATGATAACTTTTTCATAGAACCCTATTAGACCCAAAAATCCACGTAAGCTTTTGAGGGTCTTTAGTTGTGGCCAATTTTTCATAGCCATAATTTTGGTGGGGTCAACATAAACACCATCAAATTTAATAATATGGATAAGATACTCAGCCTCTATTTTCCCAAAAGAACACTTTGAATGTTTGACACTTAGGTGGTTGGTAGCAAGAACTCTCAAGGTAGTGTCAAGGTGGTAGAGGTGATCATTCCATGTAGGACTATAGATGAGAATGTCATCAAAGAAGACCAAGATAAACTTTTGTAAAAAGGGGAGAAATACTTGGTTCATCAAAATTTAGAAGGTAGAGGGGGCATTAGTAAGCCCAAATGGCATGACAAGTAATTCATAGAGGTCATCATGTGTATGTAAGGTTGTCTTGGGAATGTCTACATCATGAAGATGAATTTAGTGATACCTAGAGTGTAGGTCCAATTTGGAGAAAAATTATGCAGCATGGAATTCATCAAGGAACTCATCGATGATGGGAATGGGAAACTTATCCTTGATGGTTAGTTTGTTTAGATCTTAATAATAAATGTAGAGGCACTAGGATCCATCTTTCTTATGAACAAGCAAGACTAGTGAAGAATATGGACTAGTGTTGGGGTGAATAACCCCAACCTACAATAGATCATGGATGATCTTTTCAATCTCAATCTTTTGATGAAATGGATATCAGTAGGGCCAAATTTTGGGAGGTGCACTACTAAGAAGTAGTGAGATCTGATGGACCTAAGATTGATAAGGTAGGAATCATGTGGGTTCCTTAAAAACTATGACGTGTTTGACCAAAAGGTTGTGCAAGTCAAAAGGTGGGTGAGATTCCAATGGTGAAGTATTGTGAAGAGAAAAGAGTTGGGTGATTACATCATGGGATCCCCGTTTGAGAAGTTTCTCCATGCGGTGAGAGCTAACAATGTTGGTCAAACCAAGAAGAAATATTTATAGGGTGTATTTTTGTCCTTTCTCTAAGAACTACATCCATATCTCTAAAAAATCTCAAAGGATGGGTCCAAGGGTTCATAACCATCGGGCATCGAGAATAACACCACATCTACCTAAAGATAAGGCAAACATGTTATCCCAATGGTTATAGTCACCCAATAAAATATAAACATTATGGCACTTGCCTCTGTAGGGTAATGTACTTCCGTTAGCAATCATGACCTCAAAAATGGAACAAAGGTGGATAAAAAAATCTATTTGCTCAGCTACATGAGGTTTGATGAAGTTCTGAGTACTACTAGAGTCAATAAGGATGGTGAGGAATTGTTTCTTAAAATAACCTTGGATATACATTGTTTGTGGGGCAATGACTCCTACCAAAGCATGTATAAATATTTTAGGGGGGATCTAAGTGCATACAATCATCAGCTTCCTATACGATTTCCTTGGTGGTATCCTCATAATCTTCAATATTTGGTGGAGAATCAACATTTAGGAGGTATAATTTTTGCTCAATGCATCTGTGACCTAGAACCCATTTATTATCATAATTATAACAAAGCCCTTTTTCACATTATGAATGCATTTCAACTCTCATGAGCCATTTGATAGGGGTTATCCTAATGTTGGGCTACTAGAAGGAGGGATTAGATGGTGCCCAATTAGATGTGTGATGCTGGGAGGTGATTGTCTTCAGTGAGCTTTGTGAGACCCAAGGTTGTCATCATGGTGTGAGGTTGGAACATTTTGACCTCAGAGTAGATGGGCTCTTTGAGGCCACTAATAAAATAACTCTTGAAGAAGTCATTTGATAACCCTTCAGTGTGATTAGCTAGTTTCTCAAATTCAATTTGATAATCATGAATGGTGCCTATCTGACAGAGTTTGGTGAGAGCTCTCATAAAATCCTCAAATGCTGAGGGACAAAACCTTCCCAAAATTAGGGATGCACAAGTTGTCTAATCAAATTCATCATTTGATTTGATATACCAATGATACCATTGGAGTGCCTCTTGTTCCAAGTGGAAGGAAGTAATTGGGACTTTATTGATGGGATAAGTATTGTGAAGGTTGAATTGCTCGGTGTGATAAAGCCAACCTATAAGATCTGTACCATTGAACCTAATAAAGTCTAGTTTTGGCCCACATGGTGGGTGGGTGAAAGAGAAAGTAATCTTAGAAGAAGACTCTTACAAATTTATAAGCAAAAGACCATTCTGTTAATTCAATCCATACATCATATCAATTAAGTCAATGACTTGGGCCTTCAAAGATGCGGCTTCTTCCTCCATGATCTTGGTACCTGCACGGGTTGCTACCATGACCTGTTATTTTTTTTTTGTAATGGATAGGAAAACTAAAGCTAAGAAATGGTTAGTAAGGTAATTTTTTTATTATAATGAAATTGGAATTGGTAAAGGTACTTTTACTAGTTTTTTTGTAGTTTGAGTATGATTGATGAAGGCAAGGGAAATTTTTAGAAGTAGAATGGAAAAACTCAAAAATTTATCAAAGAGAGACAAAGTAGAATAAAATGGGTATGAATACTTTGGAATTTTTTTGAAGCAAACTAACAAAAACTAAAGTTATGGTAAAAATTGAAAAAAGGGAAAATTGAGATTTGTGAGAATTGGAAGTGGAATTAGGATATGGGACCTCAAAGAAGAAAATGTGTAGAATGGAATTTTACATGTCCCTATAAATTTTGAGAAGAAACAGGGTTATAAATGGATAGATATGACAAAAATGAAAGTTTGGCAGAAGTTAGTCTTCTAATACTTTGTTGATAGTCTTCTGTAACTGATAAAATAGATATGGGCCCCAAGTTTGAATGGTTGCCTAAAGGTTTTTAGAATTATCTATAGCCACCAATGATATCTGAATGAATATCACTTTCCATAAAAAAATTTGGCCATGATTTTACCCCTAAATGATAGCTCTTGGTTTTCCTCACGAGTGGGGACTAGTCAATCAGGATAGGGTTGTTGCCCTTTTCATTGGCAGGTCCTCTCAATAGGCCAACTCCTTCGGGGTTATTATGGTACTCCTCACAATTAATTTTAGGGATTTCACCCAATCACTTTCCACAATTATGTAGATAGGGTTTTACCCTAGTTTGAAATTTAAAAAAAAACAATAAAGCTAAGCAAAAAAATTGTTAATACATATAGTGATGATGGCATGTTGCCAAAATGAACCTATAGATCTAGACTATGGCACAAAGGGTTAGAAAAGGATCTGTTATCACTTTCTGATCAGCAAGGTCCTATTATCACAAGGTGAGAGCATATGGTGGGTAGCAAAAAAAATTTGGCCCTAGAAAGTACTCTGATACCAGATGTGAGGATCCTTCTTGAACAAGATAGCAAATAATTGCAAATACATTAAATAAACTACTAAAATCAGAAATATATTAACTCAAATAAGCAAAATTGAATTAAAATGGTTAAATCATAGAGTCGTTAGTCTCTTAAAGGGTGAAACCTCTTTTGTCAAGTTTAATTCAATACAATTCATGGATGCTTTCATTGGGCCATAACATTTACTTAAAGATTAATTATATTCTAACAACTATTTCTTCCCATGCATGTGGGATAATACAAATGTGCTCTAGGGATGACTTATAAAGCATATGCATCCATAGAGACTCCTACATTAATAATGCAATGAGAAAGTTAGGATACGGGTTCCTAACAACTAATGGCATAAGCCTTATTGTTTACAATACTTTAACTACTCAAAATTTAAATATAGCTAGATCAAACTTTCATTGTAATTCCCAAGGAGGAATTGGCCATCCAATCTTTGTAATCAACTAGCACCATTAGATCAAATGTTATGAATGATGAAAGGACCATCGCAATGGATTCAAAGTTTTTCAGAATGGCATGTGAAATTAGATTCGTATAGCAAGACCTTCATTCTTGTAGTAAAGGTTTTGTGTTTGATGCATCGATCATGCCATTCTTTCTATTTGTACTTTTCCACATCCTAACTCCAATAAGCAAGGAATCAAGCTTCATCTAGCTATAAAAAATGATCAAAGCATGCCTTTAAGGATGACTCTTCATCTAATTATCTAACATGCATAATATGAAGAGATGGTACCAAAAATTCAATTAAAAGGACTGCCTCTTCACCATATACTAAATTAAATGGTGTGCTCTTGTTCAGGCACTTATAGGTTTTTTAGTAAGCCCATAGTATCGTAGACACTCTATTGTCCCAATCAGTTCAACCAATATTACAAATTTTTATTAGTGTGGTGATTGAGATTTTATTCAAGGCCTTAGTAACTTCATTGGCTTAGGGATGATAGGATGTTGTTTTATGATGAGAAATAATGAACTCAGCAAGGAAGATGTGAATAGTTTCATTTATAAAATGGGTGCTACGATCAGTAGTAAAACTTAATGGGCATCCAAACTGAGTTATGATATGATCCCAAATGAAACATGTAATAGTAGTAGTAGTACAATATCTTATTAGTGCAACTTCAACCCAACACATGAATAGTTAGTTGTTGTGATGATGTACGATGAACTTGTCCATCATCTAGTTGGAGTGATGGGGCCAACAAAATCAATGGCCCATTTTTGAAATGGTTCCTAAGAGAGAATTGGTATTAGATGCATGGCATCTCATCAAATTTTTTCCTTATGTGCTGACATATGTCACATTTCTTAACATATACCTTAGCATCGTGAAAAAGAATAGGCCACCATAATCCATCTAGCAGAACCTTGCACATAGTATCCTCTAGAGAATTGTGTCCTCTTGTAATACCTTTATGAACTTCTTAAAGTAACTCATAATGCTCAAGTTTCATAACACAACACTAAATAACTTCATCATGACCAAGCTTGTAAATACCCCCTCCTATGAGTTGAAGGGTGCAATGTGGACCACAAGTTATTTCTTGGCTTGCAGAGTGAGACAGTCAGGTACTGAGCCAGTGGTTAAAAATGCTACAATATCTTCCAAATCCTCATGTACATGAGTAGCATGGAAGAGTTGAACATTAGGTAAATCATCTTCAATAGTGCATGGTGGTTATCCAGACTCAATTCTAGATAGATGGTCAAGACCATAATTGTCTTTTCCAAGTTTAACCATGATGGAGAATTAAAACTTTTAGAATAACACTATCTAGTGATAGATTCATCCATGTAAAACAGGTTCTTTTACGAGGTACTTTAAAACCTCATGATTTGTATAGAATACAAAGGGAGTTGCCAATAAGTATTGTTGAAATTTATAGAGATCATAGACCATTGACAATGCTTTGTACTCTATGGTGGTGTAATTCCTCTTAGCTAGAGTTAGTTTCCTACTAGCAAAGTAGATTAGGTAATTAAGGTGACCTTCCCTTAGTTGTGCAAGGATTTCACTAACTGCCATTCTAAATGCATCAACATTGATGTGAAATGGTCTTGTCCAATCAAGGAACTAGAGGATTGGAGTGGTCACTTGCTTGTCCTTTAAGGTATCAAAGGCTTATTGATAGGAGCAAGTCCATATTGAGTGTTTATTATGATTTAATAGTTCCTTTGGAGGCACAACAATCTTTGCATATCCACAAATGAATTTTCAATAGTAACCTCTATGTCTTAGAAAGGCACAAACCTCACATTGAGACATGGGAGCTGGGAGTTGAAGAATAATGGATAACTTTACCAGGTCTACAAGAAGTCCATCTTTACAAATAATGTGTCTAATAAGAGCACTAAAAGGTGTAGCAAATAGACACTTCTTCAAGTTCAATGATATCTTCAATATGTAGCAACGTGCAAGCATGAGCCTTAGGTTAGAGAAATGGTCCTTGACCAAGCCATAGACTTTCCAATCATCCAAGTAGACTTGAAGAAACTTATAGATGAAATCCTTAAAGGCTTCTACGACTATACATGAGAACACAACTGGTGCATTCTTTAACCTCAAAGGCATGATAGTGTACATGAAGGATCCCCACTTAGTGGAAAATTTAGTCTTAGGTTGATCCTCCTCAATGATCTAGATCTGATGGTATCCCAAAAAACCATATGTGAAAGTATATATCTCACACCTGATAACACATTCAAGGATTTCCTTTGTGAATGGGGTTGGGAAAGGATCAATGACACAGGATGCATTAAGTACCTAATAATCAATGTAAATTATGATACATCCATATTTCTTTATACTAATGACCATGGGACTAGCCCATTTAGATTCATTAATGGGGTTGATTACTCTAGTGTACATCATACTATCAATTTATTCTTTTACGCCTACCCATAGATTAGGATTCATCCTATATGGCCTTTCCATGATTGGTCGAGTGTCATCAACTAGTTTAATATGCATCTTACCCAGGGATGGATGAACTCCTTTCATCTCATTGTAGCTTCTTGGAAAGACATCTTGATATTCTTTTAATAACTCAAATATATTTAAAATTTTAATGTCAATTCAATAATTTCCTATAGTAGCCATTTTTGGTTCTTGCTCCGGGCCAATGTTGCACTAGACAGTTGGAATTGGCCCAGAATAGGGGTGGTCTATATCAACACTAGTATCACAAATATCTTGTGTGCCATAATCTATAGGAACATCTAAATTATTTGAAAAAGGGTTAAGTGGATTGAATACTTCACCTTCTTCTACTTGAAACACTAGCTTATATTTTCCTAGATGTATTTATTCATGTCAGTCCTAATCAAGGACTGGTTCTAGCATGGAATCAAATTATTTCATTGGTTCATTGAAGAGAATTAGACCTTTTTGGGGAACATGATGAATATTTCTCAGGTGATCTTCAATGTGTCTCAGGTCACCAACAACTGTTTCATGTATGGCCTAGAGAGTGAGGTGAAAATCCATCTTTGGTGAATAATAAGATAGTGTTGAGCTCATGTTCTCCTTCAATAGATGCCAAAAGTGGGTACCCATGTGTCTCTCTTCATGAACATACCATGCTCATACCCAAGTGCATAAAGTTCTATAGAATGTATGCACCCATAAGTAATCTAATAAGTAAGACTCTTTATTTATCCACATTGTATCTAAAGCTTTAAATGTGGTTTAAGTGCTTGTACTGATCTGAGCAATATTTCAGGTGATGGTTCTACCCTAATTGGTAGCAGAACTTTTGAGAGCCATAGCTTTTGCACCATAGCTCTGTTTGACTCCCTATTTGAACCATTAGAAATTTAAGAATGAGGGGAACACTGTGAGATGGAACGAAGATTTTCTCGATGGGTTTTGGCCCTTGAAAACCAAATGAAAGTTCCCTAGATTTCAATTTTAGTAGTGCAGTCTAAAAATAGTAAGTTTCTAAAAATAGTAATTCCTCAAATTTTATATTGTTGTAAATCATGGAAGTTGAACCACTTAATCTCCCTTGATATTGGTGACCTTCCACATCCTCCTCTTACCTTAAAAATATGTATAAATGAAGATGTAACCTAAAATGGAAATCAGACATCTCTTTTCAAAGATACACATATGTTTGGATCTGTAAATTTGCAGACCCAAACATATGCCTATCTTTGAGAAGAGATGTTTGATTCCCATTTTAGGTTACATCTTCATTTATACACATTTTTAAGGTAGGAGGAGGATGTGGAAGGTCACCAATCTTGAGGGAGATTAAGTGGTTCGACTTCCATGATTTACAATAATACAAAATTCAAGGAATTACTATTTTTAAAAACTTACTATTTTTAGATTGCACTACTAAAATTGAAATTTTGGGCACTTTCATTTGGTTTTTATGGGTCAAAACCCATTGATCAAAGTTCCATTCCATCTCACGATGTTTTCCTCATTCTTAGCTTTCCAACGGTTCAAATGGGGAGTCAAATGGAGTTATGGTGCAAAAGTTATGGCTCCCAGAAGTTCTACCACCAATTGGGCTAAAACCATCACCTGAATTGTTGCCTAAAATATTACTCAGATCATGTACTTTTTTATAATTAATTGTTCCCCTAACCTTGTCATCATGATGTAACTTGTTATGCATGGTAGAGTATACCTGATCCCATTGGAGGAGTCACTCATGATGGGTTCACCACCATCTTGTAGTTGTACCATCAAATAGGTAAACCAAGGATCGAATATGATTAGTGTCAGTGTGATAAAATTTCTCAATATGCTAGATAAAGTCATGGACTTTCATTTGTCCATGGAAGCATGGAGCCTCATCGAGTCTCTCTAAAATTGCATCTAGCATTGGTCCCCTCATGACTTGTCCAATAATAAGGTGAATAAACCTATGGCATTTATTAAACTAACATGGAATGTTCTCCCAACTTCCATTGGCACTACACCCTCTTATAGTGAGGTCATGATCTCCATGCATTGAATAGTTATAAGCATTGCTTATAGTGTCAAAAAGGGATTGAGTGTCCATCCATTATGGGATTCCATTAGGAGTAGGATCATGTTACTCATCATCTCTAGCACTGACATTATAGATGTGGTTTATATCTTCTTCCACATTAATAGGTTCAACATATTAGGGTTTGTGTGTTTGATTGAAAGGAATAACAATGTGCTAGTCAACATTCTCAAAACTAATGTAGCACTTTTTGAAACTTAAATCTACATTGTTTTCATAACACCAGGGTCTCCCCGATAGAGCTGGGAAGTCATCAGCCTCTACTAAATCGAGAAAATCAAAATCAACATTGAAGGGTACTCTAAGTATATAAACTATTGCATTCTTGACGATACCAATGGGTAGAGCATGATTTTTATTAGCCATAAATAACACATGTGGTGAAGGTTGTGCTGGATTGGCCATTTTACACCATACATCTTTGGGGAGGACATTAAATTTAGTGTCATTATCAACTAGGATGTCTCGAATTACCCAACCATCTATGAAAACATTCATTAGTATCTTTTTACCTTTTAGAGTAGTAGGAGGAATAGGGGTATCTTGTCATTGAGCATGATTCAATAGATGATCCTTGGTGTACTAAGTCACTAGAGGTTAAGCATCAATTGGCACTTGTACCTAATTCTTAAGCCAAATGCTTAGTTGTGGAATAATGTTTTCATCTAGCATATGTTTGTAAAACTCCTAGAAATCGTCTCGCACCATGTTTTGAGGCTCTACTACCTTCTGCATATCAACACATTGTGTTGTCTCTTTATCCTTCAGAAATTGAATTTCTCCTTGGAGTTCTCATACCAATGTTATAGTATCCTAGAGCACATCCTTCTCTTATTGGGCATTAGGATACTTTCTCACCCTAGGCTCTTCACATTGTACCTTTTTAATAGGATTAGAGGCAGACTGAGATTGTCCTTTGCTATGCATAGTGATATATACTTATTGAACTGTTTGGGTGCTTGAATGCATGCACCACTATGGTTTATCGATACAAATCATACATGTACCCTTTTCATTTCTCTTCTTAGTGATGGATATGTACAAGTCAGGATACTCTTCCAATTGATGGTCCTTTTTATAGAAATCACATGTAGGGTAAACTAGACAATCTCTTTGATAGTGGTCTAGGGATCCACACTTGTAACATGTTCTTAGTATGAAGCAACCACCTCCTCATCCTCATCCTCTACCTCAACATGATAGCCACCATTATCCTCATTATTGGCCATAGAGGTTTGGCACGTACTGCATGTGTGTGATTCATGGATATCACTAATTAGCCGGTAATCATTAGTGTTATGGGTGTATGTGGGTGTTACCCCATTTTGGTGAAGAGCCGAAATCTCTAAAATGTGCACAGACACAAATAATTTGAAAGATCATAATAATACATATTATTCAATCAAGCTATTACAATTTTATAATAATGTATCTCTAACTCCTATAACAAATCATACTAGATTTAGGTAGGTTGTCTAATAACCTAAATAATCTCACATATAAAATACTATGTGAGTTGTTTTATAGCTCATCATTAAATATTTACATTTTATTTATATGTATGTCTTAGGACTATTTCCTAACATTCAGCCCCCTAGTTCTAACATGGGGTGAGAAATTCGAATGTTGGTTTCAACCGATAATGCATTTAATTACAAACATACGATTTTGAAAATCCTGCCTTATTGAAGATTATCTTTTAAAACTTATTTGAGAACTTTGACTCAAAAACAATGACACATACTTTAAACAAAATGATACTCTAAACATAAATGACTTTATTAACTTTTGACAAAGAATTAAAAGGACTTGACATTTTTTTATAAGACTTTTTACGAATATTGACTAACTTAAAAAATAACCAACCACTTATTTTGATAATAACTACACAAAATACGAAACACTACTAATTTGTATTATCGACAAGAATGACAATACTAGACTTCTAGGAAAAAATTTAAAACAAAATTTAATAAAGACCTAATAAAAAATAAAGATAAACTAAATTAAAACAAATATAAAAAACTTAAATAATAAAAAAACTAAAACTAAACACATATAAAGAATTAACTAATCTCTATCCTAAATAAAAACGTAATAAGACTGAAGTTAAATATCATCAAAATGGATAGAGACACGACAGAGAGAAGATGGTGGAGAGAGTAGGAGAAAGACCGGCGGAATTGTCAGGAATTAAGACCAACCGAGTCAAATAGGTCATGAACAAAATGGTGGATTGTACATAACAAATAAACCAAAGCAATCGATGCAGATCTTCGACGCTAAGAGGAGTGGACTATGTGCTCGCTGTGGAGTCTGTAGCTAGATGGCGAATCGTGGAGAAAGGGAACCAGTATGTGCTTGGGAGGAATACAATATTGAATCAATGTAGATCCAAGTTTGTTTCCAAAGAGAAATTCGTTGAGTTATGATCTGTTGGTGGTGGATGGCATCGAAGATCCAATGCTGTTGAAGATAGAACTTAGCATAATCAGTCATCCGATGAACATATAAAGTCGAGTTCATCTACAAGCTCATGTAAAGAAGATCGAGTTTGGAGGTCGATGAATGACAACAAGTGCAGTTAACATTACAAGTAGAATCAATATGGGAGTCAATGTGTGGAATGGAGCTAAGATAAGGAATTTTGTCGCCGTTTGGAAAAGAGAATCAGTGAGCAACCACTGATTATGAGAGGAGTCATCTGTAGAAAATGAACACGAAACAGAGTCCCAAGTAGCATTCATAATCTGCAGAGGAGGCTACGCACAGGGTCAAGAATTATTCCCAATCTGTGGGTTCAATTGAAGGAGCAAGCTGTTGTCAGATGTTTCAGGAACCTCACCAACAATCATAAATATAGAACACCTAATAAAATACTGTAAATTAAATATATAATATATATATATATATATATATATATATATATATATATAGACTTTTCAAATGAAAACTATGAATAGAATGGGTGCACAAACTGTGGATAGAGATGAACATGGTGGAAAAGGAGAAAATGCACGTGAATGATGAATGTAAGTGAGTTCGTTGTGAGGTCTAGGGTATTCACTAGTATCATTGACAAATATGCAAGAAGGGTGAATGAATCAATAATGGTATTTGCACGAGGTCTACTCTACTTGATTATTACCTGTATCTAACTTGACAAACAAAACTTGGTGGAGTGAAGCTTAGAGAGGCTTTTTTTGAGAACCCACTCTAATACCAAATGTGGGTGTTACCCCATTTTGGTGAAGAGCCAAAGGCTCTGAAACGTGCATAGTCACAAATAATTTGATCGATCATAATAACATATATTATTCAATCAAGCTATTACATTTTTATAGGAACATATCTCTAACTCCTATAACTATAATAACTCACACTAGATTTAGGTAGGTTGTCTAACAACCCAACTAATCTCACATCTAAAATACCTACGTGAGTTATTTTACAACTCATCATTATATATTTAAATTTTATTTATATGCACATGTTAGGACTATTTATTAATAGTGTAGGCATCACATTTTTTATAATATTCAGAAACATAAGAGTGTATAACTCATTGCAAAAGGGGACAAGAGTGTACATCATGCTCTTCATGACAGATTTCACATGAATACTTTAGTATAGCACATATGTTCTTGCATGAGCAATTACTTCGGGTATGTCCTTCAGACTCACAATCAGTGCACCAAAGGCCATTACAAATATCATGTGCATTGTTTGCAATTAAGTTTTCAAGTTACAATACCATTGAAGCTATCTAGGCTTCCATGAAAGGACTTATCTTAGTATCAATACTACCAACCACTTTAGCACAGAGGGTGTCTTTCAAAGATTTGCATTGGCTAGTGAAGGTCTTCTAAGATAATGTTCATCAAAATGGAAATAACAAACCTCCCACAAATGACTGTGCATGTTGAGTAGCGTTGATTTCAAATTATAGCTTTGATAATAGTGTTTTAAACCTTGCAGCATACTTTCATACACTTTCAGTAAGTTCTTGCTTTATGTCCTTCAGCATGACAATACTTTGTTGTTCAAATTCAAGAATATCAAACTCCTGAAGGAATGTCATTTTAAGTTGATCATAGTCAACCAATGTTTGTTGAGGGTCAAACTTTCTATACCATTTATGTGCTCGCTCCAAAAGTGTAGTCATGAACTATGTGGCTTTTCGCTTAGAAGAGGAGATGCCTCATGCCCTCCAAATAAGTTTGCATTTATAAATGTGTTCTATAGCATTCTTCATTCCTTGATACTCAGGTAAGGGAAGCATCATTTCATAATATACTATTAACGACTGAGATGATTGAACTGGTGGTTGTTGAGGACGTCTAGATCTTTTCCCACAAAGGGGAAGTCTACCACTACCTCTTGTGCCACCCCCTAGTCTACCTCCAGTGCCTCTAATAGTAACATCCATGTTGTGGGGTATGGTAGATGGTTGTTTAATCAAATTTGGCCCTGTATTTTGTCCACTATGAATGCCAGGTCTTCCAGGTATCCCAAATTGAGCCATGTAATTCCCTTGAAGAGGGAAGGAAAGTGACAAGTGCATATGAATTATAAATGGCTCAGCTATGATATCCATTATAGGTTCAATTTTTGATTCCATGTTATTTGTATCCCAATTATGTATATGTATTTTGTATGATTCAAAAACATGAGCATGCACTATGGTTGGGGAGATTGGTTGGTTTAAACTTGGTTTTTTAGTTTCTGTCATCTGGCTAATTTCCCCTTCATATGATAAACGTGGCATGGGGCACAATTCAAAAGTGATGGGGTCCTCTTTATGTGTTTTTGCTTCCCTGCAGATCCTAACAATACTTTCTAAGTTCTCCCAGTCTCTTCTTGTACCGCTTACTCCTATAATCCTCTACCGAGCTTCATCAAATTTTTCCTTCTACAATGCCCACTGATTGGCTACCATTCTGAACCTACAATATTTTACCAACTCTATTCTTCTCCCCTTCCAAATGTGTAGCTCACAAAAAGATGGATTTAGCTCTCCATTAGCATAGTCTTAAGTCCACAATCAATAAATAACTTCTTAATTTCTAGAGAGAGATGTCTAATATAATGACCACACGGTTCTCTAAGGAGCTAGAACTTAGTTTCTTTAAGACAAGAATAGGTAGTTACCATATACTCTAGAATGTATCTATTCAATACTCCTCTCTACTAGATGTTGATAGCTTGTGTCCACGGTGTTCTAAGTCATGCTAAATCCCTTTGTCATTCTACTATATAAGACTGTCTTCTCCTAAGGTTTCATGATCATCCTTAAGCATACATAGATAGCCAAGTGTGCAAATGAATTGGGATCTCAACAAAGAAAGTTTCATACAATGCAATGTAAAGATTCTATTCTACCCACTGATACACAAAAAATCTTGATTCAAGGTAAGGAACCGCAAAACTATCCTCAACTTTAGTAATTTATTGCTTAATACTCTCAAGGGTGAGACGCTCAAACGTCTTCCATTACTGTGCATCAAGCAACATGGGTCCTAGAAATAAAACCAAAATGTTGGGTTTTTATTCTTAATAGCATTTTAGGTGATAAATTGTATCCCAATGAGCTAGCACACTGGCCTTTTCATGCAAGACTATGGTCTTATGCACTCACCTGAAGCATGCAGCTAGAGATCGGTTCCCATAGGTTATGTTACACAGTAACATTAACTAGTTATATTCTTTAGGTTAATCATATATATATATATAGTACTTTAATCCTTGGATTACTAAGCTTAGCCATCATAACTATGAATATTAATGTCATTGTAGTTCAGATTTGTTACTTAGAAGAAGTAAAAGTTAGCATAGATTTCATATTAAGAACCCACAACAAGTGCTCAACTTGAACCTACCATAGATAAACAACTAATAACTTAACTAGAACATAAACATTTGAATGATTATAATATCCACAATTAATATATTATGCTTTAGTAAAAGTTATCCAAAAAGTCACCATGAAGTGCTTTACAATAAGGTTATTTATACTTGTTTATCCCTGACCAAGTATTTATAACATTTAATGGTAGGATTAATTGGCCAATAAAATCTCTACAAACTAAGAGTCATGATGGTCTATTAACTAACTTCTCTGAAGGACCTAGGCCTTTGCACCCCTTATATACTCACTCTATGTTAGATCCTTAGTGCCATGTGTCTACTTCCTTATGGGTTGGTGCAAAACTCCTAATGGATAAGGTTTGGGTGACCCTTAAGAATCACTCATGAACTACTCTTGATTACTATGCACTCTCCAATTCTTACACTATTATTTTTATTCATATTCTCTCAGGTTCTTTGTGGTTGATTCTCCTCTTTGATTGAGTCCTCTCGCATTGGTACTTTTGCACCCTCTAGGTTTCATGCAATAGTGCTTCTACAGCATTCGAGTTACATGCCATAGACTTTATGTGTTATGTTCCTTCCTTATCATGTTGGTTCCATGCCAAAATATCAAAACACTTAGCCAAAATTTGGGGTCCAACATCCTTCATAATCATACAGAGTGGGATTCCATGTTATAACTATAGTAAATATCCAATCATAAGATATTAACCACTTAGAGCTTCCTTAGGGTTTAAACACGATATAAACATAATTTTATATGTAAATAAAATATCTGCATACCTAATCATAGTGTGTGTATGTGTGTGTGTACACATGCGTGTGTGTGCGTGTGTGCATATCAACATATCATCAAAAAACTTGACCATGACCTGTAATGTATATGTATATACCTATGTATATTTATACAATAGGGTGGTCATTACTATACACAAACTTAATTAGTTAAGAATTAATCTAGTCCTAATATTATTTTGTTCAAAATGGATTTCTTTCAATTAAAGCAACTTACATGAAATCACTAAATCAGAGCTATGGTTTTAAAATTTCTTATTCCTTTATAATTTTTCCATCTCAATCCAACCTACATACCTAGTTGCATCCAAGATTCGGGTTTACTTGTTTGATGAATTTGACCTGACTTATTCACTAAAGTAATATCATACATTTGTATGAATAAAAAAATGACTTGATACTAAGATTTAAGACTGAGTTTAACTGAGGACAAGGTTTATATTTAAAAATAAGTTATTAAATCAACCTAACCCCAAAATTTACTTAATATTTCCTAGGCAGAGTTTTCCACTTTCAAATGTGCTATAAACTAATGTATACACAATTCCATCAAGGATACTATTTTTTTTAATCTTACTAAAATACACATAATATTTACATAACAACATAATTAATTATTTTGGCAATGAATTCAGAATACATAGTCATTTGAACTAGGGTTTTAGAGTCATATATTTGGCTCTGTGGGTGGGTCGAGCCCATCCCCAATGCCAAGTATATAACCCCCTATTTTTATATAGATTAATTAATAAAGAAAATGAAAACCTTATTCAATAAAAACTTACTAGCTTTGTTGATTCAATTCACACATTTACTAAGTACAAATTTAACCAACAAACCCCTACCTAGTAAAGGAAATCATGACTATGCCAAATTGGTATTACTCTTTCCAAATATTCCTCGAACCCTTTGTTTTCCTCCTTTCTCTCCTTTCATCTATTGTGTGTGTCCAAGCATATCTTCCCCCATCTCTTTATCTTCCTACATGCTATTTTCATGCCAATAAAAGCCCCAATATCTACGCCAAATTGAATGTGTTCATAATGAACTCGACAAAAATGTTCATACATCCCAAAACAATTGGCATAATTTTGGGAATGACTTAATGTTTTCCCATGCAATCCAAAACTAAAGTATTGGATTTTCATAGTGACTCGAAGAGTCTAAGACAACACCCCACAAAAACCCTAAATTATTGAAACTTATTTGTTTTAATAATCAACTAAACCTTATAACTCTAAATAATAACATTGACTTAGCACGATGATCATGTTAAATCCACATTAACCCTTACCTTGCTTAAATGTTTAAAACCTAACTCAATCAAACTAATAAACATTTAACACACAAAATAATCAAGTCCCTTTTTTATATAAATTTATTTATTATAAAGCACATGTGCTACGGTTTATGTGTATACCTACCAAGCAATGTGTTTTATAAACTAGACACTATTTACCTTGCAATATTATTTCAATGTCTAAAATGGATATTTTCCAAAATATTCACACACATTGTCAAGATAGTAGGTTCATACTTTGCATCACAACAAGACCAATCAATGATTATAAAGCACAAGTTATAGCAATATATTTACATGAAATAAGTTTAGTAAGAAAAATATAAGAATTTCAATCTTATAATTGCAAACACTCAACTAGGGTTAGATATGGTACCAACATGAAAACCAACCATTTTCAAATGCAAAAAACATATTAACAACTAAAAGCAATTACAAGTTATTTAAATCAATCAATGATTAAAAAGTAACTTTTACACTATGTGGTGTGTGTAGAGTTCCTATTTTAGTCTTTAATCTCCCAATCGTCTTCATCTAACCCACCCTCTCTAATGATGCTCTCCCTCTATCATAGTCTAAGAGATAGACTCCATACTACATCCACCTCAGAACAATAAAGGTAGTTAGCTTGAATTAAGATAGAATCCATAATATACTACCATAATGAATCGAGTAATCATGATCATTATATACATAACATACAAGTACAACTAACTCAACAAGTTAATGATCATGAAAGTAAGCAACATATAATTATCCATACATTAGTATATAAAATACAGCTTACCAAAAGAGTAATTAGCCAATCATTAACAACTAAATCCAAAAATCAATAGGTTAACAAATCTAGAGAAAAATCAAGATGTAACATTCTTCCCCTAAAGTTCGTCATCATCCTGATGACACTTATTCCAACAATAGTTCAGAAATTAAACATTATTCAATAGAAAGTAAAATAATATCTATCAAAAATATTAAGTAAATAAAAGTGGAAACAGCCTATAAAACTCATCAAAATCCTCACAGGTGGCACTATCTTTAGAATATTAGTCCCACTAGACCTTTTACTATGACACTTCTCTATTACAAAAATTGAGTTTACAAGTGTCAATTATTATGATTGGCTCTACTATGACCACCCTAGGATCCAGAACCTGTAAAGCATTCCAATCCAATACATGAGAAAGATTAACATGCTTTTTAAGATAGGACACATGAAAAATATTATACAAGAGAGCTAGATCTAGTGGCAAAGCAAGATTATACACTATAGGATTAATCACTCCCAAAAATTCAAAGGGTCCCATAAATTTGGGTGAAAGATTCATTGATTTTCTAAACTTAATTGAACTTTTCTGAGGCTTAACCCATAGAAATACTTTATCATCAATAAAAAAATTGTCTTGCTATTCTTTTTAGATCAAAAAAACTTTTTTTTTTGTCATTGTCCTTAGCCAACCTTTACCTGATTATTTTAACTTGATCTTCCATCTCCACATACATTTCAGGTCCAAAGACTACTTTGTCTTCTAACTTATCCCAACTAATTGGTGTTCTACACCTTCTCCCATGTAATACCTCAAATGGATCCATTTTCAATGTTGATTTGTATGAGTTTTTAAAGGTGAAATCAACCGATGGAAGGTACTCTTCCCACTTGTATGGCTGATCTATGCAATACATTCAAAGGAGATCTCCTAAAACTTGGTTAACTGTCTCTATTTGCCCATATGTTTCTAGGTGATATGCAGTACTAAAATTAAACTGTGTGCCCATAGTTGAATTTAAAGTCAACCAAAATCTAGAATTCATTCTCAGATCTTGATTAGAAATGATCTTTTTGATAAGCCCATGTAATCATACACCTCTTTCATGAATCTCTTAACAAGCATTGGTGAATCATCAGTTAAGTTACCCAATATGAAGTAAGCTACCTTGGTTAGTTTGTCAAATTCTACCAATATCATATCATGATAATTCCATTATAATGATAAACCTTGTACAAAGTCCATACTAATTATCTACCATTTCCATTTTGGTATATCATGAGGATATAAAAATTATGTCGTATGCACATGTTTAGCCTCCACACACTAACATTCCAAACAATAAGATACAAAATCCACTACATCCTTTTTAACTCTTTTCTAGAAATAGAGAGGTCTTACCTTAGCCATGAGCTTAGTTACTCTAGGATGATCTAAATAAGGGGCATTGTGTAATTCTTTTAGCATTGTACTCCTCAAGTTATTTATATCAGGTACATGCATTCTACCATTGTACCTCAAAACACCATCATTCTCTAACTTGAATCCCTTAAACTTAGGGTTATGAGAATCATCTAACAAAGCTTTCTTAACATGCTCATAGAATTGATATCCAAGGGAGAATTTAATTACCTGATCATGGAAAGTACTCTTAATAGTATCCAAGGTTGTTATGTACCTTCTATGACTTAAGGCATATATAAATATGTTTTCCTTTCCTTTGATATAATTAATATTAAAATTATAATTAGATAAAAATTCTAACCAATGTCTCTATCATGTATTCAAGTTCAGTTGGGTAAAGATATACTTGAGTCCCAAGTTAGCAATGTTCCAAACTTTCAAGGCATGCACTATTGTAACAAGTTCCATATCATGAGGGGAATGATTTACCTCATAAGGCTTAAGCTTTTTAGACTCATATGCTACAACTGAACCATCTTGCATAATAACTCCTCCAATACCATCCCTAGATGCATTAGTGATTACTAAAAATTGACCATTCAGATCAGGAACTCTTCTTACAGGTGTCGAAGTAAGCCTCCTTTTTAACTTTTGAAAGACTTTTTTTCACTTTTCAAACCAAACAAAACTTTAATTTTTCCATTGAAGAGAGGTAATTGGGTTATCTAATTTTGAGAAATTTTGAACAAACTTCTTGTAATAACCTGTTATTCCCATAAACATTCTAACTTCATGCACATTTTTAGGTGTTGACCATTCCATTATGGCTCTTATCTTTACTAGATGAATTGAAATTCTATCTATAGAGATAATTGTGAACATAGAATTACAAAAGAGGAGATTAGTATTGTGTTAGTATGTGAAATCAAAATTAAAAAAACACACTAATAGATAACACCTCAAGCCTATCTCAATGGGGGAGATTAGTTAAGAATACTAGAATGGAAAACACAACTAAAATACAAAAAAAAACCTTCTTTCACTTCCTTGGATGCTCCAAATAGTTTGTTAAAGTGGCTTGCTCAGTTTGTGTTCATAAAGTCTGCATCAATGAAGTGTGGCTACCTCCATCTCTCCTTGGCACCATGTTTGGATTTAGCTTGGCTTGAATTAACTCAATAATTTTACATTGTAACACTAATTTAAATGGATTTTTGAATGCATTTGGGCATTATAAGTTTGGCATAAAAAGAGCTTAAAATTCAATAGGCAAGGCCTCCTATTTATAGATTTTTGGAATGGTTTGGAATCAACCTAAACCATCCATCTCAAGATGAAGATATGTGTCTAAGAATTAATTCAATTATTTAATTAAAATTCATAAATAGGCTCATCAATATTTGGGATAGAGGGGCATTAACTAGGCATGGAGGGTCTTAATGAGGCATGGGAGGCATCAATTTAGATATTTGTGGCATTTATGGCTTGTGGATGCCACCCAATGGGATGATGTCATTTGATGATGCAGTTAATGACAATCAATTTCTAAAAATAAATATTCAAAAATTTATATATAAAATTAAATTAATCTCTTGATTTGGTTTTATTAGCCTTAAACATGATTAATCAACTTTGATGCAAAACCTTGGCAATTTGTGCACAAATTAATCAAATTGATCAAAATGTCATATTATTGGCTCAAAATTTGACTGGATTGGAATTGAAAGTCAATGTTAAATACATTGGAACTGTTATCTCATTTAAGATGTCAATGTAAAATAACAAAGGCACGTGTCTCTTATAAGAATTTGATAGAAAAGAGCAATCTAGAGCATCCAAGTGCAAAATTAGCATTTTAACTCGAAATGATTTGATTAAAGTTAGGTACTTCATAAATTACATTACCCCATTTAGGGATACTTTGGCCAAAATTGACACTTGAATATGTCAATTTCAAAGATTTTAATGTGTTTTAGTGTTGTAGGCCAAATTTTGTATTTTGGTAGAAATTAGTCAAAATCCTAGTTAAGGTTATTGCTGGCTAGATTTAGGTGTCTAAAGTTTGTCCCTATTTAGGAAAATTTTGTTAACCATAGGCAAAGAAATGTCTTCTCAAATAATGAGAGATGGCATGTATGCCAAAAAGAAGATGATGGTTGAATAAAAAGCTTGAAAGAGTGTTTGGAAAGCCTATGATGATGCCCCCTCAAGGGAGTGGCCATCACATTTGTTGATGGACGGTCCCTCAAAAAGAAGAAAGAAGAAAGGTGGAATTAACTCATGGTTGAGATTAATCCAAATGAGAAAATGCTTGCATGCATTGATTTAAAAGGTATTGATTTTCCCAAAGGTGGTTATAATCAGGAATAAAAGTCAAAATAATGGTTTACCCATAGTGGTTATAATCATTAAGATGACTTGGATTGGTTAAATATGATGGTGCCCCAATTAGGGAAGATTAGAAATCATCACTCACGGATATAACTTGGAATATAGATTAAAGATGAGTGGGTGAAAAGTGATAAAAGAGATGAATAGAAGAATAAGATTTGATCATTAGAAATGATTCAGTTGTACCTACCAATGAGGAGATGCTCATCTTTATTAGCAATAATATAACTAGAATAATCAATGGATTGATTTGATCAAGGGTGGGAGGATTAGCCAAGGTTTCAAGGAGAAACTTTTATGGCTCTGTTTTTTTGAGACCTTCTTGAAGCTGATTTTTGTTATGGCACGTGATGGTATGCATCATGATAGAACATCATAAAGACTATCCCAAAATATGCATAAGGACTAATTCATGATCCAATAAATAATTTAAAACAATGCACCAATGATAAAAACCATGATGATAATATTGACAGCTGAATATGGATGAACTCAAGAATAATGTGCACAAGGAATCACCCAATGCACACACATAGACTGAGTTGAGGCAATAGTGCTGAAAGAAAACAAACATGCATGCAAACAAATTAACAAATAAATACATATAAATTACACAAACAAACAAACAAACAACTTTGAAATAAACAAACAAACAAACAAAAAGCCCAAAAAAAAAATCAAAAGAAAGCATCCTAATAATGACCATGCCCTAGTAGGGAAAATCAAAGATAACTAACTAGGCTTAGATAGGACAAATGTTTTTTGTATTTTGAAATATTTGAATGTTTTTAGAATTTTGAGGTATCTTAACTCGATTGAGAATGACAAGATACCTACTCATAAAATGATGAGAGCATTTGGCTTAGGGGGATTGAGGTGACCTCAACATAAATTTAGCATGACCTATAGATTCCCAAAATGACATGAAGTCATAGTAATTGCATCCACACAAAAGGTTCAAAAAAACCAACTAGGTCTCAACAAGTTCTCATAACTGACAAATGGCCAGTCAAATGAAAATACGAATGACAAGGTGAGAAAACAATGAATGATAAATAAATGTTGCCCCTAGTTTGCCCATAGGTGGTTGTAACTAGGATACAATGGCATAGATCAATGATACAAATTTTCCCATAGACGGTTATAATTAGTAGTAAGATCAGTGAAACATTGATTTTCTCATAGGTAGTTATAATCAAGTTCACATAAACCAAATTTTATATAAGATGGAAAATGAAAGATATCTTGCCAGATCAACTATCACACTACTTTCATAGACTATCATTAAAACATAGATTTGATTGATTATTGAAACTTGATTGGAATCCCCTCGTAAAAGTGCAAGAAGAACCAAAGGAACCAAGATCAAAATATGATTGGGTAGGATGACTAAAAATAGGCTTTGGTCTAGATAGGAATGGAATGATAGGATGGCATGGTCTTGCTCTAGGATAATGATGGTTTTCGATAGATTGGATGAAATGGTAAGAGGGTTGCCCCCAAGTGATGGGGTGAATGGTAGGATATGTGACAATGGAAAATTGATATGGCAATTTGAAATGGAATATGAAAACAACATGGTACATATTTGTGGCCTGGGTGTGGTTTTTAGTTTTTTATGTTTTTGGCTTGGGTATGGTAAATGGCATATGATTATTTTGTTCCTAATAAAATGAAGATGCACATCTTAATTAGAAAATGATACAAATAGAATACTTAATCATGTTAATTTCTAACCCACACCGCATCTGAATAGTTGCTCTATCAAAAACTGGCTACAGATCTAGATGCCAAGGATGTTGTTGTGTTCTTACTTGGTTGTTGATTTTGATTATTTCAAACATCAAGACAAGGTATCTTTGTAGCCTTTGTGAAGGAAAGTGTGGATGTGGATTGTAAATAGGGACAAATAATGGATGGCAGATTTGTTTTTTAAATGGAATGGTGGATGACAATAGAATGTGTAATGGTGGGGAAACAAATGAAAATTGGGACTTTTAGTCACACATAATTTTGTTGATGCCAAATTTGACATAAATTTGGATGTGGTGGGGTTGAAGACCTCTGAAGATGCTTTTGATAGGACCACAATATTTTTTTGTTGTTTGGGCCTAAGAGTAGCTAGCATTTGATTAGGCTATAGATTGGAAGTTATTTTGATTTGATATTGAATAATGTCTTCATTACGTAGTGAATAACTTTTGTGCTTAGCTATTAGTGCCTCGATGAGGTTTTCACCAATGAAGTTATCTTGATTATTCTATAATGCCTTTGAGAAGGTTTCACTAAGGAATGTTGAATTTTGACTTTGATTATCTTCTAGTGCTTCCAAAAAAGGTTCACTAAAAATGTTGAGTTTGAACTTTACGTGTCCCCTAGCACCTTCAAAAAGGTTTCACTAAGAGAGTGTTCCTTTGCTATATGAATGTGGTCTTGGTCTTCTTGGTCTTCTTCAACTACTATGTCACCATGGATGCAGTTCAATAAAGTGCAATTCTATCAGTCCCAATTGATACTTTTACGAGATGGAATGTCAATAACATGGCTATTTTGGTTGATGTTAATGGCCTATGGAATGGTAATGGAATGGGGAGAGGCTGCACAATCCTCATAGAAGATATTAGGATAACTTGTGTCAATGCTAAAGTACTCATCCTCAAAAACCATAGAAGTATCACAAATGTATTCAAATTAATCTGCAATGCATGCATAACCAATGTTTTAATAGTCATGAACATATTCTATATCTGAATCTAATTTTGACTCAATGGACTCTAAATTTGATGTTGAGACTAATGTTGATTCTTATTCTAATGCTAAATTTGATGTTGGTTAAATAATAAAACCTGAATCTAACTCTAATTTGTTATTTGATGGGTACTCTATTAGAATGATATCTTGTTGAATATTTGATATTGGACAAGTAACAGCCCGTGATGACATGGTGGGCTCCACAAAAACTAGTTTTTCAAAGTGGGACTCTTCCATAATGGGAAAAAGGTCAAGAGATAACTCCTGAGAGACTAGCTTGGCAATAGGAGGATTTTAAAAAATAGGCATATGGTCAAGGTAATGATTTGGCCAAAGGTGGTTATAATCATTAAAAAGTGATTCAGCAAAGATTGGCTCATGAGACTCCTCAACAACTGGTATAGGATCAATAGGTGATTCATCATAGGTCAACTTATCACAAGTGATTAGTTTGATAAAAACATGTCAGATTGGTTGGTTTTCTTGGCCTTGGTTTCCAATGAGTTGGAAAATACCAATTTTAAACACATCTTGGTCTTTGAATGATTGGATGGGTTGAGGTTTTGATTGGATTGGTATCGAATGAGGAATAACATGTGGTTGGATAATGGTAGGGCATTGGGGAGCATGATTGATCACATGAGCCAAAGGATAAGGTCTTGAAATGGTAATGATAGGGTGGTATGGAGCTTGGTTACTCACATAAGCCAAAGGATGAGGTCCTAGAATGATGAAGGGGCATTGTGGAGCTTGATTTCTCTCACAAGCCAAAGCATCTAAGTCCTCCTCATAAACCATATCATCCCAATCTTGAGTTGGATCATAAGCTAGTTCTTGAATATGTTCTATGTACTAGTTATTGTAAAGAGGTTATGGATCTGTATCCCAAACAACATTATCTATAGTTGGGTCTTCAAAGTCTTCCTCATAAATCATATCATCCCAATTGGTAATTTGATTTGGATTTTATGGATTTTGACTATGTTCCCCATATGGAGTATTGTAGGGATATTAATAAAACTCTTTAGAAAATATTTCTCTGTAGGGGTTCTTAGTGGGATTTTGTGTGGCCATTCTATCACAAGTTAGATTGTATCCACCATAAGTGTAGCTAGACATATCCGCATAAATGATGAAAGCTTTGAAATAAAAAGGCTTAGAGTTATATAAACTCTAAAAATTATGTCCAAATGAAAAATAGTTCAAACTTGGTCTAACTTGGTCGAAGGTGGAGTTGTATCTCCAACATGGTCTAAAAATGGAGCTAAATATCCAAAATGGTATGTACTAAATTTTGGAATAAAACAATCAAACATTAAATGTCTAACATCAAATGTCATACACACAAAAGGTCAAGCATCTGAATAAAAACCGATATGTCAAAGTCTAGGCCAAAGTGTTCTAAATAAGGTCTAATCTAGGAAAGGGAAAAGAGTCATTAGGTCTTTTGTCCAAATATAGAGTCAAAATCTAGGCTCAAACAAGCTATGCTAGGGCTTTTGGCCAAATGGCATCAAAAATTAAGCTTGAAATAAATGATGATGTGATTTGATTTAATCTAAAATTTTTGGAAACAAATTTGACATAGACATAGCACATGAAATCAAATATAAACATGATCAAATGGTATAAGACACAAGGCAAAAGGCATTTGGAAAAAGGTTGTGTTCTCTCAAAAAAAAAAAAACAAACAATGATGAGGATAGGCATTTGAACAAAAAAACCATCAATAGTTTTCAAAATTGGGTAATTGATTAACCAAAGTTATGCAACTCAAAACAGAAAGATATGTGTATCAACCCCATGAATTGAGGCCTAAGTAGAAATCAATCAATGTCTAAATACAAAATTGACAAGGTTAATTGAAAAATCAATGTTGAAGACTAAGATTTGACCAAACAAGCTAGACAAGATTAGACAATATGACGACACATAAACAAGGTCCAAATGATACACATGACATGATTCTAAACAAATGGTTTTTGGCATAATGGTAAACAAGTTTTGAAGCAAATTGATTAGATTAAAAAATGTTAGCATGCTATAATGATATGATCAAATGTTTGTTTCAAAGACTCAAAGTCAAAATGATTTGACATGTTTTGGGTAGCCTAATGCTACCCTCTGCAACTCAAATGACACACACATAAATAATTTTAGCAAAAAATTCAAGTCACAAGTGTGGTGTAAAATAGTGAGCATAACGCCTCTTTAGACAAAAGAGTTTTGTATAAACATATTGGTTTTGACATGGTTTATAAATAAAACAAAAAAGCTTTTGTCTCAAAACACCAATTAAGAAAATGAAAAAATATAAGTAAATCATCCAAATTCTTATTAAGGGTGTGGCAAATTGGGGTTGACTAAAACTAATTGGTTTTCTATCATTTCTAGATGGATCCCATGTTTACCAACTTTCCTATTAGCAAATAAGAGAATTAACACTTTAATTGGGTATTCATGGAACTTGGCTTGTTGCAAAAAGGTCTTTCCCTTTTTGTAACCACTACATCCATATCTTGCTCAATGTAGTGCAATGTCCAAAGTTTAAATATGTCTCATGTAAAACTCCAACACTAAAAGGTGGTTTAACAACATAAACCTCTAACCCTAGTGGGAGTGGTTAAAGTCAGTGTTGAGAGATGAAACCCTACGTCAAAACTTCCCTATAAAACTTATGCGAGGTAATGAAGTCCCCCTCGCAAGCCAAGATGCAATAAAATAAATGACTGATAGAAAGACTTTAGGATCATTTCAATATCACCCAAACTATTGCAAGTTTTTGGGGAGTGCTTTAGATGACATTCTTTCTATACCTTGGACTAGACTCAAAATGTGATGAGATGGTGCTTTTGATCCCAAAGGTTTCCTAAAGGGGATGGATGGGATAGCATACACACACATCTCTTTTTAATAAAATAATCAAAAATCAAGTTTTGTAAACAATTGAAGTAATGTTGATTTGTTGCACCAAATTTGAAAATGTTTGCTTAGATTCGTTACTATCCCTTCGGCTTTAGTATAAAAATAAAAAATATTGCACAAAATAACCACATGAAGCAATAAAACCTAAGTTCATTTTAAACCCAAATTAAAAATTCAAGACTTAGCTTAGATTCATGATTAAAACACTAAATTGAAAATGTTGAAAGATTTATGATTTGTTTTAAGTACTAGATTAAAATTACGTAAGACTTAGCTAAATCTTAGATTCATTTTAGGCACCAATTCAAATGTGTGAGAAACATGACATGTTCATTTTAAGCCAAATTTGAAGTGTGCATGATTTTTGATCAAGTTATTTTTAAACCCAATTTTAAAGGTGTGTGGTTAGTTAAAGGCATTTAAATCTACTTCCAAACTAGCCCCTCAACCTAAAAAAGAAAGATTACAATGACCTATTTTGAAGCACTTAGGAGTTTGAGCAAATGACATTAAGAATTTAGCTATCGGGTTGACAGTTGAATTAGGTTGACAATAGAGTTGGGTTGATAGTCGAGTTGGATTGGTAGGTGATTTGGGTTAATAGGTGAGTTGGTTTGGATAGGCGAGTTCGGTTGACAGGTGAGTTGGGTTGGCATTCCCAAGAACAAAACTATGGCATAGAAAAAATAGATTTTTGCTCAAATTTTTATCTTGTTTGCCTCCACACTCCAAGATATTGCATGACAATGGTTAATATGTTACTTGTAGGTGCAATTTGACCAAATTTGTGAGGCTAGGTCCCATCGGGCGTGTCATTTTTGAACATAAGATTGTAATAAGAGGATATTAGTATTGTGTTAGTATGTGAAATCAAAATCAAAATAACACACTGATAGCTAACGCCTAAATCCTATCTCAATAGAGGAGCTTATTTAACAAGACTATAATGGAAAACATAATTAAAATAAAAAAAAACATTCTTTCACCTTCCTTGGATGTTCCAAATAGTTTGTTGAAGTGGCTTGCTTGGTTTGTGCTCATAAAGTTTGCGTCAATGAAGTGTGGCTACCTCCATCTCTCTTTGACACCATGTTTGGATTTGGCTTGGATCAATAATTTGACATTATAACACTAATTACAATAGATTTTTGAATGCATTTGAGCATTATAAGTTTGTCATATGAAGAGCTTAAAATTTAATAGGCAAGGCCTCCAATTTATAGATTTTTGGAATGGTTTAGAATCAACTTGAACCATCCATCTCAAGATGAAGATGTGTGGCTAAGGATTAATTTAATTATGTAATTAAAATTCATAAATAGGCTCATCAATATTTGGGATAGAGGGGCATTAACTAGGCATAGAGGGTCTTAATGAGACATGGGAGGCATTAATTCAGATATTTATGGCATTTATGGCTTGTGGATGCCACCCCATAGGATGATGTCATTTGATGATGTACTTAATGACAATAAATTTCTAAAAATAAATATTCAAAAAATTTCATGTAAAATTAACTTAAGCTCTTGATTTGGTTTAATTAGCCTTAAACATGATTAGTCAACTATGATGCAAAACCTTGGCAATTTGTGCATAAATTAATCAAATTATTCAAAATGTCATATTATTGCTTAAAATTTGACTGGATTGGAATTGAAAGTCTATGTTAGATGCATTGGAACTGTTGTCCCATTTAGGATGTTGTCAACACAAAATAAAAAAGGCATGTGTCTCGTACAAGAAATTTGATAGAAAAGAGCAATCCAGAGTACCCAAGTGCAAAATTAGCATTTTGACTCGAAATGATTTGATCAAAGTTATCTACTTCATAAATTGCATTACCATAATTAGGGATACTTTGGCCAAATTTTGCACTTGAATATGTCAATTTCAAATCTTTTAATGTGTTTTAGTGTTTTTAGGCCAAATTGTGCATTTTGGTAAAAATTGGTCAAAACCTTGGTTGAAGGTTATTGGTGGCCAGATTTAGGTGTTTAAAATAATGTGTCCCAAATATTACACTTTCCTATGGGAAAATGCATAATTAGACAACTTAACATACAATTTGTGCTTCTACAATTGTTGTTAAACCAATTATATATGTTATAGATGTTCTTCCCCATTCTTAGAATAAATGAGGATATCATCCAGGAAAACTAACACAAATTGGTCCAGATAATCTCTAAACACATTGTTATGAGATTAATAAATGTTGTCAGAGTATTTTTTTAACCCAAAAGGTAACACTATAAATTCATAGTACCCATACTAGGTTCTAAATTCTATTTTAGGAATATCCTCATCTTGGGTTCTCAATTGATGATACCCTGCTCAAAGATCAATTTTAGAGAAAATTATTTCCCCTCACATATGATCAAAGAGATCATCAATGAAAGGTAATGGATACATATTATTTATTGTCACCTTATTCAATATCATGTAATAAATACATAGGCAAAGAGTATTATCCTTCTTCTTAATTGACATCACTGTTGCACCCCATGGTGACACACTTGGTTGAATCAACCCTTTCGATAAAAACTCTTGTAGTTGAGATTTAAAATCAACCAATTCTATAGTTATCATCCTATAAGGTGTCTTAGAATACAATTTAGATCCAATTATTATATCAATCTAGAAATCGAACTTGTATTTGGGTGGTAATCCCCATAATTTATTTAGAAACACATTCTAAAAGTTTTGAATAAAAGGATAATCCTCAATGGATGGTTCCTTAGATTCTTTCATCTCATTTATTTTAACAATAAAATCCTAACATCCTTTCCTATGAGGCTTTTGCAGACCACAATCAACCTTAGTTTTATTCTTAGAAAGTTAATTTACTCATAGGATCACATCATATGACAATAATGGTACATCATACAAGTCCACCATTTTAGTAAATTTAAGTTACTTGATCTTAGCTTCCACTATACACTTATCAACCTTAACCTTTGATTCATTCCCATACTACACTAACCATGAATTTATCATAATCACAGCTTTTATAAACAACTTATTAAGCATTCTAAGAGCCATAAAACATTCAATAACCCTAGTGTCAATCAAAATTTAAATTGGATGATCAAACAAAATACCTGATAGTTTAATACGATAAGCTTGGATTTAAACTTGATGATTATAAATAATTGCATGAATCATTTGTTTTAAAGTTACTTGTTATGAGTTAAAACCCTTGTTTTTACCATCTAATTTCCCTTGAGTACACTCTCTAGTGTAATGATCACCTCCATAGATAAAGCGTCCTACAGATGGTCCTCTCTATCTGACTCTTGGTTGCCCTTAAAACCTCCCTTAAAACTTTTTCTAGGTTTCCTATTTTTTGAACTACTATTGAAATTAGCATTTTGGTTCTTAAACTAGTTCTTTGAGTCTTCATTCCTCTTCCAATTCTTATTTTTCAAAGTTATTTTAGAACCTCCAAACATCTTCTTGAATTTACCTCTAACATGAGCAATAGATTTCAGCTTCTACTCCTACCTAACTGCCCTTTCAAAGACCATATCCATGGTAAATGCCCCATAGACATCCACCTCACAACCAATTTTGGGTTTTAATCCCATAATGAACTTCCTAATGTGAAACCTCTATCTATCTGATACTGAGGTAAATAGTTTAGGAGCTTAGTGAATTTATTCTAATATTCATTTACAAAAAGGTCTCCTTGCTTAAGGTTCTAAAAACATATTAAATTTTGATCAAAATATAGCTGAGGAAGTCACTTTGACCTAAATAATGTCATGAACTGCTCCTAAGTGGTGGTGGTAGAGTTGAAGTTCATCTAGAGCTTCTCATTTTCCCACCATGTTATTATTTATCTAGCAAGCTAATATACTCCCCAAACTACCTTAGTTACTTTTGAGTAATTTTGAATCTCAAAGTACTTCTCAATCTATATTAGACACACTTTAGTTCCATCTCCCAAAATGATTCCATGGAACATGGGTGGATTCACTTTTTCCGTATCCCATGCTAGCTCTGTAGCTACTCAAGCTCTCACATCTTGTGGCACCTCCTCATGCTAGTGCTCTAGAAGATTTTCTTGCTCAATAGGATATTCCTCAGGTTCTTCCTAATTATTCTCCTAAACATATCCATGCACTTCTTATTCTAAGGATGTTATTTGGTCCCTAGTTTCATACATGGTTTCAAGGATCCAATCCAAATTTGCATCTTACTTAGCGATAAATTGATTTAGATCCATTGGAGGGTTAATGTTTGAATTACTTATTGACCAAATTTGACCCTACAGGTCAAATTGGGACCCCTATAGGAAAAAATTTTATCTTTAGAGGTTTATTAGGGGTCTAATGCTATGTCATGGGGTCTATTATAGGTTAATTGATGTCATTTAATGTCATACTATCCTTAGTTATTAGTCTTATTAGTAAATATGTCCTTTTGAGTCATTTTAGGGTTTAAAATTGAGCATTTAATGACTTGTAAAAATTTATGGGGAAGTGTGAATGTTTCAAAAGGTTATGTCACATGCCATGTGTCCTAGGGAGTCTTTATTAATTGTTACTAACTAAAAATTGGTAGGTTAATTTTCTTGAAAAACTTGAGCATTAAATGAGATGTATGGATTTTTATGACCTATTAAGGTTTTGGATATTATATGAATGTCCCTTGGTCTTCCATATACTCACTTCAAGCATTAGTTGTATCAAAAACTCCAAAAAATGAAGAAAACCACTTATCTCTCCTTCCACTATACTTGGCAAATAAAAGTAGTCTTCAGGTTTGTACTTGGTACAATCAACATGAGAGGTTTCATGAAAAATGATCTTGGGGGTGTATTATACACTAAGTTATATTCCATTTGACATTTTTTTACATAGGAATGGTGGTCTTAGCTTTATGAACTATCCTTAAGAAGTTGACCTTTCCAATTTGTTTGCTAATCTGTACACCCCATAGGTTTTGCTCTTGTTTGGATGATTTCATATAATCTAGATATTAATGTTGCTTATAGATGATTTTGGATTCCCATTCAAATTATCCCCATGCTTTATTTAGTGTTTTAAGGTGTTTGGATATGCAAATCATCTCATCTTACAAGAGGATACACTGTTTTGTGTTATAGGTAGTTTTGCACCATTTTCAAGATATTTAGGTTTTTATCATGGTTATAAAGGGTTGTGATAGTTTAATTATAATGTTTTCCATGTCCTCTCAACCCATCAACTTTCATCTTATCCTCCAAAGCAACATTATCCATGAAGTTGCAGTCATAAGCACCATTCAGTTAATCTATCCTATGACTGTCATACACAGTCAGCCAAGTGAAGTGTGAAAAGCCTTGAAGCACATTCATGGAGTTGTGGTAGAGGTCTTAAAGTGTTTAACATGTATCATTGAAAAATTAATCAAGTGAATCTCTTTTATTTTCATTATGAGGACTGTACCAATTAATCATTCACCACCTTTGTTAGGCCTGCACCATGGAATTACATCTACAAGTGTTATTGTAGAGTAAATTTTACTCTACGTTGCATTCAATTTTTTAGTCGAGCACCATAATTTTGGTTCCTGCATACCTTGGTCACAGTGGTGAAGTTGGGGTAGAGCACGGGTTCATTTTCTGTCTAAATGTCAAAGTGCAGTAGAGGCCACCTAGTGTCACTCTCTGAGCACAGGTCTTTTTCCCCTTCTTGTTTCCTTCGTCTCATTTTTTCCAAGTATCAAGTTCAAGAGGAAGCTGCCAAGTGTCACCTTCCAAAACATAAAGCCAGCCAGCTGGAATCCTCTGAACACCTTTTTGTAACTTTTGGAAGGCCGCAAAATGTGCCACATACTTAGTGGCAGTTAAACGGAATGCACCACATGTTAGCATCCGCATTGCATAGAGGCATTTGTGTTTCATTCTAACTTTTGACAAATACTTTCAACAGGCTAAGCAATAGAGAGAGCAAAAAGTGCCAGGTGGAAGTTGTAGAGGCCCTGAACTACCTTTTGATGATGCAATGGAAGTCTTCACATGTCAGCGTCTGGGAGACTTTGGTTCAACGCCTGGGTCCAAATGCTTTGATTCAACCATTTCATTTTGCCTAAATGACAAAAGCAGCAGATGCTACCAAATGTCAATCTTTTGAGCCCCTTCTTACTCCATTCCTAAAAGAAGCAAAAGATGCCACATACCCCTAACAGGAAAAGCGAAAGATACCACGTGTCTTCCTAGAAGCAGTGGAGATCAACACGTGTCAACTTCTGACAGACCATTTTTAAGTTTCATTGCTAAGTAAAGATTGTGGTGGGCCTCAGGTGTTATTTCAAGAGTCTACAGAAGCTGCCAAGTGTCACCATCCATAGGAGTCTGCTATGTGTCCCGAGTGATGCTACATAATAGAGTATAAAGAAGCAGAGAGAGCTGTGTGTCTTCAATGAATCTGATGAAAAGCACCAAGTGTCATTTCCTAGTGCCTTCTAAGTAACAAGAGGATTTTCAAGAAATTGACTAAGTGTCCTCTCCTATTTTCAACTTAATAGAGTGTTCCATGTATCTATTATTGTAAAGCAAAATGGAGGGAAAATTGACTGGAGTTAATTCGAGTAGATGGAACAGTTCCTCTAGTAGATTTTTGGAGCCCCCAAAGCATTGAAGGCACCGTCCGTTTGTCCCCCAGGAGTGAAGGATAGAAGAGAATTGCATGGGAGGGGGAGTGATGGAAGGAAACATTTGAGGCTATAAAAGAAGAAGAATTGTAAATTAAAAGGGGGAATTTCTCATAGTATTAGACTTGCTAAAGTTTTTGACCAGAAATATCATTTACTCGTCTCAATTTTCTTGAGTTATAAAGTTGATATAATTGTGCATGTTTCTGTGCCCTTTATGTGGCTGAATGAATTAAGGAAATTTGAGCTCCATGCCTTGGTTGGTGTTGTCTGTGTCACTTGCAAAGTAGTTTTATGCTGTAGATTTTCTGTAGTTGTGATCAAGGATGTCATTTGCTTTTATCTCATTTTCTTGAATCGGAAGGTTTACATAACTGTACGTGATTTTTGTGCCTCTTATGTGATTGAAAGATTCTGTGAAGAAGATTGAACACTATGCCTTTATTGATGTTCCATGTATCTCAATGAAAGATTCCCCTGTTATGAGCCTTTGTTTCTGTTATTTCAATCTGTTACATTGATCATGCACTTGTCTGCTCTTAAATGTAATTAAATCCTATAATAGTCTCACTGTACTCAGGTTAGGATTAGGATTACACATAGGTGCATCACCATAGTTAGGTTTCATTCCTGCATTTTGCATTTTTGTTTAATCTCCTATCCCTTTTCCCCAACACCCAATACAAAAGAAGAGACCAGCTTCTCTAAAATTTGGAGGTTGTTTCAAGCTGCATCATCCCACATCTTGAAACTTCCCATTGTTGATTGGTTAAGATCTAGCACAATTTTATGCCATCAATAATTTTTGGCATGCCTAGTGGGACCAGTCTTGAAGTTTCTTTCAAGACCGCATGAACCAGAGAGCTACAAGGAGTTAGAGATGTGGACCTGTTACCAGATCGCAATCTACTACAAATCCAAGTATTCTTTTGCCATGCCTGGTGACCATTCCAAGAAGAAGAGCTAACCAATTCATACCAGTACCAAATATGGGAGCCAACGTTCCCCCAATAAATTATGCAAGCTAGAACACTGGTAGCCCCCTAATCCTCCCAACGCCACAAACTATTTGGGACCCTATCCTAGTAAATGCTCTAAAGGCTCTACCCAAATTTAGTGGGCAAGACTCAAAAACAACCATGGAACATCTTCAAGATGTATCATATGTTTGTGCCATACATGGTGTCATAGAGGAAAATGTGGCCTTAAGGTTGTTAGTAGCCTCATTCAAAGGGAAGGCTTTAGAATGGTATCGGTCTTTGACCCCAAATACCATATCTACATGGGACCAGCTTAGAGATCAATTTTTTGAAAGATTTGTAGAGAAGGGTGATAAGTCTTCCCTATTACAGCAGTTGATCACCATTCAAAGGGGACCATAAGAGGACATGACTGACTTCAACACTAGATTCCCAAAAACTTGGGACAAAATTCCTATTACAGCTAAGCCACCCCCTGGTATGGCCATAGTATTCTATCTCAAAGCTTTAAATTCAGATATATCTGTTATGATTCAGTCATTGGGAGGACACACTTTGCCAGTGGCTTATGACCTTACGGTTAGAGCTGAGAACCATTTAATTGATGCTAGAAAGTTACCTCCAAGGCCTCCCATGCCTATGTTCCCAAAAATTACCTTACCTTTACCTCAAGAAGTTTCTAAAGCTGTAAGCCCACCTATGTCTATGTAAGCTTACCCTCCATCATCTTCAAAGCAACTAGTCCCTACTCAATCATCTGAGATGGATGATATCAAGAGTATGCTAAGGAAAATCTCCAATGAGCTGATTAATATAAAGAGGCAGCATAATACTTTCCCTAAGCCCCCTTATCAAGGCTATCAAGGAAATAGGTTTTCATCCCAACCAAACCAATATCAAGGCCCTCCTAGGCAAACCAATCATCAACCAACAAATCAATTAGTTGTTGTTCTCACACCCTCATAGACCATTTCTCGCAACTCAAATCGAGAGATGGTTCTAGGTTAGAATAATTATGTGGATGATACCAATGCTTGGTGCTTCCCCTGTAACAATGCTCACACACCCAGAGATTGTCCTAGAGGTAATCTACAACAAAGAGTGGCTAAGCAAAGGAGAATGGACAGTCAGTTTGCCAATACCAATAACAATCAAGCCTACCAATCTCCCGGCATGTAGAATTCAGTCCTAGTGGCTCAGATGCAAGGAATGTCCTTGCAACAAGAAGAAGAAATAGCCCCTAAACATGCTTTGTTCTCATGGGTTGAGGATGCAGAAGTAGTTTTCTTGAATGAAGCATCTACCTCCCAAAGGCCTATAGTACAATCTGATTACTAAACCAGATCAAAGAGGAGGATGACGAAATAGCTTGAGGTTGTAAGTGGTCAGGTCAAGAATAATACTCCATCCCAAGATCAAAAGAACGCTGCCATCAAACAAGAAGTGCCTCAGCTAGTACAAGATCAAGGGATCCCTGTCCAGACTCAAGAAATAATGAGGTATCCTTATTTCCAAAAAACTCAGCCTTTGGGACCAATCAACATAGTGGACCAATTAAAGAAGACTCCAGTGCAAGTATCTATATGGGATATCTTGGCTATTCCTGAGCAAAAGACACTACTGCAAGAAGCTTTGCAAGGGCAAGTAGTGCACAAAGATGTTGTTACCAAGGAAGGACCTGATGGAAGGGAAAAGCTCAAAGATACGGTTCCTCTAAAGACAATAGCCTTCATGAATGATGCGGCACAAGTAAATCCAAGCTAGAGCCTTTCTATTTGACTCTAATAGTTGGAAAGAAACTTTTGCATAATACATTGATAGATTTAGGAGCTAGTACAACTGTGATGCCCAAGAAAATAGTTGATGCCTTGAAAATAAAATATGAACCCCTTGCAAAGGGAGTTATGTAGTTAGATGGCAAAATAGTGCAAACCATAGGGAGAATTAAATAGCTCCCCTTGTAGTTATACACATGTCCCAACATAGTGGTCAAACAACATATAGTTGTCATAGATATCCCTCCTATCTTTGGTTTATGTTTATCCAGAGACTTTACAGCAAAAATAGGAGGGTACATGTCTCTTGACTAGTCTCACCTCATCCTAAAAACCAGATACGATTCGAAGATGAAAATTCTATCTGAACCACTATCCAAAGACCACATCACCAATGAACTAACAACAAGATTAGAAGCAGATCATGCCATGTTATATAAAGAAGAAAGAAATTTTGTTGAAGAACTAGGTGATTGGACTGAGCATGATCAAGAAGAAGAAAATAGCCAATTGTTGGCTATGATGCATAGTGACCTGTATGGGAACTGTGACTCTACTAGTTTGGGCACATATGTCATTTTTGATGAGGATTAGGTGATCCCAAATGTTATAAAGAAGGAGGCACCTACTATTCAAGATTCGGAGGTTTGGACTTTAAATTTTGATGGGGCTAGAAGTAAACATGGTGCTGGAGCAAGAATTTGTCTCACTGCTCCAAATGGTGATAAGATTTTAAGGGCTATCCAATTCCAATTTTCTTACACTAATAATGATGCAAAATATGAATCTTTAGTACATGGGCTTCTATTGGCCAAGAAAAAGGGAATAAAGAACCTAAGGGTAAAAGGAGATTTAGAATTAGTAGTAAAGCAAATAAGGGAAAAGGCAATAGCCAAAAATGTGAGAATGAGGTCCTACAGGGATAGGATTTGGGATTTGATAAAAGATTTTGAAGCTTTTAATATTGAGATAATCCCTAGAAGTCAAAACTTTGACGCTGATAGGATGGCTCAGATTGGCTCACAGTTTAACCTAGCAACTGGCCTATTGGTTAACAATGAGTTAGTAAAAGTTATAGTGAGATTGGCCATCCCAGACAATGACAAAAATTGGCAAGTGTTTGAAAATGATGCTCAAGTGGTCTCTTTCTTACAATAATTAGATGAGTTTTCTGATCAATTGCAAACTAAAATTGAAGAGGCATATGGTGATCAGATTATACAATTAAGAACAAATAAGCTCCCCAAGAATTTTAATCACTTTAGAAGACTTGTTTGACCCAGAAGATGTAAGCCTGGGAAAGAAAAGGTTCTAGGTAAATCAAGCAGACTATTCTGAGGTAGAGGTGAGTAATGGTAAGAGTCTAAAAATAGGGAATTTTGCAACTCGAGAAGAAAAGGAAAAATTAATTGAATTGTGCCAGATATATGACAGAGTCATAGCTTGGAGCTATGAAGACCTTCATGGATACAATAGAGACATTATCCAGCACACAATAGGATTGGCCGAGGGATCTAAGCCCATCAGATAGAAATAGAGGCCAATAAATCCAAGGATCAAGCCTCTGATGGTAGATGAGTTGCAAAAACTTTTAGACTTCAAAATAATATTTCCAATCAAGCATTCGACCTGGGTATCAAATCTAGTCCTAGTTAGGAAAAAGAATGGAGATGTAAGAATGTGTGTAGATTTCAGAGATCTAAATAGAGCATCTTTGAAAGACCACTATCCCTTGCCCTCCATGGAACAAATTTTGAAAACTATAGCTAGATCAGAGAGGTTTTCTTTACTTGATGGTTTCTTTGGGTATAACCAGATTTGGCTAGCTGAGGAAGACCAGTACAAAACTACTTTCACTACCAAATGGGGGACATTTGCCTATGCAAAGATGCCATTCAGCTTATCAAATGCAGGAGATACCTTTCAATGAGCTATGGATATAGCCTTTGGTGAACTTATAAACAAGGTCATCTTGATCTATCTGGATGACCTTACTATTTTCTCAAAAAATGTTGATGATCATTTAGAGTCTGTCTTCAAGAAATGTCAAGATTTTAGGATATCATTGAATCCCAAGAAATGTATTTTTTTTGTACCTCAGGGTAAGTTGTTGGGACACATAGTATCGAAGGAAGGAGTTTCTATAGATCCTGAGAGAATCGTATCTATAATGAACCTACCTCTTCTAGCCAATAAAAAGGTAGTCCAGTCCTTTTTAGGGAACATCAATTTTGTCAGTAAATTCATTTCTAATTTTGCAGGCTTGGTTAGACCAATGACACTCTTGCTAAAAAAGGACCTGGTCTTCAAGTAGACTATAGAAGGGAAGCAAGCATTCGAAGAGGTCAAGAAGGCTATCTCAGCAGCCCCAGTGCTCAAGAACCTAGAGTTTTCCAAACCCTTCGTAATGTATGTCTATGGAGGAGAGTCGAGTATTGCTGTTGTCCTAACTCAAAAGAATGATGGGCTAGAGGGGGAACACCCAATAGCCTTCTTCTCAAGAACTCTTAGAGAGTATGAGACCAGGTACAATTTTTTGGAAAGACAGGCCTATGCCATGGTAAAAGCCCTCAAGAAATTTAGGCATCTGATATCAGGGAACAAGATTTTGATACTTGTAGCTCACCCAAGTGTCAAGGAATATATCATGGAGGGGAAATTACTGAGAAAAGAGCCAATTGGATCACTAAGATCCTTGAATATGATGTAGAGGTTAGACCCACCAAGCTGGTCAGAGGCAGGGGGTTGTGCCAATATATAACCCAAGAGCTTGAAAAAGATGTTACCTGAGAAAGCAGATTCAGAAGGAGAAATGGAGACTGTGCTAAAATTTTAGGAGGTTGATCAGGGATTTTGGGTCATAACCAGGATTCAATTTATGAAAAATGGGATTTATCCAAGAGAACTCCCTCGAAACAAGAGAAGATATTACAAGATACAGGGAGTTCCTTTTGTTTTAATTGAACAAGTCCTTTTCAAAAAAATTCTGATGGAAAATTGTTAAGATGTGTAGGACAGGCTGAAGCTCAAAGGATACTATATGAAATGCATCATGGAATATCAGGGGGACATTTTTTTGCAAAGACCATAGCCATAAAGATAACTGAGGTAGGGTATTTTTGGCCTACTTTATTTGCAGATTGTTATCAGTGAGTTAGAAAATGTCAATCCTGCTAGTATTATATGGGAATGAGGAGGAATGTAGCCATGCCCCTTAGTCCTATAGTTGTGGATGATCCTTTCGCTCAATGGGTCCTTGACTTCATTGGGATGATAAATCTAGTGTCCAACATGGGTCACAAATGGATATTAACTGCCACAGAGTATTTCACTAGATGGACTGAAGCAGTCCCACTTAAGGATGCAATAGAAAATGTGATCCTAGATTTTCTAGGAGGAATCACTACCTGCTTTGGGGCTCCTCGCACCATCATTTTAGATAATGCTAAAGCATTCTTGGGGTCTAAGGTATCTGACTTCGCCTTGAGACATGGAATATATCTGAAAAAATCATCTAATTATTACCCTCAAGGTAATGGTCTGGTAGAATCAACCAACAAGAACCTGATAAGACTCATCAAAAGAATAGGGGTAGATCATCACAAAGAATGGCATAAAGTGCTTAATCTAGCACTATGGGCTGATAGAATCACGCCCAAGTAGGTGATCAAAATGTCTCCATATGAATTGGTATATGGAAAGTCAGCTGTGATTCCCCTAAGCTTGGAAATCCCTACTCTTCAGCTGATTAAATAGATTGAAATTGAAGAAAATGGCCCCATGTAGGTAAGACTCATAAAACTTCTAGAGGTTCAGGAAAAGAGGGATATGGCCCATGATTCATTGATCAAGCATCAGGGAATGGTTAAGAATTGTTTTGATAAAAGGACTTCGAATCCTAATTTTGAAGTGGGCTCAATTGTTTTAAAATGGGATGCACGGGCCACCAAGTCAGGTCAACATACCAAATTCAAAGCGCTATGGACTGGTCTGTATAGAATTTTTGCATGCAAGCAAGAGAATTCTTTCAAGCTAGAGTCGATGGAAGGTGAACTTGAAGAGATTCCTATAAATGGAATCTATTTAAAACATTTCAATTGACTTAGGTCTCTCATGTATTATAGTTAAATAGTTTCCCTTTCTCCCATTGTTTTTTCTGTTGTTTTCTTGCTTTGCTTTTGAATAAGTGTTTTAAACATATGTCGACGGCTCTTTTGAAGCTATAATTTTCACAATTTTGATCTAGCAGGAGGTGGAGTTTTCTTTTTGAGCAAGCTCAAAAGTCTTGATGGTTGCCAATAACTATAGAGTAAATTTTACTCTACGTTGCATTCAAATTTTTAGTCGAGCACCACAATTTTGGTTCTTGCATACCTTGGTCAAAGTGGCAAAGTTGGGGCAGAGCGCGGGTTCATTTTCTATCTAAATGTCAAAGTGCAACGGAGGCTGCCAAGTGTCACTCTCTGAGCACGGGTCTTTTTCCCCTTCTTGTTTCCTTCATCTCATTTTTGCCAAGTATCAAGTTCAAGCGAAAGCTACCAAGTGTCACCTTCTGAAACATAAAGCCAGCCAGCTAACATCCTCCGAACACCTTTTTGTAACTTTTGGAAGGCCACAGAATGTGCCACGTACCTAGTGGCAGTTAAATAGAATGCACCACGTATCGGCATCCACATTGCATAGAGGTGTTCATATTTCATTCTACCTTTTGACAAAGACTTTCAACAAGCTAAGCAACAGAGAGAGCAGAAAGCACTAGGTGGCAGTTGCGGAGGCCCTAAACTACCTTTTGACAATGTAGTAGAAGTCACCACGTGTCAGCATCTGGGAGACTTTGGTTCAATGCCTGGGTCTAAATGCTTTGATTCAACCATTTCATTTTGCCTAAATGATAAAAGTAGTGGATGTTGCCAAATTCCAATCTTCTAAGCCCCTTCTTACTCCATTCCCAGAAGAAGCGGAAGACGCCCCATACCCCTAATAGGAAAAGTGAAAGATACCATGTGTCCTCCCAAAAGTAGTGGAGATCAACACATGTCAACTTCTGACAGACCATTTTTGAGTTTCATTGCTAAGTAAAGATTGTGGTGGGCCTCGGGTGTTATTTTGAGAGTCTACAGAAGCTGCAATGTATCGCCATCTATAGGAGTCTGTTATGTGTCTTGAGCGATGCTACAGAATAGAGTATGAAGAAGCAGAGAGAGCCGTGTGTCTTCAATGAATCTGGTGGAAAGCACCAAGTGTCATTTCCCAGTGCTTCTAAGTAACAAGAGGATTTTTAGGAAATTGACTAAGTGTCCTCTCCTATTTTCAACTTAACAGAGTGTTCCATGTATCTGTTGCCGTAAATCAAAATGGAGGGAAAATTAGTTAGAGTTAATTCGAGTAGATGGAACAATTCCTCGAGTAGATTTTTGGAGCCCCCAAAGCATTGAAGGCCCCGTCTGTTTGTCCCTTGAGAGCGAAGGATGGAAGAGAATTGCGCGGGAGGGGGAGTGATGGAAGGAAACATTTGAGGCTATAAAAAAAGAAGAATTGTAAATTACAAGGGGGAATTTCTCATAGTATTAGACTTGCTAAAGTTTTTGGCTAGAAATATCATTTGCTCTTGTCTCAATTTTCTTGAGTTTTAAAGTTGATATAATTGTGCATGTTTCTGTGCCCTTTATGTGGCTGAATGAATTAAGGAAATTTGAGCTCCATGCCTTGGTTGGTGTTGTATGTGTCATTTGCAAAGTAGTTTTATGTTGTATATTTTATATAGTTGTGATCAAGGACGTCATTTGCTTTTGTCTCATTTTCTTGAATCAGAAGGTTTACATAACCGTACGTGATTTTTGTGCCTCTTATGTGATTGAAAGATTCTGTGAAAAAGATTGAACAATATGTCTTTGTTGATGTTCCCTGTATCTCAGTGAAAGATTCCCCTGTTGTGAGCCTCTATTTCTATTATTTCAATCTTTTACATTGATCATGCACTTGTATGCTCTTAAATGTAATTAAATCCTATAAAAGTCTCACTTTGCTCAAGATAGGATTAGGATTACACTCAGGCGCATTGCCATAGTTAGGTTTCGTTCCTGCATTTTGCATTTTTGTTTAATCTCCTATCCCTTTTCCCCAACACCCAATACAAAAGAAGAGACTAGCTTCTCTAAAATCTGGAGGTTGTTTCAAGCTGCATCATCCCATAGCTTGAAACTTCCCATTATTGATTGGTTAAGATCTAGCACAATTTTACACCATCAACAGTTATAAAGGAATATTTCAATGTTGGAAAAGAGGTGTGAGGCCTTGTTTTCAGCCTTGAAACATCTTGGTGTTTTCATTCAAACACATTGAGGAGAAACCATTGACTATGAAGGTAGAATCTTTGGTATATTGCTCTAACTCATGCTCACTACCTATATGCAACCCAACATTGCATTTATAGCCTCTCAAAATGACATCATGCTAAATAAAAAGAGTTTGCGATATTTTTTAAATATTTTAATATTTTTAGGAGTTCATTGGAACATTTGGAAAAGGCTTCGATGTGATTAACATGTTTTTTTTAATATCCAAAGTTTAAACCCACTGCCTATATTTACAAATAGTCACCTACACGTAGCCTAAACAGGGGACTGAGGTACTAAATAGAGTGTTAAGGTATATAATTAAACTCTTAATAGAGCCATAGTATGTTAAGGAGATCATGAAACACATATGTGAAATGCTAAGTGGATAGATAGGAGAGGAATTTAGCTCCAAAAGTGGAATTATTGAATTTTGGGATTTAGTCCCTAAAAATGCAAAATAGAGGTCCATGGGCATTGTTTAAATAGCATATGACATAGTTTCAAGAGCCTTTGATGCATCATAATGGATTGTCCTTATATCCTCTATAAAATACAATGACTTGGTAAAGTCTGAAGAGCACAGAGCTAATGGAGGTTGGTTGTTTGGGGTCCTAAAATTTGCCTACACAACACTGAATTCCTTTAATATTATCAGCAATCTTGAGCCTAAGGTGATTATTCATTCCAAAGTTGAAATTCAAACCCTTTTTCTTGATTAAATGGTCTTATATGGTCAAAAATAGTATTAATGACCTAAGGATCACAAGATATGGCTCATCTACATGTGTATGGCACTCCAAAAAGTCACCTACAGCCTGCCTGTAGGTGCTCTTAGAGCCTTTAAAGTGAACTCGTAGAATATAAACCTATAAACATAAACATATACTAGGAAATATTGGTATAATATCTCAAAGGTTCTCTAAAATAACATGATTCATTTTCCAATGATGAATTCATACCTAAAACACCCAAAAGCCATACACAGTCAGTCTTAGTTAACTGTAGCTGACAGTAAAACTGAGGCAAGGAGTTAAATTGATGACCAAGGAATTAAGAAGGGAAATACTCAAATTATCCTTTGGAAGAAGTTTCAAAATAACTAAAAAGGATCTCAAGGGTCCTCAAAAGAACATGACACATATCCCAAGTTGAAATCACACCTACAAGTTTCTTTTGTCTCAGTACTATCCATTTTACCTCCCTATATGCAGATAGTGTCTTGAAGCATAACATCTAAGTGTTAAAGTTACATGAATTAAAGGTGAATAAGGAACCCAATAATTTATAAACCACCATGAAATCTTTGATAATATTTTTAGATAAATTCTCAAACCTAAACCCATCAAGCATTACCTACAGGAACAGTGCCCAACCATGAGAGACACAGTCAAGAAATACACTTTGTTTTGAGAACCTAAGGTGTGAGGTTGATAAGAGAATACATGAATTTCATACTATAAATATCCAAGGGATATTATACATTTTATTAAAATCCTAATTTTCTAAATACACACCTATAGGGGTAATTCTTGGGGCAGCAAAATAGGGAATATAGTTAAGCAAAGGTCTTACTCAGTCCTGACCAGTCAAAGTGGAGGAGTGTGTGAGAGTTTTGAGAGACAAATGGATAATGGAGCACATAAATAATGATAATGACAACATATATAGGCTATTTTAAGTACAATACAAGCATGGAAAGGATCCCAATGATGCAATACATAGTCCATTAGAGGAAACCTTGTACATAGTCACTCTTCTAGTAGTCTACCTTAGTTTTTTATGCTTTTTATGGGTCAAATGGAATGATAAAAATACCATTTTTTTAATATATAATAATTATAAGTTGGATAAAGCTATCTAATTTTTTTTTGTCTGTAAAAATAGGGGAAGTTCCCTCTATTTTATCTCAGATATAGGGCACTTCCCTAGAAAATAAACTATCTATTTTGGGGTAGAATGGCGATAAGATGAGGTAAGGAGATAATTAGACCTTAAAAAAAGATTTGAGAGGTTAAATTATACCCAAGAAAACATTGGAAATCAACTACAGAATAATTAATTTCATTAGGGAGGTCTAAACCCTCAGGGTTACAGTCAAGCCTACTAGGCAAGTTTTGGCCTATTTTCTAAATGAGAGGTCAAAATCATTTTTGACACAAGATAATCTCTCAAATAAGTTGAAACATGTTTGAGGGAACATAAAATATATTTTAAATCTATTTTTATGTAATGTAACCATCAAAAGGCTATTTTGAGCTTCAAGGACAACTCAGACCTATTTGGCATGCTTAGGCCTAAAGCCAAATGGAGAGTCATTCACATTTATAGATTTATATATGATTTAAAATACATTTGGGAATTATTATGGGATAATTTTATATGTTTTAAAACCATTTTTATGCATAAAAAACACAAGTAGGTCCATTTTTGACTCAAAGACAAATTTAGGCCTGTGGGAATGAGGAATCAAGCTTGATAGGTCAAATTTGAATTCTCATATCTCCCTTGGTGATTTTAATGGAGAATAAAGGAATCTATAGATGTTAAATAGGGTCCTAAAGACCATTTTTGTGTAATTTTTTTTAATTTTAACATCAGGGTTTTATGAATGAAGCTTAAAAGGTCAAAACAGGCCTAAACCCTTCAAAACCCTTGCAAGTGACTAGTTTGTGGAAATGGAGTTGAAAAGATACTATAATGGCATATTTTTATTATTATTATTATGATTTAAAATTTTATGATACTCCCCATGCTTTTGGACTATATGGAATTGTATGGACATGGTAAAAAATAGGATACTTTTAAATATTTTATTTATTTTATAGGTTAAAGGAGGTTTCAAGAGATGAAATCAAGTTTGGAGGAAATATTAGGACTTGTGATAAAACATAATTAACATTTAATTCTTCAAATAAAATTATAATTTTTCAAACAAATAACTTCATCTCAGCTAGTCAAAACTAGCATAATGGACAAACTAGTGAGAAGGGTGGAAAACTTCAAATGAGATCATTTTAAGGTATCCCTAATGATTATAATGAAATAGAGGGTATTTAAAAGTGTCATCCACTCCATCACACATATTTTCATGGGAAATTTATGCCTTTTTGGAAGCCAAGTGGGTAGGGTACATGAAAGAGGAGTTTTTTAGAGTGCAAGTAGTGATAGCTTATTTTTAGATGTTTCTAGATGACCAAGCTAGCAACTAATGCATGGAGAGGCATGATTAAAACCATTACCATTCATTCCAATAATAATACCTATTCCTAATTAGTTTTTTGATGTTCAAATAGGGATAATCATGAAGGAAATTTTTTTAGCTAGAATAAGGAGTTTTATGCCACTTTTCATGAGTTTAATAACTTGGATGAACACTTGTACTTCTTGACCTTGAATGGTTTGTCTCATATCATCTTATTATGCAAAATTAAATCATTTTATTAGATTTACAAGTGTCCTTATTACCCTTTAAATTCTCTCTTCTCCTCTCTCTCTCAAGTTCTATAAGAACTAGCCATTTTGGCCTTTGTAATTTAATACCACACCAGGTATGGTGAAGCCCTACTATTTTTGACATTGTACTTGCCTTAGATAATAAATTAAATCTAGTTTTAGTTCATATATCGACTTTTGAAAGTCTGTGAACATATTTATAGTGAATGGTTAGGATATATTTACTTATCCTTACTTTCTCGCAATCCTTCCATGTTTGATACAAGTGATTACATGCCTAACAGTCATATTTAGTGTTGTTAAGTGTATGGACATGTTATTAAGTGTAAAAAGAAGTATTATAATCTAAAAAATTATCTATTTTTCCACTTGCCTTGGATATTATTCATGCATGTCACCTTCATATAGAAATATTGATGTTAATGCATTCTAGGACTCTTAGACTAGTTTTGTATGCCTTGTCTCAAAAGTGATGGAGTATAATGGTCTTATGGTAAATATCTTGTTGAATCACCCCCTATAATAGGTTTAATTTCATGAAAATATACCCCTTTTCCACACAAACAACTAGTAGTATAGGTGAAAGCATTTCAAGGCACATCTAGGGAGTTATCCCTTCATTCTAAAGATTCATCTCACCAAATTGTTTACCCATAGCAAGTGAGATGTTTCAATTGTGCCACTTGGATGAGGAGAGTTGATAAATCTCCTCAAAGGGCGTAAATCCAACTGACAATAGTTTTTGGCATACTTGGTGGGACTCTTAGTCTAAGAGGTTGAGATATTTTTGATGTTATATTTTAATAATCAACCTTTGGAGGCATCTATCTAAGCATCAATGGAGACTCTAAAGTTACATCAGCTGATCAAGTAGCCTAGGTATCCCTTTTGAAGATTATTGATGTTAATTCCTTATGTTATTTATTCCTAATTAATTTCCATTGCTAACCTTGGTTTTGAGTTTTGTTTTACATAAGTTGGTGAGACATTTCAAGATTGTGCCATTCCTTATCAACAAGAGCAAGTTCTTAATCAGCCCTATCATGAAGTGTACGATCTCCAACATGAAGTGTATCAACCAATTCAATAAGAAAACTTGTGGTAGTCATATAACCCTTCTTTTCCCTCTCCATATGGACACCATGTTGTTGGACAACCTTATGAGTATGGTTACCAAGAAACCTATCAATAAACACCTCTCTATCAATCCCAATATGAGCCCTATCCTTCATACCATGATGCCCATCAGCCTAAAGAGTAATCCTATGAATCTTGTCATATAAAATAATAGGTTTCCATGGATTACACATAAGGACATCATTGGCAAGGTGTAACTTCTTCTTATGTAGGTGTTTATCCTCCTAATCAGCCCAAGAATTCACTTCCCTATGAGCTTACTAGTGATTTTCTTTTTCCCAAGTCCACTCATAATCCTTCTCCTATCCCTAAAACTCCATATCTAGATCATAAAACTTCCACTACACCTCTTATTACATATCCTTCACATGAGCCAATCCATCAGCCTCCCACCTCACCCCTTCTTGAAGAAGACCTATCTTGAGAGAAGTAAGTGAAGAAGAGGAAGCTCAATTCATAGATGTTCAAGATGATCTCATTAGTAATTATGAGGAACATATCATCATAAGGACTCCCCTTAGTGAAAAAAAGGATAATCCATAAAAAATTTCCCCCTTATTTGAAGGGATGTGTATCCATGAAAAATGTGACCAAGTCTTGAAGAAGGAGATGTTTGAAGAAGACTCCATGTCTGATCATGAAGTTGTAGATGACCATCTCAAGAATGAGGTGGAGTGTACTAGCAATAATTAAGGTCAAACCACTCCTCAAGAAGTTGCAGTCCTAAGAGAGTCTCATGAGACCAAGGAAGATGAAATAATCCTTGAAGATGACATTCATGAGGAAGAATATTTATGGTAGAAGTTCAATGCCATATGCAAGGAATTTGATAGGTTGGGTAAAGTTTTTTCTTCTTCAAAAGATTGCATAGCTAATGACAATTTTGCTGATAAATCTAAGCATGATATTGAGTTTTCAATCAAACATGAGGATGAAGTTCTTTCTACTGGTCAAGATCCTATTGTCATGGATCCATTTGATGATGCTAATGTAAAATAAGTTGTAGACATGGATAATTATAGCAAGACTAAAAATATTTTCATATTGTCAAACTTGCACATCAAGGACCAAGTTCATAAGAAGGATGAGACTATTTATATGAAAGAGGAGTTCATTTCCTTGGTCAACCTATATGGACCTACTTATTTTTCATTGAATATCATGCCAATAAAGTTGGCAAACATCATGAAGAAGATGGAAATATCAATGCTAAATGTCAAAAGGCTACATGTCTCACTAAATCCTTCATGTCACGAAGCAAGGAAGGTTTCAAAATTCCACTTTGATCTAGGAGGAAGTTTTTATCTTAGTTTAGTTAGTGTTTGAGTCAGTTGTTTAGTTTGGTGTGTGTATTCCATAAGTGCTCATGAAGCACAAGTGTGTTTGTTTAGCCTCTTGTATTTTGTGTTACTTATTGTTGTTTTTCCATTGTGTTTTGTATGTTTTCAAAGGCAAGATGTGTGTCAAAAAATTTATACTTATGACTCCATATCCCATGGACTGATAAGGCTACTGGTCTAGTTAGTATAGCAGGGATACTTCCCCTATGAGTCACTAATTTGTTAACCAAATTTGACCCTGTAGGTCAAATTGGGACCCCTATATGAAAAAAAAATGATATTTATAGGTTTATTATGGGTTTAATTCTATGTAATGGGGTGTATTATAGGTTAATTTTTTTCATTTAATGTCATAAAATCCTTGGTTATTGGTCTTATTAGTAAATATGTCCTTTTGAGTCATTTTCAAGGTCAAAATTGAGAATTTAATGATTTTTATAGATTTATATGGAATTTTTAAGGTTAAAAAAGGTTATTTCACATTCTATATGTCCTAGGGAGTCTTTGGTAACTGTTATTAACTAAAACTTGGCAGGTTCCTCAGAAAAAGGGTAGTTTTCTTGAAAAACTTAAACATTTAATGAGGTGTACAGAATTGTATGACATCATATAGTTTGATACATTTTAATAATTTCCATTTGTCTTCTATACACTCACTTTAGTGATAATTTTGATCATAAACTCCAAAAAATGAAGAAAACTGCTTATCTCTACTTCTACTAGACTTGGCAAGCAAAAATAGTCTTTAGGTTTGTACTTGGTATGGTCAACATGAGAGGTTTTATAAAAAATGATATTGGGGTGTATTATAAACTCAATTATCTTAATTTTTAAATTTTGTTTCAAATTAATGGTGGTCTGAGCTTTATGAACTACCCATAAGAAGTTGACCTTTCCAATTTGCTTGCTAATATGTGCACCCCACAGGTTTTGCTCTTGTTTGGATGATTCTATATAATGTAGATACTTATGTTTATTTTATATGATTTTTAATTCCTCATAAAATTATACCCATGATTTTTTTAGTGTTACATGGTGTTTGGATATGCAAATCATCTCATGTTGCAAGAGGATACACCATTTTGTGTTATACGCAGTTTTACACCATTTTCAAGATCTTTAGGTTTTGATCATGGTTCCAGATGGTTGTGATAGTTTCATTATTATTTTTTCAATTTAATCTCAATCCCTCACCTTTCATATTATCATCCAAAGCAAAATTCTCCATGAAGTTGCATTCACAAGTACCATTCAATCAATCTACCCTATGACTACCATACACAGTCAACCAAGTGAAGTGTGCAAAGCCCTAAAGCATGTTTATGGAGTTTTGGTAGATGTATTAAAGTGTTTAACAAATTATTATGGAAAAATAAATCAAGTGAAGATCTTCCATTGGCATTATGAGGACTGTAACAACTAATTATCAACCACCTTTGCTAGGTTTGCACCATGAAATTGCATCTACAGGTGTTATAAGGGAATATTTCAATATTGGAAGAGAGGTGTGAGTCATTTTTTTTAGCCTTGAAACATCTAAATGTTTCCATTTGAAAACATTGAGGAGAAACCATTGACTATGAAGGTAGAATCTTTCGTATATTGCTCTAACTCATGCTCATTACCTGAATGCAACCCAACAGTGCATCTACTGCCTCTCAAAATGACATCATGCTAAATAAAACGAGTTTGGGATATTTTTAAAATAATTTAATAGTTTTAGGAGTTAATTATAACATTTTGAAAATGATTTAATGTGATTACCAACATGTTTTTTGTTCATTGTCCAAAGTTTAAACCCACTACCTGTATTTACAAATAGTCACCTATATGTGGCCTAAACAAGGGACTGAGGTACTAAATAGATTGTTAAGTAATGTAATTAAACTATTATTAAAGTCCTAGGATTTTAAGGAGATCATGAAACACATATTTTAAATGATAAGTGGATAGAAAAGAGAGGAATTTAGCTCCAAAATTGGAATGACTAAGTTCTAGGATTTAGTCCCTAAAAATGTAAAACTAAGGTCCATGGGCATTTTGTAAATAGCATATGACATAATTTAAAGAGCCTCTACAGGTGTATGACACTCAGAAAAGGCACCTACAACCTACCTGTAGGTGCTCTTAGAGCCTTTAAAGTGAAATTGTAGAATATGAACCTATAAACATAAACATATAATAGGAAAGTTTGGTATAATATCTCAAAGTTTCTCTAAAATAACATTATTCATTTTCCAATGATGAATTCATACCTACATGGCCCAAAATCCATACACATCCAGTCCTAGTTAATTGTAGGTGATAGTAAAACTGAGGCAAGTAGTTAAAGTGATGACCAAGGACTTAAGAAGTGAAATACTCACATTATAATTTATAATAGGTTTCAAAATTACTAAAAATGATCTCAATGGTCCTCAAAATAACATGACCTATATCCCAAGGTGAAATTACACCTACAGGTTTCTTTTGTCTCAGTATTGTCCATTTTACCTCCCTGTATGCAGATAGTATCTTGAAGCATAGCATCTAAGTGTTGGTGTTGCATGAATTAAATGTGAAAAATGAACCCAATAATTTATAAATAAACATGTAATCTTTAATAAGATTTTAATATATTGTCTCAAGCCTAAACCCATCAAGCATCACCTACAAGAAGAGTGGCTAGCCATGAGAGACACAATCAAGAAATACGCTTTGTTTTGAGAACCTAAGGTGTGAGGTGGATAAGGGAACACATTAATTTAATATTTTAAATATATATGGGATATTAAACATTGTATTTTAATCCTAATTTTTTAAATACACACCTATAGGTGTCATTCTTGAGGGAGCAAAATAGGGAATACAATCAGGTAGAGGTCTTACTTAGTCCTGACTAGTCGAAGTGGAGGAGTGTGTGAGAGGTTTGAGGGATAAATGGATAATAGAGAACATAAATAATAATAATTAAAACCTATATAATTTCTTTTAATTACAATAAAATCATGGAAAGGATCCCAATGATGCAATACATAGTCCATTAGATGAAACCCTATACACAATCCCTCTTCTAGCAGTCTGCCTTAGTTTTTTATGCTTTTGATGGGTCCAATGGAATGATAAAGAGCCAAGTATTTGTAAATATATTCCTTATAATTTTTATAAAAATATAAAATAAAATAAAATTCTATAAAAATAGGGTAAGTTCCCTTTGTTTTATCTTAGATAGAGGGCACTTCCCTAGAATGCAAACTATCAATTTTGGAGAAGAATGGTGATAAGGTGAGGTAAGGAGATGATTACACATTAAAAAAAGATGTGATAGGTTAAATTATACCCAATAATTTTTTTTAAATCAAGTAAATAATATTTAATTTCATCAAGGAGGTCTAAACCCTCAGGGTTACAATCAAGCCTACTAAGCAAGTTTTGGCCTAGTGCCCAAATGAGAGGTCAAAACCATTTTTAACATGAGATAAGCTCTAAAATAAGTTGAAACATGTTTTAGGTAACATAAAATTTATTTTAAAGATATTTTTATGTAGGGAAACCATTAAAAGGCCATTTTGAGCTTCAAGGACAACTCAGACCTACTTGGAATGCTTAGGCCTAAAGCCAAGTGGAGAGTCATTCGCATATCTAGATTTGGATATGCTTTCCAATAAATTTGGTAATTATTATGAGATAATTTTAGATGTTTTAAAACAATTTTTATGCAAATAAAACATAAGTAGGTCCATTTTTGACTCCAGGACAAATTCAGGCCTATGGGAATGAGGAATCAAGCTTGATAGGCCAACTTTGAATGCTCATATCTCCCTTGGTGACTTTCATGGAGAATAAAGGAGTTTGTATATGTTATATAGGGTCCTAAATAAAATTATTGTGGAATTTTATTTCTATTTTAATGTCATGTTTTTATGAATGAAGCTTAAAAGGTCAAAATAGGCCTAAACCCTCCAAAACCCTTGTTAGTGACCAGTTTATGGAAATAGAGTTGAAAATATACTCTAATGGAACATTTTTATTAGGATGATGATTTAAAATTTTAATAGACTCCCTTGGGATAATCCCCATGATTTTGTACTATATGGAATTGTATGAAAAAGGTACAAAAAAGGGTACTTTTGATTGTTTTATGTGTTTTGTAGGTTAGAGGAGGTTTCAAGAGATGAAATAAAGTTTGGGGGAAATATTATGAATTTTTATAACCTTTCATGTCCATTTAAATATTCATAAAAACTCATAAGTTTTCAAAAAAATAGCTTCATCTCAGCCAGTCAAAACTGACATAGTGGATAAACTAGTGAGAAGCATGGAAAACTTCAAGTGAGATCATTTTAAGGTGTCCCTAATGATTATAAGTAAATTTAGGGTATTTAAAAGTATCATCCATTCCATCACATTTATTTTTATGTAAAAATTATACCTTTTGGAAGCCAAGTGAGCAGGGTGCATGAAAGAGGAGTTTCTTAGAGTACAGGGAGTGTTAGCTCTTTTCCAGATGTTTTTAGATGACCAAGCCTACAAAAAATGAATGGAGAGAAATGATTGAAACCCTTATCATTAATTACAATAATAATACCTATTCATAATCAATTTTATGATGTTCAAATAGGGATAATCATGAAGGCATTTTTCTTGAGCCAAAATAAGGAGTTTTATGCCAATTTTTCATGAGTTTTATGACTTGGATGGACACTTGTACTTCCTAACTTTGCATGGTTCATCCCATATCCTCTTATAATTTACAATTAACTTCTTTTTTTATCTTTATAAGTGTCCTTATGACCATTTAACTTCTCACTTCTCCTCTCTCTCTTAAGTTCTATAAGAATTAGCCATTTTGGCATTTGTAATCTAATACCACACTAGGTATGGAAAATCCCTATTTGTTTTGAAATTTTACTTGACTTAGATAATAAAATAAATTTGGTTTGAGTTCATATATCAGCTTGTGAAAGTTTGTGAAGAGATGTATAGTGAATGGTTAAGATATATTTACTTATCCTTACTTTCTCTCAATCCTTCCATGTTTGATACAAGTGATTCCATGCCTAGCAGGTCATATGAAGTGTTGTTAAGTGTATTTACATTTTCTTAAGTGTAAAATGAAGTATTATCATCTACAAAATAATCTATGTTTCCACTTACCTTGGATAGTCTTCATGCATGTCACCTTCATATTGAAATACTGATGTTAGTGCATTTAGGACTCTTAGACTAGTGTTGTATGCCTTGTATCAAAATGGAGTATAATGGTCTTATGTTAAATGTATTGGTGCATCACCCCCTATAATAGGTTTCATTTCATTCAAACTCTAACCCTTTTCCCCATAAACAATCAATAATATATGTGAAAGCATTTTAAGGCACATCAAGGGAGCTAGCCCTTCATTCTAAAGATTCATCTCACCAAATTGTTTACCCATAGAAAGTGAGATGTTTCAATTGTGTCACTTGGATGAAGAGAGCTGATACATCTCCTCAAAGGGTGAAAATCCAAGTGACAACATTACCCTCACCTCTAGGTATACCACACACTATTCTTCTTTCTGATTAATAGGAGAATATGTTTGCATTAGTCCTAGAGTTTTGACCTTAACTCCGATACCAAAATGTAACAACCACACTATTTTTAACTAGAATAAGGTAAAAAAAATTAAAAAATTTACACTAATTCATTTATAGATTTAATCACACTGAAACAAAAACATAATGATCTTTAACTAAATATTTTTTAAAATTAATTATAAGCAAGGTCTAGAGCTAATACATTTAGCTAATGATCATAGAATCAAGTAAAATTATGATTGTGAAAATGAATATTGTATTTAAATCATATATTTACAAATTCAGCCACTGCTGATACAAAATTACAGCTAGCTACTATAGTGGCTAAATATAATAAAATAGTATAGTTTATACACAATACATGGTTTCATAGTGATTTCCAACTATACAATGCTCAATGGAGCATGCGAGTCTCATCGAACTCAAAACATCCATAAGTAATCATGTGTGTAATCTCTATTGAATGACTATTGAGGGTAGGGATAACATCATTTGAGTGTTTTTCCAAACCAACCAAAGACGATAGATCCTCTGCACAATTTCTAAAGTAGGGAATGGCCCTCCCTTCATAGATGGGCAGATAATGATGGTGCAAGATTCAAAAGTGTCAACTAGAAATTGTGTGCTATAAGATAACAATTACATGTATCATATCATAAATAAATTTATTCTAACATGATATCATATAAAACATGTAAACTAAATCAAACAGATGAAATGACAATCTTTAACCATAAACACTACTTTGGCCAAAGTTTTCCTTATAATTATTAGATCTCAAAGATCAATAAATTTCATATACACCACTCTATTATATTACACCAACTTTGTGTATTAATGATACTAATAAAGTAAGTGGAATCTATCTCACCCACTTGTTTAGTATCATTAATACCAAATTGATTTATATACTTAAAAATATTAAAACGAATAGATTTCTTAATGAGTTTCTCCTTACTAGATTATAATGTATGAACTAATACAAGAAAGTCCTAAGACTTACATTTAATCTATCAAATGCAATATAATAATGCAAAATAATTAATCATATATATATATATATATATATATATATATATATATATATATATATATATATATATATATATATATATATCAACTATAATAATATATTTCAAGACAGTCATACCATTCGAGTAAAATTAAGCATCATACTTCAAGTTACTAAAATATTTACATGCAAATTTTCACTTAATGTTATTCATCCATCTAACATTATTTATTAGCTTCACCTAGAATCACTTTATTTCCATATACCCAAAACACATCAATAAGCTATTCATATACTAGCCAATATTAATATAGTTTATATTAATTCTTAAATACTACATTTTTAGAAGTTTCCTAAATCCGTTATATTCACATCTAATTTTAGCCTTATTAATTAAATTAAATAAATGTGCTCATACATCTTGGTTATTTCATATAACGTACTTAATCATCCAACCAATAATGCATATGTGTATACGATATACTTAGTTTATAATAGTATTTTATCTTCCCTCAATAATTCCTAAGTATCGCGTATACATATATATGCATATACGAACACATAACTATATTTAATTCTTTCCAATACCCAAAAAAGAATAAACTTTAGTGTTACTGCTGCATTTTATTTCCATATGACTGACTGACCACAATTAGTATATCAAATGGCACATAGTTATAAATAGACATAGTCATATATATATATATATATATAAACAAATTTGACCATGACCCATAATGTATATGTATATTTGTACATCAAGGTGGACATTGATAGACACAAACTTCATCAGATAAGAATTAGTCCAGCCCTAATATTATTCTACTCAGAATGGAATTATTTCAACTAAAGTGACTTACATGAAATCACTAAATCATAGCTATGGTTTTAAAATTTCTTATTCCTTTATAATTTTTCCATCTCAGTCCAACCTTAAATACCCATCCACATCCATGATTCAAGTTTACTTGTTTATTAAATTTGACCCAACTTATTCACTAAAACAATATCGTCATTTATATGAAGAAAGGAGTGACTCGATACCAAGATTTAAAGACTAATTTTAACTGAGGACAAGGTTTATATTTAAAAACAAGCTATTAAATCAACCTACCTCAAAATTTACTTAAGATTTCCTAGGTAGGGTTTTTAACTTTCAAATGTGTCATATACTAATGTATACACAACTCCATCAAGGTTGCCATTTTCAAATAATTCTCCTAAAATATGCAAAAATTTTACATAACAACATAATTAATTATTTTGGAAATGAATTAAAAATGCATAGTCTTTTGAACTAGGTTTTAGAGTCATATATTTGGCTTTGTGATTGGGCCAAGCCCATCCCCAATGCCAAGTATATAACCCCATGTTTTTCTATAAATTTCTTAATAATGAAAAAGAAAACTTTGTTGAATAAAAATTTACCAGCTTTATTGATTCAATTCACATAGTTACTAACTATGAATTTAACCAACAAACCCCTACCTGGTAAAGTAAATCATGGCTATGCCAAATTGGTATTGCTCTTTCCAAATCTTCCTCGAACCCTTTACTTTCCTCCTCCTTTCTTTCCTTTCATCTCTTGTGTGTGTTTAGGCATATCTTCCCCCATCTCTTTATCCTTCTACATGTTAATTTCATGCCAACAAAACCCCCAATATCTCCACCAAATTGAATGTGCTCATAATGAGCTTGGTAAAAATGTCCATGCATCCCAAAACAACTAGCAAAATTCTAGGAATGACTTAATTTTTTCCCATGCAATCTAAAATTGAAGTCTTTATTTTGTATAGTGACTCAAACAGTCCAAGACAACATCCCAAAAAAACCATAAATTCCTAAACCTTCTTCATTATAATTAAACATTATACCTCTAAATAATAACATTAACTTAGCATGATGATCATGTGAAATCCACATTAACCCTTATGGTGCTTAAATTTTTAAAATCTAACTTAGTCAAACTAATAAACATCTAACACATAAAGCAATCAAGTCCCTTTTCTATAGAAATGTATTTATTATAAAGCACGTGACATAAGGTTTATTTGTATACCTACCAGGCTATGTGTTTTATAAACTAGACACTACTTACCTTATAATATTATTTTGATGTCTAAAATGGATATTTTACAGAATATTCACACACACCAAAAAGATAATAGGTTCATACTTTTCATCACAAAAAGGTCATTCAAGGATTCTAAATCATAAGTTATAACAATATATTTACATGAAATAAGCATGGTAAGACAACATATAATAATTTCAATTTTAAAATTGTGAGCACTCAACCAAGGTTAAAGTATGGTACCAACATGAAAACCAACCATTTTAAAAGTTATAAAACTTATTAACAACTAAAATTAGTTAAAATATTCTTAAATCAATCAATGATTAAAAAGAAGCTTCTACACTATGTGGTGTGTGCAAGGTTCCCATTTCACTCTTTAATCCCCCAATCATCTCCATTTGGTCCACCCTATCTAATGATGCTCTCCCTCTATCATACTCTGAGGGACGGACTCTATCTTTCATCCACCTTAGATTAATAAAGGTAGTTATCCTGTATCAAGATAAAATCCATAATCTAATGTTGTAATGAATTGAGTAATCACGATCATTATGTACATAACATATAAGTACAACTAACTCAATAAGCTAATGATCATGAAAGCATGCAACATATAACTATCCATACCTTAGTATATAAAATCCATCTTATAAAAATATTAATTAGTCAATAATTAACCATAAAATCCATAAATTAATAGGTTGACAAATCTAGAAAAGAATCAAGATGTAACACTATGCAATTATTTCACTCATCTACATATATAATAAAATACATAAATTTGTTGTTACTTGTTCTCCCATTGTAATGTGTTCTACTTCCACATTTTTAAATCCTTGTACAAACCTTAAGGAATGGATTAAATTTATGTCTTCACTTCATCCATCCTCCCTCAAGAGGATTCCTTTACTTTGCCCTACAAATGATTGTTCACAATAGCCTATGCCAGGAAAGTCATCAAGACTTTCACCTTCTTCTAGGTACCACTAATTCACCCCTTCATCACATTCATCCTTACATGTGATGAATCCCTCATTTTTAAAAATTCCACCTTCGTATGTCACTATTATTACATTTTTAGTTTCTTTGTCAATGATCTCCATTATAGTTTGTACCATTCTCATATCCTTTTTAAACTTATCAATCTCTGACTCAATACTATTAATTTAATCTTCCTCTATATCTTATCTAGAGCTACTATCATTTATTGCATATATGCCATCATAATATTTATCTCTTCCATATGGATTTCTTTCTCTTCAACCCATTTTATTTCTTTGTGACTGTTGTATCCTCTTCACTATATTCTAAATCTTATTTTTTACTTTCTTCACTCAATTTATTCTTTAGAATAACTCTATATTGTTCTATTATGAAATCCATTCTCAATAAATTCACAATTTATATTCTTATCAATTTAATCTTCTCTTTGAGCCCACTTTTTAAATCCTATACAGGTGATCCTACACACAAAGTGGATATATTTTACTCAATTTTTAGTTTTGTAATCACCCAATAAAAAGGTGAACATAACTCTATAGATATATTTTTATATCACTCACAAACCTAAATAGATATCACTAATTTCATACCTCAAGATCTATTGTTTTACCATTTATAAAGTTACACATATCTTACCACTTTCACACCTATAGATCTATTTTTTCACCATAGATCACACCACTTTCACACTTTTATATCTCCTATTACACTTCTTATAAACCTACAAAGATCAATTGTTATTGATTCTATCTATTTTCTTGTTCTATACACACCTACATAAGATGGAGAACAATCCTATGTACCCTCTGCCCACTATTCAATCAATAGAGGATGTATCTATGGTTCTCTACCAAAAAAACAAATCATGTATTCTTATAACTTATCTACTATAATTTATCTCTATCTTATACCCACTTTTATTTTCTATGGAAGATAATCCAATTTAATAACACCTTCTACCCAACCCTTGATCTAAGTTGGAATATGTCTTTATAAACCTCTCACTTTATTTTCTGCCTGCACTTTCACTTGGGGAAAACAAACTCTTCAAAATATATTATACTCTTTTGTATGCCAATTATTTCCTCAAATCAAAGAAAAATTTATACATTTTCTATCAAAAAATAATATTAGAAGATGTCTACAACTAATTTATACCCACACTCACAAATGTAGAAATCAACACTGACTAATAAGGACTGAAACCTTGTTCTGATAGCAAATGATATAGTCATAATTAGGGGATCCAATGAAAGACAACATTAGACCATGTAACCCTTAGAGTTAACAATACAAATGGACTAACTTGCAATCTCACACATGGAAAAAATATGATAAACTAAAATAATAATGTTCTTTATCGATTCAAATGAGGAATCATAACTTACATACATGCTTTAGTATAATTATAAACTTTTAGAATCATCACAGTCTGACAATGAGATGCATTACAACCTCAAATATGTAGATCTCAACTTTTTCTAACTCATTATATTTACAATTAATTTCTTAGAGAAAAAAATCTTGGATCTAATCCCTAATACCTAATTGAAGAAGTCCCTTAGCACAAACATAAGGGCATGCTTATATAAACACAATACTCACCTACTTACATTAAGTGATTTTATGCCACTAACAACATTAACACACCTTAGTGTGTCATATATATTAAATGCATCCACATTCCCAAAACACAAAATAAGTCATATAAATTATTATTAAATGAATCCTCATCAACTTCCATAAGTTTAAGGATCAAATATCCAATAGTTAGTGATAGATCCTTTCATAGCACAACATAGGTTCCATAACACATCACTAAGACTTATCACAAATTCCATAAAATTACTTGAACAAGTCACACCTTGTTGGAAATCATTGGTGCACAGGTTCTAAAAATATATATTTTGTGAAAAAAATCTATAACCTTGTGTCATAAACTAATTTAATATAAGGATTCAAAATGGTGTCAATGTGCTTCCTATAAAATGTAAGTTCCCATGATGCTTGTAGCTTATTCTTAATTTTTTGGTCAAACCATGATAACTATCTAACATTTAATTTGACATATGACTTTACAAGGATTATAAGAATGTCCCTGCCAATCCTCACAATACGGCAAGGCCTATAAATCCAATGCATTGATTTCCATTTTCACCTAAATCCATAACAATGTAGTAAAATATGAATTGATGGATGTGTTCCTCAAGTCATTTACATGCTTCCTAAAAAGTTTCAAGTTATTGTAAGCTTTGTAGTTTAATAATAGTAAATAACAAACTCATCATATGTTTTAGGTGTTGGAATGGTATGAGGAACCCAATATGGCCACAAATTTATAGAAGTGCTTCAAAATTACCACAAACATTTTAATGGAAAATATATGTAATCCCATTTATTTTTATCCATCATACTCATATTTTTGTTTGATGCAAGATAGCATGATGCTTTGGATGCTCTTTCATCACATTCGATATCATTTGACATAGATTATGTGGTCATGATACTTTTTCATGCTCATATATACATTTTTCAAAGTTAAAAAATCATAATATTAGTTCATGCACATGTACATAGTGTAAGGGACGTGATACTTGTTCATACTCAAATACATTTTCAAAGTTCAAAAGGCATAATTTTGGTTCATGTGCATATCTATTAAAATATAGTTATAGAATCAAATAAAAATGGTTGTTAATTCAATTGGCACTAAGGTCATGATGGGTGCATGAATATTATTATTTATCTTTCAATCATACAAGTATAATATATATCTAACTGCAACTGTGTGATTTGTTTTATTATGGTAATGTATGTTCGATTCTAGTGACACTCAATGACATTTGTATTACTTCTATCAAATCCATTATGTGGTTTTGTTGATGATAAAAAAATATTATATCAATGAATCAATCCTTTCACTTTTCACAAAGATCAAGATGAAATCAAACCAATTTAATCATAGGGGATCTATGGAGCAAATGTTGATCCTAAGACATGCATAGGGGTTTTTTAATATTTTTGGGAATAAATCAACATAATACACAATTAATAAAGCACCATTATAATCATAAATCAATTCACTTCCTTCAAGATAAAATTAGAATCGGATATAATAGATATGATCTAACAGTTCTAATAAAGTAAAGCTTATGAGAGATGTAGTCTCTTGAAAGAAAGATATTTGATCTGTTGATATCAAAAATGTATCTTTTTAATTAGCTTCAATGCCACAATAAATAAAAGAAACTAAAAGAAAATACTTACAGAAATCCTAAAGATAAATAAAATAAATGAAAGTGAAAACCAAATAAAGAGACATAAATAATAACTAACTTGACCAACAACTAAGAAATTAAGAAAAAAATATATCTAATAGCTATTCTAAGAATACTTAAAATAAGATATAAACTAAGCCTAAAGAAATCTAACAAGGATACTTACTAACCATAAATGAATTGAACAATAAAGTAATGAAAATAACAACTAATCAACAAGAAATAACATGAAAATAATAAACTAAACAATAATAATGATAATTTAAGACTAATGAGAACTAAACTAGGATACTTAATAAATAGGTAATAATTAAAAGACTTAGTAAGAAAGAAAATGAAATGAACTTAATTAAGTTAAAATGAAATGGATTTTCTATTTTTATTGACTTGGGCTCATGTCATTTTGATCTTCTGGTGAGTGGCCCTATTTTGGTTTCATTCGGGGTTATCCCTTTCCCTTCAGTTCTAGGGCCAGGACTTTCAACTAGGTTTTGATCAGGGTGGATCCAAAGATTGTCCTACTGGCTCATTTGGTATGGGCCTCTCTTCATTCAAGACTTTGGTCTCTGTGTCTATGAGAATCAACCCCTGTTTTGCTTAAATTTTATTGGTTAAAAATATCCATGAACACTATGGGATGTTGTTGGAATGCAGGTGGATTCCTACTTCTCTGATATTTGTTTATTCTCTTGGAGACCTAGGCCTCCTCCTTGTGTCCAGGTTGGTCTTCACCCCAATCAAAGGTGCTTATTTTGTTTGATATTTTGAGTAGTTATGATGGCTATTGCATCTTGTCAGTATTGTTAGTGTTGTTTATTGGGCTGGTTATGGCCATTGGTGATATTTGTTATATTAGTGGTTTTATGGTGTTTGGCAGTTTGAGTGGTTGTGATGGCTATTGCATCCCACCAACATTATTGGTGATTATTTGAATTGTTATTTATGGTTTTTGGTGTTTTTTTAAGTTAGTATTTATTTTTTATTGGGAGTTCTAGGTTGGTTTCTTTGTAGTTTTCATTTTGTTTCACTATCTTGGGGACTGGGCTCCCTGTTTGTGCCCCAAATACTGATTCATAGCTCTGTTCAAAATCATTAAACTTATTAAATTAAAAAATAAATCTAGTAAAATTTGAAAGGAATCATAAATTATTAATATAATTATTAATTTAGAAAACTAACTAAAATAGGAAAATAAATCTAACTATAAATGATTAAACTAAAACTAGTAAAGAACAAAAATAACTATAATTTAAGAACATAAATCTAAACTAAAAAAATATGTAAAATAAGTGAGACTTTGAAAATAATCATGTTATGGATATAAAAAAGATTAACTTTATTGATAAACAAATGGAATAAGTTTGATTACAAATAAAATCTTCAAATTAAAATCAATGTACAATCAATACATTAACAATATGTTGCAAAATTGGGTGCCACTTATTGAAGATAGTGTTGAAATCTTCCCCTGTGTAAAAGGATTCTTTATTGCTGTCTTCCAAAGCCCTGAGGATAGGAGGATAATATTGAGTAACAGTGATTTTTTATGGCAGGGCAAATATCCTCTCATGGCCAAACGGTGGCATAAGGATTTTAATCCGCTTACGGAATCCTTTAATAAGGTTCCGATATGGGTTCGGTTACCAAATCTAGCAATACATCTTTGGCATGAACTGGTCTTTGAAACTATCGGGAATGCTATAGGAGACTATTTGTTTGTGGATAAAAATACTTTGTTAGGTTACCATTCGACCTGTGCTCGCTTTATGGTTGAAATGGATGTTTTAAAAGGTCTACCAGAGGCGATTTGCCTGGACTCCCCAAGGGGAACTTGGTCACAAGTGCTGGATTTTGAGGGGGTACCTTTTAGGTGTAGAAGATGTCACCAAACGGGTCATTTGGCCGCTCGTTGTTTGACAAGGATTACAAAGTCCAGAAGACCACATTCGTGGTGGGCCAATGCTTCCTCAGAACACTATATAGCTAATCAACCAATGGAAGATCCAGCTATTTCTGAGAATGAAGAAAGTATTCACTCTGAGCCGATGATTGAGGAGGAGCCGCAGGTAAATGACTCCTTAGATGGTCCTGTGGAGACTAAGATTAAAGATCTTTCAAAGCCAGCGGTCGTGGAGGCTTTGGCTTCTCCCCCTGTTTTGGAGGATCAACCTAGGTGCCAGATTTTGGTTGGTGTTCATAAGGATATTGATGAGTCATCTGGACCCAATGGGCTTAATGAACCTCTGTTACCTGAGGTATGGATGACAGAGGCAGCTAAGGTAGAGGATGGATGGACCACTGTGAAAAGGAAGAAGTCTAAGCCTTTGGTCCCCCCTCTAGATATGAACCTTCATTCGTGTAAAAGGTAATTAATTATTTTTTGAAGGTTGCATGATGTTGTTCCTGTCTATTGACAGTTCGTTTTGTGTAGTGTCAGCAGAAACATCTGGTCTTTTTTGCTGTTTTCAGGTTCCTGTTTTACCTGGTTTGGTTTGTACCTATTTTGGTGTTTTGAACTTCTCTGGGCTTTAAGGTTATCTTTTGTTTGTTGTAAAGGGTTTCGGGGTCCCTTCAAAACCTGCTTTTACCTTTAATCTAAAACAATATGTTGCAAAATGTGAAGGTTTCATCATTATTTAGTTAAAATACATGAATTTTTGTGCATATGATTGCATATATGCAATCACCAATGATATTGATACTTGATAATATTTAGATAATTAGTTATGAATAAATCAAGAAACTTGGATAGACCTACATTATTCAAGCAGATTACTTCACCATCAGAGAAAGAATTGTTTGATCTATTTGAAAATATTTGTTCAATCTCAAAGATGTTTACACAAAATAAAAGAGAGATGGAATTTTTTAAAAAACTTTAAGATCTCTTAATATATGTGTTTTTCTCTTCTTGTTATGTGTCTTCAATCTCCTTATAAATAAAATCTCCTTGAGATAGTTATATTTTAAGTTACAACTAGCTTTAGTTAGTTATAGTTATACATTTAATTCATTTTAAAAATTCAATTACTTTATAACTATTTTAATTTATAGGTTATAAATTTTATAACTTAAATTTAGATTTTGAACTTAAAATAAGTCCTTGAAATTAGAACAAATAATATAGACCAACTTACAATCTCTAACAGGAGGGGGGCCTTTAACTTGTTAAACATTACTTAGACAATAATCTAACTATTTATGTAATAAATAATCAATAAATTCTAATGTTAATTGATCTAAACATACTTAACATTATAATCCATAAACAAAGCATTTATTCCAAAAAAAATCAAATGATCAAATGCATAAACCATCAAATCAAATAATAATGTTTGAGCATACTTAATTCCCTATCAAAACTAAAACTAATCTAAGTCAAAGCTACATACATCAAAGCTAAAGTGATGTCAAACTAAATCCATCCATGAATAATAATACTATAACAAGTCTCAAAAATTAATGAACAACCAAGTCAAACAAAAAAATCATGTAATAACAACTTAGTCAAAATCACTATCCCAGATAAGATCAATGATAGGATCTCCCTTATCTATCTGATATTCTATGTATTTCAATGGTGCAATAGGTAATTCAACTAATTTTATACGTCCATAGTCATCATAAATCTCAAGCTTGACCTTATTAAGGACATGTGTTACCATAGGATGACTCATAGGGCTGCTAACACATTTCTTTCTAGAAGTGGATTTACCAGGTATAGGAAAAGTGGGTCTAGGAATGATAGGCAAAGAGGGATTTGGATTAGTGAAGTTTGGGTTAATATTTAGGAAGGAATTCAACATGATTGAATATAGGATTATTCTTAGGTACCTAATTAATATCAATATGTATACATTGATAATTTCACTTGGAGTACCTCATCTAAAAGGATGAAATCTCAAAGTGGATCACCTTGGACCTCTATGGGAGATATTACCATGAAAGATAATAGAAGAAGATGGGATGTTATCTAATAAGTTCTAAAATTTAAGATCATTCATGATACAATGTATAGATATAAGAGTTCCATGGTGAAATGGCCTCAGTAAAGTGTTGGTATTCCCATGGCCACAAAAAGGTCTCTTGTGATAACTACCCCATGAAAGAGTATCATTTCCCTGTCATGCATTATCTCTACCTCAAACATTTATTTTAAAACTCTAATAATTTGAGGTCTACTTTTACATTTATATATTTTAAATAAATTCAAATAAAAATTTAATGTTAAAACTTATTGTAGTCACAAATATCATCTTTAAATGAAAACATTACTTCATAAATCACATGATCGAGTTGTTCATTTTGTTTCAATTCTATTTTTACTCAAACTGATAAATATAAGTTATGTGTTGTTCTAAACATCTTTGAATAATGCCAAAATAGACACAATTGAAAACACCAAGCATTTATAGTTTCCAATTCTCTACTCAATGACACAAATATTGATTATCAAAACTAAAGATTATCTACAATTCAACCACTATAATTATCAATTTCCATACTTCAAAGAATATTTGAACCATTTAATCAAATGAGGAACTAAATTTTTTAATATAAATGCAATCATTTCTACAAAAAATATTTCTATCAAATTTTCCACTTAAGTATGCAAGCATCCAATACTGTCAACTTATTTCAACTACCAATTACCATTGGTTGTAAAACTACTCACTAACTATAGAATCAACTTCTTTGCATTTAAAATATCATCAACTTCAACCAACACAATTCACATATGGGAAAATATTATTTCATGCAAACAATAATGCTAAACCACCACCTTTTGCTTACTAAAAGTTCATTTTAAAATAAAAAAACTACCAATGAGAATTTATCAGCATACTTGCCACCATTATGTTGAAATGAAATTATTTTTATTAAAAATATTCTCATTACACTTAAAGAATGATTTTTCAAAGCTTACCTTATACAATGAGCTTAAAAAAATGGGGCTTGAATGAAAAAATAAATTTTTAATGGTGAAATTATTTCCCAAGAATAACTATCAATGTAGTTATGTGACGTGTCCACTAAGCTAGTAGATGGTGGATTCAACTAGACTAGTTTGCCAAATCAAACTAACACTAAATGTTTAGAGTTACATTTATAACTTTACCAAAAAAAATTCCAATGAAACCACCAAGAACTCAAAATGAGGTAGGGATACAATAGTAAATGCCCATATTTTCATGTACGCTAGTTAAATCCCTTACCACCTTAGCATTCAATTCAAACAGCACATCTCAACATATCCTAGAAACTCCAAGTATTTATGCAATAAGTTTCATGTGCCTCAAGATATTATAATAACTCATATTTTAATATGATAAAGTAACTACATTCAAAATGAACACCATCACCTTCATTACTAAAACAATGATTAAGTGATAGCCAATATAATTAACCATTAAACTTACAAATCTTCACCTATGATATCCATGACCAATCAATAAACAATGGTAATTTTTCAAGTTTATATTTAGGTAATAATCAAAATTTAGGTAACAACCATGATATAGATTATTACCAATTCATTATGAGAAATGCTAACAACTTACCAAGACATGCAGAAACTTTACCATTTATCAAGTGAATGAACCATTCAAATCTTCTTTAAAACCACCACCAATGGGAAATGTCATACAGTTTCATATCTAAGCATGCTTATGAAATATATTTTCATATTAGTGACACTTCCAAAACATTTGAGTGAATAATATTTGAGTCATAAAATTGAGTTATAGAATATAATGAGATAGAAAACTATCATCAAGATAAGAAACTGTTGTTATAGCCAATCATGCTTGTAGATAAGATATATTAACATTATTGAAATTGAGCATCAGTATATATAGCTACATACTGATCAAAACCTCTATGACAGATATCAAACACCATTGTAATTGATGAATGCATAAAAATGTCTTCGAAATAATTTGATCAATTTATGCTATGTACAGTTCCTTAAATAATGTTGCAATTATTCAAATAAATCAACACATCACAATATCATATTTAATCACATGTACAAAAAATAATTAATAAATGAATACAAACAAGTTGTCCCCCGCTAGCAGTTTTAAATGTCAGGGCTTAAGCCATCATATGTGGGAATAAGATGATTTTAATATTTTTTTAAAAAAAAGAGGGGGTACTAAAATTAGCTATAACAATTTACATATTATGTTGTGGGTGATGTAAGTTAACTTATAGTGACACTCAATGGCCTTGGCATTACTTTTAGTGAACCCATTGTGGCTCCACCTTATTTTGGATTAGTACATTGGATACTTTTACCCATTCAAGAGAGTTGGAATATGCATCTTTACAACTAAAGGGCTTGATTAGTTATTCAAAGTTAGGATTTGGTCACTCTCGATTTTCCATTGGTTCAACATAATGAACCATCTCTCTAAGTGCTTCAATAAAAGGGCACAATTATCTAATGCTTCATCATGTTTTATAGTTAATGGTGTAATATGGTTTCATACCCTTATGGGTATACTCATTCCTTGCTCTCCTCTAAATTTTCCAATTTTAAAAGTTCAACTTTTTCAAATTTAAAATATGGATAAACGACTAGTTCATATGTTGTTTCATGGTTTTATAAAATGAGTGCCTTGTACAATTGGTGTATTCTACCAAAGACAAAGTGTGTTCTACACACTCAAGTTTAATTCTTTCTCCTTTACTCTAATAATTTCATTATTAGAATAAACAGGGGACATATGTAGACACCTAAATCTGGTAATAGGTACTTGAAAATTTTAATTATTAACACATATAAGACCACTTGACTTACATAACTCTCACTCGCCATTCCTCTAAGCCATTTATCTATATGAGGTCCCAAGCCCTTTTTACCATCACTAATACATATAACTTTCCAAGTCAAATGCTCAAACTATTTTATACTACCTTTAGACTAATTCCAACTCAAGGCAACTCTCCTTGATTCTCGAAGATAAGTATGCCCTAGGTAGATAGTCAACCTGTTCACTTGGAATGGTCTTGTCCCTACACTAAATAATTACTAGTTTCCAAAGTTTACATATTTTTTGGGTCTTCCAATAGATTTCATAAGTTTGGCTACATGAAATTATCAAAATGTTTTTCTACAAATATAGATCAAATGTCATTCATTATTCCTAACTTGGTATTATTTATTGACCACTTTTACACCATTGTACATTGATAAAATCTACCCTATTACTCATAATTTCAAGATTATTCACAAGAAGCAACCATATGCCAAGTTTAAATCATTTCAAAGCAAGTGAATAGCTATCATTATTAAGTATCAAAGTCACATTTCTATATATATATATATATATATATATATATATATATATATATATATATAATTAAGGAGCACAATTGCACAATCACTCTAGGTGAGAGAACTATGTATGGCTTGATTTTCTCTTTAGAGCATCTAGATACATAGGCAACAATAAATCATCAAGGGGGTAATTGGGGTCAATTAAACTCATTACACTCCCCCTCTCTTTTTTATTTTTTTAGATTTTACAAAGACCCTTAGGGTTTCTAAATCAAAGAATAGGAAAATAATAACTTCCATGTGACACAAACAAAATATATCTCAACCCATTCAAAAAACATTGATGTATAAGGTGGAATAGGTACATTTTCATCTTAATCAACACAAACAAGTTCACAAATAATAGACATGATTGAATTGTATTTCTATCCAATCAGTGTGGTCTTATCCAAGAGTAATTTTAGATATTGTTTTGATTAGGCATAATTTAAGTCTTGTCTTCTATTTTTTTTCACTATTAGACATAAAAAATATTCAAAAAATTCTAGATTAAAGCTAAGTACATTTATTCTTAGTGTTTTCTAAAAATAACATATTTCCATATTTAGCAAGTTATAAATTAGAATTGTTATAATTGTATATATTGAGCATTGTGATCTCTATCAAATTTTACACCTATTAAACAAACATTTTAATTATTAAATAAAATATATGGTAAAACAAATGGGAATAAATGTTAGGCTAGCCTTGGTGCCATTCTCCCTATTGTTTGTAATAATCGCTATGACTCACTGGGTGAGGGCCATTTAAATAGACATAACCCATACAAAGGGTAGTGTTATTACCAAATTTAATGTGATAAAGTTTTTAAAACTTATAATGGTGGTATGTAAGGAATCTTGATAAGGAAAAAAAATGTGATGTTGACATACAAAACTCTAACAGATCAAGTTTATCAAAAATAAGAAATCTATAGCTAAACTTTTGGTATTTTATCTATTTAAAATTATAAATTTGTATTACATTACATAACAAGTTTTGTGATATAACTATAGTACCTATCACATGTGGAAGAAAGAAACAAAGAAAGACAAATTGATTATGATGATGCAATTGTATACAAGTTTATCAAAATAACCTAAACACTTATTTATTTATATATGATAAATTCAAACTTTAGCTACATTCATGTGCATGTTAAAGGAGAGAGAAAGGAAGAGCTAAAGCACACTAAGAGAAGAGAATGAACAATTAATAATTGATAAATTTTTTAATTATACCTAATTTGGACCAATGATTGGTAAGCGCACTCTAGTCACAAGAGGCTACACAAAGTGCACAAGAATGCAAATGGCATTCTTAACATATATAGGAGTGTTGGCCACCACAAAACTCAAGGATTGGATGAACATATAAGAGAGTAAGGGAGAGAAAATTGATGTTGAGAGGAGATAAGAGAATAATTGGAAGTCAATAAATGTACCAATATGTTTAATTTATACCAATAATTTAAAAGTATACAAAACATTCTAAAATCATACTATTTAATGAATAATAAATATCTAAGGGCCCTTTTACATAGATTTGTATATAAGTATTTGCATTAGTATTTTTTTTGGAATTTTACTCATGGTGTATTTAAGTTAGGCAAAGATGACTTCTCTGGGTAATTACCTTAATGACATTTTCCCTCATAAGGTAAGGGACCTAGCAAAAGCATCATAAACAGAGGGATGAATGATGAACCCATTCCTTTGGACTCTCACCATCTAACCTCTTTTCCCAAAGGAAAATATTTTGGAGAATGTAATACCTTATAAGTCACTCTTATCCCCCAATTCTTATTGATGTGGGATTAACACAATTGTAATCCAATATTTTTTTGTGTTAATTAAAAGTTTCTATAGATAATTTAATTATATTGTTAATTTTTTAATATTTTAAGTGTCTCTTTAAGTCATGTTAAATTAAATTCCACCATGAATAATCTTCTCCATAAATAATCACTTGCTACTATTCATGCCTAATATGCCCATTCACAAGACTTGCAAAACTCTTAAAAAGAATATTGCCTTTTTCATAACACTTTAGGGTTTATGCATTAAATTTCTTATTTCATAGTTTAAAATGTGTATTTGTGAAAAATAAATTTCTCTACTTATTCTTACACATTAGCACAACTACCTAAAATTAGCCTTGAATATAAAAATGAGCGTTCAATGTAGATTTGTTTTTGTATTTTTGAAACTAACAAATAAAATATATTCCTAAGGAAAATCATATCATTATTGCACTTCAACTAATAGAAAACAAAATAATTAAATATGTATGATTTTGTTTTTTATTAAAATAATATGCATAACAAATATTAAATTTAAACTTAAGAAAGTAGGTTAATTTTTTCCTTCCACAAATTCCAATAACAACTATTGCTAAAAGTGAGGTAGTGACAATATTGGCAAAACTTGAGAAACTTGCTCTGTTAGGGTTTGCACATTTATATTTTTATTTGTTATCTTTTCTCATCCTATTTTTATACCACCTCTATAAGACTTATAAGATTAAGTTCAAATTTATTATGCTTTAATATCCACCATTTAGAAATATTTTTTTTCTTTAAATGGCCCTTGAGCAATGTGTCATAACCATTATTTCTGACATTGGAAGGGATGGTGCCAAAATGAGCTCAAAATTTTCTCTCAAAGTTTTATGATAAAGTACAAATTATGATAATCCTCCTCAACCTGATGTTTATTTAGAAATAGATGTTGTTGATAATGTATGTAGGTGGTATGAAAATAATTTTCTTACCGCTTACAATATTGGTTGTATCCTCTATGAGGACTCCTTCAATTCCTAGATGTGACACCATTGAGAAACCTTTGGGTTTTTATGTTACTAGTGCTTGACTTTATCAAGAGTTTTTTTCCATTCTCCTTTAAGGAGTTATCTCAAGTCTAGATCCTCCTTTCTAGGTCAAGTTTCTAGTTCTTGAGGAATCCCTTCATAATTATTTACCCTTGAACTCACAGTTTCAAAGTGTCTGAGCATACCTCCCTGAAGGTAATTTTCTGGATTAAGCTTCTACGTCTTCTACTTCCTCTATGGGCATTCCTTGACAAAACTATCAAACCCACAGGGTGGGTGCTTTGTCATGATGTTGATAAATTATACTCAACATGACCTAATAAGCATTTTTATGTCGAGGTTGATTTGAAAAAATACTTTAAAAAAATCATTAATAATCAAGTAGGGACAAAATGCATCTCAAATAAGGTCACCTATTTCAATCTATTGGAACATGTGTTTTAGATATCAGGTGCATGACCATAGGATTCATGATTGTCCCCTTATGATTCACTCAAAGCTATCCACCAAGCAGGAACCATTTAAAAAGTAAAAGATGGCCAAAATTAATGGTGGTTGGACTATGTTGGATAACAAAAAATAGCCACCAAAAATAATAATCCTAAGGCATCCTTTATTCCCCCCATTATCATACCTCACCAAGAGGAAAAGAAGGATAAGGTTACCTCCCCTCCCATTACTCCTACTTAAACTCACAATGATCTTGAGGCCTCTCAGAGCCAAGTTTCTCAAGTTAATCATCTACCATTAAGTTTTTTCTCATGTTAGGACACCCTTTACAAGTGGGCTTACCTTGAAATAGTCATTCAATTTGCCTCATAGTAGCAGTGACTCTCCTTAAGAATTAAATGGTGTTAAATGTCATTCCATTTATCCTAGGGATTTTATTTTCCCAAATGAACAATCATTATTGGGAAACTATTTTGTGATACTTTGTTTAAAAGAAGATAAAAATAATGGACAATGAGAATTACTCATTAAGGATTCCTCCCAATGAATTTATTCTCTTTAAATGTTCTAAGCCTCATAGAGTCATCCTATAAATTATATATGCATGTCACTTTTAAACGATTGGGTGCTATAGATTTCATTTGTTTACAAGACGTTAAGATTTCATGATTTATTTTGAAATCTTGTCTAAGGAGTATATGATCTGATGAATCTCTCTTTTTCATTTCCCATAAATATGGTCATGATGGCACTAATATTTTGAGTTCACCAAAATTTACTCCCTTAAATTTTTACTTGGGAAAAGATATGTTGCATCGCATTATTTAGGTATTACTTGGCATTGGTGGTCATTCCTTAGGGGTTCTCAATATTTATGCCTTGAATGATAGCCTTTCACAAAATGACATTATGGGGATGGCTCACCAACAATCTTCCCCTTTCCACTTGGATGATTTTTGGTGAATTTGATATGATTAAGAGTCCCAAGGACAAACTTAGTACCCTTATAATGAGATGATGTGTGGGAGAACATGAAGCATGGTATTATTTTAAACACTAATGGAGCCTAGTATATCTTTGAAAACATGCATTAACTAATATTTCATGGTTTAATTAGTCTAATTATTGTGTCAGTGTCTATAGGGTCCTCAAATAATTGGATCATGTCATGCTTTCTGAGCAACACATGTTATCCTTCTTACTTTTTGATGGGTAAGAATTCATAATCCATATAGAATTTGGATTTTATGATCATTGTACCATCACTTAAAGAGTGGAGTGGTGAAAAAACCATATTAAAGTTTCATGCATTTAATTATTTTTGAACACATCCCTTATTATCCATGAGGGCACAATCTAAATCATCACTAGAGTGTGGAATTTGGCTCCATGTCCACCATGCATTGCTAGCTTGATTGAGTTGTGGAAGAGGTGAACGACCGCATCACAACCTTTCTTTGCCATTATGACAAGAAAATTGCATAAGTTTAGAAGTAGGGCAATAATATTTTCATCAAGGAAAACCAAAGAATTTCCTCCATCCTTGAGAAAAAAACATTTTGACTCACCCTTGTAAGCCATGATTACTTCTCTCAAGCACAAGCTCAAAATTGTTGATAGCCATGTGACTAATGGGGTAAAAATTAGATCCCATTTACATTGGATGTGGTGCCCCATAAATTAATCCTTTTGGACCAAAAACACTACAATGTTCCTCTTTCTCTTAATGATCTCTTTCACATAGTGTAATGCAAGGCCGATGACAAACACTAGGGATTAGTTATTTTCCTTGTGAAGTATATAAAATTACTTGGTATTTAATATGGCCCAGCTTGTTACTAGTTTACAAAAAATCCATACAAAATAATTCATTAGGAGTTATCATTAATAAAGGCAATATTAATTCATCCCTAAGTTTGGTGAACCAAAGCTAATTACTAGTTGGTACCCAATCATCCTTTTGAATGTTTCTTATAAAATCATTTCCAAGGCCCAAGCAAATTATCTCAACCATATTATACCTACAATCATTAGACCTAAGAAAATAATAGTCGTCAAAAATAGATATATTATAAATACTTTAATTTTAGTTTGGGAAGGAATGGAATATAATCGGGGCTCTTGTCAGAGGATCATCTTTTTTAAACTTGATTTTGAAAAATCTTATGATAAAAAATAATGGCTTTTTATTCTCTATATGCTTAAGTCTCTAGGTTTTGGTTGATTCTTTCTTTAGATAATGTAGACTTTGTTTTATGATGCATCAATCCACCTCACTATCAAAGGGCATAAGATTGATAGTTTTGGTATTTTTCACTCCAATAGACAAGGTTTCCCTCTAGTTCTTGCTTTATATGTTTTGGCTATTGCGGCGTTCGATTATATTTTTGATCATAGATAATATTAAGAACTTATCAAGGGTATTATTATTCTTTATCACTCTTCTCACTCATTAATAATAATTTTGATGATACCTTCCTCACTCTCGATGATCCAAAAGATTCCTTCAAAGAGGCACTTTGATACCTTGCTAGTTTTTGCAAAGCTAAAAGATCTAATTTGTAATGGGCCAAAACTCAATGTTACAAATAGAGATTGATGGCTTTGCCTAAATGGTTCCATCGTTATTAATGGAAGTGGATATAAATTCCTTGGTATTCCTTTTGTTTTGATAGCTCTTGTTCTGATTTATGACAATATGTCATTAATAGAGTGAAAAATAAGGTTTCATATTAGATTTCCAAACCTCTCACTTTAGCTGGTGAATTTCAAGTTTGTACTAAAATCCTTGTGGCCACTCCTGATTACTACTCATGTTGGGTCCCCTCCAAAGCCTCATATGATAAATTATCAAAATATCTTGGAGACTTTTTTGGGGCTAATGCTAAGTAGAGGCTATTAGAGGGTTACTTCAGACTTATGTTACCCTTCTCATGACAAAGGAGGAATGGATATCATTGATGTCTATAGATAAAGTATTTCCCTTTGTGCTAAGTGGGTGGTTAGAGATATTGAAGGTAATGAGGCTCAGAAACTCCTTTTAAAGCATAACATTTCTACAAGTAGCCCCTATGGTAAAAACAATTATAAAAACATTAGATTACACTTTGTTGAATACCACTACCATTATGAGGATAGAATGATTTTTTTGTAGCTAAGAGCATTTGGAAAGTTTTTGAAGTTTTTAAGCCTTTTTTAAAAATTGGAGATGCATGTCACAATTATAATTCCTTTAATGACCACAATATTTGGTAGTCCCCTATAATGACCAATACTAGTCCTCTTTTAGTAGACATGCTAGGTATAAAATCTCTACGTCTATTTAAAAAATGAATTCACCCTATTAATAACTTGAGTTATTCTTGATATTGGAATCCTTGGCATCTACTAAAAGACAAATATAAGTTGCTTAATATAGACATAGCTTCCATTTTATGTATCCAATAGTTAGTCCCTGACATCATGTTTCATAAAATGGGTTTACACCCTCAACATGTATATTTGAAGGACTAGAGGTGGAATCATGACACTCAATTTATAAATTACTCTCCTAGTCTCATTTATCAAATCATGAACATGTTCTCTTATACTTTAGATAATTTAAATAATTATTTAAATTTAAATTCTTTGCCTAGGACTTGGCTTATCAAACTCAACATAATATGGAATCCTAAGCTTTAGCCTTTCTTTGGTATCTGATTATCAAGATTTCCTTTTGAGGAGTGCCTCTTAGACACTAAAATTACTCAACACAGATATATGGCATGTTCTATAACTAAGTCTTAAACATTTATTTTGGATGTGTCCTACGTAGTTTGCTTAACAATGGATCCACAATGTCTTCATATTATTTCACCGAGAGCCCTTCTTTCAGTGCATGGTTTTTTTGGGGATAAAGATTAGTGGCTAGATTATACTTATTTTATATGGAACTTATTTAGAGCTATAATTTTATTTCAACTATGGAAATCTTAGAATTTGGTTATTTTTAATAATAAAAAACCATCTTCACAGTTTTTGGTTAATGATAGGGTGATTGTTATCTATTTAGCTCTTATGTAAATCTAAACTTAAGATGAGAAGGTGGTTCTCAAGTTTCAACACTTATAGGAGGGCTCTTTGTAATATAATCTGCAACTTCCTAGACTAACCACCTCACAGTTCCCTCCTTCGATTCCCGAGTGTTGATAGAGCTACTCTCATAACCAAAACTGCTTCTCCACTCCTCCTTTGTTGGGTGGGGGTGTGGGTGCATGGGGAGTATGGGGGGTTGGAATATACCAATATTACATGGAAATTTTTCCACTGGCCTATTGTGATGCAGGGAATGGTCTAGTTGGTAACTTTTTTACTTTTTTGTTGGAGTATCACTATTTCTTTGGCCTCCCATAAAATAACTCAAGATGATTGGGTGGTGTTTGATCCTCCTTTAGTTGATCCTTATGCTTAGAGAACTTAATATCCAAATGATGATCTACCTTCACCTCTTTCTAAGCTTGCGACATGTGCTTGAAGATATGTGTTTTTTTTAAAGTAATTTTGTGAACTCTAGGTTGTCATGCATAGCCAATAATTTTTTATGTTTTGATCCATGCATACCAACCAACCGCTTTATTATTTTAAACATCATTTTAATTTAAAAAAAATAAATAATAGGTATTATGATGTGTTCCAATAATAAAAATGAGCTATAGAAGATTCATGAGCCATAATAAGGAAACTTAAACCACCTCCTTTTTAATGCATTATCAAACAAGGATCATGTATTGGCTAGTCCTTGCCTTTATATTATAAATTATTTAAAGTTGAGTTTGCATGTAAATTTACAATGTAAGCTTAGTGAAATAGTAAATAGTACACAAAAGCTAATAATGGTAAATAGAGAAAAACAATAATGATGGGATTTATAGAAATAGTGTTTTTATAATCTATGTCATAAAAGTAATGGCTAATGCATATAACATAAAGATATGAAGATATTAACAATAAGTGATACAAGATATTTAAATTTGACATGTTCTATAATGATTGATTAGAGAGAGATTCATTTGTATATTATGGTAGGACTGCCTAGGTGGGTTTGTGATGCTTGATAAAAATATTTATTATTGTCAACCTCCTCCAAATTTCAATATAAGGTGCATATCCTCTGACATATGGCACACAACCAATTATTTCCAATATTTCAATATATTTTTATTTATAAATTTCTGGGGTAGCATTAGATTGTACACATATGATCCACTCACTCCGCTCTGTTCTCTTTTTAAAGCCAAAATAATAAAGTGTGGAGGAAGTCTTCCACTACCAAAAGTGCCAATTCGCACTAGGCTCTACCTACCTACACCACTTTAATTATTTTTTTAAATGTTTATATGGTCATATATGATCATCTTTGTCATGTTAAATATGAATTTTTAGTTCAGGAAGTGATAAAAGATAAATCAACACATCGTCAAGACTAGAAAAACAACATATTTATTAATAAATAAAAATATACATACATGTGTGATGTAGTTAATGTTACTATGTTCTCATCAATAAGTGTGACATAAGTGTTGAAGTTATCTAATATATCATGCTTTAATATTTTGGATTAATTTCTCTATTAGTTGACACTTGGAAACAATCCCAACCAATTATTTTTCCATGGTTAGAGTTGATTGCAACCAAAATCTAAATAATTTTTGGCATATAATAAGAGCATAATTTTGCCATATGTACAAAAGTAAGGCCACATATTTGCATATGAGACACTGTCTCCAAAATCATAGTTAGATGTGACCCTTATGTATTTCTCTATGGGTCTCATGGATACATGTGTAGTGTCTTCGAGTATTAAATTCCTATCTATATGTAAACGCTATTTAGTGGGCACCACCAGTAGGGAATTTATTGGCACCCACATGGCACAAATATTTTATGAGAAATTTATAAGTTAAAATTTAATTTTTAATTTTCATGACTTATGATACTCTCATATTGCTTTTGTGTACGAAAATTTGGATTCAAACAATATTATCAAAATGATAATAAAATCCAAAACCTTGATAAACACCAATAGGAATGGATAGAGAGGATAAATTAGAGAAAATAGAACATGCTTACCATCCTCTTTGCCTTCTCATAGCTCTATTCCAAGATTCAAACTTGTGTGATTGACTTGAAAATCTTAATTATTGGATTATTTGCACTACCTTGACAATGGCTTCTAAAAATCTATGGATGTTGGATAATGGCTTTGATGAATATTTGAAAGCTATTGTGGATGCTTGACAAGTGAGCTTAATGGCTTGCTAGTGGATTTTTCATTAGTTGGAGGGTGGAGGGAAGGTTTATTTTTATAGGAAAATGGAGGGAATATCTATGGTCTAAATTCAAATTTGGGCCATTAAGATCTATGATTAAGGAATTTCCATGGAATTCTTAATTCCATGAAAATCTATAGAATAGGAAAATTCTAGAGGAAGGAGCTAAGTTGGGGAAGATTTTTAGAATCCTCCAATTCTAGAAATCTCCCCATAGGGTTTAGGGTTTTATGAAAGGTTAGTATAGGGTGGTGGGTGAATAGTTAGAATATTTTGAATTTAAAATTGGCTAGTGGGTTTAGGGGGTAGGTTAGTAGATAATAGGATTTATTAGAGTTTTAATGAGGTGATTAATTGGTTTTAGGATAGGATAAAGGTTATATGGGATGTAGGAATGGGGTATGGGCATTAGGCCAAAGTTTAATATTATTGGGAATTAGACTAAATTAGTGGTGATTATTAAAATTAGCAAAAACTAGTAAAATTAGTGGGTGAGCATATTTTTATGCATACATTTTTCCCCTCTTCGAAAGAGTATTACGGGTAAAAGGAGTAATAGTCTTTCAAATAAAAATCATGATATGGATGATGTTAGATGTTAGTAGGATAGGATGCCCCCTTGAGGGAGCATGCAGGGAGAAAAATTGACCCGGATGGTCACTCGATTAGAAATCTTGGGGTGGGATAAAATGATGATGAGAAAAAAGGTTGGGATGCCCCTAAGTTGATCAACTAGATGCCTTAGTATTGATAAGGAAGTGGCTCAAGTGATGGGTTAGATGAGGGATAATTATCTATAAGGTGATTGTTTGTTAATATATAGTTTATTTTAAAAATATGATATGTTCAAGTTGATGATGGGTCCAATAGCAAGGATACATGCTATGGGAGGCTAGAAAAGGTATAAAAAGGGTGTCGGTGGACATTTGATGATAAAAAGCCAATTTTCATAAAGTTTAGGGCTTTAAAATGATTATTGATAAATCTATTTAGGAGACAGTGATGATTGTCAAATGATTCTTGGATATCGATAATGGAACTTGATAATGCTTATGAGGACCGAAGAGGGCCCAGGCTGATATGGTTCAGGATATGAGATATCAGGGATTTTAATGGGGATGGGCATGTCATGCCCTTAGATGTTAGTAATGGGATTTTTAGATTGATGGAATTAGTTTTTATGGATAAATGGATAGTGGGGGCTAATAGGGGTTGAGGGGAGGGGGGTCATATAGGATGAAAGAGCTAGGTAGGGGTTCATTTGCACTCTTGGCTATTGGAGATCAGAGCTCTAGAGAGGAGATGGATAAGATTCCATGAGCTTCCCATTGTGATCACCAAAATGTGTACCAAAATTTGGATTCAAACAATATTATCAAAATGATAATAAAATCTAAAACTTTGATAAATATTTAAGCTAGAATTTTCACTTTTATGACTAAGAAGAAATAAAGAGATAAAATCTATGAAAAAGGGTAAAATAAATATGGTAGAAATGTGTGCATGAAATAGACAAAGTGGGGAACTCTTCTTTAGCTAGGGTAATATGACCTGCATAAGAAAGAACTCAAAACAAGCTTATTTGTTAGATAGGGAGGAAGGGTGGATTGCCTAGCTAGGGCTAGATCCAAGAAAGTGTGAGGTGTCTATGGAGGTTGTCAATCCACTCTCTGATACAAGTTAATGTTGAAAGTAGATAGATGAAAGCAAGAATACACAAAAGTAAACAAGATGAATACTTTGATAATATAAGCTAAAGATCTAATAAACTTAAAAAAGAGATGCTAATTTACTAAATGAATGTTCTATTTTGTTCTAGTTTGGTCTGTTTGGGTCTGTGACAACAAATTGAAAAAGAAGGGTTTGGTCAAAGGGCTGGTTTAATGATGAAAAGATGAGGGTATTGGATTAGAAGGATAACCATTGATGGTTGTAGGTAACTGTCGATGGTTAGATAAACCATCGATGGTTCAAGTAATCATCAGTAGTTACCTCCTAAGATTGGAAAAGTCAAAAAGGTACATATGAAGAGGTTGAGATCAAACTTAGTTTGATGTAAAAGGTCTATTTGGGGGTCTGAGAATGATTAGGTAAAGAGATAAGTGCTCTTAGGTGAGATCAAAGGTCTGATAAAAAGGATTTAAAGAGGTAAGAAATAGATAAGAATATCCAAGTAGAATGAATAAATATAAATGAAATTAATCTAATGCTTACCTAATCTAAAATGATTTTGGTAGCATAACATGTAAAGGAGAGCTTGAATAAATTTTCTAGAGGTTTAGGTTGGTGGCTATTAGAGAAAACTGCATGAAGAATCTTTGAATGCCTGAAAGACTTGACTACATGTATGAAGATACCTTGAATGTAGAATTTAGATATGTATTTATAGATCCATTTCTCCTCTTACTCACTTCCTTTTATAAGCAAAAGGTGTGGAGTAAGAAGATAAGATTGTAGGTTACAAGGCATTATGATGTGTTAGAGGATGAGGTATAAGAAAGTATTAAATTATGTTCTTGATTACCTCAGGAGAAGCTAGTGATGATTTACCAGCTTAGGGACCTAACTGTTGGTGGTCGAGGTACTAAGCACAACTAGGTTAAAAAGAGTGGGTGAAAGGGGTGAAAATGGTGTTAAGGTCAGTTAGGGTGAAAGGGATAGAAAAAGTGAGTTGATTTGGTTAAGTTTAGCTAGCTTGGACTTAAGGTGGGTCAGGATAAGTTAGATGAATTAGTTAGATAAAATAGGTCATTTTGATGCTCTAAGTGTAAAAGGGATGATCAAGGCACTTTGACGACTAAAACCATATGTGCAATTTTTTAGTGTCTACATTTTACCCCTTTTTGTTATGTGGCTTGTATTTACAAGCTACAAAACAAAAATAGATCATGTGGTTGAAGGTTGGTTAAAGGTCTATTTGCCGCAAGTATGGGAGGAGTTCCCCCTCAAATTGGGATATGATGAGGAAAGCCTGAACTAAGCCAGGGTTTGATGAACAGTTTATGGTTAGTCACCAAGGTGGGTGACTAAAGGGTGGTTTAAAGTTAGGTATTTGTAATGTAAACATGCACACAAGATGTGACAAAGATGTGATATCCAAGATTTTGCAAAGACTAAGGATTCCAATGTTGGTAAAAATAAGCTCAACACTAAGAAGATAGGTGACCAATGGATCACGTGATCGTATTGTGATGGTTGGGTACACTTGTTAACCTTCTAAGCAAAATAGATTGGTGTCTATGGGTGCATATAAATTTAAAAGTGATCCCATTTGTGGGTATCTAAAATAATAAGTGATCTCATGGAGGAATCCAATGTTTTGGTCATGCACTAAGTGCAAAATGCTCAAATGTTTGAATGTTCAACATGGTAAAGTCACTCGGTGCAGTCAAAAAGACCACAACAAGGTTGTCACAAAAGATGTGAATGTTTTAGGTCAAAATGGTCAACATTTGAGGTGGATGTGGTGTAATGGTTTAAGGATAATGTTTAATGGTTGATGGTTGAAAAGAAAGGGATGGTCGAGCTGATTCCAAATGCACTAGGAAAATGAATGTTGCCTACATAGTTCTATGGACATAGTGTCCAACAAAACCTTCAAGGCAAAATGTAGTTCTGGTTCTGATTGGATTATTGTTAAAAGAATAATGAAGAGGAGAAGAGTAATCTCAAAAAATTCTAGCAAAGAAAATTCCCCAAATAGGTTGAGGTGGTTTTCAAATAAGTTTCCCCAATTTGACTTACCACATGGTTTGGGTTGGGTTGAAGGCAGTGTTGGTTCCGATTAAAGAAAGTGGGTCAATAAAGGGTGGAGAGAAATACTCTCCAAGAACTAAGTGATGGAAAAGGAATCTCCAAGATAGAGGCCTTGTTAGGTTTTGGGGTAAGGTTATGAAAAGTTGAAATGTTAGAGAATTAAGAGATGCATGTTTCCAATAGTCAACAATAGAAAGGAAAGAAAAGAAGCATGGTGCCTTTTCATTGGTAAAGATTGAAAAAAATCACCAAAGTTAGGTGGGGATTATTTAAAATTATCCTTTTGAATGCTTTGCATAAGCATACTTTGGCTAATAAAATTGTGTCTTGATCACATTATGTCTAGTAAGCTCAAAATCCCTTGATTCATAGAGAATAGAAGAAGGGGAATAAGTAGTAAGTGAATGGTAAATGGGTGAATAGCAAAGATAATCTTATTTGTGAAATATTTCCACCTTTATAGGTGACCTAACAACCAAAATTAGACAATTTCATGTCTTATGCAAAGTGTAAACTGATCAATGTGGGAAGTCCACTGAAGGGAAAGTTGATTGTAGCTTTCTTGGGATGTTTATTTTGTTTTTGAAAAAATGTCTATTTGTGCTTTTGCTTCTTTTTTTTTTTAAGAAGTTTTTTAAGATGAACATTGAAAGAAGCTTCAAGGAATTACTTTTAATATATATTTGAATTAGCCATCCTTCGAGGGAGTGGTCTAAGTCTTTGAATTTTGGTAGTCATCCTTCAAGGGAGTAGTTTATCTTTTAAGCAATGTTCAAGAAATTGGGCAACTATCCTTTAAGGGAGTAGTCTAAAGAATGATAGAAATTTTGTGACCCAAATGATATATATTGGTATCCCAAATAGTTTGAATGCTAGTGATATATATAGACAAGTCTAATGAGGCTTAAAGGTGCACCTTTATGAGGGAAAACTTTTAGCACAAGAAGGTAGTGGAGGGTGGAAAGGAATGGGTTTTGAGAGACAAAAGACCATGGGATTTCATCTCATAAAAGACAAAAAGTCTTAATAAAAACCATGATATAGGTAGAGTCGGGGTACCCATATTCAATATTAGGTAATAGTTGTGATGAATAATCACATGGTTCTATTTGAATCAAGTTATCCTGAAGAGTAGAGGAAAAAAAGAGTGTGAGGGTAAAGAATCTTGTGAATAAATGGACGAGCTTAAGTTAGACAAGAAGATGAGTTCGATCCTTGTTTTAATAGAAGAAAGGATGCATATGCAAATCATTAAAAGGCTCAAGTTCTAGTTTACCCTTGATGGAGGACAAGTGATAAGCTCTTGATCCATACTTATGGTATGATGTAGGGTCCAAGCCAATTAAAGGCAAACTTGCCTCTTGCTTTTCTCCATGTTAGTGACATGTTAGTTTTATTTGAGATGAAATCTTTGATTTTGAATTCTCACTCTCTCATATTTTTTTTATAGGTACGCATAATGCACTCTTGGTAGACATGAAGGTGGTTAAGGGATATGAGGTGATGTTCATCAAGTAGCTCTAGTTGGGAAAATGTTCTTGACGATAGTCACTTTCAAAAATAATGGCTTACAAGGATATGCGAAGAGAGGGAATTTTTACTTTGAGAGACAAGATTGCCTCTACCTCAAAGATAAGGGAGAAAGGGGTAGCACCGATAGAGGTTCAAATGTTGGTGTGATAGGTCCATAAAGTGAAGGGGATATGTAAGTGTCAATCCTAGCCTAAATCATTGATGACCTTGGTTAGCATTTTGTTCAGAATTTTTTTGGAAGCCTCAACTTATCCATTTGATTATGGATGATAAGGTGAAGAAAAACTAAGTTTGATTCCAAAGGTATTGTAAAGACCTTAAACTTGCTTGTTATTGAAATATTTGCCATTGTTAGTGATGATCTTATGGGGAACACCAAAATGACAGATGATATGGTGGTTGATGATGTCAATGATCTTTTTTGCTTTGGTGGAAATGAGAGGAATAGCCTCTACCCACTTAGTCAAGTATTTGGTAGTGGTGATGATAGAGTGGTGATGTTGTGAAGAATGAGGGTTGATTTCTCTGATGAGGTTCAATCCCCATTATGAAAAAGGCCAAAGGTCTTTGGATTTTTTAAGGCCATGTGTGGGTGTGTGATGAAAATCAGCATGTTGTTGACATTTAACACACTTTTTTACGTAGTCACAGCAGTCTTGATTAAGGGTGGGCCAATAATAGCCAAGGAAAAGGATATGTTTAGTGATAGCTAGGCCACTAAAATGTCTACCATAGATTCCATCATGGGTTTCTTTAATAGCATGAGAGGCCTCATGACCATGAAGACAATAGAGAAGAAGGTCATCAAAACCATGATTGTAGAGTATTCCTCTTAATATGGTATAATGGGAAGTGGTTTTGATGAAGGCTCATCAGGCATTCCTAGAGAGGTTAGGAGGAAATACACCAAGATTGAGGTAGTTGAAGGTTTGCTCATATTAAATGTCTGAAGTAGAACCTTCCACATTGCAAATGGTAAGAAGGTCAGAGTGGTATACGAGAGTGTGACAAAATGGTGAATGGTGATAAAGAACTTAGAAGTGGTAGTTAAGTTAGAATTTGGGAAGCAAGGGAAGCCATTATATCCATAAACTTGATGGTGGATCATGGAATAAATTGGATAGAATAATGGTCAAATGACGCCAAGAGTAATCAACTAATTGTTTATAATTTTGTAGGATGTCATTTTTGCATTGGTAAGAATTGTTAACTTGGTTGATGACAAGTTAGGAATCGTAAAAGATAGTAATGGTTTTGACTCCCAAGGCTAAGGTAGTTTGGAGACCTATTACTAGGTTTTCATATTCATCCATGTTGTCGATACACTCATAGTCAAGTTTGAAAGAAAGAGGAATAGGTTCTCCATCAAAGGGAATGATAAAATTTTTGGCACCCCCACCATGTTGGCATTTAGATCCATCAAATAATATGGTCATATGATAGGTGATGTTTTCCTGAGATAGTCACAATAGACTCATCTAGAAATGTAAGAGGAAGGTGTTGATGGTTTGGTAAAGGAGCTTCAGCCAATTGGCTGGTAATGAATTACCTATTGATTGACTTATGTTGGAAGAACTCAAGGTCAAACTTAGTGAGGAGCATGAGCCACTTAGCCATACATTGGTTTTGGTATGGTTTAGAGTGTATATACTTGAGGGTGTTAGTATTGTTGATGACATAGGTTTTATGATTGAGGAGGTAGTGATGAAGTTTGGTAGCTACAAAGACAAGGGCAAGGCAAAGCTTCCTGGTATGGGTGTACCAAGTCGCATACTTTATAAGTGTTCACCTGATATAGTAGATAGCTTGTTCCTTGTTTTGTTCATTCTAATGTGTAAGCATTTCCCCTAGAGAATGGTTAGTTGTGGATATTTAGAGGTAGAAGGGTTGATCCTCTTTAGTAGGGGTGAGAACTGGTGGAGAAAGAAGGTATTCTTTGAGTGAATTAAAGGCCTACTAATAGTCTTTAGTCCACTTAAAAGAAGTGTCTTTCTTGAGTAGATGGTGGAAAGGTTCACATCTATTAGATAATTGAGAGATGAAGTGGCAAATGGATTGGAGTTTACCTTGTAGGCTACAAAGTTGTTTAAGGTGGATTGGAGGTGGCATCTCGAGGATGGCTTAGACTTTGGTAGGGTCTACTTTGATTCCTCGAAGAGAGATGATGAAGTCAAGGAGTTTTTTAGATAGGACCCCAAAAATACATTTTTTGGCATTTAGTCTGACGTGAAAATGGATGAGGCATTTGAAGATGATGGTGAGAAAAGCTAGGTGGTCCTTGTAATGTTAATATTTTCTAAGGAGATTATCCACATAGTCCTCAACAATTTTATGAATGAAGTCATGGAAGATGTAGGTCATGGCACGTTGGTAGGTTGTCCCTGTGTTATTCAAACTAAAGGGCATGACCCTATAGGAAAAGATTCCCCATAGGGTGATGAAAGAGGTTTTATGTTGATCCTTGGTGGTAATCAAAATTTGATTGTATCCTGAGAAACCATCCATAAGAGCATTTCATGGTTGGCAGTAATGTCAACAAGTTAGTTGATGCTAAGCAAAGGAAAGTCATCCTTTGGATAATCAAGGTTAAGGTCATGAAAGTCAAGGTAGAGGTGAAGTCCCCCTCTAGGTTTGGTGATAGGGACAATGTTAGAAACCCATTGAGGATAGTCTATGGGTTGGATGAAGTCTATAGATAAGAGATGTTGTAGTTCCTCTTTTACAAGAAGTGCGATGTGAGGATACATATGACGAAGCTTTTGGTACATGGGTTTGACATCAAGATAGGTGACAATGTTATGGAGGGAAATAGAGGGGTCAATTCTTGGTATGTCCTTATAAGACCAGGCAAATGTAATGCTATGGTCGTGAAAGAAGGAAAATTTTGTTGTTCCTTAGAATCTAAGGATTGACTGATTTTGACTGTGTGATGATTATCCTAAGTACCCAAGTTGACATCAATGGTAGATTCATTCAACATGGTTTTCTTCTCAGGAGGAAGAGATTTATGGATAGAATAATTTTTTGCACCAAAGTAGGTGATAATGAAATCATCATCCTATTGTTGAATGGTATGTATGGTAGGAGAATCATGTTCGATCATGTCAGAGTGGATGAGAGAAAGAGTTTTAGTTTGGACATCTTTTTGATAGATCAAGGGGCCCAAACTAATAGTTTGACTATAAAAAAAGTGAGGAAGAATGACCTTAAAGTTTGTAGACTTAGAAGGGGATCGGGTTGGTGAGGAATGGGTTTCATCCTCAATGTTGGTGATGGGTTTTGATGAATCAGTGGGTTCTTCAGATGGTTCAAACCCAAGGTTGAAGGATTCTTGAGGCTTTTGAGTTTTTATCATGGGTAGCTCATGGGATCCTTGTTCGTAAAAGATAAGACCAAATCCTTTCCAGGCACACCTATGAAGATATAGTTTGCCAAATGTTTGTTTGTCAAGGTACAAGAAGTCTAAGGTAAATGGTTTGGTGGAAGAGTTAAAGGTGGGAGAAACAAGTGGATGATCAAGTCCCCCATAGATGAATTTCATTTGATGGTTGGGGAGTCTAAAAGGAATGATGGTGCCAATGTTGGGGTCATAACTAAGATCATGGATGAGGCTCCCATACTCTTAAGGAGTGGGGAAAGCATCCAAAGCTAAAATATGGCATTCTCCTAGTGAGAGACATTAGATTGTGGGTTCCAAGGGGTCCTCTATGGGAATTTGAGATGAAGGAATGAATGAACTTGTCAAAGATTCATCATGGGTAGTGGTGGAAGTGTTGTTAGTGGATGGTGAAGTGGATGAGGTAGAAATAAGGACGTATTTTGGATGATAGGTCATATTGCATGAAGTGAAGGGACTTGGGTCAGATTTGATGGTAATGACTTGACCCACATTTTCAAATATAACACATCAGTGTAAGGTGGAAGGGACACAACTCATGGCATGAATCCAAGGGTGTCCAAGTAAAACATTTTATTAGAACTCACCCTCTACAACATAGAAGAGTTTAAGAATAGTGTGAGGTCCTAGATGGTGTGAATGATGATCATACCCAAAGTAGTGGCCATGGTGTCATTGAAAGAGTGAAGGATTGTTGCAGTTTCATACATGATGTTCTTGGGTAGTTATATTTGGTCATAAGCATGTGAGAAGATAAAGTTGATACTAGCTCCTCCATCAACCATCACCCTTTTGATGTGGGTTTGGTTGATGTATGAGGTGATAAATAAGGGAGGATCATGATCCTTAAGATGAATAGATGGAATCTTAGAATTTTGAAATGTGATGAGGTTGGAATGGTGAAGAGCACCAATAAAGGTGGATAGAGGTTAAGGATCATGTGGTTGAACCTCAATGGATTGGAGGGTCTCAATGAGTGTTTGGAAATGATGGGGTGAGGTGTTAATGAGTTCATAAATACTCATCTTTACCAAAGTTTGGTGAAGTTACTTAAGCACTACGTGTTGCAAGGATTCAGATGGGTTGGAGGAAGGGACACCCCAAATGGATATCTTGGGTTTTGGTGATGGTGTGGGTAAAGGTGAGGGTATATGAGGTGGTTGGTAGATTAAGAGTTAGAAGGGTACGTCTAAGGTCTGGATGCTTTAGCCTTATCCTTACCCTTTTTTTGGGCCCTAGATTGGGAAACTATGTGGATAGTATGGATAAGAGAAGGTATTGGACTAGATGGTTATTTTGGTTCCTCCTCACTTTCAGATGAGAGTGTGGGAGAGGCTATGGTTTGGAAGGGCAGAATGGATGGTTGAGTTGGTAATGGGCTAAGAGGTGGTTCATCTGACAAGAGATCATCCTCATCCATCAAGTTATGGACAAGGGATTGAAGGGTTTTATAGCTTTCCATATTGTGTCCAGATGTTCTATGATAGGCACATATTAATTGGTTGTTAAACTAAAATGGTGTAGGATGTGAAGGGTCAAATTTCTTAGAAGGGTCAAATGGTTTGATGGGTGGTAAGTGGATAGAGGAAGTTTGCAACAACCTTTGCAAGATGGTTGAATAGGATTTGATCAAAGGTGTTGAGGGTGCCAAGGTTTTAGTTTTAGGATGTAGAATGGGAGTCCCTTTTGGAGGAGGTCTCACTATGGATTTAGAAGATGATTGAATAGTTTTGGTGAATGGTTTAAGTTGGGGTTGTGTAGTTGGGGTTAGTTTTGTGGAGGATTTAGAATTTGAGGGTACTTGTTTGGTTGTAGGTGGCAGAGTAGTGAGGGAAATTTTATCCAAAAATGAGGATGGTGAGGTTGATGATTTGATAAAAGATGTAGGTGAGGAAAAGGGTGAAAGTTGGTGAGATAAGGAATATAGAATAGGGAAAGTTGAGGGATGAGGTCCCAAGATAGAAGGTAAGGTGGTAAGAGGTGTTATGGGTCTAGCTCAAGGTGGAGACTTGATTGGTTTGGTGGATGTTTGTTTCAATAGTTTAGGAGGGGTCAAGTCCAACTTCAAAGGTGGATGAACAATATTAGGAGTAGGAAGTATCCCCAAGTTTTTTATGGGCTTGGTTTGGGATATGATGATTTTAGTTTGAGGGGTAGATGATGATTTGGGAATTTGGAGTGGAGGAAGGTGGGAAGGTTCTCCTAGAGTCATGGAAGGAGAAGGGTTGGTTAGAGGTATGATGGGTTTATAGGTTGAAGGAAGTGTGGTTAAAGGTTTGGGTTTGTTTTGATAAGGTAGACTCAGATGATGCCAAAAAGTGGCCCTATCTAGGTTGGGTTGAGAGGTGAATGCTAGATTTTGAACCAATCTAGAAAAAGGTTTATAGATGGGCTCAAATTATTGATCCTTAATTTCAAAGATTAAGCCTTTAAGCAAAGGTGAGGGAATGTTCTTGGGAAAGGGTTGTAAAATTTGGGAAAATGATTCCACCATGGAAGATGTAAGGGAAGAGGTTTCCTCTTTTGGAGTGGTTTTAAAAGAGAGGTTGGTTTGTTCACTGATAGATGTTATAGGTGTAAGTGAAGGGATGGATATGGTTTCTTCCTTTGTTTGAATCTCTAAAGGAATGGTAGGTGAGTTCTCCTCCATGGGTGAAGAAATGGGTGGAGAGGTAGTTGAAGCAATGATTACCTCCTTTGGTTTTTCTAAAGGAGTTGTGGATAAGTCCATGATTTTCTCGAGTAAGGAGGAGGGTGAGGTGACTTTCTTAGTTTGGATGTCCAAAGGAAGGGTTGGCAAGTTGGCTACTTCAATGAGTAGGATGGATGAAATGGAGGTTGAGGTAATGGTCTCCTCAACAAAGGGTTAATCAATGATTGTAACTATCACATTGACCTCATGTGTGTAAGATGATTTGGGTTGGTTTATGCTATAGTTGGTAGAGGGTGTATGGTTGGGAAATGGTTTACAAAAATATAAAGAGATTGGTTAGAGGGTGCATTGGGATTATTAGTTCCCCCTTGTTAATCATGTTTTGGAGAATCATTTATAAGTTATTACACCTACTAACATCATGTTCAATAATGCAATGGTATGCACATGAATCATTTTCATTGTACCAACCAAGTGTGGGGAAAGTAGTGTCAAATTGTCAAGGTGGGTTTATGGGTGGAAATTATATGATGTTTTCTTTGAGGAGTTTCTCCAAAATTGAAGCGTAAGATTCTCCAATAGGAGTGTATTATTTTAGAGGTCCATGTGTTTGATTTTGGGTTGGGTTGTTTGCAATAGTAAGAGGAATTGGTTGAGTGGTTAGATTGGTTAGCAGTTGGAGGTGGAGTGGTTTTGAGAACCACTGAATTGGTAAATGATTTAGATTTAGAAGGGTTGGACTCATTGGTGGGTTTTGGTGATGAGGAAGAATCATTAGATTTAAAGGTAGAATTCTTGTTTCAAATTTTTAATTTTCATTCCTTGATAGATTGGATTTCCAGCTTTCATGCCATGGTAAAGGCCTCATCAAAAGTTTAGAAAGTTTAAACTTTGATAATGGGTGAAATGTGTTTGGCACAACCTCATGAGAAGAGCTCAATCAATTTAGCTTGTGGTAATGAAAAATAAAGTTGGTTGATAAGAACTCTCCATCTAGCAATGAAATCGGTAACTGATTCATCATTGAATTGCTTAATGGAATAAAAGTCAGTTATGGAAACCTTTTTTGATATGTTCATCGAAAAGTGATCTAAAAAGACTTGGGTGAGTTGGGCGAAAGTGAAGATGCAGTGCTTGGTGAGAGCTCTATACTAATCAAGAGCGGGTCCTATCAAAGACATGGGGAAAGTTCAAAGGAGGAGGGCATCATCATGTGCAATTAGGTAGCATGAGTGGTGAAATGCCTTCAAACGTTATTGTGAGTCCTCTTTGCTTTGAAATTTGGAAAATTTAGGCAATTCCCATTGAGGAGGATAGGATCAGATTGATGGATGGGTGGATAGGTTTATTGCATATTTGGTTGTAAGAGAGAAGGTTATAGGTTCTTGAGATGGATATTCAAGATTGGTCATTTTATCAATTAACATCTTGACCAAGTCATTTTGAGGTTGGGTAGATGGAATATTGTAGGACAGGTTGGGTTGAGGTATGGTAGATACAACATATTGATAAGGAGGTTGTGAAGATGGTGTATATGGGTAGGTGGTCATGAGAGGTTGAGATGGTGCCCCATAAGGATTAATGGGTACATAAGATTATTTGAAGGGGCTACATGACCTTGTGGATTAGGGACATATTGATAAGAGGTTGTGGGAACTTGTTGAGAGTTTATTGTAGTTTGAGGTGTGGATGTATGAGAGGGTTGGGGTTGGGGTTGAGTTTGAGTAGTAACTTGTGTGTTGATGGGTGGAAGAGTTTGAGGTATAGAAAGTACCAAGTTTTGGAGATGGGTACAAGTTGGTCGGGTGGCGATGGTGGAAGGAATGGTGGAAAGAGGGGTAGAAGTTACCCCTAATGTGGATGTGGGATAAGTAACAAGAGGTTGGGTTACCTCTACATTAGATGTGTGGGTTGGTGTATGGGGTTTTTGATTATGGGTCAGAATATTAGATTGGATTTGGGTGGTGGTATAAAATGGGTTATGGGTGGAAGAATAAGCTTGGGTAACCAAGGGTTGGGTAGAAATAACACCCACCATAAGCTCATGAGGCATGCCTAAAGGAGGATCCATGGGAGGAACTAAAGCAATTGGGTTATGATGAGCTAAAGTGTTAAGATAGTGTTGATGGTAAATGGGGTTAATGTCAAGGAAAGTGATGAAATCAGCATCAGCCTCAACAACAATCCAAGGCATGGTAGGTGGGGGAGAATGATGAAGAGAACCCTCAACCTTGAATTTTATCCCATGGGTGATGAAGAAGAAGAGGTGGGGGATGTTTGATGGGTTTGATTCCTTAGTTGTTGCCTAGTAAAAATCATGTGAGGAATTGGAAAAGAATAATGAACCTCTCACCTCAAATAATGAGCAAGCAAAGTAAAGTTCAAGGCAAACAAAGCACAAAATAAAAGCGTAATTAATCTTAGGATTTGTCTTAAATCACTTTTGGCTTATGCCTTAGAGAGTGTGAAAGAAGTCTAGATTATGAACCAAGTACTAAAAGAGCAAGCTAAGGATGGTTTTAGGTTTTTTATGGTGCTCAAAAAGAATCTGTACTAGACTAGGTACGTAGCCTGGTATTGGGGGCTTGCTCCCTACCCTTCTCAAACCTAAATTCAAGCTGGGTTGCTTAGCTAATAGATACCATTTGTCTAGAGTTTATACTCCACCAAAGAATGGAGTGGGTCCTCCCCTTGGTGATGAAATCCAATTAGGATCGCCAGAAAGGGTGATGTGATCCAATGGATGATGAAATCCTAATGGGCCTTGTCTCAAGTATGTTATGATATTTATTTTTGTGTGAGTGGTTTGATTGTGTAACATATGTGTGATATAATTAATTCATGATGCTTTAATTAATTAGATGAGCTAAATCAAGCAAGTAAACCATGAATGCAAAAATTTATTTTATACCCAAAAGAAAAAAATTAGATTTCATTCGATGATCATACAATAAAGAAGAAAGGGAACTAGGGTCCCATCGGGCATGCCAAAATATTTAAGCTAGAATTTTCACTTTTCTTTACTAAGAATAAATAAAGAGATAAAAGCTTTGAAAAAGGATAAAATAGATATGGTAGAAAAACCTGGTAGAAATGCACACGTGAAATAGACAAAGTGTAGAACTCTTCTTTGGCTAGGGGAAGATGACATGCATAAGAAAGCACTCAAAGCAAGCTTGTTTGTTAGACAAGGAGAAAAGGTGGATTGCCTAGCTAGGGCTAGATCCAAGAAAACATGAGCTATCTATAGAGGCTGTCAATCCACTTTCTGATACAAGTTAATGTTTAAAATAGATGGATGAAAGCAAGCATACACAAAAGTAAACAAGATGAATACTTTGCTAATGTAAGCTAAAGATCTAATAAACTTAACAAAAGAGATGTTAATTTATTAAATGAATGTTCTATTATATTCTAGTCTAGTCTTGGGTCTATGATAGAAAATGGAACAAGTAGGGTCTGGTCAAAGGGTTGGTTTAATGGTGAAAAAATGAGGGTCTTGGATCAGAGGGATAACCGTCGGTGGTTGTAGGTAACTATCAGTGGTTAGGTAAACCATCGACGGTTCAAGTAATCATCAGTGGTTAGGTAAACCATAAATGATTTAGGTAATCATTGGTGGTTACTTACTGAGACTGAGAAAGTCAAAAAGGCACATAGGAAGAGGTTGAGATCAAATTTAGTCTAATGCAAAAGGTCTATTCGAGGTCTGAGAATGATAAGATGAAGAGATAAGTGCTCTTATGTGAGATCAGAGGTCTGATAGGAAAGATTTAAAGAGGTAAGATATAGATAGGAAAATCCAAGTAGAATGAAGAAAGATAAATGAAAGCAATCCAATGCTTGCTTGATTTGAAATGATTTCAGCAATATAACAATATGTAAAGGAGAGCTTGAAAAAAATTGCCAGAGGTTTAGGTTGGTGGCTATTGGTGAAACTTACATGAAGAATCTTCAAATCCTTAGAAGACTTGAGTACCCATATGAAGATAGCTTGAATGTAGAATTTGGATATGTATTTGTGGATCCATTTCTCCTCTTGCTCACTTCCTTTTATAAGCAAAAGGTGATGGAGTAAGAAGATAAGATTGTAGGTTACGAGGCATTATGATGTGTTAGAGGATGAGGTGAAGGAAAGTATTAAATTTTGTTCCTGATTACCTTGAAAGCAGCTAGTGATGAGTTACCAACTAAGGGACCTAACCATCAATGGTTATGGTAACCATCAATGGTTACCTCAACCGTCAGCAATCAAGGTACCGAGAATAAGTAAGTTAAAAAGATTGGGTGAAAGGGATGAAAATGGTGTTAAGGTCAGTTAGGTTAAAAGGGATAGAAAAAGTGAGTTGAGTTGGCTAAGTTTAACCAACTTTGACTGAAGGTGGGTCGAGACAAGTTATATGAATGAGTTAGATAAAATAAGTCATTTTGATGCTTTAAGTGTAAAAGGGATGATCAAAGCACTTTGACGACTAAAATTGAGTGTGCAATTTTCTAATGTCTATAATAAACACTAATAAGAATGGATAGAGAGGATAAATTAGGGCAAATAGAACGTGCTTACTATCCTCTTTACCTTCTCATAACTCCATTCTAGGATTTGAACTTGTGTGATTGACTTGAAAATCTTGATTATTGGATTGCTTGCACTAGCTTGACAATGGCTTCTAAAAAGCTATGGATGTTGGATAATGGCTTTGATGGATGTTTGAAGGCTAGTGTGGATGCTTGACAAGTGAGCTTAATGGCTTGCTAGTGGATTTTTCATTAGTTAGAGGGTGGAGGGAAGGTTTGTTTTTATAGGCAAGTGGAGGGAATATCTATGGTCCAAATTCAAATTTGGGCCATTAAGATCTATGGTTAAGGAATTTCCATGGAATTCTTAATTCCATGAAAATCTCTAGAATAGGAAAATTCCAGAGGAAGGGGCTAAGTTGGGGAAGATTTCTAGAATCCTCCAATTCTAGAAATCTCCCCATAGGGTTTAGGGTTTTAGGAAAGGCTAGTATAGGGTGGTGGGTGGGTAGTTGGAATATTTTGAATTCAAAATTGGCTAGTGGGTTTAGGGGGTATATTAGTAGATAATATGATTTATTAGAGGTTTAATGAGGTAATTAATTGGTTTTAGGATAGGATAAAGGTTATATGGGATGTAGGAATGGGGTATAGGCATTAGGCCAAAGGTTAACATAGCTTAGAATTAGACTAAATTAATGGTGATTATTAAAATTAGTAAAATTAGTGGGGCAAGCATATTTTAATGTATATAGTTGTATTATGGTGCAAAAAGTATAGATCGATCACCAACCATTTGAGAATTGCATGCATGTGGTTTTTGTGTGATATATATAAAAAGTAATTTACCCCACTTTTTATAGCTATTAAATAAAGCTTGCATTAAATATACATGTTTATACTTAAATAAAATCTATGATTTTGATATTTATATATTAAACTTTATACCAACCTTTGTAATTATTAACATAATATATATTTTTATTTTTTTTAATAATTAAACAAAAAGTAAATGGAGGGATATATGCGGCAATGGATCCAGCCAGGGGTCCACTTTAAATTTTTAGGCATTCCTTTTGCTTTCAGAGCTTCCCCTGCAGAGTTGTGCTCATATGTGGTCCAAAGAGTGGAGAAAGAAATCTCTTTCTAGATCACTAAGCCTTTGACCTTGGCCAAAAAATTATAGATTTGTTCAAAGGTGCTCACTGCTACTCATGTTTACTAACTCTTCTTATTGGGCTCCTTCAAATGCCACCTATGTGAAGCTTGAGAAGTTGTTGTAAGATTTTTTATGAGCATATTCTGAAGGCCACCAGGGTTTTCATTGAGTCTCTTGAGCCATTTCTTATTGTCGTAAAGAATCTAGTGGGTTGGGGCTTATTGACATAAAGCTTTAGGGAACCACTCTAGGTGCTAAATGGATCATCTGAAGCCTAGAAGGTAATGAAGCCTGGAAAATTTTATTGTGATACTTCATTTTTCAAGGATGCTCTCTCAGTAGAAAAGCCTAGTAAAGCATATGATTTTACAATACACTTATATCACCAGTGTTTATCAAATTAGGGAGCACGCTTGTCATGTAGAGTATTTGGAAGGCTTGACAAAAGCTCAAACCTCACCTTATTTGGGTGGGGGAGGTGTTGATAAGTGGTCTTTCTCTAAACTCTCAATCATTATGGTGTTCTTCTCAACTAACTTTTCACAATGTCCCCATTCCATGGTCCCCTGGATCAAAAGCTTAAGGTTCTTCAAAAAGGGCAATCTCACAATTGGTGATTTGTCCTGTAAGGTCTCTAGGAATTGGCTTCTTTGAACTATGCTAAAGGCCAAATTACAACTTAACAAGGAAGATACAGAATCCATTGCTGAATTATAGAGTTATATACCTGATGATTACTTACACAAGATTGGAGTTTCCTCTTTCATGCCATGGTGAAAGAATTAATCTTGGCCTATGGCCATGCCATTCTATCATTATTCCCCTTGGTTTGGATAAAATTTATTATCACCTCATCATATTGACATAGAGGCTCTTAATCTTTGATGGTCTCGCTAATCCCTTCATCGGGTTTGGGCCAGGAAATTTGATAACATTTGGGTGGCTTTTATTGAACCCAAAAAGGCTCACTTCCTTTGGTGTATTATCTACCAAGGTTTGCCCATGTGAAATCATCTCAAACACATGGGGATCTTAATCCCACTTTCTCGGCTTGTCAACACCCAAAAACCATCAAACACCTCTTTTGGTTTTGTCCACATGTTTAGTCAACATGGAGACTATTTCATACCCTTTTTAAACCCTTCAGATTTGAGATGTTCACTTGGAAAATGGTTCTTCTAAGGGACTATGTTGTATTACCTGCAAGATACAATAGATTTTGACAAATTTTTGGTATTAATATTTTATTTTAGATTTGGAAATCTAGAAATCAAACATATTTTAATAATGAGATTATGGAAAAAAGTTTTTTTGTAACTAAAAAAGTTGTGATTACTAACATTACCCTTCAGATTTAGAGTCAAATGGACAAGGTCTAGTTAGAGCTTTATCATCTGTAGGCTCTCCTAGACCACTAGGGGAATGCTCTTTGTGTAGTCAGCTATGATCTAGATGATCCCCTACCTCGCCACTCTCTTCTTGGGGGTCGCAGTCATGGGGGAAAGCATCACTGCTCTCGCAGCCAAAGGTGTCAAATTTGGAGAAGCTCCTCTCCTCGCTCACATTGTCTATCTCCTTCGAGAAGATCTAATAGAGGCAAAGACAGTGGTAGTGGTGGATGGGGTGGACACCCCCTCTTTAGGACAAGTTCTTGTGTCTAGAGCTAGCCATCTCTCCCTCCCACCAATATGTGTAGAATGATGTTGATACTAACCAATAAGGTGATGGTTAAGACCCCCTCCTTGTGGATGAATATCCCATAACTCAAGATCATTGGGGAGGGAAGTCTCAAGACCCTCCACCTCCACCTCCGACGACGACGATCATGTTTGCAGATTTTGCTTAGTTTGTTCCTTGATGTTTGTGATGTTCTTTTATCTTTTTTTGATTAAAATGTACTTGAGTTAATTTAACTATAGTTATCAATCTCTTATGACTAATTATTTTGAATTTTAGTATCCTACGAGACTTTTTTAAACCTAATTTAATATTTGGAGTGTAACTTTTCTAACTTTTTATATGAGTAACATTGTACTATTAATTTTTCTTTTAAATTAATAAGAAAAAGAGGAATAATTTTCAAGTAACTCCTTTAATGTGCAATGTTTTGTATATTATTATTTGCTAAAGTTGTTGAAGTGATTATTGAATAATGTCCTTAGTATGATGAAAGGGATATTGTATCATAACACTCCAATAATTACTTTTAAATGTGATTGAAAAAAAAAGTTAAGATTAAACTTTGATTCAGGATAAAGTCATATTCATACTTGATATGCCCTTGGCTCATTTTTGTCAACAAGGTTGAAGAATATGGTGTTTTTTGGTCCTATGCAACTAATGGGTAAACCATTATGTATGATAAGTTCTTTTTCCCATGCAACTCATAGAGTGAACTTGTCTATTTAATAATTTTTGGTTCCTATGCAATTTGTGAACTCTTCTATTTAATGATGCACGAAGTATTCATAGAACGACACCAAAACTCTAACTAGGCATTATATAGTCATTTATAAACAAAAAAATAAATATAGATGATATAATCATGAACTTGAATGCAATTCAATAATGCTTGGAATGAATGATGGTAGGCTACTTAAAGAGCTAATTTTAAGGATGAAAAGTGACATTTATTTTTCATATAGATCTTAAATTTTTGTTTATGTTCTTGTCATCTATAGGGTAGATGAGGATATCTTGGTCATTTAAAAAAAATGTTTTTTTTAATGAAATAGAGCTTATAATTTTATTAAAATAAAACATGTACAAGACTATTCATCAAAAAAGGTGGTAGAGGGCATGCCACCAAAGTCAAACTTAAAAAAATGACATTTCATAGTGCATTTTTTCTATCTAATTTATTATATAAGCATAAACTTAAAAAACAATTCATACTTAGAATGAATGATGGGAGTTTATTTATAGAGCTTATTTTAAGAATGAAAATCCTCATATTTCTCTTTTGTATAGATTTTACTTACCTTTTCTTTATATTGTTATGGTCTCTAAGGTAGATGAATATATCGTGGTCATTAAAAAAAAATGAATTTTTAAAGGTGTGATAAAAAAATAACATTTCTTGGTGTATTTTTCTAATCTAATTTATTTTAAGTTTGATTACATCAGCTATAAGTGTTTATTGTAGTTACAACATAAAAATCTAGTTTCATTTTTATATATTTATTGGGAGATATAGTAGTATATTGTTTATGACATGTTTCATACAAATGATCATCCCAATCTTCTCATGTATACAAATAAACAGTAATAAATTAGGCCCCTTGGGGTTAGATATTGACTTGTTGAACAAACATCACAATCCATATTTAGGAAAGTTGGGGTTGTGATTTCTATGTATAAATGAGAAATATAGTAGTGGGTGGTTTATAATATGTTTCGCATAAATGTTTATCTAAAACTGTGTGTGTGTGTGTGTGTGTGTGTGTGTGTGTGTGTGTGTGTGTGTGTGTGTGTGTGTGTGTGTGTGTGTGTCTATATATATATATATATATATATATATATATATATATATATATATATATATATATATATATATTCCTAAGGGCCTAGATTATTAAAATTATTATATATAAATAAGAATTATTAGATAAACATATGCCCTTAGGGTCTCTCTCGCACACACATATATCAACTACTGAAAAGTATAAGGCATTGAAAATATTTTTGGAAAAGTAAATACTAGAAGACTAAGAAGTGAAAAAGTATTGAGGACTTGGAAGAGAAGTCCATGGGCTTCAGAGGAATGAGATATTAGAAGGTGAAGGAAAAGCAATATATCATTATGAAATACCAAAAAAGGTAATATTGCTTAAACCACAAAAATAAAACTTCATCAATGCCACCTAGCAACGCCCACCCAAAATTTGAGACTAAGAGAAGACAGTGGAAGGTACTGAGTTAGAAGGCTACCCAAAAAGACACTAGATAAGCTCTTGCTCTAAATATTATTTGTTGAGGACTTATAGATATTCTAACTATGTTAAAGAGGTTATAGTCAACACAGGGAAATTTAGGACCAAAGCATTCCCCTTAAATTTAGCTCGTCTGACATGAAATTCCCACCTACTTCTCCTTGCCACCTTGAATGAAGAACATATTCAATGCCAAAGTTACACACATTAAATTATAGTTGATCAGCAGTAGTGCAAGTGGAACCACTAAAACTCTCCATGAAAGTGAGCTTCTTATTACAAGTGATCAACCATTCCTCAACAATATAACCTCCAAATTTGCAAGCTCTTTTGCCTCAACGGGACACAACAAGAGAAGCAACAACATTATCCTTGCATGTTGGCATAATCCGAATGTGTCTCCTCATTTGCCCTAAGGGCTTCCTTAATAGTTGTCCTTGCATGTTGGCATAATCTGAATGTGTCTCCTCACTCGCCCTAAGGGCTTCCTTAATAGACTCCTCCTTTTGTTAGGGAGAATATTATCCACTTGGTGTTTGTTAAATAAATGCTCACATACCTTCACCCTTTTCTCAAAAAATAGAGATTTTGTTATCCAACTAGGGGTGCAAGCCCTTACTTGGTATGAACCTTCCTGGAATAGATTAGAGAAATAGTGTAAATAACATAAATAATACTGCAACTAAATGTAAAAAGTTATATTGCATAAAAAAGGGAGCATAATAACATTACAATATCTTTGGTCTCTTCGAGGGTTCAACCTCCTTTGATTAAGCTCAATAAAATATAATTTGTAGATGTCTTTCCATTGTCTAGGCTTTTATTTATAATAATTTTATTCTAGATAACTATTATTTTCCATGCACATAGGATTATTACAATCAACTGAAAGGATGACTTACAAAGCATATGCGTCAATAGCTTTTATCAAAGACAATAATTATAAAGAAAGAGCATAAAAAAGGACTTGGGATGAAGGGGTTCTAGCATTCCCTCCCCTTTAAAAAACTTTACCCTCATAGTTGAATATGAGTAAACTATTATTGGAGTTGAAGGGGGGTTCCCACATTGCATTTTTGGGTTGCATTCCATTCCACTAGATTAGAATCTTGGTGATAGATTGATTGTGAAGCTGATGGGAGGGCCTCTCTAGATAGCTTGAGGTTCAAGAAGGAGAGGTCCTTTTACATCGAGCTCAAAAAGTATTGTCTAAGTTGTGACATTATGGGTGAGAACTTTATTCAAACATGAGACATGAAAAATTGGATTGACATGCAAAGAGGGTGGAAGTTCCGATGTGTATGCAACTAAACCAATATGTTGAAGAACCTTATAAGGTCAATAAAACTAGGAAACAAGTTTTTGACATCCCTTCAGTTTGAGGGAAGATTACTTATAAGGTTTTAGTTAGAAGAAAACCATATCTCCAAGGTGGGAGGTGCATTCAAAATAATGTTGATCTATCCACTGCTTCATGTGATTTTATGCCATGTGGAAATTATCCTTGAGAAGGAAAATAATATTTTTTGGGGTGCTAAGGGTAGTGTCCACTCCCTACACATGAGAGTGGCTAGGAAGATAAGCAAGAAGAGATGATGGCTTTTGACCATATACAACTTTGTAAGGAATTATCTTGGTAGTTGTTTGATAGGTGGTGTTATACCACCAGTATGCAAGTGGTAACCATTTGACCCATTGATGTTGATTAGAGGCAAAACAACAAAGATATGATTCCATGCATTTATTGACAACTTTAGTTTGGTCATCTATATATGGGTGGTAACTCAAGTGCATTTTTAGTTGGGTACCTATGTGCTTGAAGGGTTCCCAAAATAAGTGACATGTGAAAGTTGATTCAAGATCAGATACAATAGAAGTTGGGATTCCATGAAGGGAGAAGATTTGATCAAGGAATATTTGGGTGATGGAAGAAATAATGTAAGGATGGTTCAAGGCATATAAATGAGCATATTTAGAGAGGCGATCTACCACCACAGGAATGAGTAACTTTCAACCAAATTTTAGTAGGCCTTCTATAAGTTCCTTGGAGATGTCTATCCAAATAAGTTGCAAAATGGGTAGGGGTTGGGGTAAGTCAGGCACTACCACCGTCTCTCCCTTGTGATGTTGACATGCACCACATTCTTGAACAAAAGTCTTGAATCTCACTTGATTATGTTCATAAGTTTTTAAAAACCCAAATGAATTATGAAAGGTGAGCTTAGCATGTAAGCATGCAAAATATTGAGTCAAAACTTAAATCCCAAAATTAAGATAATGCAGCCTTTGTATCATAAGGATTGATCATCTCAAGTATAGATAGGTTTGGAAGCCAGGTCCACATTTAACTCCTAAATAATTTCCTATGTGTGACTGTCTTTTTGCTACTCTTGTTGGATGTCATCCATCCATTCTAAAACTTGTATGGATAAGGCAAACATTTATGTTTATTCTTCATACTAGTAGGATAGTGCATCAACGATACATTTTTCTTTCCCTTCTTATAAGTGATATCATAATCATATCCCATTAATTTGGCAACCTATTGTTAAATCAAAGAAGAGACCCATTTATCTAAGAAGTATTTGAGGCTTTGATGATTAGTTTTGATGCAAAAATGCCAACCCACCAAGTATGATTGCCACTTCTTGACAACATGGAGGATAACCATCATTTTCTTCTCATATGTTGATTACACCCACTGAGGGCTTTGTTGATGAAGGAAATGGGATGCCCCTATTTCATGAGGACAACACCAAGGTCTTTGCCACATGCATCACTTTCAATGAGAAATGTCTTTGAGAAAGTTGGCATGGTAAAAACAAGAGTAAAACATGTAATTTTCCTGAGTACTCTAAAAGCTTGTTCAACTATGGTAGACCAAAAAAATGAGCCTATTTTAGCATGGCGGTCAATGGGGAAAATTTTTTCCCATAATATATTTAAATTTGTGCTAGTACTTAGTGAGGCCAATAAATTCAGTAAGGGTTTTGAGTGCCCTGGGTTTAGGCCAATTTTTCATGGCCTTAATTTTTTATGGGTCGACCCGAACATTGGTTGTTGAGATAGTGTGGCTTAGGTACTCCATCTCCTTATCATCAAAGGAGCATTGGATATCTTTGCACATAGCTAGTTGGTTTTAAGACATCTTTAATCTATGTCAAGGTGCTAGACATGTTCTTCTAATGTTTTATTGTAAATCTGGATATCATAAAAGAAGACCATGATGAATTTATACAAATAGGGGTGAAATATTTTTTCATCAAACCTTGAAAGATGGAAGGGGCATTGATAAGCCCGAAGGTCCTGAGCAAGAAATCATAGTGGATGTTGTGTGTACAGAAAGTTATTTCTAGAATATCTTCATCTCAGAAGCAGATTTTATGATAGCAAAACTATATATCTGATTTAGAGAAGAAGTGGGCACCATGAATTTCATCAAGAAGTTCATGTATCATCGAGATAATAAATTTATCTTTTATAGTGAGTTTTTTTAGCTCATAAAAATCAATGCAGACCACCAAGATCCATTTTGTTTTCAAACTTGTAAAGTCGAGTAGGAGTATGGGCTTGTCTGGACAAATGAATCCTACCTGAAGGAGTTATTGAACCATATTTTCAATTTTAGATTTCTATAAAAAAATGATAGAAATATGGTCGAATGTTAGGGGGTGCATTACTTAAAAGGAGTTAAATATTATAATCTTTTGGTCGACAAGGTGGCAAGCCTTTTGGTTCCTCAAATACTATTGCATGTTTGACTAAAACATTTTGTAAGTTAGTAGGCTAGTGGGAATCATGAGATGAATGAAGCTAAATAGAGGAGAGTGGAACAATTTTTCCATGTAAGCATTTCTTGAGGAGCTTCTCCATTAAGTGGGAACTAATGACAATAATGGATCCTAGTAAGATGCATTTTAATGTGTATTGTTGGTCGTTACAAGAGAACTACATCCAAAGTTTTGAAAAATCCCACAAGATAAGGCCAAGAGTGCACAACCATTGGGATCCAAAATCCACATCATATCCACCAAGGGTAAGACAAACATGTATTTTTTTAACGTATCCCCCCCCCCCGACAAAAATACAAACATTGTGACATTTTTCTTTACATGGGAATGCTCCTCAATTGGCAATCACCACTTCAAAGTTGGAACATGGTTGCATGAAACAATTGGCTTATTTGTCCAATCAAGGATCAATGAAGTTATGTGTGTTACCAAAGTCGATGAAAATAGTGAGGGGGTGTTTCTTAAAATATGCTTTCACTCTAATAGTTTAAGGAGTGGTTACCTCAACCAAGCCATGCATCAAAATTTTAGGGTAAGACTCCATGGTGTTGAGTTCTTCGACTTAAAGTTATTCATTGTGGGAATATTGAGCATCTTCTTATTCTTCAACATCTGTTGGTGACTCGGCATATAAAAAATACAACTTTTGTTCGATGCACTTGTGTCTTCTAGTGAATTTTTCATCACAGTTCTAACATAATACTTATTCATGAAAAACACACATTTCTATCTTTATAAGGAATTTAATGGAGGTTTAATTTTGGAGGAGGGTTTGTGACTAGCCATGGTGTCATTTATGTTTTGAAAGAACCAGAATTGGAAGATTGATAATGGGAGGTAATTTTATATTCCTCAAGCGTGGCCAATCCTAATGCTTCCATCATGCTCTCTAATTTATGCATCTTGACCTCTATGCAAATTATATCTTTGAACCCACTAATGAAACACCTCTATAAAAATCCATCATTAAAACCTTTTGTTGGTTGGCCAACTTTTAAAATTTAACTTGATACTCATAAAACATTCTAATATGTCATAGTTTGGTTAGGGCTTTGGTGAAATCATCATAAACATTGAGACCGAAGTGAACCAAAAACATCATCCCAAGTGGTTGTGTATGAGATTTTTGATAGCATTGGTACCACTAGAAAAATTACTTATAGAAGTGAAATGATGTGATGGGTACCTTGTCTACCCTCAAGGTAATGTACAAGTTAAGATATTGTTTGACATGATAAATTATGTTGTTCGGTTATATACTATCAAATTTTATAAAGTTTGATTTAGGGCCATGATGTATTTCATGATTACAAAACTAACTTCAAAATGTTTGTCACCATTGAGTCTATTGGAGAGGATGGTATTTTTTGCATTGATGCCTTATAGTCATTTTTCAACCCAATGAGTAGGGAGTTGAGTTGAGATTGGAATTTAGCTTGGAGTTCCTCAATGTTTTGGGCCATGGCATGGCTTCCCACATGAGTGACAACCATTGAATAGAAGGATCCGAGGGTGCCATAAAAGTCTTATTAAAGTTATATGTTACGACAATCAGTGTGATGAGACAATGGCAACAATATAATTTCTGCAAGGGTGAAAAACATTATTTTCAGGACTAAGGGGGGAAAAGTATGGAATTTTCTTTTCTAAAAAATTGAAATACATGTTAAAATGATCATCTCAACAATAAAATCACAACAATATATTCTCCCTATGGGCTAAACTTTTTTTTAATTTTTTTTACCTTTCTATCGGTTGGCTAATACATTGAGTTCAAGTATTAGTTTTGGAATATTTTAACCCTTCTAGCTTTTACATGTGGTTACTATGTTTTTGTCAATTGGTAGAATCAGCTACTCTCTTCTTGACTATTGGTTTTTACTACATTTCTAATAAATTAAAGTCAGAGTTGCGAATGTAGGAATATCAAGATTATATGGAAGGTTAGTATAGGGTGTGTTTAGTATGTGAGCTTAGAAAATATACTAATCTCATTCATAAAATAGTGTTGGCTTAATATTTAAAAGCTGTAACTATGGAGGATAACCATTCCATACCCCACTATCCTGTCTCTAACGTAGAGTGAAAGTAACTTTTTAGGGCTAATTGCTTACTGACACATCATAGAAACAAACGGTTGAAGATTTCCTATGGCTAGGTTACAAAAACAACTAGGGGTACTCATATATACTGGAAGGTATATGGAAACACAAGTTCGTATACAATGTTGTATAATGGCATGTGTATTGGGGAATAACCCTACATTCCACATAATAAAAAAATTTGATAACTGCTTAGCCCAAGATGAAAACATTCTATTAATTTTAAAACTACTAGAACATAATTTATAACCTAAGGACAATAATAAGGAAGGAAAAAACAATTTGGGCAAGAAGCTTATTATTGCCACCATGTTACCACTTTTTGATCGCTAAGATCTCAATTGGGCGAGGTGAGAGAATATATATGGTGGGAAAAACTAGAGAACCCTAAACCATTGAAACTACTATAGAAAAATGGATATGGAAAGAGCTATGATAGCAGATGATATGATCCTTCCTGTAATAAATGAAAAAAATAGTGTAAATACAAGAAAAAATACTACAAATGAATGGAAAAAATTATATTTCATAAAAAGGGATTAAAATAGCATTACAATATTGTTGGGCTCTTTGAGTTGAAAAAGCTCAATACAATATAATTTTTGGATACCTTTTTGTTAGTCTAGGATTTTATTTATACTAATATATCCTAGCTAACTACTACTTCCCATGCATGTGAAATTATTAAAATTATCTTAAGAGACTCAAAGTTACAAAACATATATGTCCATAACTTTTATTAAAGACAAAAAGCATAAAGAAAGAATTAGGATGAAAGGGTCCTAACATTACCACATTTCTTTGTATGGTCTTGTTGAGAGAATCTAGAAGCTCTTTTTTCAGACCCACGAAGATAAGATGTGATTGACTATGTTTTGAATAGATGGAGCAATAAGTTGGAGGAAAACATAACATAATTTATTGAGCTCCAAAAAGTGGGAAAGCATTGGGGGAGAGAACTTTGACAAAAAAAATGGAAGACATAAAAATTTGGAGTAACCTATGTTAATTTTCTTAGAAATTTGTCCTCGATGGAATCTAATATATATTTAACATCTGGAACATCTACATGCCATCCTCCCAAAAAATATGACAAACTAAATCCTTTCCCAGTTGGTTTGACACAAAACATGCACGTAGATGATCAGAAGAAATAAGACGGTCTACATAAATCAAACCATACGACAAACCTAATCCTGATGCCATGGATAAAAAAAGATGCCCTTAATATTGAATAGAACATAATGAGTGTGAATAATAATATAAACTCAACTAGGAATTGTCATTTAAATGTGTTATTTCCTATGCTTGTCACAAGGCATCTGAATTGTGCCACACACAAGGCAGTTTCAAGTTATATCTTATTAATTGTGTAGGGAGTAGAAAAGATTAAACAATGATTGCTTCAAGATAACCATGAAACAATATCAAAAAAAAAAAAAAAAATGGTTTAGAGTAGAGATGGTGGAGACCAATGCTTAGCTTGGAGAATTCATTTTAGCAGTAGGATGCACCTTGCAAGACTAAGCCGTTTGCCCTCTTAGGAGGAGAGCCTCTAATCAAAATTTTCAATAAATTCAGCCCATAGATTTTTCTTACCAGAACCTTTGGAGGAGGAGATGTAGAGGTAACTGCTAGGGATCAATCCAATTGAGAACCCTAGGATTTTAATGGCAGCCTAGGAGAAGTATTGAAAAAATAAGTCTATTGCTTTTTCCACACCTACGGATTGATCTGAGACTATGGAGTGTGATGTTAGAATATATTTATGCCCCAAAGAACTGCCACATTTATAAAATGTAGGTGAGTGATCATTAGAGCTCCCTCTAACATGTTTAAACGTTAGAGATTCCTCTCAATAAGGGCCTTTCGAAGAGATTTTTTTAAGGATTCTGAGATGAAGATGAACAAGTAAGGGGATATAGGATCACCTTGTCAAAGACCACAAGACCTAAAAAATAAGTTTATAAGACTACCATTTACCAAAATTATGAAATAAGGAGAGGAGATGCAATTTTCATTGAGATCAAATCACCATTGTGAGAACCTCATTTTTTTAAAAATTGAAAAATGTATTTATATTTATAAAAACAAGTAATATGGATTATTTTAGAGAATTTATATTCATGTCCTTCAAATTGCACTAGAGTGAATGTTAGAAAAAATAGTATATTCCACATAAAATAGATTAGTTTTAAGGCAATGATTAGGATCTATTACCTATATATTTTATTGGAGATAATTTATAATTATAAAATTTTGAATAATTTAGTCTTATTTTTAATAGTTTTATTTGGAGTTGGACTAATAATTATAAATGTTACAATGTTAGCCATATAAAAAATTGGTAGAAAAAGTAACATTCCACTAGCATATCCAAATCGAGGTCAAATTTTTTTGGGAGAGAACAATTTCAGTAGAGGGTCAAAAAAATGACCACTCAAAAAAGGAAAAAATCATATCAATCTATCAAATTTGTGTAACAACAAAAAATAACACACATAAAAGCACATGCAAGTAAAGAGAATAATTATGCTTCGACAATGAACATGGGGGACGAAGAAGGTGATGGAGAAGGCAGATCATGTGACTTGTCATCCCATATTTCAATATGACTACTGAAAGAAATGCCCAATTAACATTATCAAAGGCTTTGTTGATATGATTTTTAACAATCATCCCTTCATCCTTGGAAATTGTAAGGGTTTGCATCACTTCACAAGAAATGGCCACTCCATCTTTAATTTGGTTGCCTTGAACAAAACCACCATGAACCAAAGAGAAGAGTAGGAGGAGAAGTTTTTTATGTGCTCTACAAAGGCTTTAGTGAATATTTTATAAATAAAGTTTTAAAAGGAGATTGGCCAAAAATATGAGGAGAAGAGATTGCTATGCCCTTAACCTATAGGGTACCTAAGAACATGTGTGGTTAATACATGGCATGCATGACCTTTTGTCTTGTCACACTTCTCTATTTTCTCATATCATTATTAGGGTTGGCCTATAAAGGAACCATAACCTAAGTAGGATATATATAGAAGGTAGTTGTTAGTACTTGAGCATCATATTACTATCTCTATTTATATTATATAGTTATGAGGCTTCCCCCTTTAAATGGCCCAATTTGATTTATCAAGTATTCTATTATGGTGTCAATTATTATTTCAAATCTGCTTATTCACTTCTTGTTATTGTGATATATTATTGTTAATCTACTCATAGTGTTTACATTTATATCCATTTTTGTGAAATATCTTGCTCTATCTAATCAATTTTGAAAGTGGTATCAAAGGTTCAATATGGGTAACATTTTGTGGCACAATTTTTATTTTCTAGATCTAGCATTTATGCACTGAAGGATGGAAAAAATATAACTTGTGATCTGCAAAAATTTTATTTTTTCCATCAACACAATATTTCTTGAGGTTTTTTTAATAAAAAATTAAAAAATAATTTTTTTGTACCCTTGTGCAAATTAGCAGTCATTGGATTCATCTCAATGAGATGATCACAATGGTATATGCCTTCTATACACTTTTTTTGACCTTGAAACACTCCACCTTGAATTCATAAACCCTAAACCATAGAGTTCATGCATGGTTAGTACAAACACTCAAGGTTGTGGAAAAATTCAATCCACTCTAGAATAAATTCATAGCAAGGAGGACACATAATCTGAAACTTTTGATTCAGGTGTTTTTGGGTTAGTTACCCAACTCTATGCAGATATGCAAAGCATGGTGAAAAATTAATATCTAGATGTGGTCAAAGGAGATGTGGATGTAATAAAGTCAAAGTTGAGCACCATCAATGGGACATTGGAAACTCTCTTGGCTCATTTTATGGCAATGCCACCATCCAATTATTCTCCACTGAGCCACTCAGGGTCTCCCAACTAGGATAATCAATGGCTAAATATAATTTAAGTAATTGCTACCAAAAATGTAAGTGTGCAAGTTTGATGGTAAAGATCAAATCACCTAGATCAATCAAACAAAAAAATCATTTGATTTACATCAAACCCCATGCACATAAAATGTCATCATGACATCTCTCTATTTAAAACTAGAGCAATTAATTTGATATAGATGTTTATGTGCTCAAAATAAAAATAAGGGTCTTATTGTTACCTAGTGAGTTTTTAATAATGAGCTACAAATTCACTATTACAAGAGTGTCACATAAATATATTTCATCCAATTAACAAGATTGAGATAAATGGGGACTTTTAAGTATTATATTCAAGACTTCTAGAACCTATCATTACACATAGATGACCTCATAGAAGATAACCTTAACGGCCTAGTCTTGGGTGGGCTCAAGGATAGCATCTAACTTGATGTTTGCATGTTTAATCCTAGTTCAGTATTAGAGTTTATGGTCTTCACATGAAGGACAAAGGAAAGATATTTGGTCAAATGGTAGGCTTTCACTACTGGTAAAGGGTGCATTACTACATCACAATTATTCCCTCAACCTACATATTGACTCCTCAACAAATTGAAGAAAAATGAGCAAAAGGGTTATGTTTAAAATGTGATAGCAAATATATAAAATGACATAAATTTGTTAAGATGAAATTGTTCTACATTGAAGGGACCAATGAATATGAATATGAGGATGAAGTATTAGCACTACAAAAATCCTCAAGTTGTAATTTTATGCATCAAATAAAAGGTGATAATATTGATTGACTCAGGAAGTACACATAACTGCATCAACAATAAGTTTTTGGCACACTTGAATTATTTTTTATCCATCTCCAAATAGTAGGTCATGATTGCATATGGTGGCATAGTTAGTTGTTCATAAAAATGCCATAGTATCAAAATTTCTATGGGAGATTATAGGCTAGACTCTGTAATGTTTTATGTTCCCTTAGGTGGAGCTGACATAGTTTTGGGATTCCAATCACTCATAGGCTTGGGTAGAATACATATGAATTTCCATGAGTCTTCCATGTTTTTTCATTCTGAAGGCATGATATTTAAACTATGTGGATTGCGTGTAAATTCTCCACAATAGTTAATTCTTATCAGATGTATATGATTCTCAAAAAGGGGTCAGATGGGTTTGCAACACAACTATTTTCCTTAGAAATACAACCAACAAAGATGTCTACACAACCTGATCTACAAAAGATATTTGATAATAATTTTGTTATTTTTTTAGCAATGCCAAAAGGACTATCACCACAAAGGGAACATGATCATGCCATTTGATTTCTACAAGGAAGTTAACCACCAAACATTAGACTATACAAGTTTCCATATGTTTAAAAGAGTGAGATTGAAAAGATGGTGCATGAAATGTTGAAGGCTAGTATTATGAAGCATATCCAAAGTGCATAAGAAGGATGAAAATTAAAGGATGTGCATAGATTATAGAAAATTCAACATGTACACCATCAAATATCAATTCCTTATTCTAATAATTGATGATTTGGTAGATGAATTGCATGGTATTGTCTACTTTTAAAAATTGGATCTTCATTTAGGACCATCAAATTTTAAATAGAGATGAGGATATACATAAGAGAACTTTCATAACTCATGAAAACCATTATGAGTTTTCAATAATGTCTTTTGGTCTCACAAATGCACCATATACATTCCAAAATTTGATGTTCACTATCTTTAAGCATTTTTTATTAATTTTTGACTTGGTATTTTTTTATGACATTAATCTACAATAAGACATGTGAATAACACTTGCAACATTTGAATCAAGTCTTGATATTTTTGGAACAACATCAATTTTATGCCAAGCCTTCCACGTGTGCTTTTGGAGTGATGTAGATAGTGTACTTGGGTCATATTGTTTCACATGAAGGCATCACAATAAACCCTCAAAATATCAAGGCCATGACAGAATATAAAGTTACAAGAAACCTAAAAAATCTTTGAGGTTTTTTTTGCTGACCTGCTACTATTGTTGGTTTGTGAAAAATTATGAAAGCATATTAGAAACACTCACAACTTTGTTTAAGGACTCTTTTTGTTAGAAGGAATTTGTGACCAATGCATTTGAGAAACTAAAAGAGGGCCATGTGTTTCACTCTGGTTTTGGTTGCCCCATATTTTTTAAAGACCTTCATTGTTGAATGTGATGCATTAATATATGGAATATGGGTATTACTTGTGAAGGGTGATCCCTTGAATTTAAGTGTCATCATCTCAAGGGTAATAATTTATTAAATCCTATTTATGAGAAGGAGATACTGGTTATTCTTTATACAGTAAAAAAATAGAGACCTTATTTTATGGGTAGACACATTAAGGTAAAAATTGATCACAATAGTTTGAAATACTTCTTGGGATAGAGGTTTTCATCCTAAGAATAAAAAAATGGGTGACCAAAATGTTGGCGTATGACTTTTAAATCATATATAAGAAAAGAAATGATAATGCAGTCCTAGATGCACTATGTAAGAGGGATGAATATGTAAAGGCATTATTATGCATCATGTCCACATGGCATGCATATTAGGTGGATGAGGTAGTGTCAAAATGGGGAAAAAATAGTGATACATAGGTTTTAATTTGGTAGCTCCAGTAGGATTCTAGTGTCTCAAAAACCTTTGAGTGGAAAGGTAATCCCTTATGATATAAAGATATGTTATACATATGCCATAAATTTTCTCTCAAATATAATATTTTTATAGAGCTCCATGCATCTCTAGTAAGGGGGGGGGGGGGGGTTTGAAAACCTATCATAGAATCAATAAAGATTTTTTTTGGGAAGGACTCAAGGAGGATATTTATAAATTTGTGATAGAATGTATGGTGTGTCAACAAAACAAGGGTGAGAAAATTAATACCCCAAATCTTTTACAATCATTATATATTCCTAGCCAAAGGTGGGAGAGGTTTCCATGGATTTCATAATAGGTTTTTCTAGGTCAGAGAGTAAAATTTTACTATGGTAATTTTGGATAGGCTAACAAAATATTCTCATTTTTGTGTATTGTCTCAACTAGTTTTAGCTAGTAAAGTAGCATACACTCTTCAAAATATAGTTTAAAAAGGTACATGGTATCCCAAATATCATAGCAAGTGTGGACACCTAAAATTAGATACCTCATGTCAATTTTAACTATTCATCCATAATCCTTTCATTATGCTAACTAAACCCTAATTCGTCATCGCACCACTTTCTAATCCTGTCATTGACTAATATTTCTAGCCTAACCACCATTCATCCCCCCAATCAATTAATCATGTTCCATTTTGAACCTTATCAATCCTACATAAATCACCTCACATCACTTTATTTAATTAACCATTGTTAATTAGTTAACTCATCCATAATAATAAAATCCATGGAACTTGGAATATCCACATTTTACATAATTTTATAAATCTATTTATCTCACATCAACCTATCAACCCAATCAATGACATCATCATCCAATCCCTATGCAATCTCACCAAATCCAATGCAAGGGAAAAATTATGACATGACCATACCATCCCTAGCCCATCTTCTCAACCACTTTCATTTATCACACAACCATGAAATTTGACTCATTCTCAACTATTGATCTTGGATTAAGATCAACAATTCATATCATCTTAAAAATCATATAAATACAACCATCCTTACTCACTTTCAACAAGTTTTATTGCCTAATGAATTTATATTCATTTGGAGGAGCTCTATTATCAACCCATCTTTTCATCAAGACATTAAATAAGCGAACATGTTGCCCAAATGTTTGTGTGGTCTATTGAAAACCCACATCCATCTTCACATCGATTAATAAATCAATAAAATGAAGGAGGAGCCTTCATAATGGTAGGTGAAGGTAATGTTTCCTCATTCACATTTCATTCTTTAATCATAGGTATTCATTGAAATTTTGTTTATCATATTAATTGGTCTTTGTTTGGTTTCTAAAATTTGAGCTTTGCTAACAATTTGTGTAAATAGTAAGTGATCATGATATTATATTTACCAATAATTTTTGGTCTAATTTATTCTCATGTTTGAGTACTCAATTTTATCATATATTGTCATATCATCCTAAATATAATGGTAAAATAGAGGTGGTCGACAAATTCCTAGAGGGCATCTCCATTCCTTTGCATTGGATAAACATGACATATGGGCTCATTAGTTGCCATTATCAGAATGGTGGTATAACACTTCCTTCCATACATCATCCCAAATGTCTCCATTTGTGGCATTGAATGGGTATCAACCTCCATCTATCATCTCATCCTTGAGGGTGTAGCCAAGGGTTTGAGTTGTTGAGGACATCTTCAACACCAACAAAATGCACTAGCTAGTCTAAGAGAGAATTGGAAATTATTAGGAAATGTTAGTATGAACATTACACTGTAATGTGCATAGACAAATATAAGTGAGAGTGTAATAATAATACATGATCATATTGAGATGCATATGTTGTAGGTGAGTTTAACTCACCATTATAATGGAATATATGTCATATATTTTTGGTCATATGGTTGAGGGATATTTAGGAAATTAATAAATAATTTAGTGAGAAATAATAAGAGACAGATAAGTGGGATTTGAAGATGAGGATTGATTCCTATTATTCAAGAGCACATCTTTCTATATATATCTCTTAATATATGAATATAATCAATCTTGTATGAATTGAATGAATGATTTTTATTATGTATTAAGAGTTTATAGTTTTAATAATATTCATATTTTAACTTTGGTATCAGAGTAGGAAGATTCTATGATGGAAGAATGATTTGTTCATAGGGTTAGTTTTCATGTGCTTTGCCCCACTTGATGAGGAATAATAATGTATGTAACATAGTTTAATTCTTTGTTTAATTTTTTTCATAGGTATTTGGATTTTGTTGTGTTTTTTGTTATATGGTGTGTCTCTCCAATCCTATCAATATTTCACATATTGTATCTACTATCATTCATATATGCACATTTCACCTCAATTCATACAAGAATCCTATTTAATGGTTACTTAGATTTTTATTTACATAGGGCATGCATCATTCATTGATTTCTATGGCCAAGCCATCGCCATTCACCATTTTTATCAGACCTATTAATTTGTTGTTTCTCTTCTCTATATATAATAGTCTAGTTTTATGCATAGATCCTCATCCAAGTGTGAGTCTCTTTAGATTTAGTTATGATTAAGAGTAAAAACTATCATTATAAGTGTTTAATAGTGGGTAAAATATATCAAGAATGATTGATGTGTATTCTCTTCTGTACCATCATCTAAAAAATGTGCAAATTTATCTATGCTCAAATATGGTTTCGTGCCCTACCTTATGATGCAAGGTTGTTATGGGATATTGAAATCATCCTCATCTTGTTTCCTTTCCACATCTGCCTGAGTTAAAAAATCTTTCATGTGGTCTTGACTATGGCATATAAAAGGGTTAGTGTGATTTATATTCGATTGTGGAAAAATGCCTATCCACTTGTGGTTTGCATGGTATTGTACTTTGGACTTAGAGTCGATTATGCTTGGATGAGCTCCATTGGTGGTTATTGGCATAATTAGAGAAATGTGGTTATTGGTGGTTTATTTTAAAGACCTTATTTCTTTTCTTCATCTCAATTGACTTGAAGATCAAAGACAAAAAATTGGAAGTGTGTTGGGTAAGGATCGAGGTCACCAAAATTGTAAAGTATAATCAGTTGGACACGTGTATAATGTACATGATTTTGTCTTTTGTATATCCTTTTGGATGTATGCAACCTTGTAAGCATGTGAAATAGAGTAGAGAATAAGAAGAGTCTTTTTTTGTGGCATATCAAAAGATTGGAATGTAAAGAGACAATACTCTGGAATGCTCTATATATAGCACTTAGATGTAATGAAATATGGTTTTGATGTGTGTTAAAGATTAATGAAATAGTTCTATTATGTTTTTGATAAGAATATTTTATCTATGTTCAGTGCACAATGACTACTTTGTTTGCCTTTAAATCTGTAATTCATTATGGTTATACCACTTGTTTCTATGTGTTATTGTTATGTTTTCATGCAATAGTGCACTTTCATATTTAATCAATGTTCTATAAGTCTGAGTTATTAGATTATGTTTATCTTTTATCTCTACTACAAGTTATCCCTATAATTAACATGTTTTATAGTTTTCCAGGAACCTACGCTAACAATGGTGCAGTGAGTGTGAAAGCATTTGGATGAAATATGCTAAGATGGTTGTCAAGATAAAGGGATATAGAGAGATGGTTGGATGAGAGAATCCAAAATTTTGTATAAGAAGTGAGGAAAGTTAGAATAATTACAAAGGAGATTATCCAAGAGCATATATATGGTGAAATCTACAAAATATTTTTATTTGATTTACCTAGATTGTTAGCCATGTGGCTATCTAGGTTGGAATATTATTGCTTCAGCCCAAAGAGGACATAGCTTATAGTTTGGAAAAATTAGACAGAATGTGTAACTTGGTTACAAACTGGACCTAAGCAGTAGACTATTAGATAAGGACTATAATTGATGCTTATATTATCAAATTCATAGTACAAGGAAATATAGATTTTGAAGTTGTGTAAAACTAGTTTGCCCAAAGAATTAGGGGGAATTTTTTGTAGTGACTATCTACTCTAATTAAAATGTTGGTTGTGTAAAAGGCCATGGTTCCTACTCTATCCAACATAGAGTAATCACTTTGGGTACCATGGGGGTGCATGTGGGATAGAAGTGAATGATGAGGAGATGATTAAAAGAAACTTGAACCTAATCCTAGAAAATAGAATACAAAAAGACTTAGAGTGAGAATAATATTATAGGATTAGAATAGTAACTATGAAATAGAGATGTAGAACAAAACAATAAATCCATAATTAACTATAGATAGGATTGGAGGTAGGGAAGAAAGTGCTAAAGCTAAAAATATGAGAAAAGAATATGTTAGAGATGGAAAGATGCTAAGAGAAGATGTGAAAGGTGTAGGAAATAAAGACTGCATAGAGTATGTACAAGGGCCTGATGAAGATAAAGAAGTAGATAGAAATGATGCAGATATGGAGATAGTGTAGTAGGAAGAAGAAGGTAAGCTAACAGTAGAACATTTAGAAGGTAGAGGTAGATCGCAGTTAATGAAAGGGTTTTTATATGGACCTAGGAGGGAAAGTTCCTAAGAAAAAGTTAGATTTTAATACAGAACTATGGCAAGTTCAAGTTCAAAGTTAGAAGTAATTCAAATTAAAAGTCATTCATTTTAAGAGTATACATCCCCCTAGTCCAATTTATTATTGGAAAGAAGAAGAAGTGCAGGAGAAGCGGTGGATATAGATTGGTTTAATTCTTTTACAGACAAATTTGGAAAGCTAAGTGCAAAAACAGAATAGGAAATAGATAGAAACAAAACAAAAGAAGTAAAATTCCTTTTTAAGACACCTAAAAAGATTAGTATGCAGTTGACAATACATAGTCACTAGTACATAGTTACCTACAGTCATAGTTTTCAATATTCAACAAGCCATGATAGTAGCTATAAGTGTACCAACTATGGTGTTCAATACAGGTATGTTTATTTCTTTAATGTCATATGATGGGTTTATGGATCTAGAGAAATATTTGGTAACTTGCAATATGAAATGGAATGTTAAAGGGATAACATCAGATGATGTTAATAAATACTAAATCATAGGGGCTTTATCAGGATGAGCCTTAGTTCATTTTTAAAAAGGATTCAAACACTCTAAATTTTACACAAGTTAAAATTCTACTGATAGCATAATTTAATTTGAAACAATGTACAAGCCAAACTATTCAAGATTTAAAAGAAATTAGGAAAAATTATGGAAAATTAGTTGGAGAATATGATCAAATTTTTTTTGATGTCATGAACAAAATTGAATTCATTCTAGAGGACAAAGATAAGGCTATTTGGATCATAGAAAGGATGTAACCAATAATTAGATTTGCTATTACACAAACCCAATACCTAACCAAAGTTGATGTCTGATCTGCTACTTTATGAGTGGAGCAAATAGAGGATTATGGGGACGTTCCCATAATTGGTTCCAAAGTTGTGGAAAATATAGATGCATTCATGAGAAGAATGAATGAGATGCATGAAAAAGATAAACCTAAACTAAGCTTATGGTGTACAAAGTGTGGATGGGAAAGACATCATATAAATGATTGTCCTAAGCTTAATAATGAGTTTTGTGAGATATGTAGGGTAGTAGGGCATATAACTTCCAAGTGCCATATTTTACATCACTACATACAAAAATCATGGGGGTTATTTTTCAATTTTTGTAAGTCCACTAACCATGATGAAAATAATTTTTGAGCATTACAAGAGTTGAAAGAAGATATTACTAAGAATGTCTTCCTAGTTACAGCACAATAAATATTGATTATGAAGTAGGAGATTTCAAGACCAAAAGTGGAGATGATAAGTGAAACTCAAGGTAGTTCCATATGGATGCCTTTGTCACCCCAATATCAACCACAAACTCTATAAAGCTAGAATAATACATCATATCCATCATATCAATACTCTAGTCAATATCAACACTGATGGACCAATATAAACCAATAGCAACAACAATCAAATTGGGCTATGATTTCCCCTCAACACCAATATGGTGGGTATGATGTGCAACAAAATTAATAAGGAGGGTATGTTGGAAAATAGACACAAGGTTGGGGATAATAATAAAATAGAGGTGGTTATAAAGGAGGTTACATGGGAGGATATCAAGGGGTATATCAAGGAAGTCATAATAATGAGAATTATAAAACATGACCACTTATGCAATGTTATTTATATGGAGCATACAATCACTATGCAAGGAATTTCCCTACCAATCTGTAGATATAAATTTACTGTGTATACTACATATTTGAAGGTCAACATTAAATATAAGATTATCCAATGTTGTAGAAATAATAGGAGAGGTCAGTGCACAACGTAAACATGATCAATGTAAAACTAAAGGAGAATGTGTTTTTACAAGCAGTCACCAAGCAACAAAGAGAAGAACAAGAGTTACTACCATTAGAAATGCCACAGGATCATTGGATTAGAAAAGTATAGAAGGAAAAATATCCCAATCCTACTATTGAAAAGAATTTGATGTGCTAAGTTGTGTAAGCCTTAGAAGAGATCCAATAACAACTAGTTTCTTAAGGTGATAATACAACCATTTATTCTCAAATATATAGACAAATTATAAGAATCATGAGATAACAGGGTGTTGTGAATACCCTGATAGACTTGATGAAGTTACTCAGCACCCTGTACAATGAAGACATTTCATAGAACATCACTAATCTCTTGCATAATCTTATGAAGTTTGCACAGTGATGTCAAACATATTGACAAAGTAATATGGTATGTTAAGACTAAGAAATATTGGGATGTTGATTCTTGTATAGACATTGAGTTGGCCAAATATAAGATTCTGAATACAATGTTTGATTTTGATAGCAAGGTCAATATGATTCTGAAATCAACTTGGGAAACCATTAGTCAATTGGCCTTGAGCTATAGTCTAATTACTCTCAATATGGTGGATTATGGTAGGGTGGAGCCCATTAGAAGGCTAGAAGATGTTGATATTAAAGTAGCTAAACTCAGTCTATGTGGATATTTTGAGGTCATTGATATGAAGATAGTAATGACCCATCATCCTACCTTAATTAGTAAGAAATGGACCTACAATGGCTAAATGACCATTAAAATTTTGTGCAATCAACTAGAGGCGCATCAAGTGGATAAGATAGGGGTCATACTCCTTACTAAGTCTGAGAAAAATTTGTATAACATCCCAAAAGAGTTAGATTACCCTTATTCCTATGGGGATAATAGTTGGTTTAAGGTTAGTGCAGATGAAAGGAAAACTACTTTATGACTTGTAGAGTATCAAGCTTGGAAACTACATACTGTGCAATAGGAAGAGTGACTAATGTACAAGCTTGTTATAATAAAGTCTCTATCTAGATAAGTTCAGATAGAAGAATGTGGTTCTCCATTAATACACTCTCTGATGAAATCTGAAGTAGATTTCCTATATAATATAGGTGTAACAATGATGGATTACATATAACTTACTCCAGAGCATGTTCTACGTTAGGAAAAAACATTATGTATAAGTGGTTACTTGGACACTCATATGTTGAACGAGGTTCAGAGAGATCATGAGATATGGCCTCTGTATATGATGTTCATTGCTAAATGCTAGATACCTTAATAATTTGTGATAAAGGACTTTAATCCATTAATATTTAGCTCAAACATTATGTGTCATAGGTGGATCAACGAGGTAGCACACTCAACTATGTGTTGAAAGGGACTGTTACAACTTGGTGGGAAGTGCACATAAATCTAAAAATTCATTGGGAGGAAGCATGTGAATTTTTGCATGCAAAATTCAAGCAACCAAAAAATATGAAATCAGAATGGCCTTTCTTTTAATAATGTCAATGCCCTGTGTTTTTCATTCATCATTGTGTGGATATATAGACTACGTAGGGATTAGAGCTAGGGTATTGGGTGCACATTTTTTAATCATATGTTAACATCTATGTCAACAACTATTATGAACCCATGATATCTCTTATCTTTACGATATTAGTTTAGTAGTTGATATGGATGCATATGCTTTATAAGCCATCCCGTGAGCATTTTGTTTTATCCCACATTCATGGGAAGTAGTAGTTGCTTAGATTATAATTCATATATAAGTGTTGAGGCCAATGATGGCATTCACAAATTATTGTATTGATCTTGCTCAAAGGAAGTTGCCCTCTCGAAGTGGTCTGCAATCAATATAATCTATTCAGTGCTTCTGATCATTTTATAGTTCTATTATTTCATGCATTTTTAGTGACTTATTGTAGGAGGATCCTCTAATCTGGTATCAGAGTGCTTTCCAAGGCCACATTTTATTTTTATTTGTCTTTCCTTCAGAAAGTTGTAATGTTATTACACTGCATACTTCATTTCAATATTTTTTTTTAAAACTATTAACTTTGTTCTACTACATAACTTTATTAAGTAATTTTCTATGTTCTATTTGAGATCAAGGTAAAAACCTGATCGCTTAACTATCGAAAGTGCTTGGGTAAAATCCCTAAAACTCATTGTGAGGAGCACCATAAGAACCCCAAAGTAGCTGGCCCATTGAGAGGACCTGCTAATGAAATGTGCAACGTCCCCTTCTTGATTGAGTAGTTTCCATCCATAAGGAAAACCAAAAGTTGTCGCTAAGAGGTAAATCCATGGCCAAAAAATTTTTGGAGGGTGATACTCGCTTAGACAATATTGGTGGCCAGAGTGATATTTTTAAAACCCTTAGGCAACCATTAAAACTTGGGGCCCATTTCTATCAATTTCAAAATATTTCCAATAGACTCAAAAAAATGAATTAGTAGAGTATCTACAAACTGTCGGAGGACTTGTAAGCAAATATTTGATAGGAACTATAATCCGCAAACCATCTGTAGAGTATCAATAGACTCTTAGAGAACTTACCGCCAAACAAAAAATAGAAAACAAAAGAATATATATATATATATATATATATATATATATATATATATATATATATATATATAATTTTTTTACAATATCTCTCCATCTGTAGCCCAGTTAATCCTCAAACTTTATCCAAACATCTGAAATTCTATTTCCCACATTTTCTTCCTTGAGGTCCCATATTCTAATTCCACTCCTATTTCCCACAAATCTCAATTTTCCTTTTTTTTGGGTTTTGTCAACTTTTATTTTGGGTTGTTTGCTTTAAAAAATTTCCACTGTGTTCATTATCTCATTCTACTCCTTTGTCCCTCTTTGAAAAATTTCCTAGTTTTTCCATTTTCACTCCTAAAATTGCCCTCACCTTCGTCAATCATACTCCCACTATGCAAAAAAATTATTAAAAGCCCCTTTACCCCTTTCGTTTTTTCTCAAATTCAAAACTTTCCTTACTAAATGTGTCTTAACTCTAGTTTTCCTATCCATTACAAAAAAAATATGTTATTCGGGTCATGGTAGTAACCCAAACAGGAGCAAAAAACATGGAGGATGAAATTACCACCCTCAAGACCCATATCAAAGATCTTGATGAAAAAATTCTCGGCCTTAGTCTTCAACATACCACCATGAACAACAGACAGCATTCATAGTCTTCTTCAGACACTAGGTTTTCTTTTTCTAGTAATTATCATGGTTTGAAGCTTAATTGTCCTTGATTCAATGGTGTAGATCCAACTAGATGGATCTATCAAGTAGAATAATATTTTATTCTGCATAATACTTTTGATGCCAACAAGGTTTTTTTTGCATCCTTTCACTTGGAACTTGAAGCCTTTCAATGGTATTATTGGTATATCAAGGCTCATGATGAATCTATATGGACCTATTTTTGCACCCTCAGTTTGCAATAGTTTAGTCCTATTGCTTTTTATGACTTCACTGAATCACTCTCTAAACTTTTCCAAATAAGAATAATGAGAGAATATCAAACATAATTTGAAAAATTGACCAATCACACAGAGGGATTGTCTGATGAATTCTTCAAGAGTTGCTTTGTCATTAGACTAAAGGATGCAATTTGATCTGAGGCCAAATTGTTGTATCCCAACATGATGATTGAAGCCTTAGGGTTAGCTAAGTTGGTAGAGGACAAGATCATAGCTTAACAACAATTCAAATCTAATTTTGTTCCATTCAAAAATACTACTCCATAATGATCTCAAATAATGTTAGCCCCTAGAACCACTCCTATCAAGCATTTGACTAAAGCATAAATGTAATCTCATAGAGAAAAAGGACTATGTTATAATTGTGATGATAAATTCACTCAGGGACATCACTGTGTTGAGCAAAATCTCTACTTATTAGATGTGAACTCTCCACCTAAAATTGAAGATTGGGAAGATGTTCAGGATACAATATTTGATCTAGAAGAAGCTCAGTCGATTGTGGAACCTACTTCTCAGGAAGATTAATCAGAGATCTCTCTCCATGCTTTAGCAAGAGTCACTACCCCACAAACCATGTAGGTCAGGGGTTACTTCAAGAAGCTCCCTCTCATAATACTCATTGATTCAGGTAACACTCATAACTTCATTCACCCTTAGATCACCAAATAGGCTAATTATTTTATCCATCCTTACTCCAACTTTGAATTCATGATTGCTAATGGGGGCACATTACCTTTCAAAGGGAAGTGTCATAATACGCATATCTCTATTAGAGATTATAACTTGCACTCTAACATGTTTGCCTTACCCTTAGGTGGATGTGATGTTATTTTGGGAGCCTAGTGGTTATGTACACTGAGACCCATCTGATGGGATTTTGCTAAAATTTGGATGCAATTTTCAGATAATGGGCAAAAACACACATTGAAAGGCTTACAACCAAGATCTCTCAACATCATAATTTCACATCACATGGAAAATATTCTTAAGAATAATTCATGTGGTGTCATTGCCTAGCTCCATTCCATTCAAATGCAATCCTCAATAGTCTCCACTACTCCTTCTGACCTACAAACCATTATGTAGAGGTATGCACATGTTTTTGCCAAACTATTGGGATTGCCACCTTCACAGCTAGACGACCATCATATTCAGCTCCTTCTTGTAAGTGTTTCTCCCAACATTAGGCCTTATCTCTACCCATTTCTATAAAAGACTGAGATTGAGATGCTCATTCAATACTTATTGAAGCAAGACATTATTCACCCTAGTACCAGCCCATATTCTTCCCCAATTCTCCTTGTTTGAAAAAAATAAGGGTCATAGCACCTCTACATTGATTTTTGTACACTTAATCACCTAAAAATCAAGGATAAGTTCCCAATCCTTATTATTGATGAGCTTCATGGTGCTCATTTTTTCTCCAAGTTGGATCTCTACTCTAAATATCACTAGATCTAACTTCATGAGGATGATATCCCTAAAACAGTGTTTTACATGCATGTTGACCAATATGAGTTCCTGGTCATGCCCTTTGGCCTCACTGACACTCCTTCAACATTCTAGGCATTGATGAATAAAATATTTTGGCCTTACCTATAGAAATTAATTTTGGTCTTCTTCGATGATATCCTCATCTATAGCAAAACATGGTTTAAGCATCTCCAACATCTAGAGCTCACACTACAACTTCTCTCTGACCATCATCTTTGTGCAAAATAGTCAAAATGTAATTTTTTCTAAGATGAAGTAGAGTATTTTAGGCATATTATTTCAACCCAAGGGGTTTAGGTAGATCCTAAAAAATAACTACCATGACAAATTGGACATAGCCTCAAACACTCAAGAGCCTCCATGGTTTTTTGGGCTGACTCGATACTATCGTAAGTTTGTTAAGGATTATGGGAAGATTGTAGCTCCACTAATAGCTATGTTGAAAAAGGATGCTTTTACTTGGACACAAGTTGTTGAGTGTGCATTTGAAGAATTGAAACAAGTTATGTGTACTATACCTATTCTAGCTATGCCTAATTTTGCCAAGACCTTCATTATCGAGAATGATGCTTGTAAAAATGGACTTGGTATTGTTCTCCTCTAAGAAGGATGCCCCATTGCATTCAATAATAAATCCCTTTTTGACAAGAATTTAGTGATATCTACTTATGAGAAGGAAATGATGGCCATTTTACATGCAGTATAGAAGTGGTGACCATACCTACTAGGAAATCATTTTTGCATCAAAATTGATCACCGGAGTTTGTAATAATTTCTTAGAAGAATGGGTCTCTACCCCATCAAAACAAAAATGGGGCAGAATAATCATGGGTTATTACTATGAGATAACTTACAAGAAGGGTAAGGATAATATTGTGGTTGATGCTCTATCTTGCATATTTGCGGATCAAGCTTCCCTTTCATCTATTTCCATATCTATTCCAAATTGGTTGGACACTATACAATAGGGGTCTATTAATGACTCCTCATTATCTCAAATCATTCAATATTTGGCCACTAACCCCTTGATTGTACCACATTATTCCTAGGATGGTGCTTCTCTATGATGTAAGGGTCATCTGGTGCTTCCCCAAAGCACATATCTTTAGTAAGATGTATTCTATGAATTCCATGCTTCTCCATCCACAGGGCACTCAGGGTTTCTCAAAACTTATGATTGACCATGATGAAACTTCGTTTAGAATGGAATGAAAAAGGTAATTCAATAGATGGTGGATGAATGTGATACCTACTAGCGTAACAAGGGTGAGACAACACTCATCCTTGGGTTGCTCAAACCCTTACCCATCCCTACCAGGATTTGGATAGATATTTATATGGATTTCATTGAGGGGCTCCCTAAATTTGGAGGTAAAATGATAATCTTGGTTGTGGTTGATCACCTCTCCAAATATAGTCATTTTTGTGCCCTTAACCATCCCTATACCACCTCCATAGTTGCACAAATTTTCTTGGACCAAATTTTATGTCTTCATGGCATTCCTAAATCTATTATCTTAGATTGTTATGCAACCTTCACTAGACATTTTTGGATAGAACTATTTCAACGTACTGACACCCAACTGAAGATGAGTTCTGGGTATCATCTATAAAAGAATGGCTAGACTGAAATTGTCAACAAATGCTTGGAAACTTTCCTTCTTTGTTTCAACTTAGAATAACAACATCAGTGGGTAAAGTGGCTCCCTCTAACTGAATGGTGGTACAATACCTCCTACCACACTTCAACGAAAATGACTCCATATGAAGTAGTTTATGGTCAAACACCACCAGTGCTCCTTCTGTATACCCCTAATAGTTCATCAATTCAAGTGATTGACATGACTCTCTAAACCCAAGATCAGATCCTCAGTACCCTATAGGAAAATATTCATATGGTACAAAATCAAATAAAACAACAGGTAGATCACCACCATTCTGGGTGCACTTTTCAAGTAGGTGATATGGTTTTTATTTGCCTATAGCCCTACAAACAATCCTCCTTAAAACTCAAAGGGCATCATAAGTTAGCTCCAAAGTTATATGGGCCCTATAAGGTTATTCAAAATATTGGGTTAGTTGCTTATAAGTTGGAGCTCCCACCTTCTTCTCAAGCTCACCCAGTATTTCATGTCTCTTGTCTAAAGAAAGTTCTTGGCACAAACATTAGAGTGCAAACTATACTACCCAAACTTGATAATAAAGGATCCATTCTTCTTGAGCTAGAGGTAATCTTGGATAGGTGCACATGCCAACTTTGCTCTCATTCCATCACAGAGGTTTTAATTAAGTGGATCAGAATGCAGCCAAAGGATGCAACATGGGAACCATTATTTCATATTCAACATCAATTTCATCTAAAGCTTTGAGGACAAAGCTTTTTCTAAGAGGGATGAGATGTTATGAACCTGTGATATTTATTATCTTTAATTTGTTAGTTTAGTATTTTCTATGGATGCATATGCTTTTTAAGTCATCCCACGAGCATTTTGTTTTATCCCACATTCATGGGAAGTAGTAGTTTCTTAGATTACAATTCATACATAAGTAAGTGTTGAGGTCAATGAAGGCATCCACAAATTATTGTATTGAGCTTGCTCAAAGGAGGTTGCCCCCTCGAAGTGATTTGTGATTAATAAAATCCATCCAGTGCTTCTGCTCATTTTATAATTCTATTATTTCATGCATTTTTATTGAATTTTTATAGGAGGATCCTCTTAACAACCTGGTATATGCACTAAGAGTGTATGAGAGAGACCAAACATTGGGTAAAAGTACAACAAGACTTCATTCAAACTTTTGTGTTTGAAGATGATAATCTATTGGTGCATAGGGCCTTACATAAACTCAAAATATTTATATGTCATGGGTGAATAGAAGAGTTAGCAACTACAACTGAAACACCATCTTATCAGGAAGTAGTGCAGGATTTGAATTTGGAAGTTCACAATTATAGGGCTAGTAAACAAGAATAAGCTTTTGTTAATCCATGTAATAGAATAATAAATGAAATGATTGAGTCTAGTGATAATGATAGACATATAGATCTAAAAGGTTTATTTGAACTAAAACTCAAAGCTAAACCAAAACCATTTCAAAGCACAAAGCAATTTCAAAAAGAAACACTATGAAACATAAACATTCCACAATAGGAAGGTAAACAAATATTATATATAAAGCTTTACCCAGTGGATCTAATAAAGTATATCAGGAACCCTTGAAAAATATTGAGTGAAACATCAGAACAAAGGAGTTACCTAAGCTTATGACTATGGATGACTATTGGGGACAAGAACAAATCTCAAAAGCTTTGAAATTACTTTGAGACTATCAATATGTATTTCTAACTAGATTTTTTGAAGTCAAAGGTGTGGATCTATCCTTGGGGAGATGCATATAAAATTGAAAGAGTGCACTCAACCCATAAAAAAGTGCCCATACAGGATCAATCCCAATATGAAGATCAAATTAAAATCTAAACTGGATCGAATGCAAGACGATGGAATTATTTATCTAGTTGAAAAATCAGAATGGGTAAGCCTTACAGTTATGCAACCAAAGAAGACAGGGGAAATTTGATTTTGTAGAGACTATTGTGCACTTAATGATTCCTATGTCAACAACCCATTCTTAATACCATTCATAAATGAAGTATTTAAGTCTTTCACAGGATATGAAGAGTACTCATTCACATATGGCTTTAGTGGGTACCATCAAATTTCAATTGTAAAAGAGGATCAAGCTAAGACTACTTTCATAATTAAATGGGGATCATTCACATACAATGTAATGCCCTTTAGCCTAAAGAATATGCCGATAGTGTTTTTTAGGACTGTAATAAATGCATTCAAAGACTTCATTAATGACTTTTTGTAAGTTTATTTAGATAATTAGGATATTTTATTTTTATTTAAAGAATATATGTCAAAGTTGTGATTAATGCTAGAACAGTGTTGTGCTTTGTGTATTACTTTGAATTCAAATAAGTGTTTTTTCTTTACACCTTTTTATGTTCTGTTGGGCCCTGTCATATGTAGTGATGGTATTTTAGTTGTTCCAGCTAAGATTGTTGTGATAGTAGGGATGTTGCCTCCAACAAACTCTATATATGTGTGCACATTTATCAATCATATGAGATACTATAGGAAGTTTATGAAAGGGCATGTATACATATCGGTGTTAATAGAGAAACTGATGCATAAAGATACAAGGTTTGAGTTGACAAAAAAATGCCAAGAAACATTCATCAAGCTAAAATAAAGGATATTAATAACACCAATTATACTTTTTCTTGAATGGAATAATCCATTCCACGTAGATGTGGATGCTTTTGGTATCGTAATAGGAGTGTCTTAGTGTAACCATGTGAAGGTGGGTTAGATCATCCTATACATTTTGATAGTAAGAAGATATCAATTGTATAAAATAACTATAAAATTATAAAGAGAGAGGTATTAAATATGGTGTTTGTACTATAAAAGCTTCAACATTACTTGTTGGCTACGTCATTTGACTTCTTTACTGATAATCAAGCATTGTGCTACCTGGTTAACAAGCTGATGTTGAAAGGATGAATATCTTGGTGGTTTATATTGCTTCAAATATTTTAATTCTGCATAAATGTCAAGCCAGGCCAAGAAAATGTGGGCCTAGATCATCTGAGCAAGTTACACAATGACGAGGATCCAAAATAAATAGAAGATGAATCCCCAGATGTGCACTTATTCAAGGTTGTTACCATCCTGAATAATATGGAAGATATTGTGAACTTATTTTAGTAAGGAAATTTCCCCATGTACTATATGGAATAGGATAAAAATCAAATGGTCAACCGAACTATACCATATAGTCTCATCAATGGGTTTTTGTACAATTTAGGCAAAGATGATGTGTTGTGCAAAGTAGTACTAGAGCATGAATGACCACAACTTCATGAATCTCATCAAGGAATTATAGGGTGACTACCTTATTTCAGGATGCACATAGATTATTCAATCATTGTGTTGTATTCCACTGAATGGGTATGCTGAATCAACATGATGAAATGCTTTTGGTTCCCATACACATAAGATAACCATTCAAATAATGGAGAATTGAATTTATTGGACCTATAGCTACTATCAAGTGAAGTCATGCACAATATATCATTACTGCAACTAATTATTTCACCAAATGGGTGGAAGCATCTATGACCCCAAGTTATGGTGTGAAAGATGTTTCCAATTTCCTATATGAAAATATCATCACAAGGTTCAGATGCCTAATCAAGATCATTAATAATAGAGGAACACATTTCCTCAATAATACTATAAAAACTCTCACTAAAGATTTTATGATATCATAACATAAAATCATGACTTATCATATCCAAGAAATTAGGCAGGCTGAAGCATCAAACAAGGTATTAGGGAACATGTTAACAAAGATTTTTAATGTGAAAAGGGATGATTTAGAGGATTGCATTCCTATGGTTCTTTGGGCATACAAAACAAATTACAAGTGCACCACAGGTTTTATTCAATTTTAGCGTATTTATGGTCTTGAAGAGTAATGCTTATGGAGTATATAGTTTTGAGCTTGCGCATTGCAATAATCATGAGGCTTGGTGATTATGACTCTTTGAATAAAAGGTTATTGGACTTGGTTAAAATGGAGGAAAATTGACAAAGAGAAATATGGATATAGGTGATATACAAAAGTCATAAGGCATGGCATAATCATAAATTGTGATGTAAATAATTCTATCTAGGGTAAGCGGTATTGATATATGATAGCAAGTTTAATGCATTCCCAAGAAAATTGTGCATTAAATGGAAATGAACCTACATTATACATTAAGTTTCACAATAGTATACTATAGTGTTAAAAGATATATAGGGAACCATATTGCTAGGACAAATAAAAGGCTAGATGCTTAAACCTTACCGCCTTTAATCTCTATCACTCTACTAATAACATGAGTGGGTGCTGAGTAACATCATGTAGTTAAGTTTTTGTTTAATGTTGTTTTTATTTTTTTATGGTCGTGTGCTTGTACAATGCAATCTTTGCATTGCAACACATCACAACTAGTAAGGAGCAATTACAATCTTAAGGTACGATCAATTTCTAGCAACAATCTAAGGAAGGATAGTTGGCACCAACTATTAGAGGTCATGAAACAAGTTCGAGAAGGCAGAGGTGATAAGACATTTATGACAAAAGGATGAATAATGGTCATTCAAGAATGTTAATGACAAGGCACTTGAATAGATTGCATTCTTCCCAAATGTTAAGCACGGAATATACTGAGAGGGGGGGTGAATCAGTATATTATATATCTTATTAAAACTTTCCCTTTATCAAATTCCACTTAATCACACATTCAAGATATCCAATAAAACTCAAACAATAAACATCACACAAGATAGAGAGAGACACTAGATATAACATGGAAACCCAATGTGGGAAAAACCACGGAGAACAATCTCAAGTATATTCATGAGAAACAACCCACAAGAGCACCATACCCCTTTGCCAAGTACCAACCCAGCTACAATTCATGAGCACCAACCCACAGGAGCTTCAAACCCCTTTGCCGAGTACCAACCCCTTTTGTGTATACCACACACCTATCTCTCAATGTTGTTATCTCAACAAATGATAGTTCAATACAACATCTCTTTCCTCTCTCTCACCTTTGCTCTTCTAAGCTAGATATAACAAATACTATTCATCTCTCACAATTGCTCTTCTAAGATAGATATTACAATATCAAATCAACCTCTCTCAACCATATTTACAAATGGCTTCTCAAGCCTTTATTTATAGCTTTCCAAATGACCTTTGGCCTTCCCCCTTTGTGACCTTTCAATTTTCATGGAAAATGGCACCAATCTTGGATGACCCTTCATATTCAAGCCTTTGAAAATTCATGTGGTGACCCTTCATGACCAAAAACGTCCTTCCCACTTTTGTCCTTATCTTTGGTGACTTTTCATATTCCTCAAAGTGTCCCTTCATGAGAAATTTCACCCTTACTCTTTTGTCTTCACTTGGTGACTCTTGGTATTCCCCAAGATGACTCTTCATGGGAAAATGCATCCCATCCTTCTTTTGTCTTTACCCCGTGGCTCTTTGACTTCTCCATGGGACCTTCTTTTGTCTCATATGCAACCAAAAATATATTTGTTAATATTAAATAAATATTAACTTATATTAGCCAAGATATATTTATTACAAACAACATTAAATGCAATGGGGCCTTTACCACCAATAATACTAGACCTTTGACATCATTGACAATATTTCCAACAATCTCCCCCTTTGTCATTAATGACAACCTCAATCCTAAAATTGCCACATCCTATCACCTACATATACTGTCATCTAAAAACATACAGTAACTCCCCCTTACTGTAGCAACATGTACCTGATCCCTGTACCTATTTTTTGCATCTGTACCTGTACCTATTATTCTCCCCCTTTAATATCAATGGCAAAGGGCCTACTTGGAGCTAACACTTAGCTCCCCCTCACTTCATGCTAAACATCAATGGTAGGAAGTAATAGAAATTACTTCCAACTCTTCTCGCTGATCTTTGAATGTATCCTTTGATCATGCCTTTGAGAAGATATCTGACAATACATACACATTGTTCCCTATCCTTTGAGCATCTGTAATCAACTCATTTGAATTTTTTCTTCTAATCTTACAACCTTCTTTATGAAACTTTAATATATATCCTTGATCACATATTTGACTAACACTCAACAGATTATGCTTAAGACCTTTTACATACAAAACATTTTTAGTCTTAGTTCTACCATAATCCAAACTCAAAGTACCTTTTTCAGCTATCCTGACAGTGGTTTTATCTCTGAATCTCACTGTACCACCATTGATCTTCTTTAGAGATATGAATTTACTTTTATCTCATGTCATATGCCTCGAACATCCACTATCAATTAACCATGGCTGATCTTTACCTCTTCCATGCAGGGTTGTCTGAACCATCATAGAATCTTCATGTTATTTCTTCTACCATGAACATGTCTAAACCTTCTTCCTGGTGAATGGAACTTTGAAACTCTAATCCTTCTTCATTGAATCTACATGAGTATTCTTTTCCTTCTTTTTGAAACTGTTAGCTCTTTTTCAACATTCTAATTTCTTATGACCATAATCATTTCAAACACTGCATATGCAAGAATTATTCTAATAGCCTCAAACCATAATACTGATGCAAAATTTTCTTCAAAAATATATTCCCTCAAAAGATATAAAAATTAATCTACCAACTCACCTTCTTGTCATGTAACATAGCCAAGACCCAAAAGCATCCACCATGCTTCAATTTTTCTTAAAAGTGTCTCCTTGAAGCCTAGAAGAGACACCCCACACAATAGGGTTCTAGAAATAAATCTCAGGAGATTCCCACATCTCCTCTATTTCTTCCTTGATCTTCTTATGTTTTTCTTTTAGAATCTGTTTAAGCATGTCTAACCTTTTTTCCCTACTAACCTTATCATTTATAATGTTTTTCATCTTCTCAACTTTTGCAACTATCTTATCTTGACAAAGCTCATGCTCAAATGTAACAATAGATTTTGCACAATCCTTCTTATCTGATTCTTTGTCTACTATAGTAAGTAATTCATTTTCACTCTTAAACTCAACCTGATCAACCTTTACTATTTTAGGTCTCCAAACCTTAATTTGTCTTTTCTCATATTTTCTACGGGCACTATATCCTTTGACATACCTTGAATATCTCTTTAATTTATTTTGACATAATTTAGCAGTATGTCCAACCTCATGACAACAAAAGCAAATAGTATTTCTCATACCTTTTTCTTGAATGTGACTGAGATCTCCCTTTGACTGATTACTTCTCCTCATACAGTCTCTTGCCCTATGACCAACATGATGACAAACAAAACAATGGCCATGAAAATAATTTGAAAACTTAAAAGCATTGGGTTGCCTGATTGACTTCTTTGATTTGCCTTCAAAACATGCATCCTTCTTTCCTTGGACTAATACTGCATGATCTTTTTCAACCTTGATTTTAAGCTTCTCATGATTATCCTTTAAAGAGCCTAACTCAACCTTCAACTGATTACATTCTTCTTCTTTTGATGTTAAAATTGAATTTGCAACCTCTAACTGATTCTTAAGATCCTGAATAAATATCTTATTTTATTTACTTCTATAGCCAACTTAGAATCCAAGATACACACCTTTTCCTTAAGAGCCTCAACCACAGATTTCAACTCTTGATTCCCCTTCTTTAGCTGCTTCGCCATCTTATGCTTTTCTTTGATCTACCTTTAAGCTGTTAAACCCTTTCTGAAGGAACCTGCTCTGATACCAATTGTTAAGCACAAAATATACTAAGAGGGGGGGTGAATCAGTATATTATATATCTTATTAAAACTTTACCTTTATCAAATTCCACTTAATCAAACATTCAAGATATGTAATAAAACTCAAACAATAAACATCACACAAGATAGAGAGAGACACCAGATATAACATGGAAACCCAATGTGGGAAAAACCATAGAGAACAATCTTAAGTATATTCGTGAGAAACAACCCACAGGAGCACCATACCCCTTTGCCAAGTACCAACCCAGCTACAATTCATGAGCACCAACCCACAGGAGCTTCAAACCCCTTTGTCGAGTACCAACCTAGCAACTATTCGTGAGCACCAACCCACAGGAGCACCAACCCCTTTTGTATATTCCACACACCTATCTCTCAATGTTTCTATCTCAATAAATGATAGTTCAATACAACATCTCTTTCCTCTCTCTCACCTTTGCTCTTCTAAGCTAGATATAACAAATACTATTCATCTCTCACAATTGCTCTTTTAAGCTAGATATTACAATATCAAATCAACCTCTCTCAACCATATTTACAAATGGCCTCTCAAGCCTTTATTTATAGCTTTCCAAATGACCTTTGGCCTTCCCCATTTGTGACCTTTCAATCCTCATGGAAAATGGCACCAATCTTGGATGACCCTTCATATTCAAGCCTTTGAAAAGTCATGTGGTGAACCTTCATGACCAAAAATGTCCTTCCCACTTTTGTCCTTATCTTTGGTGACTATCCATATTCCTCAAAGTGTCCCTTCATGAGAAATTTCACCCTTACTCTTTTGTCTTCACTTGGTGACTCTTGATATTCCCCAAGATGACTCTTCATGGGAAAATGTGTTCCATCCTTCTTTTGTCTTTACCCCATGGTTCTTTGACTTCTCCATGGGCCCTTCTTTTGTCTCATATGCAACCAAAAATATATTCGTTAATATTAATAAATATTAACTCATATTAGCCAAGATATATTTATTACAAACAACATTAAATACAATGGGGCCTTTATCACCAATAATACTAGACCTTTGACATCGATGACAATATTTCCAACACCAAAGTGGATTGTGTGGCCAATTGATACATGACATCATAAAATAAATAAGGTAGATGAAAAGATATCACATCACATCAAATAATTATCAAGGGATCAATTAAGGATTATAGATGTGAAAAGATTGCTATAAAATCAAATTGCACCAAGTAATATTAAATGAGGGAATGAAAACTCATGCACAACTAGTCGACACATTTAAATTAGTCGATGAGACACAATTGAGTGCCAATATATATAAATAAATGGGCATGGACAACACATAGACATTACACACTTTCAACAATAAGAATTTTTTTTATTTTCTTTCCAAACATATTCAATCACATAGATTGCATACTAGAACTCAAACAAGAAAAACAACTCTTCATCTCAGGCAACAACTATAATGATGGAGTGAGGCCCACTATTGATCCCACTTACAGATGCATAAGAGGAGTTGAGAAATGGCTTAGGTCTATGAAAAACTAAATATAATGACCCTCACCCTTTTAACTTCATAGATCAAGTAGAAGCAAATTTGTTTGCTCCTAGGCCTCAACATCCTAAAAAAGTTGGAGCCCTAATGCTCCCATATCTATTGTGAGGTTTAGAATAGAAAGATTGATCTAGCTACCTACATTTGGTCAACTTGATGAGGTGATGCTTACCCTCTTGAGTAGATATAAATAAGGGGATATTCATTAATCTCAAGAAGTTATAATTTAGATCAATGCCCAAGATATGGAATGAGCTATAAGTCTCCCAAATTATAGTAAATCCCATGTCTCATACAAGACCATCACTCCTCCCATTCATTCAGACACCAAGGAGAAATATACAATTAGGAGAGGTAGAGGAATACCAATTGAGTCCATAATAGATGTTTTAGTGTGTATTTTTTCTAAAATCATCACAAATAGGTTTTGGAAAACAATAAAGTAGGCCAAACATGTAATAAAGGGGGTCATTGATATCATGTATTGCATGATATGCCTGCATGAATATTTCAATTAGCCCAAGTTATTGGCATCAGAGTTAACTACCAATATTGATAAGGTACTCGTAGGTACTTTGAAAACTTTTTAATATCAATTTTTGGTCTTGATTTTGTGTTTAACACAATGAAAATCCCTAGAAGGACCCTTTGATGTCACTATATGTTTTTGGCCTACCATCACCTTCTTAAACATCACATGGACCAAAATAGGGAAAAATTATGAAAAATTGGGTAGGTTCAATGCATGGTGGATTGAGGTCCTATATTTAATCAATTCACACCCCCAAATCCCTCAGGATGTCAACCATTATCTAGGGAAACATCATCGATAACAAAATTTACAATGGGGTGTAAATAAAAATACATGAGATAGAAACTCTAATTGTGACCGTAATGCCATTTTTCATCACAATGTTAGATGCACAAGTGAAAGTGTGGAGTAGAAAACTTTATCTATGAGGTCTATGTAATCTTTGTGATCTATTCCTCAATAAGGATAATATCCAGTTCCAAAACATGTATAAGCATAATAATAATCACAAACATAAGCCCCACCACAAGTGTCATTAACCTTGTAGTAAAATAAAGGGAAAAGAAAGGAACCTACATGGTGAGCCTCACCACCACCACCAAAGAAGAGGATGTGTTGTATAAAGTCATGGTTAGATAATCCCAAGGATAGTAGGTGAGTGTGACCTATCAGAACTAAGAGTGGATGATTAGGAGGTCTAAAATACTATATTGGAAGACATCAACAATGATGTATATGACAAGGAAGAAGAAAATGATTTATTTTTATGGAAAATAGTGCTCACATTATAGGTGCACAATTAGGTAAGGTAGGATTTTTGGGTTGATATTACTCAACCCCCACCTTTTATTATTATTGATACCATAGGTTAAGAAGAAATGTAGCACAATTTGGTAGTAAAAATATTTCAAGTAGACACAATTGTATGATCATCCAGTATGTAAATGGTCAATATACTAAAATAAGAAAGCCCAACATAGTCATTGATGCACATACCATGCACAAATCCATCCACTCGACCATATCAAATTGTAAGAGAAAGGATGGTGTCTTTTGGGGAATAAATAGTTATGAATAGCGCACAACCATCACAAGTAGGAAAACATTAACCTACAACTCATGCTATGAAGAAGTAAAAATAGATCCTCACTCCTCCAACCACATCCAATAAAAAGGAATTTGTGTGTAGAGATATGGTTATAGAATTAGAATATTCTAAAGTGGTTAAATTGACTACCAAACTTGACATCCTAGAGTTTAGGGAGGAGCCTCAAGAAATAATTATGTTAGAGCTAGCACTTAGATAGGAACTGCACATTTAATATAAGATCTAAAGGATGCACAAAAGAAAAAAGAGAAGAAAAGGAAAAAGGAAGAGAAGCGTAAGAAAAAATAAGATAAAGAAAAAATAGATACATAGGAGGTGCAATGCAAAAAACAAGAAGCTTGAAGGAAGAACATCATAAATAAAAAGCTACAAAGGAAAAATGCCAGAAGTAGTTGAGGAAGCAGAGACTATGAAGAAGTAAGCTGAAGAAGCAAAGGTAAAAAGGAAACAACAAGAGAAAGTTCAAAGAAAATAACAAGAAATTTAGGGTATGTAATGAAAGAAAGATGAATAAATCAAAATCCAGGGCTCATGCCAAATAAAATGCCAAAGACAAGAAATACCAACAAGCAACTGATGAGCAAGTAACCAAAGATCAAGCTACGGCTGAGGAAGAACAATGCAAGAAATAAGAGTAAGTCAAATGTGCATCTAAAGCCCAAGCAACTAAAGATAAATCCAAGGCTAAAGCTAAGGTCAAAGCTAAGGTGGATACTAAGGCTAAAACTAAGGCTAAGGCTGAGGTGCAAGCCAAATCTCAAGCAGAGGTAGATGCTAAAGCTAAGGCTGAAGCTGAAGCTAAATCCATGAAAGAAAAGGAGGCTTGAGATAAGGAAGATGAAAAATAAAAGTATGAAAAGTAGGCAGGTGCGTAGAAGGAGTATTCGTTGCCAAAACCTTAGATTGTTACCCAGTGGTTGTAGGATGTTCCCATGATATTCACCCAATGCATCACTTTCTTGTTACCTTTGGATCAATTCACACCAGATCCTACAACACTTTCAACTACATCCATAGCACTTGAGACCACTATGATGGAAACATATTTGGATGTTGTTCAGTTTTCCCTATCCAAACAAATTGATGATGTCATTGTGTTTCACGAGTCAATTGTGAAAAAGACCTCAGACTTAGAGTAGGAATTTTTTCATCTACATGAGGAAAAAAAGAATCGAGCAACCAACTTACAAAGGCATGGTAAATAATCAATAGCACTTTTCCCATGCTAGTTACGTAAGTTATCGATGACCAAGTCATGTCTGAGGACAAGAAATTCATGACCTTATTGATGCAACTCATTAAAGACTAGTTGGATGTTAAATGCCTACAACCACCATGCATACAAGGCCAAGCTCTAAGGACAAATATAGATGTAATATGTGAGCTACTCAAATAATATAAACAAGTTTTGGATATCACTATGCAATAAGACAAATACATGCAACTTCTCAACAAATCCTTGGTTACTACGCAACTAAATTTCACAAAAATAGATAAAACCCTATGATGGATGATCAAATGGATATTATATAAGTAATGGGTAGTGCACTGAAGGCAACTAGAGGCAACTTCTCAACAAATCCTTGGTTACTACGCAACTAAATTTCACAATAATAGATAAAACCCTATGATGGATGATCAAATGGATATTATATAAGTAATGGGTAGTGCACTGAAGCAAATACTAGACTCTAGGGACACTATCATGTAAAATCTTTAGGCTTGACATAATGAGATAATACACAATACATTTATAGGCATTCAAGCTCAAAGAGTTGTAGACTGATTAGATGAGCTAGTGTTGGATATTCAACTAAAAATGTCAAATACAAAATCCCTAATCTCCATTACAGAAGATGATGTGAAAAAATTGATGTTGATCAAGATTCCATTATGCATCTTACTTGCCTTAGTACATGAGGCCTTGATAGACTAGAAGATGCCGAAGCAAGATATTTCATAGATCAATGTTTCCATTGCTCAATTAGTGGATGAACCTAAATTCATTCCACTATAAAAACTCCAACAAGTCCTATAGAAGAAGAAGATAGTTTTACAAACATAAATAACCTCTCAGTAGCAACAGACCCCACTAGTAGATCCTACGTACTCAATGAATCTAGCCTCAACAAATCAATACCAACAATAAAGTAGCCTCCTATGTATCCACTTCAAAGCACACCACCAACCTCCTAATAGGTTTTGCGTGCCATAATTTTGTAATTTTCACAATTTTTTCAAAGTCTATAGATAGCATTAAGCATTAGGATCAAGGTCAAATTGGTTGAAAACCCATAAAGGGTGACCACCTGGTTATGCTAGTCTATTCAAAACCCAAAAGGGTGATAGGATAGTATGATGGTTGAAAACCTAAAAGGGAAACTAAGTAGTGCATAATGAATGAAAATCAGTAAATGACACTTGGAGCGATCACTATATCTAGTGTTTATGACTCATCATTTTAGCTTCAGAGTAGATTTCAATGTGTGACTTTGTCTGGAGACGAGACAATAATTTAAGTCTAAGAATATGTTGGGTATGGATCAAGGTCACCAAAATCGCAAAGTATAATTAGTTGGACATGTGTAAAAATATATGATTTTGTCTTTTATATAGTCTTTTAGATGTATGAGACCTTGTAAGCATACACAATAGAGTAGAGAATATGAAGAGTCTTTTCTTGTGGCATACTGAAAGACTAGAATGTAAAGAGACATCACTCTAGACTGCTCTATATATAGCACTCAAATGTAATGAAATATGGCTCCATTGTGTGTTAGAGATTAATGAAATAGTTTTGTTATGGTTTTCCTAAGAATATTTTATCTATGTTTAGTGTGTAGTGAGTACTTTACTTTAAATTAAATCCATAATTCATTATGGTTATACTGCCTATTTCTATGTGTTATTTATGTGATTTTGTGCAATAGTGTGCTTCTATCTTTAATCAATGTTCTATAAGACTAAATTATTAGATTATGTTTATATTTATTTTATATTGCCCAAGCTATCCCTCTAATTAGCATGTTCTAGAGTTTTCCAGGAACTTCTGCTAACAAAGTGATAAGGACACTCTACCTGTAACACCCCTTTGGAGAAGGAGCGATGGGGATACGTTCTCTCTTATCTAAATAGATATTAATGTTTATTCATTTTTAGATACATGAATATTCACTTAATACTTATGGGAGATTAATGGTTAGAAAAATATAATTGATTTTCCTTCGAGATGTTGCCAACCTTCAATGGTCAAAAGGTGAAAATTCTATATAATTGAATTGGAGTAATAAAGGCATGTTTCTATTTATATTTATGTTTTTGTGCTCAAATGAAAAATATGAATCCCTCAAATTTGAACCGTATCTTCTATCCAAATGACAAAAGAGACAATATGTGTAGTCTCTATATCATATGATCATGTCAAAAAGGTGGTTATCATCATCTTGTTTTTTTAACATGCTTATTATGATAATGTCTATTTTAACTATCATCTTACAACTGTTCATCTTGAATCTTGCCTTATTTTATAGCATAGGCTAAAATCTCATGTTATTTTATGATAGATAAAGCAAATACTACTAAATAAAGAAAGAAATTAAAAAGAGACCCTATTAATGACATATCTTCTTAAATCTAATTAAGAAAAGAAGGTGGGGGTGAGACTTTGGATAAAGAATAGTAATTATGGACCATGGTGGAAATACCACCCTTTAAAAAAAATAGGAAGGCTCAACTTATTTAATGAGATATCATAGAGATCTTAACAGTTCTTAAAATCCTAAACTAAATGAATTCAGGGAAGGAAAACATAAGGTAACATGATAATCAAATACCTCTTGGAGAATGTATGGATAATTATTTGAAATATTTAATGAGGAATTTCAATGCATTGGTGGTTTGGATGGTGGATGGAAAACATAGGATTTTATAAGATCCCTATTCATTGTATTTTTTTAGAATATGCATTAGACGGAATTAAAAAAAAATATATTATGCCTAAAAGGTTGAGTAAGAAGGATGTGAAATTAGTGGCATTAAATATTACAAAGGGAATCTCTATTAATAAATTTAATTTTTGGGGGGCATGCATTTTGGTAGAAAAACATGCTTACTAGATGAAAAAGATAATACAAAGGGGATAAATAATTTGGAAAGTACATGCATTTGGGGACCCAACGCACCCAAAAACATGCCCAAGAGAAATGTGCCATGATTGAAGAAGGAGAAGAAAGGAGAGAGGAGGGTGCAACAGGGGGTTGTGTGTATGATATAGGCAAGTTGTTTTCTTCAATGAATCCTCCATGTTTATTTTACCAAGTTTATCATGATAGCGCTTAATTTCTAGTAAGGTTTTTTTGTGATGGTTGCATGTTATAATTTTGGTTTGTGTCTATCAATTCCCTGATGTATACCATATAGATGTTGAATGATTTCCAATTTTCTCACAATATATGAATTAGGTCTACTTGAAATTTGGACAACTAACTATCAACTTGACTCTTAACGAGCTCCAAAAAATTTAGATTAAAATATACAACTATTTCATCTGATGATTTTAGTAAAAACAAAATAAATATAATTTCATATTCCTCCTTATTGGACTTTGTCATATTTTATTATCCTTTTGAGTGGAATGTGTCTTGGTAATTTTATTCAAGTATGTGGAATGGTAGATTGGTAGTGTCTCTTTTAGTCATGGATGTGTGTGTTAAATACAACACCTTTAGTGTGGTTGTCTGAATGTGTAATCATTAAGTACATTGATTTTTTTGACTGTATTTTAGTTAGCAACAACCTAGGTTGAATTAATTTTATGGTCAAACTGTGTTGTGTATAAATGGTATGCTAAGTAATTGTTAACCAAGATTGTGGTGGGTTTGGTGACATCCTGTAGCAAATGGTGCTTTGACCACACCCCTCTTTCCTTTTTTTAAAGGGGAATAAATTAATTAAAAAAAACATGTATAGATAAAATATTGGCTTTTATGCCAAGATAGAAAGATGGTATAAATGAAATATATATATAATATATATTTATTTTTATGTTAAGCTAGAAGGATGGTAATTTCTTAAATCTCTCTCAAAATACTCATCCGTAGGCATAGAATGTAAATAATATTTTTATTTTATTTTTGTAAGGTTGTACCAATTCGAGGATATGAAGATCTTGGCCAAATGGGTCACCAAAAGGGGTGTTAAATCTATATTACATTTAATTACGTATCCTGAAGTATAGCATGTTTGTTAATTAATGGGAAAATACTTTTCATATTAAAATGACTAGAAGATTTAATAGGTATATAGTATTAGAGAACATTTCAAATAGCATTGATAAGACAAATTATGTGATAGAGTATACGTATGTGTTAAGGGGAGTGTAACTTACTTGCTATTGCATGTTTTGACAGTGTAAGTGAATTATTTTGAGAAGAATTGCATTTACGAATATAATTTTTCATAGTTGATTGTGTTGGGATTTCTTTTCCTTACTCAAGCATAACTTCCCTTAAGCACGTGATGAAGTTTCTAAGATACCTATGTGTTGGCATGCTAGCATTTCACGTAAGAATGAGTTCTCGTGCACTCACTCGAAGCACACAATGAGGGACTAGTTCCTTCTATTTTTGTCATGCAAGGGTGTACTAATAGACAAGGGTGATCAAACACATACACATTACTATGCTCATTCTATAATCCATCTTAACACATTCATTACTCAATGATTAAAAATAAAAAGAAGGCATGCATGGTAACTACAAACCTTAACTCGGTTATCTGAATAAAAACATACAAGATAACTAACAAAATTATCTCCATATTCAGCAGAATAAAAATATTAAGGAAACACAGGTTCCATTCATCATATTGATAAGTGATATTCAAAGTTACACAATTCTAGTGTTATAATGCAACTCACTCATATAACTATGTCAATATTATCCAATTGAGCAACGAAACAACATCAACATAACAACCTAAAAAACCTTAAAAAGTTCTATTTAGGGGTATTTATACTTGGTTTTCCATGACCAAGTAGTTATAATCATAACTACACTTATGGTGACTCACCAATGATCGTTAACATACTTGAGTAGTGGCAGCCAATTACATTGATTTCCTAAGGAACTGAGCCTTTGTGCCCCTATATTCTCTCTTTGATGTTGGATCCTCATCACTAATCACTTATCTTCCCATGGGTCAGTGTTGGATTCATGTTTGACTTAATCTCTTTCATCCTTGTGAACCGCTCCCTAACTATTCTCCACTTTTTTCATCCTTCCCAAGTCTTTATCAAGTTTTGAGTCCTTCATTCTTAGGTTCTTCATTTATCATGCACATTTATTCTAGCGTGGTCTTTTTGCACCATAGACTCCCATGCCATGGTCTTCTGCATCATGTCTCTCTGTGCTAGTTATTCCAAAAACTACTTAACCAAAATTTGGGGGTCAATATCACCCAACACTAAGAGATTAGTTTGTCTTGGACTAAGCACATTGGTCTCAGGCTCCACCAAAAACTCTTGGACAATCTACTTGATCTACTTCTTAACACCTTTATAATGGGTTAAGGCATTATGTAGATTGGACGTTATTTCTTCGATCATAGATTTGATATTTTTGGTCTCCTTGGGTTGGTTGAGACACTCGCCTGCTTTATTTACTAAATATTTACGGGATGTGGAAGCATCCTTATGAATACCTTTAAGCATAGTGACTTTGGTGACAACCTATCATCAGAGTATCATGAAGTTTAAATTTATTTCTTGTCAGTGAATGCTTATTGTATCCTTCATGGCCTCTACATATTTGAATGCTTTAGCGCTCTCTATGCAATCTTTTATTAGTAAGGCATTATTAATCAATTATTATTGCTTAAGTTATTCCACCTAAATATAAGCATCCAAAATCTTGCTAGTTTGTGCCATAATTTCAAAAACCGCATCTAAAATGGGAATGGTATCACCAACTCTATGCAAGAAGCTTTTTCACACCTCCACTACTTTCATAAACTGCTCCATTGCCCAAGTTTGTTCATTCTAAAGGTTGAGATGTTCCTTGCATCATTTCAATAGGAATTCTACCAAGGTATCCAATTTATCTACTACCTACCCAAAAAGAGTTACTCCATATATGAGTGTTGGTTCTTGGCTCAAAATAGTTTTACAAATGTTTAATGTTTTTACTTTGGCAGCCATTTCCACTTAAAAATAGCACTTAATCTCAGATAGTTCTTATTCTAGATTTATTATGGCTGTGAACTCATTCTTATACAAAACCACCATCTTTACAAGTTTTTTCTTGGCCCACTGAACATCAAACTCCATGACATTTGCCAACTTTAAGAGTGTCATGCTAACCTGTACAAGGGTAAGATACTGTGGATCTACCCAAAGGGTATCAAGAAATGCCATTGATTCTAGATCTAGTACAAGACCATCAGAAGGCATATTAAAATGATGTTCTTCATTATACACATCAAGTAAGAAAGACATCTATCATAGAGTTTGCTCAGATGCATCCTTTAGTGTAAAATGATAATACATATATAAGAGCTTTTCTAGCACTCCCTTCTAATAATGGGCCCAAAGGGTCATGGTTGCATTGATATTTTCTATCCTCAGAACCAAGTCATCAACCAGATCTTGCCCCTTAGAGGGATATTTATCAAGTATCTCAACATCTGTATCTTCACCCTAGTGATTAGCCTCGATGTCAAACTCACTCATTCCCAAAACCATGTTAGAACCATTGCTCTCTTCACCAAGTATATCTTCAACTTCCATTTATGCTTCTTTGAGGGTGGTTTCTTCACACTACACCAATAAAGGTGGTTTCTCAAAATATGGAGTGACCTACTCTTATTCTATAACTAATTTTTTTGTGTGTCTCCTCCAAAATCTTTATTTTCTCTTCCATGTCATCATCCTTAGGCACCACTATCTCCTATTCCAAAGGAACAGTCTATGTTGTGAGCTTCGGGCCTTTAGGTTGATTGATTGGTGGATTCTTCTTAGGTTGTACCTAGGTAATCCTTTATCTTTTTGAAGGTTTTGGTTGGGTGCTTGTGTTAGCATTGTTCTCTGAGCACTTTTGCTTCTTCTCTAGCACTGGTTCTGGTAGGAGTATCTCTTTTTCTCACTCCAAGCTCCCTGAAGATTTCTTCTTGGGTTTTAACATGTAAAATAAATAATGAATTGAATTTTTAACCAAAATTTTCTACACTTTAATGTCAATTCTATCTAACTCCAACTTTCCCTATATGCTTTCTTCCTAGGGTATATGTAGAGATAACAGAGGGTGTGAATCTATGTGTCAATATTTTCTGAAGTAATGCTTAGTGAATGCACATTGTATACCTAGTTGAAGTATTTCATGAAGTATCATGTCATGAAATCATGTAGTAACTTGATCCATCAAGACAACTCTCCAAAGGGATCCATCCAAATGCACATAGGGGAAAAATGTTGCTTGATAGTAAACTTGTATTGGTCTCCAACCTATCAAAGTAAGTCTTTTGAAATGTGTCACTCATTCTTAAAGGCTTCCTTCATCCCATCATACCATCCTTTCATTTTAAATTTGTGGGATGGGTTTATTGATCTAGGGCAAGTGAATGCCTTAAACCACTCTGTGGGGGCCCTATTCTCAAGTGGGTATGCCCATTTTAGCTCTCTCATGGTGTAGTCGGGTACACCAATCTCATCAAACACCATCAACAATAAGAATGTACCCCATGTAAATATTTGGTTGGGTAGACGATGGGATTTCTCTACATCTTCTATAATTTTGTCAGTGAAGTACTGTGCCCAATTATATTTTAGTGCCTTAGTGACTTGATGAGCAATATAAAGGTGGGCCATATCCACCTATCTCCACCTCTAACCTTGGTCATTATGATGCACACAACCACTTTAATAGCAAGATCTTGAAGACTCATGATATGCATGGCATGGCCTTATTTTTGGTATTCAAGCACCATAACAATCTTTTTGATTTCATCCTAGACCTCCAAGTCATAAGCAAGGCCCACGCCCGATCATTATAACCCTATGCCTTTGATTATTCATTTTGATTAATCCTCATCTAGTACCCAGTAAAATAGTTATAGTCTTCATGTACCCACGAGATTAAAAACCCAATTATTTCAACTAGATTTATAAAGTATGAAAGTTTGAATAACTAGAAGAGTCCAACATCATTCAAAGCATTAAAAATCTTCAAGTCATATACTAACTTGTTCCTTGTGTTTTGGCTTTCTACTCAGTAGTCACACTACATCTATACTTAATTTCCTAGATGATAGTGTTTGTAATAAAAAACATTGCAAGTGGGCACATTCAACACCTAGTTATCTATGTGTAGTACCACCTATGGCTATTGTATCTCTTCAATCATTAGTGAAGATGGATGGATTATAGTAGCCTTATTCTTTACTTGGTGTGCCATTTCTATCTCTATTTTCTTTCCACGTGCTCTAATCTCTTTAGGTAACTCTTATTTGATCAGTAAAATCTTACTACCCACACTCTTCAACTCTTCCTCCTCTGGTATTATAGGTAAAGGCTCACTTCATTGGGCCTTTTTCTTTAGTTGCATCACTCTTCATGGAGCCAAGGTTGAGGTGTGGTCATTAAATCTACCCAAAATAATACATGGTTGTTTATTTATCTTACTTTGACTCTCCTACTTCAACACCCTAAAATGATAGATGTCGACCTATGTAACTCGTAAATCTATAAATCCATGCATCCTTACACTTCTCCCAAAAATCTATCTATTTCCATCAATTAATACACTTTGAAATACTTTAAAATAATCTTAATTCATTACTTTTCAGTCATCTAGAAGCTTGGAAATCACTCTACAACAACTCAAATATGCTCCTTCAGTTGCAAGTTCACAAATGTAACAATAGTAAGAAGTGAAATGGCCCATATTTAACCTTTTATATGCTTGAGGGGGTAACTTGAATTTACTACCCCCTACCTCTACCATCACTTCATGTAATAAATGTTGATAATGGTATTGCCATGATGCATATTTAATACACTTGTTATTACCATTGTTCTCTTTCTATTAATTACATGTCCCATCCCACACTTTTACCAAAGTGTGTGATAATTGTTAAAGAATTTGAATATTTTTCATTCCAAAGGTGAGAATATTTCATTACCTCAACTAAGCTTGCGGTCATATGACACATCTTGCATACCCTTTTGTCATTATTCATTTCTACTTATGTGCCTTTGCTCTCACGCACATTCCCATTGTTCATATTATGGCGCTTCATAGACATTCTACCCTTACCCCACACTAAAATTTATTCGTGGTCCTCTACGATAATACAAATAAGTATAAAACAAAAGTGTTGACCCTAAAACTAATCAAAGGTGTGTAATTAGTGCCATGATTTATTAAAAATAATGGAAATCTTAAACTAATCTAATTTCATATGCCTCATTATTACAAAAAGGAAAGACTATCCAAAAAAGCACAATCTCAATCGAGTACCATTGAAATGGCCAAGAAGGGATTGGCGTGTAATGTCCCTCACTCAATGGGTAGGTACCATGAGGAATGACACAGTGATCTGTAGGCCTCTAAGTAGTGGAATGTCAACTCATTGTCCTGTGTGGCTAGCCCTTAGAAGAGGACCCAAATCATCCTGGTTCTTTTGGTGTGATGGCCAATCCTTAGTGGTATCAGAGCCAAGTCTCAAGGTCGAGCCTTGTGGAGGGCAGGGTGACTGTAATTTTGATCGCTCAATGGGTGGGTCCCACAAGGAATGTCATGGTGATCTGTGGGCCTCTGAGCAGTGGAATGTCACCTCCCGGTCCTGTGTGGCTGGCCCTAAGAATCCTATAAGAGGACCCAAATCATCTTGAGACTTTTGGTGTGATATCCAGTCCTTAGTGGTATCAGAGCCAGGTCTTGAGGTCGATCCCTATGGAGGGTGGGGTGACTGTAATGTCCCCCACTTAGGGGTTGAGCCCCACAAGGAATGCCATGGTGATCCATGGGCCTCTGAGTAGTGGAATGTTGCCTCACAGTCCTATGTGGCTAACCCTAAGGGTCCTGGAAGAGAGCCCAAATCATCTTAGGACTTTTGGTGTGACGGCCAGTCCTTAGTGGTATTAGAGCCAAGTCTCGAGGTCGAGGCCTATGGAGGGTGGGGTGACTATAATGTCCCTTGCTTAGTGGGTGGGTCCCATGAGGAATGCCACAGTGATCCGAGGGCCTCCAAGCAATGGAATGTCACCTTGTGGTCCTGTGTGGCTGGCCCTAAGGGTCTTGGAAGAAGACCAAATCATCCCAAGACTTTTGGTATGACGGCCAGTCCTTAGCACTAAGGACTGGTCATCACACCAAAAGTCCTGGGATGATTTGGGTCCTCTTTTAAGACCCTTAAGGCCAGCCACACAGGACCACGAGGTGACATTCCACTACTCGAAGGCCCATAGATCACCGTGGTATTCCTCATGGGACTTGCTCACTAAGTAAGGGACATTATAGTCACCCCACCCTCCATAGGGCTTGACCTCGAGACCTAGCTCTGATACCACCAAGGACTGGTCATCACACCAAAAGTCTTGGGATGATTTGGGTCCTCTTCTAAGACCCTTAAGGCTAGCCACATAGGACAACGAGGTGACATTCCACTGCTCAGAGACCCACCCACTAAGTGAGGGACATTACAGTCACCCCGCCCTCCACAAGGCTCGACCTCAAGACCTAGCTCTGATACCACTAAGGACTGGCTATCACACCAAAAGTCCTAGGATGATTTGGGTCCTCTTCCAAGACCCTTAAGGCCAGCCACATAGGACTGTAAGGTGACATTCCACTACTCAAAGGCCCACGGATCATCGTGGCATTCCTTGTGGGGCCCAGTCCCTAACTAGGGGACATTACATGGCCATCTAGTCACTCTAACTTGCATGCACTAGTGGGATGGATACTATGAATTATGAAGGATCCACCCTAATGTACACAAATATTTTTGTAGTGGTACATAAACTTGTTGTCATAGACTATGACATCCATGTCAGGAGCAAAAGTCTTGTTCTTTAAATGTCGATAGTGCCAAGTTTTCAATTTACATTTCTCCACTCCCTGAATCTAGTGTGAAATAAATCAGGTCTCATCTAGATGCAACAAATCATTGAGGTGCAATTTCAAGGATGCGTCATCATCCACTAGACCAATGAATGCAATGTAAAGGGAATGGACAATGAATTCAATTGGAAGGACTGCTTCGATACCAAACACAATATTGAATGGTATGCCCTTGTTTTAATGCTTATAAGTGGTCTGATAGGTCCATAATACTATAGATACATGATCATCCTAGTAAGTGCATCAAATATTACATATCTTAGTCAATGTATTACCCAAAATCTTATTGAATGCATTAACTATACCATTGGCCTGAGGATGATATGATGTTGTTTTATGGTGCACAATCATGAATTATGCCAAGAGGATAGTGATAATTTCATTAAATAAATGGGTGCCTTAGTCACTAATCAAACTCAATGGACATATAAACCATGTAATACTATTCTCCCAGATGAATCTTGTAGTAGTGACAGTAGTACAATCCCTTATTGGCACAACTTTAACCCAATGAATAAGATAGTCAGTAGCGATGATAAAATAGCGTGCACTGGTACACCTCCCTACTAAGTTTATGGGGGCCAAAAAAGTCAATATATCACTTTTCAAAGGGTTCTTATGAAAATATAGTATGAAGGGGAATCACATCCCTTTTATTCAACTTTCTCATATATTGAAAAATGTCACACTGGTGCATGTAAGTCTTAGCATCCTTAAACAAGGTAGGCCACCATAAGCCAACCATAAGGACCTTTGACATTGTCGCTTCACTGACCTAGTGTCCTCTAGCAACACCTTCATGAACTTATTGAAGTACCTTAACTCACTCATACTTCATGATGTAGTGTCAAATTACTTCATCCCAACCAAGCTTATAAAGGTCTCCCCATATAAATTAGAGTGAAGCAGCATGAACAACTAGTTGCTTCTTTTCTAGAGTACTAAGGTGAGATGGTGCTAAACCTATATTTAGAAAGGTAGTGATATTTTATAACTCCTATAGAATGTGCATGACATGAAACAACTACATGTCAGGCATGTAATCTTCTATAACGCACATTGGTTCACTAGATTCAATGTACGAAAGATGATTTGGATTGTAATTAGCCTTACTTGGTTTTACCATTACTAAAAACCGAAACTCTTAAAACAACATAATCCATTGACAAATGCACCCATACAATACTAGTTTATTTACTAAGTACTTTAGTTCCTCATGGTCCATGAACAAAATAAATGGAGTTACAAGTAAGTACTGACAAAACTTTTGGAGGGTGTAAACCATAGACAATGCTTTGTGCTCTGTATTCATGTATTTTCATTCAGCCAAAGTAAGCTTTTGACTTGTAAAATAGATAGTGTGGTTCAAGTTGACCCCACTAGGTTGAGAAATGATAACACCGACCACCATGCTAGAAGCATTAACATGGATGTGAAAAGGCTTTATCCAGTCTAGAAACTAGAGAATAGGGGTGGTGATAAGTTTATCCTTAAGTGCAACAAATGCTTGCTGGAGAGCATTGGTCCAAACAAACTAACCATTTTATTTCAATAATTCTTCCAAAGGAATAAAAATCCTAGAATATTTATGAATAAAATTTCTAGGATATCTAATATGCCCTAGGAAGGTGTAGACCTCTCGCTAGGTGGTTAATGCTAGAAGTTTAAGTATAACAACAATCTCGGCAGTGTCTACTAAAATTCCATCATGGCATATGACATGACCAAGTAGAATGCCAAAGGGTGTACCAAATAAACATTTCTTCAAATTTAGGTGAATATGAAGGTTTCAACAGTACTCAAGCATTAGTCAAAGATTTGAATAGTGGTCCCACACTAAGACGTAAATAGTCTTGTCATCAAGGTAGACTTGAATGAACTTATGAATAAATTCCTTGAAACCTTCAACTACAATCTAAGACAACACAACATGGGAATTATTCAACCCAAATGGCATTACATTATAAGTAAAGTATCCCCACTTGGTTTCAATTGTCATCTTGGGATTATCCTCTTCTACGATCTGAACTTGATGGTACCTAGATAAACCATCTATAAATGTATAGATTTCACACCCAGAAACTCCTTTAATTATCTCTTCAATGAATGTTATTAGAAAGGGATCAATAACTCAACTACAATGTTGAGTGCCCAATAATCCACATAAATTTGAATACATCCATCCTTATTGATACTTATAACCATGGGATTTACCCACTCAAAATCATTAATAGGAGTAATGATTCTTGTATGCAATGTGCTATCAATTTCTTCTTTTTCTCGAGCAAACAAGTTAGGATTCATTTTATAAGGCCTCTTCCTGATAGGTCAAGCACCTTCTACCAACTTTATGTGCATTTTGACAAAAAAAGAGTGAACAACTTTCATTTCAATATAGTTTTGTGGGAAGACATCTTGATACTCTTTCAATAGCTCAAACACCTTACAGATGTCAATATCAAAAAATTAATCCCCCAAAATAACCATTTTTGGCACTTCCTCCGTGCCAATATTTTGTTGAATAGTTTGGATCAACTCCAAGTATGGGTATTATTGATCTTGGATGGTGTTTTGAACATTTCATGCACCATACTTTATGTGCATAACCAAATGATCATGCGATGGGTCAAGTGGATCAGATCCTACACCTTCATCAACCTAGTACATGACTTTCTGCTTAAATTTGTAGATTTATTCTCTTAGTGTGTGTCTAGTATAGGTTTAATTGGTTGAGAAGATGCTTGCTCATCAAGTTCATATAAAATAGCCAAGCTCTCCTCCTGTGTGTCATGTATACATCTGATCTAATAGTCAACAAGATCCAGTTCACCTATGATATCATGATGCATGGATTATAATGTAAGGTGTAAATCCAGCTGTGGGGATGAATAAGATAGTACCAAAATCATGTTACTCTTAAGAAGATGCCAAGAAATCATGTCTAGATGGTGCTCTTTTTAGACATACCACATTCTAACCCAATTGTATAGAGTGCCATAAAATGCATGAACCCATAGATACTCAGGTAAAAGGGTTTCATCTACCATCCATATAATCTTGCAAGCTTTGAGGTTAGGTTCTATAGCTCCAATGTTACTAAAATTGATGGTGTTGCATATATAGTTTTCATGGTGAAATTGATGATGTAAAGTAGAATAAACTCAATCCTAAGTAAAAAAATGCTCCCAATGAGTTATCCACCACCAAATATTTGTACCATCAAAGATATGAATAATTGATTAAACATGATCAACATCAGAGTCATAAAAGGATTCCAACTACTATACAAACTTGTATACTTATATTTGACCTTAGAACTTCATCTAATCATATTGGTGGTGTAGCCATGATTTATCCATGAAGGAGATGAAAAAATTTATGGTGTTTATGATAATTTTGTGGAGTATCATCATGACTTTGTATGGTGCCACAGATCCTCCCAGTAAGATCATAGTCATATTGAGCCTAGTAGTAATAGGAGTTACTAGTGGTATCAGATAGAGATTGTGAATTTATCCAATGCAAGATGCCATTTGGGGTGGGGTCAAGGTGTTTAGTACCCCGAGATGTGATATTATAAATGTGGTTGATGTCCTTATCATCATTTATTGGCTCAACATAGGGAGGCCAGTGAGCATGGCCCAAAGGTTGACAATGCGTTACTCATCATTCTCAAAGTTGATGTGGTGATTTTTAAATCCCAAATAAACATCATTTGAATAACACCATGGGAAACCCAATAGATCTAGGAAGTCATCAATTGTGACCAACTCTATGACTTCAAAATCAACTTTGAAAGTAACACCAAGGATATCCATGGTGGTATCTTTAAGTACACCAATGGGCAAAGTGTGAGTCTTGTTGGCCATAAATAACACATGAGATGAAGGGTGCAAAGCCAGGATGGCTATCTTCCACTAGAAATCCTTGGTAATAAAATTTACTTTAGTGTTATTATCAACAAATATATCCTGGACAATCCATCCATCTATAACATCATTAACCAATATCTCCTTATCCCCCTCTAGGCTAGGCTGGATGTGAGTTTCTTGTTGTCGTGCATGGCTTAACTGATGATCTTAGGTAGGCCTAGGAATATGATGCCTTATCAATTTACACAATAAGGGTAAAATTTCCTCATACAATAGTCATTTGTATAACTCTTGAAATTCATCTTGCACCATGTCATGAACGTTTATATATTTTTACACATTGGCATGTGAAATAACATCACGATCCTTGAAGAACTAGATTTCTCCTTGAAATTATCTTACTAAGTTCATAGTTCCATGGAACACCTCATTCTTATATTGAGCATCTAGATAGTGAGTATCACGAGGTTCTTCGCATTGAAATTTCTCAATAGGTGGATTGGACATAGATTGGGACTGACCACTACTTTGTGTTGTAATATTGAATTTGGGACCCATCAAAGTTATAGGGCATGGTCTTCATTGTGACTTTTAAATACATATCATGATAACACCCTTCTCATTTCTTTCCTTCATAATATTAGTGTATAATTTAGGTCACTCCTCCAGACGGTGTTCATTTTTACAAAAAACACATGTAGGATATACTAGGTAATCGCACTAGTGGTGCTCAAGGGAACCACACTTATAACAAATTCATGGTGGAAATCATCCACCTCCATGTCCATGATCTTGACCAAAATAACCACCTCCATTCTCTTGGTTATTAATAGCATATGTCTAACATGTACCATGCACACGTGCCTCATGAATTTCACTAATGAGATGACAAGCAATTGTATCATGAGTGTTTGCATTGCATATCTTGTAATAGGTTGATACCTTTAACTGAATGGCACATTGTAGTATATGAAAATCTTTGACATCATGTTCTTTTTGAAAAATATCATAATATTGCTTCAACATGGCTCAAATACTCTTGTGAAGATAATTATTCCATTTGTGGCCTTTGAACTCATAGTCTACACATTATAAGCCACTACGGGTGTCATGAGTGTTATGTGAAGTGAGTGTTTCTTGTTGATGCACCATTTCAGTGATCTGAACCTCCATGAAGGGACTAATCCTTATGTCAACATTGCTAATAGCTTTGGTATGAAGGGTATCTTCCAAGTCCTCACTTGGGTTGGTGAAAGTTTTATATGACAAGGTATATTTAAAAGGGAGCAATAAACCTCTTACGAACCATTGGGTATGTTGAGCAACTTTTATATCAAAAGAGATTTTAGAAAGAAGTGTCTTGAAACATGCATCATCCTCACACACATTCTTAGTGAGTTCCTGATTAATATACTTTAGGGAAACTATAATCTATTATTTAAAATATAATATATCAAATTCCAAGAGGAATGTTGCCTTTAACTGATCATAATCCACCACAACTTGTTGCAAATCATACTTTTAGTACCGCTTGTGTGCACAATCCAGAAGGGTGGTTACAAACTGGGTTGTTTTATGTTAAAAAGAGGTGATGCCATGTGCTCACCAGATAAGTTCACACTTATGAACATGCTCTATGGCATTTTACACACCTAGATACTCTATCAAGTGGAGTGGCATCTCTTAGTATACAATGGGCAACTAAGGTGCTTGTAATGGGGTCTATTGAGAAGCACTTTCGATCCCTCTTGTACCTTGTGGGGGAGGTCCACCACTACCTCTTGTCCTGCTGCAAATTACTCTAGTTAAACCACCATTAGTTCCACCTCCTTCACCCCTCACAATAATAAAAACACCTAAGATGTTGGACATTAAGGTAGGTTGAGTAACTACAGTCAGGCTGGTACTTTGCCCACTAGTTATGCTCGATCTACTAGGCATTCCAAATTGGACCATAGAATTATCATACAAAGGAAAAGAAATAGCCAATAAAATACTATCTAAAACTTTTTCTACAAATGTCTCATTCATATACTTGGTTTTTGATTCTACACTACATATATCCCAATTATGTACAAATAAATCATCTAACACAAAAGCATGATCTCATACTATGGGTGGGGAATTGGGCCTACCCAAATCAGGTTTTTCAATCACCACTACCTGACTTGATTCTCCTACACATACTTGATCTGGCATCAGATGCAATCCTATGGTTGAGGAGTCCTCTTTATGCTCTTTCACTTCCTTACAGATCCTTACAACACTTCTTGAGTCCTTCCACCCCTATATAGATCTCTTTCACTCATAATCCTTTACCAAGCTTCATCATACTTGCTTCTACAATTCTTGCTAAATGGCTAACATACTAAACCAATAATTTTAATTCACCAGTGCCCTTCATTTCCACACCAACCATACTGCTCATGCGAGAACAAGTTTAGCCTTCTATGGAGAAAGTCTCAATTCTATAATGTATAAAGAGCTTCTTAACCTCCAATGAAAAGTGTCTAATATATCTACCTTGCGGTTCTCAGAAGAAGTGAAATTGAGATTCCTCAATACAAGAATAGTTCAAGACTACATATTCCAAGATGTAACTATTCAAACCCCTACACCACCAAACATTAACAGCATATGTCCAAGGCACTCCCAACCATGCTAAAGCCAATTGATACTCTAGTGTCCAAGCTATCTTCTATCTATGGTTTCTCAACCAGTCTTGAGCATAGGCCACAATCCAAGCATGAAGATGAACAAGTACCTTTACAAAAAATGTCTCATATAATGAGTTATACATATTTTGTTTAATCCATGCACATGCAGAGATTCTTGGTTCGATAAATGGTACTGCAAAATTATCCTTAGTGCTAAAACCCATCATTCAATATTCTCAAGTGATAATCATTCAAGAATCTTCCACCATCATGAAATTAAGTGCTATGGGTCCTAGTAATGGAACCAAAATTTTGAGATTTAGTTTCCTTACTCAAGCATAACTTCCATTAGGTGCGTGCCAAAGTGTCTAAGAGTCCATATACTGGTGTGATGCCATTTCACGTAAGAATGAGTTCTCATGTTGTCACTCAAAGCACACAGTGAGGGATCAGTTCTTATTGGTTTTGTCATGTAAGGGTGTACTAACAAACATGGGCACTTGAACACATACACATTACTATGTTCATTCTATAATCCATATTAACATGTTCATTACTAAATTATTAAAAAGAAAAAGAAGACATACATGTTAACTATGAACCTTAACTTGATTATCTGAACAACATATAAGATAACTAACAACATTATCTCCATAGTTAGTAGAATAAAAAATTTAAGGCAACACAAGTTTCATTCATCATATGATAAGTGATATTCAAAGTTACACAATTCCACTGTTATAATGTAACTCACTTGTATAACTCTGTCAATACTATCCAACTGAGTAACCATAACAACATCAACACAACAACCTTATAAAGTTCTATCTAGGGGTATTTATACTTGGTTTTCCCCAACCAAGCAGTTACAATCATAACTACACTTATGATGACTCATCAATGATCATCAACACACTTGAGTCGTGGTAGCCAATTATATTGATTTCTTAAGGACCCAAGCCTTTGTGCCCCTATATTCTCTCTTCGGTGATGGATCCTCTCTGTCGAGTGCCTATCTTCTTGTAGGTCGATGTTGGATTCATGCTTGACTTATTCTCTTTCATCCCTATGAATCACTCCCTAATCATTCTCCACTTTTTGTGTGCTCCCCAAGTTCTAAGTCCTTCATTCTCAGGTTCTTCATTTATCATGCACATTTACTCTGACTTGGTCCTTTCACACCATGGATTCTCGTGCCATGATCTTTTGCACCATGGTCTTATGTGTTATGCCTCTCCACGTTGGTTATTCCAAAAAGTACTTAGCCAAAATTTGGGGCCCAACAACATGATAAATTTTACATATTCATGATGAGTTAAATGATGCGAGGTGATGAGAGTTCAAAATTTACTAAATATATTTTCTTCTCTTGTTTATAAAATTTCATATTGCTATGACTATACAAGTTGTGGGAATGGAATAATGTTAACAATATCATTTTAATGTTAATAATATCTTGAATGATATGTTAATACTTGAATGACATGCTAATGTTTGAATATTATGGTGGATTCTTGCAAAGAAAACCTGGCCAAATTTATGCTAATTAGACTTATACATTGATTATATAGTGTAGGTCTAGTGATGAAAGAAATTAATATGGATTCAAGGATTGTACCTCTTGGATGTCAAAATCTTGTTTGAACGAGAGTTAGCCAATTAAAGAACATATCTAAATTGTTTATTTCAAGTTATATATATAGTCTCACCCTTCTCTTAGATGCAATAAATTATGGGTAGATCCTTATCTTTGTGGAACTATATGTGAAATAGGAGTTGTATGCTTTAAATTAATTTATGAATGGATATATAAATATTATTCATTTTTAGTATACCTATAATATGTATTTGTAATTAAGTTCTACTTAGAAGGAAATATACATTTTTGTATTACTTGAAACTCATTCCCATTGAATTCTAATTGTATACATTAAGATAAATTCATACATGAAATATTGTTAATTATTTATGTTGAAGAGTTTGGGTGTTGGGATTACGATAAAAGCTCTTATCATGTAAGCTAGATCTAAGATATCATTGTACAATAAATTATTATTGTTAAGTTGTTATTCTTTCTTATTGTTTTTGGGCTTTTGTGTATTGAGTTGTATAAATTATAGCTTTACTTTCTCTTAATCAATTTTATAAAATAAGAGTGATTTTGTATTCTTATATTAATTTTATTGAATAATCATTACTTGCATAAAAACACGTTAGGAAACTATAATTGCTACTTGAATATACCATAATAAGAAACATTCCAATAATTGCTATATAACTATTTTTTTAATTCATTTGCCTATAATGGAGGAATCAATAAATTTTAAGTAACATAAGATTCAATAGGTCCACATTCATTAGAATAACTTGTGGATAGTTTAGTCACATTATTGATTAACATAAATATTCTTCCAACTGGTCCTTTGAGAAGGCTAAAAGTGATTGGAAGATTAACTTAGTAAATAATTTTTTTTTTTTTAAATTGACCACGTGAAAAGTGTATACAAATCTTACCTTCATTCTAATCAGTTCAAATCAAAATATTAGATGTGAGCTACTTATTCTACATCTATAATTTAATAGAAGGAAGGGTGTGGTTATCATAACCTCTTCCACTTTGTGAGCTCTTGAAGTAGCCAAAGATCTTAATTTGAATGAACAAAACAAAATTTTATCTAAATTTATCTATTATACCTTCCCTATGAATATTTTATCACGAAGGAAGGAAATTGTCTTATGTTAAGGAGTTAAGGAGTTTACTATTTTATTTCCAAATGAAAAGAGTGTCATCTATGATCAATCAAGTTGTGCAGACCTTGATTGTTTATTGAAGTCAATAATTAAGATATGAGTATAAACTATAAGTGGAGAAATAGAGACTTAGTAGATGAAATGTTTTAAAGATTGTTGGTACACCTTAACACATACATATTTCTAAGAGGATTAGGTCTCTTGGATTAAGTTGATAATATCTAAAGGCACCTTATTCTTATTGTGGAATAACATAAGGAATTTTAATATTATGAGTAAACTATGAGCTAGTGAATAATTGGTGTTGGTAGGAAATTTTAAAAGGGGATTATAATATTCAGGTTAAGCATAATGATTGACACTCTTTAGCAACCAATATTTGAATTTAGAATCATACCAATTGATTACTATTTAGCTAATTATAAAAAATTGATAGATTTTAACTAAATATGAAATAATATAGTCTTCATCTTGTTAAGTATATTTCTTTTAGTCAAGAATGGTTACACAATGAGCAAGACTAGAAACATACATCGACATATGTTTTTGTTAAAAGACTTATACTACATAACCAATGTTTATATTCTTCTTAATTTGTTACCACCATTTATTCACCCTTATTTGATCATGGTCAAAACTCCAAAAACTGTATCTTACTCCTTGAGAGTGTTAATTAGTCATTACTTTTGTTCTTGCAGATTGTAATCTTGCTAAGGAGATTCATCCCTGATTATTGTCATCTTTGGAGACGGTTGTGAATAGTTTAAATACATTAAAAATAGAAACAAAAAAAATTATGGTTGTTGGTATGTGTCGTGTGGAGTGCCTTAGATATGGTCTCTGCATTGGAAATCTGCCATATAATTGACTGCTGACAAATATGCAGCTTCTATTTCTGTGCAAAGGATTATTACGTGTGTGTAACGTCCACAGCCAATTGTCTTGAAACCTCTTCAAAACCGTGCTCGCTCCACGTCAACCTGATCAAGCTCAAGCTCGAGCCAAACACAGGGATATCAAACTTTAAAGGTGTGTTTTCCTTGAAAGGGCCGCACTTAATATTTGTGGAAAAAAGCTTTTGAAGTTCTTTCTATGGCAAGTGACAAGCAAACCTTTTCCAGAATCTTAAAAAATCTTTTAAGTCACAGGTTCAAATCCCAATTACTAAATAAAGTTGACAAAATCACAAGTGGGTCCAAAATATTAAAAAGAGGGGAAGTGCTTTTTAGAAGGATATGTTAATTATTTTTGTGGAGGACTATTATAGAGGGGGTTTCAAAATTTGTAAAAGTGGAGGCCACTTTCATCTTGTAAGGGATTTTATTGTAAATGTAGTTATAAATGGTTAAGTCTAGTTAATATGGTCATTGTGTGTTTGTCAATTGTTAAATTGTTATTTTAGATTTTATTATTTATATTAGAGTCATTTTTGTATGTCAAAAGAATCAAAGTTAAAAAATTCTTTTTGTAACGAATGTATTATTGGTGTAATCCGACGTCTATATTGAGGGGGGAGTATTTTCTCAAATAAAATTTCAAATTTTATTTGGTTATGTAAATAGTCAAAATAGGAAGATGGAGGCAACGGAGGAAGGAAGACAAACAACATCCTCTCATCAGTCACTTGCAACAGGGCCGCTTTGAGATTTGGTGGCATGTATTTTTAGTATTTTCATATTTCTGTTGTGTTCAATAAAACCTCTACAATAAATTTTGGAAAAGAGATGCATATTCAAAGAATCAAACTCTTGGGGGGGGTAGGAAAAAATTTTGAGGTAACTCAAAATGGATGGTTGTCTAGATAGTTCGAGAGCTTTAGGAATCTAGAGGATTCAAAATTCAAGAATCCACGAGATGGGAACGGTTCCATAAAATTCGACTTGGGAACTACACCTTTACAAGGGTCACGATACAACTTGATGGATTTGTACCTGGTGTAAATAATATTTTTTAAAAACAGTGTTAGCAAGATACGTTTCTCTTTTTCCATGTTCACACTAAGAAGGGAATGTTAAGAAATGTTAATATGCACATTAGATTGTAATATGAATTTGGAAGATTATAAGTGTGAGTGTAATAATAATACATGCTCATATTGAGATTTATTAGTTGTATGTGAGTTTAACTCACCATTAGAATAGGAATTGTGTAAGAGATTTGTGGTTGTGGGGTTGAGTGATATTTGGGATATTGAGAGAATAATCGAATGAGAAATCATATGAGAGAGATCTATGGGATTTGAAGATGAGGATTGACTCCTATTTTGTGGGAGCTCATCTTTGTATATATATATAAGATTCTTGTTATTCATATAAATATATATATATATATATATATATATATATATATATATAACAAGAATCTTGTGTGAATTGAATGAATGATTATTGTGTATTACGAGTTTATTTTTTTAATATTGTTCAAATTTTAATAGAAATAGTACATAACCAAATGAAGTAACAAGCGGATCAATACCATAGAGAAATGCATTTTGAAGTTGGCAATTGGTTCTTTGTGCACCTACAATAATACAATACAATGTCCTTGAAAAAAAATGATAATAAAATTTCTCCTGAGTATTACAACCCTTATCAGATTCTGTAAAAAATCAATAGTGTCTCATACAAGTTGTAGTTGTCTCAAACTACACGCACACATCTAATATTTAATGTTTCTTGCTTAAAGAAGGTAATTGGATAGTAAGTATCCACCCATACTATGTTACTGGAGCTATATGAGGAAGGAAAAATATTTTTTGAACCCGAGGAGATCCTTCAAACAGACACTAAAATGCTAAAAATAATAAAGATTAAGGAGTGTTTGATCAAGTGGAAGAACCTAAAGAGCGAGGATGCAACATGGAAGGATGAAGCATTCTCACAACAACATCAAGAGTTATTCAACATTGAGGGCAACATTGTTTTGAATGGGATGGGTATGATACACCATTAAACTATAGCGTGTATAGGGATATGTGTGGTTAATATGTGGCCTATGTCATATTGTATCTTATCTTGTCATATTTATTTATGTTATCATATTGTTAGTAAGGTTGGCCTATGGAGTAACTATAGCCTAAGTAGGGTATATATGAGAGATAGTGGTTAGTACTTGAACATAATATTATGAATTCTATTCTTATTGCATGGTTGTGGAGGTTACCTCCATGAAGTGGTTTAGTCATTTATCAAGCATTCTAATTTTTTGTTAATTATTATTATGGATTTACTTATTTTGTTCTCATTATTATTTTATATTGTTGTTGATCTACCTATGATGTTTACATGTATATCTATTGTTGTGAAATATCTTGATGTATCTAAGTAATTTCATTACATAGATGTTATAGTTTTTGGGGAATTAAAGCAATAAAGGCACAATCGAGTTTATTCATAATTTTATTTGACATTCTAAATTTATTTACTATTTAGTGATTGCTTCCTTCCCTATCAGATCCCAAAATGATCGATAAAAGGTTTTCAAGAATCCATTTGGGCCAAGGGCCTTCTCCTCATTATTTTCAAATACAACATAGCAAAATTATTCTAAATGGGGGGTTATAAGTGCTTCATTTTGGCCTACGGCAACTTAGTTAGGGATGTCAAATAACAAGTCATTGATTTGATTATGATCTACAAGGGTGCCTTATGATAGACTATTTTAGAAGGAGGCAACTTATTCCCAAATGGTCTCAAGATCCTATAGGAGATGATTGTCTCATGTAGCAATTTTGTTGGTCTTGTGAGTATGGCATTGAGTATCTATACAGCTATGAAAGAGTTTTGTATTCTTGTCACCATTGGCTAACCAAGTTTTCTACTATTTTTGTCTCCAAAAGACTTCATATTGAGGATGGATTTCCTCAAGGGATTCTAGGAGTTCCTTTTCTATGGAGAGGAGGGAATTTATTAGGCTTGTAAGTTTCATGCTCATTCAGGATCAATAGTTAATATGTTCTTAAAATGAAAATTATTCCAAACTTTTTTTTTGATGAAATATATCCTTATATTAACTAAATATAAATATACAAATAATTCAAAAAAAAATAAGGTGGTATGAGAGCATGCCACAACACTAGGCAAAGCCTAGGAGCAAAGAATCATATATAAGCAATGCCTAGAAGCTAGTCACAAAAAATAGTCATTAGAGAAAACAATCAAGTAGCAAGAGCAAGGCCTGAAGGTGGAGGATCCATATCATCTAGACCCTAGCCCAAAATTTGCAAGTCATTGCCATTTAGGATAGGCTCCCAACCAATAGCCTGAGCCGTGCCCTTTTCATCATCTGCTTGAGTCTGAATGGGTGAGATAGCCAGTGAGAGCCTAAGAAACTTGTCTATCATGTCTATACGACCTCCAGGTGACACCCCCCAAGAATCTAGGTGTAGAGGAGAAGGAGGAACGCCCTAGTCATCCTACCTAATGGGGGAAGGAGGTGGCAATTTCCACCCTTGCTACTACCTAGGAGGGTAAATGTGCTGATATGGGGTGTCCCTATGAGAGCGATGCCTGGAGTGGTTTTGATGATGTCTACCATGAGGTGGTTGAGGCACTCTATCATCCATCCTGGGATCCCTGGGTAGAGAAGGCATAACCCGAGCCATAACACAAGGATCATTTCTCCAATGAGATAGGAGGTCTTGGAGATACCCAAGCTCTATGGCCACTTTGTTGGCTTGAACTTGTATCTACAACAAAACATTGGAGATGATAGAATATTTATGCAAAGCAAAAATACTACAATTAGAAGAAACATGATTGAACATAGAATTATTTCTTTCTTCCCAAATCCATAATAGAATCTCCACTCTAAAAGTATGTCAGACTCGTGCATATTGGTTGGGCATCACGAGCTTGTCACCTAGGAGGATGTGCTGCCAAATGAAGAAATCAGGTTAGAAGGGCCTAAAAAGATCATGGATCCAGGAATAGACCCTTTGAACTTTGGGACATTACAAGAAGAGATGAGGAAGCATCTCAAGATGCCCACAAAAGGGACAAGTAGGCAATTTGACTCCAAGCTGAATGAGCCTTCTGCCAATAAGTAAGCCTTGGTGTAGTATACACTAAGCAAAATGGGCAAGCCATGAAGTTGAAATATTTTTATCCTTGGAGTTTAAGATTGTACCTCCACTAAAACCTTATTGTCTTAGTAAATGAGTCATCTCTTAACCAAATCCTTTCAAATTTGAAAGAGTAGCAAAAGAGAGAGCCATCTGTCGATATGTCTATTCAGATAGAAGTGTGATCCAAGTAAGACACTTTCAAAATCCTTGATTGAATTACCCTATCAGTGTCCATATAATATTTTGATATTATGAATCTATACAGATGTTATGATATTCCATACAATCTTGCCCTTTTTTATTCTAGGAGAACATACATTCCTTTGAGGGAAGGTCTATCAAACCGATTCTTGAATTTTAACTTAACCCTATCTTTTAATTTAAAATTTGGTGGTAGTGACCTCTTTTAAGGAATTATCAAATATATTTCTTTCAATTCAAAATTACCATGTTCCCATTAATTACCTTATTTTAAATATTAAAATTCATTATTTTTTATATATTTAGATAAATGTCTATCAGAAAAAATAAAATAATATATATATATATATATATATATATATATATATACATGTAACCATCTATGCCCTAGTTGAATTTTTACCAATCATGTACATTACAAAAAACATGGTACAACTTATCAATTTCCAAGCCTATATATATATATATATATATATATATATATATATATATATATATATATATATATATATATATATATATATATATATATATATATATATATATACATATACATACATATATATATATACATATACATATATATATATATATATATATATATATATATATATATATATTTTCATGTAACCATCTATGCCCTAGTTGAATTTTTACCAATCATGTACATTACAAAAAACACGATACATGATTGGTAAAAATTCAACTAGGGCATAGATGGTTACATATATATATATATATATATATATATATATATATATATATATATATATATATATATATTCATGTAACCATCTATGCCCTAGTTGAATTTTTACCAATCATGTACATTACAAAAACCATGGTACAACTTATCAATTTCCAAGCCTAAATCAAACCACAAAGTAAATACAAAGGACTAAAAAATCATTTTGGGATTGAGTGATGTACCTGCTTTCCACACAGTTTTCAATAGAAAGTGGGACTCCATTGAATTCTCTACCAAGGAGATTTTTTATTTGTTTTTGTAGTTCTATAAAGGTTTTAAGTTTGATCCAAGTGCACTTTTTCAACTCCACATGGTTGCGCCTATAAGTGTTTACTACCCTAACATGGATTTTGTTTCCATAGTTAAGATGACATGTTAAAATGGGTAAAATTTTTGAAGTCTAATGTGATCTTATGGCACCTTAATTCACTATCTGCAATTAAGGTGCACTACTACTAGGACCTTTCCCCTACATCCCATGTCATAAAATAACCATTTCTTACATGACATATAGACATTGAATCATTTATGGGTTCCATAAAAATCCAAGGCTTCTCCAAAGCACCTTCTACATCGTCACACTTGAGACTTCTTAGGCTAACCAACACATTTGTTATGAAGGAATAAATATCTATAGCAAACATTGTAGTTTCTATAGGATAATAATACATTGGAGGTGGAGGAATTAAGATGAAGGTAAGGATTAAGGAAACATTATTTTCTAAATACATGGCACATAAATAATGGGGGGGAGCCCTTGGGATATAGGTAGGATGTTTGTGAAAATATAAATCAGTAAACAAGTGGAATTGATAAGACTATATAATAAAACTTTCACATTTTTCTTGGTCAAACTTTTGAACAAAGGGTACGTACTCGTCTACATAATTATGGATTTGGTTGTTATTATGTCAAACCTCTTCCAAAATTACATTATGGCAAAAGGAAAAATCATTATGCTAGGGTTTTTTCATGGTTTACATCTACCTACTTGCATTTTTGGACCCCTTATGTCACACTGCAAAGCCCATGAGATTTTTTAAGGTTACAACATATTCACTATGCTCTACATGTTACCCTTTGCGAGAGCAAGCACTATATTTATGGGTTTTATGTGTTCTACTACATCTATTGATGCAGGAGATAGAGCTAATGGTGCCCAAATGAACTCAAAAGTTTGTTCCAAAAGTCTATGATGAGGTAATCCCTCTACCCCTCCATCCCTTCTGGAGGTAAGTATTCTTACTACTCTTATTAAACAATGTTACAAGTGGTATGAAAATTGTTCTATTATTGTTTATTTTGTTGGTCACATCCCCTTAGAGGATTACCTACACAACTGGCTTCGCAACCACTGGGAGCCATTAGGGGTCCATGTCTTTGGAATCTGAAACCTTATCAAAGTATTTTTATTTTTTACCTTTAAGGAGCCCTCTAAGACTCAATTGATTCTTGTGAATTCCTATATTTGGCTCTTTTGAAACCAACTTATGATTTTGTCTCCCTAGTCCTTTGATTTTAAGGTTTATGACAATGTTGCCCTTCATGTCCCTATTTGGGTTGAACTTCTCAGTATGTCAGTCTATTTTTGGGACTTTATCCCATAAATCATTACTCCCATAAGACGTGTGGTTACGATTAAACCAGATATGTAGTTCTCCCCATGCCCTAATAAATGAGTTTGGGTGGAGGTTGACCTCTCCAAAGAGATGAAGGATTTCATTGAAATCCAGGTTGGGGAGACCCAGTGGTCACAAAAGGTTGTATATTTCAAACTTCCCAACACTTTCTTCCACTGTTAGGCCTCAAACCATGGTATCAAGGATCGTCCTTGTATGGGTCATCCCAAACCTCCTCAACTACCTCTGCATTCTAATAATCTACAACCAAATGACCAAGGTGATGGTTGGACCATAGTTCCCCCCAAACAAGCATTGATTCCTAAACCATAAAACACACCTCAACCACTACCTCCAGATGATTTTCCTCTAGTTATCACACCCTCTTAGGGGACTTATTTTTTTCCCCCTTCTAACCCAAATCCTCCTAACACTCAAAGCATTTATATAGCCTCCTAGAATTTTAGGATGCCTCTAGATAAGGTTCACTCAACTAGTGGCCCATTCTCTCGGTGGTCTCACAACCCACCTCACAAGGGTGACGGTTCTCCTTAGGAGGAGTATGATGACATATTCTGCTACATTACAGGTTGCATAATTTTTTGCCTTCACCAACACAACAACTTTGTAGCATTAGTAGAATTTGAGGATGGGCAAGGGGATCTTTAAATGAATGATCCTTCCCTATGAATGTTTTATCATTGAATGTAAGGGGTATTATATAGTCTACCCATAAATGTAAGGGGTATTATATAGTCATCAAATTATTTTTCTAAACATTTTTTATCTATAAAAAGTTAAAATTTTTAGCTTTCTCCTCTAGATAGCCCTATGAAGTATTTGGCCAAACACCACCTAGGTCACCACCTTACATGAGGTAGGACATGGTGGTGCATGTATCTTAATTAATCCTAAAGTCTTCTTTGGCATCATTGGCACATGGAATGAGCCATCACATTGGGCAGTCTAGATTATTCTTGACATTGATGGCCATCTTTTTGGCATCCTCAACATCTATGCTCCCAATGATGGCCCTAATCGCTCCTTACTCTAGAGATCTTTAGCAGATGGGCTACCTCATGTCACATGGCTTGTGTGTAATGACTTTAATATGATTTAATACCCTCAAGATAAAGTTGGGACCTCCCCATGCATTAATGTGTTGGTAAACATGAGGCTTGGTACTATTTCAAAAATAAATGGGGGCTCGAAGACACTCTCCTCTGGTGACAAATATTTAATCACACGTCTTGATTTACATGGTCCAACTACCAAATTGGGGTTCATCGCATGCTCAAATGGTTAGACTACTTTATGTTGTCATAGAAAAATATTTTTTCCTTTTTCAAAATTGATGACCAACTTGTCAATGTCCACTTGGATATTATTTTGTCAGACCACTTGCCCATCTCCTATAAATTATAATGGACTTCTAGGCAATACAATGTGCCACGTTATTAGTTTTTTCTCAATACTTCTATGCTGAGTCACCTTAGTGCCATCTGACTCATCCACTAGATCTAGGACCTGGCCCTATGGCTCCTATACACCACCAACTTGATTGAGTGGTGGAATGAGGCCATTATTTGAACCACCTCCTTCCTCCACCACCATGACAAACATGTTGCCTAGATTCATAAACATTCAGAGGAGGCTATGCTCTAAGAATTCAAATGGTTTCTTCCTCCCTCGAGATTGATCCTTTCAACATGTAGATTTAAAGGTTGTCTTCCTCCCTAAAACACCACCTTAAGGTGGTGGATAGTCATGCATCTAGAGGCACCTAGCTCTGTGCTTGGATACATTAGCTTAAAATTGGTGACAAAGCCTCCAAAGAGTTCTTCAAAGTGTTAAAAGCTAAGTAATCTCGTAGGCAAATTAAATCCATTTAAGTGGCTCAATCATGGCTTGCATCCCAATATTATATCTCCTTAGTCTTTCTAGATCATTACAAGTAGGTTTTCCATGCCCAACCCTTTATGGTTAAACAGTCTCATGCTCTTTAGAATTGCCTCAAAGTGGTGCCTCACAAGCTCAAACTAGTGGATTAGCGACTATGTGATGCCCCACTCACCTTGTGAGAGCTTATGGAGGCTTTGAACTACATGAGCAATGAAAAATCCCCTAACCTTAATGGCTTCCCTTGTGAGTTTTAGTAAACCACTTCAAAGTTCACTAGCCTTGACTTGTTGCAGGTCTATAAAGAAGGCCTACAGAATCAATCTCTTGGCCCCATGATCAATCAAGGTAATATCAAAATTTTCCCCAAATCCAATGAGCTTCTCACCAATTGGAGGTTGATAAAATTACTAAATATCTCTTACAAGATTCTCACCAAAGCCCTCACCAACCATGTCCAGCTAATATTACCTACCATTGATAGATTAGAACAAATAGGTTTTATTAGAGGGAGGTATTGTTGTCAATCTGAATTGGCACCATGTTTTGAAGGTGTGAAATTAAACCTTCTCTTCAATTGGAACAATGGGATGTTTTTAGAGTGTGTGTGACTCTAAATTGAGAAGAACCTCTAGAGAGGGCTAGTTTCTTTGGGTCTATCACCTATAACTAACACTATGCTTGGAAAAGGGAAGGAGATTTTTAGAAAAAATCATAAACAAGAAAGGTAGGTGATGCACCAAATGTTTTGGACCCTTATAATTACACATAACACACTCTCAAACACTTTCAAACCTACAAATATCACTTCACTCGCTCTTTGATCAGATTTCACATAAGTATTTCATAAAAGGCATTAACTAGATATTAATCTAGCATGGGAGGGTAGTTGTCCACTTCCAAACTAATCAATGAACTATCTATGGCACTTATAATGACCTGTGAGAGCTACAAAAAACTTCATGAAGGTGAGAAAACTCAAACAGAGGTAAAGGAAAGCATACATTCACTTAGCCACATAAATGAATTCATAAGACACACTTAAAAAAATCTTGTAAACGGAGGAATTCAATCTTTTATTGCATCCAATAGGTGTAGTACAAATTTTTAATAGAGTTTAGTCTTGTCAAGAAAAAGTCCAAGAGTCTAGGAGTCTCTAAACTAGATTGAGCTCTGCATTTTAAGCATACGGGAGCATCTTTATGCTAAGGTAGAGAGTACATGCCAGGTGTTGAGATAAAACCACGGTTCATCATTCTGTTGACTCCATTACCTTGGGCCCCTTGCTCTGTGGTTGCCACTTGTAATTCTCAAGAAGACCCCTTGCTAGCTGGTGTAAAGATATGAAGATGGTAATCATACTAGGTGATTGCCTCAGATACTTGATAGCTTTACCCTACTTTAGTTAAGGAAACCCAGTAGTGACACTTGATCTCAAAACCCTGAACATGATGGATTCCTTTGAGCCTATTGTCGGTGACCAATCAATTATGAAAGGATGATCCTGCTTTTTGAATAATGATCTTGATATTTGATTCCATGCTCATCTTTTTATCACATTCCACTAACATCTTGCTGACTATATAATGCTCATCGAAACTTATTATAGGTCCCTATGGAATGGAAAACTAATTCCCTTATTGGTTTTCCATAGACATCTCATGCTTTGATATATCCATTTCATTTGAATTAGTATGGAACCATAGTTCTACAGGTCAAATTATTATAGAAGCCCATAACTTAATTTACGTGTGGATCCTCTTCAAAGAATCAATGAACATAGTCATGAAATAACTTTGCTACGTATATGTTCTAAATATTCAAACCAAGGTTTAAATTGAGCTTAAACGGTGACCAAAAATTTGTAATGCTTGTTTAGACGGCATCCAAGTGGCATTTTGACCTCATACTTATGTATTTACATGCTTGGGTGGTGAAGTCTTTTGATCTGACATGCCCATCCATGTGGTAATTCCTTGCCATGTTGTTCATTTAACTTAAACATGGCTGTCATCACTTGGATATGTGTCCCCATCTTGTGCCTCCTAGAAACTAGATTGAACACATTCTATTGGTCTCCTTGAGAGCTTCCTTAGCTTGACCTTTAATGCTTGCCATTGATTTTTTATCTAGGATCCAAAGATTATGACACTTATCATCATCCCATGCCTTTTAAGGATATGATGTCAATTTTCATCTGACTAGCACCCTTTCACCATGTGGTAACCTCACATTTGATTTGGGATTATTGACTTATTGACCTTGTGCTTATCATCGATCTCATTACATGGTTGAACACATGTCATCAATCTTTGGTCTACTTGATTGAATGCATGCCATTGATAAACTAAATCACCATGATCATGACACTTGGCATCAATGCATTCAATCTTAGATCTGTTGACTTGTTGACCTCTTGTGCACTATTAAATCTACTTTTTCATGATTAAATGTGTACTGTTGATCCATTTTGACTTACTGACTTAGATGAGCACCTGCATGTTGTTGATCTTTATTTTTGATCAAGTGATACTTTGACACTTGGCATTGATGTATTCAATGTTGAAGATTTTGAATCAAAATGACTATTTTTTGTGACTTCAATTTGACGTTCCTTGACACGTCTTGTATCACTAGATCTTTTTTGAAGGCTTATATCTTGAGATAGAAAAAACATCAAGAAACCAAACTTGTAGGGGATATTCATGGCATAGAATACATCATGTTCATGAAATGATTTAGCTTTGATTAACTTACCAATCATGTTTATTAAATAAATAATCAAAATGACTTGTTCATTTCTACATGATTTTCTAAGATAGTTTGGTTCCTCTAGGATTGTGTCAGTTATCATTTGATCCATTAAATCTCTGATGAACTACTAAGACTTTATGCAGATTTTATTCATGCCCCTGAATGCTTGAACACCATAAAAACCTGTCAAGTTCTTCACTTACAATTCTAGACCTATTTATAGACCTGTTTCTAGGCTTGCTTCTCAAAAATCATCAAATTCACTTTAAAGTTTTCTTAAAGTGTTTTAAAATATTGCAAGTGACATGCGGTCTTCTCCCTTCACCATTGGACCATTTACTCAACTAGGACTCTACTCAGCTTCTTAATCCACACCAGGACCTTGTGGAATATTTGATCCATCTAGGTAAAGTTTGGTATGTAGGCCAATTTTGGCCAACATTTCTGGCAACTCGATTGGGGAGCATGCCTACTATGCTTGAGAACCAAACCATTTACATGACCTTTGGACAAATAAATAATTAAAATTTTGATCCATGACTGCAAGTAACCTTTTAACCAGAAATAAGGACACCTCCTCCTCTAAAACAAGGAAGGAAACACATAAAATAGGGAAACTAACCTAAACAAACAAGTGTGAAAAAAACACTTATTAGAACAAAACATAGCAAATAAATGTTCTAGGACAACACTTGGATGAAAATAAACAAGTGAATTATGTACAAGCAACCTAACTCTTCAATAACACTATTTCAAATGTATCCCATTAACTAGGATAGAGAGTTCATCACCATCCATCTTTGCAAGTTAGAAGGCATTATGGTATTTATAGCTGATGAGTGTATATAGACCACTCCAAAGAGAGTCAAACTTTGTATGCCTTCTTGGTTTAGCTCTATCCTCATCCCACTTGAGGACCAAATCTCCTTCTTTGAAGCTTCGTGAAGAAGTTCTCTTGTCAAAGGCTCTCTTTACTCGTGCTTGGTGTATTTCCATGGCTAACATGGACTGATTTCAAACCTTTTCTAGCTCCATAATCTCTACATATATGATCTCCATTGGTTCATTCTCCAACAACTCAAGTTGATGCATTAGTTCTAAAGCAGGAAAATTAAGAAAAATAGGTAATCTTGCTTCCTTATCATATATCAGCTTGTATGGAGAATTGGCTATTGATATTTTATATGTGATCCTATCAGCCCATAGAGCTGATTTCAACTTGAGATGCCATGACCTCTGATTATCCTCAATAGTCCTTCTTATGATCTTTAATAGGTTCTTATTTATAGACTTAGCAAGGCCAGTGCCTTGTGGATAATAATTTGATAAAGTACTAAGATAAACACTATGTTGAACAACCCATTGGCTGATTTTATTCCCAAAAAGGCCATATCATTGTCAAAAATGATGGTTGAAGGAACTCTAATCTACCAAGTAAACCTTTATATAAATCCAAAACATTGGATTCATTTGCTTCTTTCAATGTTACTGCTTATGTCCATCTAGTGAAGTAATTTGTAGCAATCAGTATCCATTTATGTCCTACACTTGAAGGAGGATTAATGAGACTAATAAATTCTAATCGCCATTGGATAAAGGGCTAATCCACTATAATTGGTTGGAGAGGTAAGGCTACAAGTTTCACTTTTCATACAAATAGCACATTGTTTTCATTTCCTAACTAATGCATGACAATCACCAAATATGCTAGGCCAATAATACCTGCCTCTCATAATCTTAAGGGTTTTAGTCCTTGCAAAAAAATGTCCTTCACCACATCCATCATGGAACTCTTCAAGCAATATTTCTATTTGGCTTGGCTCTATACATCTGAGCAACATGCCATTGATATATTTATTGAACAAAACACCATCAACAAGAAGGAATGGAATTGACTACAATATGAAATGTCTTCTTTTTGAATCACTTAGATGAGAGGGATAAATACCATCTTGGAGATATCTTTCCAAGTCATGAAAGTAGTTGGAAGGTGAGGTATGATTAGTTGTAACCTCTCCATCATTTGACACCAAAACCACCTCATTAGTCTTTTACAAGTCTTGGGCTAGGTGTTCACAAAGTCCTTTGCCTCTAATCAACTTTATTACCCTAATTTATACATCATATTCCATTAATTTTGTCATCCAACTAGCTCTCTTCTCATTTATATCTTTATTCAATAGAAACTCCTTGATACTTGGATGGGCAACCATTAGGTGTATCTTATTGCTAGAAAAAAATACCTAAATATCTTGAGAGACATTATAACTAAAAGTATATGTTTTTAACAAAATATTACCTTATTTAATATTATTCCAAGCCTTGACCAAATAAGGCTATTGGCTACTCCAAAGCTTCATGATTCTGTTGCATAAGAATGCCTAAAATGGTGTCTATGTTAGCATAAGTGTACAAAATGAAATCCTTTGAGATATCTAGATTCATGAGTGTAAGAGCACTATCTATGACTTTATTTATCTCTTCAAAACTCTTTACTCCTTCTTTGGATCAGTTGAAACTTTGATTCTTCTTTAGCACGGTTGTAAGTGGCTTAGCTAAAGTGGCAAAGTCTGAAATATATCTTCTTATAAAATTGATTTTCCCTAAGAAGCTTTGCAAAGCCTTTTTGTGCTTGGGTAAAGAAAGTGAAAGAATTGAATCTTTCCTTTCAAGATCTATACTCAATCCATATTTGGAAACATGCCCAAGGATCTTACCTTCATGAATTGAGAAGATACACTTTTTGGGATTTGGAGATACCCCAAATTGCCTACACTTTTCAAACACTTGCTTGAGGTGAACCATGTGTTCACTTACACTCTTTGAAAACATAGTTATGCCATCTAAATAAACAAGTACAAACCTATTAAGAAGGCCTTGGAATGATATATGCAGGGCTCTCTGAAAATTCGCTCCAGCATTGGATAAACTAAAGGGAATCTTCCTATATGCCAATGTACCCCACTTTGTTGTGAAGGCTATTTTGAGTTGGTCCTCTTCCTTTACCAAGATTTGATTGTAATTGTAGTCATATAAAATGTCTGAATTGGTATTTTGACTGTGGCTAGTGACACCCTATCCATAGGTCCTTTTTGCATGCTATTGTAACTCTTCTAGAGACCTTTTTGCTCATTATTGGTCATTCGTAGACTTTTAAACCCTAATTCTAACTTAGCCATACTCTATTTTCTAGGCCAATTCTATCTCCCCAAGTCTTGAGCCTGTAGGACATGAGTGCCATACCATAACTATAGCAATAGACACTAACGTGTCTCATTTTTAGTGTTCCCGACCCTTTGCAATTTGAGCTCAAATGGTCATTTTCATTCAATTCATATCCTTCATTATGTCGGCCTAGCACAAATAAATTTAACCCATGATCAATTGCTCCTTATAAAATCCCATCCAAAGTTCATTTACAAATGGAGGTGATAAATCTTACAAAGCAAGCAAGAATACAAATAAAGCACTAAGGCAAAATTCCCTATTCTCTGCATACAGTCACCTAACATAGTTGCAAACATACTCAAACCATCATACCAGTCCCTAGCCACATCAAACACTCTTAATTTGGAATTTTTACATCCACATCACACTATTGCATAAAACACACTAAGTGGGATAACTATATATGGCTTGATCCCTCTTTAGAGTATTGGTATGTAGACAATGTAACCACATAAGGGGTATGGATTACACGTTCAATGCATCTTACACACAAACCCCTCTTTTTATCTAAGTGGGTCAAATCATATTTTATCAAGCATGATGGAGGGTTAGGTTTTGAATATTAAAACAAATCTACAATGATTTTTGTCAACAATTAGCACTCAATATTTCACAGGTAGGCTCACATAGGAAAAACATAAAGAACCCAGAAAGTTCAAGTCTCTATGACTAGTTTAGATAATAGTGGTAGGAGTGTACAACAACATCGGACCCCAAAGTGTCTTGTTTTTGACACTCCTATCCTTTCACCAAATGAAAGATAGATTATGATTTGCAATGATATATCAATCCTTCACAGCTATTTTTAGATCTTGTCTCATCCATCTCAGTCTGTTTCAAGATAAGTTATATTTTCTCCTTATTTATTATTATTTTTAGAAAGGTAAAAAAATAGATAAATTATACAAATCAGGGATATAATTATTGTAATATTATTTACTAATTTATTAATCCAGACCCTTAACTAAGATATGAATACAACTCTATTATTCCCAAATACGTTAAATCATTTGGTGAACCTGGCTTACTTCTTTTGCACATAAAAACCCTATAAACCCTAGGGAAAATTCCTTGTTGATTTTTTCAGTATTTTTTTCTGCATATATAAATAAAAAATTCACATTTAATTTTTAAAATCTACCATAGTAATTTTAAAAATAATTTATTTCAAATCCTAGTTGAATATACTAGGTCCCTTTGGTTTTGAGGTATCACCTTACATGTTTGTGAGCTTTGTATCCTTTTTTATGCATATTTTAGTTCACTATTTTTCAAATCCTAGATTACATTTATTTAAATCTTCTATTTAATTTTTCAAGTTGTTTTCCTTATGCCACCTAAGCTCCTTGCATCTCTCCCTTTGAGATGAAGTGCAAGACTTAGTGGCAACCTTCCTAAATTCACCTAGATTCCTCCAACCTATCCATACACCATGGATAAACAACTAGCTCATTTTCCTACTATAAATCCTACACATCTAGATTGCACTAATTTCCATGAGGATCATTTTGACAATGAGCAATATGAGAATAACAATGATGATACACACACTGATGTTCATGACCCACCACATCGAGCTCTTGATCCACTTCCACCTATTGTTGATAATGATATGGTCATCAAAAAAGATTTGATTCTACAAAGTTTTTGAGAGAGACTTGGGGAACAACCCTGAGATCATGTTCTTATCTTAAAATCTATCATGCAAATTAAAAATTATAAGCAAGTTGAGTCTACCATTCTTTCAAAATAACTAGTTGTAAATGACACTATAGGGATAACTATGTCTCAACAACCCCCTATAACAACCCAACCTTCCTATGAGGCACCACCAATTATGGCTATTACATCTTTATCTCTTGATGTGGTTGCCCTTGTGTAAGAAATAAAATCTCTTCAATCCAAGGTGTTACATCTTAAGCAAGGTGCCTCTAGACCAACACAAGCCTTGGATTCTTTTTCTCTTCTTCATACACCATTGGCTTGTCATATTGCTTCTACACCCTTACCACTAGGTTTTGTTCAACCCAAGCTGACTCTATATGATGGCAAGGGGGATCCTAAGACACACTTGAGAGCTTTTCACATAGATTGCTTGGACTATATGCCAAATGATTGGTTATTAAACAAACTATTTTCATAGAGTTTAAAAGAGTATACTCTACAATGGTTCTATAGTCTACCGAATCAGTCGACCAATGCATTTAATCCTTTAGCTGACATGTTCTTAGCTCATTTCAGCATTAACATAGGTGACAAGGTTTCTTATGTCCAAGTTTCACAATAGAAACAAAGGTCAAATGAGCATCTCACAGATTATGTTCTTCGATATAAGACTATATTGGCTAAAATGACTAGCCCCACGACTGATCAAGAATTATAGGATCTCTTCAAACAGAGTCTTTTACCAGCTTTACATGAGTTAATAATGTCCAAAAGTTTCTCTTCCTTCACTGAGTTATGTCATACACTAAACAAAAGGGAAGTCAAATTAATTTCAATGGGCAAACTCAAGTACATAAGCATATCAGAAACAATAAATAAGAGTAACAATAAAGTCCCATACAAAGTAAAGGTTAATTATAGCAAAAGTCAAAATCAACCTATAGTTAATGTGGCTTTAGATCCCCCTCAGTGAGTGGTTTTATCAGTACCTCCTCGATGAGCCTTTACCAATCTACAAGTATCTCCAACCAGTCTTACAAAAGCTATTGGAATGCAATATAATATCTCTCCCTCCTATTCAAGAAGTTGATGCAACAAAATCGCTTCCACTTGGATATGATCAGAATACATTTTGTGATTTTCATTGGACACACAATGAACATATGCATTAGTTTATGACACAAGGTACATGATTTGATAAATGACAACCTTATTGATCTTAACACTCCAATTGAGCCTCCTCAAGCAAAACAAACACAGGACAAGGCTCTGAACATTTTCTCAGATCTTTTCCCATGACATTCTAAACAAGATATAGGGGATACATCAGGTGTTCACCATGCATATTATGCACACCCTCCACCAGCTACATATTAGGCACCTTTAATTGAGTCGCATCCTTTGAGCAACATGATCGGTGTGTATGATTCCAAAGTTCTAGTTGGTCCTTTCATCCATAGAGAAATTTTTCCAACCTTTATTATTTGTAGTAATAAGGAAAATACTTAGTGACAACACCCTGTCACACCTCTCTCCAATCTCCCAGCCTCCTGTCTCCAGTGTACCAATTCAAGATTACACCAAGCTTGAAACCAAGGCTTAACAAGTCTTCACACCTCTTCACCTCCTTGAAGAATGCAATAATACATGGAATTACAAAATATAAAGGAGATAATTCTTTAATAGCATTTACAAGAAAGAGAATATGGGGAGAGAATTAAAGAAGAGAGATAAAATATGATTCCATATTCTAAGTGGGTACATAAGTAGTCCATAAATCAATGTATACCACTTGTGCATAGTTCGAAACATAGTGGAAATACATTAGACAAAAACACCACCACTTCCATGTGATAACCTGTGTTTGTCCTCCACTCAACCACTAAAGATAGATGATGCCAAATCATCTCTTATCTTTATCCAAGCACCAAGATAGTGGAATCTCCATATAATTATTCCCTATATACCCAATTATGTCAATCACACATGCATATTATTTGTCCTTGTCCCCCACATGCATCCAAGTGCAAAATTAAAGACACCCATGTGCCTTACTAGATAAGGCAACCCTAGTTGACACCTCATCAACTTTACAACATGGAAAATATTTTGTGGGCCATGCCACATCACCTACAATCTACATCACCAAGATGCCATGTCAACATGAATAGTGACTTCACACCCAACAATCATAAGCCTTACATAAATAATCTCAAGTCTCACATGCCTGAGTGAAGGGTCAAGTCATTATTCCTGATAAAATCTAAAAATGACCCAAGACTCTTATTTCTAATTATAGTATCTGATGAATGTCTAGAGACACTAGAACATCATTGCTTGATGTCTTTTAGAAATATAGAGCAAAAAATACTAATGGAGAGATGCTAAAATATGGTCTTGAAGAAGTGAAAGCACTTTCTCCATAGCCAATGAAATGGTAATCAATGAAATTAATAGGCTAGATTGGTGACATAATGCTGATTTACAATACCTCAAACAAAATAACCATGATGCAAAGATTATAGGAACCAAAACTAGTAGTATGCTTCTCAAAGGAGATAAACACATTAACATTATGATCAATAAAAGTATGAGTTGTGCTAAAGGCAAATATAAGTGTAGCAAGAACACAATACAACTCAAGGTCTGATAGATCACAATCTCAGAGAGCATCCAGGGGATGCATGTTAGATTCAGAAGTAAGTATTGAATGTGGAACAAGTGCAGTAGTTGTGGGTTCCCCATGATCAAATTATTGTTACAAGAGTGCAAAAAATGACTTGTAAAGTGCAAATGAGTGACTCCTGCTCTAAAAGTTTCATGAGGAGGAGCATGTTATGTTCTTTGAGGGTTATATTTTTCTCTACAAACTGAACAAGATCATCCTGAAGTGAAGAAATCTCAAGAAAGAGCATATCACTCTTGGCTTGCAAGTTATTATTCACTTGCATTAGTGAGTTTATATCAAGGAATGAAGCCATTGCAAGCAATAAAACAATATCAAGGCACATAGAAAGGGGCCTTGAGGGAGTCTCAAGAACAATGGAAGACACTAAGAAAGGGGCATTGAATGAGATGTAGAACAAACCACAAACAATGAGTATGCCAAAATGTAAATGCTTACACACAAGAGCAAGGCACGAACCACAAGTGCGCTAAAATAGAAACAAGGAAAAATCATAAAGAGTATCTTAAACAAGTGTTTACCTCTAAAAAATAGTTTTTGGAAATTTATAAGGGTGAAATGATAAAATAGTTCACCCCAACTACTTATAGTGATGTAATTTATAAAAGTTTTCACTTTATTACAAAATTGAATTGAAAATAAAAAATAATGTTTTTGGACTCTATACAATATGACTCAATTTTAGTTGCAAATTTGAATTGGAGGCAAAAAGCATGCACTTTAAAAAAATGGCACCTCAAAAAGTGTCTAAAGTGTAGATAAAATTCAATTTAAAGTTCGTCGATGTTCGATCACAAAGAAACCATTTGTAAATCTAAAAAAAAGTCAAAATTTCAAGCATAATAGAAACAAAATAAGTATAATTCATAGAAGAGGATAAAATTATCTTCACAATGCAACAAGAATCTCATCTTAACTCAAAGTGATGCTCAAGATATGAGTGAAACAACATAAATATGTTTGTAAAAATGCTCAATGGAGGGGGTTCAACAAAATGCAAACATGTAAATATGGAAGACATAATTTCCAAGTGGTCATGCAAATGAAATAGAGGGCACTAATAGAAAAAAAACATGTTTTCCAGAGGGGGTCTAACAATGGTTGCAAGGTAGAGGATGGAGTGGTCAGGGGTGGTGGTAGTTGCAAGGTGAGTGGTAGGTGAATATAAAAAGGAGTGACTTGTGGAGGTTGAGGTTGGTGAGTGAGCTACGGTGGAATAGAATTAAGTGGATAGGGATTGATAAGTTAAGAGGAAGAGAAAACAGAGGAGTGGTTGGAGCTTAGGGAGTAGAGGGATGGTGGATGTTAGGCATAGGTGGTTGGGAAGTGGTTGGGTGAGAGGAGGGGTTGAGGGGAGGTGGAGTAGGGGTGAGACATGAGGTAGGGAGTGGGAGCTAGTTTGAATGCACAAAAATAGAGTAGTGGGAAGGATGAGATAGGCTGAGAGCTATAAGGAATTATAATAAAATAAAAATAAATAAATTGTATTTTATTTTTTTAATAAAATAAAAAAATAAAATTTTAATAATAATTTTAAAACTCCCATAATTATTATTATTATTGGATCAATACTAGGGTTATAAGGCTCCCTTTCCATTTATTAAAAAACATAAAGCTTTACAAGAAAATCGAACCTTAAGGATTTACAAAGGAGAAATTGATGTCCCAACAAGGACAAGGCTAACCAAGTGGTGAGTCCACAAAATAACAAAAAACACCACCATACTAGTAGGCTCAATAAGATAACAAAGGAACCAAAATGGAAAGACTGAAAATGAACAACCATACCAAAAACCAAGAAAGGCAATTTCATTCAAATGTTCCTCTGACTTAACCTTAAGAATGAAATTAAGCCCAACAATAAGGTCACGCTCAACACTTTCTGACACTCGATGAAGCCTTCCTTTTATACCACCAACTGAGGTAGTTTCATGATTACTAGCTAGCCAACCATGCATCACAACAGAGATCGCTCATTGGGGATATCAAACTAACCAAGGAGGAGCTACTCTATAGGGTTGATCAACCAACTGAAATAGAAACTCCATAACATTCACCCTTTCCTTATAATGCCTCACTTCATTCCAAATTTTAAGCTCCAAAATAGTGCTTTGAATTTGAGCCAAGGGTGGGGGAGAAATGAACTGACCATCGGGTGGAGGATGATGATGAAGATTCCCCTGCAACTCTTTCATGAAACCCAACAATGTAATATATCTAGTCTCAAGGGCCCTAAAGACTAAAATTAGAATGATCCCAATGTTAGGAATAAATTAGAAATTGATGTAGAACAATTCCATAAAATCACAATAATAGATATGATTAGAGATGCATAAAGAACAAAAATAAATATGCACAACAAGAAGACTAGATTTAATGTGGTTTACCCAATATGGGCTAAATCCACCAAAAAACACTTGCTTAGATTTTATTACAAGCCACAAGAGTACAATCCACTCTTAGATCTATCTTCTCACAATTACAATGCACAAATATTGTTTGGAGTTGTGCTCTACAAACCTTTTTAAATTCATACCTAAATTCACACACTCTATTTCTCTAACTTCACTACCACCAACCACCATAAGAACCCCAAGAGCCATCGCAACTGAATGCCCTATCACTGTCGTCACTGCAATAAAGGAATTAGAGGAATTCACATAGGAAAGAAACAAGCCTCAAGAGAATGACACAAAAATAGAACCCTCTCAAAGATATAGGCCACCTGTGATAATTATCAAGCCTACAATCATTCCTTGATGATGTAAACCTCATGCCAAACACGATCTATAGATTTAAGAAAGGGGCCGAATAAACATAACACCATGTTAAGACCCAAATTCAATATTTGAAATCCCCTCAAACTCTTCCCATGAGGCTCTTTGATTATCAAATTTTATAGACTCCTTTTCATCTATTCCACAATTGTCAAGGAAGTTAGCTGTAGAATTGGCCTCCCTATAACAATGATGACTTTTCCAAACTTCAAAACTTATCAATAACTCCTAAGCCTTGGTCAACATGTTCTCCAAATTCCAGGAAGAAGTTAATTTCTTTTTCAAAGTAGATAAAACAATTTGAGAGTCTCCTTCAATTTGTAGCTTAACAATACGACACTAGAACACTAAGTCAAGACCAAACACCAAGGCCTGAGCCTTCACATCAATATTGGTTCCATCCATTAATTTATTAGAGATGACCCTAATAAGAGAGCCACTACAATCCCAAATTATACAACCTGCACCAGATGCTCCAGGATTACCCCTAAAGGCACCATCAAAATTCAATTTAAACCAACCATGTGGAGGATGTCACTCAGTGTTATCCTTTCTTTTCTCTTTTACTGAAGATACCATTGACCCATGAACAGGGGACTCCCATAATTATTTTATTTAGATAGATATAAAGCTTTTGACTGGAGTAACAACTAGTTACAATTCAATGGCCACAACTAGCCAATACCAACAATACCGTCACAATCGGTAAATACCAACAATACCATCACAACTGGGGAGTACCAACAATACCACACAATACCGTTACAACCGATGAATACCAACAATACAACCAAACTGGTGAATACCATTGAAATGATCACAACCAGCATAATGCCAATGATCGGCCATAACCAACCTCCAATATGTCTGAGATTTTAACCTGGGTAGTGCATGTGATAACCAAGTTATTTTACCAACACAACCCCATCTCATTAGTAAGGGACTCCTGTAATTATTATTATTATTATTATTATTATTATTATTATTATTATTTAAATAATTTAAAAAAATATATAAAATCCCCCATTTAAAAAAAATTCAAATTCTTTTACCCACAAATAATCATAATTGACTAGGGTTTTTTGCAAATGAGGGGCACCAAAAGAAATTTTTCCAAAAATTGATCAACAACTTGCAAAAATTTTGTGCAAATTTGGAGCTACATGTATCTGATTTTTGAAAAAATGAAAGGCAAACCCATCTTTCTCAACAATTACGGACACACTAATTTGGAGCTACATGTATCTGATTTTTGAAAAAATGAAAGGCAAACCCATCTTTCTCAACAATTACAGACACACTAATGAGGTATAATTTGCTCTAAACTATGAAAAAAATGTGTAAACTCTAATTCAAAAAACCACCAAAAGGAAGCCACCATGTGAATAATCTGCAACTCACAACAAGTTTATAGTCAACTTAAGGGTTTTGGACCCTTATAGACATAATGGCAAAAGTAAAATTTCCCAAAAATGTACTTAAAGTGCACTTCCCCTGAAAACACACATAAAATGAGGAATCTAGCCTAAGACCCCTGCTCTAATACCATATTAAAATTCTAAACTAGCTAAGATCAAGCACATAAGTCTTAGACATAGCTCACGTAATAAAAAGCAAAGATACACAAAAATTTGATACAATAATGTACCACTAATATTGCATAAATACTACACAAAGACATGGATAAAACAATGCAATAAACCTCTCACAATCTATTCTACATACTATACCTAAGGAATCCAAGGCAATCCAAGGTAATGTGAGAGTGAAATAGAGTCTTGTTTTTATATAAAAGGGAAGAACTCATATATATAGGTGGTTTCATCAATACACATGGTTGTATAAATGTAAATGGTTACTTAAATTCCACTTTGGTATACAACTTGGAATTTAATGTAAGTTGTCATGCGAGTGTGCAACTTGGACTATAATGCAAGTTGTCATGTGAATATGCAATTTGGACTTTAGTACAAGTTGTCAAGTTCAAATAGGATTTTTTTTAAATAATTAAGAAAATTACTTACTAAACTTGAGGTTTAAGTAGAAATTTACACCAACAATATCTTCAATTTTTATATAGATCCAAGCTCAAGATGAGAAAGTGGCACTCGAGTTTCAACACTTACAAGAGTTGTTCAACCGCTATGGGAGTACTCCCTAGACTATGAGTTGCATCCCACTGGACCAACCACCTCATGGTTCACTCATCTAGCGCCTAGGTGCTGATAGAGTTTCTCTCATAGCAGTAACCACTTTTCCACTCCTCCTCAGTGAGGGAGAGGACAAGGGGTAGGGGGTGTTGGAGTTTGTCATTGTCATGTGGGAAGTCTGCCATTGACTCATAGCAATGGAGCTCCCATGTATGCGGGGGGTGGGGCAAGCGGGTCTGGTTGATAGCTTTGTTCAACCACATTCTGGTTGGGATATCATTATTTCTTTAGCCCCTCTTGAAACCACTTAAGATGGTTGGGTGATGCTCAATCTTCCTTCAACTAAGCCTTTTGTTTGGAGCACCTCATCCATGAAAGATTATCCACATCCACCTATTTTTAGGATTACATACTATACTTTGAAGATACATGTTTTTTAATGCAATTTTAAGAATATTGGGTTGTCGTACGTAGCCAACGGTTTTTTCTATTTGAACCATGTTTTCTCACCAATATGGAGTTTGAGTCGTACATACCAACCAAATGCTTTATTGTTGTAGCCATCCTTGTATTATTATTATTTTTATTATTAATAATAAATATAATGATGCATCCCAATGAGCTAAAGAAGATTCACATGACATAACAAAGAAACTTGAACCACCTTCTTTGCAATGCATTATCAAAGAAGGATTGTGTAGTGACTAGTCTCTGCGTTTGTATTATAAATTATTTAAAATTGAGATGGAAGTTTTGTATTGTGTTAAACGTCATAGTTGAAAGATTGCTAAATACATGTACACTCTAACATATTAAATTTGACTTCATCCTCCATATTTTAAAGTCCATATTTATCAATTAATCAAAAGCACTCTTAAAATTACATAATTTTTTTAAATTAAAAAGTACACGCTTAGTTTGGCTACCACTTGACAGAGTATTGAATATTTAATAAATGCAAAATAAGATTTGGAGTAAATGTTAGTCTGTTATTTAGTTTGCTTTTACACCGAGAACAAAAATAAAAGACCCAAACAAATTTATTTTTCAACCTTGGAGGATTGTCATTTCAAAAAATAAAATAAAATAAAAATCATGGGAAATAATATTAGGATGAGTATTTAATTCCTACCTCCCGTGTTACCCCATACCATAAAAAGGATTGTGTTTGGTTTAAGTTAATTTAATTACTTGTGTGTTGCCTTGATTCATTCCACAAAGCAAAAAACTCTTCCATATTGCTACAGATGCACTCTGTCAATGTGCACGTTGCCATTATGTTTTGTAATGACAAGCAGGGTGTTTTTTATTCTTCGTTGGAAGACTTGGTTAAACAAGAGCCGCACAGCGGTTAGTCCTCACCTTAAAATATGAATAGTAATCAGGGTTTTAATATTTATTATTTTTTAAAACAATTGAAAGTAGCATATTCCAAATAATGTATAGTAAAAATAATTGGTCATGTATAAATTATAAAATATATAAATATAAAAAAGAGAACTTAAAATAATGATTAAAAAGTAACAAGAAAAAAATTGAAGACAAAAGTTAAGCGTGTTGACTGGAGATTCATCCAAGTATCTTTTTTATAAGAAATTAAATTTGATGTTGATATGACCATGTTTATGTTTTTTTTATTCATTTGATAAACTAAGTTATGCATGCAAATATTTAGTTGTAATTAATTAATTGTCTATGATATTATAATAAAATTATAAATTCATTAAATTTTTCAATTAATTCTTTACTTTAATTTCGGCTTCTATAACAAATAGAATTTTTAATAAAACTAAAGAAAATAAGGGCATCCATTATGTTTGAGTTTAATATTTTGAGATATTTATAAATAAATACATAAAAATAATATGAGAAAATCGAGGCATAATAGTAAGAAGTAAACTTGATTGAATGAATGAATGAAAGATTTTAATGACGTCCATGAGACCAAGCAATCTAAGGGACCAAGCGCTGAAACATCAAGACATTCTTATGTTCTTTTCAATATCAGATTTTCTACTGTGAAGCTTGATCAATAAATCAATTGTATTGTGTAGCCTGGGCTCCTCAAAAAACTCACTTAGGTTGCCTACTTTTAAACTATTTTTGTATTGACTCCGAATATCTACATACGTCGCGTATTCAATGATGAAATGCCTTTCAGTTTCAACCACCTATTTGCTGCAAAAAACACAAGTTCTTTCTTCCTACTCTTCCTTTGAAACCGTCCATCTACCAATTTCACACCTAAGATAATGTGATCCAGTCCTCAATTGAGCCACTAAAATCCTAGCCTTGCCTTCAAGCTCAGCCTACATATAAACCTTCTCACCATGCTCCCACGTGGGGTTGAATTCTTTGATATAATGTGTTTTTTTCCATCCATTATGATTTTCCCACATGGCAGTCCTAAATTTTCCTAACACAAACTTCTTTATTTCTTCGTTGTTGTTAGGACATTATCGTAAATTAATGTCTCACTTGGCCAACCATTTGGTGTTCTGCTTCATCCATGTCTTCTTCCTCTGATCGAGTTTTTCCTCTACGACCATTTTGGGCAAGCAATGTTATCTATGTTTCCAACCTTTTTAAAATATATTAGCACCGTGATTAACGCTAAAGCCTTCATTGGAAATGTTCCTACTTCAGCTAGGAGGATCTCATAGGGGACCGTCATTTTGACTTTGAAGCTGCTAGTGCTTAGGTGTTTTTTGAATTCTTTCTAACATAATGTACACTTGTCTTTTAGTTACGTTCTAAAAATTTTATTTGTTGAAAAATTTAATTATTCAAAAAGTGATTCCTATAATATAAGTGAAGTGGAGGACATGATGTACACTTGTCTTTCAGTTATATAAATTCATAAGTTTTTAATTATAATATTGATATAAATGAAATATTCCATGAGAACATGTAATAAAATATTCGTTAATATTTTGTATTAAATTTTGGAATGGATACGATATTATGTTATTTCAAAGTTTTTTATTGGTCACTGTGACCTAAGAATTTGACTCAAGAGAGGATGGTTAGTATGGTGTTAGTTCTAAAATGAAACAAAATGAAATAAACACACTAATAGCACAACATCTCTAGGCCTAGACACTAGGGAGAGTTTAGTTAATAAAAGCAAATGACAAACACAACAAAAAAACAAGAAGTCAAACAAAAGAATTCATTCACCTTCTTTGGATGCTCCAAATGTCTTTGTAGTGGTGGCTTGCTCAGCTTGTGCTCATGAAATCTTTGACAATGGAAGCTTGGCTACCTCCATCTCTCATTGGCACCTTGGGCTTGTGGTTTGGCTTGGCTTGGAATCAATTTATCATTATAACACTATTTTCTTGAAGTTTTTAGAACTAATCCTCCATTATAACTTTGCACTAATTAAGCTTAGAAATGATGTTATGAGGCCTCCTATTTATAAATTTTTAGATTTGATTAGAATCAACCTAAACCGTCCATCTCAAGATTGAGATGTGTGGTTGAGAATTAATTCAATTTTTAGAATTAAGTTTATAATTATCCTCATCCTGGCATTGGAAGAAGGGGCAATTAAGAGGCATGGAGGGCATCATGGAAGGCATTGATGAGGCATGGGAGGCATGAATCCTAATATTTGTGGCATTTATGGCCTAGGGATGTCTTCCCAAGAAATGAGTTCACTTGATGATGCAGTTATTCAATATTCATTTCCAAAAATAAGTTTTCAACAAGTTTCCATGAAATTATTGATTAGGCCTTGATTTGGGTTAATTAGCTCTTAAGCATGATTAAGCACTTTGTGCACAAATTACTTAAATGGATCAAAATGTCTTGTTATTGATCCAAAATTTGACTGGATTGGAATTGGAAGGCGATGTTAGATGTGTTGGAACCGTATTCCCGTTTAGGATGTTGGCAATAACAAATAACAAAGGCACACGTCTTGTGTAAAAGATTTGATAGGAAAGAGTAATCCAGATCATCCAAGTGCAAATTAACATTTTGACTCAGAATGAACTGATCAAAGTTAGCTGGCCCATAAATTGCATTGCTCCATTTAGGGATACCCTAGCCAAAATTGGCACTTGAATATGTCGGTTTCACATCATTTAGCATGATTTAGTATTTTTAGGCCAAATTATGCATTTTAGATGGAAACTAGCCAAAAGCCTAATTAGAAGTTATTGGTGGCTAGTTTTAAGTGTCTACAGTTTGCCCCTATTTGAGAAAATGTTGCAAACTATAGGCAAAGTAATGTCTTCTCAAAGAATGAGAAATGGCTTGTATGCCAAAAAAAAGATGATAATTAAAAAACAAAGCTCCAAATTATTTTTGGAAAGCCTATGATGATGTCCCCTTGAGGGAGTGGCCATCACATTTGTTGATGGATGGTCCCTCGAAAAGAAGCAAGAAGAAAGGTGGAATTAACCCAAGGTTGAGAGTAATTCAAATGAGAAAATATTTGCATGTATTGATGTAAAAAGGATACTGATTTGCCTAAAGGTGGTTATAATCAAGAATAAAAGTCAAAATAATGATTTGCTTATATGCAGTTATAATCATTAAGAGGACCTAGATTGGTTAAAAGATGATTGTGCCCCAGTTAGGGCTGATTAGCAAGCATAACTCAAAGATATAACCTGGAATACAGATTAAATATGAGCAGGTACAAAGTGATGAAACAGATTGATAAAAAAATAAGATTGATCAACAAAATGATCTAGTTGTACTTGTTAATGAGGAGATGCTCATCCTGATTAGCAATGATACAACTAGAATGGTCATTGGGTTTAGTTGATCAAGGGTGCGATGGAAGGATTTACCAAGGTGCCAAGGAGAAACTTCTATGGCTCCATTGATTTTAGACCTTCATGAAGCTATTTTTTGTTGTAGCATGTGATGGTAGGCTTCATGATAGAACACCATGAAGACTTGGCCAAAATATGCATAAGGACTAACTCCCAATCTAATAAACATTTGAAAACAATAAACCAATGATAAAAACTATGATGACAATGTTGACGTATGAATATGGATAGACTCAAGAATAATGTGCTCAAGGAATCACCCAATGAACACATATAGACTGAGTCGAGGCAACAATACTGAAAGTAAACAAATAGGCAAGCAAATAAATAAACAAATAAACAAATAAATAAATAAATAAATAACCTAAAATAAACAAACAAGCAAAAAGCCTGAAAGCAAAAGAAAACATCTTAACAATGATAATGCCCCTAGTAAGGCAGATCGAAGATAATTGACTAGGCTTAGACAGGACAAATATTTTTGGATTTTGAAATATTATGAATATTTTTGGTATTTTGAGGTATCTAACTTGTTAGAGAATGACAATAAACCTACTCATAAAATGGTGAGAGCGTTTGGCTTAGGTTGCTCACAAAATAGTGAGAGCATATGAAAATGGGCACTGAGGGGACCTCAACATGAATTGAGCATGACCCACATAGTCATAAAATGACCTCAAGTCATAGTAATTTTATCCACATAAAAGGTGATTAAAAATCAACTAGGTCCCAACAAGTTCACAAATTTGACAAATGGCCAGTCAAATGAAAACAGTAATGGCAAGGTGATGTGGCAATGCATGATAAACAAGTGTTTCCCCTAGTTTTCCCATAGGTGGTTGTACTAAGATACAATGACATAGGGCAATGATACTAATTTGCCCATAAACAACTATAATTAGTAGCAAGACTGGTGAGACAGTGATTTTCCCATAGGTGGTTATAATCAGGGTCACATAAACAAGCTTAATACAAGATGAAAAATAAAAGATATCTTGCCAGATCAACTATCACACTAATTTCATAGACTGTCATTGTAAACATAGATTGGATTGATTGTTAAAACTTGATTGGAATCCTCTCACAAAAAGTGTAGGAAGAACCAAATGAACCAAGAGCAAAACAAGATTGGGTAGGATGACTAAAAAATAGGCTTTGGTCTAGATAGAAATGGAATGATAGGATGGTATGGTCTTGTTATGGATAATGATGGGTTTGATAATTTGGATAAAATGGTAATAGGGTTGGTCCCAAGTGATGGGGTGAATGATAGGAATATGTGATAATGGCAAAAAGATATGTAACAATGGTAATGGCATGGCAATGTGAAACGGTATGGTACATGTTTTTGGCCTGGGTGTGGTTTTTGATTCTATTGTTCTTGTTGATGGGGAGATGCATGTCCTAATCAACAAATGATACAAATAGAATACTTGATCATGTTAATTGCTAGTCCACACCTCATCTAGATAATTGCTCTGTCAAAAATTGACTGAATATTTAGATGTCGAGAATGTTGTGTTCTTCCTTGGTCATTGATTCTAATTCCTTCAAGCATCAAGACAAGGTATCCTTGTAGCCTCTATAAAATAAAGTGCAACCATGGATGGTAAACAATGATAGACAATGGATGGTAGGTTTGATTGTGAAATGGAATGGCAAATGATAATGGAATGTGGAATTGTGGGGAAATAAATGAAGATCAGGACTTTCAATCACATGTAATGTTGTTCATCCCAGATTCAACATATTTTTGGTTGTGGCGGGGCTGAAGACTTGTTCTCTCAATAGGACCACCAAAATTTTCTATTGTTTTATATTAAGAGTAGCTACCATTTGATTAAGCTATAGATGGAAAGATATTTTGATTTGATCTTTGATATTATCTTCAATAAATAATGAAGAACTTGTGCGCTCAGCTATTGGTGCCTCAAAAAGGTTTTCACCAATGAAGTTGTCTTGATTGTCATGTAGCACCTTCAAGAAGGTTTCACTAATGAACATTGGCTTTTGACTTTGATTGTCTTTTAGCGCTTCTCAAAAATTGTCACTAAAAGATGCTAAATTCTGAGTTTGATTATCCCCTAGCACTTTTAAAAAGGTGTTACTAGGAGAATGTTCTTCTGCTACATGAATGTTGTCTTGACCTCCTTTCTCTTTTTCAACTTCTATGTCGCCATGGATGCAGTTCAATAAAGTGTGATTCTACCAGTCCCAATTGACACTTATGGGAGATGGAATGTTAATAATATGGCTATCTTGGTTGATGGTAATGGCTTGTGGAATGGTAACGGAATGGGGAGAGGTTGCACAATCCTTGTAGAAGATATTAGGATAACTTGTGTCGAAGCTAAAGTACACATCCTCAAAAATTGTAGAAGGATCACAAATATATTCAAATTGATCTATGAGGCATGCATAACCAATGTTGTAATGACCATGAACATATTATTCTTTTGAATACGATTTCGAAGCAAGGGACTCTGAATCCAATGTCACAACTGATATTAATTTATTTTTGATGCTAAATCCAATGTCAGTTCAAAAATAGAACTTGACTCTAATTTTGATTCTTCATTTGATAGGTACTTTGTTACAATAATGCCTTGTTGAATATTTGGTTTTGAATAAGTAACAACCTGTGATGACATAATGGGCTCCACAAAGATTGGTTTATCAAAGTGAGACTCTACTAGGATGGAAAATAGGTCAAAAGACAACTCATTAGAGACTGGTTTGTCAATAGGAGGCTCTTGAAAAATAGGCACATGGTCAAGGTAATGATTTGCCCAAAGATGGTTATAATCATTAAGAAGTGACCCAACAAAGACTAGCTCATCAGAGTGAGACTCCTCAACAACTAGTATAGGATCAATAGGTGATTCATCGCAATTTGACTTATCATATGTGGTTGATTTAACAAAAACATCTTGGATTGGTTGGTTCTCTTGGCCTTGGTTTCCAATGAGTTGAAAAATACTAGTTTTGAATTTAGTTTGGTCTTCGAATGATTGGATGGGGTGAGGTTTGGATGGGATTGGTACTGGATGAGGAATGACTTACGATTGGATAATGGTAGGGCATTGGGGAGCATGATTGCTCACATGAGCTAAAAGACAAAGTCTTGAGATGGTAACGATAGGGCCTTATGGGGCATGATTGCTCACACAAGCTAAAGAACTAGGTCTTGAAATGATGAAGGGGCATTATGGAGCTTGGTTGTTCACACAAACCAAAGGACTAGGTCTAGGAATGGTAATGGTATTATTTGGATATTACAGAGATTGATAGCTCGTATAATCCAAATAAGGGTTAGGGGTAGCCAATGATTGGATAACAAAAGGATATTGTGAAACTTGATTGCTTGCACAAGCAAAAACATCCAAGTATTTCTCATAAACCATATCATCCCAATCGTGAGTTGGCTCGTAAGTTGGTTTTTGACTGTGTTCCATGTACTGATTTTTGAAAAAAAATGGATTCATATCCCAAACAACATTATCTATAGTTGAGTCTTCAAAGTTATTTTCACAAGCCTCTTCATACCAATCAAGGTCTCGAGTTGAATAGTAAGTTGCTTTGTGACTTTGTTCCCATGAATGATTAATATGAGGTAGATAAAAATTTGTCTCACAAACTATATTAACATCATCGGGGTCTTGACAAAAGCCATAAAAGTTATTTTGTGTGGCTATTCTATCATAAGTTGGATTGTAAGTGACTCTACCATAAGTGTAACGAGACATATCCATGTAAACAATGAAAGCTTCAAAAACAAAAAGGCTTAGAGGTCTACAAACTTTGAAAAAATATGTCTAAAGGACAAATGGTTCAAACTTGGTTTAACTTGGTTAAAAGGTGGAGTTGTATCTCTAATATGGTCTAAAAGTGGAGCTGTATCGCTAAAATGATTTGTGCTAAGAATTGGCATAAAATAGTCTAACATCAAATGTCACATGCACAAAAGGTCAAGTGTCTAAATAAAAATCAGCATGTCAAAGGTCTAGGTCAAAGTGTTCCAAACAAAGTCTAAACTAAGAAAATGAAAATTTGAGTTGTTAGGTCTTTTATCCAAACACAGAGTCAAAATCTAGGCTCAAACAAACTAGCATATGCTAAGACTTTTGGCAAAATAACGTCTAAAGCTAGACTTGAAACAAAGGCTAATGTGATTTGATTTAAGCTAACAAGTTTGAAAACAACTTTGACATAGACCCGAAACACAGAATCAAACATAAACATGATCAATTGGCATAAGACATAAGACAAAAGATTCTTTGAAAAAGACTGTGGTCTCTTAAATAAAGGCATAAACATTGATGAGGATAGACATTAAACAAATAAATCATAAATAGGTTTCAAATTTGGGTAATCAATTAATCAAAGTTATGTAACCCAAAAGAGAAAGATTTATGTATCAACCCCACGAATTGAGGCTTAAACAAAAATCAATCAATTTTTAGATCCAAACTTAACAAGGCTAATTAAAAACTCAACGTTGAAAACTATGATTTGACTAAATAGGCTAGACAAGATTGGAAAACATGATGGCACAAGACAAAGGTCTAAATGGTATATATAAAATGGTTTGAAACAAATAGTTTTGATACAATGATAAACAAGTCTTGAAACAAATTAAGCAGCCTAACGACATAAGCATGCTCAAATGATGTGATCAATGCTATGTTTCAAAAAACTTAAAAGGATCAAAATATGTTGACATGATTTGGGTAGCATAACACTACCCTTCACAACTCAAATGCATTATTTTGACATGGCTTATGAACAAACAAACAAGTTTTTGGTTTCAAAACATGCCAAGTAAAAATGACCAAAATACACTAAGTATAATCGTCCAACTCTTAGCAAGGATATGGCAAAATGTGGTTTACTAAACTAGCAAGGTTTTGATCATTCTAGGGGAATCAATTACACGATGTCTTCCACGTCAAATGACGCAAAAGATAAGCACATAAATTGGGAGATCATGGCATTAACTACTTGTAAAAAGGTCTAGTCTTTTTTACAACCACTACATCTTGTTGTTCACTCAATGTAGTGCGATGTCCAAATGTAGATACATCCCATGTGCAACTCCAAAAGAACCAAATAAAGTCAATGTCGGGAGGTGAAACCCCAGGTCAAAACTTCCCTAAAGAACTCACGAGAGGTAATGATGTCCCCCTCGCAAGCCAAGATGCATAAAAATAAATAAAGCATGAAAGTAGAAAGACTTTAGGGTCATTTTCAAGATCACCCAAACTTTGACTAGTTTTTGGAGAGTGCTTTAGATGACATTCTTTCTAAGTCTTGAACTAGGCTACTTGTAATAGGAATGGCACTTTTGATTCCAAAGGTTCTCTAAAGGAGACAAATGGAAGAGCATACACGCAACATACCTCTTTTTGTCAAACAAAATCTAAGTAAACAACTATTGCAAACAAGAATTGATAAGTGTGTTCAATTTTAAACCCAAATGAAATGTTTTGTGGTGTTCATTTGACCCCTTGGCTTTAGTTGCAAACTTTGAAAATATTCACCAAAAACACCTAAATTCTTTGTTAATCATCCAAAACAAGGTTCCTAATTGATTTTTAAGCATGCACAAGTGATTTAAACATCTTTTAAGCAAAATCCCGCTTGGTCCTACAGTAAAATTATTAGCATGCCCTTTAGCTTTGAAGCCCTTTTAAACTTGAAACAACAAACTTTGAAAAAAGAGGTCTCAAGTCTGTGTTTTTAGAAAAATATAGTGACCGACGTCAGTTAATACCATCAATATCGGTTATGACTAACGAGATCTGGGCGATGTCGGTTTTGCTGACCAACATCGGTTAAGTCAGAAACCGATGTCGATATTTTTTGTCGACGTCTATTACTGTGGCAACCAAAAATGACAAAATAGAATTAGAAAATTAATTTGCAAGAGTTTTAAAGGCTCAAATATTTTAAAGTTACAAAATGGTCTTCTTCATGTGTAGGATGCGTCTGGTTCCACCGAGCGTGCCATAATGTGATTTAAGAATTTGACTCAAGAGAGGATGGTTAGTATGTTGTTAGTTATAAAGTAAAAAAAAGATAAAATAAACACATTAATAGCATAACATATCCAGGCCTAGACACTAGGGAGAGCTTAGTTAACAAAAGCAAATGACAAACATAAAAATAAAATAAAAAATCAAACACAAGAATTCATTCACCTTCCTTGGATGCTCCAAATGTCTTTGTAGTGGTGGTTTGCTCGGCTTGTGCTCATGAAGTCCTTGGCAATGGAAGCTTGGCTACCTCCATCTCTCCTTGGCACATTTGGCTTGTGGCTTGGCTTGGCTTGGAATCAATTTGGAATTATAACACTATTTGCTTGTAGCTTTTGGAACCAATCTTGCATTATAACTTTGCACTAATTAAGCTTAGAAATGATGTTGTGAGGCCTCCTATTTATAAATTTTTGGATTTGATCAGAATCAACCTGAACCGTTCATCTCAAGATTGAGATGTGTGGTTGAGAATTAATTCAATTTTTAGAATTAAGTTTGTAATTATCTTCATCATGGCATTGGAAGAAGGGGCAATCAAGAGGCATGGAGGGCTTCATGGAAGGCACTGATAAGGCATGGGAGGCATGAATCCTATTATTTGTGGCATTTATGGCCTAGGGATGTCTTCCTAAGAAATGAGGTTACTTGATGATGCAGAATTCAATATTCATTTTCAAAAATAAGTTTTCAACAAGTCTCCATGAAATTATTGATTAGGCCTTGATTTGAGTTAATTAGCTCTTAAACATGATTAAGCACTTTGTGCACAAATTACTCAAATTGATCAGAATGTCTTGTTATTGATCCAAAATTTGACTGGATTGGAATTGAAAGGCGATGTCAAATGCGTTGGAACCATATCCCTGTTTAGGATCTTGCCAACAACAAATAACAAAGGCACATGTCTTGTGCAAAAGATTTGATAGGAAAGAGCAATCTAGAGCACCTAAGTGTAAATTAGCATTTTGACTCAGAATAAACTAATCAAAGTTAGCTAGCCCATAAATTGCATTGCCCCATTTAAGGATATACTGGCCAAAATTGGCACTTGAATATGTCAGTTTCACATTGTTTAGCATGCTTTAGTGTTTTTAGGCCAAATTGTGCATTTTAAGTAGAAACTAGCCAAAAGCTTAATTGGAGGTTATCGGTGGCCAATTTTAGGTGTCTATAGTCACAATAAAAAGATTATTTGTTCAATCAATTCTTATAGTACCTTGCAGGACAAGGACTAATAACATGTACATAATAATTGGGAAGATCCGCGATAATTTTGACAGAGATGATGATGGCTCTATATTTTTTATTAATTGTCACACACATGTTGAAACTGTATTACATATATAAAAATATTCTTAAATAACACTTAAGGAATACACTAATATTTATATATCAAACTAGTTTATAATGTTATCATAAATGCATTCCCAACGTTTTGATTGGGTGAAAAAAAATAGATAGATATTTAAAAAGCGATTCTATTAACATTGCCTAGGCAGGGACTAATACTAGTAACTACAGTTTAAATTTACAATAAATAAATGTGAAAAGCTATGTCCCCAAATATTTGAGACCTTGTATAATGTTGGCGGAAAAAATTTAAAAGCCCTAATCTTATTCCGTAATCATAAGCCAATAACAAAGAGGTTCCATGTTAGGAACTACTACATCTATAATTTTGTACAAAGTGGTCCTATATATCATCATAAGTTTAAACATTACTTACAAATATTTGCACCTAAAACAACCATTATTTATTAAAAAAACTTTTGAGACGCAAAAAATAATAGATATTGAAGATTTACATCATTACTCTTTTTTTTGGATTGCCAAATTATATCCGATCAAATTTATTCCTTTTTTTTTTCAAACAACTTTTTAATTAAAATACTCATAATCTTTCTCAAAACAAAATTTAAAAAATCACATAACAACTAATATGAAAAGAGACTCCTATAGTTTTTCAATAATAATCTTTAAAAATAATTAACTAGCCCAAAACTCAAGTTTAAATTAACCCTGTCTAAGCACAGAGCCTTGATTCCCTTCCCTGACCTCGGTACCGATGCTTTGCCCTCCTCTGACCTCAGTGCTGGTACTTCGTCAATTTCATTTTCATCCACAATGCCAAACTTTTTATGTTCCTCTTCCATAACCAGGTGCCTTCGTCTTTACAGAACAACAGCCGCCCTGCTGTCTCCCTCCTCTACATTTATCTTCTCACCGCTCTCCTCACGTTCACATCATGACGCAGAACATAACACTCAAACCCTACTCAATCCCATTTCAGAATTCTTGCTCAACGAATGTGGGCTTTGTCCATCTCAACTAACAAATGTCATGAGATCAAGGGCACGTCTATCGAGGGTGAGATCCAGTCAGACTGCTCGAAGGGCAGTGGAGGTGTTGAGAGAATCAGGGTTCACTCCAAACCAAATCATCAAGACTATTCTTGGGTACCCAACTTCTCTTGAACTCAAAGCCGATGGGCGGCTGAAGCCCAAGATTGAGTTCCTCAAAACATTAGGCATAAATGGCCAGGACATAGGAAATGTCATATGCAAGTGTCCCAGATTACTTGGTTACAGTTTAGAGAACAAATTTGCTCCTAAAATTCCATATCTTGAAAAGTTGTTTGGCTCAAAGCCCAATTTGGGCAAGGCTATAAAAAATGCGCCCTTTCTTCTTATCTGCAAGGGGACAGAAAACTTGGAGAAGAAAGTGAAGCGTTTGACAAGTCTTGGGCTCATTGAGGAGGAGATCCATGATCTTATCAAGAAGTGCCCTAGTTTATTTACTCTTTCTATAAATAAAATACAAGACAACATGGATTTCTTGACGCATGCAGCCGGGTTTCCACCAAACATTGTTGTGACATATCCTCGGATGTTGAACTACAGAATAGAGGAAAGGCTCAAGCCACGCTTTGAAGTCTTTAAAGCTCTTTGTTCAATGCAAAAATCCAAAACTCGTCTTAGTCTTGTTAACATGTTTTCAATAAGTGAACAAAACTTCATTCAGAAGTTTATTGAATGCAGTCCTCATTCTTCAATATTGAAGAAAATCTACAAGTGCAAGGGAAATCCTGCTGATGGTACAAATTTATCCTCAATCTTTGTTCTTGAGGGCAAGGGAAAGCCCTCAACAACAATCACCTCAATTCGAGGAGTTGTCTCGCATTCTTCTTTTATTGAGACTTTGGATGCGTCTCCAAAGGATTACACCATTGTAGAGCTGTTCGTGCCAAGAAAATGAGGATCTGGTTTAAGCCAAGAGCACTTGAATCAACGATTGGAATAGGTAAATCTGAGACTTTATTTTTTTAGTAGTTTATTACATATTTTTTCGTTGTTTCAACTGATTTTGATATCTTTCAACATTTGTGACCATTGCACACAGATATTTAAATTTGTAAATGAAGGAATAAAGACTTACGAGTTCTAATCATCTGTTGGGCTTTTTAAAACTGATGTATTGCAATGAAATTTTGGAAATCTATTCAATTTTAGTAGAATAGGATATATCATATAACATGATAAAGATGGAGGAGAAGGAGGATATACCGTTTTCCATCTGCTAACTACAGAGAGAAATGACTCTTGTTGGATTCGTGTTTTTTAAAGAAATTTCCCTAAATAAGATGATATTCCTTTGCAGTGTCAAAACAATATCAATTGTAAAATTTTTATAGATCACTGGTATAATTGAATGAAGTTAGTTCATTGCTTTTAGATGCATGAAATTTTGTTTGCAGTTTAAAATTTTGAGATATTTTTCATTTATATCTAGATGGTATCATGATTATTCCAAACAACGTTAACATTAGTTTCTTTTTTTGCTGATGATACTATTCCGAAAATTTCTGTATGTTAATGGAAAGCTCCCATATGTTTTTTGTTCACTGTCAATTGCATATTCTTTTTACAATGCTGTTTTCAATCCTTGGCTTTCCATCTCCATGCCCAAACTCTTGTTTGTTGTCCTTGGCTTTCTATCTCTGTGCTCAGAATTTTAAATGTTCTACTCCATCTCCTGGTGCTCATCTATGATAAATTCATTTTAATGTTCTGCTTTTCATTTGCCAGCTGTTTCTCTATTAAGTCCTGGCAGGTCTCTGGTTCGGCTACTGTTTCGTATTTAGATTACTCATTTCTGTTCTTGATCCAACAGGGGTATCGGTTTGTTGTTTTATTATGTCTTCCTTGCATTTTGCCATTCTTAAGACTGTATTTGCACTTCTTGTCCAGGTTGCCATCCTTTCAAAGTAGTTTGTCTTCTTTTGAGGTCCATTATGCAAACTTGGTACCCCTTGTTGTCAACCATTAAATTTCTATAGTGTTAGAGAAACAGTCTTAAGAGGGGAAGATGGATTTGTGAGCATCACCCTGCTATGAGGGGCAAGTGGACTATTCAATTTTGTGCGAGATGGGTTATTGTGAACCACCACTCATGAAAGATGGGTCATGAAGATTGATTTGAAATTAACACACAGCACAATCCCTTATAAATGATATTACAATATGGATTTGTGTTCTTAGGGCTCGATAAACTCAATCTTTGTAGCTATGTTTTCCATTAGATGGGTAGTACAATGGTGATATATTGGTTGCATTGAGCCTTCCAATGATACTACTAGCCCAATATCTGTCCACTTTTTTTGAGTTTCTCAAAAACTGCTTGTCTAAGCCCCTACATGGTCAGGAGGAAGGCAATGAGTAAATGTTTCACACACATCATTGACTAGGAGCCCAATTTTGTCCTCTTTTTTTTGAGTTTTTTCAAAAGCTGCTTGTCTAAGCCCTTACACAATCAGGAGGAAAACAATCAGTAAACATTTCACACATATTATTGATGACAAAGTTACTGATATTCAAGGCGCAAGAGATATATACACTATATTAGCTAGTCTTCCATGGTAGAAATTAATGGAGTATTTTTTTGAGTTGGAAAAAAATAGGTTAAATTATAAAGGGAAAGGGAAGAATGTAAGATCCTCTAAGATGGTGATATGTGTGGTTTATAGTCTAGATTTTATGGATTCCAACTCTAGTACAATATAGAATCTTTAATTATGCATTGGTATGTTGTAGATATGATTTTTCGCAATAAACCTATTGCATGCAAGAACGAATATCATCTGATAGATAACTTGAGATGTGCTTTTCAAAGATGGTGTCAAGATAGAAAAACTAGATATGTTTTACATTCAGATAAATGTTATCCTTAGCTCAGATACACCTTGATTTAGAAAAAGATCATATCTGCACTTCATGTGCCATTAGCCCTTTTTGCAAGCAATGTTGAAGAATATGGTGTTTGTTGGTAAATTTTTGTACCCATTTAACTCATGGAGTGAACTTGTCTATTTAATGATGTGAGAAGTACTTCTAGAACTGCACCACAACTCTACCTAGGCATCAAGTAGTCATGTATAGACAAAAAGACATTGAGGCATGATATGAGCATGAACTTGGAAGCCATTCAAGAATGCTTGGAATGAATGATAGTAGGTTACTTATAGAGCCTATTTGAAATGTCCCAAAAAGGATAATTTACCAAATATTAAGATTATTTGGAAACCCTACTTCAATATGGAAAAAATTTGATTTAATTGCAACAAACCTTAGCTGCCAACAACCTTTCAAATATACTTCAAAAATAGCTTAAAAATATGTCAAACTCAAATCGATTAGTAGCTGATCCAAACATTAAAGTATAGCTCTTAAAAAAGGATTTTATTCTTCAAACCCTAGGTGTCCTTGGCTGCAAATTTAATCTCAAAATTATAGATGTATTTCTATGCCACAAATCTTATGAAACCCTCAATAAATCGCATAAATATATTTGTAACTTTGATTTTCCTTAAACCCTAGCAAGCTGAAATAAATATATTGTTGTAGATGCTTAAAAATAGCTCCAAAAAATATTATTTCATGTTTTAAAAAATAACATAAAATATAATAAATTATTTGCCGAATACCCAACAAAAAACCCTAATTTTTTTGGTATAGTGCTGGAAAATTATCATAAAAATTCAGAATAATAGTGTGGCTGATCCACACTCTCAAACCACTTTCAAATGACCCCCCAAGTGGGTCGCCAATCCCCAAAACCTGCTTGTTACCTTTCCAAAGGTTCACAGCCCTCAAAATGGATGATCACTACCCTAGGACAACCCTGTAGTCCACTCGCCTAGCTCACAAGTGGTTTGCCTACCTGTAATTGATCAATTTGGTGTTGAAAACACTTTAATGACAACCTCCTTACGAAGTTGCTCCTAACTAAAATAAAGGGTTTTTGTCCTTGTTCCAACTTCCTTGAAGGTTTTCCATCGTCCAAGTACAAGCCAAGCTTTTCATGCTTAGACTTCAGAAAAACAACTATCCAAAAAGTCATAACCTCTTCAAATGATTCCACTTTTACTTTTGTAGTCCTCCGAGTGTGGCGCCCAAAAGAGGAAGGGAGGGTAACTAAAAAAAAAAATTATTTATAAGACATTTACAATCTTTTTTTAAAATCACTTAAGCCTTCATGATCCTTAAAGGTCCCCTCTTTAAGTGAAATAAAAAACATAAAGTAACATTTTAGAAATGTACTTTTACAAATATTCAAACAAAACATTCAATACTCCTTTCCCTTTATGCTTGTCCCTTAGCCCCCGAGAATAAGTTAAGGTTAAGGGTCTTCCAAGATGTCCCTATCAAAAAAGGGACATGACATTATTTAAGAGGAAAATCCTCATCTCTCTTTCATATATATTCTAACAAAAAAAATTCACAATCCCGTGATTTGATAAATGAGGATATCTTGGTCATTTATCAAAGATTTGAAATTTGAAAGGGTGGAAATATAAAAAAGTGATATTTCCTAGTCCATTTTTCCCATCTAGTTTATTTTATTGTTGATTGTAGTTGCAACATCAAAATCCATATTTTAGGTAGGTTAGGGTTGTGATTTCTATGTGTGTTTGTATGCATGTCTAGGAGGGATGGCAATAGATGGTTTATGATATGTTTATTGTAATATTCTTGTGTATATATAAATATGATAATGACTTTGGAACCTAGGGTTATATATTACTATTCATTCATTAAACTTTTAAGATCAAGTTGGTACCTTTTTAGTTTGTTTGGGTATTGGTATTCTAATCTATTGGGATTAGGTGGGTGATAAGTCAAGTATCTAAGTTTAAATTTGGTAGGTTATCGTCATAACCATACTTAGTAGTTTTTAATACTAACAAGATTCCCCCAACAATTGGGACTAGGGCTTCCCCATCATCACATGTCTGGTGTCTTACTTTATATAATGATGCTTAGTATCAATTACAAAGTAAATAGAACCACAAATCACACAAGCATACCTCTAAACAATGTTGGTATAGAGAGTAGATAATGGTAACACAATTTTTTAAATTGAAGTATAAGCATCCCTTTTTGGGTGCATGGATAATCAACCTTCTTTGGCTTAATGCTAAGAACTGAGGAGTTACTTAGCATCATTTGCAAAGCAAATAACATCACAAAACATGCAAGCTCCTCTAAACTATGTTATTATGAAGAATAGATAATGATTAACTACATTTAAAAAAAAAATGGATAAGCATCGACCTTCCTCGGCTTAGTGCCAAGGATTGATGTGTCTCTTGAGATTTGAACTTGGGCTCATAAGTCAGCATAGTGCTAGGTACAAAGGGGTCACCATGACTCGAACCCGACCTCGTCCCTTATGGTGTTGGGCCTTTGCATTGAGCAAGAATCAATCTTAGTCTTTATGAGCCAAACAACACTTAACAGTAACTGGATTTCAAATTTGTAAGAATCAAGTGTGACAAGCTTGTAATGTTTCTAATGTTATGGAGAAAATTTAAAAGCCCTACAATTTTTTTACTAGGATCAATGTGAAATCGTTGAAATTTAAAATGGAAATGTAAAAAATATGGGGATTTGTGAAGGGCCAAAATCATTTGTATGTTTCCTCAATGTGGTTGTTGGAAATGGGTCTAAAAATGCAAAGAAGAAAGTGAAGCATTTGGCAAGTCTTGGTCTCCACAAAGAAGTGATTTGTGATCTTATAAAGAACCCTATTTTACTTACTCTTTCATCAAATAAAATGCAAGACAACATGGATTCATTGATGGGTTTCTACCCAACATTGTAGTGACATATCCTTAATTGTTGAACTACAACATAGAGGAGAGGCTCAAGCCTTGCTTTGAAGTCTTTGAAACTCTTTGTTCTAAGCAACAATCCAAGACTCATCCTAGTCTCGGTAGCATCTTTGTAATAAATGAACAAAAATTCATTCAAAATGAACGTAGTCCTCATGCTTCAATGTTTAAGGAAATTTACAAGGGCTAGGGAATGTCCACTAATGGTACAAATAAATGAATCTCTCATGAATGATCCTCTTATCCCTATTAATGTATTCAATGACCTAAATTTTCTACTTCAATGAGCTATTCTCTTTGCTTAAAACTACACACTCTCATCTAGCCAAAATACGCCTATTAGGCCTTACTTTTATACCACACACTTCATCTAACCCATCTTGGTCAACCAAAATTCTTAACCCAATTGCATCACACTTAAAATAGGTCCATAAATACGTTACATATGATAAAAAAACACTCCATAGGTTGGTTATAACCCATATAGACTAATTTCACTATTAGGCCTAATGGAGACCTAAAGGAATTAACCCTTCACACCCACACATTGCACTTCTGACTTCTTGGTCCACATTTATCTTCCAAAAATGATTTAAAAACTTCACATATTAATTTAATATGCCCATAATAATCTATCCTTGGGTCCCCAATGCCATGTTATTCATTTCACACCTTAAACCTATCAATTAGGTCTACTCGCCTTTTAGGCCTTCTCACTGCTAAAAGTTTGTCTCTTAGAACTGAAGCACACAATCAATTTTATCACACAACCAACTAAAAATATTGAATTAATCAATCCTTAATTACCTAAAAAACATCACCAATTCAACTTGACATCATCATACAAACCATTAGTCCTCAAAAACTCTTTTGTAACTTCATTACTCAGATCTGCGAGTGCATATCAAAATATAGTCATGAACATTGAAGTAAAAACATAATTTTTTCAAATAAAATATGGAAAAAAATCACATGTATAAAAAATTAATGACCTAATGTTAATAATGCATCTCATTATAGTCTTAAACTCAACTTATGCAACTACTAAATCTTCTCTGCAAGAAGCTCACTTATAGCCACCAAATACTACCAACACCCAGTCAACAAACTTTGACTCTCCACAATGGGAATAAAAATGATCTAAAAATACATAAAGGTGGTATTAAAATAAATATTTAACATATTAATTTAATTTCATAATAATTACTCAAGACACAATACATCATAAACACCTTTGCCACTAAGTCTCTCAAGACTGCCAATGATTTTAGAAAACTAGTCATGTAACCACGACTTTCTAGCATATTTAAAAGCACTTTCAATCATAAACAAAGAATAAATAAGGATATATGAGTATTCCAAAAAATTAAAAATAGATTTTATTACCTTCATCTAGGACATAAGGACTTAAACACATCATTTCCCCAGGCACCCCTGAAATTATCATTTTGTCTCAAAACACAATCATGGTGAACATGAATTCTCACACCTATAGGGTCACTTATTTTAACTCCTAATGAATTCATATGATACTTAAAAATTATTATAATATTTCCAATCACAAAAATACATAGGTCTAATGTCATATGTGGAACATATAGATCAATTTATGAAACCTACCTTTCATTGTTCATCTCCACTTAGACAAGCCATCTTGAGAGCACCATTTCAACCAAGGGAATAATGGTTATATGTCTCAAAAAAAGATCCCAAACCATTGGATTCATACCAACTCACCTATAACTCTTCCCTAAACTCTTTTTCACATTGCTTGGCTTTTTCTCACTATTTTTAGTCTGTAGATTTAATGATAAGACAATTTGATTGACCAAAATGATTGACATAGTGACTATTTATTGCCAAAACAACTAAATGGACCTCAAGAACAAGTCTTGGCCTTCAAGCTCCATTAACTTGTATGCATTGACTTAGTCAACCCTGTTTGTAGCATCAAATTCATTAGAAATAAGTAGTTTTATGTACCTTCTACTTATTACCCTGACACACCATTACCTGAAGGTTCCTGAAGGAGTCCTCTATAACATAAAATCATCAAACTTGATCAAACAATCAGTTTTGGGCTAAAACCATTCACATATTTCCAATCACTCAACTATGAGGGTTTACAAGCACAAAAACCTCCTTACCTTCTTAACATTTGTTCATAAAGCTGAGGCCTTGGTTTCTCTACAAAATGATTCTAGAAGCTTCTTATGACTCTTCCCCAACTAATCCAAATGGATCAAGTCACCATGAAAACTCTAAAACTACCAATGAGCATCTCAACTTCCTTCTTGGGCTCTCATCTCTTCATTCTAAGCACTCAAGAAACTTTAAAACCACTCTTAGGCATTTTTATAATAACTTATAACTTCAAACTTGGTATACACCTCCAAGACAACATATTAGATATCTTTCAACACTCACCTTTGCCATCTTGTACCTAGACATGATCAACCTATCACATTTGGTTAGGCCTACCTAGTCTTGTATACCTTTGAGATCACCAAGACACTGTTTATGCACCTTTGTATTCATTATATGAATTTTAACTTCATAGATACACTAGATACAACTTGTTATATCGTGAACAAAACTCACATTAGCTCATAAGTCACCAATCCTACTCAAACTAATTCATTAGGACACTTGGGGTTATAAAGCTAATCCTAGATGCAAACTCTTAATGATGCCTTGCTACTGGAGCTCACTCTTGAGAGTCATGAACTGACTCTATACTTCATACACATGCTCCAAAAGTACCATCCTCAATCTCAAGCTCATACTATTCTATCTTATCTCCATCTTGTATCTATAAGCCATGACCATGCCTAAGTAATGACTTATGACCTCTCTTCAATATTGCTTGTTATCAAACCACCTTGAGAATCTACAAAACCACTCATGTAGCTTATAAAGCATCTCACTATACCTGAAAATATCTTACAAACTTGTCATATCATTATCCATTGATCAAGATAACTCAAAACACATGGATCACTTATCAAGAACATAAGGCCTTCTTGTCACTTCATAATATCATCCTTCATCAATGACACCACCACTTTATCATTACCTTTGACATCAATGACAACACTTTTGCCAATAATCTCCCCCTTTGTCATTGATGGCACCCTATTTTTCTCTTTCGCCCCTTTGACATTAATGATAAACTGGACTAAACACAAACTAAGCTCCCCCTAACATCATTCATGCATTCAAATATACTTTAAGTGCTCAACATACTCACCTACCTTTCATGCACATGAATGAATAATTGATCCCCATTTTATATACACATCTTGATCATCTTATTCATGTGCCAAACTTGTACCTTCTTGTTCTTTTATTAAGCAGATTGTATTTCGATTCTCACTCACTCTTGCCTTGTACCTATTTAATTATAGAGCTCAAAAGATCCCTTTGTGTCCATACATTAAGATTCTATACATTTTCAAAAATTATGACTTGGTTTGATCAAGTCATCATATCAACTTTTGTGACCTATATTTTGAGATTACATCTATAGCAGACTTCTCCATTATGACTTAAGCTTGAAACTATAACATCTTACATATTCTCCCCCTCACATCATGTGCTTATCTTCAAGCCTCTCAAACTTTTTGAGTTAGCTTCCCCTAACTCCATGATCCATTTAGAAAAAGTCATCTTCAACAAGTCTCCTCAACAAACCAACAATGAGACTTAATGACCCATAATACCCTCACCAAGGTACCGAACCATGTCAAATACTTCATTTCCAACCTCTATAATCCTTCTCCAGGATTTATACAGCTTCCAATCATTCACTATCATTATGAAGTAACCATTAGCCCTCATATTACCAATAGGTCTCATGGAGACTAATCAACATGGATCCACTCCTTTTCACTCACCTCTGTCCTCTTGGATCAATTAGACCACCTGAAGTAGGTTTGAACAACTTCAAAACATGGAAAATTAACTCTCATAACATAAAAAATCATTCAATGATCCTTAGATCATTCCCCCTTTCTGAAACATCTCATCTACAAGGCATAGACTCAAAGGCAACTTTCAAAACAACATTCTCTATAATAGGCACACTTAGAATCTTATCAATAAAATCAAAACAACAAATAACCTTATATGAAATCAAAAACATGCCATCACATTCCTCTATGACCTTATGAAGTCATATTGATGCATCAATAACACTTCAACCTTTAAGATACTCTTTAATTTGACCAAAGAAACAATCTTCTGCATACTCATAGTCAAACTTGCTTATGATGACATAAAACTTGACATTTTAAGAACACTAATGATCTTTTTATGACCTTTGCAACAAGTCAATCACTCATTGAAACATCTACATTACGTACAACTCAAAGACAACAACTTTACCAGGAAGATATTTGTCTTGAGTATCAATCATCAACTGTTATGAACCTATCTATCTTCTAAGACACATGCACATACTTGTACCTATCATGCTAGCTGACTAAGAGACCACCTTAGGGTGCCTTGACTATACCTTTATCTCAATATGTCTTTAAAGTCATTTTGTATGTCAACTTAGGTTTGATCTTAGATTTAGATTGAACATGATACTTCTTCTTCAACCTTTCTAATACCATTATGTAAACTTCAAACATGATCTTCATAAACTTATCTGCCACAACAAATAAGATGAACTTTGTCCTCATCATACTTAAAGCTATGTAGGATCACCTATAGGCTATCAAGCCTCCTCCAAAATGTATGGATATTATACCAATTATTTTAAGTATATATTGGGGTGGGGGGCGGGTGGGGGTGAATCAGTTGCACAACAATGTATATTCAATTCCAAACATTATTCCATGAAGCATACATTCACATAAAAGATCAATGCATAAGCAAACCACCACACAAGCATATCATAAGATAACACAAGAGATTAAGTGGGAAACCATATTTGGGGATAAAAATCCACTGAACCATGTACATATAATACTATCCTATAATGTCAAGATCCAAATTTTAGTGAAGCACCAACTTCACAAGGAGCTATAACCCCTACCTAGTTGAGCACCCACCTAACTAGTATTCTACAAGCTCCAACTTGCAAGGAGGCTCCAAAAACCTAAGAAACCAAGCACCAAATGATATACATTGAAATATGATAATATTAAACACCTATTTATAATATTAAACTAATGATGACCTCCCTTATTTTCATTCTTTCCCCTTCACCCTTACTCAAATAGCCTCTTAGACCTTTTCGCTCAACTAGACTCTTCTTGGATTATTAGGTCCATTGCCCTGTGTATCCAACTTCGTAAACTTGGTTAGATATGAATGAATGATCCTCTTATCCATATTAAGGTACTCTATGACCCACCTTTGATCCTTTAATGAGCTATTCTCTTTGCTTAAAACTACACACTCTCATCTAACCAAAATAGGCCTATTCGGCCTTACCTTTATACCACACATTTCATCTAACCCATCTTGGTCAGCCAAGATTCTTAACACAATTGGATCACACTTAAAATAGTTCCATAAATACTTTATATATGATAACAAAACACTCCATAGGTTGGTTATAACCCATAGAGACTAATTTCACTATTAGGCTTAATGGAGACCTAAAGGAATTAGCCCTTCATACCCACACATTACACTTGTGACTTCTTGGTCCACCTTTATCTTAAACTGACACTTAAAGACTTCACATATTACTTTAATAGACCCGTAATTATCTCTTTTTGTGTCCCCAATTCTATTTATTCATTTCACACCTTAAACCTATCAATTAGGTCTACTCATCTTTTAGGTCTTCTCATTGCCAAAAGTCTGTCTCTTAGAACTGAAGCACATAGTCAAGTTTATCACACAAGAAACTCAAAATATTGAATTAATGTATCCTACATGACCTAAAAAAAAATCACCAAATCCATTTTACATCATCACACAGAACAATAGGGCTCAATAACTCTTCTACAACTTCACCACTCAGAGCTTCTAGTGCATATCAAAATACAATCATGAACAATAAAGTACAAACACACTGTTTTACAATAAAATATGGAAAAAAATCACATGTATAGACACTTAATTAACTTATAGTCATCAAAAATCTCATTATAGTCTTCAACTCAATATTTATAACCACTAAACCTTATTTGTAAGAAGCTCACTCAGAGCCACCAAATACTGCCAACACCTAGTCATCAAACTTGGACTCTCCATAATAGTATGGGCACAATCATGATTTAAAAATACATTAAAGTGGTATTAAAATAAATCTTTAAAATATTAATTTACTTTAATCATCATTAATAAATACATAATACATCAGAAACACCTTTGCCACTAAGTCTCTCAAGACTGCCAATGATTCCAAAAAACTAGTCATGTAAACATGACTTTATAGCATATTGAAAAGCACTTTAAATGAAAAAAAAAGAATAAATAAGGATATATGAGTATTATAAAAAAATAAAAATATATTTTATTACATTAAACTAAGCCATAAGGACTCAAACACATCATTTCCCCAAGCACAACTAGAACTATCATTTTGTCTCAAAACACAGTCATGGTAAACATGACTTATCACACCTATAGGGTCACTTATTTGAACCCATAATGAATTAATATATAATTAAAAATTATTATAATATTTTAAATAACAAACATACAAAGGTCTAATGTCATATGTGGAACATATAGATCAATTTTTGAAACCTACCTTTCACTATTCATCTCCATTTAGACAAGCCATCTTGAGAGAACTATTTTGCTTGTATATGGGCAATATAAACACTTACCAACCAAGGGAACAAGGGATGTATATTGAAAAAATACCCCAAACCATTGGATTCCTCCCTACTCACCTAGAAATCTTCCCTGAACTCTTTTTCACACTGCCTAGCTTTTTCTCACTATTTTCACTATCTGTAGATTTAGCGATAGGACCATTTGATTAACCAAAATGATTTAAATAGTGAATGTTTATTTTAAAAAATCCATGTACCTCAATAAAATTTCTTGGCCTTCAATCTCCATCAACTTTTATGCATTGACTTAGTCAACCCTACTTGTAGCATCAAATTCATTAGAAATAAGTAATTTTATGTACCTTCTGTTTATTGCCTTGACACACCACTATCACTTAGAAGTGACTAGAGGAGTATTATACAACATATAATCATTAAAATTGATTAAATAATCCATTTTTGGCCAAAATTTTTCACATCTTTTCAATCACTCCACTATGACGGTTTGCAAGCATAAAAACCTCCTTACCTTCTTAACATTCGTTCATAAAGTTGAGGGTTTGGTTTCTCTAAAAAATGATTTTAGAAGCTTCTTAGGGCCCTCCACCAACTAATATAAATGGATTATGTCACCATGCAATCTATACACATGCCAATGAGCATCTCAACTTCTTTCTCGGGCTCTCATCTCTTTATTCTAAGCACTCAAGAAACTTCAAAACCACTCTTAGGCATTTTGTTGCAAACTTATGAATTCAAAATTGGTATACACCTCCAAGACAACATACTAGATCTTTTTCAACACTTAAATTTTCCATTTTATACTTATAAGTGATCAACCTATCCCATTTGGTCAGGCCTACCTAGGATTGCATACCTTTGAGATCACCAAGACACTGTTCATAAACCTTTTTCTTCATTATTTGACCTATAATTACATAGATACACTAGATACAACTAGATATATCATGAAAAAAACTCACATTAGCTTACAAGTCACCAATCTTTCTCAGACTACTTCATTAGGCCACCTAAGGTCATAAGGCTAAGCCTAACTGTAAACCCTTAATGAGGCCTTGCTACTGTAGCTCACTTTTAAGAGTCATGAACTGACTCTATACTTCATACACATGCTCCAAAAGTATCATGCTCAATCTCAAGCTCATATTATTCTATATTATCTCCATCTTGTCTCTACAATCCATGACCATACCTAAGCAATGACTTATGACCTCTCTTCAAGCTTCCTTGTTACCAAACCACCTTAAGCTTCCATAAGACCATTCTTATAGCTTACAAAGCATATAACTATACCTGAGAATATCTTACAAGGTTGTCATATCATTCTCCATTGATCAAGCTAACTTAAACCACATGGATCGTTTATCAATCACACAAGGCCTTCTTGTGACTTTATGATATCATCATTCATCAATGACATCATCACTTTGTCATTACCTTTGACATCAATGACAACACTTTTTCCAACAATTTTTAATGTGGTACAACAATATATAGAGGGAGACCTAGACCAATTTATTTGAAGGTGGTAAAATAATGTTCGAGCATTATTTTATTCTCCTTTTATGTGTTGAATATTGAGGGTAAGGCCTAGTTTGGTAGGCAGTCAAACCCCCTCACAAGAAAATAAAATTTCTCCTTCATTGATTTTACCCCCTTGATTGCACTCATGGATGCATTATCAATAGAGCCCAACATCATTCTGAGGGAGATCCACACTTGTTCCTGACACTCTTATAGATTATGTTGTATAGTTAATTTTTGCATACCATTTGTGCATTGACACACTTGTAGTTTGTGTCATGTCTCCTTAAGGCCCTTTATTAGTGCCTTGCCTTCTTATATGGAGACAATTGTACTTTCAAAATTTGTATTTATTTGTTGATAGTCTACTTTAGATTCTGGTGGAGCTTGTTCTCCTTTTGAAGAGTACCTAGTCTAGTGTAGCCCAATGTTAACATTTTTGTGTATTAAGATGGACCCACATTGTATTTTATGGATGCATTTTTGGCAGAGTTCAACATCTTATAGTTTGTGTTTTTGGTTGCACATTGTTTCTTTTATTGTAGTTGTTTATCCTGTGCCTATTATTATTTCACAATTTATGCATCCCACTCCAATTCTACCTACATATATGCCTAATTATTTTGAGAAGCATACCACTAATTTTATCTCTTGTATTCTTAAACTTATGAGTCTTGATAAGCAATTACAAGAACTAGATACCCTTATTCAACTTATTACATGGATTATTTGGCATAACATTGGATATTCTATAGGTGTTCATACTTATTGGGACATTTTGATGACAAAAATCCTATTTTTATATGCTCCACTCTTCATGAGGATTTTGAATAACACGAGTTTTATTCCACCTTTACTTAGGCATGATAGTCTTGAGGATGCGTCAGGACTAATCACCCAACACACTTTTAGATGGTACCTCACATTTTTCTATTGTGGACTTTGTACCCACTCATATGAAGTCATCTTCATCCACCATCCATGTTTATTGAGGATGTGTTTTTTATGGCAATGCCATCAACATTATTTAAAAAGATTTTACCAACTTAGTTATTCCACATTTCAACTTCATTGTCTGCACAAAATTCCCTTATTTTAGGATCAACTATCTTATTCTTAATGGCATATTCTATAGATTAACCGCATTCTATGATCTATTATGTCATTTAGTGTTATCATTTTGGGATTATTTTGTATTCCATCTAAGTTATAAAGTGTCATGGGGGGTTTGCTAATTTAACCTTGTCTAGCTTCATGTGTGGGTGGTCTATATTAGTCACCTTTTCACTCCTTCAGTTGATTGAATTTACCATCACCACTAGGGTCATCTTCTTGAGAGATATTTGATCTATATCTTCAACATTTTTTTAATAGTAGATAATATACCACAGCTTGAAGTGTAATTATTTTAGTGAATCCTAGTGTCAGCTTATCTTATTCGACAGTCTCTTTCAAAATGATATGGAGCTATTATGGTGATTATAATGTCTGTTTATTAGTGTTTGAATAGTGAATTCAATACACTCATACATACTTTTTACGTCACTCCACCCAGTCAATAGTATGGAGTTATGGTGTAGATCCTACTTCTTTGGTTGTCATTTTCCTTGATAACCTTTAGCATACAATATATTCTAGTAGTAGATAAAATTAAATTGGTGAATTTTTTTTGCACTATCAACACCTATGATAGTCTATTTTTGAAAGAACTATTATGGTGAATTCTAGTGTTAGTTATTTTTTGTGATCCAATAATGAATCTAGACCACTCATGCATATTTGAGTTCTATTGAGACTTTAAAGTCCATAGAGTGAATTTATATTTTATGGCCTTTGTTCCATCTAGTGAAACTACTAGAAAATTGTATGAGATTTTAAGTTGTGATTCTTGGGACACCTGGCATCATATGTTCTTTTTTTCAATCTCAGTGTGGTTCTGCTAGTTTTTGGGTACCTTGCAGTGACACGTTTTATCCTTCATAACTCTTTTTACTAATGTTTTGTGACCAGTGCTTTTTATATAGTGAGCCTCATATAGATTACCAGTTACTATTTAACTTGGCACTTATATCATTTTGACATCCATGTATTCCGATAAGATGGATTGGTTACCATAAAGATACTTTGTATTTCATTATGATTTTGTACATGAGTGCCTAATTAGGCCTAGTTGTCAAGAACCATTTAGTCTTTTTGATTTCTCTTTTCTCACTCCCTATTTTATGCTGAAGGGAAGGTGTTTGAGCGGCTATGTTCACACTAATTAGTGGTTTGAGTTATTTACAAACTAGTTTTGTCTTTAGCTATGTTCACACCCACTCACAAAATTAAGCTTAATTTAGAGTGTTTTTTTATAGTCGTTGGGTTGTTTTATTTATGTGCATAAATAATATTTTGTTATGCACTTATTTAATATAAACCATATATATTTGGGTTATTCACAAAAACCAATTGGTTATTGTGAAACCAACTCAAAATCCTATTTATTAGGCACTCCTATTGCTTCTTAGAGATTAGTGAAAGAGAGAAACCTACATGCTGTATTTTGTTCTTGAGAGATAATAATAAAGATACTTCTATTGTGTATATTATTTATTTGATTATTGTGTGAAAAATGATGGCCTTATCTATGGTAATGGTGTGGAGTGATCCTTCAATTGTATGAGTGCGTAAAGCATTCCATCACAACCTAGTTGAAATATTTTGGAATTAATCAAAAACAAATACATAAACTACAATTTTTCTAAAACTAAGGTTTGAATATGATTTCTTTAGGTTATATAATTTTCCAAAAACCCTTAAATAATTTTTATCCTCTTTAGTAGTGGTCCATGGGGCCATTTATGGAGGCATTTCTAGGTAATAAAACTTACTATTATTTTTAGTCCCAAAGTCATTTGGAATCGACGTAGTTAAAATACTTAGGAATGGTGTTTTTCAAATCTAGAAGTTACAACTATTTTATTATAGATTTAAATTAATAAAATAAAATATATCTTTAATTTTACTATTTTTACTAGGGATATTCTAAAACATTTTTATGTGAAACCATGTGGGACAATTTTCCAAAGTAGTTAAAACCACTTTGGAATGGTGGATTAATTGGTTGCTTTTCTCATAATAAAAATAATATGTTGTATGAAATGTAATATTTATAGATTTGGTATTAGGTTCCCATGTTTATTAAAATTTATCCTTTACTCTCGAATTAATGCCAAGGGCATTTTTGGCACCGGTTTATTAGCTTAAAGTTTGGTATGTTTTGACAGGGCTCTTGTTACTATGGTTATTATTGTGCTCTATTAGCTTAGTTGTTCGGGTCGTGACTTCCCTACCATATATATATATACATATACATATAGATTTGGTAATAGGTTCCCATGTTTACTAAAATTTATCCTTTACTCTCGAATTAATGCCAAGGGCATTTTTGGCACCGGTTTATTAGCTTAAAGTTTGGTATGTTTTGACAGGGCTCTTGTTACTATGGTTATTATTGTGCTCTATTAGCTTAGTTGTTCGGGTCGTGACTTCCCTACCATATATATATATATACATATACATATATATTTGGTAATAGGTTCCCATGTTTACTAAAATTTATCCTTTACTCTCGAATTAATGCCAAGCGCATTTTTGGCACCGGTTTATTAGCTTAAAGTTTGGTATGTTTTGACAGGGCTCTTGTTACTATGGTTATTATTGTGCTCTATTAGCATAGTTGTTTGGGTTGTGACTTCCATACCATATATATATATATATATATATATATATATATATATATATATATATATATATACATACACACACACACACACACACACACACATATATATGTGTGTATATGTATATATATATATATATATACATATACACACATATATATGTGTGTGTGTGTGTGTGTGTGTACATACATACATATACATATATATGTGTGTGTGTGTGTGTGTGTGTGTGTGTGTGTATGGTTATTCACTTGTTACCTTAGTTTGAGTTTATGGCTCAACACATGTTTTGTCTAGCTTACATTGCCAATGGGTAGACCTAAGATTGAGCCTTATAGAAGTAATTTTGGATCACAGTCCTGGAATGGGACTAGTTTTAGAGCTTGAGCTTAGATTTATTTATAAATAAAATTACCATATGTTTGTATGTACTTGTAATTCTTGGTAGGTTTAAGTTGCATTTGGGCCAACTAGTGGTTATAGTGTTACCCATAAGGGGTAATTATGTTAAGCTTAGTCGTGTGACATCGATGAAGTCAAGATACCTTCATAATATATCTAACACTCATTTAGTAATAGGTGAACTATAGTAAACCCTAATTTTATTTGTGATGAGATCACCACATATATGTAGGAAGCTTGGAGAGTGGGTGTAGGATTAACAAACTAACCCTCAAGATGCTCATTTACATGGGTGTTATCAACTAACTTGAGGATGTTATTAGAGAACATGCTTAGAGAACTAACCCTTAGGATGTCCCTAGTGTGGGAAATGGATACCTATCTTTAGTGAGTTCTTGGAACATGTTCTTAAACATCCAATCCTTAGTGTGCTTTCTTACTCTTGAGTGGTAAGGAAGTCTTCTTCGTATATGTGTATATCATCAATTTCAACCATGTGGTTTTGTTAGTTGATCAGTTATTGTGGGATGGTGACCCTCATGGATTATTTGGTGATTAAGATTATTTTATGTCATCATGACCTTAGTTTCACAATGAGAGACCTATTCAAGAGACATAGCTTCTTCAAATAATGTAATTAAATGGTTTTGATATTTTAGCCTTATTGGAACATGAGAACATGGGTTCCTTGTTATGATTGACTCTTGTTGTATCATAGTGATGTTGCACTTAGGGTAAGTACATGTACCTTGTGGCATTTATAGTTATGATTAATGAACTTTGGATGTGTCATTATTTTGAGTAGATGATGAGAAATTAGTATCTCACTTGAGTGGTGTATTAGATCCCTTATTTACTTAGAGTGCCAACCCAGTCTCGATGATGATTTATTGTAGAGGAGGCCATCACAAGTGAAAGAAGAACTACATCAGACCCTGATTCCATGGAGTCCATTTATAGGCTACTTAAGTTACAGTGGAGGCATTGGGTATAAGTTCTTAGGCTAGGTTAGAGGTGTTTGTTCTTAAGCTCTGATACTAAAATGTCATGCCTAAAATTATTATCTTACTGGGTATAACATTTTTGAAAATTATATAACAATTTAACCACTAAGTAACTATAGTTAATAAGTAATCATCATTGAATTTAATTAAAAAAATTATGTGGGTTTTGAGATAATAATTTTGGGCATGACATTTTAGTATCATAGCTTGGGTTCAACACTAGGAGATTTGAGAATATCAATATGGTTAGTTTAGTTATATTTCACAATAGATAGAAAATAGTTCATGTACTTTCAATTTGGTCATAATGATTCATTACAATTCTCTATATAAAGGTACTATAACAGTTATGACTCATATGAGATCAGACATAGAAACATGCATATTTCCTTGAGATACAATTGTATCACTAGGTGCTATGTGCAGAATGACTCCTTAATGTTCCTTTTTTTATAACGATAGTGATATATGGTTATCAAAAATTTCATCTGAGATGACATATAGACATTAGTTGGATTGATTAGACTACCTGTATCCTTGTGTATCTCCAATAAAATTATGTTATTGTGATGTGGTTGTGAACTGATGTAAACTATGTATCTCAAACCAAAAAAGTGCACCCTTAATTTTTTTAGATTTTATGTATGTGTAATTGTAACATTTTATGTAAAACCCCACATCATTGTACATGTAACAATCCTTGTAAACAATGGGTCTTCTATATGTAAACAATATTATTATGTGATTGTAATGTGTGTATGTCATGGTACCGGTATAATATTGTTTTATTAAGCCGAATTTTACTCTTGTAAATGTGAATATATTTGTGAAGTACCTTGTGTGGAACTCCCATTGTGTAAATGTGGTGTAAAGTAACTTTTGTTCAACTAAACATATAATGTCTAAGTAAACTTGTTATTATGTAGTAATGTGTTATGTTGTGTAACCCTGCATCATTAATCTAGTATTGAGTACTGATGCAAGTATGGGGTTGAGGGTGGAGTAGAACTATATTTATATTGGTTTAAACTAGGTACATGTTAGGAAGTGGAGATTATCATAGGCTAAAAACCCATTTTTCTCCTTTGCACAAGGTAACTGTCTGAATCTTTCAAGTGTGTGCACCATGAGTTCCTTATGCATCATGGGATGTTCACGAATTATGGTCACTTTATGAATGATGTGCTCCTTCTTCTTCCCCTTAATGGTTTTCAAAAGAATAACCTTCATGATTTATACTTGATGCAACCTAGAGAACCTTTGAGAGACATATGGAGAGTGATGCTTTCCTCTTACCTCTGGGAGGTAAGTAAGGCTTATATTATTCCTTCTCCCCTCACTAACTTTCTTAGCCACATAGTGTTGTAATGTGAACTTTTTGCAAGATTGTTGTGCCAAAATTTATTTTGACTTGATTACTATTTTAAGTTATTTTTTGAAACCAAAACGTTTGACTATCTTGAATTTAAATTTTCTTTTACAAAGATATTTCATTGGTTTTAAATTACTTAAATTGAAATTTCAGTTTTTATTTTTTTATCACATAGAATTCACTTTATACAAAAATTTAGACATTTTTTTAATATTTAGTATCTCTTTTGAAATATCTCTTCAAGGCCATTTTGTATTTGATTTAATTATTGTGTTATTTTATGGTGAGGTTTTTACTTCTCTGTTTGAATGTTGGTTTCATGAATGTCATGATGTGAACAATGTACAACTATTGCATGTATGAGGTAGAAGAAGTAGATTGGAATATAGCTAGAGGGTGTGATGATCTAGCTTGCGATGTCAAGTCTTGATCTATTCTCCTGCCCACCAAATGTGGTGGTTTCATACATGATTTAGATAAAACACTTACAATCCTAGTTTTGGGAGGTCTAAGTAGAATTCTTCTTGAGAGGCCTAAGGAGGTTATGTGATTTTATACTTGACTTGGCTATAACATCTGATTTATTATTTCTTGGGAGGTATAAGGAGGTTATGTTATTTTTATAAATGACTTGGCTAAAACATTTACTTTATTAATTCTCAGGAGGTTTAAGGAGGTTATTTACAACACATAGTGATTAATTGGTTATTTAAACATTGATATTGTTTTATTTAGATAAAATTTGATGTTATTTGATGAATATGATTTCATTGAACTTGTCTCATTTGGATAGGAACACATTTCAAACACTTACCTCTGCTTCCTAGCTCTGATCCTAAATATCTTAGTTTCAAAACCTCTATTGCTCTCTTGAATCTCTTTCTCCTTTTGTTACACTTATGCATTCTTGACACAAATATTAACCCAGTTACCTTCACCCCATTACATGATTTCTCTTTCACCCTTGATTGTATTCACACACTAGTAGTTATACTATGTACTTAAGTTAACTCACCTTTCATTGACTCAATGACTTAGTGACTTAGCTCAAAACTCATTTTTGGTTTCCTCTATCACTATTCAAGTTATTTTCATCCAAAAAATTCTCACCATGTCCTATTTATCCTCCCATTCAATATACAAACCTCTCAAACAACCACCAATTACATAAGTTACTTCTTACTCTATCACAGTCTCTCCCTACTAGCTTTTTAAGGCTATTTTATATTGTACATCATGGAGTTTTGAAAAACTAATCAGCTTTTCCAATACCCTCTATCTATTTATTGCCTTTCACAAATTCCTAGGATTTAGTTCAATTATTCGATCACTCTTTTAGGCTCTTTTTGCTCTCAGTTTAGGCCTATTAGGTCTCTTTCAACCTACAACATACACAATCCTCAAAATCTATACATACACTTTATGTACAAGAAAAAAAACTTAAAAATATCATAAAGGATATCCCCCCACCATATTTTCACAAATATTTGAGGTTTTTCATCTGTTTAATCTCCTAAAAACTAAATTTGAGTGTGAAAACCCTAACTCAGGGTTGTATGTAGACTCAGTGACCCGAGAGGGTTGAATTTAATATTTTAAATACCTAATGAGATTTAAACCCATTATGAAGTTTATTTGAGGTTTATATGAATACAATACTAATTTTACAACCATTGGAATCTCTTTCCCTTACCTCTGTTGACATTTTCTCTCAAGAAGTTTGTTTGTCTGTGTCTAAAAATACAGTGGTCTACATGACTGTATATAATTGAGAGGATAAAGTTTATTATTTTCAAATTCATAAAGATTTTATCTCAATTTTATAAATTAGTATAGGTATGTTTTTATCCCTTATACATTATTCATTAATTAAATCCCCTTAATACACTTCATTTCATCATTTCTCACAAGCCTTTAATTTTATTGTGTATGCAGGAACAAAGTGCCACATGTTCTATATTGAGTGTCAATAAGCATGTTTACAACACAAGTATATGATTCATAAAAACTATGAGATTAATAAAAATGTACCTACCAATATATAAAACTATTCAAACCAACCATGCTTATCATCTTGCTTCACAAACAACATATACTTAGTCTTGGTAGAATATAATCCAAACAAAGTATGTAGATTGGTATCACATAAAAAACCATATAGATAATCAAGAAAATTGATTAAAAAATATTCAAACACATAAATCACACATACTAATATTCACAAAAGGATTTAATTGCCTTGATTCATTATAATTTCTTTCATTACTAGTTCACACAGTCAACTTCATTGTATATGTATAGAAATAGTTTTGCCACCTTTTGTTTTCAATCAGAAGAAAACTTCTTTAATTTACTCAGGGTTTAAAAACATATTCCCTTTGAATCCTACCCCACACAACTCATCTTCTTGAATAATTACTACTCAAAACAACTATCTATTAAAAAATACTCCAAATTGCCATAGTTAACTTTTAACTTCCTTTTTGTACATTGAGAGTGAGTAAATTGCCTAACCACTAACCTAATTATCAAGATGAATCATTATGTGAGTCATGTGGGTGTTGAAACACCCTTGATCCTTTATTATAACCTAACCACAAAAATACAATGTTGAGACCTCTTAAAATAATATTTAAATCTCCTAAGCTTCACAAGAATGTTTTGAAAATTCAAATCAAGGGTTTTGGTAGGAAAATGTTGAAGTGACCCTAATTCAAATTTGACACAAAACTAGCAACTTGGAATTACTCCTAAAGGCTTATTATGACTACATTGACTTATAAAAGACTCAAAACATGTAACATAAACCAATATATACAAAAGGTGGTGATGCTCCTGCATCATACTACCGAGGAACAAGATGAAACTTTCCATAAAATTTATAAATGATCTAACTTCTAGGTTCTTTGCAACATCTTTCTTCCAAGTTCATGTCCACTTAGATCTTAAGGAATATTTAAACAGATATACCTCCTTGATGCTTTCTAAAACTTATGGTTTCCCCCCTTTGTTTCTCTTCCTCTTTCTTTGTATCTTCAATCTAATCATGGCAACTATTGGTCATTATTTTTCCTTTGATGACCTGCACATGAAGCAAACATGTCAATCAAAACCATTATTTTCTTACTCCCTTGGAGTGTACTTTTTTCTTCTTCAATTTTTTATTTTTCTTTGGCTGCCATCTCTTCTTCACCTTGACTCAAGATTGACTTCAATGCACACTCAGATTCCATGATGGATTTCTCATTTCCTACGAGACTCAAATCATCTAATCCTTCCATTATATGATGTCATATCTGATTCTCTTCTATTGTATACTCATCCATCTCTCCTTTGTCTTCCATTGGTGCCAAGTAAGACATCTTAACCTATTGTCATTTAGTCCTTTCATGTACTTTAACATATGCCTCTCCTTTAGACTCTCCTACTAACACCTCATAGATCTCCTTCATGCATGTCAAGCACTTCATTTAGTGATGTTGTACCTTTTTGTCCTTCCATTAACACATTCATTATCCTTAATGTACTCTCATACAATTCATCTTCAGCAATGTTCACATCAACATATTCATCAAAAACAATAGTGAAATATAATCTTGTACTTCATGGCTCTCTTCAAGGCTTTCTTGACTGAAACCTATCTTCTTCTTGCTTGTCATGAGGCATGGTGCTGATGCAAACTCTCTCTTTTTCCTCTTCATCCAATGGTTCACCTTCTTTGGGTAACACAAGATTGAATCACCATACTCCATTATCTAATCAATTGGTTCTTCATCATTAGCATGTTGTTTATGCTTCCAATATTCTTCATCTCCATTCATCTTGTCACATGTGTATACACATTTTAAGAAATAATTAGTCATAAACATTAGAGGCTTGAATTCCCCCTTGCTTCTCCTTCTAGGTTTCCTTGCTTTCATCTTCACCATTTGTCTTCTCTTCTTCTCTATCAACTGTTTGAGAGGCCATCTCACTTTCCTCTTTATGCATACATTGAATCTTGGTCTCAACTCTTCCAAGGTCTTATCTAACCTTGTCAAAACCTCATTCATATAAATAATTTCCTTCTCTCTTTATATTTCTCTTTGCTTCATTTCTATATTCTTGTGGAAATCTTCACTCTTCAAACCCTTCATCATTCTTTTTCACTCTCTTTACTCTTCACTATCTCTCTAGGTCTTTCTCTTGACCTATCTCTTCTCATTGACTAGTCTTACTACTTGCCTTCTTGACCATTCACTATGTCTATCTCACTTGACTCTCTTTATATTAGAGTATATCTCCTTCTTGTCCTCACCTAGGACTCTTATCTCTTTCTCTTGTCCTTTTCCTAGGACTCTCTTCTCTCTTTTCAATCTCACTCTTGAGCTTATTTCCTTGGAGATTTCACTAGCTCTTATCACTCTCTCCAAGGCTTCTTGGATTAAGGGATTTTACACACGCCTCTTCATATTATTATAGTTTTTCCTCTCACTTCTTTCCTACAATCTTGTTAGAAACTTCACAACAACATCTCAAAGCAACCTTAACACAATACACACAGAAACTGAATCAACTCTTCCAAACAAAAACTCAATAATACCTTGTCCATGGAACCTTTTAGCTAAGATACCAAATGATTTATAGGAATTCATTTAACTTGTTTCATTTGGATATAAACACATTCCAAACACTTACCTTTGCTACCTAGCTCTGATCCTAAATCTCTTGGTTTCAAAACCTATGTTTCTATCTTGAATCTCTTTCTCCTTTTATTAAACTTATGAATTATTGACATTAGTATTAACCCAATTACCTTCACCCCATTTCATGCTTTCTCATTCACCCTTGATTGCATTCACACACTAGTAGTTATACTATGTACTTAAGTTAACTCACCTTTCATTAACTCAATGACTTAGTAACTTGGCTAAAAACTCATTATTGGTTTACTCTATCACTATGTAGGTTATTTTTATCCACAAAATGCTTAATAGGTCATATTTATCCTCCCATTCAATCTAAAAACCTCTCAAACAACCACCAATTACATAACTTACTTTTTACTCTGTCATAGTCTCTCTCTACTAGCCTTTTTAGGCTCTTTTGTATTATATAGATGGGTGCCATGGAGTTTTGAAAAACTAGTCACATTTTCCAATACCCTCTGTCTAGTTCTTGCATTTCACAAATTTTTAGGATTTATTTCAGTTTCTTGATCACTCTTTTCAACTCTTTTTTCTCTCGGTTTAGGCTTATTAGGTCACTTTCAACCTACAACATACATAGTCCTCAAAAATTATACTTACACTTTCCGTACAAGAAAAAAAACTTGAAAATATATTAAAGGATATTCTCCCCCATATTTTCACAAATATTTGAGGTTTTTTCATTTGTTCAATATCCTAAAAACTCAATTTGAGTGTGAAAACCCTAACTCAGGGTTGTATGCAGACTAGGTGGCCCAAGAGGGTTGAATTTAATATTTTAAACCCCTAATGAGATTTCAACCCCATGTGAAGTTTATTTGAAGCTTATATGACTACAATAATCCTTTTATAACCATTGGAATCTCTTTCCCTTACCTCTATTCATGTTTTCTGTCAAGAAGTTTGTTTGAGTGTGTCTAAAAATATAGTGGTCTATAGGATTGTATATAATCGAGGGGATAAAGTTTATTATTTTCAACTTCATAAAGAGTTTATCTTGACTATAGAAACTATTCTAGGTCTATTTTGATCCCTTATACCTTATGCATTCATTAAATCTTCTTAATAAACTTCATTTCATCATTTCTTACAAGCTTTTACTTTTATTGTGTATGTAGGAATAGAGTGACACATGTTATATATTGAGTGTCAAGAAGCATAATTACATCACAAGTACATGATTCATAAAAAAATTGAGATTAATAACAATGTACTTACCAACAGATACAAGTAGTCACACTAACCATGCTCACCATCTTACTTTATAAACAACATATACTCAATCTTGGCATACAAAATATAATCCAAACAGGGTCTGCAAATTGGTCTCACATAAAGAACCATATAGATAACCAAGAAAATTTCTTAAACAATCTTCAAACACATAAATCACACATATTAATCTTCATGAAAGGCTTCAAAGGCCTTGATTCATTATAATTTCTTCCATTACTAGTTCACATAATCAACTTCATTGTATATGTATATAAACATGGTTACGACCTTTTATTTTCAATCACAATAAACTTTTTTCATTTACTCAGGGTTCATCAACATATTACCTTTGAATCCTACCCCATAAAACTCCTCTCCTTGAATAATTCCTACTCAAAATAACTATATATTCAAAAAGACTCCAAATTACCATAACTAACTTTCAACTTCCTTTTTATACATTGAGAGTGATTAAACTGCCTAACCACTAACCTAATCATCATGATGACTCATCATGTGAGTCATATGGGTATTGAAACACCCTTGAAAATTTATTAGAACCTAACCACCAAACTACAATGTTGATACCTATTGAAACAAGAATGAATATCCTAAGCTTCACAACAAGGTTTTGAAAATTCAAATCAAGGGTTTTGTTAGGAAAATGCCAAAGTGACCCTAATTCAAATTTTACACAAAAATAACAACTTAGAATGACTCCTACAAACTTATTATGACTAGATTGACTTAAAAAAGACTCAAAACATGTAACATACATCAATATGTATAAAAGGTAATGATGCTCTTGCATCATTATTACTTAACATTTCTCAGTATTATTCTATCTTTCTACCAAAATTTGGTACTTATTCTTTACCTTGTATGTTCACCATGAGATGACATGCATTTTATTTTGTATGATCTTACAAAATATTGATACTTGTACATATTCACTTTCAAAGGTTTTGACATTAGTAGTTTATGATATCAGTTGGTTTATGGCATATATTAGTTATTAGTATTGGTCAGTATTGCTCGATGTTGTTCAATATAGCTTGAATATAGAATGGTACTAATCTCAACAAGTGTACTCTCACCATGGGATGGCATATAGATTAGTGTAAACACTAGAAAACTGTACACAATGGTTTTAGATGTTGAACTAACCCCTAGACTACCTCAAGACCCCTTGAGGACTATCTCACAACCTATCGACCCAGACCTAACTCACCTTGGATAACCTTTTAACCAACTTAACCTTTGACCCATCAAGCACCTATGGTCACCTTAACCACCAATGGTTAGGCCTAATTGTTGATGGTCAGGTTTTAACTGCCTAAACATTTAAACTCCATCTCAACTATAACTTGCTTTTTTATTTTTAGCTATCTATTATGTGTGTGAGATCAATGCATGTTGATGCTAAAAATAGATGGCCTGTTGAAACTATTATTAAAATGATTATTTTACCTGTCCTTTCTTCCTATAGAAAGAGAGGAGGTGAAAAGGACCCAATCATCAATCTGCATCTATAATCAAATCCTCTTGCATCAAAGCTTTTTTTATAGGTATTCTCATAGCAAACCAACAACGAGTGTGACAAAGATCCAAAGTGCCACTACTCATCGGTTAATAACCAAGTACCATTACTCTGCCAAAATTTCTCTAGACTCCATCAACGAGTTATTAGCCACACATCTCAACCCTTCTACAAATCAACAAGCTAAGTATCTATTTAGTAACTAGTTTACTTTGTTTTATATTTTGCAACCAACCCAGCCCAAACCCACCTTGTAGAATCTCATTTTGTAACCTCATCAACTAATTTATTAAGCCAACCTAAAACCCATAGTAATTTTCAATGGTCACCCTGACCATCAATGGTCTATCCATAACCACTAATGGTTTCTAACTACTGATGGCCAACCTAACCACTGATGGTCACCCTAACCACCGACAGTCACTGTGTGACAAATAAATAGTAAGCTATTTTCACTCATCAGACCTCAACCAAATTCTACTTTTTGCTTCCCTACCTGAGCACATGACATCACCCTATTTTCTAAACCATACCTGAGTCATTTAACATTAATATCAATCTATTTATTATTATAATTAGTTAATTTTTGTCTCTTTCAATCACTTCTTATATTTGATTTCAGTACCTTCTATTATTCATGCAAATAATTTATCTTCATTTTTAGAACTTGATTGTTTAAAAGTATGGATTGATGACCTCCAATGAATCTTGCACTTATTAGATCTATCTTTCTAGGTAGTCCACCCTACTATCTAACTAATCAACCATTTATTTAATGATTTATTATCTATAGTTCATTCCTCCCAAGCCAAATAGGATTATCTACAACTGTCTGGATCATGGAGTGCAAACCAAATCTAGGTTCTACTAACCTCACCCTTATTTCAAGTTTTACAACATTATTATAAGAAAATAAATAAAAATTTATGTGAAATATTATGGCACTCTTGGTAAGACCCTTAAGTATTTTCTTGGGTTCATAGTTGCATCTAGGTGCGTCTCCTTCTTGTCTTTTTGCTCATACAATGCAATCAAAATTTCATTTTGGACTTAGAATTGATTGCATCCACTATTTTTCTACTTATTTTAGCTCACATAACTTAAGTAATCAAGTGAATTAATCATAACTTCGCTTTTATCACACACACAAGACCAAACCACTTACACTTAATCAAACATAAAAATATTGACATAATTGTTGAGTGCGGAGCCCTTTGGGGCTATCACATGACCACAAGAATAAATTTTGGGGGCCTAAAGAGCTCCAAGGATGTGAGGGGTGTAATTTTCATGTTCTCCACATGTGAGTGGAATATTCCTTATATTCCTAATTTCTATTTATTTCATATTTCATGGAGTTAGTTTCTAAATGCCTTTTCCCATGTTGATTTCCTTGTTTTGAGGAAGCTAGTTGTTTTTTGGAAAAGGGAACTCCTTCCTTATTGAGTGGAGTTGGTTGAGATCACATGTTTTTGATAAAATGTGACCTTAGAAAGTGGATAGATGAATATGGATAATTCCTCCTTGGGAGAGATTTTAGATAAGCTTGATGAGGTGGAGGAGGGTTGTCACATATTAGATAATGCTTATCTTGGATAAGCATTACACATTTGCTCCTCTTTTTGTGGATTTTCTTCATTTTAATTTAAATACAGGGTGTGGTGTGGTCTTTAGAGGTTGATGGTTTATTTGCAGGGTGTGGCTTTGAGGATCAAAGTCAAAGTGCACGTTTTTTTTCAAAGTGCAGGTGTTCCTTACAAGGTGTGGTTTAGCAACTTGTGAGATACAACATTGTGCAGGTGCAGGTGAAAGTGTAGTTTTTATGCAACACTTTCTATAAGAGATTTTTCTATCTCTATGAGAGTTCATTGTAATCTTATTTTAGATTACTAATTTATTTGAGAACTTTCATTGGTGGATGGAACCCACATTGGGTGAACATGTTAGATCTATGTTATTATTATCTTGCTCTCATTTATGATTTCATATTAATGGTGAATTAGGGAATGTTTCCATGATTCATTTTATTACATAGATTTAAATCTGGTTTATGGTAATAGTAGATCTAGATTTAAGTGTTTTATTTCTAACACCTAGTAAGACCTTTGAGTATTTTCTTGGGTTCATAGTTGCATCTAGGTGCTTCTCCTTCTTGTCTTTTTACTCATATAATGCAATCAAAATTTCATTTTGGGCTAAAAATTGACTACATCCATTGTTTGCCTACTTATTTTAGCTCACATAGCTTAACTAAACAAGTGAATTAATCAGAGCTTCACTTTTATCACATACACAAGATCAAACCACTTACACTTAATCAAGTATAAAAACATTGACATAAGGTTCAAATGGGATTTCATCACTTACTAGTCACCTTTCCTAGTTATCCTACTTTCGATTTCAATACCAATGGGAGAACCAACTTAGTTCTCTGGCTGAGTATAATCTCTAAAAATTGGTATATCTTGGATAAACATGCAACACCTTTATTTTTGTGGTGTGTGAAGTGATGGGGTAGGCCCCAATATCAAGCCATGTACTGATTTCCAATATAGATCCCTTTAAGAGACAAAACATAACCTAAAACCAACCATAGACTTCTTTTCTAATACCCACTATACAAGCCAAATTGAGTCACACAATTCTTAAAGCTTAAGGCATAAGCCACAAGATAGACTAAAAATAACCTTAGGATTTAACATGCTTTAGTATGTGTTTGTTTCCTTGACTTTTTATTGTCTTCTCTTTGTTTGAGTTGTGAGATTGCTTGTATCCTCTTCTTTTCCTTATCTACATGGTTCTAACTAGACAACAACTAAGAAACCAAGTAAATCAAGATCCACCTCCTAATCATCCACCTTCCTCTTCCCTCTCATCCATGGAGTACATCTCATATATAGAGAGTTCTCCCCATCCTTCTAGAAGTCCTACCATCCCTCATACAATTACCCATGGTGATGCAGGTTTTGCCAACTTTCTAGATCAAAATCCCATAGCCCTCCAGCATTACCGTAACACCATATCTCATCATGTCCCTACTTCAATTTCACTTATTGACCTTCCCTATGGCATGCCATCCCACCTTAAGGGTGACACTTTTGTTTCCACCATCCCCACCCAACCTTTAGTCACCTAGGCATCCTCCTCTACCAATAACCCTATTGATACCACCATTCAAAACCAACCCACTCAACCAAGTAACACCCAAGCACCTCCTTCCCCAACTAATAACCCTTGTCGTATAAGAGTAACCTAACCTTTGGGCACCAGTACTTCCATTACTTTAGGAGTACCCTCTACTAGTGTCACCACCATTCCTCTTGTTCCTAATCCACCTACCTCCACTCCATTTTAGAGCTTGGTGGTTCCCATACCTTTTACCCTTCCACCCCATCAGTACCAAAGTTACCACTTACCCTCTATCTATTAACTTAGCCATAACTCCTACCCAACCTACATTAATCTCTCAACAACTTTCCATTGTACCAAACCCAAGCTATGTCCCTAACCCAGAAGGGTGTATACCTCTACCTTCCACCCAAGATCCTATCTCTATGTATTCATATGTGGCATCATCCCAACCACCCATGACCACATACCAATATGTGGTAGCTTCTGAACCCTCCACCAACTATTCATATGTTGCACCTACCCAAACCTAACATAATATACCCTATAACTATAAGGGTGCACAACCACAAATGGACCTTGTCAAAATGTGAATCAATAAAATGACTACTTTGGAGTCATCTATCTTTGGTTCCCATAACCTCTAATCTTATGACCAAATATGCAATGAGCCAATTCATCCATCTATCCCTATTTGACCTTATCCTCCTCAATGGGAACTTCTAAAATTTTCAAAGTTTTAAAATAAGGAAGACCCTCAAAAACATCTGAGAGTATTTAGCTATTCATGTTATTTGATCACCTATGATGATGCTCTACTTCTCTATTCCTTTATCATATCTCTATCAGGTCTGACACTAGATTGGTATAGTGTTATTATAAAGCACTCCCTCTTTTCTTTTGCCCAACTAGCTCAGACTTTCTTAGATCACTTTTCCATAAACATCTCTAAGAAAGTTTCCATCACCAATATCTACTCCATTCAGCAATTTGATGATGATTCCATATCCAACTTCATAACCCATTGGAAAATATTGATAAATCAACTCTCTTCCTCTTTGCCCTAACCTGCGCTGATTGAACTCTTTATGTGGGCTTGTGCCAAACACATTTCCTCTACTTCACAGGTTTAGAACTTCAAGACCTTTGACAAAGCTTTCACCATGGCATAGAAATTAGAGAATAGAACCATTGATGAGGGGAGGTTGAAATTAATAAATATGAATTCCACCTTCAAATCAAATGAGACTCCCTCTTCTAAACCTAACAATCAAACCAAAACTAACTCCAAAAATAAGGGAACCACAAATGTGGTTGTCATTAAGACTGATCCTCTACCCATTGTTAACCAACCCAACTCATCCAATTCCTCTAATAAAAACATTAGAAACCCAAACCACAACAATTAAAATCAATTTAATCCACTAGGGGAGTCATATGCTTCAATTAGAGAATTTTTTGAAAGTAAATATCATACAACTACCATTGATCAAACCTCCACAGCAATTCAATTCCTCTCATCCTGCACCTGGTTGTATAAAGAGAAATATTTGTGTGCCTTCTACCACATCATTTGACATGATGTTAGTAGGTGCAATACCTTCAAGAATATCATCCAAAACTTCATCGACAAGGGGGAACTTGTGTTGGATAACACCAATGCACCCCTAAACCAAATCACTTGACATATTTAGATAGACATTTCCCAACCATGCCCCTTATATGAACAATTAAAATAATAGAGTGGAATCTTCTCACAACCATGAAGTCCATACCATTAATAAAGTCCTTAGTTAACTCATTACTGAGGAACCCATTGACTAAACCACCTTTTTTGACCCTCCACTTATTGAGGTAGTGGAGTTACTCTTTTTTTTAGAAAGTGAGACTAAGGAAATAACCCCTATGTTTTCTCCACCCATTGACACATTTGAGCTACCAACCCCTCATTTTGAGGACATACCAAAAGAGGTAGCCATTACTACCATGTCCTCCTCCATCATACAACAATTCACTCTTTCTTTAGAAAGCACCCCTAAGGAAGTGATTACTCTACCCACCTCTCCCATAGGATACTCATCTTCCAAACCTTAGAGCCTTTGATTGAGGAAAAGGATGAGGTAACCACTTCTCTCTCTCTCCACCCATGGGTTTGACCTTTGATCTCAGCATCAAAAGGATCAAACCCATCTATAATCCCTTCTCTAGATTGGTTCAAAACTTGGAGTACTTATCTCAACCCAACGTAGATCATGCCACATTTTAGCACTATCTTGGACTTCCTTAACAAACCAAGAAAGAACCTCCAACCACACCACTATCATCCCAACCATCCGTTCCCACCATCAAACCCATTTTTACCAAAATTGAGCCACTAGAAACCTCTACTGACCAAACCATAGTTGAACTATTTAAACTAAATCCACCTAAAATAACCAAGTCACCTTTTACCCTTATAAACAAGCCTACCAAAAACCTTGGCATATTACCTATTTAGGATCTTAATCACCCCTCATTGAAATTAGAATTAAATTCATCAAACCTACCAACAAAACCCCAAACTAAGCCAACAAAGAAGGTGAAAACACCCAAGATCCCACAAACCAAAACTTTGCCTCCCCCTTCCACTTTGTCTTCTATTTTGGGACCTCATCCTTCTACCTTGGTAAGGAAACCAACCATCCTAGACAAGTCTCAAATCCAACCACCACTTTTGGTTACACCATCACAACTACTTTTATCCTCACCCATTTTTACCCAACCTTCTATAACCAAACTACCTATGTCTCAGGCATCTACCCCAATAGCTTTTGCCTCCAATTAATTCATACCAAAACCATCCACCAAAGACATTCCTTCACCCAAATCTATAACCATCAAAACCACTCCTAAAATGGCTTCCACTATAACTACCAAACCTAAGACCTCCATGCCTTTGCCACCTTTTCCTAACTCTTACTCAACCATCCTATAGAGGTTATTACAAGCATCCTGTTTAACCTTGCCACCTATCAGACCATTTGACCCACACAGTCCTAAACCATATTTTGGTATAATGATAAATTAGTATGCTCATATCATAGAACACTTGCGCATGATATTAATAACCATAAATCTCTCAACATATTATCCCATCGGATATATCATGAGGATGAATTATTATCAGATGAGTCTCCCATAAGCCCAACACTAATCTAAAAGCCAAGAGCCATCAACTAATACTCACATATTTCCCCATTCTCATCTCAGAGTGAAGCAAAACTAGAGCAACCCTTTAGCTCGACTCCTCCCCAAATCCATACCATCCATGTGGTCACATGATCATAGGCTCAACTAAAGGATAAGGAAAAGGCAAAGGTGTCCATTCTATAGACATATCCCTCTTCCACTACCCAACCACCTAACCAATACCAAGCACCTTTACCTTAAACTAAACCTAAAGTGTCCATTTTGGGACCCTCTCAATCCAATCCATCTAAATCAATCCAATGAGTAGTTATGAAATAGCTTCACCAAACACTAGTGAAGATGAGTTTGTATGAACTAATCAATACCTCAACCCATCATCACCAAGTGATGATAGAGGATTTTAAATCCATAGAGGTCCAACCAGAAAACCCATAACCTCTAACAACCTTTATTAGAGCCCTTTAACTTTCCAACCTTGTTACCTTCAAAGATTCAAAAATACCCTCCATCCATCCAGATGACCTAGATCTTCCCTTCTTCATTATCACATACATCAACCAACTCAATTACTTGATAACATCATGTCAAATACCTCAACAGTGCTTTGATCATTCAATGATACCATGGCCACAACTCGAGGAACTATTGTCCTTCACATTCATCTAGGACCTTGCACACTTATTAAAGTCTTCTACATAGTATAAGGTGAGTTTTGATACAACATTTTGTAGGGACACCCTTGGATCCATTCCATGGGTTGTGTGCCATCTAACCTATACCGATGAATCAAATTTGAACATGAAGGTCAAGTTGTTACCATCCAAACTGACCTGAGTCCTTTTACATCATGCAACATGACGTACTGACCCAATGATGTTCTCCTTCCCCTATCCAAAAAACATTCATCAGTAAAATACGAATCTCCATCTTCTTCTAACACTAAATCATACACTAGTTCATCCATCCCTTTTACCCAAATTCCCAAAATGGACCCTTTAGAATTAAACTTATAGTGTCTTTCATTGGGAAACACTTTTCCTACTCCTCAAGAGTATGAGAATCTTGACCAACAACTCAACTATTACCCTAATATTAGAACCATTATTCCTTTTGGGTCGTCAACTTGTCAAACCAATTTCATCTATGGGGGACTTGATAAACCCCTTGACATTTCCACCACCTCTTTTTCACCTCAACCATTCACCTCTAGTTTCACCTATCTAGATAAACCAAAGTTTGCCTAGAAATACCTTTATAGATGTGTTTGGAAGGGATTTGGTCTAGGTCGGTACGAACACAAGCTACACTAGTTGAATCCAATCAAAACCCAAAAAGCTCATGAAAAGCATGGCCTCAATTTCACTCCACCTAAAGACCAAACCAACCCACCTCCCATTATTGTCATTGAGGAGGAAATACCATCCTCACCATCCAATACACCATCAATAGTTGAGGATTCCAACATCATCCCCCTTAACTTTTTTTCATCAAATTGATAGTCTTAGACCCCTAACTTAACAAAAGGATAGGGCAATCATAACCATTCCTCTGACCCACCCTCAAATGATAGGAGATGAGTCTCCTATAATTAATACCATTCAATGTTAGGATGATGATTCCATTCTCACTTATCTTGGTGCAGAAGACTCCTCTATCCATAATTATCTTCCTCATGAAACTTCAACCATGTTGAATGAATCCACCATGGATATCAACTTGGGCACTATGAATAACCTACACATTCTCAAAATTGGCTGATCATTAAAGTATGAGGAGCTTTAGGACTTCCCCTCCTTATTGAAATACCATAACATAGAATTTTATTAGTCTTACAATGACATGCTAGGAATTGACCCCTCTATTGCTACCCAAAACACAATCACCAATCATGATGCTAATCCTGTTAGACAAAAACTTTGATGAATGCACTCTCACATATCCCTTCTCATCAAATAAGAGCTTCAACATCTCCTATCTATCAATTTCATTCAACTCATTGACTATACCCAATGGGTCTCAAATATTGTACCTATCACCAAAGCCATAGGGGGATTGCACATTTATGTGGACTTTCATGACCTTAACCTTGCTTACCCAAAAGATGACTTTTCTTTGCTAAGCATTAACTAGCTTATTGATCTTATGTCTATCTATGATATTTTATCTCTTATGAATGGCTTCTTGGGTTACAATTAGATCCTAATCACCCCTAAAGATCAACACAAAACCACCTTTATCACCCCATTGGGAACCTTCTGCAATAGGGTCATGCCTTTTAAACTAAAAAATGTTGGTACAACCTACCAATTTACTATGACCTACATCTTCCATGACCTTATTAAAAAAATTATTAATGACCTTCTTAGGAAATCCAAATGTTGTAAAGATCATTTGGCCATTCTTAAGATTATCTTTAAATGACTCATCCATTACCATATTTGCCTTAACCCCAAGAAGTGTATCTTTGGGGTCTTGTCAGGAAAATTCCTTGGATTTATCATCTCCCTTCAGGGAGTTGAAGTCGATCCTCGACATTCCTCCTCCTACCCATCTCAAGCAACTCCATAGCGTATAAGGGAAACTCCAATCCATTTGTCACTTTATCTCTTAGCTCTCAGACTAATGCGAACCCTTCCACAACAACCAATTACTGTTACTATACCAAAATTGCTCAAGATTCTATCAACAAAGTATTAGCCACATACCTCAATGCTTCTTCAGATCAACAAGTTAAATATATATTTTTAGTAACTAGTTTACTTTGTTTTCTATTTCATAACCAACCCTACTCAAACCCACCTTCTAGAATCTCATTCTGTAACCTCATCAACCAATTTATTAACCCAACCTAGAACCCACAGTAACTACCAATGGTCACCCTGACCACTGTCAGTCAATCCATAACCACCAATGATTACCAACCACTGATGGTCAACCTAACCATCAATGGTTACCCTAACCACTGATAGTCACTGTGTGATAAATAAACAATAAGCTATTTTCACCCATCAGACCTCAACTAAATTCCACTTTCTACCTCCCTGCTTGAGCAAAAGACATCATCCTATTTTTTGAGCCATACTTGAGTCATTTAACATTAATATCAATCTATTTATTGATATAATTAGTCAATTTCCATTTCTTTCAAGCATTTCTTGTATTTTATTTTAGTACCTTCTATTATTCATGCAAGTAATTTATCTTTCATTTTCAAAACTTGATTGTCTAAAAGTGTGGATTGATAGCCTCTAAGAAATCTTATACTTCTTGGATATAACTTTCTAGGCATTCCACCCTACTATATAACTAATCAACTATTTATTTAGTGATTTTTTATCTACAAGTCATTCCTCCCAAGCCAAAGAAGAGTATCTACAACCGTCTAGATCACAAAGCACAAACCAAATCTAGGTTATACTAACCTCACCCTTAAGGGCAATGTTGGCTCATCAAGATGAGCAACACAAAGAGAAAGTCATCTACTACATTAGTTATACACTTTTAGAGTTAAAAACTTGGTACATTCATACCAAAAAACTTTGCCTAACCTCACAACCACCAAACTTCACCACTATCTTCTCAACCACAAGACCTATGTCATAACCAATACCAACCCACTCAAGTATATGCACTATAAACCATACAAAAACTAAGAGGCTCATGTTTATGGTTGAGTTTAACATTTAGATTCTTTAATAGAAGTGAATCAAAGGTCAAGTCATTACTGATCAATTGGCCGAAGCACCATTAGCAGACACCCAACCTCTTCCTCTTGAGTTCCCCGATGAGTCCATCACAATCCTCTCACAGGCAGACTTCACCTATCAAGTGACCATGTTATTCAATGGATCAAAGTGTCAACATGGTGGGGGAGCTAATATCATCCTTATTCTACGTTATGATGAACCTCTTCCTTTATCTTTCAACATAGTTTTTGAATGTACCAATAATATGGCTAAGTACGAAGCCTTAATGATAGGCCTCCAAACTATGCTATCCTTAGGAGTCAAAATAATCAACATTTTTGGTGACTCTCAACTTATGGTCAATCAAATCAATGGATATTATCAATGCAAGAATGATGTTTTATAATAGTACAAACAATTAGCTGATGTACTCTTAGCATCATTTAAACACTACCATATCTAAACCACTACATGATACATGAACAAGTTTGTTAATACAATGGCTTACCTTACTTCTCAGATCTCATCTGTACCCTTTGACTCTAAGATATCTATTATTATCCATCAACTTAACCAAACCTCTTACATCAAATCTAAATGTCCTACAATTTTTAATGTGGAGACCTAACCCAACCTTTGGTATCATCAAACCTTCGACTATGTCAACCTTGCCATCATTCCTTCTGGTCTTTCCAAGAATGCTTAAAGAGAATTTATCCAAGGCACCTCACATTATACCATACTAGGGGGAATTATTTATAAATGTGGCTTTGATGGTCTCCTCTTCCATTTACCTGTATAGTCATGAAGCCTCTCATGCTATCAAGGAATTGCATGATAAGATCTGTGGGGGACACTTTAGTGGCATAGCCATCGCTAAACGTATCCTTTGCCTTGGATATTATTGGGCCACCCTTAACCAATATTGCTATGATTATGTGAAAAAGGCATCAAATGTTAACAACATGCTAATTTACATCCCACACTTAGCCATAGTCTTCAAGTATTTAAAGATTTTTAGCCCTTCTCATAATGGGGTCTAGATCTCATTGGAGAAACTAACCCCCATTCTTCATAGTGACATCATTATATCATCACTCCTACTGAATATTTTACCAAATGAATAGAGGCTATTCATCTTATCTCAATAAAATCCAAAACATTGTCAACTTTATTAACCATCACATTATCTGTCGTTTTGGTGTCCCTTATAAAATTATCATCGATAATGCCAAATCTTTCAAAAATAAATAAGTTTAAGGTTTGTGATGCATTTCATATCAAGATAAGTTTCTCATCACCCTATCATCCACAAGTGAATGGATAGGTGGAAGCCTCTAATAAAACTCTTAATAACATGATAACTAAATGGTTAATGCATCTGGTCAGGATTGAAATTTACACATCTCATTTACCTTATGGGCATATCATACTAGCATTCAAACCCCTATAGGCACTACCCCTTTCTCTCTAATTTTTAGAGTGGAGGTTGTCTTGTCTCTTGAAGTCCAAATTCCCTCCACATATCCTTGTGAGATGTCATCTCTGAGAGTGATTATCATCAAAAATGTTTAGCCCAACTTGAGCTACTTGATAAGTGTTATTTAGCTGCTCTTACTCACCTTCATGTCTATGAACAACAAATCAAACATGATTATAAAAAACATCTTAGAGTGGAAGAATTTAAAATTGAAGACCTCATCCTAATGTAAAATCAACATGTCACCAATATGGAGAAAAGTAAGTGGGGCAAGTCTACTTTCAATTAGCTTGGACCTTATATCATAAAACATAAGTATGGATCATGAGGTCAATAGTTATCCTCTCTTAAAGGAAAACCAAAACATGATCCCCTCAATGCTTTAGATATGCATCCTTTCTTTTATTAAATGGGATCGTACTCACCTTTTCGTCTAACTTAATCTCATCCCTTATCTTCAACCATATTCATCTCCTTATTTCAAGGACAACTGATTAAAATTACATCATGTGATTATCCATCACAATCATAGCCTAATATTGAACAATGGGTACCATGTATCTACCCATGTCATGATTCCCATGGTACTTTATGCCCATTTTATAGATAGATTTCCATGGTCATTATCACCTAAACCTCTTTTACACCTCCTTAACCTTCTTGTGCTCTAGTTTTACCTTCATAAAAGGTCAATTTTTAAGGCCATATAAGCAAGTCCATGACATTAACAACAAACATCAAACATCAAAAGAAAAATCAAAATAACTCATATGGTTCACTCTCTAGAATTCATAGACTCTTCCCTTGAAGGATAGCTGTATAAACATATCAAAATTACTCAATATAAGATAGACTACTCCCTTGAAGGATAACTATCAATAGCCTTAAATAAAGCACACAAACTTAGACCACTCCCTTGAATGATGGCTAAGAAAAGCATTTTTAAAAATCATAGTAATTTCTTGGAAGCTTCCTGCATCGATCAACTTCCCCCACCCCTTCAAAATAATAATGAAAGATCAAAAGACCCATTATCAAAATTTGATAATACAAATGTAATTTAGAAGCCATAATCAGATTTCATAAGTAGTGTTGACCCCTAATGTTCCATTTTTGGTACATGGAATGTAGGGACCATTGTCTATTTTGGCGTAAGTACTAGCATAACATAGGAAGACCATAGCATGGGAGGACTATAAATTTTGTATTTCTCCATTTTTGGCATGTAACATGGAGGGACCATTATCTATTTTTATGCAAGTACTAGCATTACATAGGAAGACCATGGTATGAGAGGACCATGGAGTGTTGTTGATAGGTGCATAAGTTTTGTGGTGTGGAAGGACAATGGCCTAGGATAACTAGCATAAGAAAACCCAATCAAGAGAGAATGTGTCATGAAGGACTTTGAAATAGATGACTTGAAACAAGAAGTGGAAGACTAGGGGAACATGAGGGAAGTGGAGCATGAGAAATGTGGGATAAGTTAGAAGAGTAACTCAAGTAGGACACTTTGACCCCACTAATTAGAGGTTATGTACCAGCCCATGAGGAACAAATACTTGGCCACTAGAATATAACATCGAACAAGCATCTAGAGGCACAAAGGCCTAATTCTACAATAATAATTAGTTGTAAGAGCCATGACTCTCATCCTATTGGGAGCCCATGTGATATTTGTATATGATAGTTATAATATTGACACTTGGTCAGGGCAAAATAAGTATAAAACCCCTATTGTAATTATTTGTAGGTGTGGACCTTTGGGAAATAGATACAACATGTTGTTTTGTAATTTGTTAAGAAATCAATAAATAATTAGTATTGGCCATAACATGTGATGCTTTGTGAACACCCTAAGTGTTGAATATTGAATATGTTTTATTTCTAATTCATGGGTATCTTTTCCTTTTATTGCTACTATTGAATAGTAATGGTGATCTTAATTATCATAGTAGCTAAGTCTAAGATAATAAGGATAATAATGGTATATTTATGGTATTGAATAACTTAAGCTTTGTGTTACAAGAGATGAACAAACATATAACATTTTGCTTCAAAGCCTTTGGGAATAGATCTTTTTCTATGCACTTTAGGTGAGCACATGAGACTTAACTCTCATGTGATAGGGCTAACATGCTAGCCTACCGGGAAGAAGTTTCATTACTGACATAAAATTAACTAAAAGACCCAAACATTTAGATTCCATTATTAGGACCTGAAACAATTGGAGCATAATAATGGGAAATGTTTGAGTGAATTACATTATAAAATATTGAAGAATGGGTTACTAGTGTTGAAGACAACTTTGCAGTTCTATATCTTGAACCAAGAATTTTTGCATGATAGTGGGTAGAGCAGAATCTCTATAGCTCTTTATATGAGACTTTCTTTTTTGAGGTCCTAGTTCTCTTGAATTTTTAGATCTTAGCATATGCTCAAGGATGATATCAAAATATTGGATGAAGGCAATCATGAACACATGAATGGTAGAGGATTTTAGTATGACTTGGAGTTCCTTGGAAATGAGTGGTTAACTATTGGTGGAAAGGTGTTCAGAATAGATACATTTAAGAGTATGTGGTGACCACCTATTTATGTCCTAAGAAGTAAAAGTTCTAATTTATATGAGAGCTAAGGGGATGATATCTCTCATTGTTTTCTTTCAAAGTTAAGAAGCTCATTGTTAGCCTTTGATTGGAAACTCTACCCATGGAAGGCTAAATATTTCTTGTGCATGAGCCATATAGTTGGAAGGGGAGACTAGCGGTTGATTAAAGGCCATGGGTTTAATATAGTAGTAAGCCAATGAGTGTTATGAAAATAAAAGTATGATGAAGCTCAGTAGAGGATCATGGAAGTTAGTGGCATAGGAAAAGATCAAGAAAATTGGAGGATTACTATATAGAGCCACAGGGAGGTGGATGTGTGTGAGGAACCCATCACTTTAGATCCACATCCTTTGCCACTCTTATCCTTTAAAGGAGGAATGAGATGGGTTGTAAGAGATGAGGAACCAAGTATGAGTCAACCAAAATCCTCCATCATAGTGCATGTTCATGCCTTTGAGTTGGATATAATACTTATACAAAATTGGGATATAGATAGTACAGAGTCAAAAAATAAATAGGTAAGGGAGACTGAAACTAGGCCATTAAGTGATAATCTAGAATCTACATCTTTTCCTCTTCAAGGGAATTTTATGGCATATCTTGGGATGCCTGGTAGATCTAGCCCTCAAGGCTAAAATACAAGCCCAAACTTGGGAAATCAACCCTTCACCATACTTCTTCCCATTGGCATTGTTACTAGAGGCACTAGAGGAGGATTAGGAGGAGGTACTAGAGGAAGCATACCCCCTCCTAGAACTAGATCTAGATCTTACTAGCAACTACCTGCTCAACCATAACCCACTATAGTCTATTATGATATGACATTGCATTTACCTAAATACCATGGGGTAGAGAATGTAGTTGAGCATGTTCATAAGTGTGAATTAATTTTGAGAGCATGTGATATCACATCATTTGAATGAAAGACAATCTAATTTGAAACCATACTTTTAGAGTGCATACATAAATGGTATCAAAAATTTGATCCTCAGTAAGCAGTGTTAAATATGACCAACTCAAAGTGACCTTCTTACAAGAATTTGACATTCCTAAGTTTGAGCAGTAAAGTATAGCGGTGCTAAAAGACATAAAACAAGGACTTACAGAGAGCGTACATGAATATGATGCATGATTCAAAACCTTGATTTCTAATTTGTCATTTGAAATCAATCCTACTTATCATGCACAATGGTTCATGGGAGGATTATTTCTACCTTTTTGATGGACCTTATCACAAAGAACCTTCACAAGCACATGTAAGGCATTACATGTTGCCTTGCATGCTGAAGAAGTCGTAAGCATGGATAATAGGATTAGTCCTTTTATAGAGGTATAAATAATATCCATGGCATGTCAACTTGAAAATTTGATGGCAAAAAATGTACATGAGACATGCAGTGGTGTTTGGTATACCAAATGTGAGATTTAAGGGCATATGAGGAACAACTACCTATGAAAGAACATCCATATAATACTAAAACAAACCTATGAGATTTTTCATGAAGAACATGATGTCCATTCTTGTCCAATTTTTTATTAGGATAAAAACACTAAGGTATTTGAGTATTATAAGATTTGTGATGCCTACACATAATAAACCAATGACTGTTGATTGATCAGTGATATCCATGAAGCTTGAGCACATGACACACACCAAAATTTAGTTTCCAATACTAAAGATAATGGTGGATAATATGGGTGAGGGAGAAGATGAAGATGAGGTGGTGGTTGGTTTCCACCAAGAACCTATTACAAATATGGTTCACCAGACCACTACCAAAGAGATTACCCAAAGTACCCAACCTGTACATTTTACAAAAAAGATCATCGAGTGAAAGAGTGTCCCGATCTATATGTAACCATCACTAAGAACCAAAATGAAAAGGATGTCAGAATGATTCACATAGATAAACCATAATGGCATGCATGACCAACCATACCCATAGTACAATAAGTAAATATCACCATTTGTAGTGGGGGTCAAACTCAATCCATAACCAACCCAGTCAAAAAGGTGCATCAAGAAGAAACATGGGAAAAGAAGTACCCTAATGCATAGTAGCAAAAATATGTCCTTTAAGATAAAATGTCACTTGTGTGAGAGATCCAAAGCAAGTTTCAATACCTCAAATACAAGGATGTCACATAGTACACTGTAGTGAAACAAGAAGCTGAACCTCCTGTGGTATGAGACAATTTTTAGGAACTATGAAAACATATGCTCAATGAAGACATCATTCCCCACCTCAACACTTGGCTTAAAGGTTAAGCCCACCTACCAAATAAATTCCACCCTCACCTTAGTCAATAAAGGGAAGATCACATTTTAAATCATGCATGATGTTAGGAAAGTCCTAGTTCTCCTTCCCTGAAAGATCGAGAGATTTAGTTAATGTAGTTATTAATGGATGGGTAATCTAGGATATTCTAGTAAATCCTAGTGTGGAAGTTAATGTTCTCACTAAATATGCTTAGAAAAAAATGTCTAGTCCATCCCTACATTCCTCTCCTCATGTCTTATTCATGGTGAATAAGACTCGAGTGCATCCTATTAGAGTCCTTAAAAATGCCAGTGTTAACATACTTGGGGTTCCTTTCAAAGCATATTTTGATGTTTTGGAGTTAGTAGAAGCCAATTATTATCCAACCTTCTTGGGAAAGCCTTGGTACTATGAGAATCATGTAGATTCAATATTTAAAAATTGATACATTAGCTTTGAGAATACTGATCAGTGCATGGTAATACCCTTAGACCAAACATAGGGACCACCCTATATTGAGCCCATGAGCACTAATGAAGACATCAATGATTTGTATAATGTGACTACTTAAAATGATGAATAACATGATCTAATACTAGATAGTATTCTCTAGTGGATGGATAAAAAATCTATCTCAGATAGTACAATTAATGATTACAACTATTGGCCCCATGGTGACTATGATCTCACCAAAAGATTTTATAACATTGTAAATAAAAGAGAAAACACCCTGCACTAGCTCCCTAAATGCCAAAAGTTTGTGCACCTCATGGGTTGAAAAATGAAAGGGACACTAGAGGGACCACCACTATAGAGACTAGATGAAGATCCATAATTCCAAGGACAAATGGAGGTGCATGACTTTGTCTATCACCTCAAAGAGTTCTATGATACCAAAAATGATTGGATGAGGTCTTTAGATCACATTTTTAATGGTACCACTACCAGATGGTGGTGTACTCATAAAGAATGCCTTTTTTATTAGGATCAAGTGTGAGCTACTCTACATCATATATTTCACCATGACAACAAGATCATAGACACACTTAGTTACAGTGGTGTGAAAGCACATGAACCTCATATTGAATCTTGTGAGATAATGTGGCAAGCTAAGGAAACATTATTACTAGAGTACCTCTAGGTCCATGTGTTCTATGGGACTTTGTGTACTTTGGCATGGGTTTGGTACATTTATGAATAAAGTCACATGGGTACTAGGTTTTGGTAGTTATTACAAGAAAACATGATGTCAACACTTTCTTACTTTTCACCAAGGATGGACTTGCATCTCACCCTTCAAGCCATATGTGAAGAAATCATTGGAGACCATAGTCCTGTCAAAGACTAGTTGTACCATATTCATCAAGAACATGAAGAACCCTTAGATTTATTCACTGAGCCTCCCACACAATCAACTCTTGCACCATCGACAATTCCTAGTGAAGAACACCATGAAGAAATTTTCTTAGGAAAGAAAAAAATCATCTTCTAAGTAGACAAAGGTGAGGGGTCTACTTCAATCAACCGCTTGAATAACCATCTAGATGTCCTTATAAGTACTATTTTATGAACTATTTGGGACACCATTTCTCTAACAAATAACCTTTATCATGTGCCCATTAAAACTATTCAATGTAACATTGGCATGGATCAAGAGCTTAAGATGGCTACAATTGGAAATTATTAGACTGAGACAGAAATCTCATAGATTTTTGAATTGCTAAAAGATTATCAATATTTATTCCCAAGAAATTTTATAAAAATGAAAGGATTTCACCATTCTCTAGGGAAGATGCACATAAATCTAATTGACAGTGCTCACCCCATGAAAAAACATCCATATAGGATGAATCCTAACCTTAAGACGTGTAAAAGAGGAGATTAATAACATGCTCTATGTTGGAGTAATTATTCCCATTGATAAATATGATTGGGTGAGTCCCATGGTAATTAGTATTAAAAAGGATGGGAATATCTAGATCTATGTGGATTACTATGTTTTAAATGTGCATCCTATGTGAAAGATCCTTTTCCAACACCTTTCACAGAGGAAATCTTAGAAGGTGTTGCCAGTTGTCAAATATACTCTTTTACAAATAGGTTCTTGGCATACCACCAAGTGTAGATAGCTAAATAATACCAATCCAAGACAACTTTCACTATTTAATGGGGATATTTTGCCTATACCATCATGCCATTCAGATTGAAAAATGCCCTGGCAGTGTTCTCACGGATAATAGTTGAGTCTTTCAAATATTTTATCCATAAGTTTTTACAAGTCTACTTAAATAATTAGATGGTATATAGGTTGATCAAGGACCATTTTTACAATTTAAGACTCATGCTTGAGTAATATCAAGTGTTACAAATTTGCCTAAATTTGAAGAAGTGCTTATTCATGACACCTGTTGGTGTACTTCTTGGGCATATCATTTGTAAGGAGGGACTCCTGGTAGATCTAGCTAAGATCTCTGTTATTCTCTGTCTGCTAGTGCCCAAGACTTAGTGTAAGGTGTGAAAATTTATAGGACACAGGTTATTACAAAAAGTTCATTTAATGTTATGCCAAGATTTCAATGCCTTTGGAAGAGCTATTAAAGCATAATGAATAGTTTTTATGGACTGACTATTGTAAAGGAGCTTTTGAAACATTAAAAGAAAGGTTAGTTATAAATCTTATCTTGTAATTTACTAATTAGATAAATCCTTTTCATGTCCATGTTGATGCATCTGGGATGGTAGTTGGTGTGATACTTGCAAAACTAGGTGATGGAAACTTGGATCACTTGATTTACTTTGCTAGTAGAAATCTAACATCGACACAACAAAACTATACCACCACTGAGCATGAAGCTTTATCTATGGTTTACGCTCTACAAAATTTTAGGAAATACCTCTTAGATACTCCATTTATATTCTATATATACCATGAGGCCTTGAATTATCTTTTCAACAAGTTTGTACTACATGGAAGGATTTGTCACTAAATTTTACTCTTCCAATAATTCTAGTTTTCCATAGTACTAAATCCCAGGAAGACTAATTGTGGACCAGATCATTTATCTCTAATTGAGACCAGAGAAACCCCACATGCCATAAAAGATGATCTTCTTAATGTATAGCATTTTTGAGTTACTTGGGTACCTAAAAATCTAGAGGATGTTGCAACACTCTTTAATGTTAGCTATGCGCCTGACTCCTTGACTTCATAAGAGAAAATTCAACTTGTGGTCCACATTGCACCTTATCAACTCATAGTCGGTGATCTATATAAAATGGATTGTGATGAGGTGCTTCACTTCTATGTAATGAAATATGAGTGCCCTAAAGTACTTTGAGAAGTACATGAAGGTATTACTGGAGGGCATTACACTAGAGAGGCTATCATGCATAAGGTCTTACTCACTGGACTCTGGTAGCTAACTTTATTTAAAGATGCAAAGGCTTATGTTAGGCAATGTGATGTTTGTCAATGTGTATGAAAACCAAATAGAAGAGATGTTATGCCATTATGCTCTATTTATTCTCCATTTTAGAAATGGGCTCTTGACTTTGTGGGGCCTATCACTCTATTAGGATGATGAGTGGGATCCCAATACATCATTACAACAACCAATTATCTCACATGTTAGGCTAAATTAGTACCAAAAAAATACTATACTACAAGAAATACCATTTGATTTATTTAGGATAACATTATAACATGATTTTGATGTCCCCTAAGCTTCACTAGTGATCATGACACCCACTTCTTGAATGATAAAATTCACATCTTGTTAGTCGAGTTCATGATCATGCACCATAAGATGACACATACCACCCACAGGTCAATGGAATAATTTAAGCCTTTAATAAGATCTTGGGTACCACTTTGACAAAAATTTACAATATTGGCCACATTGATTGGGATGATAGGGTATCTATAGTACTGTGGGCTTATCAAACTATGTATAAGAACCTCAACAAAAATACACTATTCAACGTAGTATATGGAAAGGAGTGGTCATGCCAGTGAAGTTCTTAGTTATATCTCTCTAGATAGCACGTATAAGAAACTTGGACAATGAAGCCTCTTTGAAAGCTCAGATCGATGATTTAATGAAACTAGATGAGGCTTGGATCCTCACCCACTAGAGTCCGGATGTTGAGAAATGTAAATAAAAAGCATGGAGTGACTGCCATCTAAAGAATAAAGCATTTTATCTAGGCATGCAAGTTCTACTATATGGTTCCAAGATCATATGCCAACCTAGGAAGCTTTGCATACATTGGGATGGACCATTTATAATTCATAACATTTGACCTACTGAAGCTTGTCAGCTAAAGTGAATGGATGGATAATTCCTTTTAGGATACTATAATGGGAGTCTGCTTCGACCATATTATGATTATGTTTAGTTCAAATTTTGTAATCAATAAGGCTTAAGGCCATTAGGTTAGGATTTATTAAATTCAATAAAAAGCACTGTCCTTGAGGTGTGTGACTATTTAATGTAATTTTGAGTTTGTATTTGTGTTTTTGTAGAGGACGATAGACCATTTTAGTGAGGGGTAATGCATCATGCTTAAAAGTACAAGACATAAGACAAGTTGGTGTGCAAGATCATAAGGTATAAAAGTCATCTATGACACACAAGTGATTAAGGATGCATGATTCATTCAATGCACCTTGAAAGCATTTTAAAAGATTCCCACCATTTGGGTGACAATTGTCTTCCACTTCATTAGAAAGGTTGGACATAGTTTCCATACACTTCTAAGAAAGGCATGGGAAGGAATAGACCATTAATACAATAAGTTTAGTTATGGTGAGAAACATGTGAGTGGAATGATGGGACAAATTAGTTAAGGCACTAAATGCTCACTACAAGATTCAAAGTATAAATGCCATTAAAAGATACACATTAATGATTAGAAGTGACAAGGGGAGGGAAAGAGTTAATGGAAGTAAACCCCCCTGCATGGCCTATAAATAAGCTTACCAAAGCCATTTTATACTTTACCTTACTTAAATATTTGAGTTCTAAGTGTGAACGGTCAACCAGATTACCAAAGATCAACAAAACCAAATTTATTACATAATAGAGTGATTACAAAATTGACAAAGACATGATGGTTGTTTCTAGGCAAAGAGGAGAGGTTACTAAGTTTGAACTTATGTGTAAGAGTGGAGATTGTTGAAGTTGCAAGTTGTAGGTTTTGCCATTGTTGAAGTGTGAAGCTTGAGAGCTAAGGAAAGTTACATTGCCACCACAAACTCATTTAGAAATGTGGGATGGTCAAAGGTTAACCTTCGAGCACCATGGAGGGTAATACAGCCAAAGAAAAAGGATAAGAGACTTGAAAAGTTTCCAACCATACCAAAAGAGGAAGAGGTGAGTGGAGGAGCTTGGTTCCTTATAAGATGAGGTTTTAGGAGACCTAAAAGAATGACCAAAAGAAGTGCAGTGTGTGGAGGTTATGAGGGAAAGTGTGGAAGAAGTGAGAGAGAGCACATAAGTAAAAATGGTGATGAAGGGAAAGTAGGCATAGGCTTCTTCATCACAAAATGCCCCAACATCTCCCCCTCTATCCTTGTTAATAGAAGAGATGTAGTACCTAGAGTTCATCTTGCACATGGAGAACTAGGTATTTAAGGTGTCAACTACAACCATTTTTTACTACAACCACCATCAGCTGGACAATGAAGTAGAGTTGTAAAATAATTATCAAATCTAGACCACCAACACTAGGAATCAAGTAGTCTATGACTTGTCCATCAAGAACTAGCTGGACAAGGTTGACCTCTTTTAACTATTTGAACTACCATTCTTTGGCAAGCCTATTAAAGTAGTTTATTTCCTCTACTTGCACATTCATGTGGACTACATCACTTTGTGGGGTACATCATGAATATCAACATGGAGAGGATAAGCAAAGTCATAGGGCTCAGTACTTTGGGGTCAATGTGTTGGATGACTTAATGGATATAGAGGAGATCCAATAGAGCACCACCATGCTAATGCACCAAAAATAAGGGCATGAAATGCATATAAGGAACCTATAGGATCTTGTCCTTAGAGTCTTAGTATAGATCATTTCCACCAAGGTCAGAGGGACCAACTGATGCAAGGAGGTGGATATGGCCCACCTGCACATTGCTCACCAAGTAGTTCAGGGCACACAATATAATTAGGCACTATATTTTGCTCATAAGATAGCTGAAGATGTAGAGAAGTTGCATAAGATGCCTAAGTACAAGATTCCTTGGGGGGGAATCCTCTTATTTATAGTTTTTAATGAGATTGAGGTGCCTAATTAAAACTCAAGATCATTAAAGTGGGTGTACCCCCCCACTCATAAGTCCCTTACCAGGAACTTTAAAGCTTTCATGTGTCCCCAGGACATCACCCCAACATACAAGTTGAAGATGAGGTACTGATTTGATGGGATGAAGGTAGCTTTCAGGAATGAATGGTGCATTCTCAAGGATTTACCCACCCTGACTATAGATCAAGAAAATTTTGTTGTGAAGTAGCACTAAATCTTGGCACACATTCAAATGAACCCTTTGGGAGAAATTTTAGCATGGCTAAAACTACCATATGCCTTCTCTGCATGCTACTTCATCAATTTTGTCAATAAGATTTATGATGCACAACCAATCAGTTTGTAGGTAGAATGGATCAATGTGGAGCACCACACCCTCTGAAAAATGTTCATATATCTAAGAAAAAATGTCTTTATATAGAGGGTAGAAATGGAATTAATTGATATTAAGGTTAAGAATATCTTGGTTAGGGAGCAAGTCCACAAGTTGTTTTACATGTTATGCCCCTGCCAATACCCTCAAGCTAGAGACCCCAAAGAGAGGCTCCCTCATGCACCACATAAATAGAATAAGTGACCATAGCCAAGTTCCATCACAAGTAGGTATTAGGCCCCTCAAAAATGATAAAGGATGGCAAAGGCATATCCCTCCAAACCCACTACTTCTCAAGATTCCACACCACATCTGCCTCTACCTCGCCCTTCACCTTCTCCACCTCATCCTTCAACTTCACCACTTTGATCTTCTCCATCTCACATTTCTTCACCATATTCTTCACCTTGTCATTACACTCCCCACCACCTACCATGAACCCTTCATCTCCTCATCTAACTTCCCCACCTTCACCTCCACCTTCTCTAAAGACTACCACCGGGTCAACACTTCAACAACCTCCAAGTCAAGCACCCTAAAGAGAACCCTCTCTAAAGTAGATTCATAATCTAGGATCAAACTCAGATAGGACTCCATCCCCAGTGAAAAAGGCCCCATCTGGTGATCAAATTGATATTGATGGAATGGGAGTAGATGAGATGGCCACATAAAGCCATCAAGAGGGTGAACTTGAGTGAGACCCAGAAAGGGGAAAGGGGCCAACTGAGGGGGAAAAAGAATAGAGAGGGATGCCCACTCTATGTAAATGATACTAGTTTGATGTAGAGGAAAAGAACCTTTATCTTTAGATACATTTCCACCCTAAAGATGCAACCCCAAAAATAAGGAAGCAATTATCTTTCCTTTTGAAAATGTATAGCGAAGAGCCTCAATTTGATATTACTTTGGATTGCATTTTTTTGGTCTAGATGCTCCAGGTCTACTAGAACTTATAAGGATTGATCCATAGTGGCTCTCACTAATAATTACAAGTGCCATATTTTTGAAACTATCCATGGAAATGACACACTAAAATATTTTTTCAAAATCGAATGCATGTATGACAGAAAAGAAACATGGTAGAGTGGTAGAAATGTATAATAAAGCATATGCAGAAAAGAAAGTGTTACCTAAGGAAGTAGCCTCCTTGAAGCAATAAATTCAAGAAACCATCAAGGCTAAGGTAAGGGTTTTAAACCTTTTCAAGATAGTTTTAAAAGAAGAGTCAACATTTATGGATGGTGTACCATTGGATAGGGATGCCATCATAAAATTGGAAACATTGGTTGAGCTATTGCTCAATAAAAATAAGGAGTGCCTTGCACCCAGAGATGAGGCCTAAGAAATACTTGAACAATTCACCACGATAGTAGATATATGCAAAAATACTTTGGAGAGAGTTGGGGAGGTTATCCCAATTTTGGTGCACACTTGGCATGCCCAAATAAAATATTAGAAGCCTGGATCCATGATGAGGAGGTCCTAAGGTAGCAAGAAGCTGATGCTACCCTATTAATAAAAGACCATGCTGAGCATGCAAAAGAATTCAAGGATGTTGAGATAATGGAAGATGCCATTAATAAACATTGTCAATAAATAAATGCAAGTTTTGCCATACTTTGAGGACATGTTGACAAGGAGGTATCTGACTTAGAAGATGTCCAAAAGGAAGCCAATGCAACCTTTGATGAATAGGTGAAAAAGACTAAGATTTTGACTTATCCTAAGGAGACAAAATAAGCAAAGGAAGCCATTGAACAAATAACTACCAAAGTCCTCAATGCATTATCCCACTAGGACATGTTAAAGAAAAAACTTGAGCAGAAGGGGCCAATTTTTTTTGAAGATGCTATTGTGGCTTAGTCCAAGATGGACTACAGACTTAGTGTGGGGTAATGTTGACCCCTAAAGTTTGTACAAGTATTGTTCCATTTTTGGTGCACTACACAGAAGGACCATTGTCTATTTTGACACAAGTATTGACATAACACAAGAAGACCATGGTATAGGAGGACCATGACACATAGCTGATAGGCACAAAAGTGTTATGACATAGAAGGACAATGGAATACAAGACCTAGCATGAGAAGACACAATCAAGAGAGAACATATCATAGACTTGGAATAGATGACTCAGAATAGAAAGTGAAATACTAGGGGAATACGAGGGAAGCAACATGTGAGGAATATGGGAGTAGTTAGAAGACAACCTAAGTAGGACACTTAGACCCCATCGATTAAAGATTATATACCAGACCATGTGTAAAAAAAAACTCAGCCTCCAAAACATAACATAGAGCAAGCATATATGGGTGCAAAGGCCTGATTCTATTGGAACAATCAGTTGTAAGAGCCATGACTCTCAGCCTGTTAGGAGTCTATGTGCCATTTGTCTATGATAGTTATAATCTTGACACTTGGTAAAGGCAAAAAAAGTATAAAAACCCCTATTATAATCATTTATGGGTCTATACATTTGGGAAATAGATATAAAATTCTATCTTGTAATCTGTTAAGCAATCAATGAATAGTTAGTATTGGCCATAACATGTGATGAATTTTAAACATCCTAATAATAGTAATGGGTATCTTGAATATGTTTTATTTTTAAGTCATGGGTATCTTTTATTTTTATTACTCCTATTGAAAAGTAGTGGTGATCTTAGTTATCAAAGTAGCTAAGTCTGGGAATATAAGGATAATAATCATATATTTATGGTATTGAATAACTTAAGTTTTTTGTTACAAGAGATGAACAAACATATAACATTACGCTTCAAATCCTTTGGGAACCTATCTTTCGCTACACACTTTGGGTGAGCATGTGAGACTTACATCTCAATTGATAGGGCTAGAGCACTAGCCTATTGGGAAGAAGCTTCAGTGCCGACATAAAATTAACTAAAAGACCCCAATAAGTAGACTTTTTGCATCGACCAATCTACACATTATATGACATGGACTTATTTATACTGGCTCTTTGGTGACCTACAGAAGAGGCAAGCTAGTCTCCCAAGAAGGTTTCATTTTCATCTCCCTCCCCTTTATACACTCTATAAGTAATGGATTTTGAGCTTACTTGATGTTATGTGATCAAGACACCATTTTAACTAACTAATGAATGCTAATGCAAAGCATTCGAAGGTCTCACGTTCATAAGTGGATCCAAATTTGTCTTATTTTAATCCTTTCCAAAGAAGCAACATCATGCCTCCTTGTTCTCTTATACTAGTTGATATTATCATTAAGAAATTTATCATCTGATTATCTTATCTTTATTTTTTTACATTTAACTTCATTATCCAACCTACTCTGTGTGTTTTGACACCTTCATCAAAATACATGAATTTGGCTATGTGTTTTTTTTCTTATTAGTTTAACTATTTTTAACTATAAGAACATTTTGATCAATTAAACTATCTCCTACATCAAACATCATCTAATGGTCATTCATGTTCACTAATATGTCTTTCACATCAACCACAATCCAATCATACATAAAAAATAAACAAGTCATTCACACATATTATCTATTACATGTATAAATCTAAATGATGAAGCATATACTCATTAAAATTAAGCATGAACATACCTATAGTCATCCATAAACCATAACAATAATCACATCATAACCATGTCCACCCACACATAACTAGTAACCATAACCATAATCATATCAATATCATAAACATGATCATCTCAAACATAAATTAAATTATCATCATCAATAATCATCATCATCATCACATAACCATATCATAAACATCATCATCATCCTACCATTTATCACATCCATATAACCATGATCCATAAAACATAACCATAAAAATGATCACAAAACATCATAATCATCATCATATCATAAACAACATCCAAAAAATATCTATCCATCACATCACATGCCTAGCTAGTTAAGTCCACATTAACCATCACATCATAATCACATAGACAAACATCAATTCCTATCAACATCATCATGAAAATAAATAAATTTTTTGTATCATTACATACCTACCTAGATAAGTATGCATAAACATCATCATGGACATATTCATATCAACATCATATCATAAATAAGTAATATGAACATCATAACCATGAACCACAAACCATAAACAAGGTTCACCTCTATATCTCATAAATAATCATCATCATGTATACAAAAACATACATATCTCTCAAAAATATAAATCTCTCTACATCAGTTCATAGGCCGATATCAACTCATACACCTAAAATATTATGTCTCATAACAAATCTATGATCTTGGGGTACCAATGCCTCCTGGAGCCTGTCCTATACTAGCATATCCTCTCACAGATGTAACCCACCAACCTGGTGTCACTGTACTAGCACCTCCTACAATCTTGACTCTATACTCACCCCATTGAGGCTCATTTGGTAAATTCTTGAAGACCAAGGCCTCATAATACCATAGCTCCTCCACTTTTGCTACATATATATGCATCGAGATAGTCCTTACTAGTTCTTTAGCTATTGTTACTCTTAATCATGCCTACTAGAAAGAATATCTCTCCTACATCACTAGGACTAACTGAGACCAAGCATAATCTCACTCTTATCAGAGTGGCCACTTGACCCTATGTTACTACCAAGGATGCCTGTGCCTCTACTAGAGATGCCTAAGCTATGGCTAGGGATACTCATGCTTGGTCTCTCTTAGCAATCACTACCTGTACATCTAGGGTAACCCCCTACATTTGAGCCCATTGATCGTCTCTTTTGCATCAACATTCATGTCTTACTGATCACAACTATCACCACCAAAATTGGTTGAGGCATAGGGTGCCTAGTACCATGTAGGATAGACATCTATCACACCTACATCATTCATATCTATATTCATAGGTAACTCTTTGTGATCAATATAATCATAAACTAGTTGTGGAGTAGGTAGTGGAAACTCTACATCCTCCCTCCTATACCTTAAGAACACCCAAGGTATATCTTAAACAAGGTTGAACTACCTTTGTACCTTATAAAAAGGAATCAAATCTATCTCATAGTCACATCTACCATAGATCCATCTGTAGCTCTAAAGAGATAAAGTATGCTTCTTATAGGGTGCCCAACCTCGAAACCTAACATATGGTCTCTAAATCATGTCTCCAATAACTAAGGCATCCATTCAGTCCATATACCAGTCTATGTCATGTGATCCTCTTCCTAGTCCTGAGAGGGCATAATCACCACTCTACCTCATGTATCTAACCCTATAATCCATCTATGCAAAACCCTCCCATGATAGCCCCATAGGTCACCAAACTTGGATGTGCTCATAGGCCCAATAGTGGAGGAGAAACCTAAAATTGATCTTGTATCTCTTGTCAATATAAAACCCACATAACTCTTGATAAATCTAAAATAATAACATAGGTACCCACACAAACACTATGCAACCCAACCACATCTCAAAGAGCACCCACATCAATAAATAAGGGAATTTCCTACTGCTAGAATCTAGTAATGCATAATATGTAACCACTATCATTGTAATAGTAAAGAGCCACCTCACATCCCTATCCCTCTAGTATAGTGGTATGTATTGGAAGCCTCTTGAGTGCCACATCAAAAAATTGAGGTCCTCTTTGTATAAGAGCTCCATCTACCTATCCCACTCATCACTCTCAATGTGGTAGATCAACTCATCCCATATGGGTAGTTGCATAATCCTGTGGATGTCCTCAAGAAAGATGGTCATCTCACCTATCAAAAACAATAAGGTGTTAGTGATAGGTTCCCATCTCTTGATAAGTTCCACTAACATCACTATATCCTAAGGTACATGCTGGTAGTACTTGATGCCTCCAAGGACCACATCTTCTATATGCTCCTAGTCTCTATCTACCATGCCTCATTGAATCTCATCCAGTATCTAGGATACTTTATCCCTCATCTATATTTGCTCTAATACCTACATGGTTTGATAGTAAAAACCTTAGTTCACTGACATATTTTCACTATGAACTCTACCTATTACATCACCTTCCTATTCTAAACTATTCAACTCATAACATTAGCCTAATGTGACCTATACCGATGGATTATATTCTAAACTTTACCAATTGCCATTAGGTTTATTCTACCCTATACCTATTCACCTCAATCCACCTATTCCTTCCTTAATCACACTTACCAAATAACATCATTAAACCCTCCTACCATTACTTTACCTCATCATCTAACCTTCAACTAAATCCTACCCTAGCTCTTTAACCTCAAATATTACCCATGTACTATTGCTTATCAACCATTAAACTCTTAAAACTTTGAACTCATCCATCGATCATCAATGGTTGACTATTCCTATAGTTGACCATCAATGGTTAGGTGACAAATCATTAATAGTCACCATATAATGACATCTTGATGGTCACATATCGATTGCTAATAGTTGATAATGACCACCAATGGTTGATAATGATCATTGATGATTGATAATGACCATCGACAGTCACTATGTAGTGACTGTCAATAATCAAACTAAACCCTACCTCATCAAACCACCTACCAAACACCACAAATATCTAAAACACACTTTCCTAATCTTCACCCTACCCTCCCCCATCTACCCTACCCATGCCAATCTATATCTAAACTACCAAATTCAACCCCAAACCCATAAACACTCTCAAAAAACTTAGCCCTAGGTCAACACCAATCCATAGCCAAATAAACAACAAACAAATTCAATTAAGCATTCATTTGTAAAAGTGAAACTAGTCTACCAATTCAAAACAATACCTACCTCATTCCTTGATCATCATCTAAGAGGCACTATGGGGGCCACCACCTAATCTCACTCTCTCCCTTGACCCCTCTAGATCCTCAATCACTTGATCAACCTCTAATCAATCCACTCAATCTGACACATGTAATCAATCACTCTTAACCATCACCATTATTCTCTAACAATGCCAATAAGCTAATCATTAAGGGTCTCAAATTTATATTGTAAGAATAAAACCCTCGATGGTCTTTTGTATTCACCCTTTTAGGGATAACATATGACTATCAATGGTCAAGGTGATTGTAGATGGTTGACCCTATGCATCAATGGTTAACCAACTTAGGGTTTTTCCCTCCCACCCACACTTTTTCAACAAATTTTTAACACATTTTCACCTCCTACCAACCATTGGAGATGACCTTCTCTGACATCCCCTCATAAACCATGTCAAACCTCGCACTTAGCCATTTTGGCCCACACTAATGTATGTTTTATGATGATCTTGCATTGGTCATTTTAACCACATTGACTGAATTTTTCAAAGTTGAACATTTGAAACTTGTACTACCTTACATGTAACCAACCAATTGTGTCTTTTTGGGATCAATTCCTATAGTGGATACCTATGAAAACATTGACCTTGTTTAGGAGACTTATATTTACAAGAGTACCATAACTGCCATGCTTAAATAATATCATGTGGTTCACTTATTACTTGTCCTTCTAATACTGACCTTATTTTTCAAACCATGGTAACCTAGTCAATGCGTGATCTTAGCTATCACACTTAATTTCACTTTGTGCACATGGTTGTGCTTCAGTGCCCAACCTATAACCCAATTTATTACCAACCTACCCACTTATCAAACCTACACCCAATTTTTTTTCACCTCATCACTTCCCAATTTGAGGGAAAACACCTCCTCCCATACTTGGGGCAACCAAACCTTTGACTCACAATTCATTTTTATTTTACAGCTTGTTGATACAAACTATGTAACAAAAAGCGACAAAATGTAGACAATAAAAAATTACACATAATGGTTCTAGATGTTGATCTAACCCCTAGACCACCTTAGGACCCCCTGGGGACTATCTTATAACCTATCGACCCCAAACCTAACTCACCCTGGCTAACCTTTTGACTAACTTAACCTTTGACCCATCGACCACTGACAGCCACCCTAACTATTGATAGTTAGGACTAACCATCAATGGCTAGGTTTTAACCACCTAAATAGTTAATCTCTAGCTCAACTACAACTAGCTTTTTTATTTTTAGTTGCCTATTCTGTGTGCGAGATCAATGCATATTGCTGCTAAAAATAGATAGCCTATTGAACCTATTGTTGAAAATATTATTTCACCTCTCCTTTCTTCTTATAAAAAGAGAGGAGGAGGTGAAAAGGATTTGATCATCAATCTGCATCCAAAATTAGACACTCTTACATCAAAGCTTCTTTTTGTAGGTATTCTCTCAATAAAATAGTAATCAGTATGATAGAGATATGAAGCACCACTACTCATCGGCCAACAACTAAGTACTATTACTCTACCAAAATTGCTCCATAATTCATCAACGAGTTATTAGCCACACACCTCAACCCTTCTTTACATCAACAAGCTAAATGTGGATACCATAAATCTACACATGATGGTTCTGAATGTCATAATTCCCCTGGACCACCTCAAGACCCCCTTGGGCCCAATATAGACCATTCAACCAACAAACTTACCTAACGCTAGTCAATTTAATCTAATGACTTAACCCATCCTTTTCACCCAATATTACCTTTGACCACTAATGGTCACCTTAACCATTGACAGTCACCTTGACTATTAATGGTTAGGTTCCACTACCTAAACCAACTTAATTGACCCTTTACTCCACCTTGACTTTTTATAATTAGATTGTCTAATTTGTGTGTGAGATAATGCATATGCAAGTTAAAATTAGACAATAAGTTACACCTCTTCATAAACATCTTGTTTCACCTCTCCTTCCTTCCTATAAGAAGAGAGGTTCAGGAGGTTAAATGGATCCATGACTTCAAGATATTTTTCATCTACAATTTCTTTGTAGGTCACTTCTTCTATAAATCCAATGATCTAGCCATCATGGTAGAGAGCTAACTTACTATTTCCCATTGGCTAATATTCAAATACCATTACTCTGTTAGAATCATACCAAACTCCATCAATAAGCCAACCACCTCAACCATTCACCAGATCAACCTCTGATAAGCTAAGTATTCATTTTCAATATATAAATTACTTTATTTTTATTTTGCAATCAGCCTAGCATAAACCAATCACCCCAAATTACCTTTTATGATCTCATCAATATGACCTTTTTATCACCCAAACCCAATACGCAGTAACCGTTGATGGTCATATTGACCATCGTTAGTCTATCCAACCACTGATGGTCACCTCAATTACTAATGGTCACACCTACCATTGATGATCACTATTTTCACCTACCTACCTTCAACCAAAGCTAACATTTTTCATCTGCATATTCATAGACCCCCAACCTATGTTTTGAACCATAACCAATTTTTTTAACATTAGTATTGACTTACTTATTACTATATTAGTCATTTTAGTCTATTTATTTATCAAACATCTCTTGTATTTGATTTTAGTACCTTTTTTATTATTGATACAAGTACTTTATCTTCTATTTTCTAGACTTAATTGTTTAAAACATGTGGATTGACATCCCTTGAGGAAGCTCTTAATTCTAAGATCTAGCTAATGCTAGGCAATAAACCTAGCTATTTATCTAACCAAACATTTGATTTAGTGTTATCTTTTTTTCAAGTCATCCTCCCAATCCAAAGAGGAGATCTCCACAATCATCTAATTTAACGCGTGCATAACCAAATAGGTTTTTTAACCATACCCATATCCAGTTTCTTTCTTTTTCCTCTCTCAAAATATAATATAAAATTATTTGAGACATTATGGCATGCCCAATGGGACTCTTGAGTCTCTACTTGGGTTCATTTTGTTTGCATCTAGGTGCTCTTCTCCCTATTCTATGCTCATAAATGAAATTAAAATTTCTTTTGGGATTAAAATCAACTACATACATTGGTTGCTTGCAAGTTTAGCTCTCTTAGTTAAATTAAATCAAAGCAATTCAATTGTATCATCACTTGTATCACACACACACAAACTAAACCACCTACATCAATCAAATATCTAAACAACTTGACATAAGGCCTAACTGGGATTTTATCACCTAGCGGTCACCTTACCCTTTATCAATGACCCTACTTGGAGGTCATTACCAAGGGTATAATCAAATCAACTCTCTGGTTAAATATAAAATCTAAAAATTGGTATATATTGGCTAAGCACCTGACACCCTTATCACTATGGTGTGTGAAGTGAGGGGGTAGGCCCCAATACCAAGCCACATATTGATTTCCAATACATATCCTTTTGAGAGCTTAAACACAACCTAAAACCAACCATAGACTTATTTTCTAGTACTCGCTTTACAAGGCAATTTCAGTCACATTATTCATAAAGCTTAAGGCATAAGCTAAAAGAGAGACTAAAAGGAACTTTAGGACTTAACATAACTTTTAATGTGTGTTTGATTTCCTTGCTCGTTTCTTGTCTTCTCTCTCCCTTATATTGCATGGTTCAAACTTGTCAATAACAAAAGAACCTAACAAAACAGAAGCCATCACCAAACCAATCAACCTCTTCTACCTCCTTACCCATGGAGTACATATCTAAACCAGAAGATTCTCCTCATCCTTTGGGAAGTCATTCTTTCCCTCAGGTAGTTCCCTAAGGAGATACAGACCTTGCCACATTCTTAGATAACAATATTTTGGCCCTTCAACATTATCTTAGCACCATGCCTCATCATACCCTTGCTTTAGTTCCACCTATGGACCCACCTTATGGCATGCCTTCCTGCCTTATGGGAAATACTTATATTTCCATAGTCACCACCCAACCATTGAATACCCAAGCTTTTTCATCTACCAATAATCCATTTGATAATACTATGTAAAACCAACCTACCAACACCCTTATGCCTTCTACCCCCACCAACAACTCCTCTACCCTAGAAACAACCCAACCATTAACCACGTATACTCCCTCACCATGGGAACACTCACTACTAGCATTTCTAACCTTCTTTTAGTTTCCCCCAATCCATTAGTCACTACTCCACTTCAAATTATTATGGTGTCTATACCTTTTGCCTTACCACCGATTAGTACAAAGGTCACCACCTTTCCTTTAGTTACAAACCTAGCCATTGCTCCTACCTAACCCACCCTAACATCTCAACATGTGCCTATTACACCCAACCTGGGTTACATCCCTAACCTATAGGGGTATGTACCTCTACCCACTACCTAACTACCTACATCCACCTACCCCTACATAGCATCCACCCAACCACTTATGTCCATGTATCAATATGTGGCATCTCCTAAACCTCATACCAATTATCAATATGTCACCCAACCACAATAATGGTATACACCTTATAACATTTCAAGTGGATAAATCCAAATGGATTTGATGAAAATTCTCATGGATAAAATGAATAATTTAGAGTCATCCATCTTTGGTACTCACAACATCATATCATAAGATAAGATTTGAAATGAACCCATTCACCCATCTATCCTTATCAAACCATATCCTCCTCAGTGGGATCTTCCCAAAAATTTTAAGTTTCAGAGTAAGGAGGACCCCCAACAAGACCTTAGGGTATTTAGGCATGCATGTTATTTGATTGCCTATGATAATGCTCCCCTTATTCATACATTTCCCATGTCCTTGTCTGGTCTAACATTAGACTGATATAGTACCATAACCAAACACTCTCTCTTCTCATTCACCTAGCTAGCCTAAAATTTCTTAGATCACTTTTCAATAAATATCTCTAAAAAGGTTTCCATCACTGACCTCTACTCTATCAAGTAATTTGATGATGAATCTATTGTTGATTTTGTAACTTGTTGGATGAGCCTAATAAATCAACTTTTCTTCTCTTTACCCCAACCCAAATTGATATAAATTTTTGTTCAGGCATGTTCTAAGCACATCTCTTCTACATTGCATGCTCAAATATTTAGAACCTTTGATGAATCTTTTACCATGGAATGTAAGCTATAAAATAGAGCCATCAATGAAGGGAATTTAAAGTTGAAAAACAAAAACTATACCTTCAAATCCAATGAGTCCTCTTCCTCTAAACCAAGTAACCAAACCAACATTAGGACCAAGAGAAAGGGAATTGTAAATGTGGTTGTCTTTAGTACCACTCCTCCACCATCTATCAATCAAGCAAACTCCTCTACCTCCTCAAAACAAAACACAAAAAACCAAAACCAAAAAAGTCAAAAGCAATTTAATCCACTTGGGGAATCTTATGTTGTACGCCTAGATAAGTTGTTGAAAGATAATATCATATACTTCCTCCTATCAAACCCCCTTAAAAATTTGATTCCTCTTATCTTGCACCTAGCTGGTAGAATGAAAATGACCTATATGCTTTCCATCAAGTAGTTGGGCATGATGTTATTAGTGTAATACCTTTAAAATCATTATTAAAACCCTCATTGACAAGGGGGAACTTGTGTTAGATAACCCCAATATGCCTCCAAACCAAGCCCTCAACATTTTTAGACAACCTTTTCTCAATCATGCACCAACTAAAAAGGAGAGCAACAAAGTTGAGTGTTCTCATGATGCCCATACTATCAATATGGTCCGCAATACGCTCATTACTGAAGAACCTATCACCCAATCTACCTATTATTCACCCTCACCACTTATTGAGGTAGTAGAGTTACATTATCTTTATTTAGAGACACAAACCAAGGAAGTAACATTTCCCCTCCTCCACTTATTAAGGTAGTGGAATAATTAACCCCTTCTTCAACTGACATATCATAACAAGAAACCATCACCACTTTACCTTCTCCCTCAACTACCAAACAATTTATTTACTCATTGGAGATCATTCCTTAGGAATAAAAAACCATATATGTACTTCCCATATAGGAACCACCCATCACAACCTTGCATCCTTTGATTGAGGAAAAAGATGAGGTCACCATTCCCCTTTCTCAACCTATGGGTTTCTCTTTCGAGTCCACTACCCAGGGAACAAGACCAATCTATAAACTATTATCAAACTAGTTCAGAGGTTGGAATTTGTATCCAAATCTAATGTGGATCGATCCACCTTTTAGGAAAAAATGGGTCTCCCTTACATCACCAAATGGGAACCTCCAACCACATCTTTGATTGACCAACCCACTACTTCCATTGTCCAACCTGCTATCCTATCAACCAAGCCAATAAAAAACCTTACCAACGCAACCATTTCTCAACCATCCAAAACAACCAAATCCTAAATAATTATATCATCCTTTATCACCTCAACCAAACCAACCAAAAACCTTGGTGTCTTCCCTATATAGAGCCTTAATCACCCATCCTTGAAACTAGAGCTAACCTCACCAAACCCATCGACTAAACACCAAGCCAAATTAACCAAGGAGGTAAAACCACCAAAAATATAAAAATCCAAAGTTCTACCTCAATCAACCTTACCCTATATTTTGGGGCCTCATCCCTCTACTTTTATTAGGATTCTAATGACCTTAACCAAAACCCAACCATCGCTCTTAGTTACACCATCACTCTTGCTTTTCGACACACCCATCTACACTAAGCCATCAATAACCATACCAACTACCTTGGCATCTTCTACCTCTAACTTATCAATGTCCTTACCTAAACCAAAACCATCATTTTATAATACCACCTTATCCAATACCTTTACCACCAAGCCTATTTTTAAAAAGACTTCCATCTCACCAACCAAAGCCAAAAACCTCTAAACCCTTGCCGCCTTTAGCTAAATCTTACTTGACTACTTTCTAAAGGTTATTTCAATCTTATTTCTTGACCTTACCTCCTATTAGACCATTTGATTCTCTAGGTCCAAAACCCATCTGGTATAATGACCACCAAATATGTTCCTATCATAGGACACCCATGCATGACACAAAGAATTATAAAGCTCTCCAAACCATAATCCATCAACGCTATGATGAGGATGATCTATTAATAAATAAAACCTCCATATGCTTACTACCAATCTAATAAAAAACAACCACTACTTAATGCCTACCTACTCCCCCACTCTCACATCAAAGTGATGAGGAACCAAACCAATCTCCTAACCCTACTCTTCCCTCTATCCATACTATCCATGTGATCCCCTGATCACACGCTAAAAAAAATGATAAGGGGAAGGATAAAGTATGCATCCCATGGACATACCTATATTCCAAATCTAGACTAAGTCAAATTAAAGTGCATTTACCCTCAACCAAACCCAAGGTATCTATCTTAGGTACCTCTCAATTCAATCTCTTTGAATCAATCAGAAGAGTGATTCTCAAACAACTTCAGCAAACCCTAGCCAAGATGAGCCTATACGAGTTGATTTCTACCTCACCTCATCATCACTAAGGAATGGTAGAGGCATTGCAATCAATAGAGTTACAACCTAAAGACCCTAAACCTTTGGTAGCCTTTTTTATCACTCTCTAAATTTCCAACCTTATCACCTCTAAGGATTCAAGAATACCTTCTATCTATCTTGATGACCCAGATCCCTCTCTTTGCATCACTACTTACATCAACCAAACTTGCATCAAATGGGTCATGGTTGATGGGGGATTTAGCATTAATATCATCTCCTCTCATTCCTATGATCAACTCAAACTACCCAACAATGTCATGTCCAAAATCTTGATTGTCCTTTGATCCTTTAATGACACCATGGCAACTACTTTGGGAACTATTAGCCTTCATATCCATTTAAGACCTCACACACTCCCTAAATTCTTTTATGTAGTGTAACGTGAATTATAATATAATGTTTTTATAGGATGACCTTGGATCTACTCCATGGGTTGTGTACCCTCTACCCTTCATCATTGTATCAAATTTGAGCATGAAGGTCAGGTTATCACTATACAAGCTAACCTAAGTCCTTTTTCATCATATAACATGACTTATCAAACCAATGACGTCCTCCTACCTCCATATAGCACACCCTCATAAACCAAAGATAAACCCTCCACCACAAAAGATGAATCCATATCTTCTTTGACCAATAAGGCATCTAATAGCTCATAAATCCCCTCAGACCAAATCCCCACCATAGACCACTTGAAATCCACATTCCAATGTCTTTCACTTGGGGAATATCACCTCCTCACCCTTGATGCTTTCCCTACCCCCTAAAAATATGAAAAACTTGACCACCAACCTAGTTATGACCCCAATATTAGATCTATTGTCCCCCTCAGACCTTCAAACCATCAAACCCATTTCATCTATGGGGGAATTGAAAAACCACTTGATGCTTATACCACCTCTTTTTTGCCTCAACCATTCACCTCTACCTTTTCCTACTTGGACAACCCAAACTTTACCAAGACATACCTCCATAGGTGTGCTTGGAAAGGATTTGGTCTTTGATGGTATGAGCACAACCCACACAAGTTGATTTCAATTGAGACTAGAAAGCATCATGAGATGCATGGACTTGGTTTCATTCTTCCCAACAAGAAGAAAACCAAACCATGTACCATCACCACTGTTGAGGAGGACATCCCTTTCTTACCAACCATTTCTCCACCTGAGTATGAGAAGGATGAAGTCATCCCCTCTAACTTTTTTGTCCATCAACATAATCTGCCTTGAACCCCTAACCTATCAAAAGGAAGGGTGATCATAACCATCCCTTTGACTCATCCTGAGATGATAAGAGATGACTCTCCTACCATTAACACCAGTTAGTGCTAGGATGATGATTCCATTCTCACGTATCTGGGTACCTCAAATTCTTCCATCCATAAGTATCTTGAGACCTTAACCATGTTGAATGAATCCACCATGGATATCAACTTGGGCACTCTAGATAAGCCTTACATTATCCAAATTGGCCAATGATTGAACTCTGAGGAACTTCAAGATTTCCCCTCCTTCTTACAAGACCACAACATAGCCTTCACTTGGTCTTATAGAGATATGCCAAGAATTGATCCCTCCATCACTACCTATAACATCATCACTAATTGTGATGCCAATCTCGTTAAATAAAAACTTTGATGAATGTACCCTCGCATAGCCCTTATCATCAAAGAAGAGTTTCAACATTTTTTATTCATCAATTTCATTCAATCCATTGATTATCCCTAATGGGTTTTTAATGTCATACCAATCACCAAAGACATAGGGGGACTATGCATTTGTGTAGAATTTCATGACCTCAAACTTGCTTACCCAAAAGATGACTTCCCTCTACCAAGCATTAACCAGCTAGTTGATCTCACAGCCAGCCATGAGATGTTATCTCTTATGGATGGATTCTTGGGTTAAAATTAGATCCTAATTTCCCTTAAAGATCAAAACAAAACTACCTTTATCACCCCATGGGGTACCTTATACTATAAAGTCATGCCTTTTGGATTAAAAAATGCTAGTGCAACTTACCAATGTGTTATGACCTACATCTTCCATGACCTTATCGACAAAATTATCAAGGACTATGTGGATGATCTTCTTTGGAAATCCAAATATCATAAGGATAATTTAGTCATCCTCAAAATTATCTTTGATTGCCTCATCCATTATCATGTCTACCTTAACCCCAAAGAAGTGTATTTTAAGGGTCTTGTCAGGAAAACTCCTTGACTTTATTATTTCCCTTCAAGGAATAGAAGTTGATTCTACCAAAATCAAATCCATCCTCAACATGTTTCCTCCAATAAAACTTAAACAACTTCATAGTTTACAAGGAAAGCTCTAATCAATTTGTCACTTTATCTCTTAGCTTTTAGATTGATGCCAACCCTTCCACCACGTTCTGAAGAAGGACTTATCTTTTAAGTGGAATAAAAACTATCATAAGGCCTTTGATTCACTCAAAAAGTACCTTTTGTCTCCACCAATCCTCACCCCTCCCAAGGATGATCAACCTTTCTACCTTTATATATCTACCATTGACCACTCCCTAGGGGAAATGCTTGCTCATCAGGATGAACAACACAAAGAATAAGCCATCTACTACATCAGCCACACACTTGTAGAATAAGAGACTTAGTACACCCATGTTAAGAAACTTTTCTTAGCCTTAGTCTTTGTAGCCATCAAACTTCACCACTAAATTCTTAACCAAAAGATTTATGTCATAACCAATACCAAACCACTCAAGTATATGCACTCCAAGCCATACCAAAACCAATGTATGGCCAAGTGGCTCATGATTTTAGAAGAGTTTGACATTGAGTTTATTCAGCAAAAGTTAATTAAAGGGAAAGTCATTGCTAACTAATTGGCTGAAGTGCTATTAGCAAATAACTAACCTCCTACTCTTGAGTTCCTTGAGGAGTCCATCATGACCCTCTCTCAGGCAGACTTGACCTATTAAGTGACCATGTTCTTTGATGGATCAAAATGTCAATGTGGTAGGGGATCCAACATCATCCTTATCCCCTTTTATGAATAACTCCTCCCTTTATCCTTCAAGATAGATTTTAAATGTATCAACAATATGATTGAGTATGAATCCCTAGTCATAGGCCTTCAAACTGACTTAGCCTTGGGAGTAAAAATAATCAATATCTTTGGTAAATCCCAACTTATGGTCAATCAAATCAATGGATCTTACCAGTATAAGAATGGGGTTCTAAAATAATACAAACAACTAGTTGATGAACTCTTAACATCATTTGAATACTACCATATCCAATCAACCCTATGATCTAATAACAAGTTTGCTGACACCATGGCTTCCCTCACCTCTTAGATATTATCTGCACCATCTAACTCTAAGTTATCTATCATTATCCATAGACTTACAAAACGTTCTTATGTCAAACTATATTCTCCCACCATCTTCAATGTGGAAGAGACCCAATTGGACCTTTAGTATCAGTAGACCTTTGACTATCTTCATCTTGCCATCATTCCTCATGGTCTTTCCAAGAATGCTCAAAGAGTGTTTATCTAGAGTACATCATGTTATACCATTATGGGGGGAATTCTTTAAAAATGTAGCTTTGATGGTCTCCTCTTCTATTACCTATGTAGTAACAAAGCCTCTCATGCTATTAAAGAAATACATGATGGGATCTATGGGGGACACTTTAATGGCCTCACCATGGTTAAATGCATCCTTCATCTTGGCTACTACTGGCCTACCCTTAACCAAGACTGCTATGACTATGTGAAAAAGTGTGTTAAATGTAGATAACACACCAATTTACATCATGCACCTAGGCATAGTCTTCACATATCCATGGATTTTTGTCCCTTATTATAATGGGGTCTAGACCTTATTGGTGAAATTAACCCCCATTTTTCATAGTGACACCATTCTATCATCAGCATAATCGATTACTTTACCAAATGGGTAGAGGCTATTCATTTAGTGTAACCAAAGCTAAAAAATATTGTCAACTTTATCAATCATCTACCATTTTGATGTTCCTCACAAAATTATCACCGACAATGGCAATTTTTTTAAAAACAAACAGTCCAAGGTCTTTATGATGCATTTGGCATCAAGTTAAGTTTCTCATCACCCTATCACCTTCAAGCGAATGGATAGGTAGAAGCCTCTAAAAAAAAACTCTCAATAACATTATAACTAAGATGGTTAATGCCTTTGGTCAGGATTGGAATTTACATATCCCTTTCACATTTTGGGCATATTGACTAGCATCCGAACCCCTACAAGTGATACACATTTCTCTCTTATGTTTGGAGTGAAGGCTATCTTACCTCTTAAAGTCCAAATGATCCTAATGTCAATTTTGAAAATGTACCTGATTAGATCAAATCTTGAACCATTACAAATATCCTATCAAGAAATTTTTGATAGTATGTGGAACTTCATAAATAGAACTCATTTTCTCCTTATGCAGTCGGTCAATGTTTCGATCAAAGTAGGTCAACAGGTGGTCAATTCTGGTGAAAACTTAAAAAATTGATGATATTAGACTGTTTATGAACTAGTTCCATGATGCAAATCTCATCACAATATTTTTGACACATATTATGGATCAAAAAATGGAGTCCATATGTGCAAGTTATGACTAGTCAAAGTTATGGTCAAACCTGATGATGTGACAATAAAGTAACATGGCAATATGGCTCAACCCAAGTCATTAATATTTGTAAATTCTACATTAGTAAAGGGGGATAAACATATTCCATCAAATATTGGGGAATAATTATCACCCCATATTTTTAAATGTAATGGATAATTTAAAATCCCATAAAAATTGGGTATGGGATAATTATGAAATTTATTAGTATAGATTATGGATAATCATCCCAATCAAAAAAAGTGGACCTCCCAAAAATATATAAAGGGTCGAGGGGTTATTTTTAAATCATTGGGAATTAGAATTGGAATTGGAATTCAGTGAATTCATTCTAAAATCTCAAAGCTCTCATGATAGAGTCGAAGAGCCAAAGTCGAAGAGTCAAGAGCCAAAGAGCTGAGAGCTAGAGTCAAGAGTTGAGATCTAGAGCTAGAGGTTACAACCATATGTTGAGTGTATATATTTGAGGTCATTTTATTCCTTAAAGTGAATCTTTTCATATTGTGTAATGGCCAATATAGAGACTAGTTTGCATATATCCTAAGTTTTGAAGGACTTATAAAGCTTTTCACTTCTTAGTGTAAATTAGGGATTTGTCTTAGACTCTGAGATGATTTAAATGGTATGTTTAAATCCATATGATGATTTTTTTAAGACCATTTTATAATTCCATTTTTTATACCTTTGGTAGAAATGCATAGGATTATGAGATTGCATTTGAGCGATAGTAAGGTGGAAGGTCTATTTGTGGGTTTACCAGGACTTTCTGAAGCTTTGTTGTTTGAGTTGTGTGAAATATTAGAGTATCCATTTGAAAATAATGAGGAATTGGCCATGTATTAACTTTTAAAGGAAATGGATCAATTCATACTATAAGCAAACCTCAATATGTAGGCATTACCAAACTTTGTTATCACGTGCTTGTCATGAGTGGATTCTATTTTTGCATTGCTTTTTTGCATTTTGATTAATCATATTTATTAATCACTATTAAATGCATAAATATCTAAAATAAGATAAAAGGTTAATTTCAATTTCATTTCTATGTATGTTTTGGAAATTGTGTGATTTGACTAAAGGACCCAAGGTAAACTCTTTTACATGGAAATTAGTGCTAGTTTATGGATCACCAAATTCCTTCACTTCATATACCTTACTTAATCTCATTCTAAAGATGATTATTATTAACACCATTTACCCCAACTTGAGCTACTTGATGAACATCATTTATCTTTCCTCACCCATCTTCATGTCTATCAAGAGAATGTCAAATGCGCCTATAACAAACACCTTAGAGTGCAAGAATTCAACATCAGAGACCTCATCTTAAAGGAAAACTAGCATGTCACCAATATGGAAAAAATAAAGCATGGCAAGATTGATTTCAATTGGCTTGGAACTTATATAATAACCCACAAGTATGGATTAGGAGCTTACTGGTTATCTTCTCTAAAAGGTAACCCAGAGCCTGAGCCTCTCAATGCTTCACATCTACATCATTTATTTTGTTAAGGAGGATCAAAATCACCTTTTGTTTAACTTAATCTCATCCCTTTATTTCAAACCATATTTTCTCCCTAGTTTAGGGGAAATTGATTAAAATTGAATCATATGATTATCCGTCATAATATATCCTAATATTAAACACTAGGTAGCATGGCTCTACCCATGGCATGATTCTCATGGTACTTTCCAACCCTTTTCACAAGATGGATTCCCATGGTCATTGTCACCTAAACCTATTTACACCTATTCAACCTTCTTGTTCTTTTATTTTTGCCTTCATAAAGGTGAACCCTTAAGGTTATATAAGCAAGACTATGTCAAGGAAAAAATAAACAAGCAAAAAGCAACATCAAAGCCAAATATAATCATGAGTCATTCCTAGCATTCAGAAACTACTCCTTTGAAGGATAGCTATTGAAAACATATCAAAATTGCTCAAAATAAGGTAGACTTCTCCATTGAAGGATAGCTATCAAAGGCATTAATTAAAGGACACAAACTTAGACCACTCCCTAGAAGGATGGTTGAGTAAAGCATTTGTCATAGTATAATAATTTATTGGAAGCTTCCTACATCGATTAGATTTCCCAACCCTCCCATGCAACAAAGTAAGCAAAAGACCCATTATCAAGCAAAAATAAAAGAATTTTGAAAGCCACAATTGGCTCTCACAAGCAAAAAGAATTTTGAAAGCCACAATCAACTCTCATGAGTAGGCTTCCCACATCGATTAGTCTACACCTTATATGTCATAGACTTGTTTATAATGAATCTTTGATAACCTCTAGAAGAGGCATGCTAGTCTCACAAGAAGGTTACATTTTCATCCATCTCCCCTTTTTATACTATAAACAAGGGATTTCGAGCTCACTTGACATAATGTGATCAAGGCACATTTTAACCAACTAATGAATGCTAATGTGAAGCATTTGAAGGGCATATATTTCTTAAGCCAATCCAACTTCAGTTTCTATTAGTCCCTGCCAAAGAAAGAGCATTGTGCCCTCTTCTTATCCTCTCATGACTAGTTGATATATTCCTTTAGCCATTGGTCTCTTGATTATATTCTTTTTTTCACATTTAGTGTTGTTATTTAACTTAATTTATATGTTTTAACTTAAGCAACATAACCTTAATCATACCCATATACCATCATATCAACATGTATCATAAAAAAAATCACACATCATCAACATATCCATCATCATATCATAATCATATCATCCATGAGCAAATAAAAAAACACCATTTTTATCACATGTCTAAATATAAATAAGGAAGCATATACTTGTTACATTTTATCATAAACATCATCACCATGACCAAAAATGTCATAAGCATCATTATCAACATAAATAAAAAGCCATCACATGCCTAGATAGGTGAGTCTACATCAGTATATAATATTGATAACATAAGCATAATCAATATAATGCCATTAATGATCAATATGAACAACACATCATAAACATCCAATCATAAACCATGAATGATAAACAATAAATGATGATCATATCTATAAATTGTGAGTCAATGACATCATAATGTATACAATAATTTGCATGCCTCTCTCTCAAAATGTACATCTCACCACATTTCCTCACAAGTTAGTATCAAAATGATATACATTAACTTATAATATATCGTAAACTATGTCATAACTATGCCCCTGGGGAACCGCTGCTTCCTAGTGTCAATCCTCTCAAGGTACCTAATTGTCCATGAACAAAAGTAGCCCATTGACCTAGTTTCACCATGCTACTACCATCTACCAAGCTAGATCTATACTTTCCACATTGGTGTTCATCAAGACAATATCTTAGGAATATGGCCTCATAGTAGCATATCTCTTCCACTGTGGCTAGATACCATGCTATGGAGATAGTGGTCAATGGTCCTAAAGGTGCTATAGCTCCTCCTCTAGTCTATCTCAAGGAGTCTCTCTCTTGGGTAATCAAGAATAGTGAAGCTCTATCCTGATCCCTCTCACTTGTAACTACAATCACCTAACCTTTTTCCACTACTAGATGACCCTATAACATTGCCACTTGAGCCTATGCTATAGCTAACACTACTCCTACCTATACACCTAGGGTAATCCCTTATACTTGTACATACTAACCTCTACCAAATGGGTCAACATCTATAGGATATATACCACCATCATCACCACCAAAATCTATTATCATATATAGTACCTAGTATCATGCAGGGTAACCATCTATAGAATCTATATCATCTATCTCAACCCTAGCTGGTAGTTCCTTGTGATTAAGCAAAGTCTACACTAGGTATGGCTCAGGTAGTAGAATCTCTATGTTTTCTTTCCTATACATGGGAAATGGACCTAGAGTCCCCTATACCAGGACAAACTATCTCTACACCTTATCAAATGGGATGAGCTCTACCTACCCATCCCACCTACCAAGGATCCAGTTGTAACTTTGTAAGGATAATGTGTGTCTCTTATATCCAGCACGTTCTAAAAACTTGTTGTATGGCCTCTAGATCACATCACCAATAACTAATGCTTCCAATGGACCTTTTAATTAATCAACCTTATGCACCCCTCCACCTAATCCTAATAGAGCAAAATCATCTCTCCACCTCATAAATCCAACTATGGGGTCCATTTGAGCATAACCCTCCCATGATATCCCCATCGACTATAAAACCTAGATGTGTTCATATGCCCAGTAGTGTAGCATGAACCCAATGATGATGCCATATCTCATATGCACTTTGAAACCCCATAGCTCCTTATATATCTGGAATAGAAGAACAAGCACCCAACCAAACACTGTGACCTAGTAACATCTCAACCAATACACCAATAATAGATAAGGAAACCTCCCACTACTTAAATTAGATACAATAAAGCATGATACTACCATCATCATCATGGTCATCAGCCTCCTATCATCTCTATGCCTTTGATATAATGAAGTGTAAATAAATCCTTCAGTGTGTCATCTAACAATATCATGGTCATCTCCATATAATAGCTCTAAAAACTCATCTCTATCCTCCCACTCAATTTTATATATCAAATCACCCCATATGGGTAGCTGAGTGATCATGTGCACATCCTCTAACAAGATCATCTACTCACTAGTGGGTAGAATGAAGGTATTTATGGTCAAATCCCATCTCTCAATGAGGGCCATGATTATCATCACATCTCACATTGTGTGTTGATAGTGTAAAATCGCTCTAAGCCTGACCTCTTCCATTTGAGCCCAATCCACTGGGGTCATCAATCAATGAATCTCAAGGAATATATGTGGCACCTGATCATGCATCTAAATCTTCTCTCATGCCTAAAAATGTTTGATATAAAAAAACTTAGTTTCCTATATTATTTTGCATATGAACTTCATCTCTTAAACTATCTCATTTACCCTTAAACCTTAATAATGACCTATTTCCCTTCACCCTTACCATCAACTATTTGACCATCATCCTCCTAACATTTACCTCAAGTATCCAACATTTTGACCTCATCTATCAACTTAGAACTTACACTACTACCCACCGAACCTAACACTTTACCTATAAGGTCAACCTAAACTAGACATTTAACACATCTAGTCTACCTTAAAAACGTTAAACAATTTAAAAAACTCTTTTCACCATAAGTGATCATTGGTGGTTAGGTAGCCAACTACTGATGGTCATCAACTATTAATAGTTGGTGTAAATATTGATGGTCACTATGCATGACCATTGGTGGAACAAGCCTCAACCCTAACTACCTTAACAAGCACCCAAGCAACATAATTTACCTACAAATTACTACCCATCCTACCCCCAACCTCTATACCCTCCCAATTTCCATTTTTACCTACAAAATTCAACTAAAAACTAAGACAAACCTAAACCCTAAGTCAAAAACCCAAAGACCCCCTACTAAATCAATGCTAAAATAATCCAATTCATAATTAATTGCATTTTCAAAACTAAACTATTCTACCAATTAACAAGAAAACCCTACCTCATTCCTCGACCATCATCACAAAGGAATCCAAGGACCCATTACCCATCCTCATACACATCCACACCCACCCTACATTTTAGATCAATTAATCTCTAGATCAGTCAACAAACCCATTCAAAAATCAACCTTGCCCACTAGGTAAGCCTCATCAACAACTTTACCCAAAATGACAAAAATCTAGAGTTAAAAAGTCAAATGAGAGAAAATGATTTGAAAATGACTCATTGGGTCACTTATAATCTCCACCTTTTTAGGGTTTTAAACCTAAAAATTGACAATCACGGTGACTGCTAATGGTCAAGTTGAATACACTTAACCGTAGATGATCAGGTTCTTGGGATTTATTTTCACCCACCACACCAATAATTTTTCAAACTTTTTAAAACCCATACCAAGACTCCACCCATGGAGTTTGCCTTCTCTGCCCACCTCAATAACAACCTCATCACCTCACCATTGGTCCATTTTGGCCCACACCAATACATGTTTTGTGATGAATTTTGCCCAATCCTTTTGATTATAACAACAATAATTTCCATGTTGACCTATTTTTGAACTTGTGCTACCTTGCACACACCTAACCGATTGGTGTCTTCTTGGGAGCACTTCATACCTTGGGTACCCATGAATTCACCTAACTAATTTGTGTTTTCCCTGAGAGCATTTACTACCTTAGCTACCCATGATAACACAAACCTTGCCAAGGAGACTTGTATTTATGAGTGTTCCCAATTGCCATTCCTAAATGTAGTCATGCAGTTTACTTGTCACTTATCCTTCTAGCATTGACCTTAATTTTTACTAACTATAGCAACCTAGTCATTGCATGACATTGGCTATCACACTTTTGTCACACTTTGCGTGCATGTTTGTGCTTTAGTTCCCAACCTATCACTCACCTATTCATCCTCACCCTAACCACTCATCAAAACCACACCTAATTTTGTTTTACCTCATCAACTCCCAATTTGAGGGGGAACACCTCCTCCCATTCTTCGGGAAATCAAAGCTTTGATTAGAAATCCGTTTTTGCTTTTAGTTAATTGATACAAATTGCATAATAAAAAGGGGAAAAATATAGACACCTAAAATCTGCACATGATGGTTCCAAATGCTGCAATTCTCCTGGACTACCTCAAGACCCCCTTGGGCCCAACATAGACCATTTGACCAACAAACCTACCTAATGATAGTTAGTTTGACTTAATGACTTAACCCATCCTTTCAACCTAATATTACCTTGACTTTTAACCATTGATAGTCATCTTAATTATCAATGGTCACCCTGACCATCAACAGTTGAGTTCCACCACCTAAACCAACTTAACTGACCCTTTATTCCACCTTGCTTTTTTATAATTAGATTATATAATTTGTGTATGAACCAATTCATGCATGAGTTAAAATTAAATAGCAAGTTACACCTCTTATTAAACATCTTGTTTCACCTCTCCTTCCTTCCTATAATAAGAGAAGAGTAGGAGGTGAAATAGATCCATGACTTCAAGAGCTTTTACATCCAGAGTTTCTTTGAAGGTCACTTCTTCCATAAATTTAGTGATCCAACCATCATAACAAAGAGTTGGCTTTCTATTTCCCCTCAACTAATATCTAAGCACCATTACTCTACCAAAATCATGCTAGACTCCATCAATGATCCAACCACCTCAACCATTCACTCGATCAACCTTTAGCAGGATAATTATTCATTTTCAATCTATCAATTACTTTGTTTCCATTTAGAAATCAACCTATCATAAACCAATATCCAAAAATTTCCTTCTGTGATCCCATCAATCTAACCCTTTTATCACCCAAACCCAATACATAGTAACCACTTATGGTCTATCTAAACATTGATGATCACCTCAACCACCAAAGTTCATTGTGGTAGAAAATAATAGCAAGCTATTTTCACCTACTTACCCTCAACCAAATCCAACTTTATTTTCATCTGCCTATTCACAGACCCCCAACCTATTTTTTGAACCACACCCAATCTATTTAGCATTATTATTGACCCACTTATTACTATATTAGTCATTTTATTTTATTTATTTATCAAGCATCTCTTGTATTCAATTTTAGTACCTTTTGATTATTGATTCAAGTACATTATCTTATATTTTTATAAACTTAATTATTTAAAACATGTAGATTAATAGCCCCTAAAGAAGCTCTTGTTTCCAAGATATAGCTAACACTAGGTAATCCACCCAATTATCTATCTAACTAACCATTTGCTTTAGTGTTGTCTTATTTGTAATTCATCCTCCCAAACCAAATATGACTTCTTCAAAATCATCTAATTCAACATGCGCACAACCAAATAGGTTTTTCAACCATACCCATATCTAGTTTATTTCTTCTCTCTCAAAATATAAGATAAATTTGTTTTTTATTTCACAACCAACCCAACCCAAACCCACCTTCTATAATCTCAATCTACAACCTCATCAATAAATTAATTAACCTAACCCAGAACTCATAGTAATCATCGATGGTCACCTTGACCACTGATGGTCTATCCATAACTACTGATGTTCAACCTAACTACTAACGGTCACCCTAACTATTGATGGTCATTGTGTGACAAATAAACAACAAGCTATTTTCACCCATAAGACATTAACCAAATTCCACTTTCTACCTCCCTTCTTGAGCACAAGACATCACCCTATTTTTTGAACCATACCTGAGTCATTTAGCATTAATATCAATCTATTTATTACTATAATTAGTAAATTTCTATCTCTTTCAATCACTTCTTATATTTGATTTTAGTACCTTCTATTATTCATGCAAGTAATTTATCTTTCATTTTCAAAACTTGATTGTTTAAAAGTGTGGATTGATAGCCTCCAAAGAAGCTTGTGCTTCTTGGATCTAGCTTGCTAGAGAGTCTACCTTACTATCTAACTAATCAACCATTTATTTAGTACTTTATTATCTATATGTCATTCCTCCCAAGCTAAAGAGGAGTATCTACAACCATCTGGGTTATGGAGTGCAAACCAAATCTAGATTCTGCTAACCTCACCTTTATTTCAAGTTTTACAACTTTCTTCTAAGAAAATAAAGTAAAATTTACGTGAAACACTTAATCAAATATTATCATTAAAAAAAAAATTATTTTTTTGCATGCTACTTACCATAATTATACATCAATGTAACATAATGGGTTTCAGTTGGTTGGGACAAATTTGGATGACTGTATGGAAGTATGATAGTTCAACACCTTGGGATATACCTAAAGGAAATGATATTAACTAATAATTTAAAAACCTTCTTAATTGTAAGATAATCAAATTTCACAAAAATAAAAATATGTTAATAGATCTAAAACTCAAATGAGAGAAAACATTGAGAATACTTTAATTGACATAAGGACATAATTATAATTAATAGATTTTGAAACATAATTGACAATTGTTATTGTATTATGGTTGGCTAAAGTTACATTATTTGTAACCTATTATGATTTTATAATTGTGTGGTTTTTTAACCCCTTGTATTGGTTTAATGCATCATGGATGTTGCTTTTATAAGGGGGGAGTATGTAATACCCCCTTTGTTTTAAAAGCTATACCTTGTTGTAGATGTGCATCACCTAACTTGTTGATTCTTCTAATTCATATGAATTCAAGTGTTGTTTCCTCCCTTATTTTGAAAAGTTTCTTTTGATTGAAATATAATTATAACAATATTTTTTTAAAATTAAATTTTAATCCTATAAATATTTAAATACACATAAATCATGAAGAAATTTATAATAGATTCTATTAACAACTTGTGCTTAGCCTCTTTAGGAAGGCTCGAGGAGCTATTAATTAGGCCCTAGAATAGAGTGATGGATGTGTTTGTGGAGTGTAAATTTAGAAAATGTAAGAGAAGTTATTATTGAGTGTAAAGTACCTTTTGACATTGTACTAACTGGGTTACTTGGGCAAGTAATCCCATATGGGCTTATAAGGTCATTAAGTAGAATTATGGGCTTGTAAGAGATGAGGTGTCTCTTGTAAAAAAATCACCCTCTCATTCATCAGGTTGGGAGGAAAATCATTTGGATAAGAAATTCATTTTTTCTTTTTATTTCCATAATTAGTCTTATTTTAGGTTGTTCTTGGGGTGTATTTAGGTTGAATGAGAGTTGAAGTGGTGAAGGAAAAGCTTAGATGAGTTTGGATAAGGAGATTGCAGAGCTTGTTAGAAGGAGGAGGTCTTATATAGATTGTGAGCTTATTCATGCATGACAATGGAGTCCCTGAGATGAGGTAAGTATCACTTTGGAATATTATAAAAAAGAGAGTTAGTTAATCTAATGATGAACATGTGAAGTTAAAATTAGTGGTTGTTTATATGCTCTCTCTCTCTCTCTCTCTCTCTCTCTCTCTCTCTCTCTCTCTCTCTCTCTCTAAAAGAGAATAGATTTTAGCATAATATCAAAATATAATCTTCTAATGTTAAAAGTCGTTCTCTTCTCTCTCATTTTATATTTACATATGGACAAAGATTATCTTGATAAGAATAGGTTAGTGTGGGAAGCTAGTAAACTCATATGGCTTCTTTAATATGTTCCAAAGGGATTGTTGCTATAATGCTTAAGACATGGATTGTTTCTCCTTTAGTTTAATGATAGTTATTTAGGGAATGAATGTAATTCTTTCCTTTTCAAAATGGAGAATTTTCATTTGATTTATATAGTTGCCTTTTTGAGAATCTCTCTCTCTCTCTTAGACTTTAGATGAAACTAAAAATTTGTATATGAGAATCATTCATTTGAGATTGTAGGTTAAATGTTTCTTATATATTTCTCCCATTTATATTCCACACTCTCTCTTATTATTCCTCTTTAAATTAGAATGAGCTTGAGCCAAAAAATCATTCATCATTTATTAAGATAGAAATTACTTATCTCAAACTTGTACAAGACAATAAAAATATGAATCTCATTACCATTTTCAATACCTCTCTTTTGGTTAAAATAAAAATAAAATTGATAATAAAATTAGATTTATCTAGAGTTTGTGTAATGCAATCAAATTATGAAGATGATCAGATTAAACCTTCAATGGAATTGAGTTATAATTAATATTATTTTCTATTAAATAATTTTTTTGGTATTTTAAACTTAGAAATATATTCATTTTCCTTATACATTAAATAATAGGAAAATCACTAATCTTAAAATAAATTAGAATATAATATATCTATGCCCAAACAAAATCATAATAATAGAAATAATGTCAATTTTATTTTTATTAAAAAATAAATAAATTGATACACACACGTGCATATAAATTATATATAAAAATTATAATAATAGGAATAATAATAATTTTTTTGGTGGGGTGGGTTAGCCAAATTGCCACCCACCTACCTTTATATAAAGGAGGGGATGATGGTAGAACCAATCACCCCAAAACCTTGGTAAGGGGAGGGGCAACATTTGTGATGCCGACCCCAACCCATTGGAGGTGGGGGGTTGGGAAGGGTGCGAGCAGAGGAGATGACTATGTAGCCAACCGCCCACCCTATGGTAGGGGTGATGGTTGTACAGGTCATTGCCCTATTTTTTTTGAAAAAGAAGAAATATATATGTACACAAAAAATAAATAAATAAATGTGTTTATATTATTTAAAACTATATATGTATATAAAATATTTATATATACATATTTATATATCTTACATCATTGGATAAATTTTAAGAAGAGAAGAAAGGAAAAAAATAAAACAAATCAAATTACACACACACACATGTATACATATATATAGACACGCTCACACATTTATCATTAAGGTTTGTACACATACACATGTATGTATGTATATATACAGACCCTTCAAAATCCCTAAATGGATTTTATAAATACATATATATGTGTATAAACCCTTCAAAATCTTATAAGGGTTTCTATACATACATATATGTATACAAACCCTAAAGGAATTATATATATAAACCCTTTAGGGTTTGTATACATGGATACACACATTATGTGTGTGTGGATGTATATAAAATATTTATATATACATATGTATATATTCATCATTGGATTTGTTTTAAAAAGAGAATAAAGAAAAAATAAAATAAATCAAATTATATACATATCTATATGTATATGTAGATACATGTATATGTATATATATGTACACACAGACATATGTATGCATGTATACATACCTTTAAAATCCTTGAAGTGTTTGTGTGTATATATATATATATATATATATATATATATATATATATATATATATATATACATATATATATATATATATATATATATATATATATATTCCTCTTAGAGTTTGTATATATATACTCTAATATACAAACTCTAAGAGGATTATATGGCGGTTTGATTTTTTTTCTACATTTCTTCTTTACCTTGTAAAACATCTTTTCCTTCTACACTATGGATCCAAGTCCAATAAGTTTGCTCACACCTTTTAACTATCACAAATGGAAATCATTTTACAATCTAAGGGTTACTATCAAATTATAATGGGAACTAATATTGAACCTTCAGCAACATAATAAAAAATCAAATGGTTCGACCATTATGATAAAGTTTGTGGACTGTTGTGTCTTTCCATCGCTCTTAATCTACTCTTTCACATAGAATCTATCAAAACACTTGCTCAACTATGGACTACTATGGGAAAACTCTTCAGGAAGAAAGATGTGATGAGAGGACATAAGCTAGATAATGAGCTCATCAGTTTGAGCCTAGATGAATAGGAAACCCCCTAAAATATTAGATTCTTGGGTGCTACTGATGCAATGATCTAGATCATTGATTTTTAGGTACTCAAGTGATGTTTTCAAGCCAAATGATAGTTACAAAAAACTATCATAAATTTAATGATATTTATTCAATTGATCTAAAATTTGATACATATATTTTAAACTACACTTTATATCATCTCACTAAATTTTGAAATCCAATTATCAACGTAAGTAAATAAACATCTTTCCAAGTTTCACAAACTAACAAAAATAATTGGTACATTAACTTTGTAACTCAAAATAATATAAAATTTGGCAATTAAATTTTAAGTGTTAGTTAATACTATCTCACCAAATTTAGAAATCCAACTCTCATTGTAATAAGATAACCATCTTGCCAAGTGTCATAGATGTAGTCTAACAAAATTAGATAATACATTTTCATTATAATTATAAATAAATTTAAATTTGTTTCATAGGTAGTAAGTGTCAGGTAATATTACCTCACCAAATTTCATCATCTAATTATTATTAAAACTAAATAAAAAAATTGACCAATGTCTATCACTTAATAATCTATGTAGATTGATAGAAGCAAATAAAATATCTCCACATTTTTTCTGTGGCAAAGAAATAATTTAGAAACATTAATCTAATAGGTTAAAAACTCACTCCAATAAGGACACAACCCAAAAATATAAACAAACACATGCTAATATATTTTTAGTTTATGAAAGATTGCACAAACCCTTGGATGTTCCTACATCAGACACCTGAGGTTTATAAAATTTGAACTCCTGCTCACATAGATGGAATAAGTGGAAAAATCAATCTTTTAACCATGAATTATAATGGCCATAGTGTTTCTTTCCAACACACCAAGTGCTTTATCTAATTTTTTCACTTTTTATTCCATCGCTAACTTCCTCTTGTTGGTTTTAATTTCATCATGTTCTTTTATTTTTCTCTGTTCACTCCTTTTGTGGGATTAGGCCCACCATAGTCCATTATCCTATACCAAAGGCTTATCCTCTTTTCTTCATTTAACCACATCCACCAAGATGTTTGTTCTTGCATATTATTCTCCCTTCTGATCTTGAACTTATAGCTAATCTACCACCTCCTCTTAAAGCCTTCTTAGATTTAGTTACTCACTATGCAACCTGATGTTGGATTTGTCCTTTTATCACCCTTCACTACTTGTAACTCTTTTTATCTCATGGTTTCCATCTCCCCTTTAATAATAAATATCATCACCATAGATTCAACATACATTTAGGCATTCAAATTATCACACATAGCCTCTAGGATAGTCTTTACCTCCTCATCTCTCGATGTTTTCATTGTTGTGTCAAGAAAATCCTCCACCTCTATTACAACATAACCTTATTATCCACATACTCTAGTTGTTATAAAAATCATCTATTCATCTTCACATCTTGTGAACTCAAGTGGTTTATTCTCTTTAGCTTGGAAGGCCTATTTGAATGCCTCATTTCTTTCCATTTCTATACTTGAACATTAGCTATAGCCATAAATCAACTTATAAACATGAGACTTAGTAGTCACCATCAATGATTCATCCATATTAAAAAAATAATTGGATGATATAATGATTATATATTATATATATTCATCTTAGATTCTATTGTCTATATTCTCATTAAGCAAGGGCTTCTTAAAACCTCTTCCATTTTGTCATTGTTCTTGTGATAACTCCTCTTCACCTCTCAAAATCTTTTTTCTCAACTCTAGGCTGATTGATTTCACCTTATTTCATCTCCTCCATGTCATATGAAAATAAAAATGTACTCTCTTTGCCCATATGAGGACAATTCATAATTTGACTCATAAGAGTCTCTCCTCCAACATCTATGTTATTTGCTCCCACATATGCAACATCGTATTCATCTTTCATACCTCTTGGTATAAACATGTCCAACTTTTCCATTTTCATATCCTTTTCTATACCTTCACATTGAATAAACATATTAAGGGAATCAAGCATTCCCATAATAGCTTCTTTCAGCTCTTATTCACACTGCAAGGACTTTCTGTACAAATATTCTCTATTATTCATAGTCTTCTCACATATTTCTTCCTCACGATGGACTCCCAAAGACACTTTTAACAACCTCCATGGTTTTTCTCTCCACATCCTTATATTTTCATATCTTGTAAATGGATGGTTTGCAACCATACTCTCCTTATGTTCATTAACTTTCATTTCTTCTACTTCTATTGTTTTATTCATGGAAACATGTAACTACTTCTATCTGATTTATTATTTCACCTCTATTTATTTATTAAAATAAACATGTAGATTTCCTTGGTTGTCCTCAACCCTTCTACCTTCTAAAAAATAAAAAAGGTAATGCATTACTTCACTCACCAAACATGATTCTAATTAATCCCACTTATGGGATATAACAAAATCCTTCCCATCATCAAATAATGAGTCTCCTTCTTTCGGCTCAACAACTATCACATCCATATCCTCTTGCATGAGTATTCATTCCTCTATAGGCTACTCATATTTCTCCTCACTATTTTTGAAAATGGAATTTGGTTTCTCAAATGTAATTCTCACTCTCTTGTTGTCTTTCAAGATATCTTTATTCTTTACATACACATCCTTATCCTTGTTACTTCTCAAAGTAGTCTTGAGCTTCTCACATGGAAACTTCCCTCTCATATTTATTTTCATGTAAATCTTATTCTTCTTATATCCTCTATCAAACCTCAACACAAGAATCCTCTTCAACCACTCTTTTTGAAGTTTTGGGTGCATAACAGAACTGATCATCTTGGAAACCATATGTTCCCATCCACTCACCTTCTTCTTTCCTTTCCTTTGTCTCTTTACTTGGATATGTTTCCAATACTTGGTTGAATGTCCACACAAATTCTTGCATTCAATATTTACCCTCATGGGGTATTCTATATTCTCATCTTCAAAATAAATTTCTAACTCCATTACCCATTTCATGAACTTTTTTCATATAAAAATATATCATAATTCATTAATAAAATGAGATTACATTTTGCAAAATCTGATAAAATCATTCAAAAAAAAAGGACCAAATAAATAAATTATAGTAACAATAGCTCAAATGAGCCCATATAAACCAGTGTAGTTTAATAATATCCACACTGTATAGAAAAAACCACAACAATAGAAGTGATCAAAAGATCAAGAAAAATATAAAACTAATCTACTGAATGGAGAAGACAAATTTAGAAGAAAGGTGTGTGTTCATAATCACCCATGTGACCATAATGATGTTCCAATAACAAATTTCTCATCCCTCTCTCCAGAACTTCCTCCTTTGTGTACCATATTTTCACAACCAACATGATTCTCTTTCACAAATTTCAATAGAATCAAATAATATCCTCTCTCATATCCACTAAACTTGTAGGAATTCTCTCACACCTACAACATACTCATCCTCACTCTTATGCAATTTTATCTTTCACAACTTGCATCTCACTGAACATACTTCTTTCTCATAGCCTATAATTGACTCATACAAGAGCCTCACACATTTAGCCCACAAGAAAAAAAAATTAATCTAATACCAATTGATGCAAGCATTAAATAGGGCATCCACTTAAGGACTACCTTTATTTCTATGTTTCTAGGGTCAAACACTTATCCATGGGCATAATTTCAACATATACTCAGACTTGACATACTTAACACATATTCATTACATTAATATTGAAATCATTATAGTGGAATACACACACACAAATTCACTCACACATGCCTTGATAGGCTTATTAAATTACATGAAATATTTAAGACTCTCATACATTTCTTCTTAAATTGACACAAATTTTTATTTTGCTCCTAGAGAGTTCTACTCATTCACAACTCATTCCTTTCCCTAAAAATTCATTCTTTATCTAAATCATGTATTTCTATTTACATCCAAAAATTTATGGGGTGTCTATTCAACTTCTATAACCACAACATAATATATAATAGTTTGTCATCTTTTAGTTTTTGTGATTAAATGCCAAATTATGAGTAACAACTCCTTTCATGTTTCACAATGCAAAGATAGTCACATGTAACTATAAAAAATTACCATTTTTACATTTCACAATGAGATAATTGGCATATAGGAATAATATTAAAACATAAACCACCTCATAAAATCTTAGCTTTTTAAGTGCTAATACGGTAAAGAACCAAATTATTGATTCACAGGCACTCTATTAACATTTTTAGGCAAATGAAAATTACAAAAACTATCATAAATTTACCAGTATTTATCTAATTGATTATAAATTTCAAAAAAATCTTGAACACTTCATTTTATATCATCCCACCAAATTTTTCAATCCAATTTTCACCTCAAGTAAAGAACCATCTTTCCAAGTGTTACAGACTAAAAATATGTTGCAAACTGACAAAAAAAGATGGTATATTACTACTATAATTCTAAGTGATATTAAATTTAGCACCTAGTTTATATGTGCCAGGTAATACCAACTCACCAAATTTGTCAATCCAAATCTCACTACAATAAGATAACCATCTTACCAAGTGTCATAGATGTAGTCTGAAGAATTAGACAGTACATTTATTTTATAACTCCAAATGAGCTTAAATTTAATGCATATGTTTTAAGTGAAATGTAATATGACCTTAAAAAATTTGATCATTTAATTCTCACCATAAATGAATAGCTAATTTGATAACTGTTTGTGACTTAATAGTTCACACAGACTAATGGAAGCAGATAATCAATCAAAGAGGTTAACAAATTCACTCCAACAAGGACATAAGCCAAAAACCTTAAAAAATACACACCACTTTTTTTGGTTGATTCAAGATTGCATGAACCCTTAGATGCTTTTACATCACTATTCCACCCCATTCTTGGTGTACCATTTAAGGCATAAACTTGGTGAGATCGATGCACCAATAAGCTACTACAAGTAAAATCATTAGTAATGTGATCAAAGTGAAAATATTAGGTGTATGCTGATGAACTTGAGAAAAACTATAAAATCAAATCTATAGTCATGATGGGGGCATGAACACTGCTAATTCCCTTTCTATCATGCATTTTGTTTTACATAGAATGAACTAGAGTAAAAATATAAAATTGAATTTATAATCCATTTGCAGTTGTTGATTCAATTTTTCTTTGAATGAACCCATCATAATGTTCCATCTTTCTTTCATGCATATTTATTTGTGTTATTATGTTATGTACTTATCCCCACATTTATGAGCCCCAACCCAAGGTTCTACATAGTTACACAAATTTGGGGGAAAATCACCCCAAATCTCCATGTGCTTCAATAAGGAAGCACAAGTTTATCCAATGCTTTAACAAGTAGGAATCATCTCCAACAAGTTGCAAGGGAAATAAGGTTTTCTCTAACACACATGTGTACTCCCTTGTTCTTTAAAGGTTTTTAAAAAATTGATTTTAGATTAATATTGTTGATGTATAAACATTGAGCACACATGATTATATGTTTTTATGTTGATTAATATGCATAATTAGAGCTTCATAATAAATACAAAGTGTGTTGTACACACTCGATTACATATTTTCATTTTATTCAAAAAATTTCATTACTAGAATAAAAGGGGAGTATTCGTAGATATTGAAATCTTGTATTCAATACTTGACAATGACAAACATGAAACACATTTACCACACATGACTTAAACACATAAACATGGTCATAATCCATAATTATCTCACACCTACATGCTATATTATGAGTTGGACCCTTATGTCCCTTTGTTACATACCTATAAGAACCTCATTATTTATTTCAAATCTTGTTAATATCTTGCACATACATCACCAAAACTTTAGTTCAACTGGGTATATACATGTTGGTTCCATCAATTTGGATCTGAATTACCAACCAATGCTAACCTAATCTAGTCATAATTGATCCTCACCCATCAATGATGAATTTTAAAATCAAACCTTTCCTTAGGTTCAACCCATTTGCCTATCATATCGATGGCATGAGAAATTACTCAATTGGACACATATATAAATAAATTAAGGTCTCACTTAATAGGGGACTTTGGACTTATCTAGTACACATCTATACACTATTGCATGTTGAGAAAATATGTTTTATTCTTTCAAAATTTAAAATATATCACTATGATTAGTCACAAACTAAATTTGAAGCATACCAAATCTAAGACAAAGCAATAACTGTCAAGTATCAAATCCAAATCATTAGTTACATACATATAAAAAAGGAACATAATTACACAATCACACTAGGTGGGATAACTACGTGTGGTTTGATATCCCTCCTTAGATTATTGGATACATAGTTAATGGTCAATCATAAAATAAGGGTGATTGAGGTCAACTCAATCCATTACACTCTCTCAATTTTTATAGCTTTCTAGATGTCACAAATGCACCTAGGGTTTTAAGGTGAAATAGTTTGATTTATGGATTTGCATGCATCATCAAGGTTCAAAATTACACATGCAAATATTTCATATAAAAACATAGGTGACCATATGGTACAATTCCATCATTTACGCATAGGTCAATACCAACCAACACTAGTTAGTATTGATAGTCGATATTGACCCACATCTAATGGAATCAATCCTGCATAGATAGAAAAATAGTTCGTGAACCACATGAATCACAGTCTTGATTTTGTTTGATTTCGACTTCTAACATAGTCATCGTTATAAATTCAACTAAAAAATATAAGTATTCATCGCTTTCTCTTACTTACTATATTTAGCGCATATCACTTGTTAAATCATTACAATTAGTTTTGGTATTTTACATTTAGATATATGTTTGAATTCCATATTTATCTATTTTGAATTATTATACTACTTTATATCCTAGTATAATTTGAAAAAACAAATTACGGTAAAATACAACCGAAACTAAAAAAGTGAAAAAAATGAAATCGGGTTGTTCTAACCACATTGACATCGTGTGCTATAGACATATAAGATTAAATTAATATATGTAGTTATTAAAAATCAAAAGTAAAATTAATGAATGTTATCGAATTGCATAAACTAGTGGGTTTGAAGTGGTTGAGTTTTACCGAGCCTAACATTTTTTAATGGGAAACATTAGATTTTATTTGATTTATTTAATTATTAGAGTATTTAATTACTCATACACTATTATATGGTTTTACAATACACTTGAAATATTTATTTGTAATTTGTGGATATGCACTAATTAGTGTATACTTATCTACAACCTATTATTAGATAATATTATCAATTAAGTATTTACTTTATTGACTTATGCTAATAATAGTTTTGTTTTATTCTATCTATAACTACTCACCAAAACCCTAGCCTCTTCTCTTATCTATATAAGAACATAGACGGCTAGTGGGCGAGCGATATTGTGGATGTGAATTATTATTATATTAGAAGAATTAGGCCAATGCTCTTAATAAAAAGAGGTAGCTATGCTACTTGGATGAATTTGAAATATTTCACAACACTCTTCAACCAAGATATCTTAAACACACCATTACCATAGCCATGACTGATTCAACATACACACAAGGAATAAACCAACTCTAAATAAAAATAATTGTTATTCATAATAAGTATATGAAAAATCATGTATAATATAATATAGATCCCTTGATTAAATAGGCAAAGAGAAACAAAACTCAAGCATAACTAGAAAATGTGGGATAAATCTTCACATAAGGCAAAACTAGCATAAGGACAAAAAATCCTAGATAAAACCTAGTAAACATGAGGACTATACTCTAACACCCCCCTCAAGTGAAGCTAGGGGATAAAAATAAAGGATGAAGTGTGAAGATATGTGTCCATATGGATACCAATCCATCTTGACAAAGTACATTTTTAGAAGCACAATTACTATGAGGTGGGGGTTGAATCAATATTTAAAAATTTTACAATCTTTACCTTATCATTCATGAACTATCAAAATAATATAGTGAGCTAGCAACACCATAATAACCATGATCATGAGAGAAGAACATAACACAAAAAACACTTATTTGAGTGGGAAACCCTCAAGGGGAAGAAAACTCACTGATGATTTAAATGGACTACTATCTTATAAGTCAAACATCAAGATTTAGTGAAGCACCAACTTCACTTGGAGCACCAACTCCAACTTGCCAAGCACCAACTTTATTAGGCTTTAATTTTCACCCAATTGCAAGGAGGCAACAAACCCCTAAATGATTCAGCACCAATGTTTGATCACCATTAAAACCCTATATTTCTCATACAACATATGATCATATCCATATTCAGCTCTTCACACACACACACCTATCCTTTTCAAATTGGTTTTTAGCCTTCTTCACTCAATTAGCCCTCTTCTTGACTTGGTTAGGTCATATGACCTTGATAATCATATATACTACCCATATCATATATTCATAATGGTTTATTTTTATCCTCATGATGGCATAAAATACCTCCTTTATCTCTTCAAAATTCTATCTCATGCACTTCAATACTCACACTCACTCTCTAGATAATTAGGCCTTTTAGATCTTGTTCTTAGACAAGGCTTTTACTCATACACCTCTTGGTCAGCCATAAAAATTTGATCACTTATTTTTTCAATAAAATGGGACTTAATACATGTAAAAAACATGAAACAAACATTATAATATGTTGGTCATATCATATAGGACCAAAACCCCTTTTAGGCCTTAAGGAAACCTAATTTAATTAGGCCTTCATTAACACACATTACCTTTTAAACATCTTCGAACACTCCTATAATTATCAAATGGAAATATAATATCATATTTCAATTTAATATACACTTACCAATATCATATTGGGTCCATGAAACCTTTTATCTCTAACCACCACTTGAAGCATGCCATTAGCATTGTTCATAAGTAGGCCTATGCATATTGAGAAAGTATGTCTTGAAAAAATGAACCAAAAACACAAAATTTTCAAAAAACCATGGAAAAAAATAATATAAATATAATATTCATGACCTCATGGTCATCACCATGTTATTTATACCTTAAAACTTAAGGTAAAATTACTCAAACCCTTTTATGCAAGTAGCCCACTTAGAACTGCCAATAAGCTTCAAAACACAGTCATGGAAACAATGACCTAAAACAACTATAGAATCACTTTAAAAAAATTAAAATACATTTATATGATCATAAAAAATCCTAAAAACAACTTAAAACAAATATATCATGATATATAATATCAATATTGGTCTTATATACCAATATCATGACTTCACTGTACACAAACCTCACCGAGTTAGACAAGTCAATTTGAGAGAAACATTATGCTATATAAAATCATCTAAAAATATTATATACAATATGTAAAAGTATTAAAGGTATTTAAAAACATACCCATGCATTTTTATCCATCCCTAATCCATGACAACAAATCCTTAATCAACTTCTCACTTTTGCCTGGTTTTCTCACTGTCTACACCACTAGGTCTATTAGTGATTGGTCAACTTGTATAACAAGTTTAGCACCCATAAGGGATATAAACTAATTATAAAAAACCATGAATATAATATACAAGTTTAAAGATTAAAAATTCATCCAGTTATAAAATTTGACTCGATCAACTTTACTTTCTAGAACAAATTTCTAAGAAACAAGGCCTCTCCTATAGGGTCTACTCACTCCCATAACAAACCAATCACACGTGAAGGTTCCTAAGAGAGTTTAATATAACCTTAAATCACTTACATAGAAATTACAAACCATTATGGGCTGTTTTTATCAAGATCTTTTTCATCAGGTCAAAGTTAGGGTTTTAGAGAGGTTTAAACCACCTTACAGTCTTAATAATCATTCATAAAGATTAGGCCCTTATTATTGAAACCGATGCTTGTAAATTTGATATATGACCCTTCCCCATATACCATTAATGTATTAGGTTATCATTCATATGTTAAACATGCTAATGAGCACATGAAATTCCTTTTCAGGTTGAGAACCTTCATTTTGTACACTCGATAGACCTTAAAAACATGTTTTCTTGCCTTTTGTTGTAAAATTTGACTTCATATTTAGTCAACACACTTGGAAAAACTATCACACCACTAAAAATTCTCACATGTCCATTATTGCCTTATAAATTTATCCTCATACCCCATTAGGCCACCATCTCACTCTTTGATTTCTAGGCTTTTGACATACAAGTCACATTAGGCCTTGAAACTCTCCTTCTATCCACTATCCATACACTCTCCACCTCACTCACATGTAAATAAAATTATCACATGATATAAAAATACTTTTCATCCTTCATAAGGATTGACAACACCTCATGAACCTTCATTAGGTTAGGTAGAGTCTATAAATAGTCTAGTTGCATAATAGGCTTGTAGGTCTTACCACTATATGCTTACTCTGAGACACTCATGAGTGCTCTAATGCCTCATATGCATTATAAAACATCATCATACACCTTATTATGCCTATGTTCATCTATCTTACTAGGCCACCATACTCCTTCATGTACAAGACTAGGCATTTTATGCACAAACCTTCTCAAGTATCTTGCAAGGTTCAAACACTTAACAATGACAACTTTGGCAACTTACCTTGAAACACTCCTTGATGCCTATACACCTTATTCACATACCTTTAATGTTCTTTGTAAATTATCATACCTTTAAGGGATGCAATCAAATAAAAACATTTTTCAATGACCTCATACCTCATGAACAACCTTTGACATCAATGCCAAGCCTCAATAATAGAAACAATGCTCAATAATATCCCCCTCTGTCATTGATGGCAAACCATACTAAAAATTGATCATCCTTATCTCCCCATTCTGGTCTTTCTCCTCCTTTGACATAAATTTCAAAGTGATATCTTCAATTCTTTGGATCACACTCCTTGTAATAAAAATACTCAACACACAAGACTATGAGTTTATGGGACATAAAACAAACATGCTCCCCTATTTCCATACATACATTCTTGGAAAGACTCACCTATTATTAGAGTTAATGAGCATTATTATCTCCCCATAAGTACTTAGATTCTTAAATTATTTTTAGGGGAAGAATTAACCCACTCCCTATCTTAGGTGTTCAAAATTTACCTTTGGAAGTGGTCTGGTCAAGATGTCTACAATCTAATCCTATGTAAAAACATAATCAAGTTTGACACTTTGTTCACTCATCTGCTCTCTTAGAGAATTATACCTGATGGGAATGTGGTTGGTCATTGAATGTATGATAGGATTCTTGGAGATGCTTATAGCACTTATATTACCATAATAGATAGGGATAGTACCATCATACTCCACCTTGTAGTCTTTTAGGGTCTATTTCATCCATAGGACTTGAGTGCAACATGAAGCTGCTGAAATTTACTTAGCCTCACAAGTAGACAAAGATACTGATGGTTGCTTCTTTATTATCCATTAGACTAGGCACCCACCTAGGAAGAAGGATCCTTCACTGATACTCTTCCTATCTTCTATACTTCTTACCCAATTTTCATCTATGTAGGCTATTAAATTGAACTCCTTGCTTCTCAAATACTAAAAGCTATACTCTATAGTTCCCATGAGATACATGATTATCATTTGGACTGCTTGTAGATGATTCTCCTTTAGATCTAATTGAAACCTTCCCATAAAACCTACATCTTTCATGATGTTAGGTCTAGAGGTAGTAGTGTACAAAAAACTTCCAATCACTAACATAAATGACATTTTATTGACCTTTGAAGAATCATCTTCCTTGCTCAAATTACAACCTGTTATCATGGGTGTACTAACTGCCTTGCAATCCTCCATCTCAAACTTCTTCAAAATTTATCTTATCTACTTGGATTGTGAGTTAAATATACCTTTTTTAGATTGAGTCATTTTCAACCCAAGAAAGAATGATAGTTCTCCTAGCATGGACATCTAAAACTGTTTCTTCATCAGCTTTGCAAATGCCTTTGTCATGTTCTCTTTTTCCCACCAAAGATGATGTCATCCACATAGACAAATACTATTAATTGATGGTAATATTCTATCTTAATGTATAGATTACTATCTATAACTCCTCTTTTGAATCTTTGATCTAATAGATACTTGTCCAACCTAGCATACCAATCTATAAGAGCTTGCTTTAGACCATAGAGAGATTTCTTCAATATGCAAACATAGTCTTTGTCATATGATATTGAGAACCATTCATGTTGATAAAAGTACACTTATTCTTCCAAATTCCTATTCAAAAAGGTAGATTTGACATCTATCTGGTATACCTTGAATCCTTGAAATCCTTTATAATCTAGAAATAATATGATGGCATCCAATCTTGACACTGGTGCAAAGGTCTCCTTAAAGTCTACTCCAAATTGTTGCCAATGATTTGAGATTCATGGTGGTCTCTTTGAATATATCTTGAGGGTCCTTTTGAGTCCTATCTTTCTTCAAATTCTTCTTCTTCCTCATCAACCTCTATATTCTTCTCTTTATTCTTGAAGTCCACATCCTCTAAAGTGTTCTTTGACTGTGAGTGAGATTTCCTTGTCTCATTAATTCTCACATTGGTGTTTTCTAAAATATTTTATTGTATTTTGTTATGACATATATATGCTGAGCTCATCAATGAGTACACTAATAATATTACTTCATCAGATTTGGAATCAAACTTACCCAAGTCTTCATCATCTTTTTTGATGAAACATTTTCTCCCAGACATTCTAAAGTATTATACATTTATAGGTCTACCCTTCTATAGTTCATAAAGAGTCTTATTTCCATTAGTCCTTATCTATCCTCTATTTAAAATATAGATAGTAGTGCTTGCTTACTCTCTCTAATATCCATCAGATAATATAGACTCATTCAACATAGTTATAATCATCTATTAAACTATTTTATTCTTCCTTTCTACTATCGCATTTTGCTAAGGTGTCATAGCTACTGAGAATTGTCTCCTTATTCCATGAACCTCATAGAATACATCAAACTCAATGGACCAAAACTCTCCTCTTTTATATATTAGATACTTGATCTTACCATTATTCTCATTCTCAACAAGAGCCTTGAATGCCTTGAAATTTTCAAGAGCTTCTAATTTCTCTTTTAGGAATGCAACCCAAGTCATTCTTGTGTAATCATCAATGAGTAGCATGAACTAACTAGCTCATTGAATGATTTGAATTCTTGTAGGCCCATAGAGATTAGTGTGGATTAACTACAAGGGTATTTCAGTAGAGTACTCCTTAGACTTGAACCTTATTCTAGTCTTCTTACCATGTTGACATGCATTACAAAGTATGTTTGTAGGTTTTATGATCTTAAGCATGTTATTTAATGACTTCTGAGTGCAAATTTTGACCAGGTTGTCAAATTTTAGGTGACCTAGAATTTTATTCCATATCCAACTTTCATCTATATTGATAATAAAACATATCTCATTCTTGATCTCATTCAATACATATAGGTTGTTCTCAATCCTCTTGGCATTAACAATTAGCCTTTTTGATTTAGATCTCCTTATCTCACATCCTTTATCATGAAAGGTTACTATGTGTCCTTGATTTCACATTTGACTCACACTAATTAGGTTATGTTTCAAACCTTCCACATAAAACACATTTTGTGTCTTGATCTTTCCATTCTCCAAAATCAAAAAACCCTTGCAAACTATATTGGCAGTTATGTTATCTCTAAACCTCACTATTCCTACAACATTCTTCTTTAATGAGATGAAATTATTTATGTCTCCTGTCATATGGCTTGAGAAACCACTATATATATACCATTTCATGCATTCATCTTGAATGTGAAAGGTAGTCTGAGCTAGTATACAATCCTCTTTTCTCTTCTATTCCTCCTTGGCAAATAGTCCATCTTAATTCTTGAAATCAATCTGATCCATCCTAGCTTGATTTGGCTTCCATACCAATGTTTGATCCTTCTTATGTATTATAAGAGATTCATATGTTTTTTTGAATATTTTGGACCTTCCAACTCGATTATAGTAGAATATTGCAATGTGTCTTATATTATGACAGATGTAGCAAATAATATTTATGTACTTACCATGGTTCCATGATGACTTATCATTTATAGCATTGGGTTGCTTGATTGATTTTTTCAGGTTAGTACTCTTGACTTGTTATAAATTCTCATGTACTCTCTCAAACTTTCTCAATTTAGTTATGACTTGTTCATGCTCAACCTTCAAGGAATCTATCTCTGTCTTCAGCTGGTCATATTCAACTTCCTTTGACTTACACCTTGTGTTGACCTCTTCTAGTTGACTCCTAAGATCCTTGAAAGTCTTATTTTTGTGTTTTAAAAAATTAAGGGTATTTTTTATATTATATTCAAGGTCTACTTAAGCTTTTCCTTCTACAATATCTTTTTAAACTTCTTCAGCATACATGTTATCTTCTTCTTGTTGATCATAAGACATTCTTATGTTTCTTAGGACCACCTTCAAGCTATTAAACTTGACTCAAAAGACCAGGCAATGATACCAATTTTTAGAATAATAATTATTGAGCGGGGGGGGGCATGAATCAGTCTTCAAAAAATTTATAATCATTACCTTATCATTCATGAACTATGAAAATAATATAGTGAGCTAGTAACACATTAAGATCCATAAGAATGAGAGAAGAACATAACACACAAAACACTTATTCAAGTGATAAACCCTCAAGGGGAAGAAAAATAGTGATGATGAAAATGGAATAATATCTTATATTTAAAACATCAAAATTTATTTAAACATCAACTTCACTTGGAACACCAACCCCAACTAGCCAAGCTCCAACTTGACTAGGCTTAAGCAAGCACCCACCTTTAAAGAGGTACCAACCCCCTAGATGACTCAACACCAAATCAGACACCCAAAAACTTTGATAAAATTTATAACCATGTTTTTTTAATACAATATATGATGATATCCATCTTCATGTCTTCACACACACGTATCCTTCTCAAACTAGTCTCTAACCTTCTTTGCTCAATTAGCCCTCTTTTTGACTTGGTTAGGTCATATGACCTTGATAATCATCTAAAGTACCCATATAAGATATTAATTATGGTTTATTTGTATATTAATTATGTTATATAATATTCCATTCATCTCTTCAAAGTTATAACTCATTCACTTCAATACTCACACTCACTCTGTAGACAATTAGGCCTATTAGGCCTTGTTTTTATACTAGGCTCTTGCTCATACACCTCTTGGTCGGACATACACAATTTATCACTTAGTTTTTCAATAAAATTTCTATTATAACATGGAAAACATGAAACAAACATTATAATATGTTATTAATATTATATAATACCAAAATCCCTTTTAGGTCTTAAGGAGACCTAATTCAATTGGGCCTTCATTAGCACACATTACCCTTTAAACACTTTAAAACACTCCCAGACTTCTCACATAGTAAAAAAATATAATACTTCACTTTAATATACCCTTAAAAATATCATATTGGGTCCATGACACCTTTTATCTCCAACCACCACTTGAAGCATGCCATTAGAATTATTCATAATTAGGCTTGTGCATACCCATAAAGTATGTCTTAAACAACTGAACCAAAAACATAATATTTTCAAACAACCATGGAAAAAAATAATATAAAGATAATAATAATTACCTTAAGGTCATAATAATTTTAATTATACCTCACAAATCAAGGCAAAATTACTCAAACCCTTTTCTTCAAGTAGCCCACTTAGAACTGCCAATAAGCTTAAAAACATAGTCATGGAAAAAATGACCTAAAAAACCTATAGAATCACTTTAATAAACTTAAAATGAATTTATATGATCCTAAAACATACTAATAACAAATTAAAATAAATATATCATAATATCTAATATAAATATTGGTCTTACATTCCAATCTCATGACTTCACTGTACACAAACCTCACTGAGTTAAACAAGTCAATTTGAGAGCAACTTTATACTATATACAATCATCTCCAACTATTATATACAATATGGAAATGTATTATAGGTATTAAAATACATACCCATGTATTTTTATCTATCATAAATTCATGAAAACACATACCTAATCAACTTCTCACTTATGCCTAGTTTTCTCACTGTCCACACCATTAGGTCTGTTAGTGACTAGTCAACTTGTATGACTAGTTTAGCACCCATAAGGACTATAAAATACTAAAAGACCAACATGAACATAATATAAAATTTTAAATCTTTAAACTTCATCTAGTTATAAAATTTGGCTCAATAAACTCTGCCTACTATAACAAATTTCTAAGAAACAAGGCCTTTCCTATAGGGTCCTCTCACTCCCATAACAAACCAATCACACCTAGAGGTGCCTGGGAGAGTTGAATACAACATAAAATCACTTAAATATACATTATAAACCACTATAATATATTTTTATAAATATCTTTCTCTCTGGGTTAAACTTATGATATTAGAGAGGTTTAAACCACCTTACAATCTTAACAATCATTCATAAAGCTTATGCCCTTATTATAAAAAATAAAGATTATAAATCTTATATATAACCCTTAAACATCTACCATGAATTTATTAGGTTCTCATTTAAATTTTACATGTGCCAATGAACACATGAAAGTCCTCAGGTTGAGAACCCTTCATTTTGTGCACTCGAGAGACCTTGAAAACACTTTTTATTGCCTTTTATTGAATTTTTTTATTTTATATTTGGTAAAACACCTATAAAAACCTATCACACCAATTAAAATTATCACATGTCCATTATTCCTTGGAAACTAATCTTGATACCCCATTAGGCCACCATCTCACTCTTTGCTCTCTAGGCTTGTGACCTGCAAGTCACATTAGGCCTTGAAAATGACCTTATAGCCATGATACATGAAATATAAACCTCACTCACATGATAAATAACTTATCACATGATATAATTGTTATTTTAATCCTTCATATGTCTTTAAAACACCTCATTACCCCTCATTAGGTTAGGGAAAGTTTAGAACTAGTCTAGTTGCATATTAGGTTTGTAGGTCTTACCCCTGTGGGATTACTCTAAGAAAATAATGAGTGATCCAATGCCTTATATGCATGATCAAATAGCCTCAGACACCCTTTTATGCCTATGTTCATCTATCTTAATAGGCCACAATACTCCTTCATGCACAAGACTAGGCATTTCATGCACAAGTCTTCTCAAGTCTCTTACAAGGTTCAAATACTTGATAATGACAACTTTGGAAACTTACCTTGAAACAATCCTTGATGCTTGTACACATTTTTCACATACCTTTCATGTTATTTTGATAATATCATACCTCTTAGGGATGTAATAAAATAAAAACATTGTTTAATGACCTCATACCTCATCAACAACCTTTAACATCAATGACAAAATCACTACCAAGCCTCAACAATAGAAACAATGCTCAATATACATGGATGTGAAGTCATTGTAACCACCAAGTGAAATTAGGAATGGTGTTGAATATGAGGATCACTGAATATGAACACTATGCTTCAGAATACTGGGTAGAATGATGAACCTAAGGAATCATTGCTTGAATACCCTCTAAAAAGATGGTGAAGTGAGCACAAAGATTGGTGGGGTTGCCACATTGATGTCACTGGTGGGGATACCACACTGGTGTCACTATAAGAATCACCAAGAAGGCCATGAAGTCATGTAAAAATCCTCATATGGGTTCTAGCAAATAAAGTGCCCAAATAAGATACCCATGTACAAAGGAGAAATCTAGAAAACACCCAAAAAAGTGTAAAATATACATATAACTCTCATAATGTGGAGAAAAGAGAGAAAACCTATAGGAAAAACTCCCCCCTCCAAAAGAGAGAAAATAAGAAGAGAGATCTATAAATCCCCCAAAAGATGATGCTAAAGTAGTTCACACTCTAAGTACTCAAAATTCAAAATAAAATCAATCTACATAAGTGGTATGAATCCATTACTCAGATACCAAACAAGGAAGACACTAGGCTTCCCCAGAATAACTCAACAAAAATAAAAGGGTTTTGGAGCTTGTACAAAGGAGATAACTTGGTAAAAATATGATTACACCTAGATATCATAGGAGGTTCAGGTAGTTTTTAGATATGCCATACATCTACTCACTACCATTCTATAATCCAATGATATCCTTCAAGTTCAACCTTTATGGATGAATAATCTTTACATGATGAGCAAATTTTTTTATCAGATCGTAAATCGATGATCTGCTAGTATAAGACATCCACTAGCATTTTCAATGGATCTAATTTTAGGGAAAGGAACATCCACATTTCATAGGTGTGTAGGTGTTTGGATGGGATTTGAGTGTTGTAAACATATAATGTGCATTGAGGTTTCATGTCTTGGGTTGTACACCTCATATATGTATGATGTATTACTCTTTGACAATGATGGTATATGTCCTACCTTTATTTTTGGGGTTGATCCATTGCTAAGGTGCTTGTTTTGTCATGTGTGATTGGATAACATATTTGGATCTCCTCTATACCTTTCTCAAGATTTGATACCATAAAAGAGTTCATAACTATCTTCAGCAAAGATCTCTCCAACACACCATTACCACAACCATGAGTGCTTTAGCATACACAAAAGGAATAAACCAACTCTAAACAAAACCAATTATTATTCACAATAAGCATATTAAAAATCATGTATAATACAATGCATATCCCTTGCTTAAATAGGAAAGGAGAAACAAGACTCAAGCCTAATTTGCCAATGTGGGATAAATCCTCACATAGGATAAACCTAGCAAAAGGATGAAAATTCTAGCTAGAACCTAGCAAGCATGAAAAATATACTCTAATATAATCTATGTTATCTTGTTTTAAAGATTTCATAGATTTATTTATACATGCATTATGGGTGTTTGTCTTATTGTAGCTAACATGATTTAAGACCCTATATAGATAATTTAGTATGGTATCAAAGCCATAGAAGTTTCACCTTATTATATACATAGGTTTATAGATGGGATGTATAGTTTATCATTCTTTTTTAGATATATTCAACATTATTTTCAGTTTTTAGATTTGTATTTTTTTTAGTATTTTAGGTTTCATGCTGAGATTTAGTGGCTTACTACAAATAACTAGTATTATGCTCTCATCTCGCCATTATTGGATCTTGTTTGATCATAAGGTATATAATATTCAATTTTAATTTTCTCCACTAACATCCTTGTGATGCCAAATTTATTAAAATATGGCAATATTATTGGAAGTAACTACTAAGAGGGCGGGTGTGAATCAATAGACAACAATGCATATTCAATGCCAAAACCATTCCATCATACATCAAATTGATCTAGAAATATAATCATGAAAGCACATACATCCAAAACATGAACAAGAGTATACATCACATCAATGCATCATCTATGTTTGAAATCCTTAGGGGGAATAAAAACCATTCTCAAGCCTGAAAACATATGAACTACTTGTCTTATAAGTTATTACAAACATGAGACTGGTCAAGTCCTTCTAACCAAAATTTAGTGAAATAATTATTTCATAAGGAGCACCTGCCCCTAATATGATCAATTCCTTCTGACCTGAAACCTTGATCAAGTCCTTCTAACTAAAGGCCTTTAGTATAACACCTATTTCACAAGGAACACCTACCCCTAAGGATGGTCAAGTCCTTCGACCCTCTTATGATATGAACATCTCCACCTTTTAACTGATGTTTTCAACACCTAATGATGGACCTATGATTTGAACCCTTCACCTTCACTCTTTCACCCAAATATATCTATTGGCCAAAGCACATTACATACTTTAATCAACACACAAAAATGAATTAGGACACATTACATATCCCAACTAACCCCTCTTGTCAATCCTTCATTCACACTCACTTTAACATACCTATAACAACTATGTCATAACCTTAGTAACATGACTAAATGTTCATACACATAGTCATCTCTCTAATCTTCAATCCATCCACCAAAATCACACAGTATTCACCTTGACTTTGCTCATAATACACACTCTCTCAAATAGACTCTAGGGCTTACTTGCTCATTATGCCTCCTCTAGGCTCATTAGGTCCAATGACCTGTGTATCCACCTATATCAGATTGATCAGATAAACATGACTAATCCTCTTTTCTCTTTGATGGTCCTCACTAACCTATACCTTCTCTTTCAACGGTTCTCTCCTTTGCTTGGCTCCACACTCATATAACTAACACAAATAGGCTAATTAGGCCTTGTACTTATACCACTCTCTTGGTATAACCCATATTGGTTTGCCAAGGTGATTTAAACACTTTAAATATGTCTTAACACATGTTACATGGGTGAGACACTCTAATCCATAGGTTTGTCATCACCTCATTAGCTCCAAACCTCTATTAGGTCTTGGAGAGACCTAAAATAATTAGGCCTTCATACTCACACGTTACATGTGAGATTATTTGGACCACCTTCATCTTCCACCAATGCTTCAAACACATCAAACCTATCTAAAATATACCCTTTCACACTCCCTCATGCTTTCATTTTATCTAGATCACCAACTCAACACTTAAACCTACTAATTAGGTCTCCTCACTCTTCAAATATTCATACACAAAAATCACAGTCAAAACTTCTAAAGTAACTACTTAAATATTTTACATAACCATATTATTATATCACATGGATGAACCCTTCAAGACCTTTTAAACACCTCCATGTTCCTTAGACACTTCAACATAGTCCAATTGTCCTCAAACTACCTCACTCAAGATGACCACTTAGACTGGTCACACACAGTCAAAGTATTTTGACTCTCCACATCTAATCAAGGGCCAATTATGACAACCAATTCATTATTAATAATATTTTGAAATTATATAAAAACTCCAAATCCATTGGATGCTCCATCTCTACTTAGATAATCTTTAACTCACTCCTGCAACACGGTCACTCAAACTATTTGGAGCCTCCAACACATAGTCAACTTATAACCCTTTATTCATACTAAAGATGGATTAGTCAAACCTCAAAATTCCACATAGATCATCCTAAATGATTATAAAACACTATCCAATAGGTAAGACATCATGAAATATATTTATACCATTAGAACAAACTCAAACAACCTTCTCAGGTTCTTAACAGATGAATGTCAAAGACAGTCAACTTTGGAGATCAATATCTTTGACTATACAAACATTCAAATCTTATAATCACCTTTTCTAGATGTGCATTGAATTAATATACAACTTTTCCGTTTACATCAGCTTAAAATTTGTCTTCCATAAAAATATATAGACAAAATAATGTGCACTTATTTTTACTATGTTAATTTGAATATTCAAATGCTAACAATCATAATTAAACATCAAACATCTTGACCTCATCTCACTGCTTCCTGACTCTTTGGAACCAATTAACTCCATAAATCTTGTAGAGAGTAACTTGGAATTTAAACTCATTAAATATCAAACACTTTGACCTCTTTGACTCAACACACATCATTGATATCCAACTATACGATCTTGCACTCACGTCTTGGTCTTTACCTTTGCTTAAACATCAGACACTTTGACCTCTTTGAATCAATACACACCATTGATATAATTTTTTATGACCATGCACTCATAATTATATCCTTATAAAATGACCTTATATTTCAACATAATTAAACTTTATGGTCTCCATCACATCATAGTCTGCTAGAGCAACTTTGAAGATTTATAGCATGAGATAGAAAACACTTCAAGACTCCAAATCTTTAGGGTACCTTCTTGGCATTATAGAAAATGTCACCATGATAATATTTGACCAAAATCAACTTTTTGAGTTCCTATTAAAAATTCACAAACTTACTAATTCAACCATATCTTCATGATATGAAATGATGGTCTAGCTAGTCAGATTAATCTTGCACTGTAGATTTGTAATGCGATTAAATGTGCACCGTTAGATCTCCCTTTGTAAATTTGGATAAGTATGGTAACTTAATGTATTATGTATAATAATATAACTTTGTACATTAATAAATTTTACTACACTCATCCTTATGACCTAAAATTTTAACCATATGATCACCTTTCATAGGGCAATCGATCCATATATCGAGCTACTCATAAAACCTTAAAGTGTGTGAAATATAATGTCATAAATATGCCTTCTTAGATTTTTTTTTGCATAAACAACTATGCCTAGATGAACATAATAAAAAAATAGATGAATACCATGCACTTTCACACTTACTCCAAGCACTCTTGACACCCCATAGGGTCTCTAAAACATGTCCATACCAATAATTTCATCCATTAATTACCTCACTAAGTCAAACACTATCCAAACCATAACTCTAAACACTTTTTCATTAATGCACTATGAACTCGTGCTCTCTTTGACACCAATGACTACCTAACTTCAATGACCATGCTCAATAATATCCCCCTTTTTCATTGATGACAAAACACCCTCAAAATGAATTCTTACTCATTTGAACTTTTTCATTTTGATCTTTTTCCCCCTTTGACATTAGTTATAAAGGGTCTCTTCCTCAACATTACAACATTATGTGTGCATTCAAATATACTTCTAGGTGCTTAGGATACTTACGTACCTCATATGAATCAATTTCTCCCCTTTGACATGCACCAATCTAAACTTGGACTTATCTGATCCTTAGACCTATCTACCTATAGAGCTCACAAATTTTCTTTGATCATGAATGAATATTTAATACCTTGTCAAAACACATGACTTTGTTTGATCAAGTCATCATATCAATCTTCTTGAATTCACAATTGTATCAAACATCTTCACACTTATATCATGACTAAAGTATCTCACATATACTCCCCCTCACATCAAGCATAGTTTCTCAAGTTACTCAAGCTATCTGAGTTATCTCCCACTAACTCTGTGCATACCACTTCTTACCTTGAAATTCTCAACCATGCACCATGACTACATAACTACTCAACAAGCCTTAATAATCTTAGAAAGATCTAGGACTAGACCTAGAAGAGAGGCCTTCAACTTATAGGCTCACCTGACATCTACCACAAACTGATATACAGATAGATATTGAAACTTACCTTTATACTATATAATCCAAACCGTGAACAACAAGCTTCTTATCAAACAATATTTGACAGCCACCAAGCTTCCTTTGATTAACAAGTGTCTCCTTGAAGCCTAAAGAGAGAAACCTCCTTGACATAGAGAGACTAAAAGTTTCAAAACTATGGAGACTCCCATATCCCCATACTCTCATTTGAATTTTAGTTTGGATTGAATTTGAATGGATGCTAGACTTCATTATTTCCTTTAGACTTGTCAACAAATGCAGTTAACAGAAACGTTGGTCTTTCATTCATGTCTATCATACAAACATACCACCTTGAGACTCACTTGAATCATTCTTAGAATATTTATTATCCATTTACTTACCATCCTTCTTCTTTGTAGTCTTTTTACTTTCTTGACCTTTGAGCTTAGATTGATCTAAAACACATTCTTATAAAGCAACTTTCTTATCAACCTTTTGACTAGAAAGATTAGCAATGATTGCCTTTGGTCTCCATAACCAAGAATGACTTTTCTTATGAAAAATGGAAGCTGCATGTCCTTTGAAATGCCTTGAATTCCTACTGAATCTACTTGGGTAGAAACTTGCAGTATGACAACTTTTATGACAATTAAAGAAAATAAAATCATTTATAACTTTTGAAAGATTTGAACTATGATCAAACTTTGGCCAAAAAATATTTCTATCATAGTCTTATGAATGTCCATACTAAACTAAATTCCTTCTAAAATCCTTATCTCTATTATGACCATACTTATTACATGTATAAAAATGATCATGGAATAAACTAGCATACCTTGAAGCATTTAGTTGTCTAATAGACCTTATTGCATTATTTTCAAAGCTTGCATTCTCCATGACATACTTAGGCTTCTCATACTTCTTTTACATCTTTTCCAACTTGATTACAACAATCTCATGCTTACTCTTCAATGACTCCATTTCAACCTTCAATTGAGTACACTCATCTTATTTAGCCTGTTCTAATTTCTTATGATCTTCTTTAATCTTGCCTATCTTGAATATGACCTTTCCATTCTCATCCTTCAGGAAAACAAGATTAGCATTCAATTCAACACATTCATTTTCTTTAGCTCTCATGTTTGAACTTTCAACCTCTAACTAAATTTTGAGAACTTGGATAGTCTCCTTATCCCTCTTAGCTTCTTTATCCATGTCATCCTTCATTCTACATGATTGTTCTTCAATAGACTTTATTTGTTCTTGATTCTTCTTTTCTTCTCTCTTGGACATGCCTAACAAAATTCCCTCAAGAGAACTAAATCATGCTTCAAGACCTTTGATCACATACCTCATATTATGATTCCTCTTTATGAGCTCATCTCCCAGCTCCACTTCTTCTCCATCACTACCATAGAACATTTATTCTCCAATGTTACGGAAAAATTCTTCATCATGCATGACATATTTCTATTTTGAAAAACTTTCCTCTTTTGAACTCAAACTCTCCTTGGCATCTTTTAGCTAAACCTTGAGATATTTGATAACTTTCTCATCCTCTTTGGTATCTTTTTTCAAAGTACATATCTAATCTTCAAGTGCCTTGATCACAACCTTACATTGTTAATTCTATTTATTCAACTACTTAGCCTTCTTTTGCTACTTAGGATCTCCTTCAAGTTGTTAAGCTTCCTCCAAAGGACCTAATCTAATACTAATTGTTGGAAGTAGCTACTGGGAGGGGGGTGAATCAGTAGAAAATAATGCATATTCAATTCCAAAACCATTCCATCATATATTAACTTGATCTAGTAACATAATCATGAAAACACATACATATAAAACATGAAAAATATCATAAATCACATCAACATGTCATTTATGTGGGAAACCCTCATGAGAAATGAAACCCACTCTCAATCCTATAAACGTCTGCACTACTTGTCCTATAAGGTATTACAAACATGAGACTAGTTGTTTCTATGCTAAATCACTTTCTACATTCAAAAGATAGAAGAAAATGAGAAACTAAGAGATGGTCAAGGCTTGTGTACTTGGATGTAGTCTGTGCACCGTAATCCAGACGCTGTGAGAACTCCTCTTTGGCTGTGGAGGAATGACACCTGCAAAGAAAGAGACTTGGACACGAAGAATGTTAGATAAGGAGATGGTGGGTTGCCAAGTGAAAGCTTGATCCCAGAAGTATGAAAACTTCCTTAAGGGACTTCAACCCACTAATCAATAAAAAAAGACGTTTGATAAAAGACATAATGCTAGAATACTGAAATGATAACAGAATGGAAAAGGAAAGAGAAGACAAATGCTTACCTAAAAGAAGCTGTCAGTCTGGTCACAGTCATCGAGGTCAAGGGTGTTGCTGGCATCGGTCAGTAAGGTCATCGACGTCGGTTATACTACCGACGTCGGTAAGGGCACTGGCCAGGGTCAGTCGGGGCAGTAGTCAGAGATAGGTCGGGCTAGGTTTCAGGGCTGTAGATAGGGCCAAGGAAGGGTCTGAGTCTATTTGAGTGGTCTGAGATAAAGCGTTGGGCTTGGTTGAATGGTCTGGGGTCTGGGTGAGTGAGTCTGGTTGAATGGGTAGAGTGAGTGTATGCTCTGATAGAGGACAGAGGCAATAGGGAGATGGAGAAGCAAAGATTTAGGTCTGGCTTGGTTAACAATCTGAGCTGGGGAGATGTTACTTGAAAGCAATAACTAAAAGATAATAAAAACACAGACAATGTACATACCTGTGCCTGGCTGAAGGAGTGTTGCAGACTGGTGTCCCTGTTGTTGGTGCTGCTGGTGTGAAGACCCTGATGGAGTTGCTGAAGACTTGTTGTATGAAGAAGTCACTGATGTGGAGTGCCTGTACTAGCTGCTACTGCTATATGAGGTGGAGAGAAGGGAGAAATTCAAATGCCAAAGTGCCAAGAGGATTTTGTTCACAGGGGAGAATGGTTGCAGACAATCGTTTTGAAGGTTGTCGATGGCGGCAAAATTGCCGATGTCGGTCGCAGGGTAGCTGACGTCGGTAGCCAAAGAATGGGGATAGAGGCTAAAATTAGCCTCTACCCATTCTTGCATGCCGCTGGGTCGAGGGGTCGTGGGGAAAATGGTCATGAGAAGGCTTAATGGGCGTGGGAGGAGGATAAAGGGGAGATTTGGGGTAATAAAAGTTAGGAGCGAGGTGGGGGGATCCAAAGGGGGATCCAAGGTGGCAAGGGTGAGGTGGAAAGGGGGCCACTAAATTAAAATGTTTAAGTTATTTTAATTTAATGAATGGAGGGGACTAGGACAAGGGTTAGGATATGGGTTAAGGCAGACAAGGGGGGAGAATGAAAGATGACCAAGGTGAAGACACATTTTCGGTGTCTACATTTGCCCCTTTTTGTCTTGTTGGTCATTCTTGACAAATTGCAAGACAAAAATAGGAGTTGGTTGCCCCAGGAATGGGATGAGGTGTTCTCTCCTCAAAGCGAGAGTCGAGAGAAGGGAACTGGAGATCAAGTGTCGATTTGATAGAGAGATGGATAGAGAGAGGGTGAGTGAAAATGCTACAATAGTCGTGATTGCGCGTATACCACTTCACGGGATGGTTGAGTCAAATTGTCGCATGTCGAGGGTCGAGGAGTGCCAAAATTGAAACAATTGGGCCCCAACATTTTGTCGTCTGCTGATTGGGTTATTCAATCTAAGCTGAAGCTCCAAATGGTCATCGTGTTCTAGGTATCCTGGGCTCAAGAAGTGCTCCCAAAAACACAAAAAATGCCACAAGTAGTAGGGATCAACTGGCTCACGATCCTATACTTGTGAAGGTCAAAAATAGTCTGTGAACAATTTGCTAACCAGTCGTGGGGTAGCATACATGCAAAAAACAACCAAGGCAACATTGTCTTGGAAGTGGTCAGGGTCTGCAGAGATAGGCATGATCTCCAATGGTCATTGGTCAAGGGGGATGGATGGATGAAAGGATGTGGCTGAGCTAACCTTAGAAAACGTCATGTTTCTGAGTGCTGCCTATATAGCCCTTGTGTGAAGGGCCTCAGGCCAATGTAGTTCTCCCTAAAAGGGAGGAAGGGTCAGAGAGATTGATTGGACTTGGTCAAGGTCAAGGTCATGGTCAAAGAAGAAAAGGTTTGTTCATCAAAGAGATGAACAAATGAGGGTGGTCAAGCTAACCTCAGAGGACGTCGTGTTATCTGAGTGCTGCCTACATAGCCCTGGTCATAGGGCCTCAGACCAATGTAGTTTAAGGTAAGTGAGAAGATTGGTCGATGATTGGTTTGGTCATGTGTCGAAATGATGAGGAGAAAAAGATGTTACAGCCTTTTCCAAATGGTGTATTTTGTAACATTGGTCGAGGGTCTTTCATCCCTAGCAATTGTCCATAGTCGTGATGGATGTGTGCTAAAAATGAATTGAGGTCTATTTATGCTTCAGCAAGTATTGGTTGATGCTTAACATAAATTGTGTCTGGTCGATAGTTCCCATGTGTATCGATGTCCATAGAAACTACGTGAAAAAGACTAGGACGATGATGGTGTCATGATGCTGGTCTAAAAATGGAGTTGAGTTGAGTTGATTAGGTTTGACAAGTGATGAAGTTGAATGTGACCAAAGTGTAGAAGAAGTGAAAGGCATATTCATCCTTTTATTGACAAGGACCAGAATGACAACATAGATAGGGGTTGTTAGAACCAAGAGCCCCATTCATGCGTTGTGTCGTTGACCATATGTGTTAGAACGGTAATCGAATCACTTTGACATTAAAGTGAGCTCAGAGTCCCTTGAGCAGGGGATATGATAGGAGGATAGGGTAACCCATTTTAAGAGCAGGGATAACATTGCCCCTTTTTATAGGAGACCTTGAGACAACTACAAGCCAAGTCCATGACTCATTTTTTTTTTTGGTGCAGACTGATCGATGCGGGAAGTCTACATAGAGATGTCATTTGCTTGGTGGTCATTTGTGAAGCTGATCGATGCGAGAAGATTCTAAGAAAGGTGTTATTTGTAGCAAGATTTAGTCATAGCCATCCTTCGAGGGAGTGGTCTATATTTTTATTTTATATAGTGTTTGAATAGCTGTCCTTCGAGAGATCAGTCTATTAGCTACAACAATGATAGTACAGCTGTCCTTCGAGGGAGCAATTTGCCTTTTGATTTGTGTTTGTGACCTTGGATATGTCGACATTTTTTTTTTTTTGACAGAATTTGGAGTCATGGACAAGACTATAGAAGGTCAAGGGCTCCCTTTTATTAGGACAAAGCATCCATGTGTCATAAAAAGGTTATAGAAGACTTGTTAAGGGGAATAGGGTTGAGAGGAATGAGGATTAGAAGGACAGGGATTGCTCAAGGGATGAGCCCAAGTTAAATGTCAAGTGGATGAGTACTTGACTAACAGAAGAATGGTCACAAATGCAATGCATTAAGAGGCTCGGGTTCTGGCCATCCGTCAAGAGATGATAGACGATAAGTCCCTGACCCATACTTGTGCGTGATGATGAAAGGTCTGAGCCAATTAGGGGTAAATTTGCCTTGTTTACTTCGCTCTATATTGGTCACGTGCTGATTCTCTTTGAGGATGAGGTCTCTGATGTTGAAATCTCATTCTCGTAGATTTTTGTCATAGGCTTGCTTTATGCAATTTTGATAGACATGGAGATGATTGAGGGCAGCAAGACGATGCTCGTCAAGTAACTCAAGTTGAGCTAAGTGATCTTGATGAAAGTCATCATTGGATAGAATGTCATGCAGGGAGATGCAAAGAGATGAGATCTGTACTTCAAGAGGTAAGATAGCCTCTATTCTGTACATGAGAGAGAAAGGAGTAGCACCCGTAGAGGTTCAGATGCTAGTGCGGTAGGCCCACAAAGTGAAGGGAATATGAATGTGCCAATCCCTTCCTGTGTCATCGACCACTTTCATGAGAATTTTAGTCAGAATTTTATTGGAAGCCTCGGCCTGCCCATTTGCTTGTGGGTAGTAAGGTGAAGAAAAGCTGAGTTTGATGCCGAATGAGTCGCATAGTTTTTAGACAGTCTTATTTTTGAAGGACTTGCCATTGTCGGTGATGATTTTGTGAGGGACACCGAAATGATAGATGATGTGGCTGCTGATGAAGTCGACAATTTTGTCGGCTTTTGTGGAGACAAGAGGAATGGCTTCCACCCACTTGGTGAAATACTCAGTGGCAGTGATGATGGATTGATGATGAAGAGACGAGTGAGGGTTAATCTCACCAATGAGATCTAAGCCCCACTGAGAAAAAGGCCAGAAATCCTGAGTGACTTATAAGGCGTGGCTGGGGAGATGAAGCAGGTTAGAGTGCTGTTGACACTTGATGCAACGTCGAACATAGTCATTACAGTCTTGATGAAGGGTGGGCCAATAATAACCCAGGCGAAGGATGCACTTGGCAATCGAGTTCCCACTGAAGTGTCCACCGCAAATCTCATCGTGGATTTATGTTATGGCTTGAGAGGCTTTAGTGGAGGTTAGACAGTGAAGAAGGAGGCCATCAAAGCCTCGCTTATAGAGGAGACCCGTTAGCATGGTGTAGCGAGCTGTGCATTTGATGAAAGCTTGCCACGCATTGCTAGAGAGATTGGGAGGAATGACAGAAAGAGACAAGTAGTCCACAAGTTGATTATACCAATCATCTCATGGACTAAAATTGACGGTGTTGATATAATTGATGTGGGGAGAGATGTATGAAGGCAATGGTACATGATGCATCGTGACAAAAAGTCAAGATGACGATGATGAAGATGGGATATGCAAAGCAAGAGAAGACATGGTGTCAGCAAACTTATTCATGGATCGAGGAATAGTCTGTAAGAGGTAATGGTCGAAAGAGGCGAGGAGAGTGTCAGCACAAGTTTTGTACCTTTGCAAAATTTCATTTTTGTAGAGGTATGAACCGTTGACTTGATTGACGATGAGCTGCGAGTCACCAAAGATGTTGATAGACTTAATACTGAGAGAAAGGGTGATTTGAAGTCCCAAAATTAAGGCCTCGTATTTGGCCATATTATTGGTACAATTAAAGTTAAGCTTGAAAGATAGAGGCATGGGCTCACCTTCGAGTGGGATGAGAATGACACCCACACCCCCACCAAGTTGACATTTGGAGCCATCAAAGAACATGGTCATTTGGTAGATGATGTCATCGGTGGAAAGCACAGCGATAGACTCGTCAAGAAACTCGCACTGCGAAGGTTGATTGTCGGGAAGAGGGGCATCTGCTAGTTTATCAGTGATGGTTTGCCCCTTGATAGATTTCTGCTGGATGAATTCGAGGTCAAACTCAGCAAGCAGCATGAGCCACCGAGCCATACGTTGATTCTGATATGGCTTGGAGTGCATATACTTGAGAGGGTCGGTGTGAGTGATGATGAAGGTTTTGTGGTTGAAAAGATAGTGGCAGAGCTTGGTAGCAGAAAAGACTAACGCCAAACAGAGTTTCTCGGTATGGGTGTATCGAGTTTCATAGTCAACCAGTGTTCGGCTAATATAGTAAACCACTTTCTCACGGTGATGCTCATCTCGGTGCGCGATCATGGCACCTAACGAAATGGTCGGTGGCAGAGATATAAAAGTAGAAGGGTTGGTCGTCTTTAGGTGGAATGAGGACTGGTGGAGAGACTAGATAGCTTTTGAGGGCTTCAAAAGCCTCTTGACAGTCCTCATCCCATTTAAAGGAGATGCCCTTCTTAAGGAGATGATGAAAAGGTTGGCAGCGGTCTGAAAGCTGCGAGATGAAATGACAAATGGACTAGAGCTTCCCTTGTAGACTGCAAAGCTGCTTGAGATTGGTCAGGGGTGGCATCTCGAGGATAACGTGGATCTTGGTGGGATCTATCTCGATGCCATGAAATGAAATGATGAAGCTGAGGAGCTTGCCTGAGAGGACCCCAAAGACGCATTTCTTGGGGTTAAGGTGGACATTGTATTGAAGAAGGTGAGAGAAGATGATCTTGAGAATGGTCAAATGGTCACGGTGAAGCTTGGACTTATCGAGAAGGTCATCCACATAGTCCTCCATGATTTTATGGAAGAGATCATGGAAAATATAAGTCATGGTGTGCTGATAAGTGGCACCAACATTCTTCAAGCTGAAAGGCATGACTCAATAGCAGAAAGTCCCCCATGGGGTGATAAAGGTAGTCTTGTGCTGATCTTGCAGTGCAATCAGGATTTGATTGTATCCTGAAAACCCATCCATGAGAGATAGCATCTCATGGCCAGCTATGAGATCAACAAGCTGGTCAATGTTAGGAAGAGGGAAGTCATCTTTAGGATAGGCTAGGTTAAGGTCACGATAGTTCATGTAGATCCGAATCCCCCTAGTTGCTTTGGTGACTGGGATGATGTTAGAGACCCACTGTGGATAATCGATGGGCTGGATGAAAGAGACAGAAAGAAGGCACTGAAGCTCTTCTTTGACAAGGAGCACAATGCGAGGATGCATCTTTTAAAGCTTTTGCTGGATAGGCTTAGCCTCTAGTTTGGTGACAATGTTATGGGTAGCAATGGTGGGGTCGATGCCAGGCATGTCACTGTAAGTCCAGGTAAAGGCCTTGCTATGGTCAGAGAGGAACTGGGTATAGTCAAGCTACTCCTGGGCATCTAAAGATTGGCCAATCTTCAAGACGTGAGGAACATCAGAAGAAGGGAGGTTGATGTCAATGGTTGATTCATTTAACATAACCTAGGTCTCAAAAAGGAGAGAGCGCTGGATGAAAGAGTCATCGGCACCCATGTAGGAAAGGATGGCATCATCGTCAACGTAGTGGACAGTGTGAATGGTCACCGACTCATCCTCTATCATGCCAAGATAAATGAGAGGAAAGGACCTAGACACCCCATCAAGCTGATAGGCCAAGGCTTCTAGGCGGATGGTGTTTATGGAAAAAAAACTAGGAGGGATGGAAACCACCGACTTCATAGGTGAAGGGGGAGAAATGGGCGAGTTTGGAGGAGATTGGTCAATGGTTGGCTCAAGACAAAGGTCTAAAGGGGCCTGAGTGGGGTCATGATATCCTAGGCCATACCGTTTCTTGGCATCATCATCGTTGAGAGGCTCAATAGGCTGATGGGAGCCCTGCTCATAGCATCTGAAACCAAAACCCTTCCATGCACACCTGTAAAGGTAAGTGTGTGCAAAGGCAGGGTTGCTAAGAAATGAGAAGTCTGATGTGAAAGGTTGGGGTGAAGGGAGAGGATTGCCATCGGTAGGAGCTTGATTGAGCCCTCCATAGACAAGGTTAGTTTGGAGGTGAGGAGGACCATAAGGCATGACCATCTCGATTCGATGGTCGTAACTAGGGCTGAGATGAAGGCGTCCATACTCTTGTGGAGTTTGGAACATGTCTAAGGCCAACAAGCGATATTCCCCCAGAGAAAGTCATTGGAAGACATCTTCCATGGGGTCTTTGGTTGTCGCTTGAAGAGGAGGGGTGAGGGTGATCGCCGATTGCAAACTGGTCAAAGTTTCCTCAGATGGAGGCGATGCCAGGGTCGATGGCTTGATAGTAATGAGGATGTCATTTGGACGGTAAGTTGTGTTACAAGTCTTAAAGGGTAAAGGGTCAGTGGGAATGGTGTGGACTTACCTGTCATGCTCAAATTTCACACAACGGTCCAGCGTGGAGGGGACACAGACTATGGCACAGATCCAGGGTCGGCCCAATAACATGTTGTATTGAAACTCTCCTTCGATGATATAGAAGAGCTCTGAGACTGTGCATGGACCAATGCGAATGTGAAGGATGACTGTTTCAATGGTCGTGGCAATGGTGTCATTGAAAGAGTGCAAGATTGCATCAGTTTTGGAGACGCAGTTCTTGGGAAGAGCCAACTGATCAAAGGCATGGGTGGAGATAATGTTGATGCTTGCGCCTCCGTCAATCATAACACGTTTAATGTGTGTCTGATCAACATAGGCAGTGATGAAGAGGGCGACGTCTTGATCTTCTGTGTTGGATGTGGGAATCTCATAATCGCTAAATGTGATGGAGGCAACAGGGGTTAAAGAATGGATGAGGGTAGCGAGTGGTTGGGGGTCCTCGGGTTGGACCTCTGCTGCCTGCAAGGCTCAGATGAGGGCTTGACGATGCTGAGGTGAGGTTTGGATGAGGTCATAGAGGGACATCTTCAGGGGCATCTGGTGAAGTTGTTTCAACATGGAGTCATGAATCAGCTCGAAAGAGGAAGAAGAAGAAGGCTGAGATGCGCCAAGGATAGAAATTTTAGGCTTGGGTGCTAGAGGTGGCTTGACAAAAGGATAGGTCCAAGGAATGGCGGCTTTCTCTTTCGCCTTGTCCTTTTACGACCTAGTGGTTATATGGATAGCATTGATTTCAAAGATGGGAGGTGAAGAAAGGATCATGGCCTACTGGTGAGATGTTGATGTGGTTGAAGATGTCAGATGGGAAGGTGTCGAGGTTTGGTCAAGAGTGTCCTCAAAGAGAAGGGTGTCCTTTTCCATATAGCGGTGAATGATGGCCTTGAGGGCATAACAAGTCTCGATATCATGTCCTGGTGCATGATGGTATAAACAAATCTTCGTGTCGTCAAACCAGGAGGGCTTGGACCTGAGAGGTTGGAAAGCCCTGATGGGTGGAAGGGTTATGCTAGACATCTGCAAAAGTTGATGCAATATCAACGAGTACGAGCCCACTAAAGGGTCTATGCTAGTTGATATGTGCGAGGCAGGTGACTTTTGCTTAGGTAGAGTTGGAAGAGGTTTTCGTACCACCTTTTGGTTCGATGGTGCGGTGATAGGTGGAGACGGTACTTTCTTCGTGAGAGGTACCACCTTTTTGAAAGAGGGTAGGCTAGAGGTAGGTAGAGGAAGCAAAGGAGGCAGTTGGTTTTGATTGGAGGTTGGAGTGAAAAGGACTCTGGTCAGGGTCAAAGGATGGGGGCCCAAGATAGAAGGCAATGGTGATGGGGGAGGAGGCATTCGCTTCTATGGTCTGGCAGTATTTTTCAACTTGGTTAGAAGGCTGCTATTGGTCGGGGTCTGGTCTAAGTCCACCTTCACTTGTGGGTGAGTGAGGGTAGAGACAGGGCGAATGCCAAGTGATTTGATAGGTTTAGATAGGGTAGATACATGTTTTAATTTTGATGGGGTTGGTTGAGGTTTGCGAGTCTGGTCTTTGTTGAGAGTCTTAGGAGATTCTACCTTAGGAGGATTGGCAGCATGAGACGAGAGGGCACAGGTATGTTGAAGGGCTTTAAGATGCTCCCACAATACCTGATGTGTCACTTTCCTTGAAGGGAGAAGTCCAATTTTCTCCACTAATCAAGAAAATGGCTGAGAAGATGATGGATAAGATTTGGGTTCTTGAGAAGATATTGACAGTTATGGGGCCGAAGACGAGATGGGTGTAGCAGCCTCGGACCCATGGCATGATGAAGTCATGATAGATTCGTCCTTGGTTGGAGATGAAGGAGAGGCAGGTTCTTCCCTGGGTAGAGAAGAAATCAGAGAATGAGGCTCCTCAAGCGGGTAAAGGGCAGGGATGATGGTGCCCTCCACTTGCGGTTGAGGAGTAGGAAGGGTCGGGTCCTCCATAGGCAGCAAGAAGGAGGATGGTGAGACTGGTGGTGCTGGTAATGTTGAGACATCCTCCAAGATGAGAGAGGTTGACAGAGAACTAACCGAGGAAAGAGGTTCGTCCATACGTGATGGACTGACAGATGGACTAACCTCTTGAGGTTGGTCGGGGATGAAGGGTGAGACCGTATTGACTGTTCAAATGTTGTGTTCATGATTGTCGTCAATTAAGGTCTGGGCATTATTTTGAGTTGGCGAATGATTAGGGAATGGTTGCTTGAAGATGTCGATGGCCTGATTAGGAGGTGCTTTGGGATTGTCTAGGGTGAGGTCACCCTTTTCAAGCATGTCTTGGATTATGTTTTTAAAAGTTTTTTAATTTTCTATGTCATGTCCTTTAACACGATGGAAGTTGCAGAAGTCATGTTCCCTATACCACGCAAGGATGGCATGTGAGGGATCAAATTATGGAGGTGGCCAGGCTTGGGGGAGATTAAGAACCCCCTGTTTAACAAGTTTTTCTAGCACAGACGTGTATGATTATTCGAGAGGAGTATACCGTCATTATACGTATATCTGTTGGAATTAGTGGGTGGCGCTCTGAGATGTGGATGGCTCAGGCTGATTGGTTGAAAGTGAAGAGGATGAAGGTCTAACAACCACAACATTAGCTAAAGCTTTAGACTTAGGATTGGATGATGATGGTTTAGAAGAAGAGGAGTCATTGGTCTTAGAGTTGGGATTCTTGCTCCACAACTTGACTTTATTCTCCTTGATGGCACACAGTTCAAGTTTGCGAGCCATCGTGAAGGCTTCGTCGAAGGTGCAAAAGGTCTGAACCCTCAAGGAGGAAGAAATATGTCTGGCACAGGCTTGGGAGAAGAGTTCAATAAGTTCGGGCTGGGGTAAGGAAAAGGAGAGTTGATTGATGAGACCTCTCCAACGAACAACAAAGTCAGCTATGGACTCGTCTTCGAATTGGTAGATAGAATAGAGGTCTGTGATCGAGACCTTCTTGGTGATGTTGATGGAGAAATGATCAAGAAAGAGCTGGGCCATCTATGTGAATGTGAAGAGGGAATGGCTGGCAAGGGAGCTGTACTAGTAAGTGTAGCACTCGAGAGGGACATAAGAAACATGCGTAAAAGCAACGCATCATCGTGGGCAATAAGGTAACAGGCATGTCTGAATGCCTGTAAGTGTTGTTGTGGGTCTTCCTTGCTTTGAAAGTGAGAAAACTTCAGAAGTTCCCACTGGCTAGAATATGGCCTGATTGGGATAGAAGGATGAATGGGCTCGTTGCAAATTTGCTCGTATGAGAGAGCATTGCATGAGCCAAAAATGGAGGTCTCTAGGCTAGACATCTTGTCCATCAGCATCTTGATGATATCTGTTGACGAATTGGCAGATGGAGTGCCCCCTAGGTTGTAGGGCACTTGGAAGAGGCTAGAAGAGGCATACGACGTAGTTGGTTGTCCCTGTAAGGGCGCAATGTAGGGATAACTAGTCGTAGGGATAGAAGAGAAGGCTAAGGGTGGTTGGGTAGAAGGCATAGCTAGGCCCGATGTTGCCACGAGAGGTTGGATGGTGGTAACAGGGGCCAATGGATAGGTAGCCACCCTAGTGTTGATAGGAGCAAGGGTAGGCGGAATAGAGACGACTAGGTTCTGGAAAGGAGTGGATAGCGATTGAGTGGGTTGAGGTTGATAGGGGGCCGAAACCCCGGTGGAAGTGGGCCCAAAGATGGAGGGAGAGGCCACACTTGGAAGGTTGGTTAAAGTCTGATCGTTGGCCAAGGTGATAGCTTAAACATCTAAAGGTTGGACTACGAACGTTGTCGATACAGCCATAGTCACAACAAGGGAGGTCAGCATTTCGTAAATCAGATTGCCCAAGGAGTCTCACATTTGGCTATGCACGAGATAGTGCTGGAAGGCTTTGACGTTGAGGTCCAAGAATCGTGCAAAATCTTAGTCCCCTTCTTGGACAATAGGAGTCTGGGGTGGGGTTAGACGAGTAGGAGTTCTTTCAGTTTTCAAGTTGAACTCCATTATAGGATTGGTTATGGACGGGGTAGACGGAAGTGGTTGATGCCTCGCGTGGTTGACTAAAGTCTTGGCTTGAATACGAGTCAGAACCATTCAAGGCAAGGAAGATTCAGGTTTCAGAAACTATGTTTTTCAATTTCAGAAAACCAGGATGGAGCTTTTGGCAGAGAAGGGATGGGTTTTAAGGCTGCTGTTTCTTTTTTTTTTTTAAAAGGACTATGATAGAGATCGACGTCGGTTGAAAAACCGATGTCGGTAAAAAAAGATGGCAGACGTCGGTCAGATAACTGATGCCAAAAAGAAGAGGAGACCGACGTCGGTGGTAAAACCGATGCTGGTGACTGTGTTTTCCAGAAACTTAGAAAGCTTGAAGATTCTTGGAAAAAATGAACAAAGCGTCCTCACTAACTCAAACAATCAGATGAGAATAGAAAAATAGAGAGAGATAGGCAGGCCCTAAGCATTAAATCCTAAGAATCAACTTTAGAATCCTGTGGCTTATGCCTTAGATGAATGTTTGGGAAGGTTGGCTGTTAGAAGGGTCCTAGAAGAGGCAGTCTATGGATGGTTTCAGGTTTTGTTTAGGCACTCAAGAAGTTTGGGTTAGGTTCCGTACATGGCCTGGTGCTAAGGAGCAAGCTCCCCTCACTTCACGAGTCTAGTGATAAACTGGTCTCGCTTAGCCAAAATATACTTTCCCTATAGTTTAGACTCTGCCAGAGAACAGAGTGAGCTTTCCCCTTGGTGATGAAATCCAAGTAGGATTGCCAGGATGGGTAAGGTATCTGCTGGGGGATGAAATCCCAGTCGGTCCTTGTCTCAAGTGAGTTTGATGTTTAGATTTAGTGCAAGTGGTTTAGGTCATGTAACATCAAGTGATCTATGATTAATTCAATATGCGGATTAAGTTACTAGATGTGGACTAATGCAAGCACAAGTAGAAATGGAATGCAAAGTGTTTTAAGCCCCAAATCAAAATGTTAAGTTTGGAAGAAAGCAAGTCGAGAAAGGGATGAAAGATATGATTTTTGACTAGTCTAGAAATGCAAGAAAAGAAAAGAAAAGTTCTTTTTATTCCTTGCTTATAATGTCATTTAGAAAAAGAAGGAAGAGGTGAAAAAGGAGGATCCTACTGCACCCTATATGAAAAGAAGGGAAGAAAAACCCAAGGGAGACCCTAGGGTCCCATCGGGCATGCCAGAATGTTTCTACGCTAAATCACTTTCTACATTCAAAAGATAGAAGAAAATGAGAAACTAAGAGATGGTCAAGGCTTGTGTACCTGGATGTAGTTTGCGCACTGTAATCTAGACGCTGTGAGAACTCCTCTTTGGCTATGGAGGAATGACACCTGCAAAGAAAGAGACTTGGACACGAAGAACATTAGATAAGGAGATGGTGGGTTGCCAAGCGAAAGCTTGATCCCAGAAGTATGAAAACTTCCTTAAGGGACGTCAACCCACTAATCAATAAAAAAAGGACATCTGATAAAAGATAGAATGCCAGAATATTGAAATGATAACAGACTGAAAAAGGAAAGAGAAGACAAATGCTTACCTGAAAGAAGCTGTCAGCCTGGTCACAGTCGCCGAGGTCAGGGGTGTTTCCGGCGTCGGTCAGTAAGGTCACCGACGTCGATTATACTGTCGACGTCGATAAGGGCACTGGTCGGGGTCAGTCGGGGTAGTAGTCAGAGATGGGTTAGGCTAGGTTCCAGGGCCGTAGACAGGGCCAAGGAAGGGTCTGAGTCTATCTGAGTGGTTTGAGACAAAGCATTGGGCTTGGTTGAATGGTCTGGGGTCTGGGTGAGTGAGTCTGGTTGAATGGGCAGAGTGAGTCTATGCTCCGACAGAGGACAGAGGCAATAGGGAGATGGAGAAGCAAAGATTCGGGTCTGGCTTGGTTAACAGTCTGAGCTGGGGAGATGTTACTTGAAAGCAATAACTAAAAGATAATAAAAACATAGACAATGTACATACCTGTGCCTAGCTGAAGGAGTGTTGCAGACTGGTGTCCCTATTGTTGGTGCTGCTAGTGTGAAGACCCTAATGGAGTTGCTGAAGACTTGTTGTATGAAGAAGTCACTGATATGGAGTGCCTGTACTAGCTGCTACTATTGTACAAGGTGGAGAGAAGGGAGAAATTTGAATGCCAAAGTGCTAAGAGGATTCAGTTCGCAGGGGAGAATGGTTGCAGACAACCGTTTTGAAGGTTGCCGACGATAGCAAAATCACCGACATCGGCCGCAGGCTAGCCGATGTCGACAGCCAAAGAATGGGGACAGAGGCTAAAATTAGCCTCTGCCCGTTCTTGCACGCCGCCGGGTCGAGGGGTCATGGGGAAAATGGTCATGAGAAGGCTTAATGGGTGCGGGAGGAGGATAAAGGGGAGATTTGGGGTAATAAAAGCTAGGAGAGAGGTGGGGGGATCCAAAGGGGGATCCAAGGTGGAAAGGGTGAGGTGGAAAGGGGGCCACTAAATTAAAATGTTTAAGTTATTTTAATTTAATGAATGGAGGGGACTAGGACAAGGGTTAGGATATGGGTTGAGGCGGACAAGGGGGGAGAACGAAAGATGACCAAGGTGCAGACACATTTTCGGTGTTTACACTAGTTAAGTTCTTCTAACCAAAATTTAGTGAAACATTTGTTTCACAAGGAGAACCTACCCATAATATGATCAATTATTTCTCACCTATAACCTTGGTCAAGTCCTTCTGACTAAAGGCCTTTAGTGAAACACATGATTCATAAGGAACACCTATCCCCAAGGATGGTCAAATCCTTCTGACCCTCCTATAATATAAACATCTCCACCTTTTAACTAATGTCTTCAACACCTAATGATGGACCTCTAATTTTCACCCTTCACATTCAATATTTCACCCAAATCTCTCTATTGGCCAAAGTACATTACATACTTAAACCAACATACAAAAATTAACTAGGATACATTACATATCCCAACTAACCCCTCTCTTCAATCCTTTGCTCACACTCACTTTAGCACACCTTCAACAACTATATCATAACATTAGAAACATGACTAAATGGTCATACACATAATCCTTTATATAATCCTCAATCTATCCACCAAACTCACATAGTCTTCACATTTCCTTCGCTCACAATACACACTCTCTCAAACAGCCTCTAGGGTTTACTTGCTCATTCTGCCTCCTCTAGGCTCATTAGGTCCAATGACCTATGTATCCACCTGTATCAAATTAATAAGATAAACATGATGGATCCTCTTTTATTTTTTATGGTCCTCATTGACCTATATCTTCTATTTCAAAGGTTCTCTCATTTTCTTGGCTCCACACTCGCACAACTAGCACAAATAGGCCAATTAGGCCTTGTACTTATGCCACTCTCTTAGTCTAGCCCATATTGGTCAACCAAGATGATTTACACACTTGAAATAAGTCTTAACACATATTACATGGGTGAGACACTATAATTTATAGGTTGGACATTACCTCATTATCCCAAACCTCCATTAGGTCTTGGTGAGACCTAAAACAATTAGGCTTTCATACTCACACGTTACATATGAGACTACTTGGACCACCTTTAGCCTCCACCAATGCTTAAAACACATCAAAAATATATCCAATATACCATTTGACACTCCTTCATGGGTCCACACCATCTGGATCACTAACTCAGCACTTGAACCTACTAATTAGGTCTCCTCACTCTTCAGGTCTTCATACACAAAAAACACAGTCAAAACTTCTAAAACAAATACTCAAATATTTCACATAACCATATTATTATATCACATATATGAACCATTTAGGACCTTTTAAACACCTCCATGTGCTTTAAACACTTAAAAATAGTCCAATTGTTCTCAAACTACCTCACTCAAGATGATCACTTAGAATGATCACACATAGTCAAAATATAGTCAAAGTATTTTGAATATCCACATCTGATCAGGGGAAAACCATGACAACCAATGCCTTATTAACAATATTTGGGACTTATATAACAACTAAAAATCCATTATATTATCCTTATCTACTTAAATAATCTTCAACTCACTCCTACAACATGGCCACTCAAACTGTCTGTAGACTCCAACACACAATCAACTTCTAACCCCTTGTTCATACTAAATATGGATTTAAAAAAAATATAAAATCCACAAAAATAATATTTAAGGAGTATACAAAACCCTCTAATATTTAATACATCATGAAATATCTATATAGCATCAGAACAAAATCAAACAACCTTCTTAGTTTCTTAACAAATGAATGTCAAAGACACAGTCAACATTGGAGCTCAATTTATTTGGTTGTAAAAAAATTCAGATATTCCAATAACCTTTTATAGATGAATATTGAATTCATATACAAATTTTACTTTTACATAACCTTCAAATTAGTCTTCCATCAAAAGATATAGATAAAATACTGAGCATTGGTTTTTCTTGTGTTAATTTGAATATTCAAATGCTAACAATCACAGTTAAACATTAAACATATTGACCTCATCTCATTGCTTCCTAAATATTTAGAATAAATTCACTATATCTCCTCAATAGTATCCTATAATTTAACTTTGCTAAACATCAAACACTTTTACCTCTTTGACTCAACATGCATCATTGATCTCCAACTGTACGATCTCACACTCACTATTAGATCCTTATCTAGTCCTGGTATTTACATTTGATTAAACATCAGACACTTTGACCTCTTTAACTCAATATGCACTATTGATCTACATTTTTATGATCAAATTTTCATCATTAGATCCTTATCAAATGACCTCAGCTTTCAATGCAGTTAAACTTGATGGTCTCCATCACATCATAGTCTATTGGAGTAACTTTGAAGATTTATAACATGAGATAGAAAACAATTCAAGACTCCAAATATTTAGGGTACCTTCTTGGAATTATATACAATGCCACAATGATAATATTTGACTAAAATCAACTTTTTGAGTACCTATAAAAAATGCACAAGTTTACTGGTTCAATAATATCTTCATGATGTGTAGTGATGGTCTGGCTGGTTAGATAAATCTCACACCATAGATCTATGATGAGATTAAACACACCATTAGATATCCCTTTTCAAATTTGGCTAAGTATGGGAACGTAGTGAATTCTATTTCAAAATCCAACTTAACACCTTAATAACTTTTACTACACTCAACCTCATGAACCAAAATTTGAACCACATGATCACCTTTCATAGGGAATCAATCCATATATCAATATGCTCCTAGAAATTTCATGCATGTTAAATATAAAATTATCAATATGCTTACTTAGTATTTTCACCACAAAGCCAATTATGCCTAGATGAACATAGTGGAGAATTAGATGAATACCATGCACTTCCACACTTACTTCAAACACTCTTGACACCCCATAGTGTCTATGAAACATGTCCATACCAATAATTTCATCCATAAATTACCTCACTAAGTCAAACATTATCCAAGCCATCACTTTGAAAACTTTGTCATTAATGCACTATGATCTCATGCTCTCTTTGACATTAATGACAACCTAACATCAATGACCATGATCAACACTATAGTGTGGAAGCTCCATGCCCAGTGCCACAAAATTGAATGATGTGTCCATGAATATCTTATATGTGCCAATGAACACAAACATTCATTGTGTCTTGTATTTTGGATTTGGATTGCATGCATGAAAATGCTTGTAACTTTTCCCAATGTTTCAAACTTAAATTCTCACCATGTATTTAACTTGGAAATTTACAGTCATTTGAGAATTTAGAGGATTATGAGATATATGGATTCACTTAGTTACTTTAAACAATTTTTAACTATGCAATCACTTCTCAATGGCATCAATATCTTGATAGCTAGCTTGATTCATGTAGAGTAATGATATTAAACAACCTTTCCTGATATCTCGATGCATTATAATTGCATTTTAAATTTCTATTTTCAAAAGGAAGTTTAACCCAAATATGTGTCTTACTTTTACTTTAACGATAAAAGATGTTTTGTCTAGTCATTTCAATGAAAATTCTATGATATGTCTTCCCTATGTTATGTCACTTATTTTATGTGCCTAAAAGTCTACCACCTAGATATTGTCATGTATTCCTTTATTTGACTCCATGCTACATGGGAATATTTCATGTAGTTGTGACTTCCTTTTGAATATTTGAACATCAAACCCACTACCTCTAAAGGAATGCGACATGGTGACATGTGGTAGTCCCAAAAATAATCACAAACCCATGAGTCTTTATAAACATATTTCACCATGCATGGTTATTTTGATTCTTGTGATCTAGGAATTTTACTCAAGAGAGGATGGTTAGTATGGTGTTAGTTTCAAAATGAAAACAAAATGAAAGAAACACACTAACTAGCATAACATCTCTAGGCCTAGACACTAGGGAGAGCTTAATTAACAAACATGAATAAAACACACAACCAAAATTCAAAATAAACCTTCTTTTACCTCCCTTGGATGCTCCAAAATACTCATTATAGTGGCTTGCTTAGCTTGTGCTCATGAAGTCCTTGGCAATGGAAGCTTGGCTACCTCCATTTCTCCTTGGCACCTTTGGCTTATGGATTAGCTTGGCTTGGAATCAATTTGGCATGATAACACTAGTTTCATGAAGATTTTAGAATCATTTATACATTATAACTTTTCATAATCGTGTCTTAGAAATGATATTCATGGCCTCTTTATTTATATATTTTTACAAAAATTAGAATCAACCTGAACCATCCATCCAAAGATTGAGATGTGTGGTTGAGGATTAATTCAATTTTTGGAATTAATTTTGTAATTATCCTCATCATGACATTGGAATAAGGGGAAATTAAGAGGCATGAAGAGCATCATGGAAGGCATTGATGAGGCATGGAGGGCATGAATCTTAATATTTGTGGCATTTATAGCCTAGGGATATCTTCCCAAGAAATGAGGTTACTTAATGATGCAAATATTCAATATTCATTTCCAAAACAAATTATTCAACAAGTTTCTATGGAATTATTGATTAGGCCTTGATTTGGGTTAATTAGCTCTTAAGCATGTTTAAGAAATTTGTGCACAAATTACTCAGATTGATTAGAATACCTTGCTATTGGTCTAAAATTTGACTGTATTGGAATTGGAAGGTGATGTCAGATGCATTAGAACCCTATTCCCATTTAAGATGTTACCAACAATAAATAACAAAGGCACGCATCTTGTGCAGAAGATTTGACAAGAAAGATCAATCCATAACACCTAGGTGTAAAATTAGCATTTTGACTCAAAATGATTTAATCAAAGTTAGTTGGCCCATAAATTACATTTCCCCATTTAAGGATACTTTAGCCAAAATCAGCACTTTAATATGTCAGTTTTAAATCTTTTAGCATGTTTTGGTGTTTTTAGGTCAAATTATTTATTTTAGGTGAAAATTGATCAAAAACTCGGTTGGAGGTTATCAATGGCTGGTTTTAGGTGTCTATAGTTTACCCATATTTAGGAAGGCATTACAAGCTATAAGCACAATAAAATCTTCTCAAATAATGAAAAGGTCTTGTATGTCTATAAATACAATGATGATAAATTATATGATGCCCCCTCAAGAGAATGATTGGCACAAGTAAATCGACAAATGGTCCCTTGAAAATAAAGAATCAAAATGAGGGGACCAAAGAAAGGAAAGATGATGGGGTGAAAACACAATGATACTAAAAAATTAGTCAAAATCATTGAGAATGTAAGTGTGATGGTGTAGAATGGTTTACCCAAAGGTAGTTATAATCATTGTACCCTGATAGTGGCAACATGGTATGATAACACAATGATTTGTCCAAAGGCAGTTATAATCATTAAGAAGATGGAACTACCCTAGGTAGGTAGACAAACAAGATAAAAACATGCCCCTATATGGGCATAAAAAGAGAAGTGGTGACAACACAATGATTTACCCACAAGTGGTTATAATCATTGAGAAATGAAGGTGGGATGGTGTGCAATGATTTTTCCATAGGTGGTTATAATCATTAAACCCCAATTATGGAAAACATAATAAAATTGGATAAGGATGATGAAAACTTAACATATAGGGAATGATGAATTGGAATAACCTACTAGTATGGAGATGCTCATCCAAACTAATAAAGGTTGAAATTCTTTCATGGTTAATTACTCTATTTGGGATGTGATTAGGATGGAATTGAGATGTTGGTGCTGAAGAGATGCTACCATTACTGAATAGACTTCTTGAAGGTAAGGTTTATTGTAACACATGTCAATATGCATCATGGTATAACATCATGAGGACTTGGTCAAAATATGCATAAGGACTGACTCCCATAATCCAATACTCAATAGAAAATAATGAACCAATGATAGAAACCATGATGATAATGTAAACATATGAATATGGATAGATTTGAGTATAAGTGTGGGTAAAGAATCACCCAATAAACACACATAAACTGAATCAAGGCAACAGTGCTGAAATCAAACAAATAGGCACATAAATAAAATAATAAAGAAACAAACAAATAAACACTCAATAGAAACCATATGAACATTACCCATAGAAAATAGGTGACAACTTAAAAACAAACAAAATGGGGGAATATAAGGAAAGGATGGAGGTAGTCGAGCTATTTCCAGATGCACCAGGCAAGTGGACATTGTCTACATAGTTCCATAGATGTAATATCCAATAAAAAAACTTTAGGCCAACTGTAGCTATCCCAAGGAATGGAAAAAATGTGATAATTGAGGAAAAAAATAGAATGGATGTGATAGAAGAATAGGAATGGTCTTGCAAAATGATAAGTGCATGAGAGAAAAAGGCCAAAAGGATGGGGAAACTAAATGACAAGTGATTTGCTTGTAACTTATTAAGGGTTCTCAGAATCCTTAAGGCAAAGAAATGGTCAATGTTTTTGTTATTTTCTAAAAAAATTTCAAATGTTTTTGGAATTATTTTGAAGTATCTCAATTCAATTGAGAGTGATGAGACACTAAATGGTTCAAGCTCATAAAATGGTGAGAGCTTTCAAACTTAGAGAATTCAAATTTAGGTTGCTCATAAAATGGTGAGAGCATTCAAACTTAGGTTGTTCACAAAATGGTGAGAGCGTTCAAATTAGGTTGCTCACAAAATGGTGAGAGCGTTCAAACTTAAGTTGCTAACAAAATGGTGAGAGAATTCAAACTTAGGTTTATCACAAAATGGTGAGAGTATGGCTTAGGGTGACTAAGCTAACCTTGATAAGTATTGAGTGCTACCTACATAGTCCTAGAGTAGGACCTCAAGTCACTATAGTTCTGCCCTTATAGCGGAGGAACTCGACTAGTGTAGCAGTCAATTCAAACAAAACAAGCACAGTTGGTAAAAAGGCATAGTGTGGCATAGGAAGTGGCAAGTTGGTATGTCAAGGTTTAATGTTGCCCCTAGTTTTCCCATAGGTAGTTATAACTAGGAAAGAACAACATAGATCAATGGTAATAATTTGCCCAAAGGCAATTATAATTAGTAACAAGATCGGTGGTAAGAAAGGAATAATAAATGAAAGATACAACTACCAAAACTTTTGTCACACTATTCTAAAATATAATCTTTGTCTAAAGTACATGAACCAACTAATGAAATTGATTAGATACCTCGATGTTAAAACTACTTAATAAATGGCAAAAACCAAGGTCAAATGAGCTGGGCTTTATAACACACTGGATCGATAGGTCAGAATGGTAAAATGGATATGACTAAGAAGACAGATAAGGATGGTATTTGTACAAATAATAATGGTGATTAAATGGTATAATTAAAATGGTCCTTATAGACAATACACTTTAGCATTCAAGCATAATATCACTTGAGACGAATAATATTCATCGGCTCAAGAAGTTTATCTCTGTCTAGTGTGGCAAGCCTATATGCTCTTGATCCATAATGTATAGTAAGGATGAAATGTCCTATTCATTTTGGTTTGAATTTACCTTTATGCTTCTTCTTAGTCATGGTGTTATTTAAGAAAAATATCACCAAGTTGAAATGTTCTATAATTAACATGCCAATTATAGTGGCCTTTGAGTCAATTTTGATATGCTTGAAGATTTTTGAGCATATATATGTATTTCTCATCAAGTAGTTCTAGCTCTTACAGGTGGGCTAATCGATAGTCATGATCATCTAAGACATGTGTGAAAGATATGCATAATGAAGGCAACTTGACCTCAATGGGAAGGATAGCTTCAATACCATAAACAAGTGAATATGGAGTGGCTCCTGTGGGAGTATGATGATTGGTGTGATATGCCCAAAGGGTAGGAAATATCTGTAGGTGTCAATCATGATACACATCATTGATAATATTTTTAGGGATATTGACAATGGTTTTTATTGGATGACTTTACTTGGCCATTACCTTGAGGGTAATATGTTATATAAAAACTTTGTGTGATGTTAAATTCAGTACATAGCTAGTCTACATCCTTGTTTTTAAATGATCCTCCATTATCAGATATAATGTCAGAGAGAATACCATAGTGAAAAATGAGATGGTTGAAGATGAATTTGGAAATTTGCTTTCCAATCACATAAGTGAGGGGTATAGCTTCAACCCACTTAGTGAAATAATCGATGGTGGTAAGGATATGTTTATGGTTGTCAGATGAAGTGGGGTTAATATTTTCAATGAGGTCAAGTCCCCATGTAGAAAATGGCTATGGTGTCAACATTGGTTTCAGAGTTTTTGCTAGGGCATGAATCAGATTAGTGTGCTGTTGACATTTTTCACACTTTTTTACATATGTAGTGGAATATACATCCATTATGTGCCAATAATAACCAGTAAGCAAGAACTTTTTGGATAAGACTACCTTGCTAGAATGATCTCCACATACTCATTCATGAACTTCTCTTAACACTATCATAGACTCTACCAAAGGTAAATAATAAAGTAGAGTTCCATCAAAACTATGATAATAAAGGGTGGATCTAAGTAGAGTATAATGAGTGGAATGATAAATAAAGGCCTTGGTTTATTTTTGAGATAGGTCAGGTGGTAGAACTTGGTCATGAAGGTAGTTGTAAAGGTCTGAGTACTAGATAGAATTAGGACCAACAATATCACAAATCATGGCAATAGTTGAAGGTTCACGAGCTGGTGCTAATAAATTATCGATGAGGAATTGATACTCTCTAGCTTTATCAATTTGTCAAATCATAGAACCAATAGTAACCATGGCATTGATAGTTTTGTTACTAGCCCTTGGTATGTGCTCAAACTAAAAATTGGCAATTTGTTGCCTAAGAGTGTTGACCATGGCTTTATATGGAACTATCTTGTCATATTTGGTCTAAAAATGATCTATGACCTGATTGATGATTAATTGAGAATTACCATAAAATTGAATATGAGATATGTTCCAATGCACTGCTTGTTGAAGTCTTGCAATAAGTGCTTCATACTCATCCATGTTGTTTGTACAAGGAAAGCTAATTATGAATGATTTAGGGATTAGATCCCCTTGTAGTGTAATAAACAATAAGCCTACCCCTGATCTTGTGCAGTAAATGAACCATCAAAATATATTGTCTAGGGATGCTCCTCAAGGGGTGTGTCAATGATGATCATTATGGATTCATTAGGGAATTGAAACATGAGTGGTTATGTGTCTATGAGAGGTACTTTAGTAAGTTTATCTGTAAGAACTTGTCCTTTGATTGCCTTCTGATTGGCATACTCTATGTGAAACTCACTGAGAAGCATGATCCATTTATCCATTCTACCTTGCAAAGCTATTTTAGATAGTAGATACTTGAGCGAATCTACCTTTGAATTGACCATGGTTTTATTATTTAACATGTAATGGCATAGTTTTTGAGCTACGAAGACCATGGCTAGACAAGCTTTTTCAATAGGTGCATAATTATGTTTTTATGTAACCAAGGTATGGCTTAGGTAGTATATAGCATGTTCTTTTCCATTATCATCATGTTGAGCTAAGAGTGCCCCCAAAGCATGGTTGATAGCTGATAGGTATAACAAGAATGGCTTTCCTAGCATAGGAGGTAATAAAATAGGTGGATTAACGAGACAGTCTTTGAGTTATTGAAAATCTTTTTGGTAGTGATCATCCTAGTGAAATGCAACTCTTTTATTTAAAAGGTGTGTAAATTGATGACACTTATCTATTAACTGAGAGATGAAGCATTGGATTGACTAGATCTTACTTTATAAACTATAGAGTTGCTTTAAATTGGTTAGTGGTGGCATCTCAGTTATAGCATGGAATTTAGCTAGATTGACTTCAATACCTCTATGAGACATGATGGAGCCAAGTAATTTGCTTGAAGTTACACTAAACACACATTTATTTGGATTGAGTTTGACTTTGTACTCCTGTAGTCTTTTAAATATCTTATGTAGCACTGTTGGATGGTTGGCCCTAGTTTTAGATTTTCCTAATATGTCATCAACATAGTCTTCAATAATATCATACATCATATCATAGAATATGATAGTCATGGCTCTTTGATATGGAGCTCCAACATTGTTAAGGCCAAATGGCATTACCTAATAATAAAATGTTCCCCATGGAGTGGTGAATGTTATTTTATGTTGGTCTTCTGATGTTATTCTAATTTGGTTGTATTATGAAAAGCCATCCATGAGTGAAAGCATTTCATAACCTACCATGGAGTTGATGATCATGTCAATATTAGGCAAGGGAAAATTATCTTTAGGACAAGATTTATTGATATCTCAAAAATTAGTACAAATTTTGATCCCTTCAGGCTTTTTACTAATAGGTACCACATTAGAGATCCATTCTGAGTACTTAACGGATCAAATACATCCTACTTCTAAGAGTTTTTCCAACTCTTTCTTTACCAATACAATAATGTGAGGATGAATCTTATCTAACTTTTGTTTTACCATTTTGGTGTCAAGATTAACCACAAGGTAGTGCAAAACTAAGGTGGGGTCTAAACCTAGCATGTCATAATAGGCCATGCAAAGATATCTGCAAATTCTCTCAACATAGTTGTAAAGACATAACATTCCTCTTCAGTGAGGGATGCACCTAATTTTATCCATTTTAGGTCTGATGGAGTCTTGATATTTACCTTTATTATATCTTTGACTAAAAGGGTCAAACCATCTTCTAGGATAGTAGGCAATGACTTGAACTATTGAATTATGTCAAGATCCTCTAATAGGACTTGCTCTTCAACTTCTCCTAGGCTTGATGAATTTGAGTCCCCTAATGGGAGATCTGGCCATGTGACAAAAATAGTCAAAAATTATTAAAGATTTTGATCAAATACTTATTGTTGCTCAAAACTAAACTTAGATCCATAGACAAGTTCATCGTTGGTGGTCTCGTAGTCTAAATTTGAAGAAGAATGAACATCCCCGTCTAATGGTGCCTGAAATAGGTTTTCACCACTAGAAAAGACTTTATCTTTACTCTTTCCCTCATTTGAAAGTGCCTCAAAGAGGTTTTCACTTTGAGACCTCAATGTTTTACTTATTTATTTTTGGCTAAGGGTGTTCACTCACTCTCCAAAATAGGATGCAAGATCCAATGTGATTGAGAATCTTGATTTGTGATCTCCCAATAAAATGTTATCTCTAAGGCCTAAAAAGTCACAAAATGCCTCATCATTTTGGAACTCATCAATTGACAGACTGGATTCTTGTTGGTCCCAATCTATCAGTTGGAGATAATATAATGGCAATGGATTATGATGAATGGCTAGGGTAAGGGTACAAATAACATTGTTATCAAACATGTTGGTTTTAGTTAGGTTATCAAAGGTGAGGCTATGAACAAACTCTACTTCACTATCAGCATCATCATCACTAGTCACTAGTGAGAGAGTTTATATAAGATATGTGGGGTCACCCCCAGGTGGTTTAAATCCAAGTCCATAAGGTCTTTCATACTTAGTCATGGAAATTGGCTCAATGGCTCCTTATTGATTCAGTCCAAGGCCTCTTCCTTCATAATTGTGATGCTCCATGATCCTATTGGGAATAGGATACTTTGTACTTTTATAACAATCAACTTGGTCATCATTGTATAACCATGATTCATCCCCTTCAAGAGGGTCAAGTTCTAGGCTAGATGTTGGTACAAATGTGATAGGTCCCTTATCTTTGTTCTTTTGTTGCCAATTCATATGTGAGATGACTTTAGGTCACCAAAAAAAATTTAGATTCTGAGGAAGATTGGCAATATGAATTGTATCATGGGTCACATACTCTTCTAGTCCATTATCTGAAATGGTGAAGTGATTAGAAGCTTCAGGAGGTAGCATGTGGGAAAGGGAGTCTAAGGTATTAGGATCTATGTAATTATCTAGTGAAGGATCAATAAGTAGAGCTTTTCCTTTATCTTGATTAGAACTTGGAATCATGTCATACTAATAATTATATATTTGAAATTCAGCCTCAAGATGATTTTAGTGTTCATATGGGTGTAAATCTCCTAGAATATTTACTTCCATCCCTGAGTGGGAGAATGTGATACATGAGTGCAACATTGATAGAACCGTATGAATCTCATGTAACCAAGGCCTACCTAGAAGCATATTATATGATAACTCAAGATCAAATACATGGCAAAGTGTATCATGGTTCAAAGGCCCAATGATAACTAGCAAACTAGTGGTGCCTTATGATTCTCTTTCTTGATTATCATAGGCTTTGATAGTTATTGTTTTTGGTTGGAGATTTGCCATTGTGTACCCAAGAATCTTAATGAGCTTTAGAGACACTGTGTTGAGGTTGGATCCATTGTTTATAAGGACATGTGTTAATTTATGTTGCTTTATATAAACCTTTATGTATAATGGATTATTATGGAGCAGGCCAAGGGAAGACATATCACTTTGGTTGAATGTGACTTGTTTGGCAGGAGCTAGGTGTCCAACTAAAGCTTGGAATTTATCAGAGGATATGTCACTAGAAATAATGGATTGGGTCAAAAACTCATTCAAGATATTCTTGTGGATTATTGATGTTCGTATAAAATTTAAAATAAAAAGTTGTGTTGGTGTCTTCTATAATTGTTCCACAATATCAAACTTCTTATCTTGGTAAGTAGTGAATGGTTTATTTCAAAGCTGAATGGTTGGGTAAATGACAGGCTTAGTGGTAGATGGTTGTGGGCCTAGGATAGTAATCTTCAACCTCTGAGTTGTGACTACCTAATCAAGATTAAATACTAGACCGTTATTACTAACCAATGCTGGGAATGGTGTGGGACTAGACATGACAAGTCTCAGTTGTTGATGCACTTGCATGTGGTCACATGGCAAGGATGAATTGTTGATATAAGGTCCAAAAGGGGAAATCCTAGATTGTTGGTTTCCCTGTATGCATTCCCAGGTCAAATAAGGATTATCCATGTAATTTGGTTGAATGTTGTTGTCTAGAAATGGTCTAGGCTGATTACTGCATGGTTTAAGATTAATGGAGATGGTATTAAGTCTACCCCCTGTAATGTGACCTACAACTATGTTGTAGTCATGTGAAATTACATGGTAGGTTTGTTGGTTTTTACCATTCTAACCTTGGTTTTATCTATTATTCTATCATTTTTTGTTCTATTGTTGACTTTGTTGAGTCTACTAGTTCGACCTTTGATGTTGATTTTGCTACTACACTAGCTATTGTTGTTGTTGTGCTAATGATTTTGCTGCTACTGATTGTTATGCCAAGGAAAGGGGTTTTGATAAATCCCAAGAGTTTGATTGGAATTGGAATCACCATTATCCAATGTTATCTCCCCATTCTCTAATATATTCTCAATTAAATGCTTGATTTGGACACATCTTCATAGATTATGCCTGTTGACCTGATGATAGTCACATAATTCATTTTCATGGTACCAATCAGGATAAGGAATGCCTTACGAATAATGATTTGGTATAGGCCAAGTAATTAGATTAGCAACATCAAGCTTATGAAATATAAACTCAATAGGTTCTCCTAGGTCACTAAAGATACATCATGTAGGCATGGTTCTCCTAAGAGGAGGGGTTTACAATGGTAAAGGCTACTATATTTATTGTGTAGGTCTAGTTTGTTATGATTATGGCATTGGTTGGAGAGGTTTTTGGGTAGGGGTAAGTTCAAAAAGTGGTTTAGATGATGTTTGCACCATTTAAGCATGATAGGATTTAGTTACTCCATTTCCCATAACCTTCCTATTGTGGTTGAATTGCTTCAATCTTTCATGGTTATTGGCCTGTGTTGGTTGTGACACTAGCACTTGAATGGGATGTTAATGTTGGTCATTTCCCTGATTGGTACCTTGATTTTGATTAATTGAATTAAGCTTGAAGACTCCTTTATTGATGATCACTCGCTCGATCAACAACCCTTTATCCATAATCTCTTTGAAAGTATGTGCACATTGTAATTCTAAATGATAAGCTATCTCACTATGAAATTTTTTGGTAAACACAACAGCTAATTATTTATTCAATAAACTATGGATGAAATGGCTTGCAAGGGCTCTCTATCACTGTAAATAACTTGTAAAACCACTCCAAGGCTTGTCCAACCAAGCTCCTTATGAACAACAATAAAAGGTATATGTCGCTATATGCCACTAGTTAACATGCAACAAAAAATTTGGTCAAATGAGATTTAGGGTCACCTTTCCCTTTGTATTTGTCAAATTTTGGTGGTTCATATCCTAGAGGAAATGGTATCTGAAAATAATCCATGTTGAATAGATAGGAACACATGTCATCCAATTTGAACTTTTTAATCTGTTTACCAACTTGAATGGCAGTAATTGCATCCTTTATCTATTATAATTCTTGGGATAGGAAACTAGGAGGAACATTAGTTTGAGGGAAAATATTAGTTTGGGAGGTCACAAGTGGGATACTTTGACTAGGGTATGATGGAGATACCTATTGGGGTATATTGGTTTGGTTAGAGAATGGACCAAGAATATGCATACGTGGATTAGGATGTACTTGGAATTACACACTTGGTTGTGCAATATTATAGTTTGGGTTGGTGATAAAGGTTTGACTTGGAGGATTTTATGGTTGGGATGGAGGGATATAACTATGTTTTGCCTATTGTGATTGAATAGGGACATATTGCTGACTAATCAAACCTTGCTGTTGAGTGAGAACTTGTGGACCAAGACCCTATCTCTAGATTTGTGGCATGTTTTAAACTAATAGTTGTTTAGTAGGTACTTGAGAAACATGGGTACCTCCTTGTTGCATGAATCCCTATGAGGAAGTGAAAGTAAGTTGTAAATTTGGCATCTGTCATTGACCTATACTTACACATTATTGACTAGTCATCACTTTATTTTAGATTGGCATATTAGTCTGTGACTGAAGAGGTATGTTTGTCATTGTCTAGCAAGGTGGAACATTTATTTTCCCTAATTGAGGTGGCAATGTATTTATACTCTATTGTGTTGGTACACTAGATTATGCCTTTTGTTGTGGAAAACTACTCATTTCTTATTGAGGAGGAGTAGGATTCATTACATTCTATCATTGAGGTGTGACATTGGTCATTGTTTGATTACCTAATCCCATAGGTTATATACTTGAGGAAGCATTCAGTTGAGGTTGGATGTAGAAACTCCTATTCCTTGGTATGATGTTCCACTCATGGGATGAACTACATGTACATGTTGTTGGCTAGTTGTTTGTGTGTTAGTACCACTTTGATCAAGATTGGACATTGTTTACACATTATCTACTACATTTGGCTCATTATTTTGTGTAAAGGCTAAAGACAATTCTTCAATAAAAGGTATATACATCAATTTATCTATCAAAGCAGTTTGTATGAATGGGTCAGAACTCATATTTTCTTGTCTAATTAACTCTATCAACACTCTTATTGAAGTAACTAGCTCAATAAGAGGCTTACTTACCATGTTCATCTGATTGAAATCGCATGCTAGATTCAGGTAGGTTTGATATGTTGTCTACATTTGGTTAAATTGATCTTCCATGATATTTTTGCCTCGATTAGATATATTAGGATCTTGGTACATTGTTTGGACTAGAGCCATATGATTGCTATAAGAATCTTGTTGATCGTAAATGATATTGTGGGGCACTCTTACTAGACTTAGTAAATTTTCATGGGGAAAGTCTCCTGGAAACTTGGCCCCTACCTCTATGGCTCTAACCAAAATCTCATATTTATTCTCTAACAAATGTCACTCAAATAAAAATGGATCATACGTGGAAACCATATTAGTAGAATATTATTGTTGAAAAACTGGCTCGTCCACTATAGGTATTGTAGCTAGGTATTGTGTAGTTTGTTCTTGGTCTTGTTCTAAATAAGGTTGTGTGTTAACCATATAGTTAGCCAATGGATCTTGGATTTGTGCCCCTAATTAAGTATTATAAGAGGGATAATAATCCACCTCATAAGAAATATTATCTGCATAGGGTTCTTGCACCATTTCTTCTTGTGCAACTACATTACTAATCCCCAATTTGTACCTGAGTCCACTACGAGTGTAGGAATACATGTTGGGATCTATAGTCAATGTTTTGTGATAAAAGGTCAAAGATTTATACAAACTCTAAAAAAGACAAATTCTAAAACAAATAATGTTTCAACTTGGTCTAGATTCATCAAAAGGATCAAAAGGTTTAAGCAAATATTTGTGAGGAAACAAGTTAGCGTGAAGTATCTAATGTTTCACTATTCACACAAAGATAAACAAGTAAATGGACCTAAAATTAAAATGTCAAACTCTAAGGTTAAAGTGTTTCAAATTAGTCTAATATAGGAATTTAAAAGTTGCTAGGTCTTTTGGCCAAACATGGTATCAAAAGATAGGCTCAAACAAGGCATGTGCTAGGACTCTTGGCTAAACAACGTCAAAATCTAGACTTTAAAAAAGATGAAAGTTTTAATCTAACAAATTTGAAACACTTATAACAAACACTAGGCATTTGATTCTTGGACATGAACTTGATCCACTAGGTATAAGGTATGAAATTAAAGGCACTTTAGAAAATAGTTTATTTTCTCACAAAAAATGGTATAAAACTTGGTTCTCTTGACAAACAAGCTAGACAAAAGTGAGTAGTATAACTATTTTAGACAAAAGGTCACAAAAGTACACTTGGATTGGTCTGAAAATTTAATAAAAAATTTGGAACTCTATGCAAGAAGGTCTATGAAATAATATTCAAAATGTTTTGGGTAGAGTAACGATGCTATACTACCCAAAAGGTGTGACAAAAAGGTTTGTTTCAAAAACTCTCTAAGGCAGACATTTTCCCATAATTTTGACATCATAACACTACTTTTCTTGATTCAAAATGTTGTGGTGCATAGAATCAAAGTACAAGTGTTTAGTATAAAATGGTTTAAGTCTATAAAGTGATGACAATGATTATGAGTCTTAAATGACCTTCAATTCATATTGGAAATTGAACCTAAGTTCTCTCAAGTTTAGTACAAATGGCAAACCCACTTAACACATCAACCCTATGAACTTATAAAGGCGCAATTTCAAATTTAGATTATAATTAAAGGACTTAAACAACTTTGGTAAAGTTATATACTCAATTGGGTAGCATAACTACACCAAAGTGGATGATATGACTCTCAAGCTTTTGATGAAATTTGAACAAGGCAAATTGATGATCTCACGTGGGCAGCATAATGCCTCTTTGTTCAAAGGAAAATTTGGACTATGTGTTTGGTTTGGATTGTTTTTTTACACCAAGTTTTGACTTCAAACAAGACTTTAATCTAGGATAAGACCAAACAATTAACTACTCTTAGATCTTAAACTGACAAGGTTGCTTGGTATTGTTGGAATCTATCAATATACATCATTTGAGAGGATTTTAAGTGTTCATACAAAAGTAAATATGCATTATATAGTAGGGTTTTTATACCCCCTTCTCTCAAATTATAGTATTATGACATGGACCTTGAGGTTCACCTTGCACCAACAATACTTCTATGGCAAGTGGGGATTTTGTCTAAGATCTAACAAGTTTATGAAAGATCTAGGGGAATCAATTACACAATGAATTTCATGCCAAATAATGCAAAAGAAAATCACAAATTTTTATTCTGTATCACTTGGCTTATTGCAAAAAGGTATAGTCATTTTTACAACCACTACATCCTACTATTTGCTCAGTGTAGTGTGATGTCCAAAGTGCCACTACATCTTATGTACAACTCCAATTAGGATCCAAATGAAGTCAATGTTGGGAGGTGAAACTCTGGGTCAAAGCTTCCCTAAAAAACTCATGGGAGGTGATGAAGTCCCCCATGCAAGCTAAGTTTGCATAAAAATAAAGCATGAAACTAGAAAGATTTTAGGGTCATTTTCAAGGTCACCCAAACTTTGATGAGTTTTTGGGGAGTGCTTTAGATGACATTCTTTCTAAGCCTTAGACTAGGCTATTTCAAATAGGAATGGTGCTTTTGATTCCAAGGGTTCCCTAAAGGGGACAAATAGAAGAGCATACATGCAACATTCCTCTTTTTGCCAAAAAAAATCTAATTAAACAATTATTAAAAATAAAAATTGACAAGTGGGTTCAATTTTAAGCCCAAATGAAAGATTTGGTGGTGTTCATTTGACCCCTTGATCTTAAGATTATGAAATTTGAAAACATTCATCTAAGCACCTAAATTTTTCATTAAACACCAAAACAAAGTTCTTAATTGATTTTTAAGCTTGCAAGAGGTGATTTAAACATGTTTTTAGAAAATGTCAAGCTTGGTCCTGTAGTAAAAATGTCAACATGTCCTTTAGATTTGAAGCTATTTTTGGTTTGAAACAATAAACTTTAGAAAAAGAGCTCTCAGTTTTGTGTTTTAAGAAAAACACACTAACCGATGTCAGTTTATATAACTAATGATGGTGACATTTTATAACCAATGTCAATTATCTAATTGACATCGGTTATACCAATGTGATCAATGATAGGTATACAACTGATGTTGGTTTTGCTAACTAACATTGGTTAAGATATGCAACTAATGTCAATCTTGCTTTTTGATGTCAGTTATTATGTGAAATCCATGGCAAACGAAAATGACAAAATAAAGTTAGAAAATCAATTTTCAAGAGTTTTAAGGTCGAAATGAATATTTTAAAGTTACAAAATGATCTTCTTCAGGTGTGAGATGCATCTAGTCCCATCGAGCATGCCATTATGTGATTTAGGAATTTGACTCAAGAGAGGATGGTTATTATGGTGTTAGTTTCAAAATGAAAACAAAATGAAATAAACACACTAACTCATATATCATTTCTAAGACTAGACACTAGGGAGAACTTAGTTAACAAACATGAATAAAACAAAAAACTAAAATTCAAAGTAAACCTTATTTTACCTCCCTTGGATGCTCCAAAATTCTTGTTGTAGTGGCTTGCTCAGCTTGTGCTCATAGAGTCCTTGGTAATGGAAGCTTGGCTACCTCCATTTATCCTTGGCACCTTTGGCTTGTGGCTTGAATTGGCTTGGAATCAATTTTGAATGATAACACTAGTTTCATGAAGCTTTTGGAATAATTTATGCATTATAAATTTGCATAATCATGTATTAGTAATGATGTTCATAGCCTCTCTATTTATAGATTTTTGTAAATGTCTAAAATCAACCTGAATTGTCCATCCTAAGATTGACATGTGTGGTTGAGGATTAATTCAATTTTTAGAATTATCCTCATCATGACTTTGGAATAAGGGGAAATCAATAGGCATGGAAGGCATTGATGAGGCATAGAGGGCATGAATCCTGATATTTGTGGCATTTATGGCTTAGGGATGTCTTTCCAAGAAATGAGGTCACTTAATGATGTAGATATTCAATATTCATTTTCAAAACAAATTGTTCAACAAGTTTTTATGGAATTTTTTATTAGGCATTGATTTTGGTTAATTATCTCTTAAGCATGTTTAAGCACTTTGTGCACAAATTACTTAGATTGATCAGAATGCCTTGTTATTGGTCCAAAATTTGACTGGATTGGAATTAGAAGGCAATTTTAGATGCATTAGAACTGTATTCCCATTTATGATGTTACTAATATCAAATAACAAAGGCATTTATATTATGTATAATATTTGATAGGAAAGAGCAATCTAGAGCACCTAGGTGCAAAATTGGCATTTTGACTCGAAATGATCTGATCAAAGTTAGCTGGCCCATAAATTGCATTACCCCATTTAAGGATAATTTAGGCAGAATCAGCAATTGAATATGTCAGTTTCAAATCTTTTAGTATGTTTTAGTGTTTTTAGGCCAAATTATGCATTTTAGGTGGAAATTGGTCAAAAGCTTGGTTGGATGTTATCGGTGGCCAATTTTAGGTGTCTATAGTTTACCCTTATTTAGGAAGGTGTTACAAGTTATAAGCATAGTAACGTCTTCTCAAATAATGAAAAGGTCATGTATTCCTATAACTACAACAATGATAAACTAATTGTATGATCTTTTTCAGGTGTGATATGCATCTAGTCCCACCAGGCATGCCATTATGTGATCTAAAAATTTGAATCAAGAGAGGATGGTTAGTATGGTGTTAGTTTTAAAATTAAAACAAAATAAAAGAAACACACTAACTAAAATAACATCTCTAGGCCTAGACACTAGGGAGAGCTTAGTTAACAAACATGAATAAAACACACAACTAAAATTTAAAAAAAAACCTTCTTTTATCTCCCTTAGATGCTCCAAAATGCTTGTTGTAGTGGCTTGCTCAGCTTATACTCATGAAGTCCTTAGTAATGGAAGCTTGGCTACCTCCATTTCTCTTTGGAACCTTTGGCTTATGGATTGGCTTGGCTTGGAATCAATTTATCATGATAACACTAGTTGCATGAAGCTTTTAGAATCATTTGTGCATTATAACTTTTCATAATCATGTCTTAGAAATGATGTTCATGGCCTCTCTATTTATAGATTTTTGTAAATATCTAGAATCAACTTGAACCATCCATCCTAAGATTGAGATGTGTGGTTGAGGATTAATTCAATTTTTGGAATTAATTATACAATTATCCTCATCATGACATTCAAAGAAGGGGCAATTAAGAGGCATGGAGGGCATCATGAAAGGCATTGATGAGGCATGGATGGCATGAATCCTGATATTTGTGGCATTTATAGCCTAGGGATGTCTTCCCAAGAAATGAGGTCACCTAATGATGTAGATATCCAATATTCATTTCCAAAAAAAATTATTCAACAAGTTTCCATGGAATTCTTGATTAGGCCCTGATTTGGGTTAATTAGCTCTTAAGCATGTTTAAGCACTTTGTGCACAAATTACTTAGATTGATTAGAATGCTTTATTATTGGTCCAAATTTTGATTGGATTGGAATTGGAAGGTGATGTCAGATTCATTGGAACCATATTCCCATTTAGGATGTTACCAACAACAAATAACAAAGGCACACATCTTGTGTAGAAGATTTGACAAGAAAGAGCAATCCAGAGTACCTAAGTGCAAAATTAGCATTTTGACTCAAAATGATCTGATCAAAGTTAGTTGGCCCATAAATTACATTACCCCATTTAAGGATACTTTATCCAAAATTGTCACTTGAATATTTTATTTTCAAATCTTTTAGTGTTTTTAGGCTAAATTGTGTGTTTTAGGTAGAAATTGGTCAAAAGCCTAATTGGAGGTTATCAGTGGCCAGTTTTAGGTGTCTATAATTCTAGATCCTTTCAACATTATGAGAATGAAAAATGAAGAATCAACAAAGGGGTCCACTATAATTTGAGTATTTCAAATCCATGCAATCATGACAAGTGGCACCTTGTGAATAAGTCATAAAAGATGCAAATAAATGGATGTAGCCACATGAAACACTTTGAATATCTCACATATCCACATAATTTAATCCTCTATTAAAATTATTTAAAAGTCATGAGGATGTAGATGAAAGACACTTGGCATGACTCAGATGACTTGGTCCTACTTGGATCAATAATTTTGAATGTGAAGATAAAGGCATATGGTTTGATAGGATGGGATCAATTGAAAACTTGATATTTGGATCCTGTTGTACTTAGACATGGTACAAAGAATGTGAAATATATAAAGGACCCATGTGACTATGAAGTTATAAGTAGGTGATGCATAGATCAAACCAATTTCAAAATCATAAATAATAATGCATAGATGTAGTATATGAAAAATGGACACATGCCTAAAATGATGCCAAATGAGTCCATCAATTATCACCTAAATGCATGTCATTTCATGCGATTGAGTGTGATTATTCACAGCCAAAGAAAACACTCAAACTAAAAATGTTAACATTAGATAATAAATAGATTTATGTTAAGTCAAATTTATTATAAAGTCTTTTTTGCCTTCTAATTTGAAAATGTCTAAAAGGCCAAATTTGCCAAAATAAAATCTTGTATCAAAATCACTTTTAACACCTAATTAAAATTCAAAAATAAATAATATGTCATTGAAAATATAATTTCAAAAAATATAAATATTTAGCTCAAAACCATTCACTTATCTAAGGAAAACTCATAGAAAATATTAGGGGTCTCTATTCGAAGGGAATGAAGGCGTGTTGGTCATCATAAATGGTGTCTTTTGTCAAAAGAACACTACACAATGTTTGGAACCAAGAATCTTTGGTTAAAATAAAAAGTGCATCAATAAATATTCAATAATTTCATAGACTTACCAAAACTAAGGTTTAAGTCTTAAACTTGTCACATGGCATACTATGCTGCTTACACTTAATCAAAAGAAACCATATGTGTGTGCAATGATTAATTACCTTTCCATTTGAGATTGAATATTTCATTCAAGGATTAATATCATAAAAAAATCTTCTAAAATAATTATTTATCACTTTTTTTAATAGGATAATGGCTTAGGTAGGAAGGCTTGTGCATTTCCCTATTACCGTCTAGGCATCTATAGCCCTGACAGAGATAGCTTTGGCTCCACTTTAGTCCTTGATCCATTTTTATTTGGGTGTCCATAGCCCCAATGGAGATAATCTAAATCACCTTCTTAAGAGAAAAAATTTTTATTTTGATTTAAATATTTTGTTTCTCCCTTGATTATAATTAAATCTTTTAATTCTTCATAAGGTTGGAAACCAATATAATCAGGTTCAGGGTATCTCAAAAAGATTCTATTTTTCCAACATTTCCTTTTGTGATCCATTATCTCTCTTATTAAACTTATTTATGTTTTCAATGTTGTGGAATGTTTCTTAGTGAAAAAAACTATTATTTAATTCATATTATAATTTATTAACAACAACCTCAATCATAAAGAGAACATGTAATACCTAGAAATTATCATTGATGTGTTATGACTTTTAACCAAATATTCTAAGAATCTTCACACCTTACAGTGTATCCAACTTGGGTCGACCATTTCACTAGATATGATTTGTATTTATATTTGTTAATAATTCCCATGCTACTATCTTAATGAAGACTTATTCAACAACTAATAAAGTAAACTACTGAAAGACAAAACAATAACTAACTATGAAAACAAGACAAACTAATCTATGAAAAAAAGATCAATTAACTTATGAAAGCAAGATAAGCTTTTTTATGAAAGAAAAAATTATTCTTAAAAGAAATGAATCTATGATCCCTAATCTATCCTACTCTAACCACAACTTATTAATCATATCGAAGTGATGGGTGATGGTGTAGCTAAGAAATAGTGCTTCAAATACTGCCTATTCATCGGAAGTGATAGGTCATTACCTTGTAGATCTTTCAATCTAAAAACATTATTACCTAATATCTTTGAAATATGGCATGTACCAATCTATAATGGTGACATTTTTGCACGTTGCCATTTATTTTCATATGGTTTATCCCAAAGTAGGACCGGTTCTAAAATTATGAAAGATTTCACTTTAGCTTTCTTGTCAAACCACCTTTTGATGATATCTTGGTGCTTGCTAAAAAAATGGAGATATTATTCAAGAGCATCCTCCATTTGAACAATAATAATAAATTTTGAATTCACCCTATCATCAGTCTCCATGTATTCATGCATGAATTGGTATTTAGGTAACCTGAGTGTTATTGGGAGTAGTGGTTTTTATCCATATACTAGAAAAAATGGTGAACTTTTGAGAGCTTGTTTATATCTAGTTCGATTAACCTAAAGTGTGTAATTTATCAAATAATTCCAATCCCTATGTCATTTCTCAGTATATTTTGTGATTGCATTCACCAAATTCTTATTTTTGGATTCAGCCACCCCATTCCCTTATGGGTAGTAGTTAGATGAAAACTTCAAGGTGATGTGGTTGTCATAGGCCCATTCTGTGAGTTTTGTTGATTGAAAATTAATACCATTATCACAAACTAATGAGACTAGCATTCCAAACTTAGTGACTAGATTCTAATCCAAAAATTTGTTCACTTACTTTGTATTACTTCTTGGTATCAATAGCAACAATCCATCTCATGTAATATTCAATAATGGTCAATATAAAATTATGGCCAACTAAAGAATTAGGTTTGATTACTCCAACAAAATTAAATCCCTATTGAAAAAAGGGGCATCCTTCAATTAAAATTTGGAGTGGAATTGTTGCATGGAATTCAAACTTGTAAAATGATTGGCAAACATGGTAGGTCCTAATGTGATTATGTGCATATTTGAAGATGGTGGGATAATAATACCCAACTCATAGTATCTTATGTGTTGTTGGTGTTCCTAGGGGATGACCGCCACCTAATATTTTGTGAAAATGGTCATGATTTCCTCAAATTCTTATTTTGATATGCATCATAAATATATTCCTTCATATTTATTCTAACACAAGACTCATTTCATTATCATGTAATGTTTTGCCTTTAATATGAGAGCTATTTTCTATTCTTTATTCAATTTTGGGGGGCATTTTATTTATAATAGGAACTAAATGATTGGATCATGCAAGTTATTTCCTATCATTTGCATCTGGTACATTACACAATAGTGATTATGGGATCCACTTTTTTCATTAATTATGTGATGTCTTGACCTCTTTACATCTTAGCTGATCTAATCCCCAGGTCATATTCTTGATTTTTTTTAATCAATTTCCCTCTTTATTCGCCCATCTCATTATACCCTAGCATGAGTTTTAACTATTGGCTCATGAAAAATTTCATAAACTTTATTATGCAAGATGTAATTCCCAAATTTATATATTGATTTAACTATGGCATATGCCATCTTTTTCAAAATAGGATATTTGATCTTATATTCCATAAAATTAGTTCTCATGAATGCTATAAAATGATATTTAGAATAAAAATTTTGTGTGAGCATCGCAACAATGGTATGGTCTCATGAGAGTGAATAGAGTTAGAAGTCTTTGGTAAAGTCAAGATTGACCAATACTAGTACCTGAGTGATTGTATTCCTTCATGTCATGGAAAGACCTTTTAGCTTCTAATGTCCACTCCACCATTTCATCATGTTTTAACATATCATTAATTGGTTTGATAATCTCATTAAATATTAAAATGAAATTGTGTACAAAATTGATCTTACCAAAAAATGATTTTAATTCTTCCTTACTATTGGGAAATGGAATCTTAGAAATGACACTAGCTCATTTTGGATCTATAAAAATACCTTTTTTATTAATTATATGACCTAGTAGCTTACTTTTTGTGACACAAAAGATACTTTTTTGGGGTTCAATAGAACACCATACCTCTAACATCTATCAAAAACCATTCACAAGTGGTTCACATGTTCTAACTTATTTTTAGAGAAAATAATAACATAATCCATATAGATAATAATACATTTACCGATCAAACCTTAAAATGCATAATCCATAGCATGATTGAAATTTTCCACTATATTGATCAGTCCAAAATGCATCCTTTTGTAGGAAAATGTTCTCCATTTGGTGGTGAAGTTTTTCTTGATTATTTCTTCCTTGTCAATTATAACTTTGTTGTATCTTGATAAACCATATAGGAATAACATCATCTCAGAGCCACTAACCATTTGAATGATTTAATCTAAAGAGAGTAAAGGATAATTTTATTTTTCAGATACCTAGTTAAAATTTCTTAAATCAGCACCAAATCAGATCTCTCCACTCTTTTTACACACTGGTACCAAATTAGCCATCAAAGTTGAATGTATAATAGGGAATATAGTTTTGGTTGCCAACAAATTTTACACCTCTTTTAGAATAAGAGGATCCATAATAGGATTAATAGTTCTTTGTATCTATTTGAAAGGATTTTATCCTTCCCTGAGTGGGATGGTATGAGTAATAATCCTTGAATCAAAGATTTCTAGGTCATCATATGACCAAACAATGATGTCCTTGTATTATTGTAACATAGATCTAAATTCTTCATTTTCCTATTCATTATAGCTTAGGTCTATGTTCAGATACTGAGGATGTTTTGGGGATCCTAAATTGAATGGGGTAAATTCTTATCCATGTTATTTAGGATACTTTGAATACTCGGTGCATGCATCTAGGTCAAAGGTCCTCTCTAGTGACAACATCCCTTTCAAGATTATGTTTTCCTTAAGCTTGATGATTCCATTATCTTCCATTTCATCCTCTTAAGAGGCATCCCTATCCTTTTCATCAATCATGTATGATTCAAAAAACCCTACATTATTCAAAAATTAAACAATTTGTTTATCATCATCATATACTTGGAAATTTTTAATGTTGTCAGCAACAAGACACAAGACTAATTCAATCAAGAAATTTCATAACTATGGATCTTTTAAAAGACATAGGTTTGATGTAGAGGTTTCTAAGGAATCATCAACTTTATTTTGTTCCTTAGGAATTGATGTTATATAAAAAGCATCAAATGCCTCAATCAGGTCCCAAATCATATGCTTATACTTCCTTAAGTATGATAACTTGAACTAAAATCTAATTATCACATGATTAACCACTAACTCATAATCCCCATACATTATAAATTATTTCACACCATGATTCAAATAAAATTTTAATCCTAAGATCAAATTTTCACACTCAGCCAAGTTATTGGTGCAAGGGAATTATAAATGATAGGCCAAAAAATAATGTTTCCCATGAGGATTGACTAATACTACACTTGAACTTGAGCCTTTATTGGATTGGGCCCCATTAAAGGTCATGGTCCACAAACCTTACACATTGACTTTCATGTCCCTTTTGTCTTTTCCTATCATGGTGGAAAGAGTATAGACACATATGTTAGAAACAACAAAATTTACCTTTTAATTATGTGTGTTGTATTCAATAACCATATACTTCATTATAGGTTCTCTGTTAACCTAAATCTATTTGGACATGCCTCTCTATGGAAATCACATATGTGAAAATTCCATGACCATATATCCATTAAGAATTTTGAAACAATCCTTACTTAGTAACATTATGTAGGCTTCACAAATTTCCACCACCTGGATATCTTTAAATTGTTGAATTTTGGGCTTTGATGCTAGCTAAACGTGGACATTCAATAGTTCTCCAACTACCTTAACCTTGGATTCATCCAAATGAACCACACTTTTTTTTAGCTTTCAAGGAAGTCAAACCTAGTTTTTGGCAAATACTTATGGGCATAATATTTGTATATGCTCCAAAATCAACCAAAACATTATATAGGTTCTTACCAAACATTCTTATGGTGAGAAAGAATGGGGGTACTTAATTTTTTTCATTATGAATAACCACATTCATGTGCATTATGTTTGGACTAGTTTATCTGTGAAGGATTTCAAGAGAAGGTCTCTCTATTTAATGATATGAGAAAATTCATGTAGATTTATGTTTATTTTGATCCTTTTCATATCATCCACTATATTATCACCACCCATATTAATAGTAAGTTGAAAATATGTGGCTAATAGTTGGTCATTACCTTTAGGTGGTTGGGGATCATTATTTGCTACTAGATCTAGAGATATTCCACCATGATTTGGTGGGGTGGATGTTGTATGGGGTTATTGTTTCCTACTCTTGAGTGGCTTCATTGATATTATTGAAAGGCATGTAATTCATCATAATTTTATTGAGGATTCATTATCTTCTTGATTAGGGAAGATAATATGAGTCTTGGATGAACTTGAGGGGTTAGATGCACCCATAGGATTTGGATGACTAGGGATAACCTCATATCCCTCTATTTCTTTCTATAAAATTTTGAATGCATTATAAAATTCACCGTAATTAAGCTCACCATGTTAAATAGTAAAATGGACTCTATACCAGTTTGGTAAAGCCAATTCATAGATATAAAACTTAGGGACTCTATTCCATGAACACTCTGCATTTTTTTACATGATTAAAAACCATGTTATACCTTTTGTATGTAATGTTTTTGTTGGTGTTTTCCCCACTAGCATTACCTATTTGATTAAGTAGACTAAGAATATTTTTTAGACCGTGTTTTATTGCATCCAATTCCCCTTTTTGTGGATTATTGTTGAGTTTTATATAGTATTGGTGGTAAGGGCCAAAACTTGATTTTCATTTGTGTTCACATCTTGAGTGGCTTTATCACCTATGAAATTTAACTGATAATTTAGAGCAATGTGTATTAAGGGTAACATGAGTGATCAAGAGTGGAGTGAGTAAAGGAACATTTTGGTTTGCATATAATATAGGATTTAGGGTTGACATGTTTGGGATTATATTGTGAATAACAAACAATAAATGACCTTGAGGATTTAATTATCTATATATCTTAATGGAAACAACATAAGCTAATGCCAATTTAATTTCCATAGGATCCCTATGGATAAACACTATTATCATGGGGCCCAAGGCATTCTTGTACATTTCCAATGATAATGCGACATTGGGGCTATATAATGTCATAACTTGATTGTACATTTTTTGGAACCTTATATTAAAATCTTGGATAGGTTCATTGGTTTCCCTTTTCATGTTGGAAAAGTGTTGTTATAGGATACTAGGACCAATTACTTGTCTAAACTAGGCTAAAAAGGTATCATGAAAGGTGGCCCATGCAATAATAGAATCTTCAAGAAATTTTAAGAATAAATCATAAGCAAAGTCTTAAAATGTGAAGGGAAAGATCCTATATGCTACATATTCATATTATACATTCAATAGTATTAGGGAATATTTAAATGAAGTTATATGTTCCTTGGTAGTGTGTCCTCCTTCAAGTTTGAATCTATGGAGATATCTTACCAAATTATGGGGTAACTCATGAACATCACTAAGAACATTTATATTAGCTCCTATCAACCAAGCCATAGGTTGATATTGGTGAAAATTTAAGTTCATATGAGAGTTTGGTTAGGTCCTTAAAGTTATAGGTCTCCCTTTATCAAATATAGGTCTTTCATGTGTATCTAATTGTTGAATCAACCTTGAACCTGATTCAAAGTTAGATCTAGTGAGTCTATAGGATATATTTAGATTGCTTGGTTTTATGGTTAAGCTATTGATCCCCTCATTATAGAACAAATTTATTCCATGTTTATGTGAGTAAAAATCACCCCAAATGACTAATGGGATAAATCCCTCTAGTTTTAGGATCCATGACTAGCACTCTAGGGCATGAGTTATGAGTATTGCTTTTATGAGTAATTAACAAATGAAATAAATATGAGGTAAATGTGGTTACCTATTAATTTTAAACAATTTTGGATTTGGATAACTGGACAAACTCATTCTAAAACCTACTATGGTATTATGCACATATGGTTCTAAATTAAGTTGGGTAGATCACATAATAAACCTTAAAAAGAGAGCAAAGGGAGGGAGAAAATAAGTATCTAATGTCAACATGAATAAAATCCCTCAAATAAATTAAATTATGAAATTAGTAAAGCAAATTCAAACTAGCATTTAACCTACTCTAGTAACAAGTTAGATCAATACAAATACAATAGAGAGTTTATGGGAAATATATATGAAATGAATTTTTTAACATTAGCTTAAATAATTTGATTAATGATAAATTTCAGATAACACATCCAATCATAAATCAGAGCTTCTATATACAAAATAATTAAAACAATAATTATCTCAATCTAACTTCTTCAAAAACTAAATTTGTAGCTAATCACACAAATCAATCGTGCTTAATTGAAATTACTCATGCATTTATAAAATCCAAAAAAAAGAGAACAAAAATAAAGCAATATTAACTTTTTTAAAGATTTTTTTAGCATTATTAATATTGATAGGATCCTTCTCTTCTTTAGAGAGATGAAAATACAAAGTATAAATAGGCCCCAAGGGTGAAGTTTATAATGAAAAGATGCCAAATTCATGTAGATACAAAAATATTGGAACTATAGTTAGTTTCATGCATATCCAAAATATCCACAAAATGTTCAAGGTGGACTGGGAGTACATGAGCTAACTCAAGTAGAGGAAGTGGCCAATGTTAAAGAATAAATTAGAGATGAAGAGCTTCTTGATCTAATTGTTATAACTAGGCATGTTTGTTGACTTTGAAGGAATATGACGAGTGTCATCTAACTCTTCATTTAACCAATATTCAATTGGTGTCTTATCAACTAGGGCCAGTGTCCAAAGCTATCTGTAGTAAGGTATGGGATGGTAGATCTAGAAGTCTTGCTTATGGGAGTGCTTACTGATCCTATTCTAACTTTGAATAAACTACATGATTCACTCTTTTGCTAAAAAAGAAAGAAATCAAATCAATCCACTCCTTTGCTGGAAGTAAAAGATCACACTCTTATTTTATGTTTGCAGGGAAAATAAATTCACACTCCCACTTACGAAAGGAAATTTGCTTCATAGTTCTGATGTAAAAGAAATGAAATAAGAAGATGCTCTTTTTAAACTATGAATTTGTTTTGATATTTTTATAAATAACTACAAATAGTAACAAGATTATAACTAATAAAATAGAACATACATACCATACACAGTTCCTAGTTCCAAGGAGAGTGGGCCCTTGCTCCTCTCGGACTCAGGAACAAAGCTTAATCAGTGCTGGAAACTTGAAGTATTAATTCATAGAAATGAAATAATTACAATCTGATTGAAACCTGTATGCTTATCTAATTCTCAATCCTTTGTTTTCTTCTTTTTTTTAAATCATCCCTTTTATAGTCAAAAGTCTTACACTTTATACTATTACAATTAACTCAAAATAGGTTGTAAAGAAATAGGATTCTTTGGTCAATCCATTCTTCCAAAGATAGGAGATTGGATTCCCAAGAGATCCAATTATTCTAATGAAATAATTATCCTATCCTATAATAATCCTAAAATCTGATTATATACAAATTTATCAAAAGCAAGTCCTTAAAAATAGCAGGCAGTTATTTTCCTTATTTAATTCCAGCTAGAATGGTTCTTTCCTATCCTATCTAGTCTCTAGCTTGGTCTCTAGCTTCTCGTTGTCCTTACAAAATTCTCGATATTGACCCTGTGGAGTCTATAGAAATGAGCCTGCAGAGTCCGTAGAAATGAGCCTATGGAGTCCATAGAAACAACCCTGTGTAGTCCATAGAAATAAGCCTACAGATTCCATAGAAATAAGCTTGTAGATTCCATAGAAATAAGCCTACAGAGTCCATAGAAACAAACCTGCAGAGTCCATAGAAATAAGCCTGTGGAGTTCGTAGAAACAAGCCTACAGAGTCTGTAGAAATAAGCCTGTGGAGTCTATAGTTCTATTGGATGGAGATCAAAATGGAATGTTCACTATACATCACTTGTGTCTTCTTCCTGATCATTCTTCACACAAAAGATCACTAAAACATGTTATATATTGGACATTAATGACAAAGTAAAGATTCAGTCTCTGGTTTAATATAAACAAGACAAATATCTATTTTCTATGTAATAGCTATCTAAGAATCTAAGATTTGTATAAGATAATATCCTTTGAGAGATGATTTGAAGGAAATAGCATGTCAATGATGAGCCATATTTTGAGCTCATCAGAATAGTGCTACTTTAAATAACTATTTGTCTATGTAATATATATCCATAATTAGATGTTAGAAGAGTACCATTGTATTATTTACCAATAAGTCATGACTCAAAATGGGGTCATGCAAGACTTATTTAATTTTTGTATCACTCTTAATATTCTCCTTAGCATTCAAGGCCAATTCAATCACTTCTGTGTTACTACCTTGATCAGCCTGAGTGATCTTGTCTTTGAAATTTCTTATAAAAGGTATTAATTAGGTAGTGAAGTGTTCAAATGGGACCAATTATCCATTGGGTAGAATAACTCCATGTATGTCAGCCTCTTTTAGTAGTATGAAAATATCATCCACTATTTTATCCATGGTTTGGATCATTACTTGCATCTTTGATTGCCACTCTGTAAAGATGTATTCATGTTTAATGACCATGTGTGGACCATGTTAATGCATACTAAAGGCATTATCTTAATATGATGACATGAGTCATGTTTTATTCCTTTGATTAAGGTCACCAATCTAGCATCTACTTGTGCTAGCTTTTTTAGATAGTATTACACCTTATGGTCCAAGGAAGTGCCCCTACCCTTTGCTTCAGTAATGTTAAGAAACAAACTATACAAAGATTCCATGGCTTATTCAACATTATCAAAGACATTATATGAGACTGCAACCCTTATATGAGTTTGCAGTATTTAAATTTTATGCATCATACCTTGGATAACCCTCCTATTCATTTCCCTTATAACCTCAATGACTAACTCAGGATCCTCTCCAAACTCATCCTTTTCACCTAGCTTGGTTTTTATTTTCTTGGCCAGTGTGAATAATTCCTCCTCAGTCTTATATTTATTTGTTTTAAAGACTTTTTTTGCTTTTATTCTTGTTACTCTCTTCATTGACCTTGTGAATTGTTCAAACCTCATTAAAATCTTAGGGTTGTCCATAATAACCATGTTTAGCCTATCCATCTTTGCTAATTGCATCTATTGAATCCAGGCTTATCTTTCTATAGGGGGAACAAGGGTAGAAGCAACAATAGGTGGAGGCTCTAGAGGTGAGGTCAAGACTTGTGTATACATGTGGATGTATGGGTAAGTTAAGATAAAATATATGGTAGATGGTGATGTAGTGACCCTAGGTGTAGGAGATGGTCTAGGTGGTGTGGAGAAGGAAGTTGGGATAGTGTGAGCAGATGGAGAATAGGTGACAAATGGAGCATAAGGAGGAAAAGTGATTGGTGAAGTGGACACAAAATTATGGGTGACCACAACTTTAAATATAATTTCTTTCTTTTTATTTTTTTAGTGTCTTTGGGATTGCCCTATTAATGATGCTCATACGCCATGTTATGAATGTGACTTGAGAAGAAGAAGTGATAGTAAAGGGATCCACAATATGCATTGGCCCAAGAAGAGGGACTTTTGTTTTTTTGAACCTATTATGGTAATTATTGTTTAAATAGTGAGAGCATAAGAAGGCATAATAGTGTATTATTGCATGGAAATAGGGGAATCCAAAGAAACTAATGTGGTATCTTGTGAAGGTGATCAGAGTAGAGTTCTCTCAATGCCTAGATAAAAGGTAATGGGTATAGTGGTTTGAATTGACATTGTAGGTGATGGGAAAACTGTGGGACCAAATGCTACTTTTAATCAAATGGGATAAAAGGCTTTGTCATTAACCTAGTTTGATTCGGAGACAAATATTTAGTAATAGATTCTTGTTGCATTGGGCGATGAGGAGGAGAAAAGGGTGCATCCTCAAATTAAGGCATTGAAGGAGAAAGATGATCAACAACAGGACCAAAAAAACTAGGTAGAGTTGACCAAGTGATTTATATTTGTCCTAATGAGCTAGCCCCTAAATTTTTCCCTTGGGCCATTATAATAGTAATTATAATTGGATGAAAACTAGGATGTGATATAATTACATAAGGATAAGGAATTGTTGTTGGAGAAGCTAGCACTATTATAAGTCCTTGAAATACTCTCCTTCTTAGGTGTTCATCTAAGGATGGAACATCTTCTTCTTCTAGATTAGGAGTCTTTTCCATCTCCTCTATTCCACCATACTGGACATTTTTGATAGTCTCCACGGTCACCCTACTTACATGCATTTATCTTATGGCTTCTTGTTCATCTTAAGAATTGATGAAAATGTGGTCTAAGGTGTGGGGTTGAAGATGGTAGACAACAAATAAAAAAACCACCATAACATGAATAAAAAATTCACAGGTACTAGGTAATTCACTTTAGTAGAGTCCCTAACCTCTATTCCAAGGTATGTTCCTTTAATTATCAAAAATTGAATGTAAGGCACTTCAATCCCTAGTGGAGTCACCAAAAAATGTTTGTAATATTTTATGTCATTATGTTTTCTTTGATTATTTTACTAACTTGTCTAATGGCAACAATATAAACTTAAAACATTGGAGAAATCACCATGGAATAGGTGATTTTATTCTGCATTTAATAGAGGCAACTCGCTCATATGATGGGGGTTTTAGGGATTTTTTGTAATGTCCCCATTTTCAAGTTCTCTTTTAATGCAATTAGTGCTAACTTTTTGGGTTTGTATTAGCCTAATCAGAGGGGTATTGTGATGTTACTAGTGAGCTCTGATGGTTTAGTAGAGTTTTTTAGATGTTATTTTTGGATTCTAGTTTGGTTTCCAAGAATTTTAGAGGGGACATGTATATTTAGTAAGTCACCCAGTAGGGTCCATTTATCATCTTTCATCATTGATATCACTCTTACATTATTAGTTTTTAATTTTGATGCTTTTTTACCATTATCACTAATTGGGTGTATTATCGAGCTATATTTAATTAATTTTACTAAGGTTGTCATTTTGATTAAAATAATTAATCAGGTGCCTGAGTATTATAGCTCATTGGAAAGAGAACATAAAGATTTAAATGATGAGATGCTTAGAAGTGACTTTCAATGTCAAAAATGTTTAAAAATAAAATATATCACTTTTTAGAGTTAAAAGGTTTAATAAATTAATAAAGTGGTTTTAAAAAAGGAGTTTTTATAAAGTTCCCTAAAAAGCTTATAAAAAGGGGATTTGAGAGATAATTTGATATGTTGAGTTTATTCTATTTCTCTGATGGAAACCCTTATGGTTCTAAAGATCGAACATGGTTCATCTTAGCCTTTGGAGGATGAAAATTCTCTTGGGAAGATTAGTTTTAGTGGTGAAAGATTACTCCCTAGCTAGTGATTGGTAGAGTCACTCATTTTTCACATCAATACTTCAATGGTTATGGTATGCAATTAATGAAGACTTTAAAAGGATAATTTTTAGGTTTTGTTATTGTGATCAAAATTTTACCAAGAAAGTTACGTTTAGATGCCAAGTTCCTATTGCTAGTCATTATGGCATAAGATTTGCTAGGTGTTTTGGAAACCTTTGGTTCGCATCAAAAAGGGAGTTATTATACATTTTTGAGTGCTATAATATGTATTTTTAAAACTAAAATATTTGTGAAATCTTCATCAATATTTGTGTTCTTGGGAAGTGCAGCCTGTTATTCTATTTGATGTTATTCAATACTAGAAAATGTGTACGAAAAGAACATAGTTTTCTTGGAGTCATTGTTATTCATGTCCATGTGCTACTCTAGTTTTGTAATAGAGAACCTTTTCCAATTGAATTTTAGATATGTGGAATATTATTTCAGTTAACTCAAGGTCACAATTTCACTAGTTTGATGTATTATATTTATGCTCTCATAATATATAATATTGTGTAAATCTTTCCATATCTTGGTTTATGAATAAAGAAATTTACTTCTTGTTGTTATATATTTGTTTGAGTGATTTGAAAATTTGAATGGTATCTCTACAAGATAAAATGAAAAAAATAGAAAACCTTTAAACAATTAATCACCATAGGCAAACAAATTGTTTAAAAAAATCATTCGGTTGGGAAAAGTGAAAGTTTGGGCAAGATTACATAGGGGATCTTATAGTGGTATTAGAGATAGGTTCCCTCTATCTTTTGGGTAAATCAAGAAATTGAATTTCAGTTTAAAGCATGGAAACAAAATATAGAAAATGGTTGGTAAGATTACTCTATGAAACAAGTAGTAAGCTCAGTATTCTATCTCAACCAAGGGATGATAAGGATCAGGTGGTTTAAAATAAGTCTATAGTATAGGAATCTAATGTAGTGATTTATAAGAAACATGATGAATGTGAAAAAGAACCACATGATGTCTCTTTGGTCATACATGAGGGACATGACATAAAAAAACCTTGAATATACCTCTATAACTATCCCATGAAGTGTTTGACACTAGTACCAAGGTTGGCATAATTGAGATCATTAATACCCTTTCAGATGATGGGATTGTTAAAGGAAAAAAGGATGAAGTTTCCAAAACAAATAACAATGATGATTCTTTATCTCATTATAGTGATGGTAACATAGGTGGATTCTGGTTTGACTACAAGACCAAGCTTATAGAGAGAGATACTTATGTTGACATTAGTATTGGTGAGTTGGAAAGTGATTTATTCATAAAGGCAACCACTCATGAGGAGCACAATGAAAACTTATACTCTAAACAAAGCAATCAAACCTTTTTCACATGGGATCCATGTGTTTCGACACCTAAGTATGATGAGGATACACATTGGGAAGAATTTCATTTTGATTATAATGATGTCTTTCATCTCAGGAGTCATGCATAGAGAATGGCATTGAGAAAGGTGAATTTGAAAGGGATAATATTGTATACAAATTAGAAAATTTAATGCATGAATTTGAAGTTGATCATGGGCCAAATGATGATAATGAGTCAAGCTTGAAAAAGGAAGTTCATGAGACTTGCGACAACTATGGAGTCACCACTAAAAGGTATGACAAATATTTTGGTTCTAGTTTTCATCATAGTAGTACTTTATTATCTTTGCCTAAAAGTGATTGGAAAAAATAGTTTTTGGTGTCTATTGAAAATGAAGTGCACACATTATCTATATTGGATGACATAAGAAGCCTTATTAAAAAACTCATACTCATGACACCAAAAAACCAATATGAGCAAAGTGTTCTCCTTGATGATTTGCACATGATGAAGTAAATTATGGAGGGAATAAAATCATATTTCTTACACATGATGCAAGATAGAGATGTAGCCACCAAGTTGGCAAATGAGACTTTGTCTATGACTAGGTAGTTAAGAGGAGAGATTAGTGAGCTCACCATTGAGATGGATTCCATGAAGCTTGATTTGGAAAGTGCCCATGAGGCACTTCTTGAAACAAATGAATAGATCTATGAGGCCAAACCATTCAAAGAATAGGAGAACAAAGGAAGTGCCAAGGAAATCAAATAGGTAATGAAGGAGCTTGATTACATTCATGAGGAGTTTGAACTTGCACATGTCCCAAAAATATGAAAATAGGAGTTTGGATCAGCAGGAGGATTGGTCTAATTTTAGAGTTGAGGATAATCTTCAGTTTGTTGGTAACCTTTTATTTGAGGTGACTTATGATGATCCACTCTTTGATTTGAATGATGTAATGTTTTATGATTCTAGTGATGAGATTAGAGTCGATCACAGGATTTGGGATCTAGGTGCAATTCCTAGATGTGAGGTGTTGTATTAGGATTGGAGTTATGTGCAAAATACTAGTATTAGTACTATTATCCACTTTCCAATCAGCCTATACATGACCTTAGTTCTTAGCCTATAGATGAGTTGGATGGCTTCTTCAAACTAGTAGTTAAGTACTTTATGGTTGAGGCTGGTTGATAGGGGTGATTTGACTATAGGAGATGACTCTTCAGCTACTTCCATACTCATCTCACCTATGTTTTTAGTGGGATTTTAGATTGATTACTTCTGACCATACATTTACACATTGGTTATGGTGACATATTTTTATGATCAAATTAATTTAGAGTTTTTGTAGGCTTTAGGGTAGCTGGTTGTTAGAGTTTTTTTAACACAATTCATTTATTTATTACTTCCACTTTGGTGAGTGATAGTTACTGCAATTACTTAATGGATATGGTATGCATATCTTTATATGATGCCTTATTTATTACAATGGGTTGGGTGTGTTGGTGTGTTTAAAACCATTCAATTGACACTTGGAGATTAAGTATCAATGACATGTCTTCAGTTGGTAACAACAGAGGAATTCCTTGGCAAATTTTAGAGTTGTGATAGTGATTGGTCTATTTTAATTTTGGGATGTCATGAGGTGATGTGTTGAGACTTATTATTTATGGCTAAGTATATGTTCTTTTATTATGCCCAAGATTGAGTCTGGTAGTGGATTTGTAGACATTGACTTCATTGAGATGCCTTGGCAGGATATGATTCATGGTAGTGGGTTTAGCCCTTTTAGGTATTTTAGCTTAGGTTTTGATTATGATTACTTTTTGGGGTTCTAGGATATGAGAATGCAATCTAGGCATGATGGTTAGATATTTATGATTAGAGTGGTGTAATATCATCATGGTGGTTCTTTTTTTAGACTAACTTGAAACCCTGTGATTACATTGTTTTACAGTTCAACAACTATTAGGGATGAGAGAGCCAATGTTGACTTTCTATATTTTACTCCTATAGTGCATCAATTTGGTTCTTTCAAAGAGAAATTATTTGATGAATTGACTAATTTTATGTAGTATTTGATTTCTCTTCATATATGTGGATATTTGAAGGTCTCTTATGTTGGTACATTACAAGATAGTGCCTAGAGAAGATGGTACTACAGATCTCCTAGGTTAACTTGGGACCCTGGGATCATTCTTCATTTTAGTCTAGTTTAGTCTTTTGATTTTTGGGTTATGATGGCATTTTTTGAGGATAAATAATCTTTGGGAAAGGAAGATTGTAATGTCCCCATTTTTTAGATCTCTTATAGTGCAGTTGGTGCTGACTTTTTAGGTTTGTGTCAACCTAATCAGAGGGGTATTTTGATGTTACCAGTGAGCTCTGACGGTTTAGTAGATTTTTTTATATGTTATTTTTGGCTTCTAGTTTGGTTTTCAATAATTTTGGAGGGAGCATCTATTTTTAGTAAGTCACCTAGTAGGGTCCATTTATCATCTTTCATCATCGATATCACTCCTACACTATCAGTCTTCAATTCTAATTTTTTTTTACCATTGTCACTAATTGGGTGTATTATTGAGCTATATTTAATTAATTTTACTAAGGTTTTCATTTTGATTAAAATAATTAATCAATTGCCTAAGTATTATAGCTCTTTGGGAAAATAACATAAAGATTTTAATGATGAGATGCTTAAAAGTGACTTTCAATGTCAAAAATGTTTAAAAATAAAATAAATCGCTTTTTGGAGTTAAAAGGTTTAATAAATTAATAAAGTGATTTTAAAAAAGGATTTTTTACAAAGTTCCCTAAATAGCTTATAAAAAGGGGAATTGAGAGCTCATTTGATATTTTGAGTTTATTCTATTTCTTTGATGGAAACCCTTGTGGTTTTAAAGATTGAACTTGGTTCATCTTAGTCTCTAGAGGATGAAAACCCTCTTGGAAAGATTAGTTTCAGTGGTGAAAGATTACTCCCTAGCTGGTGATTGGTAGAGTCACTCATATTTCACATCGGTACTTCAATGGTTATGGTATGAAATTAATGAATACTTTGAAAGGATAATTTTCAATTTTTGTTGTTGTGATTGAAGTTTTACCAAGAAAGTTATGTTTAGATGCTAATATTTGTGAAAGATTCATCAATATTTTTGTTCTTGGGAAGTGCAACCTGTTATTTTATTTGTTGATATTCAATACTAGAAAGTGTGTATGAAATGAACATAGTTTTCTTGGAGTCACTGCTATTCATGTCCATGTGCTACTCTAGTTTTGTAATAGAGAACCTTTCAAATTGAATTTTAGATATGTGCAATATTATTTTAGTCAACTCAACGTCACAATTTCATTAGTTTGATGCATTATATTTATGCTCTCATAATAGATAATATTGGGTAAATCTTACCATATCCTGGTTTATGAATTAAGACATTTCCTTCTTATTGTTATATATTTGTTTGAGTGATTTACAAAGTTGAATGGTATCTCTACAAGCTAAAATGAAAACAAATAGAAAACCTTAAAAAGTTAATGATCATAGGCAAGCAAACTATTTAACGAAATCATTCAATTGGGAAAAGTGAAAGTTTGGGCAAGATTACATAGAGGATCTTATAGTGGTATTAGAGATAGGTTCCTGCTAGCCTTTGGGTAAATCAAGAAATTGACTTTTTGTTTAAAGCATGGAAATAGAATGTAGAAAATGGTTGGTAAGATTACTCTATGAAACAAGTAGTAAGCTCAGTATTATATCTCAACCAATGGATGATGCTTTGATCACATTGAAAAAAGTAGAAGAATGTTTGATCTTTGTTGAGTAGTCACCTTCTAAATTATTGCAGATAGCTCTTGTTCCTAAAGTGACTTCTTTAGGTCAACACAGATGGTTGAGACACATAGATGATGAGGTAAGAATTCTTGTCACTCCATATTTGAGCAAAAACATGAGAATTTTAGCACCTAAATCTCCTTACAATGATAACACAATGAAAGAGGTAATTCAATTGATGGTGGATAGTTTCTAGGATATTGATGATATCACATGTTCTCACTTTTCTAGAAGGGTTGTTATACTTAAAACATCTGTAGGAATGAGATTGAGTAACCTCATACTAGATTTGGGATTACATGATTTAATACATAACATGTTTCACCATCTCTTTATTTCCATCAAGGAAGATGATGATGATGATGATGTTATTACAGCTATAAAAATTATGGTTTTGTCTATTAATGAGAGTTATGATGTGCCACAGTCTCTGTTTTCTATCTTAATGACTAACATGAAGAAGGGAATTATTGGAATCTTATCGTTTAAAGTAAAGTTAGTTAGAAGAGTCATTTATCATTGTGATTATAAGTTGAAACCTTTATTGGATGATAAGAAGTAGGTGGTTTAAAATAAGTCTACAGTATAGAAATATAATGTAGTGATTTATAAGAAACATGATGAATGTGAAATAAAACCACATGATGTCTCTTTGGTCATACATGAGGGACATGATATAAAAATAACCTTGAATACACCTCTATAGCTATTCCATGAAGTGTTTGACACTAGTACCAAGGTTGGCATAGTTGAGATCATTAACACCCCTATAGATGATGGGCTTGTTAAAGGAAAAAAGGATGAAGTTTCCAAAACAAATAACAATGATGATTCTTTATCTCATTACAGTGATGGTAACACAGGTGGATTCTAATTTAACTACTAGACCAAGCTTAAAGAGAGAGATACTTATGTTGACATCAGTATTGATGAGTTGGATAGTGGTTTATTCATAAAGGCAACCACTCATGAGGAGAATAGTGAATACTTATACTCTAAATAAAGTAATCAGCCCTTTTTCACATGGGATCCATGTGTGTCGACACCTAAGTATGATGAAGATACACATTAGGAAGAATTTCATTTTGATTATAATGATGTCTTTCATCTCAAGATTCATGCATAGAGAATGGCATTGAGAAAGGTGAAGTTGAAAGGGATAATCTTGTATGCAAATTAGAAAACTTAATGCATGAATTTGAAATTGATCATGGGCCAAATGATGATGATGAGTCAAGCTTGAAAAAGGAGTTTCATGAGATTTGGGTAGCTATGGATTCACTATTGAAAGGTATGACAAATATTTTATTTCCAGTTTTCATCATAGTAGTACTTTATTATCTTTTCCTGAATGTGATTGGAAAAAACAATTTTTGGTGTCTATTGTAAAAAAAAGTGCACACATTATCTAGATTGGATGACATAAGAAGCTTTATTAAAAAACTCATACTCATGACACCAAAAAACCAATATGAGTAAAGTGTTCTCTTTGATGATTTTCACGTGATGAAGAACATTATGGAGCGAATAAAATAATATTTCTTATACATGATGCATGACATAGATGTAGCCACCAAGTTGGCAAATGAGACTTTGTCTATGACTAGGTAGTTAAGAGGAGAGGTTAGTGAGCTCACCATTGAGATGGATTCCAAGAAGCTTGATTTGGAAAGTGCCCAAGAGGCACTTCATGAAAAAAATGAATAGATATATGAGGCCAAACTATATAGAGAGTAGGAGAATAAAGAAAGTGCCAAGGAAATCAAATAGGTAATGGAGGAGCTTGATTACATTCATGAGGAGTTTGAACTTGCACATTGTCCCAAAAATATGAAAATAGGAGTTTGGATCAGTAGGAGGATTGGTCTGATTTTGGAGTTGAGCATCATCTTAAATTTTTTGGTAATCCTTTGTTTGAGGTGACTTATGATAATCCACTCTTTGAGTTGGATGATGTCACATTTTATGATTCTAGTGATGAGATTAGAGTCGATCACAGGATTTGGGATCTAGGTGTAATTCATAGATGTGAGGTGTTGTATTAGGATTGGAGTTATGTGCAAAATACTAGTATTAGTACTTTATCCACTTTCCAATCAGCCTATACATGTCTTCAGGTCTTAGCCTATAGATGAGTTGGTTGGCTTCTTCAAACCAACAGTTGAGTACTTTATGGTTGAGGTTGGTTGATAGAGGTGATTTGACTATAAGAGATGACTCTTCAACTACTTCCATACTCATCTCGCCTATGTTTTTAGTAGGATTTTAGATTGATTACTTCTACCCTTACATTTCCATATTGGTTATGGTTACATATTTTTATGATCAAATTGATTTAGAGTTTTGGTAGGCTTTAGGGCATCTAGTTGTTAGAGTTTTTTTAACATAGTTCATTTATTTATTGCTTCCACTCTGGTGAGTGATACTCACTACAAATACTTAATGGATATGATATGCATATATTTAGATGATGCCTTATTTATTGCAATGAGTGAGGTGTGTTTTTTTGTTTAGAACTATTCAATTGACACTTGGAGATTAAGTATCGATGAAATGTCTTTAGTTGGCAACAACAGAGTAATTCCCCAGTTGGCAAATTTTAGAGTTGTGATAGTGATTGGTATATTTCATTTTTGGGATGTCATGAGGTCATATGTTGAGAATTATTCTTTATGACTAAGTATATTTTCTTTTCTTATGCCCAATATCAAGTTTGTAGTGGATTTGTAGACATTGACTTCATTGAAATGCCTTGGTAGGATATGATTCATGGTAGTGGGTTCAGCCCTTTTAGGTATTTTAACTTGGGTTTTGATGATGATTAATTTTTGGGGTTATAGGAGAGAGAATGCAATCTGGACATGATGGTTAGATAGTTATGATCAGAGTGGTACAACATCATCATGGTGGTTCCTTTTTGAGACTAACTTGGAACCCTGAGATTACATTATTTTATAGTTCAACAACTATTAGGGATGAGAGAGCCAATGTTGAATTTCTAGATTTTAATCCTATAGAACATCGATTTGGTTCTTTTAAAGAGCAATTCTCTGAGGAATTGACTGAGTTTATGAAATATTTGATTTCTCTTCATACAGGTGGATATTCATAGGTCTCTTGTGTTGGTACGCTATAGAATAAATGCTTGAAGAAGATGATACTACAAATCTCCTAAGTTAACTCGGGACCCTGGGATCATTCTTGGTTTTAGTATAGTTTAGTCTTTTGATTTTTGGGGATTGCATTGTTTGAGGACAAACAATCTTTAGGAAGGGAAGATTGTAATGTCCCCATTTTTGGGTTCTCTTATAGTACAATTGGTGCTAATTTTTTGGGTTCATGTTACTCTAAATAGATGGGTATTTTAATGTTACCAGTGAGATTTGATGGTTTAGTGGATTTGTTTGACACTTTTAGATGTTATTTTTGGTTTCTAGTTTGGATTCCAATATTCTTGGAGGGATAATCTATTTTTATTAAGTCATCTAGTAGAGTTCATTTATCATCTTTCATCATTGGGATCACTCCTACATAGTCAGTCATCAATTTTGATGCTTTTCGATCATTGTCACTAATTGGGTGTATTATTGAGCTATATTTAATTAATTTTACTAAATTTTTCATTTTAATTAAAATAATTAATTAGGCACCTGAGTATTATAGCTCAGTGAAAAGAGAATGAAAATATTTAAATAATGAGATGCTTAAAAGTGACTTTCAGTGTCAAAAATATTTTAAAAATAAAATAAATCACTTTTTAGAGTTAAAAGGTTTAATAAATTAATAAAGTGATTTTTGAAAAGGAGTTTCTAGAAAGTTCCCTAAAAATATTATAAAAAGGGGAATTGAGAGCTCATTTGATATGTTGATTTTATTTTATTTCTCTGATGGAAACCCTTGTGGTTCTAGAGATCGAACTTGGTTCATCTTAGCCTCTGGAGGACAAAAACCCTCTTATGAAGATTAGTTTTGGTGGTGAAAGATTCCTCCCTAGCTGGTGATTGGCGGAGTTGCTCATAATTTGCATCGATACTTCAATGGTTATGGTATGAAATTATAGAAGACTTTGAAAGGATAATTTTTAGGTTTTGTTGTTGTGGTCAAAGTTTTACTTGGAAAGTTATGTTTGGATGCCAAGTTACTATTATTGGTCATTGTGGCGTGAGATTTACTAGGTGTTTTAGAAACCTTTGGTTCACATCAAAAAGAGAGATGATGTACATTTTTAAGTGCTGCAATATGTATTTTTAGAACTAAAATATTTTTGAAATTTTCATCAATATTTATGTTCTTTGGAAGTGCAACCTGTTATTCTATTTGTTGTTGTTCAATACTAGAAATTGTCTATGAAATGAGCATAGTTTTATTGGAGTCATTATTTTTCATGTCCATGTGCTAATCCATTTTTGTAATAGATAACCTTTTAGATTGAATTTCAGATCTATGTAATATTATTTCAGTCAACTCAAGGTCATAATTTCATTCATTTGATCCATTATATTTTTGCTCTCATAATAGATAATATTGTGTAAATCTTTCCATATCTTGGTTTATGAATAGAGACATTTCCTTCTTGTCATTATATATTTATTTGAGTGCTTTGAAAAGTTGAATGTTATCTCTATAAGATAAAATGAAAACAAATAGAAAACCTTTAAATAATCAATCACCATAAGCAAGCAAATTGTTTAACGAAATTACTTAGCTGGGAAAAGTGAAAGTTTGGGCAAGATTACATGGGGGATCTTACATTTTTGGTACTTTTAACTATAAATTGATAACGAAATAAAAAGGGAAAAATAATGATATAAAGTAGAGGGAAATTGAATAAAAAGGAAGGATATGAGAAACCAACAATAGAATAAATGCAAAAGACCATTTTGATAAGTTAGAAAGGAATGTAAATGAGTGGGAACCCTTTCTAACATATGAAAATAAAAACATGAATAACAAATATATGGAGGATGAAGGTCCCTATTAATGTGGGTTTTATACACACCACTAACAATGGGTTTTCACCCTTTTATTTTAAGACTAATGGTAATTTTGTCTAGGGAAAGAATTTCAGGTTGTGCCTCTCTTATGTAGTTATGGTGGAATAGTAGCATGTGACCTACAACCCATCAATGTAAATTCACATGAGTGATCAAAACAACAACCAAGGATGGATATTTACAATGATGTTATATTACAATAATTAGATCTCATTTAAAAATTAATAATGAGGGAAGGGTAGGGCATACAAAAATGTTTCATAGTTTAGTTGATTAATCCTTTCACTTAAGCAACACTTTTTGAGGTTTAATGAAAAATAACCAACATTCATCAAATCTAGTCATGCACTCAAATTTAAATTAATATGATGCAAGAGTCTAAGGATTGATCAATTTTGAGTAAATTTCAATAGCATCATTATTGATGGGTTGTTTAACACACCAATTTAGTCAGAAAAGGAACCATCTAACCTCTTCTGAAAGGAGATCAAATATCTCTGCAAGGTCTATATTACTAGGTCATGGCATACTAGATAACCTAGTTGGTCAATGTGAAACTATTCCATTTCAAGGAACTTGATGATCTAGAATTTATGTTTAAAAAAGTGAGAGGGATAATGTGAGTTTGATATTTGGTTAAAGTGGGTTTTAAGCACACAACTAGGTATAATGAAGTGTATAAATATAATAAAATCAGGTGTTTTCAATTTATCAAAGAAGGTGAAACTGATTCAATATTCATTCATTACATACATAGATTCAACAGTGCAATAATATTAATAAAAAAGGATTTGTAAAATTCAAACATGAAAATAAAGTTTACAATCAGATATATGCTAACCCTAAGCTAAAAATTTGATAAAATGGTGTAAAAGATAAGTGCAAAGAGGAAGGAGTGATCTTGTTTTACAATGAGAGTAAATTTGAAACACTTGATTATATAAATCCCATCAAATTGATTTTCTACCTGACCTACATGAATGAAGCCGTAAACAAAGATGATGTAAGAGTTTGAAGGGAATCAACCATAAAAGAAAGAGAACATAACCACCATATTGCATTGTTCTGGAAGTTATGGCCAAAAACCTGATTAGCACTCTACTTTTGAGTGAACTATGCCACATATAAACCTTTCCCATGTGTTTTGGCCCCCTTATTCACATTAAATGGGGATGGAAAATCTTTTATTTTGGAATATTTCTTCTCTCACATGGGAGTCTCTTCTCCTCATCTAGCTCTGTAAAAATAAAATAATAAAATGTCACATCCTTGACTGAAAATAAATAAACTCAAAACAAAATGTGACATTCTATAAGGATACAAGCAAGTGATGAAATGAAAGATTTTAAAAGTTGAACTTTCTCTATATGATACCCATACCAATTTGAAGTCACCAACATTAGCTTCCCAATGCAACTAATGACTTAGAATACGAAGCTCTATAGTGAGAGCTATGAGCAAATAGGTGCTTGGGTGCACTTTAGCACCTTCTTGAAGAGCTTTTAAAAGTTAATTACATTTTATGCTTCTTTTTAAAAAGAAAATTATTTTTTCTATAAAAAACTAATAAAAACCATTAGAATTGATTTAATTTAATTTTAAATAACATTAATTAATTTTAATCAAATTGGTTTGATCTTAAAATGTTGAAGGACCTTTGGGATTTCTTTCCCATTATTCATGTTCAACATTGGGTGATATGTACCTTTTCTACTTTCCTTACAACTACACATACCTATAAAGACTTCATATTTTTTATTGCACCTCTTGAGCATGATTTTCACCTAAAATATACCCTTCCATGTATATACCATGCCTTTCATGATACTTGTGTACTAGCTAAATACTCACATGAGCCTCATCAACTAAGCCACATCCTTCGCACTTTAGTGTCTTTAAAACCCATACCAACAAGGCCAACCCACCCATTTTGGTGTCGATTAATTTCATCTCATATTTGGCCGAGACCATTTTGTGTCTTTTTGCACCCATTAAGAACTAAATTCAAAGACCAAATTTGTGCATGGAGAGGCCCTCCCATACTTAAAAAATAGAGGTTAAGAACACATTTTTAGATAAAGTATAGAGAACACCTTAATGCCTTACATACTTGATAAAAAAACTAAGTTGACTTACAAAAAGTCAATCTAATAGTGTCAAACACTCACTTCCAGGAGAATTATTGTATATGAAAGTTAATCACTCAAATCCAGTTGATGCAATGACAAGGCCCTTGATACCAATTTTTCACTAAAATGTGCCCAATATCCCAAATACCTAATTAAGAAGCTCATTAGACTTAGCAAAAGGAGATAAAAGACTTGCCAAGGTCTATTTTTATGCCAAGTGCAGCATATAGAAATTTATCACACGGACTCACTTGACGTAACATAATAGGTTTAAAGACTTGAACATGCACATAACATGAGATATGATAAAATAATTATTTCAAATGTGACAAAGGAACTAGCATTATAAAATCAAGGCAAGACTCAATTAGACCACAACAAGCAAGACTAGAATCAAAATAAAAAAAGGTACCCTAATTTCATCAAATTTTGGGCATATTGTGCAAGCAATAACAAATGGTGACTCTCCTGGAAAATACTCTTAATTATTTTTAAATTAAATAAACATGTCTACAAACTTAAAATATTTGGTTATAACATCACATAGAACATGAACAAGTTTGTGAAAGGTTAAGATATGAATGGTTGTAAGGTGAATTATGATATTCACATTGACCGATGTGTGCATGTACATTCATTACCTTTCATGAACTTGATAAAGAATAGTTACTACTGTCGATATCATTGAGCTAATGAATTATACCTTGATAATATTTATTGGACATTGATCTTCTACCAATAAGGCTTCCATAGCCCCAATGAATATGTCACTAATCCCACTCAAGGCCTTACTCTACTACCAGACAAGCATCCATATCCCTAGTACAAATTACCTGAATCACCTAGAAGTTGAGTTTTTCAGTTAATAGATTTTGTTTTGTTTTCTCTCTTTAAAAAAACATCTCAATTCTGGGTTGGGGACCACCATGGACTTGAGAGGTATAATTATAATTTATTCACTCAAGATCTTGGTTGCAATAATTTCATTTAGGCAAATCTTGAAATAATTAAAGTGTTTTTTGTGTGAGTTTTCAAGAGAATATATTCAAATTTCAAATAATTTACCCAATATCACACAGTCATGAATAAATATAGAACACATGGGACAACCTACATCTATGACACCAAACTTGAAAACAAAATCTTACATCACAAACTACTTAGAATACATAAGCACCAAAATGCCATTGATACTTCTTGACATAAAAACACTTTTTATTTCAACAATGAGTAAGGTACCCATAGGATCAAAAACAAACAAGACCAAAAAAAGAGGTAATGAATGAGGATAAAATAATGACAAAACATATAAAAATAATAACATAAACTAAAGCAACACACTAAAATAAAACAATAAACACAATGAAAGAAAAAAATTAGAAATCAAAAGGAAAATATGTATATGACCTTACCAGGCTAATTCATACCTAGAAGTAGTGCTTGAGAAACTACCCATTTATAGGAAATTGTAAATCCTCACTAGTTAGACACTTGACTTCAATGCATTCTCTCCCAAGATTTCAAAAATCTAGAAGAGATCTAACTAGAAAGCATCAAACTTACCATGTTGTCTATTTTTATCATGAGCCTTGTCCCAAAGGAGGACTAAATTAGTGATTTGAAAGGCTTTTAATTTGGCTCATTTTTAAACCATTATTTTTTAACTCTTTGATGATTACTAAAGTATAAAATGGCTAAATTACATTTTATCTCAAATTTTATAAAATTTAGGAGTCAAGCTTTGATCTTATCATCAATCTCAAGGTAATCTCTCATAAATTTCAAAGTAGGGATTCTCAAGTTAACTAAAAAAAATAAGATTTTGACCATATACCAAGTGGTATAGGGACATGCATAGGTATGAATTAATCCTAGTTATATTAGACCACCAAAGTACAAACTTTAGCTTATTGTGACAATCCTAAGGAATTTTATCCAAAATATTCTTAATCATGTCTAACAAATTTTCATTCATTAATTCAATAACACTATTACCTTGCAGATAATAATTAGAAAGAACTCTAAAATTACTTGATTATCATATGCCCATTTGATGAATTAAACAAAGTAAAAATTAGGATCATTACCAAATACTAGAGTAAATGACATTCCAAACTAGTGACAATGTACTCTTTAAGCAAACTGATCACAACATCGATTGTACATTTTTTGAATGCATGTGCATTAGTCCAATGGGTGCGATAGTTAGTTATCAATTTAAATTTGTTTCCAATTCATAAATTTACATTGATATATCTAAAAAGGTCTATCCCCCATTTTCAAAAGGTTTAATTCAATAACTGGTTGTAATGACATAATTGGGGTGCGCTCTCTATGTGTTATAACTTGAAAAATGTGGAAGATTTTCACATGTGAATGAGTATCCTTGAAAACATAGGGCTGATCATAACATGACTGAAGGATTTGGTGTGTCATAGCACTACCTAAACCATGTTCATTTCCATACTTTTTGTGAAAATATCTAAGTGTTTCAACTTATTTAGCTTTGTTCAAACATCTCAGGTAAATAACTTCATGATTCTTGTAATATAATGTTCTTGATTTAGTCATGAATTTACCACTCTTCAAGCACAACACTCTTATTTTAGTGTGGTTTAGGTAGTTAGGACACTTGTTGTCCAACAAGTAATGAATGATATGTTAATACCATCATCATTAATGATAGACTGCACTGTATACTACTGACACACAATATTTGAATCAATTTCAGCCCTCATTTTACTTAGTCCTTGTCCTCTTACAGTCTTCATTGGTTGTATTTCTAGGGAAAATTCCTATAGAGTGGTCATCCATTTTCCTCTTCATTTACCTAACTCATTTTACACTAACATTACTGTTATAATAGGGTCAGGTACAATGGTGAACACTTTGCTACATAGAATATAATGCCTAAACTTCTTAACTATATTAATCAGTGAAAACCCCTATTTATTAATGGTGTAAAACCCAAGTTTAACATTTTTGAGTGGAAAACTCATGAATGAAATGAGTCTTTCATCTCTAGCACCCTTTTTATGAGTTAGAACAACAATGCTTGAGTGTTCAAAGGTGAATGAATAGATATAAAAAGGGTGTGTATAGTTTGGTCTTATCAACACTAGAGTTTTCATGATGGACTTTTTCATTTTAGCCAAATAAATTTGTGCTTCAGTATTTGAATCGATCTTGGTATCCTTATTTAACATGTTGTTCAATGGTCTCACAATTTTAGTAAAGCCTGAAATGAATTTGTGCATGAAATTAATCTTGTTGAAGACTAATTCCAACTCCTTTTTCCTGTCAGTATTGAGTTGTGGAGCTAAAAGCTACACCAAATGAGCAAATACAAGGTTACTGTAATTACACAGTCACCGACATCGGTCAGGATCGACTGACCTCGATCAGGGATTGACCAGAGGCTGTTGACGTCAGTTATGGATTAGCTGATGTCAGTCATATGCAAGTAGACAGGGACCAACATCGGTCACCTGTACGTTCCAGAAGTCTATTTTCATGGGATGAATAGATTGTTTACATGATAAGTTTAACTGTTAGTGTTGAGTCTGCATTTTTATTTTTGGTAGGACTGATTTGAACCTTTGATTAAGAGGTGTATCTAATAGTGGAGAATGCATAGCTCATGATCCCTAATTCTATATAATAAGGATAGATCTTCATAGCTTGTGTATGAGAAAAAGGGTGAATCAATTCAAGTAGCTGAATTGTGTTTGTAATTGTGAGAGAGAACTCTTGAGGGAAAAAGATCTGTACATCTGAGAGGTGTGGAAGAAAGAGAGATTTATTCAATTGTATTTCCTTTTGGAAGAGTTTAATACAAGTTTTCATTATTTTTTGTATCTCTTATTCTTTGCTGATTCTAATTTCTAGTTATTATTCTGGTTTAATTCCGTGTTTAGTTGATTGCATAAAAGTAATCAATTGTACTATAAGATCTTAACAAGTGGTGTTAGAGCTTGGGTTCACTAAAAGGTTGTATCAGATCAGATTAGTGTGTGTTGATTACAGGTTCACTCATAGGGGTTTCTGATTGAGTGGGATTAAAGCAATGGCAGAAGAAAGTAAGTTTAGAATGGAGAAGTTTAATGACAAGAATTATCAATTATGGAGGATGTAGATAGAAGATTATCTATATCAGAAAGATCTATACTTACCGTTGGGTGGGGTTTCAAGTAAGCCCATAGATATGCAAGATGAAAAATGGAATGTTCTTGATAGAAAGGCTCTGGGATCTATAAGGTTGAGCCTGGCATCTTCTGTGATTTCCAACTTATCACAGGTAAAGACAATGGTAGAGTTAATGGATACTTTGACAAATTTATATGAAAATCCCTCAGCTTCGAATAAGGTATATCTTATGAAGCAATTATTTAATTTGCAAATGCAGGAAGGTGGATCTGTATCTAGTCATCTTAATGATTTCCATGCAATAGTAAATCAGTTAAATTCAGTCAAAATAGTTTTTGATGATGAAATTAAGGCTCTCTTAATTTTATGCTCTTTACCTGAAAGTTGGCATAGTTTGGTAATGGTAGTTAGTAATACTGCATCTGCTTCAAATATCTTGAAAGTTGATGATGTTGTTACTGTAATCTTGAATCAATAAACTCACAAGAAAAGCATAGGGGAATCATCAGGTAATGCTTTAAGTATTGAAAGTAGGGGAAGGCAAAAAGAGAAGGGAAAGCAAGGGAGATCAAGGTCTAAGTCAAAGATGAGAAGTAGATCCAAATCCAAAAATGGAAGGAAAATAACCTGCCAGAATTGTGGAAAGATAGGGCATGCAAAGAAAGATTGATGGTTGAAAATTAAAGAAGAAAAGTAGCATGAAGGTAAAGAAGAAGCAAAAGTTGCAGGTATTTTTGCATAAGATGCTCTTATTTTTTTCTTTGGATAATAAAATAGAATCTTGGGTTTTAGATTTTGGTGCCTCTTTCCATGCAACCCCAAATAGAAAATTTTTCAATGATTATGTCTAGGGAGATTTTGGAATAGTCTATTTAGGGGATGATGAGCCTTGTAAAATTGTTAGCAAAGGAAAAGTGTAACTAAAATTGCAGAATGGCAACACATGGGTGTTGAAGGATGTCATGCATGTACCCATCCTGAAGAGGAATCTGATTTATGTAGGAAAGTTCGGGGATGAGGGTTGCACAGTAACTCTCACAGCTAAATCTTGTCAGGTTTCCAAGGGTGCACTTGTATTAGCCAGAGGTAAGAGAGTAGGTACTCTCTATTTATGTAATTGTATTACTGATTATTCTCCTTCTATTTTATCTACTACAGATGTAGATGCAAAGTTGTGGCACTGTAAGCTTAGCCACATGAGTGAGAAAGGAATGACTATTCTTAAGTCAAAAGGTAAGCTTTCAGATTTGAAAAGCACAGATCTAGATTTTTGTGAGCATTGTATTTTTGGGAAATAGAAGAGAGTGAGATTTTTCAAAACTGGGTCAACAAAAAAGAAGCACAAGTTGGAGCTTGTTCACACAGACGTGTGGGGACCAGCTCAGGTAGCTTCTATTAGAGGATCATAGTATTATGTTTCTTTCATTGATGATGTTACAAGAAAGGTATGGGTTTATTGCATAAAGAAGAAATCTAATGTTTTTGACACATTTAAGAAATGGAAAGCTTTGGTTGAGAATGAAATAGGTTTGAGATTGAAGTGCCTTAGATCTGACAATGGTGGTGAGTATTGTAGCAATAAATTCAACAGTTACTGTTCTATGAGTAGAATTCACAGGAAAAGGATCATTCCAAGGACACCTCAGCAAAATGGAGTTGTTGAAAGGATGAATAGAACAATAATAGAGCGTGCATAGAGTATGAGGTTGCATGCTAGTTTGCCCTTACAGTTTTGGGTAGAAGCTGTAGATACTGTAGTTTACCTGATTAACAGAGGACCTTTTACTACTCTGGATGGTGGAATTCCAAAAAAGGCTTGGATAGGTAAAAAGGTAGATCTTTCATTTCTCAGAGTTTTTGGTTCTGAAGCTTTTGTGCACATTGATAAAGAAAATAGAAAGAAGCTGGATGTTAAATCTATGCAGTGCAATTTTAGTGGTTATGGCTCTGGAGATTTCAGATTCCAATTGTGGAATCTAGGAACTAACAAAATAATTAGAAGCCATGATGTTGTTTTCAATGAGATGGTGATGTATAGTGATAAGCTCAAGAAGCTAAATAATAGTGAGCAGGGCAATGTTGATTTGGACGAGGTGATGATCCAAAATGAGCTCACAGGGAAAAATAATCACACACAGGAAAACGCAGACATCGACATCGATCAGGCAAGAACCGATGTTAGTCATATAGGAACCGACATCAATCAGACAGTAATCAACATTAGTCAGGTGGAACTGACGTCGGTCAGGTACAGACCAAGAGATGACTGGGATCGGTCACTGACAGAGAATTTGGGTGGACAACAAGCAGTGAATGAGTCTCAAATGCCCATGAGGAGGTCAAAAAGGGTAAGTAAACCTCCAATTCATTATTCCCCTTCATTATACTACTTGTTGCTCACTGATGGTGGAGAATCAAAATGTTTTGATGAGGCAATGCAGGTAGAATCCCAGAAATAGTGGGAGCTTGGCATGAATGAGGAAATTGATTCTTTGAAAGAGAACCAAACGTGGGATTTGGTTGACTTTCCAGCCGAAAAAAAAGCACTGAAAAACAAATGGGTTTATAGGGTAAAGGAAGGTGAGAATGGACAAATGAGACATAAGGCCATGTTGGTAGTAAAGGGATTTGCATAGAAACCAGGTATTATTTTTGGTGAATTTTTTTATTTTGTAGTAAAAATGACTTCTATTAAGACTGTATTGTCTTTAGTTGCTATTGAGGATTTGCATCTTGAGCAGCTTGATGTTAAGACAACGTTTCTTCATGGAGATTTGGATGAAGAAATATATATGGATCAGCCAGAAGGTTTTGAGGTCAAAGGTAAGGAGAAATTTGTGTGCAGGTTGAAGAAAAGCTTATATGGTCTTAAGCAAGCTCCAAGACAATGGTATTTGAGATTTGACAGGTTTATGATAGAGCATGGCTTTAGTAGATGTCAATCTAACCATTATGTTTATTTTAAGAGATTGGATAATGGTAGATATATTATCCTGTTGTTGTATGTAGATGATATGCTTGTTGCAGGTTCACACATGTAGGATATTACTGAGCTTAAGGTAAAATTAGCTCACACATTTGCCATGAAGGATTTAGGAACAACAAAGAAAATCCTTGGCATGAGTATTAAGAGAGACAAGAAAAATCACAGTTTGATTTTGTCTCAAGAGGATTATGTGAACAAGGTGTTGGAAAGGTTCAATATGCAGGATGTAAAATTGATAAGTACACCTATGGCTGGACACTTCAAGTTGAGCAAAGAACAGTGTCCTAAATCACATGATGAGGTTGAGTACATGAGTAGAGTTCCATATGCTTCAACAGTTGGGAGCTTGATGTATGCAATGGTATGTACCAAACCTGATATTGCCCAAGTAGTGGGAGTTTTCAGTAAGTTTGTGGCCAATCCAAGAAAGGAACACTGAAAAGTAGTTTAGTGGATTCTCAGATATTTGAGAGGGACCAATAGTAGGCATTTATGCTATGGAGGGTCAAACACTTCTCTACATGGGTATGTAGATTCGGATATGGTAGGTGACTTGGATGGCAGGAGAAGCACCACAGGATATGTGTTCACTGTTGGTGGAATGGTGATTAGTTGGATTTCAAAGTTGCAGAAGGTTGTTGCCTTGTCTACTACAGAGGCAGAATACATTGCAGTCATAGAGGCTAGCAAGGAAATGATTTGGATGACACGATTCATGGAAGAGTTGGGAAAGGAGCAAGAGAGTTGTAGATTGTATAGTGATAGTCAAAGTGCAATTCATTTGGCAAAGAATTTAGCCTTTCATTCAAGAACCAAACATATATAGCTTAGGTACCACTTCATTAGATAGGTATTGGAGGATGGTGAGTTGAAGCTGAAAAAGATCCATATAGATTAGAACCCTATTGATATGTTAGCAAAGCTGGTAACAAAAGAGAAGTTGAATCTTCATTCAAATTTTGTTGGTCTTCAAGATTGAGCTTGAAGATGGAGAAACAAGGTAGAGGATGTTGCTGTACAGGTACAAGTGTAGCTGTTTATCTCCAAGTGGGAGATTGTTGAGTTGTGGAGCTAAAAGCTACACCAAATGAGTAAATGCAAGGTTATTGTAATTACACAGTCACTAACATCAGTCAGGATTGACCGACATCAGTTAGGGATCGACTAGAGGCTATCGACATCGGTTATGGATCAGCCAATGTCAGTCATATGCAGGCAGACAGGGACCGACGTCGGTCACCTGTGCGTTCCAGAAGTCTATTTTCATGGGATGAACAGTTTGTTTGCATGATAAGTTTAACTGTTAGTGTTGAGTTTGTGTTTCTATTTTTCAAGACTAATTTGAACCTTTGATTAAGAGGTAAATCTAACGGTGGAGAATGCATAGCTCATGATCCCTAATTCTATATAATAGGGATAGATCTTCATAGCTTGTGTATGAGAAAAAGGGTGAATCAATTCAAGTAGCTGAATTGTGTTTGTAATTGTGAGAGAGAACTCTTGAGGGAAAGAGATCTGTACATCTGAGAGGTGTGGAAGAAAGAGAGATTTCTTCAATTGTATTTCCTTCTGAACGAGTTTAATACAAGTTTCCATTATTTCTTGTATCTCTTATTCTTTGTTGATTCTGATTTCTAGTTACTTATTATTCTGGTTTAATTCCATATTTAGTTGCTTGCACAAAAGTAATCAATTGTACTGTAAGATCCTAACAGTCAGGCAATAGAATATTTATAATTATTTCTATCCAATTCAAGCCAATTGATATACATCTTTCAAAGATTAGGTGGCCCAATAATTTGTGTTATGTAACCCCAAATATTCATTTCTTTAGATTTATGGAGATGACGTGCTCTCTAAATATTTTCAATACCATTCTTAAGTCCATCACATGTTCTTATTAGTTCTTAGAAAATACTATTATATCATTCATGCAAATCACAATGCATTTAGTAATCAAGTCTTTGAATGTAATGCCCATGGCTTGCCAAAAAATAGTGCATATGTTGATTATATTGAATGACACTCATGTATGTGAATGTCCTCCATTTGGTTATGAAGGTTGTATTGATTTGGTCTTCATAGTTCACCATTACCTAATTATAACTAGAATAACCATCTAGGAATGGCATTATTTACAAACCAATCACAATCTCTAATACCTCTTTTAGTGAAGACAATGGGTAATTATTTTTCTCTATGTTTGGTTCAGGTTTATAAAGTCACATAAAGTCATATGTATTTATTCTTATCTTGAACTAGAATAAGATTTTCTATCCACATAGAGTGACTGACTAGAAAAATAATCTTGGTTGATAATAAATTTTGTACTTCTTTAAAGATTAGTCATTTTAGCAAAGGATTTATCAACCTTTATCTCTAATGGAAAGGCTTGACACCTAGTTTGAGAGGAATAGTTTGGGTGAGGATTGCAATGTTGAATACTTTCAAGTCTTTTTAAATCCATGCTATGATGTCCCTAAAATATTTCAAGGCTTGAACAATACCATGATTTTCATTTTGAGTACAAGTTTTACTTAAAAGCATGTTTTTTGAGTCATCCACATTGCCCAAATTACAAGGCTCATGTAACATATATTTGGAAGGGATTGTCTTGTCTTTCTCAGCTTGATAATCCATGTCAAATAGTCATTTCAATGATACCATAACTTTTGGTATGTTATTCATTATAAAGTTTATCACTCCTTTTTCATCTAGCTTAAAATCATCCATATCAGTTTCATCAATGATCTGAGATTCAAGCATGTTAGTATTCATGATGAAATAAATAATATATTGATCATCATTGAACACCTATAATTTTTTGACATTATCTAGGATAGATGGAGTAGAGACCAAATTTACTGAAAACCTTTTCAATTTTGAAAAAAAAATTGGTTTTAAGGTACTAAGAGTTGTTGCTAATGTATCTATTGTGTGATTTATTCTATGAGGCATATTTTAGATATTGAATAAAAAATATATTCTATTAGGTTCTACACTCAGGTGTGATACATTGACAAATTTAATTAAACCAGTATCTAACTTGCTTGAATACCAATTCTAAGTCACCTATTATTTTTAGGTACTTAACTTTCTTCTTAAGAGTGAATTGGAGTCCATGAACCAATGTTTCATACTCAACCATGTTTTTTGTGCAAGTAAGTTTTAGCCTAAATACAAGCTAAATAAGACTTTCCCCTTGAGTTGATAAGCTCAATTCTTTTGTCACAACCTTGTTTAGATTTTGAACAATCAAATTTCAAGGTCAATAAATGATCTTGAATTGTTTTTGGTTAATTTCATGGTGCATGTACTGCCATAATGTTACCATGATTGTTATTCCTTTTAACATACATAAGATAAACACTTTTTTATTCAATTGATAAAGACCTCTTGGTTCAGCTCTTAGTATTTCAAGTATGTGTGAAGATATTCATAACAACTATATTTTTAGTTTTAGGGCTCACTAATTTTTTTCAGTAGGATGACCATGACCCAACTTGTTAATTTTTACCTCTATTATGTCCCATGTTAAAAAAAGTTGTTAATGACCATATTCCACCTACGTATCTACATGATTTAAGTCTATGTATGTGAGTTCAACATGATGTGATGATAGTATTTTAAGTGCATAGAGTACATCTTCATTATCTAGCTGCTTAAGTTATTCAAATTTTTTCTGGAGTTATTCATCCATTTTTTTTATTTTTCTACCATGGAAAACATATTGATACTTAGGTTCTCATCAGCTTCTGTCTTATTTCCAAGTTTATATACATGAATCCTTGATTCTTCATACTTGATCTCATTATTCTTGTTATATTTTATGACCGTATGTGTCATTTTTAGCTCTCTCAATCTTGATTTAATTGGGTATATCATGCCATAGGAGCCACGTGTGAGAGAAATCAGTTGCCATGTATCTATTCAATATTTTAGACCAATATTTTTTGAGAAGCATGCCATATGCATCAAGTATGTCAACCACTTGAATGTTGATAAAAAATTTTACTATTGGATCTAAAACCAACTACATGTGGATGTGATTAAACTCACCAACTACCTTGACTTATAATTTATCCATTTGATCTACCTTTTTATTTGATTTATCAGGGGTCATATACAACTTTAGGAAAATTGAAAAATACATCACGTTGTATGAAGCACTTGAATCCACCAAACAATTGTATAAGTTTTTACCAAAAATGCAAATTATTAGGAAAAAATGAGGGTTTTCAATTTTATATTTATAAATAGTAACATGTGTATTAACTATTTTACTAATTTATTTATCTTTAGGAGCAACCAAAGATTTTAATAATAATTCTTTATGATTAGAAATTTGGAGTAATTCAAATAGAATTATACTGGCCTTAATTTTCTTCAGGTCTTCAATAATTGTATATCCTAATTTGTTTTATTTTAAGGATTTGTTAGCTTGAGGAGGTAAAACATTGTTATTAGGTTGAGAAGATGTGTTAGGCCCATCAAGCAAAAAATGATTGTTACCATAGTTTTGATCAGGTGGGACTTATATGTTATTTAGAGGAATAGACATTGTTAATGGTGTTTGAATTTTACTTCTCAATGTGTATTACTTCCTTTTTAAAACTATGTGAATGCATAGACCTCATCTAAGTTATTTACTAGTTCATTGTCACTTTTATATGGGAATTCATACATTTCTAAGACCAAAGCAATACCAAGGTTCCCTTTGGTTTGGTTTATGCTGTTCTCAAGTGTAGACATTATTTCTAAGTTTTCCATTTCCTTTTGGAAGATGTTTGAAACTGATAATAAATCAGCACAATTAGTTTCATTATCATCGCCTATGTTACAGAGTCTACACTAAGTGGGTAATGCTAAATCTGCCAAGTTAACCTAATTTGAAGCATTGTTATTGGTCTGATTTATGTTATCAAGTGGGATCAATACACCATCGTTGTTAGGTGTAATGTTCTACCAAAGATTGGTTTTTTGAAAGTTAAAGTTTCTATTTTGAGGAGGTTTGTTTGTAGAATGATTATTATGTTGAGGCACTTGCCTTTATAAATCAACCATATCATTGGTCAATTGCTAAACCATTTGATACAAATTGCCAATTTCATGGTTCACATTTGCATTTTGGCTACTTCCCACTTATGAAATTAGGTTGATTGAAGGTGTTGTAGTATTCATAAATGTAGGAACAACATGTCACATTTGGTTATGGACAGCATTAGTAGTTGTTTGATTATTTATGAATGTGGGACCAACTTGTTGATTATTATTTTAATTAACATAACCAATTGTGTTAGGTGTAACAATAACTTTATTATAGGCCACATGAATAATTTGTTGATTATTTACTTGAGGCAACACATGATTTGGATGCATAAGTAGGTTCATAGGCATGCATTTCAAAGGTATTGTATGGTAAATTTGGTTTTGGTTTGAATACATTATACCTAATATTTGGTTCATCATAGGGGTGTTATGAATGAGTGATTGATTAATCATTATAACTTGGTTATATGTGTCTAACTATCCTAATGAAGGAAATGGAATAACACCATAACCTTATGGCATCATTTATTTCTCAATAGTGATAGCTTCATAATATGACAATGATAAAGACATTATTATTATAAAAGTCCTTTAGATAAACATAGAGGTCATTGGATATAATTCCCTAAAACAGGTTTATATGGCAAGCACTTCTATTTGTGTATATGGGTTTTTAAATAACTTATAAATCTTAATTAAACAAGTGTTAAACATGCTCTTGAGCTAATTTTGTACCCTATGGGAAATAATAAATTGATGATAAAGTATAAAAGGATTAGTAAGGACCCTAAAGTGATTGACAAAGACAATTTAGAGCGCATTATAAGAAGTGATGTATCCATTGGGTAAGATAATATACCAACCATAATCCATCTCATCCAAGGTATAGGGTAAAAATCTATAGGCCAAATCTTTGTGGTCAATGTGAGTTCTGATTATAACATCTTTGAATGCTTGTATCTGTTCTTCTATAGTTAGAATACCTCAATGTACATAACAAGATTAAATTTTCTCAAGGTTTTTGGCTATGTCATGGGATAATCTTATAATTTTGGCAAGCAGTTACCTCCACCAAGTCAAGAAGTAGCCATTGATGGGTTTACATGGATAACAAACGAGTTGATAAAGGGAACATAAATTTTAGGTGAGCTATATGCTAATTGGATATGTTTAGTTTTTGGTTTTCCTTCATCTACTCTTGTTTTTATATCTTCAATAAGGTAAAATAATTAAAATCACCCTTAATTGATCTTGTGATTATCATTCTATTTTTATTTTTGTCACCTAGAATACCTTAGTGTTAGTAGGTGTTTATAAAATGTTTAATACTAAAATTTTAGTTTGGCATTTGGTTATCCTTCCTTATAGTTCCAATATATTAATGGGTCATTTGGAACACCAATTTAGGTATGATCTTAACCATAAAAATTCTCCTAAAAGGATAATAAAGATCTCAAGGTCTATATTACCAGGTCATGGCGTAATGGATAACCTCGTTGGCCAATGCGAAATTGTTTCATTTCAAGGTGTCTACTTGTTTAAAATAGAGTATTAAGCAAGTGAAAGGATAATGGGAGTTTGTTTTGTTAAAGTGTGTTTTAAACATGCAAATGTGTATAATGAAGCACACAAATGAAATAAAATTATAAGTTTTTGATTTATCAAATAAGGTGCATTTGATTCAATATTTGTTTATTGCATACATAGATTCAATAGTGCATTAGTAGTAATAAATAGGGGTTTGCAGTCAAGATAAACATGAAAATACATATTGAAATTAGATATACACTAAGCCTAAGCTAAAATATTTATTAAACTATAAAATATGAGGGTAAAGAGAAAGGAGAGCCTATTTTGCAATGACAACAAATTTAAAATGCTCAATTAGATGAATCACATAAAATCGATATTCTACCTGACCTACATACACATAACCATAAAAAAATATGATACAAGATCCTAAGGTATATTCAACCATGAAAGAGAGATAACATAACCATCATATTACATGCATAGGAGGGTACATGTATGGATTTGATGGACAATTCCATGGTCATCTTACCATAATGTGTACATGTTATAACATAACGCTTATGCGTAATAGCTATAACATGTACATGTTATTTGAATTTAGATTCAAAAAAATTTAAACCATAATATATATGTGTTATGTGTGTAAACATCAAATTCCTAACACCATTGTGTTGAAATTGGCAATCTTACTTGAAATTTGCAACAATGCATAATTTAGGCCAAAATCACTTGAATGTGTTAAATGGTTCAAGCTTGTCATATACAAGTGCTGATTTAGGCTAATATATCCCTAAATGTGTAAATTCATTTTATATTATTCCTAAATTTTCTCAAATCATTTTGAGTCAAAATGACAAAAATGCTTTTGATGCTCTAGATCACTCTTTTATTCTGATTTGGAAGCACACGACACGTGCATGTGCTATTTTATGTCAACAACATCTTAAATGGGATATTAGTCTATATGCAACTAACATCACCTTCTAATTTCTATCCAATAAAATTATAGCCCAATAATATGACATTCTAACCAATTTGATTAAGTGTGTATCAATTTTCTAAATAATTGCACTAAATTTGATTAATCTCACTTAGGCTAATTAATCCAAATCAAGAGCTCAAGAAGATTTTCCATGGAAGTTATTAAATATTTATTTATTGGAAATTTATTATGAATATCTGCATCACCTAATGACATCATTTATGGGGTAGCATCCATAAGCCATAAATGCAACAAATATTAGGTTTATGGCCTCCCATACCTCTTTAATGCCTTTCTATCACAAATATTTATAATGATATTTATGGATTAATTATGTAATATTGGATTAATTCATGGCCACACATCTTGATCTCAAGATGGATGGTCATGGTTGATCTTGATCAAATCCAAAATCCTATAAATATAAGGGCCTAGAATACCATTTTTAAGCTTAATTTATGTAAACTTATAATTCAAGATTCTCTCCACAAGTCATTTGTGTAGTTTGATAATGTTTTATTTACAATAGGATAGCTTCATTAATAGGCATAGATTTGATTTTCATTTCATGATCCTATATTATGTATGGTGATATTGACATGATGGAGGATCAAAGAATCTATTATTGACAAAGATAAGAATTTCAAATCAAGGGGAAAAACACATTTTGAGCCGCATTTGGATGATGGGAAGCTCTTGAGAAGGTAACTTGTGTTTGCTTTCTTTCATCTGTTCTTAATTATCATTTACACACCCTATTGAATAGGTTGGCCTAGATTGTTAGTTCTTTATACATTCTTTGTGTTTTTCATGACTAATGCTTGATCTAACCATCTTTGTAATCCATCTCTACATCTTGGCACACTCGATGGGACAACGCATCCCTCTTAAATGATTAAGATACTTTGGCAATATTATATTTCCATAAAAGTTATTTAAAAGTCCTTTAACATCAATCTTTAGCTTTATTTTCTCATGTTTCTAACATTTTTTATTGATACATAGATCATAGAGTAACTGATGCCATTTATGTGTAACTGGCATCGGTCCTGATTGACCACCATCAATTAGGTTGTAGGGAAAAATACGTCTAAAATTTTACATTATAGAGCTTTTCTCAAAGTTATAGTGGTTAATTTGAGTTTTTAAGTCTCTGGTGTGAACATTATCCTTGATCAAGAAGATTAATTTTGGATATTTTATCCTAACATTGTGCTAACAAGTTTTTTGATCAAATATTTTCGTGCCTATAGGTTCATAGGTGATCATTATCAATCATTTTTGACTAGCCATGGTTAAGATTTATGACCAATATCCGTCTTGTAGTAATTGATATCAGTCTTGCAACAACCAACATTAGTCAATAGTGATTGACGTCAGTCTTTGTGTTTTTAAGTAGAGAACCTGAGATCATGTTTTTCAAATGTATTTATTTTATTATTGATTATGCTTCAAATCTAAACAAAACTCTCTAACTTTTTATGCAGGACCCATGTGTAAAAGTGTTTGTTTTAGCATTTTAAGTCTTTTAACCTTCCCTTTGGTGTTTAAAAGGAACTAGATGGTTTATTTGATTGTTTTGTGTGTTTTTTTCATTTTTTTTATAAACTAAGGCCAAGGGACCAAGAACATCACCAAATATTTCATTTTTTAGTTCTTAAAATTGATCTCACTTCAAATTTGCAATCTTTTCAAAAGTGTGTTATTTTATGTAAATCATATATTGCTTGTTAGATTGTTTGATCAAAATGAAATGTGTGCACATGTTCTCCCCCCATCCTCTTTATGTAACTTACGTCACCAAAAGCACCTTTTTATTGAGATTGTTCCTTTATCCAAGGCATGAAAAAGAAGTTTTCTAGGATCTCCCCAAAACCTGTGTGGTTTGGGTGATCTAAAAACAACCCTAAACACTTTTCACTTAGATTTTATTGCATGAAATTTGGCTCTTGGAGGGGAGTTCAAAACCTCTTCATGAGTTCTTTAGGGAAGCTTTGACCCAAGTTTTCATCTCCTAGCATTGACTTCAACCCCTCTCCATAGGGGGTATATAAATTAGGATCACCCCACTAAGATGGTGGTTTGAGTGGTTAAACCACCTCCATTAGTGGTAAGCCAACCTAGAATGTATGATCAATTATGACATCACACTATACTAAGTAATTGCTGGATGTAATGGTTGTGAAAAAGATAAGATATTTTCACAATAAGCTAATTAACTTAGATCCTATTGACATGTTGCATCCCTTGTGTTACCCACACTTGAGACCATCTAGTTGGTCATAACTTATAAGTTCTTAGACAACCCCACTTGTCACATAAATATTGTTGATGCAGGGTGTGCCCAAAGGTCCATATCATTGTACTATCTCTTAGGAGAAGGGGGTGTAAAATACCCTACCATATAATGCACTTTTATATTGGATGAACACTTAATATCCTCCCAAGTGCATGCATAAAGATGTATTTCAGAAATATGATGCAACCTCGTTAGTTTAGGGCTTAGGATGATTTACTTAGTGGTATTTGGTCTTCATTACTTTATTTTCTTGGTCATTGATTTGAGTCAAAACTTGTTTATTAACTAAATGCATCCTAACCAAACACATTTGTCTACTATTTTATTTGAACAAGGAGGTGTTACGCTATCCTAGTCAAAATCATATTTTGCCTTATTCAAATATTCATCTTAAACATTGTGGTTATTTTATCTAATTAGTGTAGTTATGTTATCCATTTGAAATTGCACCTTTCTAAGTTTTGAAGGTTAATGTGTTAATTGGGTTTGCCATTTGCACTTGACTTGAATTAACTTGGGTTTAATTTCCCAATTGGATTGAAGGCCATTTATAGACTCATCATCAAATTTTTATCATCATTATAGAATTAAGTCATCTTACATTTTGCTCACACTTTGAGTCATATAACACATTTTATACTACCATTCCTATCACCATGTGGCAACATTGTGTTGTCCATTTGGTCTTAGTTTTATACTTAAGAATTCTTGCATGTTTCCACATCTTGATTTTATTGGTTTGTATTGTCTCCTTCCTAATCCAAAGGGCTTTCTTCTAGTTTCCTAGTAGCACTTGTCAAAGTTGAACTAGATTTTATAGTATTGACGTATCTCTCAATCTATGCTTTGGTGTACTAGTTTACCCTTTAGGTTGTTATCATACCCTCTTCTTATTTATATAATTCCAACCCTACCCAAGGTTGATAAATTTTTTGAACACATTCTTCTAATTGTGTGTGGTATTATGCCACCCTCCCTTTTATTATAGTCTCTTTGGTGCCTTGTCTTTTGTTTGGAGAAAACTAAAACACATACCTTGTTTAAAAATTTGCATAACATTTTCCAAATCTTTCCAAATGTAGAGAATAACATTTTAAACATGAATCAAAATTAAACTCATAATGGGGTTTTTTATGGCCCTACCTATGAGGAGGAGCATTATTATGATGGTCAAGACAATTATGTTATCTTTGAGGACATTCCTACAATAATAGGATTTGAGGAAGATTATTTAAAATAATAACCCCAAGAAGACAAGGATGAAGCCCTTCTAAGGTTAATAGAATCTGATAGTAGACTGCCTTCATACTTTCCCATGGAGCAATTACATACCCTAGTTAGAGAAAGAGAGTAATAACGAGAATAATCCCTCATGCACATTGCAAAAACAAACATACCTTATAGCAAAGGCAAGGAAATACAAGTAGAGTCAATACTTAATGATCATGATCTTGTCACCAAGATTAAAAAGATAATTCAAGAATATATAGACCAAGTTATCATAAACTTAACTGATTCTTTAGTTGTTACTTCAATTCACAATGATGCTTCCAAAGAACAAGGGAATGTGATTGAACCAATGCAACAAACTATAATTAAAAACACAACAATGATGGATCAAAATGTCTAAATTGAGAAACCTAAGACATAATAGGTTCTGTTACATGTTTTTCTAGATATGGAACATACATTTTTTAATCATCAAGAACCTCTTATTTCTTTGCAAAACCAAGAACCAAAACATTCATTACAAATTGAATAGATCCTTCAAAATAATTTGGCTAGTTCATCTCAACCAACATGTACATTGGTGAATATGCCAATAACTCCCTAAAATTAATAAACCAATTATAACTTAAGACAACTAGATTTAGGGAATGTTTACCAATCTAGAAATGAATGGCTTACTAACTCGACTCAAAGAGTAAATCAGAACAAAGTCATAGATCTTAGGGTGTACATACCTAATAAATCCACACAACAAGAGGGGCACATACCACCCCAAAAACATTATGTTCCACCCATGAATGCACCAAATATACAAGAGTGGAACTCTATGAAATATATTGTGTCATGATTGGAGATGAATAATAGAGTTAAAAAGTACAAATTCGATGAGATTTGTCCATATCCATTTGATTTGAGCATTCTCCAAGTCCCTTTTCTATCTTATTTTGAGGCAACTAAATTTGATAAATACAAAGGAAAGGGTACCCTTGTAAACACATTCAAGAATTATTTTTGTTATGCCAAAAGGTTAATTATAATAGTGTTTACTGACTTCGATTATTTCATGAAGTTTAGCAGGACAAGCTTTAGATTGGATACTTAAGTTACCCAAGGGATCGATTATGGATTGGAATGACTTATCTCAAAATTTTGTCAACAACTTCTCATACAACATTGCATATGAATTGACTGTTGTTGACTTGTACAAATCCAAAAAACATGATGGAGAAAGATTTATGGCATATCTACAATAGTGGATAGTATTAACAGGTTGTTTTTAACATAATTTGCCAATAAATAGTTAGCAAACATTTTTTCACAAAACTTACATCTTGAGGTCATGCATAATCTATGACTTGCTTGTGTTAACTCATTTGAGGAGATTATAGACAAAGGGGTGAAGATTGAGAAGGCTCTTATTGTTAAAATCCTTGTCAATATTTTTTTGTAGGGTCAAAATTCAAATTAGACCCAATCTCTAGTTTAAACAATTACACAAGAGAAACCTAAGGGTTTCAAAAATAATAAAAACATGATAAAAAATGGGTTGACTAAAGTAAAACACGTACAAATGGTGCAATTTCCACTAGCTCTAAATTTACAATTAGCTCCCCCTAATCCACCACCTAATTTACAAAGAGATCCTCCACATAGGACATTCCACAATTAATACAGAGTCTTCAGTAAATTAAGAAAACTTATTGAGATAGTGTTACAAAAGCTCATAGTAGTTAACCTAATTGTATATCCAATACCAAGGCCATTTCTTGTAGATCAACCAAAGCCAAATTGGTATAAGGATAATGAATGGTACAACTTCCATCATGTTGTTAGTCACAATGCTTATCATTGCACCCAATTGTGACATATTATTAAATATCTAATCAAGAGTGGTGAATTTGAAATTATACTAGCTCCACGTGACACTAATCAAGATATGGGAATCTACAAAGACCCCTTTCCTCAACATAATCAATAAATGCTAAGGAACAACCAAAAATAAGGATAGAATTAGAGGCAAAATCATAACTAGAATTAGGGTCAAAATCATAATCAACATGAGCATAATCATGATCATAATACCCATGTTAGACAACTTGGGTTACAAAAACATGCCTTATGACCATAAAAATACCATGGGGCACATTTTTGTACACCATATTGACAATTTTACTATCAAACCACATGAACCATCTTGTGCTCCTCACAGTATGGGACCCATTATTACAGGGTCAGTACCCTCTTCCCTAGTAATGCCATGTCGAGTACATGCAATTCTATTGTGACTCCATTTGCATGGGTTACTATTTCTAAACCTCATCCTTCCTCTATTTACAATGGCTCCTCATTGACTCAAAATTGATCCAATCTAATGAGTCACCTCCAAAGACCTTTGCCTTCGACTTCTGATTATAATGGCTCCTTACCACCTCTAGGTTGCATAGTCACAACTAGATTCTCATGAGTTACCCCTCAGATCCCTTTGCCCTCTTCTTCCACTGAACCCAATGATAATATTTTTCTTATGGTCCCAAATATGAACATTGTGCTAATTAAGGCTAAACCATCTCAACCTATGATTGAAAAGCCTTATAGTCTATGAGACTAACTGAATAAAACACCTATGCAAATTCCCATTTTGGATCTCTTGTGTACTTCTAAAATCCATAGACTTATTTTGAATGACCTTTTAAAACAATCCACTATTCCTAATGATATAAATCTTGAATAGTTCCAAAAACTTGTGGGATATTTGTATTCATTTCAACAAATCACATTTGATCAAAAAGACGTGTCCACACTTTATTCAAGCCATAATGACCCATTGTATATTGAATTAATCATTAAAAATAATAAGATCAAGTGGGTTATTATAGATAATGGTTCAGGGCTAAACATCATATCTCTTAAGCTAGTACAAAGGTTGGGCTACACTGAGAAGGACATTTAACTAGAGATGATCACCATAAAGGATTATGACAATACCAAGAGGGAGTATTTCAGTATAATTTAGTTACTAATCATTGTTGGGTCTATTTCCCACCACACATTATTGTATATTATGGACATTAAGTTTCCTTACAACATACTTATTGGTCATCCTTGGATCTATGAATTATAGGTCATTCCATCCACCTTATACCAGTACCTTAAGTTTCCCCATAATGGGATCAAGGTTACTATTCTTTCTGATCAACAACCTTGTCATTATTTTAAACACCTTGAGGCTAAGTTCTACAATTATAACTATTGTCCTAGTTTTGAATTTATTACAAAGAAGAATAAGGAAATAGTTTCACATCCACCTTCATCTAATTATATCAACCCTAGTGACCTCACTTCCACTTCGGCTAATCCATTTCCTATAGCTCTTGAAAAATAGGTTGTTATTAAAGACATGGGCATTTCCATGTACCGTCTTAAGGACACCTTACATGTTTCTAAGTCGTAAAAGCCTCCCAAAACATTTGGTAAGCCAAAACCTTCCAAGAACCCTAATAGACCCACCTTGATTTGGAAATAGAAGAAATATCAATAGAAAACACCTATGGTATTTTTACCTATTGCTTTTCCAAAATAGGATCGAGAAGGTTTCATTGAAGGCAGTTGGTTATATTCTAACAATATTATTGATTCCTTTCAAAATCCAAAATATCCTATCCCTAATCATATCATGGACCATCTTGATTATACAAGAAAAGGCCTTGGCCCATGAGCATAGGGAATATTAGAACCTTTATCAGTTAAAGTACCTAATTTGAATCATGGTCTCAATTTATATTGGCTAGGGGTGAACTCATGACTTTTGATAGTGATTCTTCTAAATAGAACTAGCGATGAGATTCCTAACAATGACACAACATGCCATTATATCCCTTTTGATGATCTTGATGACACAAACCTATTTAATTCCAATGCCATTATGACCATAACACCCCATGTTTATATTGGATATTCCCTTATTAAAGTAGGACCTCATTTTTCCTTATGCCTTTTCCATCTTGAACTCATTAATTAGGACCAAAAAAATTTAGTCATACGCCTTGATGAGTTTACAATGAGGAATCAATTATAGAATATATGGGCCTTAGAGATGGATTGCCTATTGGAGATCACAAATAAGGCTTTGATTTTTATTTGGATCTTTCTACCTACTTTGAAGAGAAATCAAATTTTCTTGGTCCTAAAAAAGATAAAACATCAAGATCTTTGGGTTAAAACCTATTTGAGGAACTCATTGACCAGGTAAAAAGTAAAGAAAAAGACAAGCCCTTGAGTGAAAACCTATGTCAAACACTCTTGAATACAAAATTTTTATCATCCCCTCAAGATGTAGAAGGTCCATCAAGTCCTATCTCTATAGTTAGTGATAGCATCTCATTAGAACAACAACAATTTTTTTAGCATCTCGCTCTTGAGTTTCCAAAGATATTTTCTACTTGACCTCTACGTGAGATGGTTAATTATGATTCATCACATTATAAAGAGCTTTAGGAGGAAAAAAAAGAATATGTAGCAGAAGAAGATGATCATGACCACACATTGCCTACAATTCTAGAAGATAGATCCACAATTCTTGTGGAAAACACAATAGAAGTGAACCTAAGAACATACAATGATCCCAAAATTGTTTATCTTGGAGCTTCCCTTACTGAAGCAGAACATGAGCACATTATATCCATATTGAAATATTATATTGACATTTTTTCATGGGTATACTTTGACATGCTAGGTTTAGACCCTAATTTCATTATGCATCACCTTATTGTCCATCCTGATACCAAGACATTTAAGCAAAAATTGATGAAGATGCATCCATGCATCACCCTATTGGTTAAATCAGAACTATAAAAGTTAGTAGGAGAAATTTTCATTAGACCATTGGACTATTTAAAATGGATATCTAACATAATTATAATTATCAAAAAGCCACAAGGTATACGTCTTTGTACAAATTTCAGAGATATCAAAAAAGCATGCCCTAAAGATGATTTTTCTCTACCCAACATCGACATGATTTTTGACTCTACTATTGGGTATGAGATGTTATCCCTTATGGATGGATTTTTTGGATACAATCAAAATAAGATAGCCCCATAAGATTAGCAAAAGACTATGTTCACCACTTGTGGGGAATATTCTATTATCAATTCATGCCATTTGGATTCAAGAGTGCTGGAGCTACTTATCAACATGTTATGACTATCATCTTCTATGGCATGATGCATGATATTGTAGAGGACTATGTTGATGATATACTAGAAAAATCAACAACAAATGTTGGACATATTGATGTTCTATGAAGAATCTTTGAGAGGCTTCATGAATATAAAGTCCACTTGAATCTGAAGAAGTGTGTCTTTGGCATCACTTTAGGGAAATTACTAGTTTTCATTATATCTCAAAGAGGGATTAAAGTCAACCCTACTAAGGTCAAGGCTATTGTTTAAATGACTCCACATTCAAATCTTAAACAACTCTAAATCCTACAAAGGAAAGATCCAGTCCATCTTCAGGTTTATTACCCAATTGACAGATAATTACCACCCACTTACACATCTATTGAAGAAATGGGTTACGTTTCAATGGGATGAATATTGTTCTCTAACATTTGAAAATCTCAAGACCTATTTGGCCAATCCATCAGTCATGAGACTACCAACACAAGGATAACCACTACTTATTTACATATCGACAACTGAGCATGCACTGGGGGCACTTTTGGCCTAACAAGATTATAAAGGTAAAGAACATGGAGTCTATTGTTTAATCTTCACACTAGTGGATTATGAACACAATTATATGCATATTGAGAAGGCATGCTTAGCTATGGTATTTGTTACACAAAATTTAAAACATTATATGCTGAATAATAAAACCATTATCATTACTAAGGTGGATCCTCTCAAGTTTTTATTATCTAAACCAGCTCTTCAAGGACATATGGACAAATGGGTCATTCTCCTTAGTGAATTTGACATTAAGTATCAAAATCAAAAAGCTATTAAGGGGCAGGTTATTACTAATCAAATTACATAAGCTTCTATTATAGATACTCAACCTCTTAGATTCAACTTTCTAGATGATTCTATTATGAAAATAGAATAAGGAACATAGGAACCTAAATAATAGAAGATATATTTTGATGGCTCCTTTACATCCCATGGATATAGATTTGACATTTTCTTGATCACACCATAAGGGGATCTAATTCCCAAATTGTTTCATATATAATTCAATTGTACCAACAATATGCTCGAGTATGAGGCATTGATTTTAGGGCTTTGGCTTGATATACAGTGGGATATCTAGTATTTGATGGTCTATGGTGATTCACAATTGATCTTTAATTAGACCATATATTAATATCAAATTGGGGATGACAAGCTTGTTCCTTACAAGCACATTATAGATAATCTCAAGACACATTTTAAATCTTTGTATTTTGAATAAGTTCTAAGAGCCAACAATAGATCCATCGATGTAATAGTGATGATTAGACCCATGCTAAAAATGGATGGTAATGCTAAAGAGTATTAGTTTTTGATTGAAAATCTTCTATAGCCTCCACATGTCTTTCCATAATTAGAAAGGGTATGCACCATTGTTAGTCCCAACCCCCCACCTAAACTACCATGGTTCTAAGATTTTTATAATTATTTCCATGATCATTTCTTTCCACCTAACCCATCCAATAGCTAACAAAAATTACTCCTTCATCATTTATATCATTATACACTCCTTAGAAACATGCTTTATCTCAAAGGCTATAATGGAATGTTTCTTTGTTTTTTATCTTCAAGAAAATCCATGCTAGTGCTTAGGGAGGTTCATGAAGGAATGTGCACAACAACGGTGTAGTCTTAACAAAGAAGCTCATTGAAAGAGGCTATTATTGGCCAAAAATGGAGATAGATGCTGCAATTATGTGAAGAAGTGAGTTGTGTGTCAATAATATGGAAAATTGATACACACACCTTCCTTACCACTATAGCCAATCACAACACCATGGTTGTTTTCTACTTGGGGCATCAAAGTCATCGAGAAAATAAACCCAACATCTTCATATGGCCATAAACACATTTTTAACTACAACTGAGTATTTTACTAAGTGGATTGAGGCAATTCCTTTCACTTATAATATCGAGAAGTAGATATACAAAGTCATTAATTACCATATCATATGTCAATATGGAATCCCATCTCAGATTATATCCGATAATGGTAGATTCTTTATAAATAGAGATGTAAAAGACCTTTATGCAAAATTCAAAATCAAGCACAAGAAATACACACCATATAACCTGCAAGGTAATAGATAATCTAAGGCATCAAATAAGACCATTGTATCCATTCTAGATAATATTTTTAATGATGTTGGCCATAATTATCACTTGAAAATCTTTCTTTCCCTTTGGTCTTATCAAACTAGTCATTGAACCCCTATAGGAGCCACTTCATACTCCCTTGTTTATGGCATAGAAGTTACCATCCCAATTGAGATTAAACTACCATCATTACAAGTATATTTGGAGCATATTGAAGATGATGAAGAATATAGATTCTCAAAAGTTTCAAGAGCTATAACTTTTTGATGGTAAGCATTTGACTACCCTAGAAAACTTACAAAACTATTAGAATAGATTGCGGAGAAGCTACAACAACCACATTTTCCCTCCGGAGTTTATGATTGGTGATTTGGTCTTGAAAGAGAACCAAAAGAACACAAATGTTGAATGTAAGAAAAAAGGTAATTTAAAACCTAATTGGTTGGGACCATATGTTATAATGACAAACTCTGGATCAGGGGCATATCAATTGGCTACTCTGAATGGTGAAGAACTTACATAGCCCATGAACATCATGCATCTTAAGAGGTTATACATTTTAACAATTGATTGAACCATTGTCTATAAGACCCATTACTTGGGGGAAACTTATGTTGAAGTATTTTTTCCTACCTTTATAACCTATACCAACCTCTCATCGACCATATTATTTTTACCTACCCTAGACTGTTCTTTCAAGAACCATATTATTTTCATGACTCTAGACAGTGGAAACTTTGGATCATTGGCACTCTAGACTATTCTCATTGAGAACCACATTGTTTATCCCACCCTAGCCTATCCTCTTTTGGACCCTATTCATTCTAGACCATTCTCTTTGAGAACCACATTATTTTACATGTCTTGGGATTATTTTAACCTATACACTTTTATCCCTTGACCAATAATGATCCTAATTATGGATCATAGGAATTATAGACACATTCAATGCCAGTTCTACAAAGTACTTTAGCTTAGAATAGTATGTGTACTTATTATTATAGATGAGTGAACATAGATACTGTAGTGTATGGTTATTACCTATTGAATAATCCTTCAGATCAATATCACATTACATACTATTTTATTTTGCTGCTCTTTGGTAGGCATTGTTACCTTGATAGGATATCACTCTCATTGATTTGTGAGCATAGGCCATTACATTTGGGTTAGTTGTTATTGAAATTTCTACTTTTGGATGAACATATCCTTGACTAGTTGGTTCCCTAGACCATTATTGTGAGAACCATATTCTTTTGTCAATATTTCATTCCTATTTCTTATCCTAAAAACCCCCAAAAAATTAGAAAATTGATCAACAAAAGAATAAAAACATTGTCTTACACTATTATTTATTCTATTTATCCCTCAATGTCCCATGCTCTTGTCATTTTACAAATAATTATCCCACACACTTACCATTTTTTAATACCATTCTCATTTATGTCATTGGATTATTGTTTAGCAAGACCATTCTGATTTATACACTCTCATCATTTTATGAGCCCATCATCCCTTTTCATATATAACATCAATCATATTTTTTTGGTCATCACTCTTCTTCTATCCCACTTCTTGGGAGAACCACATTTGTCCTAAATTTCATGTTGGATCTCTCATCCATAGAGCTATGTAGGTAACATCCACTTGTCTTGTACATTTGAAGTCAATTTAGCCACCCCTTTCCTTTTCTTATATTTCCCCCATTTGTTGTCTTATTACACTTTCGTAGAAAGTAACACCTCTATTCCACATGTACACAAACAAATGTTGTCTATTTTCACTAACATTATGACTAACTCTTGTTTGTGTGTGTTTATTTGATTGCTTCCTTGTCTCTCTTTAGTCTTTTGTGTTCATGTTTGGTCTTGCTTCTTTATTTTCTTTTCCAAGTACATCTTGATGGTCACATGGATCTTGATTATTCATATCTTGATCTCATGTTGTTAATATGTCCTTGATTTATTTTCCTACATTCTTTTTCATACTTAAGTCTTGATTTTAAGTTAGGTTACATTTTTTTATTTATTTTCTTTATTTTTAGTTTAAATGTAAATAATTTTAACTCTATTTTTGGTCATTTCTTACCATTATCCTTCGTTATAAGTATTCAAATTTGAACCAGCTCATCTCAATTGAAATCCAATGTCATTATAGGTAATTCATACTTATGATGCATAATTTTATTTTGCTATAGCAAGTACTATGTGTTTTGGATTCAAGTCTTAAACGTTAATACAAATCTAATAAATAATATCTCAAGATAACCAATAGGCTCATGATATAAAACTAGGCATCTAGGTACCAGGGAATTTAACACCTAACTCTGTGTAAGACATGCATCTCTTAGCATACATTATAAGTCGAATCTAACTTTGGTCAGTTTTCTTCTATTTCTCATTCCATTTTCTCACACTTCTGGGTGAACTACATTGGATTGAAGCCCATTTGGATTATTTAGGTAGAACTTGGATACATGATGTATATCAAGCTAGCTTGGCCAACTTTTCATTTTTTTCATCTCTTTCATCACTTTGTGCATCCTCATATGCTTGGTTTTTGTGGCTATTTTAGTCCTTACACCATCACATATATGTTTGTACCCACTCATCTTTAATATATGAATTAGGTTATATCCTTGAGATATTTCTTGCTAAATTACCCATGCTGGGGTAGAACATTTGAATGAGTTTACAAATATAAATCAGCCCTACAGGGGTAAGCCATTATTTATTATTTATCAATGATCAAAATCTACCCTATTGAGGTAAAATTGCTTTATCACGAACCAATCTACTCTAATGGAACACATTATTATTTCTTCTCTTTGGAGACATAATTCTCCTTTTTTTCTAGTTCTAAGCTCTACAAACTTTTGTCCTCATTATGGGAATATTTTAGCATGAACTTGTCTTAACATTGATCAGTTTTGAAGTGTGCAGCTTACACCCTAGCTTTAGGTATGTTCAAAGTGTGTCACTTCTATTTTTGGATTGTATCCTTCCCATTCCCCCCATCCTTGGGGCCCATTTTATTCTAAATTATATTTTGATCATTGATGGAATAAATGTGTGCAAGCATTGGCTCATCTATATTTAATCCATTTCATGGGTTAATCTCACTTTCTCTCTCTTTTTGGGAGTCCATCCTTCTCTTTCATCCTAGTATATCCTCTCAAGGAGGTATCATGGGTCATTTTCTTCCAATTTCTTCTTGAAAAATATTTTCTTTGAAAAGACATTACTTCACCTAAATGTCTCATTACACTTTTTCAAATAGAGGCAAAATGTAGACATCCAATTCCTAACACCATTGTGTTGAAATTATCAATCTTACTCAAAATTTGCAATAACACATAATTTAGGCCAAAATCACTTAAATGCACTAAATGGTTCAAGCTTGTCATATACAAGTACCAATTTAGGCTAATATATCCCTAAATGGGGTAATGCATTTTATGTGATTCTTAACTTATTTCAAATCATTTCAATTTAAAATGACAAAAATGCATTTTGATGCTCTGGATCACTCTTTTCTTCTAATTCAGAAGTATGTCAACAACATATTAACTAGGCTATTGGTCCATATGCAACTAACATTGCCTTGTAATTCATCTCTAGTTAAATTATGACCCAATAATATGACATTCTAACCAATTTGATTAATCTCACTTAGGCTAATTAATTCAAATCAAGAGTTCAAGTAGATTTTCCATGGAAGTTATTGAATATTTATTTATTGAAAATTTATTCTGAATATTTGAATCACCTAATGACATCATTTATGGGGTGGCATCCATAAGCCATAAATGCAACAAATATTAGGTTTATGACCTCCCATGCCTCTTTAATTCCTCTTTATCCCAAATATTTATGAGGATATTTATGGATTAACTATGCAATATTGGATTAATTCATGGCCACACATCTTGATCTCAAGATGGATGGTCATGTTAATCCTGATCAAATCCAAAATCATATAAATAGAAGGGCCTAAAACACCATTTTAAAGCTTAATAAAAGGGCCATGACTAAGATTTATGACTGATATCAGTATTGAACCAAACCTGATAAATGCAAGAGCAATAATCCCCCTGATCTATGGGCAAATACCCAAAAACATTGCTATCTCTTGGGAGGAAAAGGATGATAGCAAAGGGAAGGAAATTTGTGACCTGGAAGATCCTAAATGGGAATGTAGAAGGAAGTTGCATGCATTTGAGGAAAAGTTGATGGAAATGGGCAAGGCTATGGTGGGTCTCATAAAGTAATGGAATGACATGAAGGCTAAAAGTTACAAGTTTAAGTTGAATTTCACCATAGAAAGGGAGGGAAAAAAAATTGAAGGAAAAATATGTATCCATCAAAATTATTCCAAAAAAAGTTAATGATACTCAAGTAATCTTCAAAGAAAAGAAGGAAACTAAAACTCTATAGAATAAAACCTTAAAGGGTCTAATGGAAGACCCAAGTAAAAGAACTCGAGGTAGAGCTGTGAAGAAATTATTGAAGGACAAGGTTGAGGAACTAAAATGGATTATCCCAAAGGACCATGCAATCTCTATAGAGCCTTTTGACTATATTTAGTATTCCCTTTTAGTGATTTAGTTTTTTTCCCTAGAATTTTTACTTCTATGGTGTTTTGTCTAAGGTTGTCTAAAGTCCTTCATTATGCAGCTTGTGTGGCTTTTATCTCTTGACTTTGGGTCTACTTTGTTTGGCTAAAACTTTGAGGTTATTGGATCCTTATAAAACTAGCTATTTTTAACTAATCAAATAAAAAAATCAATTTTTTTTAATAATCCATTAAAGTACAAGACAAAAAATAATTAACCCTCCTCCTAACTCTCCTATCCCTCCTAAATTTTGACAAGACTCCCTAGGCAATTAGGAGGATTTGGTTGTACACATAGTCAAGAACAAAATATAAATTAAAAAAATAACTAGGAGAATGAGGGACCCCACTTTGACCAACATCCACCACACATATCTAGATAATATCCTAGAGTCAGTAGTAGGCCAAGTTGACTCAATAACGAGTCAAATTGACATGGGCATCATATAAGAATAAATTTAGGGTTTACTATGCTAACAAATTTTAAGCACATGAATTAAAGGATAAAAAATATCAAAATACCTAATTGTGTCCTATTCATCGATCTAGAAACCAATGCACTTTTCCACTATCCATAAAATAATTCCCATTCCACCAATGTTAACATAATTTGATTAGAGATAATTTTAGGGACTGATCATGGAAGGTGTTTAATTACCTACCTTGTAATAACCATGACATTCCATTATATGTTTTTAAGAAATTCTATTATAAGTTTATACTCAATGAGACTCCCAACTAATTTGACTACTTAGAGGTTCAGGGCTGAGAGAAAGGCTCTACACAGGATAGACCAAGTGCACATTATGTGCTTAATTAGCCTATAAAAGTCCTTACCCAAAATCCACTTTAACCTGATATCCCATCTACAGTGAAAGAGGTCATTAATATTGACACTTTGCATGCACTCAGAGTGCTTACTAACACACTCATTCAATAAATGAGTAGGATCTCTAAGATTGATGTTAGAGAGGGTGGACATGGGATACTCCACCTAGTTTGCATACCTGACCTAACTATTTCAGATGTTGTGGTGCTATATGCATTGAAGCTTCATATGATGATGGTGGTGATTCTGAGGGCTTAAATTATATACTTTTGAGTGATAAGTTTTTGGCATGAACATTTAGTGTGTACACATCGACTACACATATACAAATATCTTATATATTTGACATGTTAAAATTAATTTTTTTTAAAGCTAACAATTAATTTACACAAAAATTCAATAATATATATATATATATATATATATATATATATATTATGTTTCAAGAGCATACAGTGCCATCATATTCTTAATCCACTCTTGCATTTTTTGATCTTAGCTAATTGATATTTACATATTCACAACCACTTTATGGACTATATACCACTACATGTTTTGATGTTACTAGGCTGATGTTTACATAGATAGAGGTAATTTTTTTATTAATATTATACTCTATGTACATGTATTTATATATATAAATCTATGTTCAACTAATAATCATATATTATTTGTTAATTTGATGACCAAAGTGGATACTCCATCTTTATGGGCTGAGACAAACACATGCATTATTGTTTAAATATCATTTGTGTAGGCACTCACTGAGGTACATGTTAACTTAGAATTTTGAATTTTAAATATAATTTTGTTTTAATAAATTTTCTACATGTTTGGGAAAATATAACTTATGTGAATGTATTATGTAGCAGGGTTGTCCAATGGCATCTGATAGTCCCATTCAGATGTTTAGTAGGTCACCTTCTCATGTTTTCTCCCCTTTCACACACCTATTCATGCACTTTGACCTGTCACTAACTCTTTTGAGTGTCATACATAGATTGATCATGACCATAAGATTTCAGTAAATGCATATTTAAATAATTATTTTGTTGGTTCAAAATTAATTTTTGAACTTGGTTGCATGTCTAGTATGTAAAGTTATAATAATATTGTCATATGAACAAGTTAAGATATAGGTGAGTTATACATGTATAAGTACTTATAGTCAAACCTTGGAGGAATCCAAGGCATCTGATGATCAAAATAATCACATCAATGAATTGACCCTTTCACCTATCACAAATTTTAAGTTGGAATCATGCCAATCTAATAGTAAGGATCTAATAGGTCATGAATGATCTTAGAGATGTGCAAGGGATTCTTTAAAATATTATGAGAAATAATAATCAATTTAAATAAAAAACTATTCTTCACTATAATTTCATAAATCAAATATTAGTTGAATCAAATTAAGGATTCAAAAATGATTATATAATCTAACCTATCTGACAGATAAAGTCTATGTATGAGGCAACCTCTTGAAGAAAAGATCTATAATCCTTAATATCTCTTTTTTATCAAATTTTCAACAATATTTTAATATCTCTATTACGTTCAAAATAAATATAAAGAAAATAAATAAAAAGAACCCAAAAAGACAAGTAAAACATCTAAAAATGAAAACTAAAGAACGAAACTGAAATAAAGACTAACATTATAAAACAATTAAAAATAATTAAAAGAGAAATAAAACTATTCTAAATAAGAAAATAACTTAAACAAAGTAAATAGAAATCAACCTAAAATTAGAAAAAAAAAATTGATCCTAATTTCAATAATAATAATCTAAGAAGTATAAAATAAAGATTGATTTAATATTTAATCAAATCTAAATGAAAATAAACAAGAAACTACCAAGATTACTTAATCTAAACTAGAGAAAGTGAAATAATGATTCTAGATTAACAAAATTTAAAGAGATAAATGAATAATAATTTATATCTAAACCTAACCTACAATGTAAACAAAGTAAATTAAAAAGAAAAAAAATAAAGAGAATAATGCAAAAGTGATATAAATCAAATTAACAACCACTAAACGAAATGAAACTTGATTCGAAATGAAATATAACTAACATAATAAACTAAGTAAACAAGAAATCTAAAACTTAAATGAATGTAGAAACTATTCCAAACTAACTAGTAAGAAATCAAAATAGCTTTCAAGTTTTAAAAAGAGCCATCTTAATAGAAATAAAATAGGATTTTTTAATTGAGAAACAACTTCAAGTATTAAATTTTTTCAAAAATGATAACTATTACAAGGTGAGTATATCAATAAAATGTCACACATGATAATGCAATCATTATTTTTTGGGTCAAGTACTTGATATTATTCACATATGACTACATATCTATAATCATCATAAGACATTAGACCTAACAGACTTCAAATTATTGATTTATAAACTAAACAAGAAACCTGGTTATACTTTTATTGATTAAGTATATTACTTAACCATCATAGAATGTATCATTGGTCTATCTACAAAAGTTCTATCATCTCAGAGATGTTACACAGAAAAGAGAATGATGAATGAACTTTGAATTAATTTGGATTCTTCAAGAATACCTATGTAATGTTTCCCCTCTTGTGATGTAACTTTGATCTCCTTTTAAAACAATCTGCTCAAAATATGGTTGAGAAATAAGTTACAACTAACTTCAGTTAGTTATTTTTTAAGTTTAAGTGACTTTAAAAAAGTCAATTAATTAAATTTTATAACTTGACTTTATGTTTAAGACTTTAATAAAGTCTTAAGATCAAAAATAAATAATAATAGATTGAAGATAAAATCTAAATGGGTGGGGGCCCTTAAGTCATTGCAATCACTTAAAATAAATAAAATATACAAAACATCATAATGATTAAAGCAATTAAATAAAATTAAATACTATAAATATTAATTATATATACATTTAACCATTAAATTTAATAAATATATAATCAAAACTATATGCACCTAAATCCGCTAGCCTTAATTATTCTATTAATCCCACTAATTTATCCTATAACCATAATCCTAGTCAATTAATTAAAATTATATTTCCTATGAAATATTTCTTACATCTTATACACCTTTTTATACTGCTATGACCAATTAATCACCCCATTATGCTACTAACAACCCTACTTAATTACTAATCCTATTGCATTAACTACCCACTAACCCACTTGTAAATTAAAAAATCTTATTTATTCAACTACCCTTGAGCAAACCTACCACCCTAGCCTCTCTTTTTCATGATGATTCCATCTGTGGACTGCTTAGTGGAATCCCTTGGTTGACCAGACCTGACTCGGGTCTTTGTTACTAAAGGAGAGGCTAGCCTTTCAACCCATTAGCTCTAACAATATGCGTACCCTAATTTATATACCCCACTATGGAGTCAGGTTGAAACACTTCCAGGAGATGAAGCCCTAGGTCAATGCTTCCCTAAAGAACTCATGAGAGGTAATGACATCCCTTTCACAAGCCAATTGCATGAAAAAAACTAGGTAAAAAGGATTTATAGTTGTTTTTAGATCACCCAAACCATACATGTTTTAAGGAGAGCCTAGACAACATTATTTTTATGCCTTGAACTAGGCACAAGTGTAATGAAAAGGTTTTTTTGATCACCCAAATTCCCTAAAGGTGATAGGGGAGAGCATACACGTGCTATTATTTTTTCAAAAACAAACAAACAAGTCCAAACAAAACATTTCATAAAATGATCATTTGCAAAAGCAAGAACTAAGTGATTTAAGTTTCATTTTAAAGCACCAAAAACAAAATGTGTTATGAAGTTTTATACCCCCCTTGGCATTGGTTGAATCTTGTAAAACTCTAAAAAATATCTAAGGCATAAAAAATGCAGTCGGTTCTTTTTAAACATCAAAAGATGATGTAAGATTAAAACATGTTCAAATGAATTTCCTTGGCCCCTTGACTTAAGTGCAAAACATGAAAAAAATTTCCCAAAATAACTTCAACACAAATCATTTAGGTTCATTTTAAGCTTAAAAACTAAATGTTCAATATTTAGCCTAAGTTCATTTTAAAACATTAAAATAAAGTGTTAAAACCCATTTAAACTTGAAAAGTTATGTTCAATTCATTCCTTGGCCCTATAAAAATTAGAGAGTGTCCCCCTACTTATAAGCACTTTTAAGGATGAGAAAACAAACATTCAAAAGATAGCTCTCAGGTTAATGTTTTAAAAACATAGTGACTGATGCCAGTTACTAAATAACCAATATCAATCGATAATAATTGATATCGGTTGCCTTCCTTTAAACCTAAAGGCAAAAAAAAAACATTTCAAAAAAATTAATTAGCTCAATATTATCATAAAAACTCAACAAAACTTACAATAGGATGATTAGACAAAAAAAAACATAATTCAATGAAAATAAGAAACAACAATTAGAAACTTTAAAAATATTCAAAATCTCATTTCAAGATTTTGTGAAAAATCTATGCACATTTATTGTAAAATGATCACATATTCTAAAAATTTATGATAAAACATGTGGTTTTGAAAAAATAATCATAAAAAATGGAGTCCATATGACCCCAAACGAAGCTCTAGAAGATGGCTTATTAGCTTGTTGTCCTGCACAGTGACCAAGGTCAGTTATGGGCATGCACATAGTGATTGAGGTCGGTTATATATGACCAATTTAAATAGTTAAGAACTGATTCCAGTTATATAAAACTGATGTTGGTCTTTGTGTAAACCCAAGTGAACACAAAAATTAAAAATATGGTAAAAACAAAGCTAAAACTATAATTTTAATGATATTCAAGCATTTATTTGTCAATTTTTGAGTTGCATATTGATCTCCTTGGTATGTGGGATGCTTCTTGTCCCATTGTACATGCCATTTGTGATTTTAAGAATTTTATGATGGAGGGGAGGTTAGATCTAATGTTAATTTCATAATGAAAACAAACACATTAACAAAGCATAACACATACATGCCTAGATCATAGGGGTAGCTTGGTGAAGAAACAATAAATGACAAAGCTCAAATAAAATGAAAGAAAACATAATTTTTCTTATCTTCCTTGAATTATCCAAGAGATCTCTTCATTTGGCTTGCTCAACTTGTGCTTAAGAAGTCTTTGGCAAATGGAGTTGTGTGGCTCTTTCTCCTCTTCGCATCATGGTTGTTTGGCTCATGCTTGCTTGATGTAACTTGATTTATTGATGGATTGGATTATGATTTTGACATTATAACACTATATTATAGCTTCATGCACTAAATCCTACATTATAACAATACTATGTCCAAGCTTTTCAAATGAAGAGGTAAATGCTTGTATTTATAGGTTTAGAAATCAACATGGAATGAGTTAAATCCAGACCTAGGTTTGTTAATTAACCCTAGTAGAGTTAAAAGGTGTCTAAATGGTCATGATTAGCAATAAATATGCATGTTGAGATATTTTGTAATTTGGAAAACTCACAAAAATTAATTATGAATTCTTAGGATATTCTTTGATTTTTTATTCCTTTTTGATAATTCATTAATTGCTCATGGTAAATTCAATTAGGCATTTGATTAGGTTTTGTATGTTAATTAATTTTGTTTAAGAATTTGGAATTTTTACAAGATTTAAATTAATTTATGTGTGTATTTTCCCCATTTAATTGGATTTTAGGCCAAATTGCATGTTATGAATCCAAATTTGAGATGTTTAGAGATTCTTAGGCTATATTTGCAAAGGTTGGTAAGAATCGGTCTAAAGTCTAGTATGAAGCCATTGGTGGCCAATTTTAGGTATCTATAGATATCATAGGGGTTGTCAGAAGAACTCAAGACTTTATAAGAGATAGTGGCCTTTTGATATGTGGAGGTGGATAGGTATTTTGGAGGTGCTTTGGGGACTATAATCTTGCCACATCGTGTAGTAATTACACTATCAACTATTTCCCTATTAATTTTAAGGATGGTGGATGGTGGTTTTATGGGCTCTTGTGGGCCTTAGATCTTAATGGTATTAATGTATTAGTATGGGATGGAGTGATAATCATTTATATTGGAAGTGAAGGGCTGACCCTGATCCTTTAGTGGCTTATTTTGCCTCTAATCGTGTTTAGGTAAGGGGTCCTGATATATTCCCAACTGTTAATTTTTAGATTGACTAGTTTGACTCTCTCCTTCTACTTACATATCTCCTTTTTTCTATTAAATATTGGATGAAGTACCATAATTTCATATATTTCTTATTATCATGTCACTTGACTTTATAATATTGCAAAATTCATCTTCTCAATACCAATCTAGTCATGGCCTATGTTTTAATAATTTTGGGAATATTGGTGTATTATTCCTAATTTAGTTAAAGAGTCTAAGTAGTAAAATTAGTAAATAAATATGAAATAATTAAGATACTAATTTTTATAAATTTTATTGTTATTTTAACCTTTCTAAAAATAGTAATAAGGGATATAAAATAAGACTTAGTTAGAAACTCATTAAGACAACTAAGACATAGTCTAAAATTCGCTATGCAAGACTGGGACACTATCATAAATCAAAATTTAGCATTTATTTTATGATTGTATATGAGCATCAAAAGAGGACACTAGTGGTACCAGTGCTATAGTCCACTTTTACTTCTATTATCTAAGAGGCCTGAGCTTTCTAGGTTTTGTTCACTGTGTCTGTGTGACCTTGCATGTGAAGTTTCACCTACTGAATGTCTGTAGAACTCCCTATAGAGAAAAATTTATCTTCAAACCTTAGACTCCTTTGTACTTTGACAATGTTTTATAAAGAGGGGGGGTTAGTGTGTGTAAGATTCACTAAATGTGTATTCACATCCCTTATGTGGCTATGCTGCCTACTTACCAATACTCTGAAGAGGGATCAAGTCATATGTAGTTCTCCAACTTGATGTACTTTTTGAAATAGTGTGTAAAGATTAAAATTATAAAATTGGGTTTGCTTGAGGTGGATAGGGACTGGTGTAAGGATTTGGATAATATTGTAAGTGTATTGGCTGGTAGTATGTATAGAATAGGGAATATTACTTGAGTAGTCTTACTTGTATTCTTTCTTGCTTACTAATAATTTCTAACCCTTTCCAAATGAATTTGAATGGGATTTTATAGGGATCTATTGGTCATGGGTTGACTATTATCACATTAGGCCAATAAGGATAAAGATGGGGAACCAAAAGGAACTAAACATTGGAGCTAAAAATGCACTTGGATAGGAGCACCAAAAGCAGACATTAGTGGCACTGGTGATATAGTCCTAATTGGGTGCCATTGTCTTTAGCTAATGGGGCCTAAGGGGATGGATTTTTGATAGAAAGAGTAGTATATCTGAGTTGGGATCAGGTCTGGAAGGTTATAGATGATTGTGAATCAATGAAAACATGCCTATGAGGGTCATAAAAGCAAGCAGGAGGGACATATGGGTTGGGTGTCATTAGCCATACTCAAGTTACCAATTTTCACATTTTATATAACTACATTTCCCCCCCTTTATTCTAGTGATGTAGAAAAGAAAAATACTATGATAAATGAAAAATAGAAATCATACCTAAACTTACCAACAAGGGTAAAGCTCATGAAGCTATGTGATGCTAGGTGTGCATAGAGAAAGCATGCTATGAACTATAAATGTGTAAAAAAAACAAAGAGTAGATCAGTTCTTACTAGATACATTATATATAAAATAAAAATGTACAAAGTTGGGAAACCAATAAAGAGGAAGAGAAAGGAATGAATACACCTCACTAGGTATGCAAAATAATACAAAATCTTTTGTGATGCTAAGTGATGTTGGACATGTGTTGTACCAAGAGTAATATCATAAACAAAGCTGAGTGCTCAATTCCCTACAAGTGGCTAAATAATGTAAAGGATGTCCCTTTGGCTCTATCATCACCCAATAAATGAATCTATGTGGTCATACATGTGTTGATCTATGTTTGGACTGTGTGTCTAATCTTTCTGAATAGGTGGCTCAAGAATACAAAGGCTAGTTAGTCCTTTGGCTCCATCATTACCCTATGAAGTGAAGCTATGAACTAATATTGGTATGGATGTGTGTCATATGAGATGGTTCTTAAATCCCATAAATGTATTTTGATATGATAATGTTGGTGTGAATATCAAAATGTATGTTGGAAACTAGGCCACTCTGAAAGATGAAGATTAGGCTTGTATGAAAGCCACTCCAAAATTGGTGCACTAGGCTTTGTATGAAAGCCATTCTGAAATGTGGAGGTTAGGCTTATATTAAAGCCTACTCTAAAATTATGCCAACAATTTATAGATAGAATAAGGCACACAACTACTAAGAATGCCTGGGTAATAATGAACTTGAAAAGAAAATAAAACAAATGTGCTATGCACATTGCCCTCAATCACTAGTGTCTAAAACATAGATTCTAATCCAGAAGTTATATCAAATACCATATCTAAAATTGGAAGTGAGATCCATCATGCCATGCATGATGCCCCCTATATCTAAATTCTTTGAGTAAAAGTGTAATGAAAACTATTATTCTAAACTGGTCTGACTATGCAAAACTATAACTAAACCTATTTTTCTACTTGCTTCTGGAAAGTTTGGTTTTTCTATTGTTTGGATTAAAAAACTAAAAGTGGATATTAGTGGCACCAATGATTTTGTATAATCTTAGCGCTATTGTCTTGGGCTAAATTCGGTAACTATTCTGACATTTTCACTATTTGCCTAGTCTATTCTATTTGGGTTGATGTCTGGTTGCTATTTTGAGTGTTCTAAAAGATAAAATTTTTATAGTTAGGAGCTCTGATCTGTATGATAAAACCCCTATTTATTTCCCCCTCTTTTGAGGGTAGGAATGAAGACCCTACCATGATTTACCTTAGAAGAAAGAGCCCTATAAGTGTGTTATGCTAAAAAGATGCATGATATAATAATGATAATCGACAAGATATCTCAAAATATAGCATGGTTTGCAATGACAGATTATTATATCAATAGAGGTATGCCTAGATAGATATAATAATTTAATAACATGTGTAATATAATGAATTAGAATTTAAAGTCTAGTTAGTTGTTAATTGTCAAGGAAAGATGGAGCATGATGTCCATCATGGCATCCAAGAAATCAAGAATAATGCATAATGTAGATCATGGAATTGCAAACAATCAAGAATTAAAAAATCAATAAGCACGCAAATCAAGAAGTAAGAATCATACAAGAGTGGCCAAGGGGCCAAGAAAACAAGGGAAATGGGCATATGTCACTCAAACTAGAAATCAAGCATACAAATCATGTTCAAATGCCACATACACATATAATTAAAATAAGCAAGGTTAGTGTGAAAGACATAATCACATAGAAGGGTACTAGAAAAGATCATTGGAAAATGTCCTATGGCACACACAAGAAATAGAAGCAAAAGACATCGATAAATATCCTAAGACACATACATGAGATAAATAAGAACTGAGAAATTCAATCATATCTAGCTATGAAAAATAAGAAAGGAAAGCATGTAATATATTGGAAATACAATCACATCTAATTAATCAAAGAAAGAAGTGAAAGTATACAAGACATTTTAGTACAAGACTAGGTATATGCTAAGAAATACACAAGTGTTATATACTAGTGTAATGTTGATAAAGTAATTTGTGTAAACTAGTAACACATATCAACATGATAACTAGAGTGTGTAGTGTAAGACTGACATAACCTAGATGGTGTAGTCATGTAGAAGATACCCTCAATGGGTATGTATATTGATGTGTGTCTCAAATGTAGAAGTAGGATGCACCTTCAATGGGTAGAGTGAAGTAATCAAGGATCTATATGTCATGATGAATCTCATGAGAGAATCCTTATCATGGTGTTTTTTATCGAGGAAAGGGATCATGCATGATTGTGAAGCACAATGAAAAGGCTAAGACTATGGCTTTGAAAGCTGTATATGCTATAAATTCTCTAAAATATCTAAAGTAGAAATTAAGTGTGGGGTCCCCCTATAACTCTAAGAAGTAGATGTAACTATATGGATCTTAGGGACCTATTTGGTAGTAGGAGAATCTCTCTAAACATGTGATCTATGAGTAGATGTATGATATCTCAATTATACTACCTTGGGTGTGAACACTGTAGATGGAAGTTGTCTAGAATCATAAATTTGTGGAGGTGTATGAACTCTCTAGGTTGGTGATGGATGCCTCAACTATGTTTGCATCAGAACTAGAGGAATAACTATAACTGGTGGCAAAACTAAAGTTAGTGACTGTGAAATAGTAGATGGCTATGAAGTAGGGAGTGGTAACTCATATAAACTCCACCAACTATAACAACCTAATTATCATGAATGAATTTTGTGCATTTGTAAACTATAGAAGGTACTAGTTGAAGTTTTTGAATCTATGGTTGACCAAGTACATATCAAAACTCCTACACTAGGAACTATAGTAGATGGTGTGGTCATGTGTGTTGGACCAACCTATAGAGGAATTAAAATCTCACCCAATGAACTCTATATGTGCCCACTAATTCTATTGATAGTTGTGTCTATTTAGGTAATATCTTACTCTAAATATCTTAAATGTTGTAATAATGTCACAGTGCACATGTTCACATTGGATCCATTATCTATGAGAACACTATGAATAGGATGATAATGAATGTAAGCTCTGATAAAGAGTGCATGATAATTCAAATCATCCTTGACTATCTCCTACTCTAAGAAGGAGATGAAAGGTCTAGCTAGAACTCTGGAATTGTATACACCAATCATATTGCTCAAAGGATGTGTCTCAACTGAAGGTGTCCTATATGTATCTAGTGGGGGATGTGCATGATATGCATGGTTAACCCTTGATGTGTCCCTTATCTCTTATTTAGAATGTTGTGGGAAGGAATCTGAGAAAATTTTCAAATCTTTATCCTATGTTTGTTTTTCTTGAGGAGGCTCAACTCAAGTTCTAAGATTAATATGATTTCCATCTATCAAACCCTATATCTTGTATCTCAAATTGATGCATCTATTTTTTGTATGTCTTGGTACCCTATGAAACTCATAAAATGTATGTTGATCATACCTCCATGGAAGAGGATTTGTTGGGTCAACTTCTAAAATAGGAAGGAGAGATATGATGTTACATTCCAAAAGTTACTATGAAACTCTAGCTAGAGAAACTAGTAGATTGGTAAAGGTTCATTGAAAAGGTGTTGATAAAACCACACATTGAGGAGGCTCAAAAGCTATATTTATTGTCACTTGATTTTAATTCTTGCTATCATTGACCTTGACTTTGTATGGTACTTTACTATTACTCTTGTTTTTTATTTCTGATATATTGGTGTACATGAGTTTGCCCATTGAAATTAGTTTGACTTCTCTTTCTTTTAGTGTATGACACAATTTAGTAAAAGAAGAAAATATTTTAAACATAATTGATTCATGCAAAGTTGGTAGAAGACTCTATTTGAAGAGATCTTGTAACTCTTGATTAGCCATGGGGCTAGTCATCTTAGCTAAAATAGTTTTATATCAAAGAACATAATCTATGAGATCCTCATTTAACCTTTGTTTCTATTGTGCAACTTAGGCATATGAAACCTTATCACCAATATTCATGATAAAATGAGATAGGAACATGTCAGCTAAAGAATTGAATGCATTGATCAACTGATTTGGTAAACTATGGAACCATTATAAAGCATAATCCTTTAGGTTTCATAAAAATAGCTTGGTAAGTAGCCAGTCATTTGGTACATAGTCCAAGCATGCTATATGAAAATATCTTGAATGTGTCTCTGGATCACCCTTACCATCATATTAAGTAAGCTTAGGTTGAACAAAACCTTGTGGCAAGGGTGTAGAAGCAATGTGACATGCCAATGGTGTATGAATTAAAACAAAAGAATCCAAAGCCTGTGTAGGTCTAGAGGCACCTTGCTTAAGATGTATCACCTTAGATTGAAGAGATCTTATCTCTTACAAAGGGGTTACCACATCAGGAGATAGAGAGGTACTAATTGTAGCTGGTGGTGGCATAGAAGTAGGTTGGGCTGTTATAGAGGGTTGTTAAGACATAGTTACCCCTGTAGTGTCATTTAAAATTAGTTGCTCTATAGTTTGAGAACATTGACCATTGTTTTGTTGTTCCTCTTGAAGTATTTTAATCATGTCATCTTACATGTCAAGGTGTTTAGTTAAAAGTTATTGAAGTTTTCTTTTATTAGTTTGATCAAAATTAGTGTATTGGGCCATTATTAAGATATGAAAACAATTTAAAATTTGATTGAATTTTTTACAATAATTTGTAATAGGCAAAGTGTTAGAGAAGCAAAGTACTGAATATAGGAAATGTAAAGTCCTAAAAACAATGAACTAAAAATTATGTAAAAAGGATACAAAGCTCTCACACATGTAAGGTGATATTTCAAGAAGCAATGGGACCTAGTACATGCAACTAGGATTTAAAAGATGATTATTTTGAAAATTACTATGAAATTTTGAAATTTAAAGTGAATTTATGAGTGAAATATGGAAGTAAGAAATCAAGAATTTATTGAAAAAATTGTGATTTAACATGACCTAGTATGTGCTACCAGGGTTTTGAAAAATAAATATTTTAAAAAATTACTGTTGAATTTTGAAAGTTGAAGTGAATTTTTTATTTAAATATGGTAGTAAAAAAATAGGAAATTATTGAAAAATTATTGGGAAAATATCAAGACTTGGTATGGGCAACTAGGGTTTGAAAGAAATTTATTTTAAAATTACTACAAAATTTTAAAATTTAATGCTAATTTATGATGTTATTATGCAGATAAAAAATCAAAAAAATATAGGAAAAATTAGTATGAAATTTACCCTAGGGTTTTTATGCACAAATGAAGTAAGTCAGGTTCACCAAATATTTTAACAGTTTTGAGAATATTGGAGTATTATTCCTAATTTAGTTAAGGGTCTAGAGTAATTAAATCAATAAATAGATATACCATAATCAAGCTACTAATTTGTGTAATTTGAATATTTCTAAAAATAGTAATAAGGGATAAAAAATAAGAATTAGTTGGAAACTAATTGAGACAACTGAGATAGTCTAAAATTCACTATACAGAACTGAGACACTATTGTAAATCAAGATCTAGCTTTCATTTTATGATTAGATAGGAGCACCAAGAGAGGACACTAGTGGTACCAACACTGTAGTCCACTTTGACTACTATTATCTAGGAAGCCTGAGTGTTTTGGGTTTTATTCATTGTGTTTATGTGACCTTGCCCATGAATTTTTAACTATCAAATGTCTATAGAACTCCCTATAGAGTAGATTTTATATTCAAACCCTAGATTCCTTTGTACTTTAACCAAATTTGAGAAAAGGGGTGGGGGTTAGTGTGTTTAAGATTCAATGAATGTGTATCCATACCCCTTGTGTGAGCACACTACCTACATACCATTACTTCGAAGAGGGATCAAGCCATATGTAGTTCTCCCACTTGATGTGCTTAGTGCAATAGTGTGAATGAAGATGCAAATGCTAAAACTAGGTGTGGTTGAGGTGGTTAGTGATTGGTGTAAGGATTTGTATATACTCGTAAGTGCATTGGTTGGTTAGATGTAGATAATAGGGAAGATTTCTTGAGTAGTCTTTCTTGTATTCTTGCTTGCTTAGTGATAATTGCCAACCCTTTCTAAATGATCTTTGAATGGGCTTTTATAGGGATATATTGGTCATGGGTTAAATGTGCTCATAATAGGCTGATAAGGAGAAGAATGGGGAACCAAAAAGAACTGACCCTTGGGGATAAAAATGCACTTAGATAGGAGTACCAAAAGTGGACACTAGTGACACCGATGCTATAGTCCTAATTGGGCACTATTGTTCTTAGTTGACAAGGCTTGGGGGGATGGATTTATCATGGAAAGAGTAGTCTGGCTGAGATGGGATCAGGTTTAAAAGGCTACAGATGATTGGGAATCAATGAAAAGATGCATATGAGGTTCATGAAATCAAGTAGGAAGGACCTATGGGTTGGGTGTCATTAGCCATACTCAAGTTACCAATTTTCACATTTTATATGACTACAGTTTGATATCATCCAATGGTTGAATTTTAGGGAGAGTAATCATATTAGTAGCTATTAATTATTGTAAGATAGTTTCTATGGGTACACCAAGACTAGTTAGAGGCCTCTTTCCCATTCTAGGCTTTGGTTTTCCCCTTGGTATCCTTATAGTGGAGACATTTTGCTTTTTAGTGGTAGGGGGAATTTATGCACTATTTGTACATGTTTAGAATTTCTTACACCATCCCTTATGAAATTTTTATTTTTGTTGAAGACCTTAGGTTTACCTAAAAAGGCATTATCTTGGTTTTGACTTTGTTCATTTTGGGTATATAATTAATTATCCCCTTTTCAATGAGTGATTTTTCAATTTGAATCCCCTTTTCTATAATTTTATTAAAAGATTTGGCACACTGTAACTTTAATTGGTATTTTAATTCAACATTAAGATTGTCAATAAATATTTTGGCCAACTCCTTTTTAGGGATTATGCAGCAAAATTGACTAGCGATGCTTCTCCACCATTATAGGAGTGATGCTAAGATCTCCCCATTTCTCTACTTAGTATTATAAAGATCTATAATGGAAATGTCATATTAAATGTTGAAGGAGAAGTGTCACATGAAATTTTTTGTTAACTCTCTAAAACTAGATATGGACACTTTAGGTAGATGCATAAACCATTCTAGTGTGGGTCTTGTGATACTTTTGGGGAAGAGTCTGAGAAGGTAAGCATCATCATATGTAACCTCATGACATGCCACATAGAATTCCTGCATGTGGTCATGTGGGCCCTCTTTTACTTTATATTTATCAAATTTTATAATCTTGAAGTGTGATGGGAAAGGTACTTACAAGATACTCATATCCAAGGGAGACATACAAAAGTCTTCATATTTCAATCTCATCACTTGGGTGCAAGGATCAATCTATTAAAGAGTTTATTTCATCATCCTCCACTCTTTGGTGAATGAGGGGTCCATCAAGGGGTTGGATGTTTGTGCTTATCTTTTTTAAGGTCTTGAGTGACCAAGATTGGTATTTATAGTGTTCTATCTTTGTGAAGTGGGTATTTGGTTATGAGCATGAAATTGGGAGGTGAGGGAATTAATTTTCTAAGTCAATTGGTATAAATGATCCTCTAAGGTGGATCTCCTCCTGTCACCCTTAACATGGTTATTTTGTGGGGGTTCTTGTTTTTATTCAAGTTCTCATTCATAGTCTACAATATTTTCTTCCCTTTGTTCTAGGTGATTATTATCTTGATGAAGTGGAGTATTAGGTCTAGTGTATGGGCACATGAGATATTGTAAGAGACTTGGATCAAATGTAAAGGGTAATGTGCCCCCCATTCTAATGACCTAGGCAAGATTTTGATTATGATTATCATAGATGTACTGGTCAAATTGTGCCCTAACCTCATCACTATTAAATAAATCATTTGTAAACTAGTCTTCCTCTCCAAGGCTATGCATGTCGCTATGTGTTTCTTATTTATCCCAACTTTATTCACCTAGATTCCTAAGTATGTCATTTTGTTGATTAGATCCTTATCCCATTCTTAGAATTTGGGCACGATTTTGAATATGCATGGTGGATGGTGAAGGTGACATGAGAGTAGTGATTATTTATTATTTTGATATAGGATGATGAGAGAGAAAGTGACTTTAGATATTAATCTTGTCTTAAACCCAAGACTAAAAGTGGTTAAGAGGTGTAATTGGACATGGTTTATATTTGGATTTGAGGATGTGAAGACTAGAGTGATTAAATATTACCAAAGTAACAAATCTATAAGGGTTCAATCTAGCAAGGAGATAGAGAATGAGATGACTAGATGCCTTTCACACTAGCAAGATGATAATCAGATGGGTGATAGATAAATCCTAACAAGGCTGCAAGCTTTAACAATGTTTGATCAAGGATAGGTTAAATGAAGTGATGACTAGGATAGAGAATGAAAAGTGATAGCTAAAGTTTTGTTTCCAAGATAAAGTTTTATACCTAAAAGGTGTGGATGGTGATATGGAAATGAAATAGTCTGGTTTGGATCTAAGATGGGGTATGTCCTAAGGTTTCACGAGGTATTTTTGGTGATAAAAGGAGTAGGTTGACTTAGTTCACAAATAATATGGGCCTTAGAATAACATGCACATAAGCACACCCAATTATAAGCCCTATTATTAGTCAACCAAAAGGGTGTATAACTCGATGATTACACCATCTAATGACTTCATGGGTGAGGATATAGGAAGGTGACCCATTACAAAAATCTACCAAAACCTCTATACCCCATCTACACTTGATGATCACTAGGGATTTGATACTTACTTCGGTAGTCTATCACCTATTACGGCTAAAAGGTCCTAAACTAGGTATACACAAGGGTGTCTAGAGGCATCCCTAAGATATGCAAAGGTAGGTGTGGCCGCATAAGGTGTTGTATAATGATTGGTTAAAATAATTAACTCTTTCCCTTTGTGGATGACATGTATGGGGTTAACTACTTAGCCTTACGATATTTGTCCCTAATATTTATACTCCACCAGGACACAAAGTTTAGTTGTATCAATGGTGATGAAATATATGTCACTAAACCCTAGTGACTAGGCAAGTGCATGGGGATGAATTCCACATCACGTTCTCCCCTAAAAATAGATTGACAAATAGGCCAATAAAATTTTATTTATTTGATTAATTAATTGCATGAAAAAATTAAGAAAGCAAGCAAAGCACATAAAGATATATACAAAAAAATAGACTAGACACTATTCTTGAAAGAACACTAGTAAACTAATCTAGTTCCTCCCACTAAGATGGTCCTTCACAAAAACTAATTAGTAGTTTAAAATAGTCAAAACTACCTTTGTACTTTCAAAAACATAATTACACAGTCAATTAGTGTGAAATTGATTCTAGAGCATACAAAACCATAGGTATTTGGCAATACCACAACTAACTAATATGCAGTTTTGTAGTAGAAGGAAAACCTAATAAATAAAGAAGTAGAATGATAGAATATTTACAAGATAATTAAGATATTTATAAAGTGTCAGAATTTTCTTAGAATGACTAAACTAAGGTTATATTTACACAAATATACTATTGAAAGTACCCAAGTCAGAATTGACTATTTATGCACAAAATTGTCTATTTCTATCAATATCACTTATTTCAAAAGGTGATATTGATGAAAAACTATAATAAGCCATAAACTTATTTATAGAATGTGCATGATATATAGAGAATATGAAGGATACACAGAGAATATGAAAAAAATATGAATTGTTAAAAGGATTTACCAGATGCTAAAAGAGGTCATAATGTAATATTTATAAGATGATGTTATGCCTAATCAACTTAAGTCAATATCACTTATTATGACACAAAATAGCTTATATAACATAAAAACAATTCTCAGTAACTATGATATTGTAGTAAGTTAAAACTTGATTTTAGTTATATACAAAATATAATATTTTGAGCCTATGTAATCACTAGGAACTAACAACAACTAGATATTTGTGACTAAAAATTATAAAAATATCTACTAACAATTATCCCAATGCTACCTACAAAACTGACACTGTCACCTATAAAATTATAGTTAGTGCTTAAAACCACTTTTACAAATTGGTGGTATTCAAAAAATTAGTTGTAGGGGAGTTTATGTTAGAGGTATAATCACTGAGAGGGGGGGTAAATTAGTGACGCAAGATATTCCAAACTTTAATTCTAAATCTTTCAATCTACTCAAACTCTTAACCAAATAATACCAGCATTCATGAAACATACATAATATATATCAATAAAAAAAAATATAATAAAGATCACACACAAAACACAAGATCTATGTGGGAAACCCTCTTTGGGAATAAAACCCACTCTCAAGTCTAAAATCACATGGACTACTTGTCTTATACGATTATCACAAACATGAGATTGGCCGAGCCCTTCTCACCAAAACTTAGTGAAATAACTCTTCCACAAGGAGCATTTACCCCTAAGATGATCAAGTCATTATGACCACCTATTCGATTAAGTCCTTTTGGCATACAACCTTGGTCAAGTTATTATGACCTAAGGCCTTTAGTAAAACACCTATTTCATAAGGAGCAACTGCCCCTAAGGAAGATCAAGTCCTTTTGACCCTCCTATGATATGAACCACTCCAATTTTAAACTGATATATTCAACAATTGATGATGGACCTCTGATAACATATCCCCCTTCACTTATCCACACCTACAATAAACTTTATCACAACACCATTAACATGACCAAGAGGTCATCCACATAGACCATGCTCTAATCTGCCTCTCAAATCAATCTCCACGCTTACACAAACATAAATTATCCTTCACTCATCCTCAACATAAAAGAGCACTATTATGACATCAAAAATATTACCTATAGGTCATACACATAATCCTCAATCTACCCTACTTGTCAACCCAACCAATGGGCACACTCACTCTCCTCTCTTCTTTGCTATAATGCTCACAACACACTTAATAAGCCTAAAAACCATGACATTTGGTTTCAATATATATAGAGCCTTCATTAATATCAACATATTAGTCATCTATTAGACTTGACTTAACCCTTAAGGCTTCTCTCACACTAATATGACTCAATACCATCTTCAAAGATTAGCCATAACATCTGTGGGTCACCCATAATAAGTAACTCTTTTCAATTAGGCCTTAATAACCCTTATAGGTCTCATGGAGACTTATTCACTCCTTTATCACTTCATCGATCATATTAGAAACATAGGACCACATCTAAATGACACCTTCAAGTGATTGTATTCATCACTACACTTTTCTATTAAAGCAAAATAGATCAATCTTTGGTCTTATACATAGAGACACCATGAAAAAACACATTGTCAACTTATAAGCCATTATTAATACTAAATATTGATTTATAAAACCTCTAAAGACCATATGTATCATTCTCATGGAGTATACAACACTCTTTAATAGTTGAGACATCATAAAACATCCAGATACCATCAAAACTAGCTTAAACATCCTTCCCATATCACTTGCAGATGAATGTCAAACACAAATTCAATTTTAAAGAATCATGTATTTGAATATATAAAAAATAAAACCTTCTAACTATTTTTTATGGATTCAATATGGAGTCCTCTTTAACTTTGCTTTTTACATCACCTTCAAATTTGTCCTGTATCTAAAGATATGAGTAAAATACTGAACATTGATTTTTCCCTTTGAAAAATTGAAATTTCAAATACAAATGATCACAATTAAACGTCAAACATCTTGACCTCATCTCACTACTTCCTAAAATATTTGAATGAACATGTTCCATAGATCTCTCTTGAGAGTATACTTGTCTTTAACTGATTAAACATCAAACTCTTTGACCCAGTTGACACAACACACATCATTGATCTCTAACTATACGATCTCACACTCACCATTAGATCCTTCTCCTTTACCTTTTATCAACATTAAACATTAAACACTTCTTATGATCTCTCTACTTCTTAACATCTTGGGGAAAATGTGCTCCATCAATCTCCTTGAATAAGATGCGACTTTAACTTTGTTAACCAACTATTACTTTGACCTCTTTGACTCTACATGCTTTGTTAATTTTGACTATATGATTGCCCATGAATTGTTGGATCTCTATTTGGTCCTAGTCTTTACCTTTTGCAAAATTGACTATGGGAACCATTGCAATCTACTTGGAAGGCCAAATTTGCATAGATATACCTTTACTTCATTCAATCACATGTTCTCAAATTTTCACCATAGGAACACCTTTTATAAGGGAATCCAACAATGTGTCAAACTAATCCTAAAACCTTCATACGTGTGATATATGTCATCGTCAAACTACTTACTCAATTTTATTTAAACTTAAAAAGTATTGTCAAAATGCCTTGGAGTATAACTTTGTACCTACATATCTTTTGTTACACTTTATCACATGACTTGAAAATTTAACCATAGAAACTAGGCACAATATAAACAAACACATATGACCATTTCCTCTTGACACCTTCATGCATGAAAATTATGACTACATCAATATGCTTACTTGGCTCTGCTTGAGCCCCTTTACAAATTTGGCTAAGTATGGGAACTTAATGAATTCTATCTGAAAATCCAACTTTTCACCCCATATCTTTAGTTAAGCTTCATCAAATGACTTTAAACTTGGACCATACCAACTTGGGACTAATTCAATTACAGCCGTATGACCAATTCCCCTTAACTCATCCACATGTGCAAATTCTAACATCATCAATGTGCTCACTTAGATTTATTTGCCACAAGACCAATCTACCTAGATGATCACAATGAATAACCAAATTAATACCACTCATACACACAATCACTCAAATCATAGAATAAATCTTATGGGACCTCTTTTATATCCTTAAATCACCATACTTATCCCTAAACATCCCTAACCATGACAAAACTGAATATCAACCAATCCTACTTTAAGCATACTAGGACAAGAACATTTTACACTTTTTCATTATCACTTTGACTATCAAGACACTTAATACACTCACTAGGACACCTCCATGACATCACTAATAACTCTCCAACAATCTCCCCCTTTGTCATTAATGTCAACACCCATCATATAGCTCACTTTCCTTCGCTCTCTTCAAGTACTCTCATAATATGAACTTTCTCCACCTTTGACACAATGATGAAGTGAGCACCAACTAATCCTAAGGACATAAAAATAATATCAATAGGATAATACCATCTTGAAAATATAGTAAAAACTCCCCCTTACCTTGAGCCTACCTCTTCTTATCTTGGAAACTTCCTCTTACTACAAGCCAATACACTCTTCAACTAAGCACTACAACTAATGAAGAAAGAACACAAAAGTACTAAAATATGATAAAACTCACTAAAAAACATCATATAGGGACTCACCCTAATATTTATTATCCATTTCACCTCTTAAGCATCTTTAGATCTCCACACACCATGAAGAACCACCACATAGGCTTACTAGCCTTCTCATTCAAACCACCACAAGGACCACCAATAGAACTACATGCAACTCACCAAATAATAAACATTATCTAAAAAAACTTAATAACTCACCTTGAAATACACACGTCTTTATCTTTTGAAGAAACTAAGTAGAAACATCAAATCTTCACACTAGGCCTATCTAGACTCCTTGTAGCTCTACCTGGAACTTGTAGAGCCCATAAATTTCATTATACATATCTTCAAGACCTATAAGTTTATATTTGGATCACTCTAATATTCCGCCTCAATCATACCAAATTTCATCACCTAGATCATCTTCTACAATATTCCTCCTTCACAAACCTACTAGCTAATTAAGACTCCATCTTGACAAATACTTGAATAATTTGAAAACTAAAAACCTTCAGATCTTTGTAAATATTGATTTGATAACCCATTTGGTGCATTCAATTTATTAAGAAGCCTCAGACCTCAAATAATAAGGCAAACCACTTTTATAGGATAGACCAAAACCCTAAAATCTCAAAACAAGCATGGTCAATAAACCTCCTTCTCGTCAACACCCACCTCTAAAACTTATTACACACCTAAATAAAACCATCTCACACTTTTGGACCAAGATTTGAGCCTTCACACCTTTGGTAACTATTGACCATTTTCCCCTATAAGCCAAAATGGGTCAATCCCCCTATAGTCAAAATCTTGTATAGGGGCTTTTTATAATGTCATAGGGTATGTTGTGGCTTTTTTTTATGCCATTTCATATGCCATTTTAAATGGGTCATGACCTATCCTAGTTCTTGTGTCTTAAGAATCGTTTTGATCATATATGCAAGCAGTATATTTTCATGGTGTTGAGCGGTTGCAAGACTAGGTCCAGAAAAGCCTAAGGTCAAATTTAGGAGTTTTGTTCAACTTTTGGCTAAGTGTTGGAATTCTTTCAGGAGTTGGGTTTTGCAATTTTTATTTAAGTGTCAGGAATTGTTTCAAACATTTTATTCAAAAAAAATTCCCTAAAGGGTCATTTCTTTGAAGAGGGTCCTTTTTAGAAGTTCCAAAGGATTTATTTCAAAGCGAAGTATCCAAAACACTTTTTTTGAAGGGTCATTCTCAGGAAAGTGGATCTTTACAAAAATCTTGAAGGGTTAGTTTCTTGAGAAAGTTTCCTCTTAAATTTTATTGAAGGGTAATTTTCTCAAGAAAATGGTTAGATAGCAAAAGCCCAAGGGATCTTTCTATGGGAAAGTGGTCCAAATCAAAGTTTCTAAAGGGTAAGTCTTCAACAGGGTGGACCAAACAAAATATTTGAAGGGAACTTTTCAAATCTCTGAATGACACTTTTCAAAAGGCAAAAAGGGATAATTCATTTCATTCATATTTTTTATCCACATTAAAAGCCTAATGGTAATTTATTTCAAGAAAATTATCTGAATAATTTTCCCAAAGGGTCATTCTTAAGAAAGTAGACCTTTACAAAAATCTTGAAGGATATCTTCTTTAACAAGGTGGACCAAAAAAAATATTGAAGGGAACTTTTCTAAGTAAAGTGTCTTAAAAAATTTCCCTAAAGGGTATGTTTATTGGGGAAATAGTCTGCTTCAAGTTTCCAAAGGGCACTTTCTTAGCAAAGTGTCCTATTTATGCAGTGAGATGGCACCAAGTCAAAATTTTGAAGGGCACTTTTCAAAATGGAAAAAGACTAAGGCAAAATTCTTTTGAACATTTCATCTAAGATAGAGACCCTAAAGACATGAATATGCCCAAACATTTTGTCTATAATAATTGTTCAAGGCAAGGCTAAGGTAAATGAATTCCTTTGAAAAAGGTGTTATACATAAAAATACTATGGAAATGCACATGATCCTATATTTAATGGTTTGTGGGACATCAAATACATCCACATAGATGTCAAATGATAGTTGTGTAGACTTCATGTTTAAGCCTCAAGAAGTAGTTATTCAAATTCAAATACCCCAAGGATTAATGTAGTGCTACCAAGTGGCAAGATCATGGGCATTTTATACCTGGTATATTTGATGGTGTGATATGATTTGAGGGATCAAAGATCTGAGTCAAGTCTTGATGACCAATCAGAGCAAAGGTCGATAGTAGTTTTGATAGGGAAAAGTAAGCAAAATGTATGAATCCAAGTTTAAGCATGGTTTGGTTAGATCCAAAGCCAAATGTTTCAAAATATACTACTGGAGTAGACACAGACTCAAATGGTTTCATCTCGAGGACCAACTAATCAAAAGGGACCATGTCCCTCCACTATACACATTGCAACAAACTAGTTTGGAGAGGTTTAGCATTAGGATAAAGCCCTAATAGATTGATCCAGTTGTTATAACTATATTGATGCCAAAACCTACTTAGAATACTTGATTCTACCATTACAACCATTGGGGAGGATTAAAAAAGGAATATTGTAACTATGTAACAATTGAAAGTGACAGGGATCAATCAAATGGTTTGAATGATCATATTATAGAAGTAGTTGTAACTAAAACTAGAAAATTTGAACTAATTGATTCCCCTTTTGAGTGTTAATGCCCCTTTCTCTTTCAACCTTTATCTTATAAGTATAGCTCTTGGGCTATTGTAAAAACAACCACATCATGTATGGCAAAGCCCTACTAGATTGATGTTATATTCTAATGAACATTAATACAAGTTTGTTTTTGAATTTTGAATAATTTCCTAAGTTTTTAAGTGATGTATGGTGATGAAGAGTGATAATTATCTATCCTTCCTTCCCTTATCTTTTCATGTCTGAGTTGGAGTTCCCTATCTAACAGGTCATATAGAGTGTAGTCTAGCGTGTAAAGATTTTCAATTATACAATTATCCTTTGAGTGTATAATCTACCCTCTAGTTCATTTACCTTATTTCACTACTCACATTTTGCCTCTATATTGAAATACTCATGTTAGAGTCTATTAAAACTTAAAGACTAGTCTATAATTTCTATTTTAGTGTGGTAGAAATATGATGGTCATGTGGAAGATATTCTTGGTGCATCACCTTCTTTAGAGTAGGTTCAATTGATGCATTTTCTAACTCTTTTCCCCCATAAATAAGTAGTAGCTTAAGTGAAAATCATTACACGATATATTCAAGGAATTAGCCCTTAAACCTAGAGGATCATTTCTGATATAGGTACACCCACATCCTTGGAAATGTTCCCATGTTTCCCAAATCTGAAAGAATCTTGAACAACCTCTTCTAGGGTACAAGATTTGGTGATAATAGGAACCTTTACTTTCTATACCATGGCTTTGTCCTACAACAAGAAAAATAAACTTGAGAGCACACAAAAACTCCAAAAAGCACAAATAAGATCATCAAGACATAAAACTATCTAGAACATATCACATATAAGTGCATAGACCTTTCTAAGCACCAACTCATCTTGACATTCCATTAATCTCATTATGCCACCTAGAAACACCCATTTTATCCCTACAGACACTGCATACACAACACTCTACCATATTGAAACACTAACTCCATCTAGAAACACTCATTTCTTGCCTTCTAGGATCTTCTAAAGAACACCACAACAACACTTGCTTATCCACTAAAAGGAGTATCTTAATAAGCATCCAAAGAGACACCATACTTCACAATGTCTTAGAATAATTTGCAACTAGGAGTTACCCATAACTCCTCATATTCATTCTCTACCTTGGTCATCTGATACTTTTAATTCTTCTTCTTCTTCTTAGGCTTAAGAGAAGCAACATGCTCACCCACTAAAATATTCTCCTTTTATTCTAGTATTGGATTGACAATACATGGAGACAACAAAGATTCATGACATATATTTTCAATTGAAAAATCTTTATTGCAACCTAGAACCTCATCACTAAGCACTAATAATTGATTTTATTTGCATGAAACTTTCTCAACAACAATACGATGTTCACTTGGATCCATACTCACCTCTGAACTAGCCTCAACTAGTACCTTGGTCTTCTTCTTGAGCTCAGTCTCTTTATTCAGAATATGAGTAGATAATGAAGGCTCTTGGAAATCTTAAACTTCTGTAGAATTATCCACCATAGAAAACATATTACTTGGACCAACAAACTCATCATGACTCATATTACCACCTTTCATTTTCGTGAGTTAACTTTTCTTCCTTTCACTCTTGGAGCCTGATTAAACTTATTATGACTTGTAGGATTTTGCTTACAAAATCTAGAAATGTGACCTCTCTCTTGATATTTGTAGCAAATCATTCCTCTTAAAGAAAAATCAACTTACTTTTCTTGATTTGGAAAAAATCTTGAAATGTGTCCTATGTCATAACAAATGAAATAAACTACTCTTTTTGAATAAAACTCACCTTGCCTTACCTTATATGGACAATGGTTTACAAAGTATTCCACATCAAGATAGTTGAATCACTTAAGTTTGTTCACACCTTTTTATTGATGACCCCCATCATAGTTCCATGTAAACTCATTTCTAACAGGTCTCTTGCATTTTCTAGATTTGTGCCCAAATTGATTACATATGTAATAATAACCATTGAAACTTGAATACCTCATGACATTTAGTTGTTTGATCTAATTTATCTTCATTCTACCATAATGTCCAATCCTTGTCTAATGATTTATCTTCAAATTCTATTTGTCCTTGTTTACATTGGTCTTCTTCTTATTTTAAGTTACATTCTTTGGTTTTTATTTATATCCAAGACTAGTTATACCACTTGCATGCTTTTGGCCATTTAGAATATCATCCATATCACTTGATCTCTTTTCAAATTTCACAAATGACTTTACCTTACTATATATATTCTCTAACTTAGATTTCAATGACTCAATTTCAATTACATACCTTGAAAACTCATCTTCTTTAGCTTTCAAGGTTGTAGATAGGATTTCTATTTGATAATTGAAATGCTTGACTATACCTTCATGCTCCTTGGTGTCTTCATTCATTCTTGCTTAAAACACATTGAAACTATCTTCATAATTCTTGATTTTAAATTTCATCTTCTTGTTAATATTTTTCTCAATCTTTAGTTCTTCAAGAGCATTCATCAATTCAGTCTCATAGTCCACCTCATCTTTATCATCTTCTGAATCACTCCAACTAGAATCTTTTTGATATGTGCAACTTCCTTCCTCAACCATGAAAATGGATTAATCTTCAATAGGACCATCATCTTCATGATCATACCCTGAGTAACTATCTTCACTCTCATCTAATGAGCTATAATATTTATTGGTGTAGAGACTCTTCTTGTTCTTGAAGGACTTCTTGTTGTCATATTTTTTGAATCCTTTATTCTTATATATCTTCTTGTATTCATCTTGGTCTTAATCATGTTATTCCTCATCATTATTCTTATACTTATAAGGGAACTTATTATCAAAATTTCCTACATCTCCATAATTAAAGCATTTGAAGGGTAGTTTATCCTTATACTTTCTTGAACCTATTTTCAATTTCCTTATAAATAAAGCAATTAGTTCATCCTCATCAATATCATATATGTCATCCTCCTTGAGTTTATTACCTTATAACTTATTCTTTGAATTCATTTATATCTTGAATGTTGCTTCCTTCTTTGGTTGTTTATCATCATCAACTCTCATCTCATAGGCAGTAAGGATGCCATGTAATTCATCCATATTTAACTTACTAAGATCATTACTTTACTATACAGTAGATACTTTAGAATAAAACTTAAGAGAGAGACCTTAATACCTTTTTAACTATAATATCATCTTCAATCTTCCCTCCTAGACCTCTGATGATGTTCACAATTTCATCAACTCTCTATAGAAAATATGCAACATAATCTTCTTCCTTCATCTTGAGACTCAAATTATCTTTTATGGGTCTATAATTTATCAAACTTAACCTTTGAATCTCCTTCATAAATAGTCTTCAACTTATCCCACATTTTCGTGGCATAATTATAATATATTACCTTGGTGTATTCAATCTCTAAAAGACCACTGGTGATAGCATTCATTGCCTTAGAATTATTCTCAAACAACTTCTTATCTACAACACTAGATGGAGGAATACTAGGTGTAAAGTAACCATCCATAATAGATTTCCAAATGTCAAACACTAAGGACATGAATTAGGTGCTCATCCTTGCACTCCAAAAAGCATAATTGGATCCATTGAACATCAATGCTTGCTTAGTAGAGAAACCTCCTTGTATTTGATGACTAGCCATATTGTACCTTGGATCACCTTTAAGTTGTCAAGCCTTTACCAAAGGACCTTCTCTGATACCAATTATTAGAGTATAATCATTGAGAGGGGGTGAATTAGTGATGTAAGACAATCCAAACTTCAATTCCAAATCTTTCAATCTACTCAAACTCTTAACCAAATAATACTAGCATTCATGAAGCATACATCATTTATATCAATGAATAGAAATATAATCAAGATCATACACACAACACAAGATCTATGTGAGAAACCCTCCTGAGGAATAAAACCCACTCTCAAGTTTTCAAGCACATGGAATACTTATCCTATAATATGATCACAAACATGAAACTGGTCAAGTCCTTCTCACCAAAATTTAGTGAAACAACTATTCCATAAGGAGGATCCACCCTTAAGATGATCAAGTCATTCTGACCTAATCCATTTAATGAAACTCTTGTTTCAAAAGGAGAAACTTTTCCTAAGGAATATCAAGTCCTTATGACCCTCCTATGATATAAATCACTCCACCTTTGAACTAATGTCTTCAACACCTAATGATGGACCTCTAATAACATAACCCCCTTCACTTATCCACACCTGCAACAACTTTTGTCACAACACTAGCAACATGGCCAAGAGGTCATCCACATAGACCACACTATGATCTACCTCTCAAATCAATCTCCAAGCTTATACAAACATCATTTATCTTTCACTCATCCTCAACTTGTAAGAGCACTATTTTGGCATTATAAATATGACCTACAAGTCATACACACACTCCTTAATCTTTTCTAATCATCAACCTAACCATTGGGCACACTCACTCTCCTCTCTTCTTTGCTACAACACTCACAACACACTTAACAAGCCTAGAAACCATCATATTTAGTTTCAATATATATATATATATATATATATATATATATATATATATATATATATATATATATATATATATATATATATATCATTCATGAATATCAACATCTTGGTCATCCATTAGACTTGCCTTAATCTTTAAGGCTTATCTCACACTAAGACACAACTCCATACCATCATCATAGATTGGCCATAACATCCATGGGTCAACCATAAGCAATAACTCCTTTCAATTAAGACTTAATAGCCCTTATAGGTCTCATGGATACCTATTCAATCCTTTATCACTTCATTGAGCATATTAAAAACATAGGACCACTTCCAAATTACCCCTTTGATACCTTCAAGTGATCTTATTCATCCCTACACTCTTATGCTAAAGCAAAATAGATCAATCTTTGGCCTTATACATAGAGACACCATGAATGAACACATAATCAACTTCTAAGCCATTGTTCATACTGAATATTAATTGATCAAACCTCTAAATACTATATGGATCATTCTCATGGAGTCTACAACACTCTCCAATACCTGAAACATCATAAAACATCAAAATACCATCAAAACTAGATCAAGCATCCTTCTTGGATCACTTGAATATGAACATCAAACATACAGTCAAATTTGAAGCTTGATATATTTGAATGCACAAACAATCTAACCTTATAACTAGGTTATCTGGATGCACCATGGAGTCCTCTTCAACTTTTAGTTTTACATTGCCTTTAAATTTATCCTATATCTAAAGATATGAGAAAAATGCCAAGCATTATTTTTCCCTTTAAAAATTTGAAAATTCAAATAAAAATGGTCACAGTTAAACATTGAACATATTGACCTCATCTCACTGCTTCCTAACATCTTGGAATGAGAATGCTCCATCAATTTATCTTGAGAGTACACCAATATTTAACTCACTAAACATTGAACACTTTGACCCATTTGAATCAACACACATTATTGATATCTAACTATACAAACTCATGATCACCGTTATATCCTTATCCTTTACCTTTGCTCAACATTAAACATTGAACACTTCTTACCATCTCGTTGATTCCTAACATCATGAAGCAAATGTGCTCCATTGATCTCCTTGAAGAAGCTCAGACTTTAACTTTATTAACCAACTATTACTTTGACCTCTTTGAATCTACATGTGCCATTGATATTAACTTTATGATTTCCCATAAATTGTTGGATCTCCATTTGGTCTTGGTCTTTACCTTTCATAAAATTGACTAAGTATGGGAACCATTGCAATCTCCTTGGAAGGCCAACTTTGTACATATATATCATTTGCTTCATTTAATCACATGTTCTAAAATTTGCACCATAGGAACACATTTCATAGGGAAATATAAACCATGTATCAAACTACTCCTGAAACCTTCATACAATCAAGATATATCATTCTCAAACTAATTACTCAACTTTATTTTAACTTAGAAAATACTATCAAAATGCCTAGGATTATAACTTTTTACCTACATATCTTTTGTTGTGCTTCATTGCATGACTTGAAAATTTAACCATAGAAACTAGGCATAAAACTAAAAAAACCCATATGACCATTTCCTCTTGACACCTCAATGCATGCAAATTTTGACTACATCAATATTCTTACTCGGCTCGGCTTTGGTCCCTTTAGAAATTTGGCTATGGGAACTTAGTGAATTCTGTTTAAGAATCCAACTTTGCACCCCCATATATTTAGATGCGCTTCATTTCATGACTTGAAACTTGTACCATAGCAAATTGGGACTAATTTGATCAGAACCATATCACCAAATCTCCCTGACTCATCACGCATATGAATTATAACATCATCAATATACTCACTCAAATTTATTTGCACAAAACTAATCTTTTAGGATGAACACAATGAAAAAATAGATGAATAAAACTCATGCATAAAAGCACTCAAATAATAGAAGACTTCTTATGGGACCTCTTGCATATCCTCAAATCACCATACTTATCCATAAGAATCACTAACCATGTTAAAATTGAAGATCAACCAAGCCTACTTCAATCATATTAGGATAAGCACATTGCACACTTTATCATTATCACTTAGACTATCAATACACTTCATCCACTCACTATAATAACTCCATGACATCATTGATAATTCTCCAATAGCTCAGGGGTGTTTTAGATCAACCTGGGAAACACTTCCCCTTCTTATGAATAGATAATAACAAAATAGAAATAGATAACTTTCTAGGAATTCAATGTTAGCCAATTGACCTCCTCTTTACAAAGGCAATATCACAACTAAGAAACAATAACATGACTATAAATAAGTGATTTTGATACTACAAAATAAATACTAATGTTAAGACTAATAAATATTAGTCTCTAACCCTGCAAGATAAATGAGTTAGTATAAACCTATAGAAGGAAAGAGATATGTTTAGGACTAATTATCTGAGTTTGAAACTATATCCTGCAAAACCATAATTTAAATGTCAAAATCCTATCTTTTCGTCAAACGCACTTTTTGTGATATGTAGTAATGTAAAAAGGTGAAGACCTAGAAAAATATCTAGATGTTAGAAATTAAAGGGTATAGTTAGTGCAAAACCATACTTTATCAATGAAAACTACCAATGCAATATCATGATTTGTAGAGCAAAATTAGCTTTTGCCTGGATGTGAAAATTTGATGAAATTTAGAGCTTTCTCCTTGTCCAACTAGTCCTATAAGTTATCAAAACACTTTTTATATTCAAAATGGTTAATTTGAAGGAGTTCTCCCACTTTGGTCACCAATGTATGATTGTATTTTTGAGCTATTGATAAAAATTACTAAAAATAGTAAGTTTAACCCAACAACATAATAACATCACAAGGAGGGAAATGAATGAATAATCAATAATTTAAGAGTAAATTATTATCATCACCTTATTTTTTATAGCTTCTCTCAAAGATTTTTCAACTAATTCTAATGTAATTTGATTTGCATGCAGATTGCTTAATAGTAGCTTCAATATGACTCTAATAGATTCCTTGGATCACAAGAGTATATGGATGCTCTAAGATGGATAGTATGAAAATATGTGCAAGGCTTATGTATTTTATTATTATCTTGGCCATGCTTCAAGCATGCCTATTTATAAGTTAGTAGAGGGAGTTTTGAAGTATTTTTTAATTATTTAGAAGCCTCTGGTTTGGGCGAGTTCTAGAATCTTAGAGGGCCTTCTCTCTAATCAATTTTTATTTATACATCACTTTTTTATTTGGGGAAATGTTATGTTGGCCATTTTGTACCACACATTTGCCTTAGACTTTTGATAAACTTGATTATGTGTGTGTCACTTGATTAAATTGAATAATGTTACACTGCCTAAATCATTTTCAAGTTTTGTGCCTTGGAGTCTTTGAAACAAAACATTGATCATACCTTTAGAGAGCGATAACACCATTATGCTATTGTAGACACTAAATTTATAAACTTTGTATTAAATTTATATATCTTTATATCATAATGTCCCCCCATGCATAATTATTTTTATAATTACACTTTACCATCAGTTTACCATTTACCACCTAGGTTAATAAGTTAATTACTATGGTTAAATAATAATTACCCCCTTTTTACCTTACCCTTAAAACCATAAAATCAAATAAATCACATAAAATCAAAAAAAAACTCCCTTTTGTCCTTATTAATACTTTTACCCAACCTTATTTCATGGTTAAAACAACCTAAATGACTTCGGAAGTCGTTTTAACCTTCTTTTACCCTGTGCCAACCCATTAGAATAGCTTTTTGTTCAACTTCTCCTATTCTGGGTAAGTTGATGTTGATCCTCTGTGCTCAACCCAATAGACCTCCATTACTTAGGAGGATGGTGATTAAGCTTTTGCTTTTGAAACTTTATCAAAATCTCATTACAGCTTGCATACAGACATTGTGAAAGCACTGTTATCTTGAAGAATCTCCATTTAAAGCATCATCAAGAGGATTTTGTGAATTTTTTTCTCTCATCCCATCAAGTTTTATTTTTCATCAAAAAGATCAGAGTGATATATCTTTTTAGCTAGGACTTTGTCTTGTGATTTCAATACATGATTTCACCTACTTTGATGAGTTGTTGGCTATAATTCAAGAAGATATAGACATTGCTAATGAATTTTGGGATGCATATTTTGATTGTATAAATCTTCTCATTAATTGATTATCTTTGACATTATTTACTTCTATCCATATCTATATTTGTAATTTCATGTTTAAAATAAACTTGAATGTTTAAACATGGGCTAACAATCATTTGAGAAAGCGTGCCACTTATCATGACTAGTTTCTAACTAGGTAGCCTGCCCATCTATCTATTAATCAATTTTTTGTTTAAGTGTTGTATATTGCAAGTCATTCCTCCCCAGCCAAAGGTGAGTTCTCACAGTTAAGCTTGATCCATGGTGTGCAACCAACCATCCATATCTCCAAGTAATCTTAAAAACCCTACTTATACTTTGTTTTTAGTAGTTAATTAGATCACATTGAAAGAAGCAAAAAACTACTGAAACATTCTGGTATGCCCAATGGGACCCATAAGGTCTCATTTTTCTTTATTAGAAATTCATTCTTGAATTTAAAACTCTCTTTTCCCTTTCTTTGTTTGTTGTATTCATTCAAAGAAATTTAGACTTTTCATTTTATTTACTCTTAAAGTTAAATAAATTCCATTCATTTTTCTTGCTTAGGTTCTTTCACATAGAATAATCTAGGTAGTAATCTATCATAGTCATCACTTTATCCACACACAAACCAAATCACTATCATAATTAACACATCTAAAAACATGACATAAGGAAATTGATGGGGATTTCATCACCTCGTAGTAACCTTTTTCCTAATGATCCTACTTAGATTTCACCACTAAAGGGATGACCAACTCAGTTCTCTGGCTGAGTATAATCTTTGGACCATTGATACACCATTGGCTAAGCACCCACACTAGATGTGTAATTTTGAAGTGAGGGGAGCAAGCCCCAAGTACCAGGCCACATATCAATACCAGTACAGACTTCTTTGAGTGCCAAAATAAACTACCCAAAACTATCCTTAGATTGTCATTTCTTAGGACCTTTGTTATCCATTTATTTTCTACCTTCTTTTTCACATCTTAAAAGTTAAAAAAATGTTAAAAAACTTCTTTGAAATGACTTTTATTGTGTGTATCTTTCATTCATACTTAAAAATAAGATAATTCAAAAGTAAATTTTTATTATGTTTGTCTTATCATCACTTTTATTTATTTTATTTCATGGTGTTGACTCGACAACAATCAAGAAGGCAAGAATCTGAGGAGGTTGTTACACCTTTTCCTATAGAGCATACACCTAGTCTTACTTTTTCCCCTGAATCCTTTGAAAATTTGGTGTTTCCATAATATTACCCTCAAAGAGATCCCTCCTTTGCAAAAATATTAGAATATAACCCTCTTGCTCTTAATCATTATTTGAATAGTTGAGTAATACATATTTATCCTTCCCCCCATGCCCAAAACTCTCCACATAGGTTTGGGATGCCTTTTGAGAGAACTAGAGAGCTTACCATAGCCATGGTAAACTTTTTTACTAGATCTCCTCCACCTGGCTCTAATGATCAGATAAAAAAACCTTTAGAGAACCAACCATTCATGGTATCTATTAGTTCTCCAACCATTACTTAGGTCCAAAATATTACTCAGCCTATACCTACTATACCTTCACAATCATTAGTAGGGTTGATTCCTATAAGTCTCCCTCCCATTATAACAACTTTATCACATACCTTACAATAAATCCCATGCACTCAACCTTTCCAAAATTACATCTCCTAAGTTACATAGTATGTGGCCTCATCACAACCAGCCATAGCCATTCAATTACAATCTTTCCCACAACAGAATGTTCCATTGCAAATCCCTCAATATGTGGTGGCATCTCAACCCATTATGTCTACCATAGTAGGATATTTTTCCTCGCAGCCCATGTCCACCACTTTACCAACTATCAACCCCTTCATTATAATGTCTTAGGAGGTATGCCTCAGGGTAATACTCAGATAGATCTCATGAACATCCTTATGAATAATATGGATAGTTTGGAAGCCTCTACCTTTGGACATAACAATATGCTCACATATGAACAAATTTGTAATGAGCCAATCCATCCCTCTATCCCTATTCGACCATAACCATTATAGTGGGAGCTTCCTAAATTCATTAAATTTCAAAATAAAAAAGATTCCCAATATCTTCTTAGATACTTTCAAGATGCGTGTTATCTTATAACACATGATGATGCCCTCCTACTTAGAAATTTTCCCATATCATTAGCAGGATCTACATTGGATTGGTACAATTCCATTCCACAACATTTCCTCTTTTCCTTTAGACAGTTGGCCCAAGTTTTTCTAGAACACTTTTGATTAATATTGCTTGAAAAGTGACTATCACTAATCTTTATGTTATTAGACAGTTTGAAGATGAATTCTTATCAGACTTTGTAGCTCGATGGCATAACTTAAACAACCAGCTAACCTTTCCCTTACCACATATAGAATTAATGGAATTATTTTCATGTTCTTTTCCAAAACATATATCATCTATGTTACAAATTCAAACTTTTAATACATTTGATGAAGCTTTTGCCATGTCTCGTAAGCTTGAACTTTGTGGCATTAAAGAAGGGAAAGTTAATTTGTGTAGTAAGAAATTTAAGTCTGACCCATCCAAAAGTAATAGCAATAATCCTAAACCAAAAGGGCCAGCAAATGTAGTTACTATAAAAACTTCCTCCCCTCTAGCATCCAACTAGTTTGGAGATTCCACCTTTTAGACATAGAAACATAGGGGTCTTACTCATTTTCCTTCTAAAATTTTTCCTCCTAAGAAATATACCCCTATAGGATAGCCTTATGTTTTAGTATTATATAAACTCTTACAAAAAAATGTCATTGAGCTCCCTCTAATTAAACTGATTGATGATACGCATCCTAAACCTACTTGGTATAAATAAGATGAATTTTGTGCTTACCATAGGATAATAGGACATGACAATGAATAGTACCAATCCTTCAAATGATTAGTACAAAACCTTATTGACAAGGGGGACCTTCAATTGGACAATCCCAATGCTCCTCCTACCCAGTCTTTAGATATTTTTAAGCAACCATTTCCTAACCATCCATCCACATCGAGCACCATCCAAACTAACCTTGGGGAAATGCAAAATTAAATCCAACACTTGATTAATACAATCCATGACTAGTTACTACCTAGAGAAATCTTAGAAGAGCTTGTGGTCTTAGATCTCCTTATAAGAGATCATTTTGATTTAAGCCAACTAGAGGTCATTAAACCTAGTCCCCTAATTCCCATAGAATTCCTTGATCTCATTATGTGGGACCATTCACTTGAACCATCCCCTTCGCCCTCTTGTGGTGAATCTCCTAAAAGGGAAAATGAAATTGCTCCTCAAGATGTTATAGATAAACATCTTGACACTTCTGAAGCTACTCATGTTACCCCTTTAATCCCTAGTAAGTCTTATCATGGAAAACATATATTGCAAGCCAATCATTTTGCCCAAAACCTTGGCCCTTCGAAACCATATTTTGATATAATACCTCCCTATCCTAAAGATACCAAAGGAAAGAGTAAAATATCCCATATCAATAGTTGGGATAATTTTCTTGGCATTTCACCATAGAAATCCATAGCTCATCCTCAAGTTAAAGTGGATCTTTTTCAAACATCAAAAGGAGCAAGTCATAGTATGAATACTCCCCCCATTTTTAACACTCAAAATAACAAAAGGCCTATACCTTTTATGCTATCCTCATCATCCATTTTAGGACCTCATCCATCTTCTACCTTGGATGTAGGGTCTTCTATCCAAGCACATAGAAGGATACAAAATCATTTTCCATTTAGTGTGCCTCCCTTTCCATATCCCTCTTCTTCCACTAAGGGACTAAAAGAAAAGAGCCTAAAGTTATCCCTCTTTTAAAGCATAAATAATAAAACTAGACAAGTAATACCCTACCACGAGAGCCCATTATCAAAACCCCTATAAAACTAGAGCATGACCCTTTAAAAGGATCTTATGCTATTATTTTGAATAAACTGTTAGATACCTCCCTTATTATGTTACCACCTATACATACTGTTAACCTTCACCCTAAAAGGCATGCATGGTATAAAAATCAAGAAATATGTACATATTATAGAGTACCTGGGCATGATAAATAAAGTTGTAAAGCCCTTAAGACTTTAATATAGTATTTAATAAGGGATGATGACCTCTTAATTTATGATCTCAATGATCAAACCCCTAAGTCAAAAAAATGTCTTCCTTTAGTTCCCCTAATTCATAATCCTGCTAGTCTCATAAGTGATAAAGAGTCAGTAGCTTCTTCAAATCTACCCCTATTCTACATAAATATCATGCATGTAACTACCCACTCTCAAAACCACAATCTTAATAAAGCTAAGGTTTCAATTACAAGAGCCTATGTGCCAAATATGCCTAAACCACCTATCCAAAGGCCTAAAGTTTCTATTATAAGAACTACCCCTATTGAAGCTAAGCAATTGGTTTAGATATCTATACTAAAATAGCTCCACCAAACCCCTATTAAAATGTCATTATATGAGCTTATCGAGAATTATCCATAACCTCGATAGGTAATGATAGAAGCTCTTCAGGCTATTGAAGTCTGACCAGATGAACCTCAACCTTTGTCAACCTTATAGGAGCACTCTGAATGGTCTCAATGCTTAGTTTTACTAATTTTAAAATTATTCCTTTGTCACTTGAAGACCACAATCCTGCCCTTTTTATTATATCCCAAATAAATCAAAATCAAATTAAAAGGGTTATGATTGATAATGGGGAAAGCATTAATATTATCTCCTTGCATGTTTTCTAGAAATTACAATTGCTAGAAACAATTATCTCCCAGTCTACAATAATCCTTCATGTATTTAATGACATAGTAGCACCCATGATAGGAACAATCATCCTCCCCATTTGTGTGGGTCCTCATACCATTCATGAACTATTTTATGTTATAGAAGGGACCTTTCAATACAATATTCTATTAAGACATCCATGGATTCGTATAATGTGATGTGTACCTTCCACCATTCATCAATGCCTTAAATATGAACATGAAGGTCAAGTACACATCATCCCTACTGATCCTCACCCCTTTAAGTCATGGAACTTTACATTTGGGCTAAATGATGTCATAAAACCCTCAGACATAATTCCATCTTCCTCTTCTAATCAATCCTTGACTAGCACGACCATTCCTGCTTCAAAATTACCTCCTCTAAAGTTCATTGAATTAATGATGCATCAACTTTCAATAGGAGAATATCACTTATTAACTCTTAATACTTTACCCACTCCTAAATAATATGGTCATCCTGATAAGTAACCCCAGTATTCACCTAGTCTAGGTGAGACCATTCTTTTTGGACCACCTTTCTTGCACACTTAACATATGGTGGGATCAATCAAGCTATCTCAAATCATGATGATAATGTTTGTGAAAAACCATTTACATATAATTTATCTTTTCTTAGCAAACCTCAATTTGTTCAAACCGATCTTCATCACTACACCTGGAAAGGCTTTTGCATGGGTAAGTATGAGCATGGTCCTCATGATATCGCATTAGGAGACTTCGACAAGCCATACAAAAAGCATGGCTTAGGTTTTAAGAAGAATTCTAAGTCTATCCCTAAACTTTTTCTTCTACCATATTTGGAATAATAATATCCATCTTCCTCATCTAATACCTCTTCCTTGACTAGCGACACCATATCCATTCTGTCTAAAAAAAATTTAGTCAATTTTATCTCCTTAGAACCTCTCATCTTCCACTCTGATGGAAAAAATCCAAACGATTCCTATAGTATATCCTTAGTTAATAGGATATGATGTGCCAACCATCCTTTTTTTTTAGTTTTAGGATGATGAGTTGATCTTGACCCATCTCAGTGCTGAAAACTCTTATTTACATAATTTTTTTCCATCTAAAATGTCTAGGTTGTTAAATGAAGTTACTAATGATATTAATATTGGGTCTTAGGAAGTCCAAAGTATTATTAAAATTATAAAATCCTTATACCCATAATAAATTAAAGATTTTAATACCTTCTTATCAGATCGTAGTAAAGCCTTTGCCTGGTCTTACAGTGATATGCATGGCATTAATCCCTCAATTGTTATCCATAACATCATAACTTTTCTTGATGCTAAGCTAATAAATCAAAAGATTTAAAACATGCATCCTCATGTTGCAATCCTTGTGAAAGAAGAGTTACAGTGCCTTTTATATGTTAACTTCATTCAATCTATTGAGTATCCTTAGTGGATGTCCAACATTGTTCCAATCACTAAACCCGTAGGGTGACTTTGCATTTGTAGTGACTTTTGTGACTTAAATATTAATTATCCAAAAGATGATTTTCCCCTTCCTAATATAGACCAATTGGTGGACTTAATAGCTGGCCATGAAATTTTGTCCCTTATAGATGGTTTTTGTAGTTATAATAAATACTTATTGCACCAAAAGATCATCATAAAATGACATTTATTACTCTTTGGGGAACCTTCTACTATCTTGTTATTCCCTTTGGCCTTAAGAATACAAGAGCCACTTATCAAAAGGCCATGACTTATATATTTCATGTCATGATCCATAAAATTGTTGAATACTATGTAGATGATCTCCTTGGAAAATCTAAATTTCGTAAAGATCACCTATCTATCTTGAAGGTCATCTTTGATCATTTGCTTCATTATCATGTGTGTCTAAATCCTAAAAAGTGCATTTTCAGTGTCTTGATGGGTAAAATTTTGGGTTTCATTGTTTTCATTCATGTAATAGAAGTGGATCCCACTAAAATCAAGGCTATTCTAGGAATGCTTGCTCCTTCCAATCTTAAGCAGCTTCATAGTTTGCAAGGTAAGCTCTAGTATATTCATTATTTTATTTCCTAGCTCTATAATCATTTTCAACCCTTCCACCATTTATTAAAGAAGGGTAGTATCTTTGTATGGGATTCTAATTGTCAAGAAGACTTTAATGCACTCAAATATTATCTTTTATCACCTCTTGTCCTTACTTCCCCCAAGGAAGGGAAACTTTTCTTCCTTAATATCTCAGCTACAGACCATGCTCTAGGTACTATGCTTTCTCATCAAGATGAACATCACAAAGATTAGGTTTTTTATTATATAATTCATACTCTCATAGAATATGAGACACGTTACTCACATATTAAAAAATTATGCTTGGCATTATTTTTAGTAGCTTCTAAGTTTCATCATTATCTCCTCAACCATAAGATGTATATCATTACGACTATTGATCCCCTTAAGTTCATGCATTCTAAACCATATTAAAATTAGTGAATGGCTAGATGGGTCATGTAATTATCAAAATTTGATCTGGAGTTTATCCATCAGAAGCCTATCAAAGGTCAAAACATCATTGATTGATTAGTTGAAGCACCTCTTAGTAATAATCAACCCAATAATTGTGAATTCCTTGATGAGTCTATCACATCCACTTCTTAGTCCATCCTAGAATATCAAATGACTCTATTCTTTGATGGGTCTAAGTGTGAGCATAGAAGTAGTGCAGGGATTGTAATAATCCCTCCTCATGGTATCCCTATGCCTTTGTCTTTTAAACTAGACTTTGATTGCACCAATAACATGGTTGAGTATGAAGTGTTGATTATAGGACTCTGAATTGCTCTTACACTAGGAGTCAGATCCCTTGACATTTATGGGAATTCTCAGTTGGTGATCAATCAAATCATCAACATTTATCAATGTAAGAATGATGTCCTCCAAAGATATAAGACTTTGGTTGATTAAATTTTATCTACAGTCAAACATTTTGTTATTCAAGTTATTCCTAAGTCTACTAATAAGTTTGCAGATACTATGGAGTCTAAGTTATTTGTTCTCATCTATTACCTTAATCAGCGCTCTTATACAAGCACGAATCTCCCATCCATCCATAATATCAAGGAAAATGTTGGGGAGCCATGGTATATACAAATATTTAATTATTTGTTTGTGGGATTGTCTCTCCCTCATCTATCTAAGGGTGATAAGCATCTCTTCTATTAGAAGGCTGCCCATTATGTCATTATATGGGGAATTCTTTATAAGTGTGGTTTTGATAGTATTCTCCTTCGTTGTCTCTAAAAGTGTGAAGCTACCTTAGCTATCCAAGAGGTCCATGATGGCTTGTGCGATGGACATTTTAATAGATGTGCAATCACCAAGAAAATATTATGCCTTGGTTATTATTGGCCTACTTTGAATCAAGATTATTGTGCCTATGTTAAGAAGTGTGTAAAATGTCAATAGCATGCAAACTTATCCCATGTCCCTAGTAAATCCTTACAGGTAGAAAGAGACCTTTAGCCATTTTCCTAGTGGGGGCTCGATCTCATTAGGTAGATTAATCCTAAATCCTCAAAGCATCATGGCTTTATTATCACCGCCACAGAGTACTTCACTAAGTGGGTGGAAGTTATGATGTTTATCTCGACTAAGGTAGAAAAGATTATGGAATTTATCCATAACCACATTATTTGTCATTTTGGGATTCCTTATAAAATTATAATAGACAATGGAAAATATTTTAAAAGTAAGAAAGTCTAGGCATTATGTGACTCATTTAAAATCAAATTAAGTTTTTCCTCACCTTACTATCCTCAAACCAATGGTCAAGTCGAAGTATCTAATAAAACCTTAGTCAAAATCTTAACTAAAGTCCTTAATGAAGTTGGTAAAGATTGGAATCTTTATGTCCCTTTCACCTTATGGGCATATCAAACTAGTATTCAAAACCCTAAAGGTGCTTCTCCTTTTTCTCTAGTCTATGGTATAGAAGTGGTACTTCCTTTGGAAGGCCAGATTCCCTCCCTTTGAGTCTCTCTTTGAGACATAGTTTTTTATGAGGATTTTTGTCAAGAGCATTAATCTTATCTTGAGATTTTAGATGAGCATCGATCAGCAGCCCTTAAACACCTTTGTATATATCAAAAAAGGTTTAAATGAGCATATAATCAACATGTAAGAGAGCATGAATGTAATATCAAAGATCTTGTGCTTAAATAAAATCAACATGTCACTAATATGGAATGAAATAAGAGGGGTAAGTTTGCTCTTACTTGTCTTGGACCATACATCACAACTCATAAATATGGATCTAGGGCATATCATTTAGCCTCTCTTGATGGTAAACTAGAACATGAACCTCTTAATGCCTTGCATTTGCATCCTTTCTATAGTTCATAAATATTGGCTCATCTAGAGTGGTCAATTTTATCATCTCCCTTTAGACCTAATAATGACATGAGAGTTATGTGGTTACCTGATAGTTGTTATAATACTTTCCTTGAATATGAATACCCTGGCTCTATTCATAGATTTTTCTCTTGGATAAGTTTCCCCTATATTGGGAAAAACTCCAAATCATTATTTCCCTTATCTCCTACATGCCCTTATTTTCCATGATAGCATAATCATTTCATATGATGGAATCATGAAAATTATCTTACATGGATATTTTATGCCAATATTAGTATCAGTAGTACAAAAAAAAATTAAAAAAGGGGGCCAAATCAACAAACTCATCCCTTGAAGGATAACTGTAACCAAATCCAAAAATGGTAATAATAAATAGACTGATCCCTCAAAGGACAATTATGTAAAAGTATAAAAATATAGACCACTCCCTTGAAATATGGCTACTAAGCAGAAAACTTATCGCATTGATCAGTTTTCAAATTATTTCCATTTTCAAAGAGCCCTTAAATCAACAAAGCATATAATAAATCTTCCCACATCGATCAGCTTTCTAATAGTAGGCCTCTCTTATTGATTAGTATACATGTTGGCATAAAATGATTCTCAAAAGAGAAACTCTTGATTCTTGAAATATGGGTGACACTATTATCCATCCCTTATCCCACCAAAATCATCTAATCTCAATAATATTTTCTCTAATCACTCTAGGTTGTGTCAATGTTTATTATCCTTTACATTAAGGATGTACATGCACGTAAATGTGAGGTCCTCCTTTTGGTTGTGGTCCAAGTCAATGTGGGATGAATTTATCCATCATAATTTCAAATAATCCCTAAACCCATAATCCATAAGAACATAACATCTATAAGCATAAACCATAATTTGCATCTCATTAATTAAACATAATCCATCTCAATAATCCATAAATCTCTAAACATTACTAATCATAATCCATCTATCTCAATAATCCATAAATCTCTAAACATTATTAATCATAATCCATTTATCTAAATAATCAATGAATCTCTAAATATAAATCATAATCCATCCATAAAACATAAACATAGGTCTATATATATCTCAAAAATCTGTACAAATGTAATAAAGGGCTCATGGCCTGTATGGTGTGTATGTCTACTGTGTAAAATCTATCCTACTAAGATGAAAGTTGTCATCTCCCCTATCATCTACCCTTTAATCTCCTCCTCTCCCTCTTATAATTCTCCATGTACTGATAGTGGCACCTAGGGTCCTCTGAGATCTACTATGACTAGCCACATAGGCTACAAATTAAGCTACCTCTGGTAGTTGATCTTGTACAATCCTCTCATACTATCATATCTCAGCTAGTGCATCCCTATACCTCTATAGTGGTACCATATTTGTGGGAGTAGATCTTAGACCTATAGTATCTTGAGTTGGCCTCTTGGCCATAAAATCTCTCATCTACTCTAACTTAGCCTTGTATCTATCCCTCTCTTAAATGGCCTAGTCTCGATGCCATATAACCCTATCAAGATCATCCCATAAACTCTATAGCTCAGCCTACGATATCCCCTACTCATCTTATCCTAGGGCAACTTATATAGGTGCCTCATCTATGGGCTCATCATGATCTGGGGCATCCTATGCTGGTGCTTCATCCATATGCTCATCCTATGCTAGCACCTCCTATACCACCTCCTATCGAGGCATCACTACTCTCTGTTGTCATCTCACCATCTCTCCCATAAACCAAGTGGCATAATCATTTGTATAGCTTGCATCATCCACATTTGATACTATCATCTCCTCTAGTGCTCCCATCAATATGGCTATAGTGTCAAGTGTTGTCTAGTCTAGCTCTATATCCTCTTACCTATATAAGCATGGGGTTAATGGTATATCCTGTAGCAAGCCAAACTAATGGTGGACCCTATAAAAATAAAATAACTCCATGTGATCCATCCATTTCCCATATACCCATCTCTCTCAGGCTGCATCCCTTAGCTCTACCTCTATGTCAAGCCATGCTAAAAAACATAGATATGGTCTCCAAATAATGTCTCTAATCTGGAGGCTCTCAAAAATCTATCTATAGTATGCTAGATCATGAACTACCCTATCTAGATATGGTATGACTAGGTCATCATCCCATCAAAGGAAGCCAACACTGTGTGCCTTGTCTTTGAGCCTAACCCCTAGGATTCTGAGAGGGAAAATCACTTGAATGTGCTCATAAGCCTAGCAGAATAGCATGAATGTAATATCAAGCCCTAGCCAACATCTAGTATTCCAGCTCCATAACTCCTTATAGATTTTCCCTAGTAATGTGGGAGCCCAAGCAAATATGGTCTTGTACTCAAGCATATATGTTATAACTGAAGAGAAGCTCCATTGTAACAATCTTCTACCAAAATTAGGTAATACATAACAAGTCAGAGCTATCATGAGCATGGTTAATAATAGCCTCTCTACTAGTACCTACTAAATAAGGGCTAAAATGAAAACCCTCCAACAATAAATTAGATATCTATAACATCTTCCCTGTATAGTGATGCTAGTGTTATTGCATTAAGTTGTGGAGCTAAAACCTTCAACTCTTTGCAAATTAAAGGAACAGAAGGTTGCTGAGATCTAGGAGCACCGGCATCGACAGTAGGACCGACGTCAGTCGTGACCAGTGCAGAAGGCCACCGGTGATGGCAGGGAGTCGGCCAACGTCGGTAGAACCAGACAAGCAGGGACCGGCGTCGGTCGCCTGTGTGTTCCAGAACTGCTGGTTGCACGGATAGTTAGTTAAGTGAACGAAGTGTTTGCATGTAAAGGCCAACTAGAGTCTTGAGCTACGAGGATAATTATCTAAATTAAGAGTCTAAGTTATTGTTTAAGTCTGGGATCTATTTATAGACCCATTGGCATGTATTGTAATTAAGTACAAGATAAGGAAGGCAAGGAAGTTCCTTCTAAGTGTAAGATCATTGAGTTGCAGGTTGTTGTAAGCTCATAGGAGATCTACATGTGTGAGTATGGTCTGTTGAATTGTAGGTTGCAGGTTCATGGGAGATCAACTTGAAGTGCTTTAGAGTGCTTGGTGAACTAGTAGGGTTATTACTGACTAGTTGGAGAGGTGAACACCAATTCGATTTGTGAGTTGGTTGTTGGGACCATTTTTTGGTAGGAGCGTGTTGTAGAAGAATTACTGTACACTTGAGGTGTGGGAAGCCTTTGTAAGGTGGAAGAGTGTGGCGGCTCTTTATTGTATTCTTTTCTGTAAAGTGTTAATACAAGATAGTGTATTGTCTCTCATATTTTGTGCTATTGGTGAATTCTAGTTACTTGTATTTCTGGTTATTTCCGCATTTATAATTGCTTATATTTGGTAATCATACTGTGCTCTTTTTGAGGAGCAAGATCCTAACAAAGTGGGATCAGAACAAGTGTTGTTCTTGTGATCCCCCAACAAAGTGGTATCAGAGCTGTTGGTTGGGATACTAACAGATTGGATTAGATCTAGTTAGTGTGTTTTGATTATAGGTTACTCACAGGGATTCTATTTGAGTGGGAGTTGAGCAATGGTAGAAGACAGTCAGCTACGAATGGAAAAGTTTAATGGCAAGAACTACCAATTGTGGAGGATGCAGATTAAGGATTATCTGTATCAAAAAGATTTATACTTACCGTTGGGTGGGGTTAGTTGCAAACCCTCTGATATGAAAGATGAAGAATGGGAGGTTCTTGATCGAAAGGCTCTGGGATCTATTAGATTGAGTCTTGCATCCTCTGTGATTTCCAACTTATCACAGTGTAAGACAATGGTGGAGTTGATGGAATCTTTGGCAAATTTATATGAAAAACCCTCAGCTTCTAATAAGGTATTTCTTATGAAGCATTTATTTAATTTGTAAATGTTGGAAGGTGGATCTGTTCATAGCCATCTTAGTGATTTCCATGGTTTGGTAAACCAGTTAAGTTTAGTCAATATTGTATTTGATGATGAAGTTAGAGCTCTCTTAATCTTGTGTTCATTACCTGAAAGTTGGGAAGGTTTGGTAATGGCAGTTTCTAATACTGTGTCTCCTTCAAAAGTCTTAAAAGTGGATGATGTTGTCAGTGTGATCTTGAATGAAGAGATACGCAGGAAAAGCACAGGTGAATCATCAGGGAATGCTTTGAGTGTTGAAGGTAGAGGAAGGCAAAGAGAGAAGATAGAGCATGGGAGATCAAGGTCCAAGACAGGCAGGAGATCCAAGTCCAGGTATGGCAGAATAACCTGCTAGAAGTGTGGAAAGCAAGGGCACTTCAAGAGAGATTGCAGATTGGGTGAAGATCAGCATGAAGGACATGAAGAAGAAGCAGATGTTGTAGATTACGCTGCACGGGATGCTCTGGTATGTTCTTTGGATAAAGTAGAATCTTGGGTTTTAGATTTTGGTGCCTCTTTTCATGCATCCCCACAGGGAATTTTTTCATGAGTATGTCCAGGGAGACTTTGGAGAAATTTGTGTAGGGGATGGTAAGCCTTGTCAGATTGTTGGCAAAGGGAAAGTGAAGCTGAAATTGCAGATAGGTAACACATGGGTGTTAAAGGAGGTCATGCATGTCCCAGTTCTAGAGTGGAATTTGATTTCTGTTAGAAGTTTGGGTGATGAGGGTTGCACAGTAACTCTCACAATGGACTCTTGGAAGGTTACCAAGGGTAAACTTGTTGTAGCTAGAGGTAAAAAAGTAGGTACGCTTTATCTATCTACTTGTATTATTGATTCTCTTTTTGGGTTATCTACTTCAGCTGTAGATTCAGAGATGTGGCTTAATTGGCTTGGTCACATAAATAAGATAGAGATGCTTGTTCTTGAGTCAAAGGATATGCTTTCGGATTTGGAAGGTATGGATCATGGTTTCTGTATGCAGAAGAAGAAGGTGAGATTTCTTGAGGAATCTGATGTTAGTGACAAGAATAGGAAAGCCTTGGTTTTCAAGGAGAAGGTGACGGACAGAGTTCAGCACAAGATGCAGAGGAATTCTGAGCAGAGTAAAGGTGATTTGGACAAGGGTTTGATCCAAAAAGAGCTTGCGAGAAAAAGTCAGGTCTCACTAGAAAAACATAGAGACCGACATCGGCAAGAAAACTGACGTCGACGTCCAGACAGGGACCGACGTCAGCTATGTGCAGCCCGACGTTGGTGACTCAGGGTAGATCACTACCAGCATCGGCTAGGGAAAAATGACGTCAGTAAGGGGGCAGTCGCAGGGAACCGACATCGGTCGGGTGCAGACTGAGATGTGACCGGCATCGGTTACTGAGACAAATTTTGGGTGGACAATAAGCTATCATGGAGTCTCAAGCACCCATATGGAGGATTGAAAGCGTAAGTAAGTTCTTAAATTTGTCATTTCCCTTCTTTACACTACTTGTTGCTCACTTATGGCATAGGACCAGGAAGTTATTAAAGAAGTAGAACAGGTAGATCCAGGAAATAGTGGGAGCTTGGCATGGATGAGGATGTGATTCCTTGGAGGAGAACCAAATAGGGGTTTTGGGTAGAGTGGCCAGCTGGAAGTAAGCACTGAGAGATGAATGAATGTTAAGGATGAAGAAGAGCGAAAATGGATACGTGAGATGGAAGATCAGGGTATATGGTCTTGTATTAGCTGCAGGGCAATGGAGGTTTGATCATTGTGTTTCTCTTTACCAGGTTGGATAATATTAGCTACATTATCCTATTACTGTATGATGTGCTTGTTATAGGGTTACATATATAGGGTATTGCTAAACTAAAGGTAAAGCTAGTTCAGAGGGATGTCATGGAGAATCTGGAAGCAGCAAGATTCTTTAGCATGAGTGTGTTCTAGAGACATGGTAGGTCACATGTTGACTTTGTTTTAGGATGATTGTATGAGACCAGTTAGCACGCCGATGGTTGGACAGTTCATAGAACAGGTGTCTTGATTCACATAATGAGGTTGAGTGCATGGTATGTACTAAACCTAAGTTTTCCCAAGCAGTGGGAGTTGTCACAAGTTAGGAGCCAATCTGGGAGAGAACCATTGGAGGACAGTTCAGTGGATTCTTACAGGGACTAGCAACAGGTGCACATGCTATGCAGGTTCAGTTTATTTTCTACATGGTCTGTAGATGTGGATGTGGTAGGTGATTTGGATGATAGGTTTTGCACTACAGGTTTGTGGTGGTTGGTCTTCAAGAGTGATCTTGAGGAGGGATACAAAGCCAAGGGAACAAACTAGATGGAGTACAGGTACAGGTACAGGTTGTAGCTATTTATCTCCAAGTGGGAGATTGTTAAGTTGTGGAGCTAAAAGCTTCAACTCTTTGCAAACTGAAGGAATAGAAGGTTGCTGAGATCCAAGAGCATCGACGTTGGTAGTAGGACCGACATCAGTCGTGACCAGTGTAGAAGGCCACCGGTGACGGCAGGGAGTCGGCCGACGTTGGCAGAACCAGACAAGCAGGGACCGACGTCGGTAGCCTGTGTGTTCCAGAACTGCTCATTGCACGGATAGTTAGTTAAGTGAACGAAGTGTTTGCATGTAAAGGCCAATTAGAGTCTTGAGCTGCGAGGATAATTGTATAAATTAAGAGTCTAAGTTATTGTTTAAGTCTGGGATCTATTTATAGACCCATTGGCATGTATTGTAATTAAGTACAAGATAAGGAAGGCAAGGAAGTTCCTTCTAAGTGTAAGATCATTGAGTTGTAGGTTGTTGCAAGCTCATAGGAGATCTACATGTGTGAGTATGGTCTGTTGAATTGTAGGTTGCAGGTTCATGGGAGATCAACTTGAAGTGCTTTAGAGTGCTTGGTGAACTGGTAGGGTTATTACTGACTAGTTGGAGAGGTGAACACCAATTCTGTTTGTGAGTTGGTTGTTGGGACCATTTTTTGGTAGGAGAGTGTTGTAGAAGAATTACTGTACACTTGAGGTGTGGGAAGCCTCTATAAGGTGGAAGAGTGTGGCGGCTCTTTATTGTATTATTTTCTGTAAAGTGTTAATACAAGATAGTGTATTGTCTCTCATATTCTGTGCTATTGGTGAATTTTAGTTACTTGTATTTCTAGTTATTTCCGCATTTATAATTGCTTATATTTGGTAATCATACTGTGCTCTTTCTGAGGAGCAAGATCCTAACAAAGAGGGATCAAAACAGGTGTTGTTCTTGTGATCCCCCAACATCTAGTATTCCAGCTCCATAACTCCTTATAGATTTTCCCTAGTAATGTGGGAGCCCAAGCAAATATGGTCTTGTACTCAAGCATATATGTTATAACTGAAGAGAAGCTCCATTGTAACTATCTTCTACCAAAATTAGGTAATACATAACAAGTCAGAGCTAGCATGAGCATGGTTAATAATAGCCTCTCTACTAGTACCTACTAAATAAGGGCTAAAATGAAAACCCTCCAACAATAAATTAGATATCTATAACATCTTCCCTGTATAGTCATGCTAGTGTTATTGCATGTTTAACCTCCTCCATAATGTCTATTGGAGCTCCCTGGATAGGTGGCCTCAAGATCTAATAAATATCCTCAGTCATAATGGTCATCTCACATATAGGAAGCCAAAATGTGTTGGTGGTATAATCCCACCACTATAATAGCACCACTATCATGCCAATGTCTCAATGGATACAATGGTAGTATCGGATCCCTCCAAAGCCCACCACCTCTAAGTGCACCCAATCCTCATCATCTAGTAACTCCTATAGCTCCTCTAATAATGGTGGGACTCCATCCCTCATAGTTAATAGCTCATGAGTCTATTATAAGCAATTTTTTATTAATTAATTTATCTTTTTCCTTTCTTTTTTACCCTATCCTTATCAATTAACATCAATCCTTTCATATTGATGGTGATCCTTAGGGATTGATGTCGATCTATTTTGGATCATGTTTGATCCGTATAGATCAATGTCAATCTTTCCTTATAGAAAAATGCTAAGTTACAAATGCCAAAAACATAAAAAATATAAAAATATAAAATACATAGAAAAGCATGTCACCTACCTTGTAGTGTACTCGTTGTCATCGTCATCCACTCCCGCTAGCCTCCATCATCTCGTTTGTGTGTCCCCATGTCATCAACCCATCAATTTTTCTTATAAAACTCTCATGCACTAGATAGTTGAATGAGCCCTATTGTTTTTTAGTGGGTTATTTATAGCCATTATTGAGATTGACATTGACCCATATAGATTGATGTCGATTAGTTTTGATCGATGTCAATTCCCTAGCTTGATTATTGTTTGTATATTAGATTATTTTTCCTACTTTTAGTTTGCTTTTGGACCCATACTTTCTTACTTTTTGTCATAGCTATCCCAATTTTGTCCCTCGTATTATCCTTTAGATTGGTGAATTTTGGCCCCTTGTTAGTTACCTAATCTCTTTTGGCACACCCTTATTTTTTGGAACCTTACCCCATGTAAGATCCCAAGGGTGTCTTTTTCTTGAGTACATTTACCTATAAGTAAGCACACACCATATGCACATCAGATGCTTTGGTTCGCTATTCCTATCTCTTGTGCTCTTGATTTGCCTCTTATATGCTTACTTGTTTTAGCTGTGACATTTCACTTGTTGATTTAGTCTTTTGAGTATTTTTACTTGCATTACTTTTTGTTCCATTGCATGCAAACGTGGCCTTCCTTTGTTGTTTTATGTTGTCTATTTTTAGAATCTTTTAGCTATCTTCCATTTTTGTCTATACCATATCATCTATTTTTTTCATTCCATCTTGTTCAAACCCGTCATATGTTATATTTCACTTTCCATCACCTGGTTTGAGGGGGGATACCTCCTCACAAAACTTGGGGCATTTCAACTTTTTTATTTTTTTTGTCTCATGGTGCACCATTGTATACCACTCTACAAAAAGGGGCAAAATGTAGATGCTAAATTTATACACCTTGTATTAAATTTATATAGCATTGTGTCATAATGTCCCCCCATGTGTAATTATTTTTATAATTACATTTTAACATTTACCACCTAGGTTAATAAGTTAATTACTATGGTTAAATAGTAATTACCCCATTTTTACCTTACCCTTAAAACCATAAAATCAAATAAATCACATAAAATCTAAAAAACCTCCCTTTTGTCCTTATTACTCCTTTTACCCAACCTTGTTCCATGGTTAAAACAACCCGAACGACTTCAGAAGTCATTTTAACCTTATTTTACCTCATGCCAACCCATTAGAATAGTTTTTCATTCAACTTCTCCTATTCTAGGTAAATCAATGTTGATCCTCAAAAATCGATGCCGATTAGTTACGATCGACATTGATCCATAAATACCCTATAGACCTCCATTGGTCAGGAGGATGGTGATTATGATTTTGCCTTTGAAACTCTATCAAAATCTCACTGCAACTCACATACAGACATTGTGAAAGCACTATTATCTTGAAGAATCTCCATTTAAAGTATCATCAAGAGGATTTTGTGAAATTTCTTCTCTCATCCCATCAAGTTTTATTTTCTATCAAAAAGATTAGAGTGATATAGCTTTTCAGCTAGGACTTTGTCTTGTGATTTCAATACATGATTTCACCTACATTGATGAGTTATTGGTTGTAATTCAAGAAGACATAGACATTGCTAAAGAATTCTGGGATGCATATTTAGATCATACAAATCTTCTCATTAACTGATTATCTTTGGCATTTTTTACTTATATCCATATCTATCATTTTAATTTCATGTTTAAAATAAACTTGAATGTTTGAACGTGGGCTGACAACCATTTGAGAAAGCATGTCACTTCTCAAGATTGGTTTGTAACTAGGTAGCCCACCCATCTATCTATTAATCAATTTTTTGTTTAAGTGTGGTGTATTACATGTCATTACTCTCTAGCCAAAGATGATTTCTCACAATCAAGATTGATCCATGATGTGTAACCAACCATCCATATCTCTAGGTAATCTTAAAAACCCTGCTTATACTTTATTTTTAGTAATTAATTAGATCACATTGAAAGAAGCAAAAAAATACTAAAAAAGCTACTCAATTTATTTCAAAAATTATTTTCCTTGTGCTAAATTACATTATTTAGAACTACACCACACATGTCATTTGAACCATTGTTTTGTGTTGTTAAGTTGTTCAATTTGTGTAGCTTGTTTGGTCAACTAAATCCTAGTTTTCAATAGTTGAGTTTTTAAATAACTTTGACAAGTTCATATTCAAACATTGATTGATTTCTATTTAGGTCTCATCTCATAGGGGATGATACATAGATATTCATATTTTGGGTTACATAATTTATGTTAATTCATTACCCCAATTTTGAAAACTATTGATTGTTTGTTTGCAGAGCCTAGTTTTCACTTTTGTTTATGCTTTTGTTTGGGAGAAATCAGTCTCTCCCCATATGTCTTATGCTTTGTGCCTTATGCCAATTGATCAAGTTTATGTTTGATTCCGTATGTTGGGTTTATGCCAAAGTTATTCCAAATTTGCTAGATTAAAATCTCATCACCTTTATTTAAAGTCTAGCTTTTGATGTTGAATTTAGCCAAAAGTCCTAACACAAGGTTTGTTTTGAGCCTAGATTTTAATGCCATGTTTGGCCAAAAGACTTATTACCTTTTATTTTCCTACAGTAGACATTTTTTGGAACACTTTGGACATAGAGTTTGACATTCCAATTTATATTTAGATGTTTAACCTTTTGTGTGTATGACATTTGACGTCACTCATTTGATGTTAGACTATTTTATACCAAGTCTTAACACAAACTATTTTGAAGATACAACTCCACTTTCAAACCATTTTGGAGATACAGATCCACCCCTCAACCAAGTTATACCAAGTTCAAACCATTTGTTATAGTTTTAGAAATATAAGGCCTCTTTATTTTATAGCTTTCATCATTAATGTGGATATGTCTAGCTACACTTATGGTGGAGTTATGTACAATCCAAGTTATGATAGAATGGCTACACAAAATGACTTTGATTGGGATGTATTTGTTTAATACTTTTTTGGTGATGATGTTTTTTGTGAGATAGATCCATACTCTCCTTATAATATTCAAATTAGGAAGCAAATTCAAGATCCTCAAGCATAGTATATTATGGTACCTTTTATTGGTTGATCGATGTATTGTGTTCATCATCTCACCAATTAGGGCATCCCTTCCCCCATATATATCATTAAACCTCCTTTAGATTGTGCAAGATACCAAGCTCCACAATATCCAAGGAATAACATTATCATTATAGGACCTCATCCTTTAGATTGTGTGAGTAACCAAGCTTAACAACACCCCAAACTCATCATTCTAAGACCTCATCTTTTGGCTTGTGAAATAAATCAAACTCCATGATGCCATTTTATTATCCAACCACCAATCATTATTGAACTATTTCTAGTCATTCCCCACTTTAGAAAAACCCAGCAAATTATCTAACCCCAAATGATCCAAATTTCCAATCAATACCCAAACTGATCCAATCGATACCTATCCAACCATGACAATCATTCAAAGACCAAGCTGTGTCAAAACTAATGTTTACAATTGATCATAAACCAAGTCCAAGAGAATTAACCATTCCACGCTTGTTTTTATTCAAACAAGCGTTTGTGATAATTCAACCTATGATGAATCATCTATTGACTCTGAGTTTAGTCTTAAATAATAATAGGATTTCGATCAAAACATCTAGGAGACCACCAATGATAAACTTATCTATATATCTAAATTTAATCTTGAATAACATCAAGCTTTTGATCAAATCATCTAGGAGATTCTAACTGTATTTGACCATATGCCTATTTTTCAAGAGATTCCCCTTTATAAGCTAGTCTTTGAGGACTTGTCTCTTGACCCTTTTCCCACCAATGAGGAGTTTCACTTTGACAAACCTGTATTTGTGGAGCCCATTATGCCTCACAAGCCATTACTTATCCAATAACAAACATTCAACAAAACATTATTATAGTAGAATCCACACCAGATGAAGAATCAACATTGGAGTCAGGTTCTATTTTTGAACCAACATCAAATTAAGCATCAGAAGTAGAATCAATGTCAGTTTCAACATTAGATTTAGAGTCCCTTGAGTATAAATCATATTTAGATACATTCATGGTTATTAAAAAACTGGTTATGTATGCCTTGCATATCAATTTGAATAAATTTGTGATCCCTCTATGGTTTTTGAGGATTAATACTTCAACACTGACATAAGTTCTAGTATTTTCTATGAAGATTGTGTAGCCTCTCCCCATTCCATTACTGTTCCACATGCCATTACCACCAAAAAACATAGCCATTTTATTGACATTCCACCTTCCACAAGTTTCAATTAGGACTGAAAAAATCACACCTTATTGAACCACATCCATGGTGACATATCAGTTAAACAACAGCAAGGAGGCCAAGACCCAATTCATGTAGAAGCAGAACACTCTTCTAGTGAAACCTTTTCAGAGGTACTAGGGGATAATCAAATTCAGAACTCAACATATTCTAGTGAAACCTTTTTGAAGGTGATAAAAAATAATCAAATTTAAAATTCAATGTTCATTAATGAAACCTTCTTGGAGGCACTACAGGATAATCAAGACAACTTCATTGGTAGAAACCTCATCGAGGTGCCAATAGCTAAACACAAAATTTATTCACTACTTGATGAAGACAGTATCAGAGATTAAATAAATATATCTTCCACTCTATAGCATAATCATATGGTATCTACTATTAGGCCCAAATAACAAAAAAATTGGTGGTCCTATAGAGAGAATATTCAAAAGTTTTCAGCCCTACCATATCCAAAGTTATGTCAAATCAAAAATCAATAACATTGTATGTGCTTGAAAATATTGATCTTCTTTATTTTTCATCCATCATATATTCCATTTCCATCTACCTTTACATTACCAAAACCAACCTATCATCCAACATTTATCCCTATTTACCATCCATAGCTTCACTTTCCTTTGCAAAGGCTAAAAATATATCTTATCTCAATGTTTGAAGGAAACAAAATCAATGACTAATGAGGATCACAACAAAATTCTTGACATCCAAATATATAACTAGTTCTTGATAGAGTAAATATTTAGATGAGGTGTGGGATATTAATTTACATGACTGATTATTCTAGTTGTATAATTTGTTGGTCAAGATGTGCATCCCCACTTTAGTAGGAACAACAAAACCAAGCACCATACCAAGGCAAAAAACATTATACCATGTTGTTTTCTTTTGCCATTTTGTTTGCCTTATACTAAAGGTTGTTGTTTTTCATACCCTACCATTCATATTATCACTTAGGGGCAATAATCCTACCATATTATCCAATCTTCATGCCAATCATTATTCTAAACAATGTTAAACCTTATGTCATTCTGCCATATGCAATTCTCTATTAGACTAAATCCTATTTTTAGCCATCCTACCTAACCTATTCTAATCTTGGTTCCTTTTGTTCTTCCCACACCTTCTGTAGGGTATTATGATCCAGTCTCAACATTTTTACCAATCTGTGTTTAAATGATAGTATATGAAAGTACTGTGACAATTGATCTAGCAAGATATCTTTCATTTTACATTTTATACCATGTCTTGTTTGTGTGAGCCTGATTATAACTAATTTTGGGAAAATTAGTGTCTCATTGGTCTGTCTAATAATTATAACCACCTATGGGAAAATTTGTATCATTGATCTATGTCACTATTTCTTAGTTATAACCACCTATGGGTAAACTAGGGGAAACATTAGTTTACCATGCATTACCAAATCACCTTACCACTATTTTTTTCATTTGCCTAATTGTTTAACTGAAGTTTATGAGCGTATTGTGACCTAGTCAATTTATCCCCACCTTTTATGTGGATGGAGATATTGTGACTTGAGGTCATTTTTGGACTATCTAGGTCATACTCAATTCACATTGAGGTCAGCTCTGTCCCCCTTTACCATATGCTCTTGCCATTTTATGAGAAACCTAAGCCAATGCTCTCTCCATTTTATGAGAATGTGTCTTGTCATTCTCTAACGAGTTAAGATACCTCAAAATTTTAAAAACATTCCAAATTTTCAAAATCCAAAAACATTTGTCCTGTTTAAGCCTAGTTAGTTATCCTTGATCCACCCTACTAGAGGCAAATCCACTATTAGGGTACTTTCTATTGCTTTTTATTTCATGTTATTTGTGTGTTTATTTGTTTCAATATTTGTTTGTTTACTTTTATATTTATTTTTTTGTTTGTTTGCTTGCATGTTTATTTGATTTCAATATTGTTACCTTGACTTAGTCTATATGCGTTCATTAGGTGATTTCTTGAACATTATTCTTAAGTCTATCCATATTCATACGTCAACACTATCATCACGGTTTTTATCATTGGGACATTATTTTTAGTTGTTTATTGGATTAGGAGTTAGTCCTTATGCACATTTTGGTTGAGTTCTCATGGTGTTTTATCATGAGGCATACCATCACATGCTATAGCAAAAATCAGCTCAAGAAATTGTACAAGAAATGGAGTGTTTCTAATTTATGGTCCTAATTGCTTCCATGTCAGGGTGAATGTTGGTATTTACAAGCCCAAGGTTGAAAAGTGTTTCTAATTCAGCATTTGGTAACTCCAAAAGGTGAGAATCTCTAGTTGTAGATCAAGTTTTCCACATTATATTTCATGGTCAGGAGGAAGAAGAAGAGATGGTTAGGCAACATGGTTTCCCAGCCTTCAACACCCAAAATCTAATAAATCTTCCTACATATGATCCTATTCCTCCTAATGCTACCAAAAGCCTCCCTAACTTCAATGGAGAAGGTCCTAATACCCCATCTAAACACTTTAGGGACATCTCAAATTTTTGTAATTTCCAAAATATCACCCAAGTCAACATAACCATTCGGCTACTTGCCATGTGTCTAAAGGGTAAAGCACTTGATTGGTATATAACATTGGGAAGTGGTTGCATCACTAGTTGGGATTGCTTTGGAGAGTTATTGGTAAATATATTTGAGAACAAGAGTGGCCACACTTCACTAATCCATCAGCTGAATGTGATAAAGAAATTTCCTAATGAATCCATGGAAGATTTCAATGAAAGATTTCAAAGGACATGGTATAGATTGCCACCTATCATGAGGCATCCTCCAAGCTTTGTATTCCCTACTTATCTCAAGGCCATTGGCATTGATGTGGTAGTAATATTATAGGAAATGGGAGGATCTACTCTACCTGATGCATATGAGATAGCTATTGAAGCTGAGAATAGTTTGATATTATCTAGGAAATTATCCCCAAGAGTTGTTATGCCTTTGTTATCTCATAGTTCATTTGAAACCTAAGTGTATATGAAGTTCCCATTACCAATGTCAAGTCTATAATCACTCCCAAAAAGGTGGATAATTCTATAGACAAAGATGAAATGATCAGGTCATAACAAACTTAGCTCAAACAATCTCAATTACAAGTACTCCACCCAATCCCCAATACAATCACCAAGGTCATCAAGTTTTCAATAGGTAGCCTAACAGCTATAATCCTAATTCCTTTCCATCCATGAAGGCTATTGTCCTAGTTCATACCAACTTGGTTCAAGGAAAAGAACATTTGGATCATTGGGACAATGTAAAGGTTGGTTTGTGTATGATGGTAGAGGAGGTTGTCAAGCCTTAGTAGCACAATAAATAGCTACTCCTTGCCTCACATCAGAAGAACAAAATCTCATGCAAAGAGACACTCCTAGAGAAGGTAGCAGCCAAGGTATCATTCTTGTGAACTTTCAAAGGGAAGAAAACTATGTGAACAAGGTTGACAAAGCACCTAAAATATTTCCATTCAATACTTCTTCTCTATTGCCTTTACATCAACTGATTATTCCTAAGACTCCACAAGAGTTGGGGGAGGATGCTATCATAAATGAGTTCCTTGAAAACACTAAAGGAAGAGCCAATGATATGGAGGAGCCAATAAAGGTTTTGGGAGAAGAAGACACTTTAATGATAAGATAAGAAGAAGTAGACCTTGATTGGATTGATGAATTTCCATGCTTTATGGAAGATGATGATGATCAACCTATAACACAAGATGAAGAAGAGGTGCCCACTAGTCAACATGATGCTCCACAAGAAGTTGGTAAGAATGTTGATGAACTTCAAGCCCTTTATATTGACCATGAAGGAATTTTGGGATGATCTTGAAAAATTTTGCTTGAGCTTTGATGATGCATTTCCACTTCATAAAGAGCTTGAGAAGAGTTTTGAAGGAGATGTTACAGTTAAACCTATTGAAGATCATGAAGCACCTCCATAAGAAGAGTAAGGTAAGCATGATTCATCTCAATAAGATAAAATGAATAAGATGGATGGAGAATACAACGTGCTAATATAGGTAGTAAGTTTTGAAGAACCTCTCCTATGCATTCAGCTACTAAAAACACCAAAGTTTGATGGAGACCTTACTTGTCAAAATGAATACAACCTTGATGATGAAAAGCCACTTGAGGTTGAGGTTGAATGTGAAGATAAAAATGAGCCTAGAATCCATGGAAAACCACATGAATCAAGAGTTATGGTTTCCATTCAAACCAATCAAGAGGAGTATGTTTCTATTGAACACATGTTCTTAGCTATGAAACCAAATGAAGTTAATGCAAGCACCATGAGAAGTAAGCAAGGTGTTGAACAAAAAAGTACAAGACCTAAGTGGAAGCTTGCACACTCTTCTATTCCACTTCAAGGAGATATTATGAAAATCTTTCCTTTTGATCTATGAGGATCAATTCTTTCTACTTAGTTTGTACACATTAGAGTAGTTTGTTTCAGTTATCTTGTGTTTCATAAGTGCTTTACAGCACATGTGTGTTCCCTTCTTTTTTTGGGTGTGTGTCTTTGATTTTTTTTGTGTGTGTGTTAACCATATTGTTTCCCTTGAGCCAAAGGTCTGTTCAAGTCATTTAGAGTGCTCATACACATCACTCCATGCCTAATGAAAGGATTAGGTAATTGGTCTTAGGCATAGCAGGCATGCCACCCCTAAGAATTGCCAAGAATGTTGACCAAATTTGATCCCAAGTAAAATTTGGGTCAACCCCTAATATTATAAAATTTTAGATAAAGTTTCATATGTCCTATGGGGTCATCTATTGTCCTACATGTCTCACTTACCCTGTCCCTAGTCCTTGCTTGAACCCATCCTCCTTGTATTGGCTTAGTCAACAAAAGTCAACATTGGTCATTTATGGTAAAACTTATTCAAAGGCTCAATTTATTTTATAAATGTCTTAAAATGGTATTTGATAGGCTTCAAGGTGTTTACAAGTCATAAATTGACCACTTGCTAAGTTTCAGGTACCAAAAGGGTCACTTGGCCACTTTTCTAGCTAATAAATTGACTTATACAGATGGTGGGAGTTAAAAAATATGTCATAAAGGTGGATATAAATGTTTATAATGTAATATAACATTATAATTAGTTAGGTGGTAGTTATAAGTTTGTTATGATCAATAAATGGTAGTTTTCCCTCAAAAATAGGCCCCTTTGGGTACTTATACAGATTTCTCAAGTCCACCATCAGTTGAAAATGTGGTGGAGTGTCTCTTCACCTCCCCATAGGTCATATTGGAATTTTTTTATATATAATTTCATGTAATATCCATTTCCAACATGTTTTCCTCCATTTTCACTTGGCAAGCCAAGGAAGGGCAGATGCAATTACTTGGCATGGGTCGTACAAGTGGAATTGGGAAGATTACTTTTGGGGGTGGATTTTACTCTAAGTGAACTTCATTTTCATAATAATAAGTCTTATATTGGTATCTCCTCCTTAATGAACAATCAATTACACTCCAGGTAGATTTTTATGAAATTGCATTCAAGAGGGGTGTAAGTTTGCATTTGTTTCTTATTTTTAGGAAACCATAGAGATATGTGAGTTTTATGAGGTGTTTTTAGGTGGGAATAGAGTCATATACATGATTTTTTAGTCATCCAACACTTTTATTTCAATTCCCTTTAAGGAGGATTTCAAAATATGCTTGTTTCTTAAAGTTTGCATTCATGGGCATGTAACCTGAATTTTGAAACATAGAAGAAAGATCCTGAAGATGTATAAAATGCTTGGGTTAATGTTTAAAAATTTGTATTAATTGGGTTCCCTTGTGAAATATAAAATTATCATACTCATCTGAAGCCAAATTTCCTAATCTCCTTGTTCACTGCCAAGTCTACTCACAGTCAGCTTATGCTTAACTTTAAGAGGTTGTACCGAGGTGTGAGTCATAAAATAGATGGTGGGATGTATGTTTTAGGCTCTATAATTATAAGGAGTCATTTATTTCATGCCATAAGGACTAGAATGGACTATAAGTGGGATTTTTATTCAAAACATTAAGTTATTGAGTTTTGTGCTCTCAGTCCATAAATGGACCAAATAGAGGTCCTTAGGGTTTTTAGGATTAGTGCATAGCCTAACCAAATGGTTTATAAATTACCCTAATTCTTTATCCTATTATTCCTACCTTAAAATAATCCACTATTCCTATTTTGAGCTTGAAAGGACAAGAATGATATTTTTTTTGAAACCGTCAAAGGTTGTTAGTGAAGCACTGAAAGTAGACAATGTTGTCTATAGGATTTGGAAGGAGGCTACCACCTACACTATGAATGGAGGAATCTAGACCTATTCTTACAAGGGGAAAAAATTATAAAAAAATCAATAATGAGTCATGATCACTTAGGTCATTAATAAGAATTCTATTGCTTGAAATGACCATTTAAGCCTACCCCTTATCCATACACAGGGCAAAGTATACAGTGAAGACAATGTTTCAATGAGTGGCACAAAAAGATGGTGTTGAGGATTCCTAAGAAGAAAATAGGGTTATAGTGTGAGTAATATTGAGATAAATACAACCTTAAAAATCCCTATACTTCACTACCATGATCCAGATGATCCTAAAGACAACCTATAGGCCTGAGAAAATACACCTATAATAAGAGGTATTGAGGGTGTCGACTCAGTTAGGAGTGAAAGGGGTTTTGAACTCAAATAGAGAATGCACATGAGTGAAATTAATATTATATTATTCTAGGATTTAAAAAAAGGCTTTATACACTCTTTGAATCAATATTCTCACATGAAAGCCTGCAGGCAGGGCAAAGGTTGTCTCAGACCTGTGGGTTAGCTTGAAACACAGTCCATGTTCAAAGGGTGTGAAAAAGGTATGGGAGTTTTGGAATGTAAAAATTATTACCTAAAAAACCATGATTTAAACCATATTACCATCACTACTATGATCCAAATTGTCCTTGACAACCTATAGGTAGACTAGGAATATGCACATACAGGCATAAACAAGGTCTCAGTGCTATCAAGGTAGGGGTATCCTCTTTAAAGACCAAAACATGGGATTGATGCATGATTTTAAGGTATATATGTAATTTAAGGTATTAATATGGTTTATATCCTAAGAAACATGTAAATAAATCCAAATCCAAGCTCAAGGCAACTCATTATACCCCAAACACAGTCAGTCTTAAGGCCTTACACAGTCTTACACCTAAAGAGATCTGCCTTGGGAATTTGATGATTTGGGGGGTCAAATGGAGGAATTGAAAGATAAATTTTGGTAAAAATAATCCTTGAGACTCATAGGACACCCTAAAATAATCCTTTTTACAAATTTGAGAAGAAAAACACTCGTTATTTTATCTTAGAGTAGGGTCATTTTTCTCATGCATGGAGATAGCAGTTTTGGGAAAAATGGTGAATCTGATGACCATAAGGGAGGGGAAGACCAAATTAAGGTTTTATAAGCTTTAAAAAATCCATGTAAACCTAAAACATCTTTATATAATATTTGGAATCAAATAGGGTACACTACACAAGGAGGTTTGTAGTCACTATGGTAAGGAATGGTAAGTAAAAGGCTTAGCAAGGAAGGTCATTTTCATTTTTGACTTTAGTTGTGATTATTAAGTGATTTTATAATTCTTAGGGGATGAATATAGAAGTTTTTAATAAATAAATATTCAAATTAATCCATTGGAAATTCATATGGAGTTCAGGTACAAACAAGCTCATTAGCACAACACAAGCCTAATGCCAAACAGGGGTCAAGTTTCATCCTTAGATCTTAAGGAGATATTATAGTGATTGGAACATGTTAATTGTATGTATACATAGGTTTTCAAACCATTGGATTATATAAAAAACTATCCAAGAATCCATTGGCTTAAAGTACACTCATACCTCACAAAAGGTGCAGAAAAGACATGGATGACCAACTTCAAGTGCTTGGAACTTACACCAAATTTTGCATGGGACTTGGAGATGATTAGAGGTGTTATAGAAGTTATTTAAGGATACATTAGTGTAATTTTTTATTAGGTCCAATGTGCATCCTTTATGAACAATCCCTTAAAGGCTAATGCACTCCAAACCCTCCAAGAAGCCTGTTTTGAACTTGATGAGAGAGAAAGGCCAACAAAAGAAGTCAAATGGATGTTTCAAGATTAAAGCTCATCAAGATGACCTTGATAACTCTCTTGAGGTCCACCTCATGCCATTTTTCCATATTTATAAGGTTGTATGGAATAGGCTAAGAAAAAGCATTTAATGCTAGAATAGGGGTCTGTACAGATGATCAAGAGCTCAAATTCAACATGAAGGATGTTGAGGAGATGAAAAAAGTGAATCATAGGATATTTTATAAATTAACACGTGTGGGATCACAAAATGACCATTTTTTGTCCTCTAGGATAAAGATGCCTAATTAGGCCTAATTAGAAGGACTAATTAATCCAAAAACACACTTACCTTGAGTGTAGCACCATGAAACTTGGCACAAAGCATAATGAATGGAAAGGGTACTCAAAAATGGTCGAAATTAGTCTTGTAAGTCTGTAAATCTCCTATACAAGTGGACTTGTGTAAAAATAGGGCTATAAGAGGACTAAGTCTAGTAAAGGCTCTATGAGCAAAATGGGGACTTGAAGAGAGTTTGATGATTCTAGATGGATTGTTTTCGATAAAATATGATGAAAATAGGCCTTTCATGAAGAAATATTTCATAACTTGAGATAAATCCAAATTGTAGCTATTTTGGCCAAATTGGGCCTAGTGAAATAAAGAGGCCTTGTGACACCTAAGAGGGGAATTGATGATTTCAGGTAATGCAACTATTTGAGATGCTTAAAGAAGGTTGAAAAGTGTCCTTGGGATGCAAAGGTAGCTATCCAAGAGACCTCTTGATCAAACTTTTTTTTTTTTCCAATTGTCAAGGAGTTTTAACACTCAAAGATGCTTGTGGGGGAGTTTCAACACCACATCAAGGAAGGTGCTTAGTTTGGGATGGACACATGTCCACATCAGTTACTTAATCCCTCCTCCACCTCATTTTCATGCAACACTTGTCCCTAACCTGATTTGAAGTGTTTTTGAAAGCCCATCATGAAGGCAGTTTCACAAGAGAGAATGATTGAGGAGATTGTTATGCCACACTTGGAGAAGAGCCTAATTTGGTAAAGAATGATGTGAAAATTAGTTTAATAAATCCCTTTTCACCTCATTTTTATGTTTTGTAATTGATCCTCACATTTGGACACTTTTCCTTATGCCTTTTCAACTTCTCTTCTCTCGCTATTCTTCTAAATTTTATAAGTATGAGCCATATTGGCTATTATAAGGAGACCACAACTAGTATAGCAAGGCCCTACTAGTGTGACATTTCATTTTATCTTTAAACATTGAATATAAGTTTGATTCTGAGTTAAGAACATTTTGTCTAAGTGTGTGAGTGACGTATAGTGGAGTTAAGTGATGGTGTCATCCTTACTCCTCTTTATCCTTCATTTTAAAGCAAGAGTTCTAATTTTAACAGGTCATGTGAAGTGTATGAATGTAATAGAATCCTCTTCAAGTATGAAATTGTCTCTATGGTGTGCAATCTACCCCTAAATTAGTTATCTTGTTGATTATCCTATGTATGACTACCTTCACATTGAAACACTATGTTAGGATTCTTCAATGCCTAGAAGTGGTTTTGGAAAGCTTTGTTGCTTAGTAAGAGTGTGATATTTTGTGAGATATATCTCGGTGTATCAGCTCTTTAGTGTATTTTCATTTTCATGCAAAATCCTAACCCTTTTCCCATAAACAAGCATTATATTAGGTGATAAGCGCGTAAAGATGAATCTAGGGAGTTATCCCTCATAATCTAGAGATTCATCTCTCTTACAAGTTCCCACAAACTTGAGAGATGATTTCATGTTACATCAAATTACATGAGCTTCATAGAGTATCCTAGGGTGCACAATTTGATGACAATAGTTGATTAACAAACCTAAGTTAGGATTTATTTCATTCCATGTTGATTTCTAAACCTATAAATACAAGCATTTGCCTTTTTACTAGGAGAGCTTAGACATAGTAATGTTATAATGTAGGATATAGTGCATGAACCTAGACTATCATGTTATAATGTCAAAATTATAATCCAAGCCATTAAGCCATCAAGCTACATCAAGAAAGCATGAGCCAAACAACCATGGTGCTAAGAGGATAAGGATCCACACAACTCCAATTGCTAAAGACTTCTTGAGCACAAGTCGAGCAAGCCAAACGAAGAGATATCTTGGAGCATTCAAGGAAGGTAAGGAAAATTGTCTGTTCTTGCATTTTAGTTGAGCTTTGTCATTTTTTGTTTATTCATCAAGCTCACCCTATGATTTAGGCATGAAGGCGTTATGTTTTATTAGTGTGTTTATTTTCATTTTAATTTCATTATAAAACTAACACTAGATCTAACCTCCCCTCCATCATCAAATTCTAGCATCATAATATCATTTAACAACTTGAGAAGACTTCACCCTAACTATCTCTTATGGACCTTCTCAAGCCATCATCTGTACATCAAGAGATACTCAATCCAGTCTTAAATGAACTAAAAGTCCCTAGGGATATTGATACAAGTCAATTTTAGGCTTTGGTGGGTCATTTGTCTCTTTCCCACGAAATTACTTTTAGTTCTCAGGATATGCCACCTATAGGCCCTCACCATTATTATCCATTATTCATTGATATTTCCATCACCAATCATAAGATCTCGTGGGTAATTATATATGGAGAATCAGCCCTAAATTTGTGCAATCCTAATTTTATTAAGAAGTTGGTGTATTCTAAATATTCATTAGGGCCTACTTTGATAATGATTAGAGCATATGATGATAATGAGAGGTTTTTTATAGGTACTATTTATCTTCCTATAGTTATGGGACCCATAATCCACCAAACCCCAATTCTTGTAGTATACATTGATCTCTCATACAATTTACTTTTGGGATGCCCTTGGATTCATGAGATGAGAGCAATGCCCTCTACCCTCCACCAACATATAAAATTCTCACATTTTGGAATAGAAGTCACAATTCCAAGAGAAATAGAACACTTTTATAGCTTCCAAATGGAAAAATCTAATCATACTTTCTATTACCCCAGTAATCATTGTCACCCTTATAATTCTAAAGCTATGAATTATGTCCACCCTGATGATTGATCACCTACTTCATCTAAAAACCTAGACATCACTCATCTAAAAATCACTTCTAAGGGCTATAGAGAGTATGAATATAAAACTCTATGTGTTGTAAATCTCCCATCATCCCACATAGTTATGGGTCCCCTAGCATGAGGAAAGATAATCTTGTTATATATCAATTTGGGTCCATAGCCTTTACCAGTGTAAGTATGATATGAGATGAATATTTTTAATAATTTAATGATTCATGGCTTATTAATAAAGAATAGGCCTATAATTTCATAAGCAAAAGTACCCCCAACTTCAGAAGATGATTCCAAATATGAATTATAAGTGCATAGGACTAGGTAGAGAAGAGAAAGGTAGGCTAAAACCTATAACAGTTTAATAACACCCAAAACATCTTGGCTTAGGATACAAACCTCTAGGCATCGACCTAAATACTATCATTATGGATACTTCTTCAATTATTTAAGAGTCTACTTCTGACAAATAAGCCAAGATGAGATCCATCTATAGTCTCTATGAAGACTTAGCTTCCACCAATCTCTTCTCTGGCACTTCCATCTCCGTCATTATCATCTCCCTCCACTATCCCAGACTAATAGACTGGGATCATATAATTAGTCATCTTTTGATATATTCCAAGATGATGATGCCATTATTAAATATCTGGTAGCTAGAGATTTGATTCTATCAGGGGACCAAAAGAAAGGGTTTTCTATCAATTTAATTATTCTACATACTTTGGAGAGTAACAAGTGTCACTAAATAAATTTGAATAAGAGGAATACAAATAAAATGACCCCTCTTCAAATATGTAATAAATCCAGCCCTCTCCTAATGAATAAGAGTCTTATCTAGAATTAGATGCAAAGCTTCTAGAATAATTTGCTTTAGTTGAAGAATTACCACCACCCCTAGTATATTTTCAAGATCAATCACCTTCTCTCATTGAGGAGGTAATTTAATTGAATATTGGAATAAATGAAAATCCTAAAATGGTTAAACTGGGGGCAATTCTCACATTCAAATACCAACAAGTCCTCATTGAGATTCTCAAAGAATATATAGATGTATTTACATGAAGTTATTTTGACATGCCTAGGCTAGATCCTACCTTGGTGGTACATCATTTAGTAATTCATCTAAATGCAATTCCAATTAAACATAAACTCCATAAAATTCACCCCAACATGGCTCTATTGGTCAAAGAAAAATTACAAAAATTCTTGGAAGCTAGTTTTATTTGACTAATTGATTACTCTGACTAGATCTCTAACATTATCCATGTGGCCAAACCATAGGGAGGCATCATAATTTGTATCAACTTTAAAGACATAAATAAGGAATTTCCTAAAGATTAATTCCCCTTACCTAATATTTACATGATCATGGACTCTACTGTAGGGTATGAGATGCTCTCCCTCAAGGATAGTTTCTTAGCTATAATCAAATTAAAATTGCTCCCAAAGATCAACACAAAAATGCATTTATTAATCCATGGGGGACCTTTTGTTATCAAGTAATGCCTTTTGGTCTAAAAAAGGTGGGTCCACTAACCAAAGGGCCATGACAATTAGCTTCCATGATATGATGCATGATATTATATAACATTATGTGGATGACACACTAGGAAATTATAATCTACGATCAGAGCATCTTATAGTCTTACAAAGAATTTTTGAGAGGCTCAGGGAATATAATGTCCAATTGAACCCTAATAAATGTGTATTTGGAGTCATCTCAAGTAAAATTTTGGGGTTCATAGTCTCTAGGTGAGGCATTGAAGTAGATCTTGCTAAAATGAAAGCTATTGTGGAAATGCCTCCCCCTAATAATTTGAAGCAATTATGAAGATTTCAAGGGAAACTATAGGCCATATATCATTTTATATCATAATTGGCAAATAAGTGTCATATCTTCACCCATATCTTAATAAAGGGAGATAATTTTGATTGGAACTCAAAATGTTAAAATACTTTTGATAATCTAAAGTAGTATTTAGTGAAGCCTTTAGTTTTATCACCATCCATCTTAGGAAGGTCATTGATTTCATATATCTCTGCTACATCTTGTGCTATAGGGGCCTTATTATCTTAGCATAATGATGAAGGTAAATAAATATAAATTTTTTATCTAAGTATAAATTTAATCTCTTACAAGCTCAATTGCACCCCTATTGAAAAATCTTGCTTGGTTGTAGTCTTCACCTCATAAAAACTCATGCACTATGTGTTGAATAACCAAGTCAAGTTCATATTAAAGGTTGATCCCTTCAAATACATGTTATCTAAATCATATTTAACTAGTATAATGGCCAAATGGATCATATTTCTAGGTGAATTTTATATAGAGTAGGTAAATAAAAAAGAAATTAAAGGACAAGCCATTGTAGATCAACTAGCAGCAGAACCTATTATAGACACCAAACCCTTAATCACGACCTTCCCAGATGAGTCTATACCTAAAATTAAGGATTAAAATGGCTGGAATTTATATTGTATGGTTATTTTACCATGCATGGGTTATAATTAGGAATCCTTTTGGTAACCCCATAGGATGACCGAATCCTTAAAGAATTTCAAATTGCTTTCCCATGTACAAATAACATTACTAAATATGAGGCAATAGTTTATAGATTACACCTCACCATCCAATGGAATATCCAACACCTTCAATTCTTTGGTGATTCTCAATTGATTATAAAATACGTGAATGAAGTGTTCTAGACAAAAGATGAGAAATCACTTCCTTAAAAATAATTAGTGGACCAATTGAAGTAAAATTTTCAATCACTAATATTTGAACAAGTTCTGAGGGCAAGTAATAAAGCCACCAACTCAATGGCCACTATTGGTTATTTAATAGATATTCTAGAAGATGTACTTGAAGGTAAATTTCTAATTAAATAACTATTATTTCCAACTCATCAATCAATGACTCATTATCAAATTTGTGTTATACCTGATCCCAGTCTACCCTAGTACCACAAAATTTATACCTACCTCCATGATAATATTCTACCACCAAACCTCAATCATCACCAATGAAAAGCCTTCATTTATCACACATCCCATTATACCATCCTTGATAGCACACTCTATCGATGAGGCTATGATGGGACCTTATTAAGATTTCTAACATTAGAGGAGACTATTCTTTCAATCAACGATGAGGTTATGATGGGACCTTATTGAGATGTTTGACATTAGAGGAGACTATTCTTGAAATCAAGGAGGTCCATGATGGTATTTGTGGTGGTCATGCTAGTGGGATGGCTCTAGCCAAGAAATTATTCTAGACTGGATATTATTGGCCCATAATGGATCATGACATCTACCAATATGTACATAAATCTGTAGCTTTTCATAACCATGTTAATCTCATTCATGCCCCCACATAAGAACTACAGCCTATAATGAGATTGTGGCCATTTTCCTTATGGGGATTAGACCTTATTAGAAATATTAATCCTACATCATCTAATGGACATAATTATATATTTATAGCTATTAAGTACTTCACTAAATGGGTTGAAGAAATGCGAATAAATTTATACCACAAGTCTCTAAGTATAAAAATTCATTCTGAATCAGATCATTTGCTTCTTTAGAATCCCAAGAAAAATAATATCATATAATATAAAATATTTCAAAAATTAAGAAGTTGAAGACTTGTGAAATTGTTATCACATTGAGCATCATTTATCTACACCCTACTATCCCCAGCGCAATGGACTAGTAGAAGTAACCAATAAAATTCTCAAGAAAATTATTAATGATGTTGGTAGAAATTGACACTTACAATTGTATCCATTTATTTGGTCTTACAAAACTAGCATCTAAACACCTATTGGGTCCACTCTGTATTCCTTGGTTTATGGAGTAGAGGCAATCTTTCCCATTGAATTTGATCTCCCCTATTTATGAATCTCTTTGTGGGGCATGATTACTGATCATAATTATTGATAAGAGAGGCTACAAGATCTCAATCTATTATATGAAAAGCATCAAACTACCATAGATAACCTTAAGGCATATTAGAATAAACTTAAGGACTAATATCATAAAAAGATCCAGTCTAGAGAATTTGAAATTGCTGACCTATTCCTCAAAGAGAATTAAAAAAACACCTATGTTAAGTGAGAAAATAAGGGTAAATTTGAATCAAATTGGATTGGGACCAATGTTATTATTGTAAAATTTGGGTTAGGAGCATACAAATTGGCCACATTATATGGTGATGAGCTTGATGATCCCATGAATATTATGCATCTAAAGCATTTTATACTTAAAGGGGTCCAAAAATCCTCCATTTGTAAGTCCCCACTCTTGGGGACACACAAATCCATCACCACTTTGCTTCTCTCATCTTTCCATTCCATCCCATCATTTTTCATATGACCTTGATCCTAAAGTGGGTATAAAATATATGCTTGGGAAAAATTAGAAGACATGAGTTCCAAAATGGGGTAAATCATTACTAAAAGTGTAAGGAAGATATCTATTAAGGAGTCATCTAGAAAATTTAATCAACTTTCAAACATCTACTCATTCTATTTTGATATCCTAATTGCATCCACCTAAATGAATCTTCTTCCTATTAGACTCAATTACATCCAATTTTCCCAATCCCCATTTACCCCTTAAGCCAAAACCTGCATGAACCCACTAAACTCATCACTAAAAAAGGGTCATACAATATTCCTACTCTAGGATCTATAGTATGCTTTGTGATTAAATCTTGATGGGTTCACTTTAGATTATAAGATCATTATTATAAATGGTTTTTTAACCTTGTCTTGATTGACATAAAAAAATTATTGTTCATAATTTTACCCCTATAAATATCTATTTAACCATATCCATAAAGTCATATTGTACATTATATACACCTAAATCTGGCCACCAATAACATCTAACTAGGGTTTTGACCAATTTCTACTTAAAATACACAATTTGGCATAAAAACACTAAAACACATTAAATGAGTTGAAATTTATATATTCAAGTACTAATTCTAGCTAGGGTATCCCTAAATGGGGTAATGCAATTTATGGTCTAACTAACTTTGATCAGATCATTTCATGTCAAAATGCCAATTTTGCACCTAGGTGCTCCAGATTGATATTTCATATCAAATATTCTACACAAGACACGTGCCTTTGTTATTTTTTGTTTACAACATCCTAAATGGAATAACGCATCTGACAGTGACTTTCAATTCCAATCTAGTCAAAATTTTGACCAATAACAAGGCATTCTAATCAATTTGAGTAATTTGTGCACAAAGTGCTTAAACATGCTTAAGAGCTAATTAATCCAAATCAAGGCCCAACAAATAATTCCATGGAAACTTGTTGAATACTTTGTTTTGGAAGTGAATATTGAATATCTACATCATCAGGTGACCTCATTTCTTGGGAAGACATCCCTAGGCCATAAATGCCACAAATATCAAGATTCATGCCCTCTATGCCTCATCAATGCCTTCCATGATGCCCTCCATGCCTCTTAATTATCCCTTCTTCCAATGTCATGATGAGGATAAATATAAAATTAATTCCAAAAATTGAAATAATCCTCAACCACACATCTCAATCTCAGAATGGATGGTTCAGGTTGATTCTAGACATTATCAAAAATATATAAATAGAGAGGCCATGAACATCATTTCTAAGTCTTGATAATGCAAAGTTATAATGCACAAATGATTCCAAAATCCATCAAAATTAGTGCTACCTTGTCAAATTAATTCCAATCCAAGCCAAGCCAAAGCCACAAGGTGCCAAGGAGAAGAGGAGATAGCCAAGCCTCCTTTGAGGAAGACTTCATGAGCACAAGCCGAGCAAACCACTATAACAAGCATTTTGGAGCATCTAGGGAAGGTAAAAGAGGGTTTATTTTTCATTTTAGTTGTGTGTTTAATTCATGTTTGTTAATTAAGCTCTCCCTAGTGTCTAGGCCTAGAGATGTTATGCTAGTTAGTGTGTTTCTATCATTTTGTTTTCATTTTGAAACTAACACGATACTAACCATGCTCTCTTGAGTCAAATTCTTAGATCACATATGGCACGCCTGATGGGACTAAATGCATCCCACACATGAAGAATATCATTATATAGCTTTAAAATCTTCATTTAGAACATTAAAACTCTTTTAAATTTTATTTTCTAACTTTGTTTTGTCATTTTTGTTTGCCACAGGTTTACACAGTAACCGATATCGGTTAGTAAAACTATCATCAATTGGATAGCTATCATCGGTCACTATTGGCTTAACCAATGTGAGTTAGATAACTGTCATCGATTAGCTAGTGTAACCATCTTCAGTTATATAACCGATGTTGATCATTGTGTTTTTCTTAAAACATAAACCTGAGAGCTCTTTTTTTGAAGTTCATTGTTTCAAACCCAAAATAGCTTCAAGGCTAAAGGGCATGCTAATATTTTTATTACAAGACCAAGCTTGACATTTTCTAAAAACATGTTTAGATCACCTTTTGCATGCTTAAAATGAATGAGAAACACTTTTTTGGTGCTTAAAGTAACATTTAAGTACTTAAGTGAGTTTTAGCATTAGTTTTCAAAGTTACAACTAAGACCAAGGGGTCAAATGAACACCACCTCATTTTCTATTTGGGCTTAAAAATGAACTCACCTTTCTAATTTTTTTGTATTTACTTAGTTATTTAAGCTAGATTTTGTTTGGCAAAAAGAGGGATGTTGCATTTATGCTCTTCCATTTATCCCCTTTAGGGAACCCTTGAAATCAAAAGTGACATTCCTATTGCAAGTAGCCTAGTCAAAGGCTTAGAAAGAAAGTTGTCTAAAGCACTCCCCAAAAACTCATCAAAGTTTGGGTGACCTTGAAAACGACCCTAAAGTCTTTCTATATCATGTTTTTTTAATTTCATTTCAAACTTGGCTTGCGAGGGGGATGTCATTACCTCCTACAAGTTTTTGAAGAAAGCTTTAACCTAGTATTTCATCTCCCAACATTGACTTCACTTATTCCTTTTGAGTTGCACATGAGACATATCTACATTTGGACATCGCACTACACTAAGAGAACAATAAGATGTAGTGGTTGTAAAAAGGACTAGACCTGTCTACAACTAGCCAATGTTGCGGTCACCTAATTTTCATGCTTGTCTTTTACATTATTTGATGTGAAATTCATTGTGCAATTGATTCCCCTAGAGACATTTAAAACTTGCTAGTTTAGTCAACCCCACATTGCTATACCCTTACTAGGATTTGGATGATTATACCTAACGTATTTTGGTCATTTTTTGCTTGGTATGTTTTGAGACTAAAACTTGTTTATTTGTTCATAGTCCATGTTAAAATCAATTTGTCTATACATCACTCTTTTGTCTAAAGAGGTGTTATGTTGGCCATTTTATACCATGCTTGTGCCTTGAAATTTTTGTTAAACTTGTTTATGTGTATCATTTGAGTTGTGAAGGGTAGTGTTATGTTGTCAAAATCATATCAAACCATTTTGCCTTCAAGTCTTTAAAACATAACATTGATCACATCATTCAAGTATGCTTATGCCGTTAGACTGCTCAATTTTTTTCAAGACTTGTTTAACCTTGTGCCAAAAATCATTGTTTCAAACCATGTCATGTATCCCTTTTAGACCTTTGTCTTCTGTCATTATGTTGTCCAATCTTGTCTAGTTTGTTTGGTCAAATCCTAGTTTTCACCATTGAGTTTTCAATTACCCTTGTCAAGTTTGGATTCAAACATTGATTAATTTCTGTTTTAGCCTTAACTCATGGGGTTGATACATAGATCTTTCTCTTTGGGGTTGCATAACTTCAGTTAATCGATTACCCAAATTTGAAATTTATTGATGGTTAGTTTATTCAATACCTATCCTCATCATTGTTTATGCCTTTATTTGAGAAAACATAGTCTTTCTTCAAAGAGCCTTTTACTTTATGCCTTATGCTAATTGATCATATTTATGTTTGATTTTGTGTGCCAGGTCTATGTCAAAGTTGTTTCCAAAAATTTTAGATTAAATCAAATCACATCAGCATTTATTTCAAGTCTAGTTTTTGACATCATTTGGCCAAAATTCCTAGCATGCAAGTTTATTTGAGCCTAGTTTTTGACTCCATGTTTAGACAAAAGACCTAGAAACTCAAATTTTCTCTTTCCAAGTTTAGACCATGATTGGAACACTTTGACCTAGACCTTTGACATGTCAATTTTTATTCAGACACTTGACCTTTTGTGAGTATGACATTTGCCATTAGACATTTGATGTTAGGTTGTTTTATGCCAAGTCTTAGCACAAATCATTTTGGAGATATAACTCCAATTTCAAACCACATTAGAGATACATCTCTACCTTTTGACCAGGTTAGACTTGAACCATTTGTCCTTTAGACATAGTTTTTCAAAGTTTGTAGAACTCTAAGCCTTTTTGTTTCAGAGCTTTCATCATTTACATAGATATGTCTAGCTACATCTATGGTGGAGTCATGTATAATCCAACTTATGATATAATGGCCACATAAAATCCCACTAGGAACCCCTATAGAGAAATATTTTCTAAGGAGTTTTATTATTCTCCCCATAATACTCCATATGGGGAACATAGTCAAAAACAACAAAATCCAAATCAAATTACCAATTGGGATGATATGGTTTATGTGGACTTTGAAGACCTAACTATAGATAATGTTTTTTGGGATACGGATCCATACCCTCTTTACAATAATTAGTATATGGAACATAGTCAAGAACTAGCTTATGAGCCAACTCACCATTGGGATAATATGGTTTATGAGGAAGACTTGGATGCTTTGGCTTATGCAAGCAATCAGGCTCTATGATGTCCTTTTTTCATCCAATCAATGACTACCCCTAACCCTCCTTTAGATTATATGATCTATCAAGCTCTACAATATCTAAGGAATACCATTACCATTAATAGACCTAGTCCTTTAGCTCATGTAAGCAATCAAGCTCCACAATGCCCCTTCATCATTTTAAGACCTAGTCCTTTAGCTTGTGTGGGTAATCAAGCCCCACAACACCCTATCGTTACCATCTCAGGACTTCATCCTTTGGCTCATCCAAGAAATCATGCTCCCTAATACCTTACCATTATCCAACAACAAGTCATTCCTCATCCATTACTAATCCCATCCAAACCTCAAATGATCCAATCATTCAAAGACCAAATTATGTTCAAAACTGTTATCTTCCAACTCATTGGAAACCAAGGCAAAAATAACTAACCAATCTAAGATGTTTTTATTGAACCAACCATTTGTGATAAGTCAACCTATGATGAATTGCCCATTGATCCTATATTAGTTGTCAAGGAGTCTCACTCTGATGAGCCAATATTTGTTGAGTCACTTCTTAATGATTATAACCACCTTTGGGAAAATCATTAACTCAACCATGTGCCTATTTTTCAAGAGCCTCTTATTGACAAGCCAGTCTCTGAGGAGTTGTCTCTTGACCTATTTCCCATCCTAGAGGAGTCTCACTTTGACAAACTAGTTTTTGTGGAGCCCATTATGCCATCACAGGCCGTTACTTGTCTAAAAACAAATATTTAACAAGATATCATTGTAATAGAGTACCCATTAGATGAAGAATCAGAGTCAGAGTTAGGTTATATTTTTGAACTGACATTAGATTTAGCATCAGAATCATAATTAACATCAGTCTCAACATCAAATTTAGAGTCCCTTGAGTTAGAATCAGATTTAGAAGAAGAATATGTTCATGGCTATTACAACATTGGTTACGCATGCCATCTAGATCAATTTTAATACATTTGTGATCCTTCTATGATTTTTGAGGATGTTGACTTTAGCTTCAACACAAATTATCTTAGTATCTTCTATGAGGATTATGTAGCCTCTCCCCATTCCATTACCATTCCACAAGCCATTACCATCAACCAAGATAACCATATTATTGACATTCTATCTCCCATAAGTGTCAATTAGGACTGATAGAATCAAACTTTATTGAACTGCATCCATGGTGACATAGTAGTTGAAAAAGAGTAAGGAGTCCAAGACCACATTCATATAGCAGAAGAACACTCTCCTAGTGAAACCTTTTCAGAGGTGATAGGGGACAATCAAAATCAAAACTCAACATCTTCTAGTGAAAATTTTTTAGAAGTGATAGAATAAAATCAAAGTCAAAAGCCAATGTTCATTAGTGAAACCTTCTCAAAGGCACTACGAGACAATCAAGAAAAATTCATTGGTGAAAACCTCTTTGAGGCACTCATAGTTGAGCACAAAATTTCTTCACTATTGGATGAAATCAAAATCAAAGATCAAATCAAAATAGCTTCCTATCTACAGCCTAATCATATGGTAGTTACTCTCAAGATCAAACAATAGGAAATTTTGGTGGTCCTATTGAGAGAACAAGTCTTTGACCCCATCACAACCAAATTTATGTTAAATCTGGGATTAGCAACATTATGTGTGACTAAAAGTCCTAATATTCATTTATATCCCCACCATTATACATTCTATTATCATCTGCCATTCCATTTCACAATCAAACCTACCATCCATTATGTGTCCTTATTTACCATCCATGGACACACTTTCCTTTGTAGAGGCTACAAGCATACCTTGTCTCGATGTTTGAAGGAATCAAAATCAATGACCAATGAAGATCACAAAAGCATTCTTGATAACCAAATATGTAGCCAGTTCTTGATAGAGTAATTATTCATATGAGGTGTGGGATGGAAATTAACATGATTGAGTATAATATTTGTATCATTTTTTGATTAGGATGTGCATCTCTACCTTAGTAGGAAAAATAGAATCATATGCCATTTTACCATACCCAGTCCAAACACATCAAAAGCCAACAATCACCTAAGCCAAAAACATGTACCATACCATTTCATTATCATGACATTACCATTATTACATATCATTGTGCCATTGTCACATATTCTCACCATTTACCCCATCACTTGGGGGCAAACCCTCTTACCATTTTATTCATCCTATCATTTTACTCCTATCTAGACCAAAGCTTATTTTTAGTCATCCTACCCAATCCTATTTTGATCTTGGTTACTTTGGTTCTTCCTACACTTTTTGTGAGAGGATTTTGATTTGGTTTCAAATTTAATCAATCTAATTTGTATTTACAATGATAGTCTATGAAAGTAGTGTGATAGTTGATCTGGCAAGATATCTTTCATCCTATATCCAAGTTTGTTTATGTGAGCTTGATTATAACCACCTATGGGAAAATCAATGTCTCACCAGTCTTGCTACTAATGATAACCACCTATAGGAAAATTAATCACATTGACCTATGCCATTGTATCCTAGTTATAACTATCTATGGGAAAACTAGGTACAACACTTGTTTATCATGCATTGCCACATCACCTTGCCATTACTATTTTCATTTGACTGGCCATTTACTGGATTTGAGAACTTATTGGGACCTAGTTGGTTTTTTCCCACCTTTTGTATGGATGGAATTACTGTGACTTAGGGTCATTTTAGGACTATGTGGGTCATGCTCAATTCATGTTGAGGTCACCTCAGTCCCCCTTTCCATACACTCTCACCATTTTTTGAGCAACCTAAGCCAAATTCTCTCACCTTTTTGCAAGTAGGTATCTTATCATTCTCTAATGAGTTAAGATACCTCAAAATTCCAAAAACATTCATAACATTTCAAAAATACCAAAAATATTTGTCATGTCTAAGCCTAGTCATTTATCCTCAATCCACCCTACTAGGTAATGGTCATTATTAGGATGCTTTCTTTTGCTTTTGTTTTCAAGCTTTTTATATATTTATTTTAGGTTGTTTATTTGTTTATTTTTTATTTATTTGTTCATTTATTTGCTTGCATGTTTCTTTACTTTCAGCATTGTTGCCTTGACTCAGTATATATGTGTTCATTGAGTGATTCCTTGAGCACATTATTCTTGAGTCCATCCATATTCATCAATTAACATTATCATCATGGTTTTTATCATTGGTGCATTATTTTTGAGTGTTTATTAGATAGAGTCAATCCTTACAGATATTTTGGCCAAGTCTTCATGGTGTTTTATCATGAAGCCTACCATCACATGCTATATCAAAAATTAGCTTCAAAAAGGTCTACAATAAATGGAGCTATAGACTTTTCTCCTTGGCACCTTGGCAAATCCTCCCACCCACCTTGATCAATATAACTCATTTGGCCATTCTAGTTGTATCATTGCTAATTAGGATGAACATCACCTCATTGATAGGTAAAATTAAATCATTTCTAATGATCAATCTTATTCCTCTATCCATCTCTTCCATCACTTTTCACCCACTCATCTTTAATATGTATTCCAAGTTATATCCTTGAATTATGTTTGCTAATCATCCCTAACTGGGGCACCATCAATTTTAGCTAATCCAGGTCCACTTAATGATTATAACCACTTATGGGCAAATCATTATTTTGACTTTTATTCTTGATTATAACTGCCTTTGGGAAAATTAACATCTTTTTTAAATCAATGCATGCAAGCATTTTCTCATTTGGATTAATCTCAACCATGGGTTAATTCCACCTTTCTTCTTGTTTCTTTTTGAGGGATCATCCATCAACAAATGTGATGGCCACTCCCTTGAGGGGGTATCATCATAGGCTTTCCAAAACCATTTGGAGCTTTGTTCTTTAGTCATCATCTTCTTTTTGGCATACAAACCAGCTCTCATTATTTTAGAATACATTTCTTTGCCTACAGTTTGAAACATCTTCTCAAATAGGGGCAAACTGTAGACACCTAAATCTGGCCATCGATAACCTCCAACTAGGCTTTTGACTAATTTCCACTTAAAATATATAATTTGGCCTAAAAACACTAAATCACATTAAATGAGTTGAAATTGGTATATTCAAGTGCTAATTCTATCTAGAGTATCCCTAAATGGGGCAATGCAATTTATGGGCCAACTAACTTTGCTCAGATCATTTCGAGTCAAAATGCTAATTTTGCACATAGGTGCTCTGGATTGATCTTTTCTATCAAATATTTTGCACAAGACACATGAATTTGTTATTTTATATTGAAAATATCCTAAATGTAATAATGCATCTAACACATTTGACAATGACTTCCAATTCCAATCCAATCAAAATTTGGACCAATATCAAGGCATTCTGATCAATTTGAGTAATTTATGCACAAAGTACTTAAACATGCTTAAGAGCTAATTAATTCAAATCAAGGCCTAATTATAATTTCATGGAAACTTTTTGAATACTTTTTTTTGGAAATGAATATTGAATATATGCATCATCAGGTGACCTCATTTCTTGGGAAGACATCCCTAGGCAATAAATGCCACAAATATCAAGATTTATGCCCTCCATGCCTCATCAATGCCTTCCATGATGCCCTCCATGCCTCTTAATATCCCCTTATTCTAATTTCATGATGAGGATAATTATAAACTTAATTCAAAACATTGAATTAATCCCCAACCACACATCTCAATATCAGGATGGATGGTTCAGGTTGATTCTAGACATTCTCAAAAATCTATAAATAGAGAGGCCATGAACATCATTTCTAAGTCTTGATAATGAAAATTTATAATGCACAAATGATTCCAAAATCCATTACAATTAATGTTACCATGCCAAAATAATTCTAATCTAATCCAAGCCAAAGCCACAAGGTGTCAAAGAGAAGAGGAGATAGCCAAGCCTCTGATGAAGACTTCATGAGCAAAAGCCGAGCAAGCCACTATAACAATAATTTTTGAACATTCAAAGAAGGTAAAAGAGGGTTTATTTTTCATTTTATTTGTGTGTTTTATTCATGTTTTTCAACTAATCTCTCCCTAGTGTCTAGGACTAGAGATGTTATGCTAGATAGTGTGTTTCTTTCATTTTATTTTCATTTTAAAACTAACATGATACTAACCATCCTCTCTTGAGTCAAATTATTAGATCACATACATATCTATCATTATAATCTACCTTTCATAGCCTTTTGGGTATGCCTTAAATATAAAAATCATTTTTAACCTATTATTAAGTCTTGTTACCATTTTGTAAATAATACCATTATCATCCCTTTTATTTATGATATGTTTTGAAATCATGTAAATCAATTTTTCTTAGGTTATATTAATAAGAGTCAATGTGTATACTTAGTCTTCATTGACTGAGTTTGTTTTATATATTATTATGTCATAATCTTGTTATATTATCTTTTTAAATGATAATCTTTGTACATATTTTGTATTATCCTTTATGTGTTATTTTATCACAATTTAACATATATATCCACATGTAAATATTGTCAATAGTTTATTAATACTCATTAGGTCATGTTAATATTTTTATTATCTTTTAAGTGTTAGTAAATCATCTTGTTTTGATGTCTTATTGATTTAAATTTTTTCCTTTTAAACCAAGGGAATGAGGATGGTTATAAGTGACTACCCAACATAAAAATTGGGAATGTCACTAAATGGAGTTCTCATCCCAAGTCCCCCATGTACTTTGATACTAAAACATGACCTTAACTATCCTCATGTCATAAGTACACTTATAATCAAAAGTGAAAAAGTAAAATAAGGATTGATTACATGGATTCAAGTCCTCATAAATCCTATCCATCCCCCTCAAACATTCCACTATCATAGTCTACTACCCAACCCCCCCCCCCCCCCACAACCTCCTTAATGCAGGAAAAATTTTCACGAAAAAAAATTGTGAAACATATGATTAAATCAATGGATTATTTATCTACATACTATCACATGTTATTAATCATCACATTTTCATTTCATTATACCATCACATTATCACATAATCAATAAACATCATATATCTCTAAATTATTACATATACTAATCATACATAATACATAGCATAATAACATCTAATCTAAATCCATACATCAACATCGTATATTTCAAATCCATAATACCATATATAACTACTCATAATCACATGAAAATAATACCATAATATAAATCCACAACCAACAAAATCCATGATCCATAATCCATAGCCACTAATCACATGAAAATAAATAAGTCCATACATCATCATGCACAACATAATCACAATAATATATATACCTATATATATATATATATATATATATATATATATACCAATAGTCCATAATGTCTATAAGAGTCCATGTAAAAATATATAACTACACAAATGGGCCCTATGGGCATCAATATGCTACAATAGTACATATCTCACAAGTATAAGTCTAGATCATTGTTATCCAGGTGGCCCCCTAGAAGGCTAATGCACAGAGTAGGATAAACTATCTCTAAAGGTTAGGGCACGCTAATCTGATAGCACTGCTCCCTCATATAAATCCCTATAGTAATGATCCTCTCATGTTAGCTAATATATATATCTCATCACAAGCCCCATACCCTATTACTATAATAAAATATCATCCTCCTCCTTGGCCTTTTTGGCCACCTATAGCTCTGACTCCCTCTCCCTCAGTGACTAAATTTGTGCAATCTACCCCCATAATGATTTTATCTATGTGTCTCAGCTTTGAATCTACCCTTGGATTACAACTATCTACCCATCCTGAGATTGTCTCTGACTCAGCTACCCCTACAAGGCTGACACCTATCCAAAAATCATTTAAACTCTTCTAGTACATCCACCATTTGACTATCCTTTTGAATAATCTATTTATATAAATATACCACTATCTTATCTCACTCAATCAAGATACATGATACCTCTATCACTCAGGCCTATACCTCTCACCTCAATCTATCTAATAATGCCTAATCATCCACACTCATATGTGGCCTATATGGCCCTACATCATATGCACCCACTCTCCCACCTGCCTGATCTCTACCTCTAACCTAGTCTCCATCTCAAACCCCTTGATCTCCACTATCAATAACCATAATATCTAGCCCTACCTGCTCATCCTATTGAACCTATTCCTAGGCTTATGGCCTTTGTGCTCATCTTCTCCCTAACTAATCTCATACTTGTAATAAAATCCATAATGCCCCTCGCTTCAATCTTGTTGACTGCCTAAGCAATCTTTGGGACTATTTTTGGGCCCACTATCTTGTATATGTTTTGGTTACTCCTGGATCTGCTATGTACATTTGATAATCTCATATCACTAGGGTAATGATCTAATAATCTACTCTTTCTAGTATTCTATCAACTATAGGCCCCACTATGGTCTTTTTCTATCACTACAGAAAAATAGGTGCTCATCCCTAGGTACATCCTTCCACCTCCCAAACTATCATTGCACCTATCAGGCCTTATCTCTCAATGATGTAGTCACATTGGCTAGTCAAATAACACTTTGTAATCATAAATTATGTAACATCCATGTCCTCAGCCATCCCCACTAGACCTATGGTAAGGCATCCACATAATCTAATCATCCCTCAGACTATCAAATGCCTATTTATATAATCTCATGTCACCAGTATGAGATCTCTAAACTCCTAGAATAATAATCCAACCAAATACCATAGGCTAGTTAGGCTCCCTATCCATCCAAATGCCCAGTGGTCTTTATATATTAATATGCTCCCAACTCCATATCTATAATAGTAGGGATGGACCTACGCTCATTACTCCTCTATAGGCACCCATATGAATCTCTCTATATAAATGGACAAGTACCACAATACCCTAGGCAAAAACATGGTATTTTTAAACCATGTTGGCCACCACATCTCCCAATCTAAGGTGAAACCAATACTTGTTCTTGTCTGATAAGAGCATATCGATAATAAGATACATCACCACAAGTGTCATCATATCAATCATCCCCTCTCTCAATGTTTTGTCAATGTCTACTTGAGAATCTTGTACTCCAATCTATAATTTCCCACACATTCTTTACATAGTCACACTAAGGGTATGAGATTATTGATATATCTTGTCACCTCTCATTAGGAATCAAAAAATCTATAGTACATCCTCTAGTGTCACTATCATCTCTCCAATCACAAAGTGAAATTTAATGGTCTCTAAATGCCATCTATCAACCAAGACTATAATTAATGCCCTATCGATCCACACCACTAGCATCATAGTAATGTAATAGAGGCCAACCATCTTGAGCACCTCATATTCTATCGATGTCAATATGTGAATATCATGTAACACTACTAGATGGTGTAACCTTGATGCTAACACTCTTAGGTCCTCATGCACCAATAAACATCCTATCAATTCACTGCCTCTCTTAATTTATCACATCTTGATCATTCAAACCCATCACTGCTATTCTAATCTTTTTATCCTACCCATCCCATCTACTTATCTAATCCCCCATCTTATTAATCTAACCTACCTCCCTAATCTAACCACTAAATCAACCTTACCCTCTAACTAATCTATCCTACCTAGCTAATTATCCCTCCTAATTAACTTTTTCACCCATATAATTTATTTACTAATTTACCCATATAATTAACCTCAACTAAATCCCCTCTTCCTTATCACCTTATCTATTTCACACAATCACCTAACTCCTTGTCCATTTAACTTCTTACTAACCTATCCCCACCCCCATTCTCTTCTTAACCTCTTAACTAACCTAACTTTCATATTCATCAATATTGCATTACCTAATTTTGCCCTAACTCATGATTTTTCTAATACCGTATCTTGAAACCTATGATTTTGAATAATCACATGTCTAAATATGTGGTTTTCACAACTGATCTTCACCCCTTATGGTATCACAATCAATCAAATCACTTGTCATAGTATTACAAAACCACATATCACCCCTTGTAGTTTTATAAAACTATAGCTCTTGGTGGTAATGCAACAACTGAAGGCAATGCCCCTAGAGGTAGTATTGACTTTCCTAACTATACCCATAATAAATACATATAATAAATGTAAACAAGATAAAAACCACTAATTAGGGATGGATTACTCACCAGTGGTCCTACGTTGGTTTCCCTCTAGTACTCTATTTGTGATGTGATGAGTGAGGAAGGTGATCCATAGTTTTAGTCTCTAGAGCATAATTTCATTGTATCCAAAAGTCAAAATGACTCTTTTACCCCCATTTTTTTCTATTTTAACCCCCCACTTCATAACTTATTTTACCCCCCACCCTATTTAACCTTTACTAATTATACCCTCTTACTTAATCAACTAATTTTGACCACCAAATACCTTTATAACATCCCATTATCACGCTTACATTATTAACATCCCTAACTCATTCCAAATCACTATTTTGGGGAATAACTTATTATTCCTTATTCTGTGTCAAAAAATTTGAAGTCATAATTACATCTTCTTGAGGTCTCTTAAGACTATGTAGGCAATACTTGGCCACTTTTTAAGTTCCAGGGATAAGTCAACCACCACTAACATCCCATCCCATCCTAACCCCCTAGATCACTTAAGGTATATTAAATCATATTGAGCTATGAATTTTATATTCAAATCATCTATTATCCTAACTCACTTTTCAAAAATATTTTGTCAGCCTATAATTATCCCTTGCATGTGTCCTTGATCAAGAATTATCACTAAGTGCATGTCCTATTTCATTCCCCATACCTTTATCGATGTATCGATAATTTCTTAATTAAACTACCTCCCTCTTAGGCATTGGTCATTGCCTAGGACTTATCTTCTAAGGTTGAATCACTTTATCCCATAAATCTCATGATTTGGGCACTTCAATCATAGCTCAATTTGCACTCAAGGCATCCCAACCCCTCATCATCTTGTTTTATCCCACCATCAGGATTTCTTTTTGAGTGGCCATCCAGTTCATTCCTCCCCACATGTATATCTACTAACATCATCATCCATGAAATATTTTTTCTTTGAAATACCATTAATACTACTTTGCTCACTCATAATTCCCTTTCAAAGAGGGTCAAAATGTATGCACTTAAATCAACTCACCTTAATTGTTCTATTAATCCTATAAATTTATCATATAATCATAATCCTAGTCAGTTAATTAAAATCTTATTTCCTATGATATATTTCCTATTACTCATAAACATTTATATAACCTTATGACCAATTAATCACCCCATTATCCTAATAACAAGCCTATTTAACTACTAATCCTAATGCATTAACTACCCACTAGCCCACTTGAAAATTAAAAATTCTTATTTATTCAACTACCCCCTAGCCAACCTACCACCTTAGCCTCTCCTACATCCCTATGAACCTTAAACTTCATTTAATGCCCATATAATCCCTGTTATCCCTTAAGATAACTTAGAAGTCTATAGATATAAAGAAGCCCCTCTAAGATTCTAGAGATCTCCCAAACTAGAGGATTCTAAATAATTAATAATTCCCTCAAAAATCCCTATAACAACTTATAAATAGGCATGATTGGAGCATGGACAATCTAATAATAAAATCCATAAGCCTTGCACATATTCTCATGCCATCCATTTTAGAGCATCCATACACTCTTGTGATCCAAGGAATTCATTAGAGTCATCTTGAATCTAATATCAATCAATCCACATACAAATCAAATTGTATTGGAATTGGTTAGAAAATCTTGGAGAGAATCTACAAGAAACAAGGTGATGGTAAGATTTCACTCTAAATTTGTTGATTTTTATTTCATTTCCCTCCTTATGATGTTATTGGGTGTTGGGTTAAAATTACTATATTTAGTATTTTTTATCAATAGCTGAAAAATATAATCATACAAAAACAAATCATGTTACTAAAGTTCTAAATTGTTGTCATGTATCAAAATATATAATATCTATAGTCAAAATATCAAAGTATCATTGGCAGAGTATTAAAGTATCAAGTATCAAAAATAAACGTAACCAACCATCCACTCATCATCTATATCAGACAAAATATCAATCAAAATATATCCTTTATCCATCACATACTCAGTGTAGCTTATGGTAGTAGAAGGAAACTTAACTTGTTTGGTGCCTGGTTCACTATCTTCATCATCAACTTCCAATTTTACTTTCTTTATCATCCTAGTGATCATAGGTGAATCTTAAGCTAAAGGAGTAATTTCATGTTTTTTACCTCTTGAAAAAACTCCCCCTTATTACCTAAGTATGTACATAAATTGATCAATACTTAATTTAGAATATTTTTTAGCTCTATTATCTATGAAGGCTTGGTAGTGAGAGGCACAAGAGAACATAGTTGTAATTTTCTAGTTAATTAAAGCTCATTTTTAGGGGTGGGTACCCTACATTAGGAGAATTATGAAGAGAATGATTAGGATTTGACTGTATTGTAGTGTACATATGTTGTGTTGAACTACTTAGAGTTCCTCATTTGTCAGAATGAGCTCTCCATGGATGACATCTCCAACCTCTATTTCCTTGGGTATTAGCAAGATTGTAAGGTAAAGAGTTCATCACATTCCAAAAATTAGGATCATAAGCATCAAAGTGTATAGATATGCATGTACCATGGTTAAAGGGTATAGAAAAAGTCTTAATAGGCCTTCTCCCTTGAAAATTTTGACCCCTAGGAACATGTCTTTGTGGAGGAGTTTCCTCTTTGTGCAAGTCATAATTATGTTCCCAATTGTTCTCAGTTGAATGATGAGAACTTGAAGGATTCCAACCTGACATTGTATACTCAAATATAAAACAAATCAAAAACTTGATTATACTTCAAACCCTAAATACATCAATGCATAATGCAAATGCATCCAAATTTAAATAAACTATCAACCATCTAATTTTGTAATAAATGAAAGAAATTCTTTGTAGAACTATATTAAAAATTTTAATAGAGAAGATTGAAATTTTGCATCTAAATTATACGATATACCCTATTTTCAAAATTCTCAAATTGATTGTCAAACAAAACATCAAAATTATGACTATATTTCTCATTCCAATCATGCTATCAACAATAAAATATTTGACTATAATCAAAATGTCAAACAATTCCTTTGCATCTATTTGAAAATTAATACATGAAAATGTATTCAATATCCAAACCATGTATGTGTTTACTTCCAACATGATTTTAAACAATCTTTTGACATGTCAAATATCATCCTTATTACTACAAATAACCAATTCTTCCTTTGAAAAATGAAATAACATGTCTAAACATACTTTCAAAAATAGTTTATACAAATGAATCATATATATATATATATATATATATATATATATATATATATATAAACACTCTTCTTGTCATCGATTCAAACCATTCAACTATAGTCCATGATATCCATATTGTCAAAATCACGTATATCTTCAAGGAGAAACCATAGAGTCTCTAAAAACATATGCCATCAAAATGTTCAAAACACAAATATTATGCAAGGCTAAAAACTTGTTATTTAAAAACAAAACATCAACCTTACCAAATAGACAAGAATTTTCTATAGGTAGACTTCATTAGTATTATCATTTAGACCATTCAACATATATCAATAGTTCACTGTCAACCTTAAAATCATTTTATGGAAAACAAGATGATGAAGTGAACAATAGTACTTAGATGAATCATCTTATAATTACCAAATTCAAATAAAACCAAACTTTAGGAATAACACCTTTCTTTTCAAAATTGCTCAATTTGCATCTATTATGAGACCAAATGACTATATGCAGACAAACCATTTTTCTCTAAACATGCATAGATTTATTTGAACATCATATATGACTACTAAATGTAACCTTAAATTTCAAAAACAAAAATGTTCATCATGATCAATAGCCTATACCAAACATTTATAGAATACATATGCAATAGAAAATATCAACCCACTTTGATACCCAAATCTTCTGCCCAAAATAAATGATGAATATAGAGACAACCATTATCATATCATCATTAATTTTATAAACCAAACTATAATTACCCACTTTGCATTCTATAACAAAATAAATATTTCACAAAATTCCCTCAAAAAATATAATACCTAGAAATTATTTGGAAGAAAAATCCATACCTCTCAATCATCCAAGTATAATAATATTCTGCATGTATAAATTATATGAAACTAAAAACTAGTCCCAAATAAAACTATATCATTTGAGAACAAACCCAGATATTTATGTCTCCTCATAGCTTTCTTCATAATACATGCAATGGATATCAAACACTACCAACTATATAGAAACTATTAACCCATAAACCAAACCTTGAAGACTTAAATGATTTAAAAAACGTAAAAAAAAATCATACACACCTTAAAGTCTCAAAACCATTTAATTTTTTTGAGAAAAATTCAGACATCTTCAAACTTTTAAAATCTTCAAAAATTACCATGTAAATAAACAAAAGAATGTATACTTGACATTTTATGTAAGCTTAAAACAAATTACAACCTTCATGTGAGAAATACTAGTATGAAGATAATCAACATACATTGCCTATAAATGAACCAAATGTACAAAATTTGTATCCTCAATCTTATTTCTTTCCCTTGTTTTGTCTACACAGATTCGCTTCCACTCACAAGCTTTGAAAAAATGACTACCTAAATGTGAATAACCACCTTTTATATGGATAGAATTAACATTAATCATATCAAATTATGTGTTCAAATCTCATTTTATATCTAATCTTACATTGACTAGTTTAGTGGCTTCATCAAATGATGCAGAGCTTATTTCATACTCTTCCTATTACTAAATATGATACCTACAAATAATAATCATGAAAGAAACTCCTTATTTGTTCTTATCATCTAGGTAAATTCTCTCTCTTCTTAATTACATTTCAATCTTTTCATAGATTAATTGTAGAGGCTTCTTGATTATTCTCATTCTCCCTTAGAAATCCTTACAATCATTCACACTCTACCATTTCTCTCATTTTGTTCACTAACCTATCACCTTTGCATACATATTTCAAGAATTCTCACAATCTATTCTGGTCACTTTCACTTTTTATTTCTTATTATCCCACACACTAGGCTACAATATGCTTCATGCCTATTTAATCCAAAAGACCTATTCTTTTTAACAAGTTTTATTACATGTAATCTCTCAACTTGGAAGATCTCTCTAGGGATTATTATACTTGTCTCATCTATTCACAACCACCATTTCAAACTCACCTACATTCAGTTAATTTATCTTGCACATAGACCACCTATATGAAGGTTATCAATTTTCTCTCTACCCATTCGTACTCTCTATCCACCCCAATTGCTTTTTGAAACTTTGTTCATTTTCTTTTCCATCACATCCTATACAATGATTTAGTGGCATTCTGTGTCACATAGTTTATGTGTATATGCTTGAGTGATCTCTAAAAAAACCCTTTAATGCATATTTATTGATTCCAAACATTCTAAATGTTAAGACAATGTTAGACTATCTTCAATACAACTCTATCAATCTCCAAAGTTTCTTGAACTATCCCAATCATGAATTAAACATAACTTTTAATAGCATTTTGAAGATACAGTCCGACTATAATAATAACACACAAGGTTAAAATGCCTAATAGGTTACCTTTAGGTTGTTAAATTTCCTCTAACAAGCCTTTATTAGGTCTGACTAATGTTATTACATGTTATCCAAATCTCAAAACCCACTTAGATCTCCCTTCTCACATTCTTTTCTTGGAGTTTGTAGAGTTTTGTGAGCATAGTTTGATTGCGTGTGCCCGAAGGATAGATATTTGTTATTTTTAAGTTTCAAACCAAGTTCAAATCTCTATGGAAATGGATTAAATTCTAACCCAAGTATTTATGCCTTTTCCCTACCTCAACTCCATTTGAAAGGCTCCCTATCATGCCTTACCCATTATGTCAACAAGTTTTCTAAAATGCAGTCTACCTACATATCTCAAAATAGGATTTTATCTTGCATTCTCATTTATAAAGAGTATTCAAATACATTTACCTGGTCTAAACTTGACCATGATGACTTCCTCCCTATCTCTCTTTTCATTGTCTCAATGCCACGATAAACCTTCACATCTTTGGTTAATTATAAATTCAAACTAGACGCTTCACTATCTATCAATAAATAGAGTGCTCATAGTGACTCCACTATTCTTGTTGTGCTCTAACATATATATCAAATGCAATAAAGTTTATCAACCCTTGGATATCAATTTATATAAGTAAATATTCCATTTTAGAATATTATCTATTCATTAGTGTATAAGTCTTTATGAATTTACACAAGATTCCAAAACTCAGTACTATCATATTCACCTTCAGATTTGTATCACAAAATATTAGTTATAAAAAACATCTATAGATTTTAATCTCTTCAGTCATTGTTCACAAAACAACATCAAAAACTTGAACACAGACATTTACATTTTAAAACTTATTCTATTCACTGATTTATTCTATTACATAACATTGTCATCTGACGAAAATAGATTTCTTTGGGTGATTCCCATTCCATTCATAGACTCCTCCTCCATACCTCTCATCTCTATTCTTTCTAACTGACTTCCTACAAAAACTAACTACTCACCTCTATGAGACTCCACTCCTTTGAAACCAAAAAACTTATTACTAAAAATAAGAAAATATTTACTTTCCATAACTAATTCTTGGTAACCAGCACATGGAAGTTACATTCTACACATCTATACATTTCAATCTCTTCAGTCATTGTTCACAAAACAACATCAAAAACTTGAACACAAATGTTTACATTTTAAAAGTTATTTTATTCACTAATTTATTCTATTACATAGCACTGTCATCTAACAAAAATAGATTTCTTTGGGTGATTCCCATTCCATTCATAGACTCCTCCTCCATACCTCTCATCTCTATTATTTCTAACTAGCTTCCTACAAAAACTAACTACTCACCTCTATGAGACTCCACTCCTTGGAAACCAAAAGACTTATTACCAAAAATAAGAAACTATTTACTTTCCATAACTAATTCTTAGTAACCAACACATGGACGTTACATTCTACATTTTGAGTTATGCCACCTCATTATTGATAATTGCGGAAAGACATTTATCTAACACACCTATACTCACTATTGACCTTACCACAACTTTTGATAACTTTGACACACACAAAAATGCTTCCAAACACATTCACCTAATTCAAATTTTTAAATGCCCAATTTGGTAGAAAAATGCCAAAGGGCTCTCAAGACACTATCAAATATTTCTAAAAACTCAAATTCCTTATAAATCATGTTATAAAACCTAATACACCTATAAAAAACCAACTTGGCATCATTTATTTATGCCCCTGCATCATCAAACATAAACCATCACTGTGAAACTAGTTATCTCTAAACTATCTCTAACTATCCTGCCAATACCTCATAAACCAATAGAATTACTTTGAATTTTAATGTAATATTATATCTATTAATGTAAAAAATCACAATAAAATCTTCACCTCAAAATTTTCATCTCCATGCATTAATTTACATACTAGAAACATCCATGGTGGTACTACCAATTAACTATGGTTAAATTCAACTTAATTTTGAACTACGATTCAATATGAAATTAAAACAACTCTTCGAATACCTAAGTCATCAAGTTAATAATATATAATGATCTCCTTTAACTTGACCCTTCATATTAAAATTTGAAATCATTTGAGATGTTTAAAATATACATTTAGGGTTGCAAACAATTTCATACTCTGAAATGTGATTCACCACCATGGGTTGCAAATAATCTCATGCTCTCAAATGTGATTCACCACCATAATAGAATTGACCCTTTTGAAACACCTTGTTAAATCTTAAATCCAACTTAGATTGTATCTAGGACTTTCACTTTAGCATTAGGTCTAGGCTTTAATATGCAAACTTAGGTAATGCTAGGTGCAAACATGTTTTAATCAAACACAACTTAGAACACCATTACCATTTGAAAATTGTATTGGATATGGGTTAAGAAAAATGTTGATCTAATATCAAAAAAAATTAAACAACTATATAATGATCCTATAAACATATTTATACTAGAAACTTTGAATATATTATTGATAATAATCAATGCAATTAGAGAGGATAATCTCATCTTACCCAATGTGTTAATCAAAACTATATCATCTATAACTTGAAAATAGATAAATTGAGGTTCACAACTTCCACTATTCAAACAAAGAACAATTATTACTCTGCATTTTGAATATATGAATACTTAATGAATTTTATTTAAAAATCTTATGCTTTCTAAACCATTTCTTAACATTAGAGTAAGAATTTCATTAAATTCAATTTTCATCACATGTTTGACATAAGAATGCATAGTTGAAATGAAAGTAATTGACTAGGACCCATGTAAATAGTTTTAGATGTCATAACACTAGTCTTCAGTATGGAAGAATATATAAGTACACATAAATTTTTATAAAATGAGAAGGGTGCTAAAAATAGGCATAACACTAGTGACCTTGCTAGCCAATAATAATAATAATAATAATAATAATAATAATAATAATAATAATAATAATAATAATAATAATAATAATAATAATAAATTGCCTATTTTAAAGATAAATCACCTGAGAGTATGATTCAAGTTTAATCATTTTCTTAGGTAACTATACGTGAACCTTTTTAATAATGATAATGTTAAGGGATGAAATGTTCGGTTAGCATATAATGAAGAATAGGATAGATTAGATAGGAAAATTTAGGTTGAATATACAATCAAATGTAAAAAATTCAAATATAAATTTTAAAAATCGGTAATGTTTACAACTCATTTATATCCAGTTCATGTTTATTCATAAAGAAAGAGTCTGAACTTTATTATGTAAAATATCTTAATCAATATACTTACAATGATATGACAATATCCATGTACTTTTCCCTCAACATAATGAATACTCCACTAGTGTAACCAATATTTATCCATTCAAAATAAAAATAAAGCAAACAAATGATAAATGGAACAAGCTAAAAATAAAACAAACAAAATAAAATGAAAGAGAAAATGAGAAAGAGTTATTTATAGAACAACTTCAAATGATGTCCATTGACTGAATAGTGTAGCTAATTTCCATCTATATCTTGCAAATGAAAAATATTTTTTCCAAGTACAAACACAATTTTATATAGACCCAATAAAATAGAATTAAATTTATAGTGTTTACCTAAATCTTTGTGTGCTTTGTCCCAATAAAGGACTAGATTGCCCACTTAAAAAATTTCACTAGATATCTTTTTGTCAAAAAAATTCCTTGACTTTTCTTTATCCTTTTCTAATTTTTGCAGTGCAATGGTTTTAGTTTCATCTAAGGCCATTAAATCATTAAGTCTTTATTCAATTAAATAGTATCTCCTAATGAATATTGTAAAGTAGTACGAGTAAAAAAAATCTAAAGTTCAATCGATAATGCAGTTTCAAATCCATAAGCCAACTTGAATGGAGAATAACTTGTAGTTGTTTTAATAATAGTATGATCAACCCATAATGTCTCATAAATCATAAGATGCCAGTTCTTTTTATTCTCAAAAAATATTTTCTTCATAATAAAAATCAATTTTTTAATTGTTGATTCAGTCTATCTATTCTCTTCAGGATAATACTTTGAGGAATGACTTAAAATAATAGAATAACATACTAAAAACTCTAAATATTTACTAAAAATTAATTAAGTACCATTATATATAATAATTTCATATGAAATGTCAAATTTAGAGAAAAATTGATTTTCAAAGAATAAAATAACTTTAGTTGTAATAGAACTTTTAATTACTTTAGCCTCATGCCACCTCATAAAATAAACTATACTAGTTATAATATATCAATGTCCAAAAAAGAAGTTGGATGAATATCATAAATAAAATCAATTATTCATTTGGTAAATGGTATCTTAAGAATTATAGGATTTATGGGCATTGTCAGTAATCTATCTCTGCTAATAAATAATTGACATGGCATACATGTACAAACTAGCTTATAAACATCTTAACAGTACGTAGGTCAATAATAAACTACACATAGAATTTTATAAGTTATAATTTTTGTTGTATGATGACCACCACAACTTCCTTTATGATATCCTATAAGAACATTTTGGGTTTGATCTTAGGTTAGGCATCTTAATAATACACCATCTATGTTTCTATATAACAAAAAACTTTCTAACAAACATAATTTTAAAGCTTGAAATCTCAAATATCTTCTTTGTATTTTGTATAACTTATTAATACAAACTTAATAATTTTTAAAGTAATAAACTAAATCACTATATCAATCATCTTTAGTCAAAATATAATCTCAGTCATTCATTTTATGTCCAAATTTAAAATTTATAGATAAATTGACAACTTTCATAGACTGAAAATGAGGTTTAGCATTCAAAGTATTATCTATAGATAAGACTAAAACATTTATATTAGAAGAAGTATTCTCAGCTAAATGTTTTACCAAATTATTTTTTTTATTATTTTGGATGTTTCAAATTTTATATCAAACTCTTGGATTCTCAAAATTCATTTTGTTAACCTTCCTTGAATATTTGGTTGTTTCAAAAGATAAGATAGAACATGTACATTAGAATTTAATACAACCTTATTTTCCATTAATTGATAACGAAATTTGATCCATGAATAAACTAAATATAAAAAAAAAAATTCAATAAGAGGGTACCTAGTTTTTATATCTTTCAAAACATGACTCATATAACCAATAGATTTTCAATCACTTTGAGTGATCACAACACCTATGACTTTATCAGTTGCATTTATTTAAATAATTAAGGGTTTGGTTAAATTAAGTTTAGCAAGTACATATGCACTTGTAATGAAATTTTTAATATTATTAAAGGTAGAATATGCATTTGAATCTCACACAAATGATTGGTTTTTTTTTAACGAAATCTGTAATGGATTAGATTTATCAAAAAAATATGATATGAATTTACATACTAAATTAATTTTATCAAAGAAAGATTTAAGACTAAATTGATATTTAGGTGGTGGTATCTCTTTAATTGTTTTAATATGTTCAAGATCAATTGAAATACCATCTTCAAAAACAATATGTCCTAATAATTTATCTTCAGTAACATCAAATATAGATTTCTTGGGGTTTAGAGAAATATCATACTTTTTACATCTTGTGAAAACTTCACAAAGATGATTTAAATGCTTCTTTATCTTTTTGGAATAGACTGTAAAGTCATCTAAGTAGAATGACTATGACAATTAAATCATCAAAACCTACATGCATAGCTCTCTAAAAAGTAGTATATACATTCATGAGGCCAAAATACATTATGTTAAAAGTAAAAGTACCTTTTCAAATGGTGAAAGTTGTCTTGTGTTTATCATCTAGATTGACAAATATTTGATTGTAACTAGAAAATTCATCAAGTAAAGACATCATTTTAGATCCTGTAACTTGTTTTAAGATTTGATCAATACTCAGAAGAGAAAAATTATCTTGTACACTATCCTTCTTTGAATCTCTAAAGTCTACACAGAGTCTAATAGTATCATTTTTTTACATATGGGTACTAAATTAACTACCCAATCTAAGTATTTTACATAATAAATGATATTATCATAAAGCTTTTTGTCAAGCTCTTTATTGATGGTGTCTTCCATTAAAGAGATTATTATTTTTATTTTCTACCTAATAGGTCTAATACCAAGTTTTATAAGAATACCATGTCTAATAATATCAGTATCATAACCCTTAATATCTTTATATTATTAGGCAAAAATATCAATAAATTCTTGGAATAATTTAATGAACTTTACCTTTTCATCAGGTGTACATTATATTCTCAAATAAATAAACTTAGTATTTTCATAAATTCTAATATTAATTGGAATAGTTTCTCTAATTATTCTTCTAAAATGTTCGTTTGTGAAATCCTAGGCTAATCATTCGAAGTAAACATTGATTATAAACTCATCAAACTAGTAGGTAATTTATTATTATTTAACTGTAATTAATATTCACAATTTAATACATAATAATCATAATCAAAATAATTACCTTTAATAAAATAATTTCTATGTTCATGACATCTGAAAATAGGTCAATTTTCTTTAAATCAAAAAATTTAGGTCTAAAAATTTTTGAAAATTAAAAATCAACAATAGACACATTTTCACTTAAAGAAGGTTAGAATAAAAAATAATGAGCTTATCATAGGCTCATTTTCACTTAGAGTAGGGTTAGAAGGGAAAACAATGAACCTATCATCTCAAATATTAAATTCTATAAGTATATGAGTGATGTTGAAAGCTTCAAAATTTTCAAGTAAGGCCCAAACTTTTCAATATATCGATGAAGATGAGTTTGATTCATTTTATAAACTTTCATTACTTGTCTAATAATTAATTTAGAATCACCAAAAACTTCTAATTACTTAACATTTAATTCGATGTCCATTTCTAAACCTAAGCATAAGGCTTTGAATTTTGTTGTGTTGTTAGTAGTATCAAAACACAATTTATATGCATAATGAAACATTTTTCCCAAAGGAGAAAAGTCAAATTCCAGCACCACTACAAACTTGTGAACAAGATCCATCAAAATATAAAGACTGTAAATCAATCCTATAAAAGGTGTTATCTTGTTGTTTATTAGGTTCATCTAGGGTAAACAACTCATATGTATTGATTCATGTATCTACATAAGTAACAGTAGGGTGTAAAGAATCAATATGATTACTAAACCAATCCTCTCTTTGTATAAAAATAATCTCATTTCCTATCAAAATCCAAGTTGTATCTTTTCCAACAAAATCACTAGTTGTCTTTGGCAAATATCTTCCTATAAACATAGCATAATTACTAGGAATATCTAAAATTTGTATGTTAGTCATACACCTAACTCTTTCATCTTGTGCAATCTTAATAACAAGATCACAAAACTTATCACAATTTTTTGTTTGTTATGAATCAAAACCTGTAAGTTTCCTATTATCTATTTTATAATAAATATCTAATTGATCAGTAAAAAAATTTGGTATTATATTCTTTGATGTACCAGTATATAGAATACAATTATGTATGATCTTATCTACAATTTTAATAGATACATAAAAAGGTGGTAGGTAATCAACAAGAGGATCATATATCTAAGTAAAAACAATAGATTGAGATTGTTCATTATTTTATTTTATTTTTGAAATATTAATACATATTTATAATTTATATTCTTAATGGCATCATTTATTTTATTGAGTTGTCCTGGTAAATCAATAGCTTGTAAAAATGAAAAATTTGCTTCTATAGTAGCCAAATCATCAATGATAATATAAGCTCTTACATCTGAATGATGTATACACATAATTTTTGAGATTATAAGGAAGATACAAAGAATTATTAAATATTGTAGATAAAGGTTTATTTTATTGAGAACTAATTGTAGTATGATCAGATGCAACATTATTTTGTGTATCTTTACCTCTATCAAAATTTTCAAAAGAAAATTAATTATTAACTGTGTTATCTTTATGATTAGGATAATATTTTTTCCTTGTATTAAAAATATAAGTATTTATAGATTTGATTTCATCTAAAAAATCATCAAACCCACATATGTTTATATTGCTAGCAAGATCAATGTAAATATTTTCTTTTCTTTGAATGTACCTTATAAATTTTTGCACAATGATACACATACTAGGATCATGATCCGATTCACAAATATTACAATAATGAATATTTTATTCCATTTTACCTTTTTGAATAAAATAATATTTTCCTAACAAAGATTGATTTTCATCCAATTGTCTTTTAATGGTGACTAGTTCATTGCAAAGACTATAAATAGTTTTTAATTTTTTTGCATTATCAGAACGTAAACCTGTTGTAATTATATCATTAAAATTAACATGTTTTAACTTCTTTTCATACTCAATACAAAAAAAATAGTTTTATTATAATTTTCAATATCCTTATCTTATAAAACCATTTTATACTTTAAAGATAAAACATTAAAAAAAATATAGTTGAGATAATTTATTTGTAAGTCTTATGTCATGAGGGATCTTTTGTCGCAATCTAGTGAATCTACCAATAAAATGATAAATGGTTTCTCCTAGATCTATAGAGATATTTAATAATTCATTAACCAGATCCAAATCTTATTTAGGTTTACCAAAACAAAGTTCTAACCATTTTTTAATATCATTTTAATTACTAATTGCATCAGAAGGAAGACTAATAAAATCTTGACAAGTTTTTTCCTCTAACATTTGATAGAAAACTCTAAGAGAAACTTTTTTATTTACAATACATAAAGTTATGCAAATCAATATAAAATCATTTAAATGAACCTCCTATGATTCACCGTGACTTCCAAAAAACTTAAGAACATTAAGACCTTTTAATGAAAGAAGTTTACCTAGATGGACACCAATATTAATAGGATTTCTGCTTATCCATGGATTCTTTAAAATTTGAGTTAATTCATTGTCAAATTATACCTCATTATCAAATACTTTAGATTCATTTTTATTGATCTGGAGACTTAGAATCAGGGTTCATGCTCTTATTTATATTTATTGAATTTGAGGTGGTTGATCTCCCATTAGGATTTTTAATAAATTCAACTACTTGACCAAAATAATTTCACTCTAAAGTTGTATTAAAGTTAGTAGGAAAAATATTATCTTCAAAATGAAAAGAATCAAAAATAAAATGAACACTACTTTGAGGATTAATAATCAAGATCTGTTATCTCTCCTACTTGATTCATTGATTAGTTCCCTGAATATGGTATTACATTTCATGTGAAATACTTGCTTATACTTTGTTGATTTATGCTTCTTCTACTTCCTTGTTTATAAATTCAATTATGTAAGGTAGATCATAAGGTCAATTATACTATGCAAAATGAATTATATTAAAATCAATGTCAAACTGATCATCAACAATATTAACTAAAAGTTTTATAATTGGAAGAGGACCCCTAATGATCATAGATGAATAATGAAAAATAGAAAAAGAAATAATATTTATGAATAAATCCCTTGTATATTCATCAAATTTTTTGATAATCAAATTATCACATCAATGAATCAACCCTTTTGCCTATCACAGAGGTTAAGGTGGAATCATACCAGTCTAATAGTAAGGATATAATAGATCCTGAATGATATTATAGATGTATAAGGTATTTTATTACTTTTTTTAAGAAATAATAATAAAATTAAACAAAAAATTATACTTTATTATAATTTCATAAATCAAATACTAATTTTTTATTAGATTTTTTAAAAATGGGTTACAAGGGCTTGTTTCTATATTAAAAAACCAAAAGATAGGCGTGACTAAGCAACAAGACCTAGAGAAACAAACAAAAACCTGACAGAAAACACCCTTCCACTAAAAAGACACTAAACTTGAGCCAAAAGTTTTAGGAAAACAAAAAGATATAAAGAAGAGTCTGACTAGTCTGATTCAAAATAAATGACCAATTTCTTAGGCACTAAACTTTCACCTTTGATGTTTGCTTTTCTTACAGTATAATTCTCCATGAATTGTTTTTGGTCCTCTCCCTTCCTCTTATGTTTTAGGCTAGTCATCTTTGTTTCTTCCATCTCCTTCTCGAGTTCCTTGCTATCTTCCACCCTACCACTCTAAGTGTTGTTCTGTGGAGTGATCTCCTCAGTTCCTGCCTATTCTTTACAAACCTACATTTTTACTAGTCTGAGACCCAACATCCCTTTGAGATTGTCAAATTCCTTCACAATATCATTATAGAGCAGCTTCTACATAGAAATATTTATCAACAGCTTATCTATTGAATGCTTAATACCCTCCTTTTTCCTAGGATTAGGTGTCCCCTATCCCCTAATAGAAATAGGAGACATAAACTAGAATTCTCCTATTAATACCTCAAGATTTGGAGTCCCCTTGGGTGGACTTACCTCTAGCCCCATCAAATTGTTCCTTACCATAGTTTTTGGCATTGGACTCGATGAAGAATTCCTCATCCTTGTCTTATTTCTCTAGCTCACTTGGAATATTGATCACCTCCAAGACTTTTTTGGACCATAATGGTTCCTCTTTATTAACCAATAAGAGAATTAGGCCTTGATGAATGATTTTTGCTGGCAAATTTTCCTTAAAATTCAACATCATAGCTTTCAATAATTTTAGAATAAAAATGGGAGACTAATGGTGTGTCCTCTGAAATTATTGAGTAAAAAGAAGTGATAAGATAATATCACATTATATTTTCCCTCTAGGTTTATATACCACTTAATTTACAAATAGAACTCAGGCCACTTCCTCGATAATTATGTCTTTGATAACCCTTTTTGGGATTATGCCTTGAGTTTTTTCTTTTCCTTGTTGAAGAAGATATTTATGATCTCCTCCTTCCTTTTATTGTCTTTGAAATATTTGATCCCAAAGCAATCAATTCCTACTATGTCCCTAATGAGTTCTCAGTTATCAAGATTCTTAGTCCATGCATACAAACCTCCCAGTCTTTCCACCCTTGAGTGAAGTCTTTTGATAGTCCTATGTCATGGCCTACCAGTCATTCCATAAAGGTCTACAAGCCACCCTTCACTATTTTATGCCAAATGTATCCATCCACTTTGGCTTCCTCATAGGAAATTGGCTTGAAGTGATCACGATCCCCACCCATCATTTGTTTTTATAAGCTTCTATTGTAGACTTCCCTATTCAAACCCTATATGGCATGACTAAATAAGTTAATGTTATGGGATGTTGGGTTGATTAAAGCATGCCAAATCTTAAGAGATGGATGGATAATAATATTTTTACATGAAATACCATATATTCCTTTAGGCTTGATTTGATTCATAATTAAATGGATCATCATTGTGTTGTGTAGGTTGTCCTCTATCCAATTCAATAACGTAAATGATGTAAATAGGAAAATAATTATCATGTTAGCTATTAAATGACCTTGAATGAACCCCAATATTTTCTATCCTATTGACACATTTATTCCCTTCTCTGTACACATACACCAACAATGCCCCTTTGAAATTAGACATCAACTTTTTTCATCATTTATTTTCTCAACAATATTCTGGAATGAGTGATTCAGACCTTTTAGGCAATTTCTGATGTTTATGGAATCACCTTCAATTTGAAGAAATTCCATCCCCAATTTGAATACTAGGTTGATTCTCCAAAGAGCTACTTGTGCTTCCATAATATGATTCATTTGGGTTCCCAATGGACCTACATAGGCTGCCCTAAGATTCTCAAAAGAATCTTTGATGATACCCCCTACTCTTATTGAGACTAGGTTGTCTTTATCAGCCCCATCAAAATTTAGTTTAAGCCAATTAAGTAGAGGATGAGACCATTTAAATTTTGATCTATCTACACCCTATTTATGTGAGGTGCCTAGTATGACAAGATTCAGTTGGCAAAGAATCTAGGAGAGGATAAGGGAGTGAGGCTTATCAAAAGAAAAAGCATAGGATAGCCAATTTTCCTTCACCAGGACCATGATTATCTTAAAGGTTGAGAAGGGAGTAGGCCTGTGGTTGTCAAATATAATCAAGTTTTGACAGAACCATATTCCCTTAAAAATATAGGGTAGGGCCAAGTTCCACCAAAATTTCAAGGGGGATGAATCCTAGGGTGGTGTCCATTGGGTGATAAGATCTCTGATACTTCTTGGGGTGGCTCAGAAGCAGTTAAAAATGTTGAAGGAGTGAAATATGGAAGAGGAAAAAAGATAGAAGAGGAATAAATGTTCAGTTGATTCAACCTCCTGCCTACAGAGTACACAATGATTTGGGATAGGAATTCCCCTTCTCATCAAATTGTTTATCGTGAGGATCTTATTCTGAGAAGTCAAGAAAAATAAGACATTGATCTTTGAGATGAGGTTTTTTATCCATAGACCATTCTAATTTTCAAATAAAAGAATTATATTTAATTATATAATCTAACCTATCTGATAGAGAAATTCTATGGATGAGACAACCTATTGAAAGAAAGATATTTGATCCTTAATATCTATGTTTTATCAAATTTTTAACATCCTTTTGATATTTTTATTACATTAAAAATAAATCCAAAGAAAAGAAACAAGAAGAACCAAAGATAAATAAAATATTTGAAAATGAAAACCAAACAATGAAACTAAAATAAATACTAACAATGCGAAACAATTAAAAATAATTAAAAGAGAAATAAAACTATTATAAACAATAAAATAACCGAAACAAAGTATACACAAAGCAACCTAAAAATAAAACTTAAATAAAACCGATCCTAATTTCAAGAATAATAATCTAAGAAGTTACATAAAATAAATATTAAGACTTAATCAAATCTAAAGGAAAATAGACATGTAACTAAAAATATTACTTAATATAAACTAGAGAAAGTGAAATGACGATTCTAGATTAACAAACTTTCAAGAGATAAATAAATAATAATTTAGATCTAAACCTAACCTAAAACATAAATAAAGTAAATTAAATAGAAATAAATTTAGGAGAACAATGCAAAAGAGATAAAAATCAACTTAACAACTACTAAAATGAAATGAAACTCAAATCCAAATGAAATAGAACTAACATAATAAACTAAGTAAATAAGAAATCTAAAACTTAAATGAATGTAAAACCCATTCCAAACTAACTAGTAAGAAATAAATATAGATTACAAGTCTTAAAAAGAGTAGTCTTAACAAAAATAAAATAAAAAATTTTAATTGAGAAACAACTTCAAATATAATTTTTGTTACAAAAATAACAATTATTACAGTTTAAATAAATCAATAAAATTTTACACATGGTGATGTAATCATTATTTTTAAATTCAATTACTTCAAATTTTACACATATGATTACATGTCTATAATCATTATAAGATATTAGACATAATAGACTTTAGATAATTGATTTATAAACTAAACAAGAAACTTAGATATACTATGTTGGTTAAGAATGTTACTTAACCATTAGAGAATGTATTATTGAGCTATCTATAAATATTACACTATATTGAAGATGTTGGACAAAAAAAGAATGAAGAATGAAATTTGAATTAATATAGAGTATTCAAGAATACTTGTGTAGTGTTTTCCCTCTTGTGATGTAATTTTGATCTCCTTTTAAAACAATCTCTTTAAGAGATGGTTGAGAAATAAGTTATAACTAATTTTAGTTATTTGTTAACTTTAATTTTTTTATTTTTTAGGTAAAAAGATAAGTTTTATAAATATCCTGTAGCCTAAAGTTAATCAGTATCAAAGTATAATAGAAAAAGCTTCAAGGACTAAAGAAGATAGAATGGTCAAAACAAAAACAACTAGTTGAAGACTCGTGCAAAAGATAAAATAGAAATAAATAAAAGAGATAAATAATTCAGGGAGGAGAGTTTCATCTATGAGTACCTTATTAGCATCATTGTCATCTATCTTATCCATTATCCTACTCCTAATAATCTTTTACTGAGTCTTATTTCTCGATCCTTCTACGGTGTCCTTTAGAAAAATCATTCTCATCTTCTTTCGAGGCTCATTCTCTGATATCTTCTTAAGGGGGTTCACATTGAGGGGTTTAGAGAAAGGTTTTGGATTGAGATGAACCTCTACCTTCTCATCATGATTTTTGAGTGGGAGAAAACCTCTGCCTTGCTAAATTGGATGAAACTCTGTAACATTTTTGTGGCTTTCTTGTTAATAAAATTCCATTCCTTGATCAGACTGACCAGACCTAGACCTACTTCATGAAGTTTACTATTAAATTCCTTTAGTTATCTCTTATTTTTCCTTACTAATTTAGACATGGGAACCTTCTATTTTTCAAAATATTTCACTACATCCTATTCACAAAAAATAATAGGTTTAGGTTTGTTAACAATTAGCTGAAGAGGGAGATCCCTTGTGAGGCTCTTGGAGTTTGAGTTTATAGGGGAAAGACTGGGAGGAGGCCAAAGGGAGTCTGTGGTTGGTAATAAGCCTCAAGAATAGCTCATTATATCCATGAAATAACATCTTTTTTCTTTTCATAATAAGTAGATCTAAATGTAATTTTTCAACTTATAATTTATTTAGAATAAAATAGAAAGTATATATCATGGTTATTTTTTTAGAATTCATTGTTATCTATTTCTAATGATTATCAAAAAAAAGATGTCAATATGTGCATATACAGTCTATACTAAGCTAGAAAAGATGGAGTAAAAAGAGTAATTATTTAAAGAACAATGTTGAAGTAATTTTAGAGTCTTCTATAGTAACTCCTAAAAAATATATAGCATTTTAGTCAAGTTAAGGACTAGCTACAAAATCACCCAGTCGTTACGGACTCACCTAGTCTATAGCTATGGACTTCCATAGGTAAACTATGGACTTATACAAGCAAGCTACATACTTCCACAGATAAGCTACGAACTTCCACATGTAAGCTACAAACTTCTACATATAAGCTACAAACTTCCACAGGTGAGCTATAGACTTTGATAGACTTGTTACGGACTATGATAGAACTACCACAGACTCATTTAAAAAATACTTTAAAACATTCTAATTATTTTTTATCTATTATAAGATGACCAAGATCATTTCTAACTATCATAAAAATGTTTTTCATTTATAGTCTTTTTATATATAGATTCCTATATATAGAATTTTCATTCATAGATTATATTTAAATATAGATTTTTATACTTTCATTCCAATGAATAGATCTCTCCATATTTTATAGAGATTTATATTATGTTATATTCTTATAATAAATATATATATATATATATATATATATATATATATATATATATATATATATATATATATATATATATATATATATATATATATATATTATGAAGATTGAGATATGTTAGAATATCTACATTGTTGCACCTGAATTAGGTGTTGGTTGGAGGCATGAGATCATAAATGCAACCTTTCACATCTGAATGTAATCAATCAATATATTTTTATCTACGTCATTATGAGTAATCTATTTTGAAGCTTGTGTTCTGAATAAATCCTCTTTCAATAAATGAGCTAGTCACTCATTCTAAGGAAGATAGATCAATGTATTTTTATTTATTTTTTTATTCTATAATTATCATTTTGTTGTAAATTATTATTTTATTTTTATGTTTGTAATTATTTATTTTTTATAATTTATCATGAACCTATAGGTTTTTTATTTATTTATTATGTCTCATGCTTACATGCATGCAGCAAGTATGATTTTTCATGGTTTGAAAATGTATTCTATATGCTATATCTTTATTGTCTATTTTTTTCTGTTTAATTTGAATTAATAAAAAAAATAGTTTTCAACAAGATAAAAATTGCACAAGTCAATTTATAATAAGCATGTAGAATATGAAATTGTATTTAAATGCACTGTTTTTAACCATGTAAATAGTCCTTATTTTTAAGTGTGTTGATAGGAAAAATTAACAATTTCTAAGAAGTTCTAAACATAGTAGCAAATTCAATTTTTTTCTTCAATGATTAAAAGATGTTATGAATAGAAAAAAGGTAATCTAGTATTGCTTGACCCTATTTTAGGTTGTCATCCCAAACCTCACTTATTTATTTTCCAATAATAGAAGAAAATGATTAAAAAAATTATGCTTCTAATTTTTCATGCTAAAAGAAGCTCATGGGCATGCCAACTTCTTAAAGAAATATACAAAGAATTGTGGCTATCTGGTAATATTTTAGGTATGTTTTTTGGTACTCTATTTTAATTTTTTATTTATCATTTTTTCATCAATAAACATGCATTTTTAAAAAAATGGTGATGACAGTCTAAAAATAATCAGACTTACATTTTAGATAAGATTAGCATGCAAGTCATAACACTAAATTTTCGTATAGTAATATGAGGTCAAATATTTAACCAATTCTGAGTGATACATATATTAAAAAATAGTAAGAATTATATGTTTTCATCAATATTTTTAAAATAACATTAAATCATCCAAATATCTTTAATAATAAGCAAATTTGTGGTTATAAAAATGGTAAATTGGGTTGTGACCCCAGACCTCCACTTTTTGATTTTCCAATAAAAAAAAGATAGCGAATATCTTGTTGAGCATGACGAATATCTAAACCAAGTTGTTGATAAAGAACACATAAATTTTTTAGCTGCAAGAGAATCCATGCAAAATCTATCTGCAATTCAAGGAAAATAATTCCCTCTAAAATTTTATTATTCATCAATATTTTTTAGTTGCTATAATTTTAATAAATTTGCATAAATTACTTAAAAATTTGGACTTATCTTCCTTGTACAAATAATAGTTAATATTTTCTACACATTACATAAATTAAAAAAATTGATGACATTTCATTCCATCCCTTTCCATCCATATTCAAGAATTAGTTGAAACCACATCCACTTACATAATAAAAGAACTTTTCTGAAGGAGTTCTTATTTTTCCACCATAAAATTTATTTTTAAATAATGTTAATTCATGAACTATTAATCATTCTTACATAGGTTAACATACATTTCTAAATATCTATTCAAATGTTCCTCTTAATATTTATATTGTTGATGTTTATAATTCTTTGATATTATTGATACTATACTTGTATGAAAAGGTTTTGTTTGTTTTGAATTGTGTAAGATAATCTCATAACAAGGATTCATTATAGAGATTGTAATTAATTAAATTCTATCCATGAATTCATCAAGTAGTTGACACCTTATCCTGAGTCACTTTTGACAAAATAAATTAGTAGTATCAATTGGTCTTATCACTGTATCAATCAATGATGAAGAAATGGCAACATGAATAAAATTTAATAATGTATTTGAAAGTAGTATGAGGGTGTATACAATCCATGTCTAACATTTTCTATGCCATTAGTTTTCAAAAATAAAAAATAAAAAACAATAAAAACCCTTGAGGGTGTTGTTGGCGGTCCTGGTTTGAAAATCAGCTTGTTAGCGAACCAAGTTCCTAAACAAGAGTCTTAATTACAAAACTAGTTTACTGGCTAGTCAAGGGAAAAAAAAATTGAATGGAGTAGTTCATGCAGTTTTCTCACTTTAAACATAGAGTATATGATTGCTTACTTTTATGCTCTCCTTTCTCAATATAACGAGTGTAATTTTATGAACATTTTTCTCAACATTTTTTACTATGGCTACCATGGAAGATGATACAAAAATTGAAGTTATGCCAAGGTATCTTAATTTACTATTTTACATTTAGATTTATTTTTAAGTTTTGTTATTACATGAAGATCTAATTTTTTATTCCTTACAAAAGTTTCTGTGTGGAGGAGAAGGAAAACAAGTTGTCATATGATCTATGCAATCTTTTCACACTTCATTTCATTAGCATGCATGAGGACATGTATGACATTAGGTGTAGAGGAGAATAGTCTCGGGAAATAAAGAATTAGGCTTGTGAAAATATATTTTGACCTTGATGAAGGCATATAGTTTTCAAAACTATTATGAAAAAATTTCAAGCAACAAGATTTACTTCATATTTTATGTCATTATGTCAAAAGTTCTTTTATGGTAAAAATAAATCTATGTAGGCACAGCAAGAGATTCTCAACACAAGATCCTGATCTCATTTTATAAAAAGAGTAGTATGAGAATTCTCAACACAAGAAGCTACTCTCATTTTATTTTATATTTTAAAAAAAATAGAGAACAACATGAGAATTCCACACAAAAACCTGTGTCAAAAAGAAATTAAGGATAGTAAGAAAACCTCCATACAAGAATCTATCCTTGAAGAATGAAGCCCATTTGAAATATGAGAAAATGAATATAACTCATTTAAAATATGAGGAAATGAATCTAAATCATGCATATGTATCTCAAGAATATTTATTTAGATAAATATAATATCATGCATGAGGACATACATGAGAATAAGTGTGAGGGAGATGATGAGCTTCATAAATGACTCATTATATGCATGAAATAACATATTTTTTTCTTCCATAAGAAGTAGATCTAAATTTAGTTGCTGAACTTATAATTTACTCCAAATAAAATAGAAAGTATATATCATACTTATTTTTTTAGAATTCATTATTATCTTTTTGTTAGATACTTCTAATGATTATCGGGAAAAAGATATCAATATGTGCATATGCAATCCATACTAAGCTAGAAAAGATGGAGTATAAAGAGTAACCATTTCAAGAATAATATTGGATTAGTTTTAGAGTCTTCTATAGTAGCTCCTAAATAATATCTAACATTTTGGCAAGCTATGGACTAGCTATGCACTCACCCAGTCTATAGCTATGAACTAGTTACAGACTTACCTAGTTTAAAGCTATAGACCCACTTAGTAGCTACAGACTCACCCAATCTATAGCTATATAATTCCATATTTGAACCGTCTAATTGAACCAACTTTGGTTCAACAGTTCAATGGTTTAATCTTGCATTTGAAGCCTTCTTTTCTTCTAAGTCTTTTGATCTCTTCGAACCCATTGAATCGATTGAACCCGTTGAACCTGTTTGGTTCAAGGTTCAATAGTTCATTCCTTTGTTTTTCGCTAAGTCTTTTGACCTCTCAAACCAAATGCGTTGAACCAACCACTCATTGAACCTGTTGAACCTTTGAATCGAAATGGTTCAAGGTTCAACGGTTCAATGGTTCAAGCCTTCTTCTTTTTGTTAAGTGTTTTGGAGCTGTTGAACCTTGAAGCGGTTGAATTTTTTAAACTTTTGTCGAAATGCTTAACTCTTTAAGCTTGCCGACGTCGTTGAACCTTTGAACCTTTTGAAAGTGGGGTTTAATGGTTCAATGGTTTAATCATTCTTTTGAAGCTTGCATATGAATATTTTTGATTGAACCAAGGTGTTGAACCAATCTTGAAATTGCCTAAGTGTTGGGAACTTGTTCCTTTATAAGAATTTACCTATTGAAGCCATTAAACCTATTGAATCTGCTAGTTTCAAGCATGTAGATTCCATAGTTTCAATCCTGCAGAGTCCGTAGAAATCTAAAAAAGCTTGAATAATGAAGAATTTGAATGCTAAAACAATTTTTGAGAAGGGAAGAAAGAATTTTGGCCTGTAGGACCAAAATAGTTCATATTTTGTCCCAAAATGAGTGACAAATTTTGGGAACAATAGCTGGCTCTAGTTGGGGAACTTCCTTCAGTTGAAAACTTGGAACAACTGAGAGGAGTAGAAACTAGAATCTCCAGTGCCGTTAAGTATGCCATTGGGCTATGGAGTCATGCTACCCAAAAAAAAGGCAACAAAAATGAAAATAAACAACACAAAATAGGAACAAAGACTATACAAATATACATATGTACAGGTGAACTTATTTGATACTTCAAGAATTGAAGTGCTTCAGATTTTACCCATTATGAGGCAGAGAAAAGGGCATGCCATCTCGATACTTCAACAGGAAACTATTTTCACCATTGATCTGATGGATAGTAAACTGGCCCCTCCAAAGGGAGTCAAATTTCCCATGCATTCCCTTTGGTTCTCTTCTCTTGTCCCACAACAGGACTTGATCTCCAATCTGGAAATCACAATTATTTGCTTTCTGGTCAAAGAGATTCTTCACCAGACTTTGATGCACAGCAATTCAGTCTACCATCATAGTTCACTACTCATTCAGCTCAGTCAAGCACATGATCCTCTTATCGATGGAGCTTTCATATGTCTGATCTTAGACTGCCTTATCCAATTTCAATGCTGGCAATTCTAGGGTGATTGGTATTTTAGCATTGAGACCATAAAGAAGTTGGAAAGGTGACATACCAATCACTCTCTTAGGTGTAATTCAGTCTACCCATAAAGCATCAACCAATGCTTTATGCCATATTCATTGGTTGTCATCTACTAGCTTCTTGATGATGGTCACTAGGTTCTTGTTGCTTGATTCAGCTTGGCCATTCCCTTGCAAAAAATAATCAAAAGAGTGGGAGAGGGTAATCCCATAGTAAAAATAGAACTGGGTAATCTCCTGAGAAGTGAAACAAGCTGCATTGTCTGTGACAATCTTGGTTGGGACCCCAAACCTAGAAATGATGTTCTCTTTGAGGAAATTGCACACTACTTCTGAAGTAGCATGCTTGGTTGGGATAGCTTCCACCCACTTGGTGAAGTAATATGTGGCTGTGAGGACATAATCATGTCCAACACTTGAAGATGGGTTTATAGTACCAATGAAATCAATTCCCCATTACTGAAATGGCTCTTTTATCACCACTGAATTGAGAGTTAGGGCAGCTAACTTAGGTCTTCCAACAAACTACTGGCATAGTTCACATTTTTTTACCCATTTATATGCATCTTGAAATAGAGTGGGCCAGTAGTACCTGGCTCACAGAATTTTATGGACAGTTATAAGAGCAAAAAAATATCCTCCACAGGCTAGATTATGGAAGGAATTCAAAAGTTGGTTCTGTTGCTCCTTGTCCACGTAGCGAAGGAACACTCCATCAAGGCTCCTTTTATTAGGCCATTATCCCAGAGGACAAAATTGGCAGCTTTTAACTTGATAGTCCTCCTTTATTTATGAGATAGGTGATTAAAACACTCACCATAAGTAAGAGAATGAGCAATATTTGAATACCACTCATTCATGGTGGAGACAAAGAGGACCGTTGGCATGTCTTCAATTTCTTCTTTTCTATTCTCTGTTTATTCTGGTATGTTGTCAGCAATCAATTGGCATAGGCCCTTTCCCCGCACCAGCTTCATTGGTTTGATGACTAGATCATACTCTTAGATTTTAGCAATCTAATTACCTCTTTTCATCCCAAACTCCTGCGGAGTTAATATGGATTTGACTATGGTGTCGAGAACCAGGGCAATAGTGTGTGAATTCAGGATGTAAAAGTAGAAATGCTTCACAGCATTTACCACTGCATAAGCATGCTTCTCTATGTTTGAGTACTTCAGTTCATGATCTTTGAGAGGATAGCTCATGAAAGAAATGGGAGATTCCACACCTTCTTGGTTATGTTGAACCAAAATTGCTGAAAGTGTGTGCTCAGAAGCATAACTATACATTGTAAAATCCTTGGCATAATCAGGAAAAATTAGAATAGGGGTGTGGACAATAGCTGTCTTAATATCTTGGAATGCCAATTTGCCTTCTTCAATATAGCTAAAAGTGGTTGTTCCCTTCATCATGTTTACAATATGGCGAGTCTTCTCAAAAAACTTAGGGATGAACCTTCGTAAAAAAATCACTTTTTTGAAGAAAGAGTAAACTACAGTATTACTTGTGGGAAAAGTAAGCTCCTAGATGGACTTGACTCTTTTTAAGTCAATCATTATGCCTTCTCAGGACATAATGTGTTCAAAAAATTTCCCCTCTGTTACTCCAAAAATAGACTTTTTGGGATTTAAAGAAATGCCATTCTGGTGGCAGCATTCTAGCACTTATTGCAAATAGCATACATGGTCAAGCTGATGCTTGGAAAAGATTGTTAAATCATCTAACTATACTACAATGAACTTACCCATCTCATCTTTGAAAGTAAGGTCCATTGCTCTTTGGAAAGTGGCGCCAGTATTTATCAGACCAAATGGTATTCTTTGATAGGCGAAGGTGCCCCAAGGTGTGGTGAAGGTAGTCTTATGTTGGTCTGCTTCACCAACTTCAACTTGAATGTATCTTGAGAAGCCATCTAGCATTGATAACATTTCTGAACCACTCACTGTCTGAAGGACTTGATCCATGAATGGGCAGAGGATAGTTATCCTTTAATGATGACTGATTTAAATTTCTAAAATCCATGCAGAGTTGAATTTTTCCATTCTTCTTCCTTAAAGGCACTATGTTTACAATCCATGTGGAATGATAGATTGGAAAAATTATCCTAGAATTCAGCATTTTCTATATTTTAGACAAAATAGTACCTGATATCTTTGGATTATATTGCCTAGATTTTTGCTTGTAAGGCACTGAATCAGTCTTGAGAGGAATCTCATGGTGAATTTCTTCAGGCTTGAGTGACTTCAGATCATCATAGGAGTATGCTAGGACATCTATGTACTGGCTAAGCAGAGTAGTGAACTTGAACTTCTCTTCTTGAGTGTAGCACTTTTCAATGTTTACCATCTTTAAATTTTCTTTAGTACCCAGATTTATTGGATCAAACTCCTAGGAGGAGCTTGAATCCTTCTGCTGCTGTTTAATGAACCTATCATGCTTGTCAAATAGCTTCTCAAGGAAAACCAAGCCTTTTGGGATTTTATTCCTTTTAAGTTGCATAAATTCTTCACCTACATCTGCACTTGATTCAAGGGGTGGTTCAAGCTTCTGAGGCTCACTGCCTTCAAAGTGAAGCTATTGAAAGCTATCTTTTTGTTTCAAGAAGGCAATTATCTGGTTGTCACCATTGAACACTTGCCAATGATTGGCATTGTCAAGCACACTTGGGCAAAAGACTAGTTCAATAGTGTACCTGTCTCCTTTAAAATTAGGGTGAATAACTAATAGAGTTGTTAAAATATCCAGTGCATCAACTCGGTCATTGAATTCCCTAGGTATGGCAGAGATGCTAAAAGCATCAAAGCTTTTAATTTGATCTCAGACTAGATTTTGGTAGTGGCACAATCTCTCATTTTTAGTTTGATACAGGTTTCTCACCTGACAAACCACTAGTTTAGCATCTCCTTTAGCATAAAGGAGCTTGATGCTTTTGTATCGAGCAACCTTCAATCCAAGCAATAGAGATTCATACTCAGCTGTGTTATTGGTATTACTGAACTGTAATTTGTATGAAGAGGGAAAAATATCTCTTTGAGGAGATATCAACACAATCTCAACTCCTGAACTAGTAGAGGAGAAACTACCATCAAATTTCAAAATCCATACCTCATCAGACACTAATTTTTCCTTAGATTCTTCTTCGTTTGGAGGGGGAGATTCTTCTACACTTGCACTACGCTCCACCAATCCTTCTATTGTTCCATCTAAACCAATTTTCAGATTGTCACCTTTAAGAGCTTCATCAAAAACCTCATGAACTTCTTCTGTGGATAAGAAGTAGTTTCCCATGCCTAAAGACTCAAATAGAATTTGAGCTTCATGCGGTGATGTTTGAGTGACCACATATTTTGCTTCCTTTTTAGGGAGCAATCTCTTCATAATGTCTTTGACTGGGATCCTTGCCTCAAATAGGTCCACAAACATCTTAGCAGAAATTCCACCCAAGAAGGATGACATATGATGTTGGGATGTCGGCCACCAAGATAGTCATCTTGATTCTCTTGTCTAGGAATGCTTCAAATGCAAATTGGGCATCCTTGATTTATCCTAGTAGTGGCACTTGCTTGTTTTCCATAGAGAAACATCTCCCAAATATCTTGGTCAATGTGAGACCAAGGGATTCAGCTACTCTGGCAGGTATGATGTTGTCTAAAGCTCTGGATTCAATGATGCAATTGTTTAGTTGATGTCTATTTATCAGAGGGAGACATAGAAAGGTTCAGTCCTTTTGGGAGTAGTAGGAGGATAAATGACAAGGTTATTCTAGGTGGATGTGTTCTGAGGGGGATCACAAGTTACCTTCAAAATAGCTTGTCCTACAGGGATGTTTTGGTTCTTCACACATTGAACCAACTTATCCAACTGCTCAGGGTTAGACTGTAGGAATTTAAATTCAGACATTTAAATTTTGGTTTTCTTTATATGGTCAATTATATAAAATCTTTGAAATGAACTAAGTATAGAGGATGGGAGTTCATCCTTTTTATTTTTGGGAGGGGGAGGACTAGTCTGTGAATTTGAAGTAGAAAGCATAGGGATGTTTGATGTACTTACCTTTCTTGCAATCACTGGGTCCTTTGGCTAGAAAGGTAGAGTGGTTCCTCGCTTAGCAATTGAAATTACAGGCTGAGCTCGTTCCTCTAATTTTTATTTATCAGCTTGTTGGGTTGATTGATTCTTAGACCGGGTGAACACAGCGTATGATCCCTTAGCTACTTGACCTTCACTTATGGGTTCATCCTGGTAATTTAGGAAACTAATGTTGGAGTCACCAACTAATTATTCTTCTTCCTCTGTGAAGAGATTAGCGTCATCTTCTGGATTCAACTCAGGCTAGAAGGAGAAATCTAATTTTGCTTCAAAATATCCAACTGTTGAACTGGTTGGAGGTGATTCAATGGCAAGGTTCCCCCATGGGGGAGGAAGATGATTTGTTTTCCCTTGATTCCTGGCAGCATTGCCTTGGTATGATTGATTGGGGAATGCCCTCCTTGGTACATCTCTGTATGAAGGTGCAAAAGGCATCCCTTATGCCATCTACTTTCTGAGAGCAAGCAATTCATTTTCCAGCTTTTGCACCATTGGGTTAGTGGTGGTTGTAGGTGAGTATTCAAAAGATGAAGAGGGTTTACCTCTATTAGAATCTCTCCTTATCTTACCTACCAAGATAAGGTCATCTTCTACCTCAGTAGCCAAGTCTTGAGCAGCAGCAAGGTCTATGTGGCTAGCACATCTCAGCAAAAAACTCACTTCAGGCAGATGTGAGTTGATGAAGAAGCATTTAAGGTTTTTAGGTGTTGGCTGAGCAATGGTAGGAATCTAGTTCTCACCCTAATGGGATTTATGCCCACTCTCATTAATTGGATTGAGGATTATTACTAATCAGTGACTTATGTCGTGTTGATTAATGGTTCTGTTACAAATTTTTTTACCCCCTCTCAGGGTCTTTGATAGGGCTGCCCCTATCACCCCTTCTCTTTCTTGTTATTTTTGAAGCCCTTAGTTAGCATATCACACATAAGAAGCCTACTAGTAATCTAATGGGTGTAAAAATTACTACTATCACTTTGATTTCACATATCTTATTTGTGGATGACATACTCATATTTGGGAATGGTATTATCCAAGAAGCAAAATGTTTGGATAGGATCTTGAATATCTTCTCTTCAATAATAGGTATGGTCCTCAATCTATAGAATTCATAGGTTCATGAGGCTCCTTCATCTATGTGAGCTGGGCTAGCAAGGCATGTGCATCTTCTACAGGCTTGAACCTGACTTCAAATTTAGCTTTAAGAGTGTCCCAGTCAGTTACTGTCTTAGCCTGCAGATGGTAGAACTAGTCTACAACAGCACCTTGCAATGTTTTCACAAAAATCTTGGCTGCCACGTTCTCAAATTCTATGCCTATTACACCATAGGCTATGATAAAATTTTTAATGTGTTCATCAAGATGAACTCTCCCATCACTAAAGAATTTAAGTAAATTCTTCCTTAAACTACGTGGAAGTTCATGTAGGGGTGGAGTAAGATTGAGTGGGCCAAAAGAGTTACCCCAGGGGCCTTGAATTTCCATGATTTGATTATGGAAAAGAATTAAAACAAATCAAGGTGGGCTATGTATAGGTAAAGCTCTGCTAACAATAGAAAAAGAAGCTCTGCCTTGTGTTGGTGACCTGGTACGGGTAGGAGGAATATTCCTAGATTATTGAACTTTAAGTTGGGGAGGGAACAAATCAAAATTTCCCTACTACACCAACTCAAAAATAGGGTCAACAACACCTTGGGCTCTCTGGCTTCTAGTATAGTGTGGATTTTCTAGATTGCAGAATAAAAATGGGAAAGAACTGGTCTTTCTTCAGCTTGAAGCTTGAGGCTTCAAATTGTGTGCTCTTCCCCAGTGGAGTCACCAAAAAATGTTGGCATGGAGCTGGAGGAAAGTGGTAAGGATATAATGATAATGGGAAAAACACAGACCAGAGTCACCAGAGTATATAATGGATAAGGGTAGGAACTTCTCATCACTCCCCAACAGAGTTGCCAAAAAATTGTTGGGTGAATATTTTGTCAATCAGCTAACTGATGAGCAAAATAGGTCTCTTCAACCACAGCAAGGGCAATTGGTCAGCCAAATGTGCAGGTTTACTACATCATAGGTGGACAAATCTCTCCTCTCATCAAGGGGAGGTTCCTTATAAATATGAGGTGCTATATACTATTTATATATATATGCAAAAAATAACACTCAAGAGTAGGATAACACCATCCATCTCGCTTTTTTTAGAGATGATGTTCACAGAGAAAGGAGAAAATTTTGGTGAAATCATTGGAGGCACTTCTCTTCTTTTAGAAGCAATCTTGCAAGAAACAATAGGATTTCTTTCAGGTGGTGATAAGTAACTGGTAACAAGGGCACAGTAACCAGCAGACTGAGATGTAGAACAAAGTCTCCACCTCGACTGCCCAAGAGTGAAATACGAAGGATAATGGGGGAAAAAATTCATCCCAAGATCCTTTACATAGAAATAAACTAAAAACACACTAAAGACAACTATGATAGAACAAACTCTAAAAGTAACTAGCTTCAAAACATCTTCCAGATTACTTCCATTAGTTCTGCTTGCTAAATTAAATAAATAAGAATGCTCCTAGGAAATGGATATAAAAACAATTTCCTAAAATAACACAAGCTATAACAGCACAAATTCTGAAAGTCACTTGCTTTCTCATTCAGATAAAGTAATATGATCAATAATCTGAGCTCAAAGTCTCAGTAATCACCTTTCAATTTGGGTAGAGTTTTGCTTCTATAATGGAAAAGATCTCCCTTGCATTATAAAAGAGATTACAATATATAGCAACCAAGAAAGGCTTGCCACTTTTTTCTATGGGATGGCCCACACTTCATTCAATGCCTTGAATGCATTTTTAGTTCTGTCAAAGGGGCCATGCTTGGAATAGTGCATCACCTTAATTGTGGCGTGCCCATTCATCTTATATGTCTCCTCTTGAGCATGGGTTATCTGGTCCTTTTTTTGATGTCTACACAGTTGTCTCCTTTGCCTTTACTTCATGGAAGAAAAATAGGCTGCATCCTTGATTTGGTGTGCTCAATTAACCACTTGGTCGACTGTTTCACCTACCAAAAATAACTCTCTTATAGATATTTCAATATCTTCTATGGCCTTCTATTCTTTCCTGCTGAAATTGGAGCTCTCAGGCTATCTTCTTCAGTTGGTCACTTGGTTCATCCTTTAAGTTCTACTCTATATTTGAAAATCAATGGATAACCCATTACCTTAAAATTTGACATTCTTGGGGATGTCAATGGTTGCTGGTTGTTTGAACCATATTAAACCATGAACCTTTGAACTTGTGAAAGTTCATTGCTTCAATAGTTCAACAGTTTAGGTGGTCTTTGTCAGTTCCTTTGTTCCATCACTTCTCATGTTCAATCGCTTTCTTTCTCTTTGGTTGAACCATCCCTTTGAACTGGTCTCTGGAATCTTCTGTGTTCTTTCTTTTGCTTGGGGCTTGTCTTTGAACTGTTGAACATGTGAACCATTAAACTTTGAACTCTTTTGGTTCAAGGTTCAATCGGTTCATTGGTTCATTGGTTCATTTTGTGTCTCAGTGCTTCCTTTACTTTTCTAATTCCCTTTGAAGCCTTGATATGTTGAACCTTTGAACCCTTGAACCTGTTAAACCATTTGGTTCAAGGTTCAACGGTTCAATCCTTATTCTTTGAAGTCTCCTTTTCATCTAAGTCTTTTTTAAGCTCTTCCTTCATCTTCATCAAGCCTTTGGAACACCCCAAAGGGAAGGTGTCCCTTTAAGCTTTTAAGAAAGGTCTTTTTTGTGGGTGTTGAGAGTGCCCCGCAAGGGTACCTCCCCTTTGGGGTCCTTTCGGCAGCCTTCGGGCTTCAATTCCTTCGGCACGTCTTCAGGCTCCAATTCCTTCGGATAAAATGTTTGAAGGAATTCCTTCAAAAAATTTATCTAAAATAAATCTTTCCTTGGCTTTGTTTTGTCTACTTTTCTTTAGGCTTTTGATTTTTTTTTTGGGTGAATTCCTTCAGACAATTTGTTCGAATGAATTAGCTTTGTCTTTTTCCTTACACAAATCAGAAGGAATTCCAAATTTTTTGCCTTGTTCATTTTTTTGAAGAAAATCTCTTTGTCTGCTTTTGCTCACTGCCCTCCACAAGGGCACTTGTTCCTTTGACTTCGGGGTAGTCCTTTGAACCATCTGATTGAACCAACTTTGGTTCAACAGTTCAACAGTTTAATCTTGCATTTGAAGCCTTCTTTTCTTCTAAGTCTTTTTATCTCTTTGAACCCATTGAACCCATTTGGTTCAAGGTTCAACGGTTCATTCCTTTATTTTTTTGCTAAGTCTTTTGACCTCTTGAACCAAATGCATTGAACCAACTACTCGTTGAACCTATTGAACCTTTGAACCGAAATGGTTCAAGGTTTAATGGTTCAAGCCTTCTTCTTTTCGTTAAGTGTTTTAGAGCCATTGAACCTTGAAGCGGTTAAACTTGTTGAGCTTTTACTAAAGCGCTTAACTCTTTAAGCTTGCCGACGTCGTTGAACCTTTGAACACATTAAACCTTTGAACCTTTTGGAAGCAGGGTTCAATGGTTCAATGGTTCAATGGTTCAATCCTTCTTTTAAAGCTTGTCGATGAATATTTTTTATTGAACCAAGGTGTTGAACCAATCTTAAAATTGCCTATGTGCTGGGAACTTGTTCCTTTGCAAGAATTTGCCTGTTGAAGCCATTGAACCTGTTGAATCTGCTAGTTTCAAGCCTATAGAGTCCATAGTTTTAAGCTTGTAGAGTCCGTAGAAATCTAAAAAATCTTGAATAATGAAGAATTTGAATGCTCAGAACAATTTTTGAGAAGGGAAGAAAGAATTTTGGCTTGCAGGACCAAAATAGTTCATATGTTGTCCCAAAATGAGTGACAAATTTTGGGAACAATAGGTGGCTCCAGTTGGGGAACTTCCTTCAGTTGAAAACTTGGAATAGCTAAGAGGAGTAGAAACCAGAATCTCCAGTGTCGTTAAGTATGCCATTGGGATATGGAGTCATGATACTCGAAAAAGAAAGGCACCAAAAATGAAAATGAACAACATAAAATAGGAACAAAGACTATACAAATATACATATGTATAGGTGAACTTATCTGATACTTCAACAATTAAAGTGCTTCAGATGCTGCCCATTGTGAGGCAGAGAAAAGGATGTGCCATCTTGATACTTCAATAGGAAACTATTTTCACCATTGAGCTGATGAATAGTAAATGGGCCCCTCCAAAGGGAATCAAATTTCCCATGCATTCCCTTTGGTTCTCTTGTCTTGTCCCACAATAGGACTTGATCTCCAATCTAGAAATCATAGTTTTTTGCTTTTTGGTCGAAGAGCTTCTTCACCAGAATTTGATGCACAACAATTTGGTCCACCATCATAGTTCGCTGCTCATCCAGCTCAATCAAGCACATGATCCTCTTATTGATGGAGCTTTCATATATCTGATCTTCGATTGCCTTAGCCAATTTCAATGCTAGCAATTCCAGGGTGATTGGTATTTCAACATTGAGACCATAAATAAGTTGGAAAGATGACATACCAATCGCTCTCTTAGGTGTAGTTCAGTCTACCCATAAAGCATCAACCAATGCTTTATGCCATGTTCATTGGTTGTCATCTACCAGCTTCTTGATGATGGTCACCAGGTTCTTGTTGCTTGATTCAACTTGGCCATTCCCCTACAAAAAATAATCAGAAGAGTGGGAGAGGGTAATCCCATAGTAAAAATAGAACTAGGTAATCTCTTGGGAAGTGAAACAAGTTGCATTGTCTGTGACAATCTTGGTTGGGACCTCAAATCTAGAAATGATGTTCTCCTTGAGGAAATTGCACACTACTTCTGAAATATCATGCTTGATTGGGATAGCTTCCACCCACTTGGTGATGTAATCTGTAGCTGTGAGGACATAATCATGTCCAACACTTGAAGATAGGTTTACAGCACCAATAAAATTGATTCCCCATTGCTGAAATGGCTTTTATATCACCACTAACTTGAGAGGTAGGGCAGCTAACTTGGGTCTTCCAACAAACTACTGGCATAGTTCACATTTTCTTACCCATTTGTATGCATTTTGAAATAGAGTGGGCCAGTAATACCTAGCTTACAGAATTTTATGGGCAGTTACAGGAGCAAAAAAATGTCCTCCACGAGCCAAATTATGGAAGGACTTCAAAAGTTGGCTCTGCTGCTCCTTGTCCACGTAGTGAAGGAATACTCTATCAAGGCTCCTTTTATATAGGCCATTATCTCAGAGGACAAAATTGGCAACTTTTAACTTGATAGTCCTCCTTTCTTTATGAGATAGGTGAGCAGGATACTCACCGTAAGTAAGGAAATGAGCAATATTTGAATAACACTCACTCGTGGTGGAGACAAAGAGGACTATTAGCGTGTCTTCAATTTTTTCTTCTCCATGCTCTATTTTTTTTAGTCTGTTATTAGTAATCAATTGGCATAGGCCCTTTCCCCGCACCAGCTTCGTTAGTTTGATGACTAGATCAAATTCCTAAATTTTAGCAATCTAATTACCTCTTTTCATCCCAAACTCCTGCTGAGTTAATATGGATTTGACTGTGGTGTCGAGAACCAAGGTAGTAGTGTGTGAATTTAAGATGTAGAAGCAGAAATGCTTCACAGCCTTCACCACTACATAAGCATGCTTCTCCATGTTTGAGTACTTTAGTTCATGATCTTTGAGAGGATAGCTCATGAAAGAAATGGGATATTCCACACCTTCTTGGTTCTGTTGAACCAGAATTTTTATAAGTGTGTGCTCAGAAGCATGACTATACATTATAAAATTCTTGGCATAATCTGGAAAAATCAGAATAGGGCCGTGGGCAATAGCTATCTTAATATCTCAGAATGCCAATTTGCCTTCTTTAGTCTAGCTAAAAGTGGCCTTTCCCTTCATCATGTTTATAATATGGTGAGTCTTCTCAAAAAACTCAGGGATGAACCTTCGTAAAAAAAATTCACTTTTTTAAAGAAAGAGTGAACTGCATTCTTACTTGTGGGCAAAGTAAGCTCCTGGATGGACTTGACTCTTTCTGAGTCAATCTTTATGTCTTTTTGAGACACAATGTGTCTGAGAAGTTTCCCCTCTGTTACTTCAAAAATTGACTTCTTAGGATTTAAATAAATGTCATTCTGGTGGCAGTGTTCCAGCACTTGTTGCAAATGGCGTACATAGTTAGGGCGATGCTTGGAAAAGACTATTAAATCATCTAAGTATACTACAATGAACTTACCCATCTCATCTTTGAAAGCAAGGTCCATTACTCTTTGGAAATTAGTGCCATCATTTATCAGGCTAAATGGCATTCTTCGATAGGTGAAGGTGCCCCAAGGTGTGGTAAAGGTAGTCTTATGTTGGTTTGCTTCACCAACTTCAACTTAATTGTATCCTGAGAAGCCATCTAGCATTAATAACATTTCTGAACCAATCACTATCTGAAGGACTTGATCCATGATGGGCAGAAGATAGTTATCCTTTAAAGATGTCTGATTTAAATTTCTAAAATCCATGCAGAGGCAAATTTTGCCATTCTTCTTTCTTATAGGCACTATGTTTGCAATCCATGTGGAATGATGAATTAGAAAAATTATCCTAGCAATCAGCATTTTCTATATTTTAGATAGAATTGTACCTGATATCTTTGGATCGTACTATCTAGATTTTTGCTTGTAAGGCACTGAATCAGTCTTGAGAGGAATCTCATGGCAAATTTCTTTAGCCTTAAGTGACTTCAGATCATCATAAGAGTATGCTAGGACATCTATGTACTGGCTAAGTAGATTAGTGAACTTGAACTTCTCTTCTTGAGTGCAGCACTTTCCAATATTTACCATCTTTGAATTTTCTTTGGTACCCAGATTTATTGGATCAAACTCCTGGGAGGAGCTTGAATCCCTCAATTATTTTTTGATGAACCTATCATGCTTATCAAATAGCTTCTCAAGGGAAACTAAGCCTTTTGGGATTTTATTCCTTTTAAGTTGCAAGAATTCTTCACCTGCATCTGCACTTGATTCGAGGGCTAGTTCAAGCTTCTGAGGCTCACTACCTTCGAAGTGAAGCTGTTGAAAGCTATTTTTTAATTTTAAGAAGGCAATTATTTGGTTGTCACCATTGAACACTTGCCAATGATTGGCATTGTTAGGCACACTTGGTCGAAAGGCCAGTTTAATAGTGTACCTATCTCCTTTAAAATCAGGGTGAGGAACTAATAGAGTTGCTAAAATAGCCAGTGCATCAGCTCAGTCATTGAATTCTCTAGGTATGACAGAGATGGTAAAAGGATCAAATCTTTCAATTTAATCCCAGACTAGATTGTGGTAGTGGCGCAATATCTCATTTTTGGTTTGATATAGGTTTCTCACCTGACAAACCATTAGTTCAACATCTCTTTTAGCATGAAGGAGCTTGATGCCTTTGTCTCGAGCAGCCTTCAATCCAAGCAATAGAGATTCATACTCAATTGTGTTATTGGTATTGCTGAACTATAATTTATATGAAGAGGAAAAAATATCTCTTTGAGGAGATATCAACATAATCCTAGCTCTTGAACTGGTAGAGGAGCAACTACCATCAAATTCTAGAATCCATACCTCATCAGACACTAATTTTTCCTTAAATTCTTTTTCGTTTGGAGGGGGAGATTCTTCTACACTTACACTATGCTCCACCAATCCTTATGTTGTTCCATCTGAACCAATTTTCATATTATCACCTTCAGGATCCTCATCAAACACCTCATGAACTTCTTCCATGGATAAGAAGTAGTTTCCCAATGCCTGAAAACTCAAACAAAATTTGAGCTTCAGGGGCTGATGTTTGAGTGACCACATATTTTGCTTTCTTTTCAAGGAGCAATCTTTTCATAACACCTTTGACTGGGATCCTTGCCTTAGACAGGTCCATGCTCAATTCTCCACCAACATCTTTACATAAATTTTTCCCAAGAAGGATGCCATATGATGCTGAGAAGTTGGCTACCAAGACAGTCATCTTGATTTTCTTGTCTGGGAATGCTACAAATGCAAATTCGGCGTCCTTGATTTATCCCAAAAGTGGCACTTGCTCATTCTCCATGGAAAAATATCTCTAAAATTTCTTAGTCAGTGTGAGACTAAGGGATTCAACTAATTTGGCAGGCATGACATTGTCTAAAGCTCCAAAATCAATGATGCAATTGTTCAGTTGATGTCCATTTATCAGCAGGGAAACATAGAAAGGTTCAGTCCTTCTGAGAGCAGCAGGAGGATAAATGACAAGGTTATTCCACATGGATGTGTTCTTGGAGGGATCATGAGTTACCTTCAAAATATCTTGTCCTACAGGGACATTTTGGTTCTTCACATATTAAACCAACTTATCCAACTGCTCAAGGTTAGACTATAGGAATTCAAATTCAGACATTTGAATTTTGGTTTTCTTTATATGGTCAATTATATCAAATGTTTGAAATGAACTAGGTATAGAGGATGGGAGTTCATCCTTTTGATTTTTGGGAGGGGGAGGACTGGACTGTCAATTTGAAATAGAAGGCATAGGGATGTTTGATGTACTTACCTTTCTTGCAATCACTGGGTCCTTTGGTTAAAAAGGCAGAGTGGTTCCCCACTTTGTAATTGAAATTGCAGGCTAAGCTTGCTCTTCTAATTTTTATTTATCAGCTTGTTGGGCTGACTGATTCTTAGATCGGGTGAACACAGCGTATGATCCCTTAACTACTTGACCTTCACTTCTGGGTTCATCCTGGTAATTCAAGAAGCTAATGTTGGATTCACCATCTAATTCTTCTTCCTCTATGAAGATATTAGCATCATCTTCTGGGTTTAACTTAGGCTGGATGGAGAAATATGATTCTACTTCAAAATATTCAACTACTAAATTAGTTGGAGGTGCTTCAATGGCAAGGTTCCCCTGTGGGGGAGGAAGATAATTTGTTTGCCCTTAATTTCTGGTAGCATTGCCTTGGTATGATTGATTGGAGAATGTCCTCCTTGTTACATCTCTGTACAAAGGTGCATATGACATCCCTTACACCATCTTCTTTCTGAGAGCAAGCAACTCATTTTCCAGCTTTTGCACCATTGAGTCAGTGGTGGATGTAGGCGAGTATTCAAAAGATGAAGAGGGTTTACCTCTGTTAGGATCTCTCCTTATCTTACCTACCAAGATAAGGTCATCTTCTACCTCAGTAGCCAAGTCTTGAGCAGTAGCAAGGTCTATGTGGCCAGCACATCTCAGCAAAAAATTCACTTCAAGTAGATGTGAGTTGATGAAGAAGCATTTAAGGTTTTCAAGTCTTGGCTGAGCAATGGTAGGAATCCAGTTCCTCAGCTTGTCAAACTTGGAAATAAAGTCCCTCATATGTTCATGAGGCTCCTTCTTCATCTGTGTGAACTAGGCTAGTAAGGCATGTGCATTTTCTGTAGGCTTGAACTTGGCTTCAAATTTAGCTTTAAGAGTGTCCCAATCAGTTACTGTCCTAACTTACAGATGGTAGAACTAGTCTACAGCAGCACCTTGCAATGTTTCCACAAAAAGCCTGACTGCCATGTCCTCAAATTCCATGCCTATTACACCACAGGCTATGCTAAAAGCTACAATGTGTTCATCAAGATGAACTCTCCTATCACCAAAGAATTTGGAGAAATTCTTCTTTGAACTATGTGAAAGATCATGTAGGGGTGGAGTAAGATTGAGTGGGCCAAAAGAATTATCCTAGGGGCCTTGAATTGCATGATATGATTATAGAAAAGGAGTAAAACAAATTTGAGTAGAGTATGTATAGGCAAAGCTCTATTAACAGCAAAAAAAGAAGCTCTGCTTTGTGTTGGTGACCTAGTATGGGTAGGAGGAACACTCTTAGATCATTGAACTTGAAGTTGGGGAGGGAACAAATCAAAATTGCCCTACTGCACCAACTCAAAAATAGGGTCAACAACACCTTGGGCTCTCTGGCTTCTAGTATAGCATGGAGTTGTCTGATTGCAAAATAAAAATGAGAAAGAACTAGTTTTTCTTCAGCTTGAAGCTGGGAGGCTTCAACCTACGTGTTCTTCCCCTGTGGATTTGCCAAAAAATGTTGGCATGGAGCTGGAGGAAAGTGGTAAGGCTATAATGATAATGGGAAAGACACAGACCAGAGTCACCAGAGTATATAATGGATAAGGTTAGGAAATGCTCGTCGCTCCCTAACGGAGTTGCCAAAAAACTGTTGAGTGAATATTTTGTCAATCAACTAACTCATGAGAAAAATAGGTCTCTTTAACCACAACAAGGGAGATTGGTCAGCCAAATGTGCAGGTTTACTACATCAAAGGTGGAAAAATCTCTCCTCTCATCAAGGGGAGGTTCCCTATAAATATGAGGTGCTATATACTATATATATATATGCAAAAAATAACACTCAGGGGTAGGATAACAGCATCCATCTCTCTTTTTTCAGAGATGACGTTCACAGGCAAAGGAGAAAATCTTGGTGAAATCACTGGAGGCACTTCTCTTCTTTCAA